>CM051238.1:190386018-191787144 GCA_027917425.1 Gastrophryne carolinensis
TCACACATCATCTGCCAGTGGATCACGTTGAAGTTGCACCAAGGAGTAAAGCTTCAGGCTGCTTCCAGAGGAAATCAGATGACTGGTCCCTGCTAATAGAGCTGGTCTAACATATGGAGCATTGAGCTACCCCTGGTCAGGAGATATTCTGAGAGAGTGTCAGGCAGCTGAGTTTGCATTTTTACATTTGTAACAGCTGTTTTAGTCCAGTGAAGGATTGCAGGAACCTGGTCACTACAAGATTAAACACATGTACCATGTCAGCCCTCCCGATGCAGTGCAGACAAAATATTGTGCCAGCTGTCAGTGACTATTACACTGATTTTAAGTTTTAAGTTGGCAAGGTCACTGCCAAGAGGATATTTGGCTCACCAGATGTAGTAACGTATGATGGCAGGCATGGCATCGGCGTTAAGAAAGCCAGAACAGGGTGAACTGTGGACAGATGGGAAGAGGAGGAGGAAGTGTGCACAGAACACCCATGATTACACCATGGAGGCACCTTTGCCATGTCCTAGCCAAGTTGCTGCAGTACTTGGGCCAAAAAGATGTAGAGCCAGTGGGTTGTGATGGGCATATACTTCCCTTGTGCCACATGTCAATGCTGAAATGCACACTACCAGAAACCAAGAGACCCAAGGACTGGCCTACCTTCTGATACACATAGGTGTGCTTTTTTAAGTAATGCCTGCTAGGCACTCTCCACCTTGGGTGAGCACAAGCCATAATGTTTCTGAATGGTGCACTACATGCAAAGCACGTGACTGGAGCACTAGCGACATGGCCAGGGGCAAGGTGAGTTTCCTTGCCACTGGATGAGTATTTGCATACTGTTCCTGACAATCGCCTCAGGGAGCGATTGCTGTCTGAATCAAGGAGGAGTAGGTGCATCAGGAGCAATAAAGGACACTAAGGTGGGAAAGACTGACTGCTCCTGGTTGCTGGATCAGGCTGCAAAACCATGTAGTAAGGCTACAAAATCATGCATGTGGTAAAATGTATGGCATTTTTGTTACACAGTAGCACTTCTAGTCACCCCCAAGAAAGGTAGCTGGGAAATATATCCAGAATACCAGGGGTATACCCAATCTGCTTAATTATTGTTAGGGCGAGTGCTGCGTGCCCTCCTCGCAGCGCTCCCCTTCCCTCTGGTCCCGCCATTGGGGCTCCCCTCTTCCCGCAGCGCTCCCCTCTTACCTTTTCCTCAGCTGGGCCATGTCGCCCGGCATGTCGGCCGGCCGCGCGCCGCCTGGGGTCCGTCCCCTTCCTCCTCGCCTCCTCGCACTGTGTCTGGCGCGCGCACGTCCCCGGCCACTAGGGGGCGCGCGCGCGCCAAACTCTTAAAATTTAGAGGGCCAGTGCACTGCTGATTGGTGCCCGGACATCCAATCCCTGCATCTCCTTCCTTATATCTGGGGCACTTCCCCTGCCCTCTGTGCCGGATCTTGGTCTCCCATGTCAGTTGTGAAATCAGTTGCTTTTGGACTGCCTACCCATGTACCGACCTCTGCCTGTCCCCGACTCCGAACCTTTTCTGCCTGCCCCGACCTTGGCTACTCACCTTACCACGAACCTGTGCTGCCAGCCCTGACCTCTGCCTGTACTCACTACGTCTTTTGCCTGTCCCCTGTGCACCATGCTGAACCTCGGCTAACTACGGAACTGGGCCGCTGTTGGGGGGTAGCGACCTGGGGGTCACTCGCCGCTACAAGACCAACCTGCCTTGTGGTGGGCTCTGGTGAATACCGGTGGCCTCTTAGATTCCGCTCCCCTGACACGGCACTCGCCATCAGTTCCATAGTCAAAGCGGATCCACACCCAAGTCCGCTCCACCCGGTCCGTGACAATTATAACTTGCAAAAAATGAATAGCATTTTCTGCAACACAACAGCACTTCTAGTGACCACAAAAACACTTCACAGTAAACAAACTCTGCCTATAATGCACATAATTTATAATAATAATAATTAAATAATAATAGGTTGTAATAAATAATAATTAATAATAATAGGTTTTGTAGGAGAAAACAACACTACTAATCAGCCTAAAAAATCTTCCTAGCAAGTGTACCCAAAAATACTGGAATACAACAGTAAAATGGTATTTTTTGGTATTATTTGCTTCTTCCATGTTTTTTTCTTCCCTTCTCTTTCCCTGCTCTTTGTTTTGTGTGTATCACACATCAATATTTTCCAAAAGTTTGATCCATATTTAAATTCGGTTTTAGTTCTAATGGTTCTGTTCGCTCTTCTCTAATCTTGACCTACAGTCTTATTTATTTGTACTGCAGATGTCTATTTTATCTGTACTCTAACCTGACCCATATATGCTTTATGCCTTTTCTGCGACATTAACAGTAGTAAAGCCTAGTTGAAGCTTCCAAATCAAGTACCACCGGTGGTATGATACAATATGCTATCCTGTGGTAGGCAAAATGGCTGCAGAATGATTTGCACCTCAAACCGATCAGCTACTTTGCCAAACACCCTGATTTGCTTAAAAATGGTTATTATTTATGTGCATTTCATCCATTTAAAATGGTTGTTTTTTTGTTTTTACATAATATTCGATAACTGACACCCCACATATACCACTCATTTGCTACTTGAGAATTAGAAAATGGAAAGTATTACTTGATGAAAAAAGGCGGGGGCCTTGGTCTATGTGAAACCCAGAATATCAAAGTCACAGGCTGCGGTACATGTGCCATCAGTTAGGCTCCCATCTAAAATAAAACGCCAATTGAATTTTTTTTAGGTGATGTATACAGATACTAATATGGTAACTAGGATAATGTATGCCAATAATACTATTTTAGTGGGAATAAATACATTTTTAAATACACTGTATATCACCATCCATTCCTATTTACATGAACGCGTGTTTCGGGCATATTTGTCATGAGATGGATGGTGAAATGAAGAGGGCGTTGAAGCCTGGCTTTCCAAAACATCATAAGCCATCTGAGCTACAGAGGGCAAGGGTGTGGGAGCTTTGTTTTAAAATAATTTTGGCGTGTTATTTGTTTTAGGTTTAGTCGCATCCAACTTCTAACTGTAAAAACAGGTTTACCGATTTATGGTAAAGAGAGTTTCACCAAAAGGTAAATTCATATACAGTATATCAAGATACATATGACAGATATAACAACTAGCAGAGCAGAGTTTAGATCTAAGATGAGCAATCCACAGATTGCTATATTAATGTATATTAAACATATACATTATAATTAGTATGTTCTTTATCTGTACAATTAACTACGCATGCTGATCAGATTTGTAGAACAGTGTAGTGTTCAGTTATGAATATATGGTTTTATGATTATGTTCCTTGACTTTCCTGGCTACCCTATGAAGCAACACTACAGGGACTGTCTATGTTTTATATTGGTCCAATTAGGTAGAATGATGGATTCTCATTTTTTTATTTGTCAAGCCTATCTGTTAAGTGTTCTACCTCAAAAGGGCTTCTATGCATTTCCTTGTAGACAAAAGCTGTACATCCAAATCACTGTCGATACAGTGATGAAAAGTGCTGTTGCACAGCCTGCCAGAGTGTGCAATTGAATTCTTTAGAGAGTTCATTAGCAATGTAGCTTCCCTGGAGCAGTTTTCGATTATTTCTTCCAGTTCTGACAGGGCTGTGATACTACCCCTTCCGACTCAGAATTTAAGCTACCTATAATATCAAGCAATATCAAGCTAGCTAGTTTCGCTAGCTTCTGTCAATCTCCTGGCTCTCACGCTGGCCTTTGCAATTTCCCTATAGATCTGTAATCAGAGCTTCATCCATGCTTGACATTAATGACGCATTTTCTGCTTTTCTATGTGTCAGCATATATATTTTACCTTCTAGCATTAAGTTATACAATGTAGCTCATTTTCTTATTAACCCACGGGTTCACTGCCCAATAATTCCTTAATGAGCATTTTATTATTTCATTATTTAAATTACGCTGATTTCATATGCTGCATCCACATTTGCAAACATACGTTTCTGTGTGGTATACTGGGGGGAAGTCATGGTCTAGTGAGGGGAAACAATCTTGAGACCAGAGGGTTGCAGGGTCTATTCCGGCTGAGCATGACTGAGGTGCTCTTGAGCAAGACACCTAACCCCCAACCACTCCCCAGGCACCATAGGCAGGGCCGCCCACCCCTCTTGACACCTGTGTGTGCCCTCATTGGTGTGGTTTTCTTCTGTTCTCACTGCATGGATAGGATAAATGCAGAGCACAAATTCCTATGTATGTGCAAGCATACAATGATTATATAAAAATATTTATTTTAAAATTGGCAGGCTGATTCATTACTAACGCCAGGTAGCGACAGATGAGCGTCTGTAGATTTCAGAGTGAACGCTAGTAGTTGCTGTGCTCGGCCATGGTTCGTTGTTTCAGAGAGCCTCAGTCGCTGGCCGGCATTGTTGAATACGTTATGTGATTCGCAGTACTATGCTGTATGGGAGTGAATGGTAGCGCCAGGTCAGTGCGACTGACTCACACCACATTCATCAGAAAAACAGCCTCAAACAGTTCCAGCGCTCAAAATCGGGTCGATGTAGCCCACAGCGCTAGAAACTGTATGATTAAAGTCTGTTTTTGAACATGTATCCACTAGTAACAAAGCGAAAACATATGGAATTACATTGTTATTACATTGTAACATGAACACTTTAATACCAGACATGTAATTCTGCATAAAAATATTATTAATCAAAAAAGTTTTCAAAAATGTCATTTTCTAGGCCAGGATACATGTCTGAAAGATTTGAGTTTAAAAAAAAAAATTGTGATCAGGAAAGGGATTTAAGGATCGTCCATACAAATGTATGGGGGAGCGCCAGGTAGCGAAAGGTAAGCCGTGGCGCTCTGCAAGGCTGAACGCCGGCGCTGTAGGCTGAGCCTGGGATAATGATGAATTGTAGGCTACATGGCGTTGATTTTTTTTAGTTAGTGATTGAGCTGCTCCCACCCCCCTTTATTCATTTGAATTGCCATGAGCACAAGCAGGGAGGAATTCAGTCAATATGGATTTCTCCCTGTGAAGTGTTCTAAAGGGAGGCTGGCTGCTTCCCAGGTGAGTAGCTCTCAAATATTTGTCTGCATTGCATGTCCCAATGTTGGGGACTCAAAATTAAGAGTAGGAACCACACTAAACACAGAGTGCCTTGTCGGGGCAATGTGGCTTCCACATGTATCTGCAGATATATGCAACCAAATCTCTGTCTTTCCATACAGTTAGACATGTTTGTTGCTTGATATTTAGTTGATGAGAGGGTTAAACTGGGCGGTAAATTAGTTCCCAGGCCCTGAATAATAATAATAATTTTGTATAAATAATAGTGATTGAGCTGCTCCCACCCCCCTTTATACATGGCGTTGTTCCAGTCGCTCACCAGATTCGGCTTCATAAATGTGTAATTGCGTGCCGTATCCGGCGTTCACCTGCCGCTACCTGCCACTTACTAGGCACTACCTGGCGCTATCCCTTCATGAATAAGGCCCTAAATGTATAAATACAGGTACAAGTTTTCCTAAATGCCAAAAATAATATTTTTTTTTATTGTTATTCAAGAAAAATAGAAGCCTTAATTATATATATGCAAAGTCATATGGTCATGTGGCATCATACTAAAAGTACCCCTGTCACCAAACTCTTAAATAATGGAGAAGCTGGCCTCCTTGCTTTAAAGTGAAATGGTCACCAGGAAGGTTTAGAATAACAAATAATAATAAAAATGTGCAGGTTGGATGGACGTTTTTAAAAGACTGGTGATATTTATGTAAAATTACTGCGGAGATAACTTAGTGCCTATGCATTAGGCAGTTTTTATAGGTACAGAGGATTAGCTGTGGTAAGAGGTACTTTTTAAGTATTTCTTTATAAACACTAGTGAAGCCGAATGGCAGATTTACTTTTGCTTTGCTTTTATGCACTTGTAAGAGGTTCTAAAACACAAAGTGCAAGGTATTTCCATCAACCTGTGACTGTGGAACTTCTGTGATGTTTATGACTGTATATTAGTTTTCTTAGGCAAATATAGAACACAGATGACAGGATACTACGTGACCTATCTCTCCTGCCCTTGATTAATCTTCTTCTAGAATATGAATTTAGTATGTATATTCCAGGTATATTTTAATTAACTTATTGTTGATTTCCAACCACATCTGGTAAACTTTTTCTCCAAACATTTACTAAAAACTTAAAACACCTTGCACAATAGTGCTGTTTGTCTGGCACCACCCAAAATAATAATAAAGCAGACCTGGTGTGCCACAAAAATACCCCTAATATGTAACAATAAACAAGAAAAGATCGGTGGTACCAGCAAAACCACCCAGGGGAATATATACTTAAGGGCACCACCTATCTACTAATCATAAATGACGCTAATAATTCATCAAGAGTGAGAAAGTGCCAGGTGGGCACGGAACGCGTGGGTGAGGATCCTTCCAGCAGGGGTGAGAGCTTGTCACATTGAGGTGCAGGTCGGCTTTGTTGGCCTGGTTCTATATTGCACAATTGTGCACAAATTTATTCAGCACTTAGCACTTTATATCTCATTTGCACAGTATTAGTTTGGCTTAGGACATGAGTGATATTTTGTATATTTTGCACATAAGATTGTTAGGTAGGTAGTTTTTTATAGAGTCACTCCTGCTGGTTGAATGATTATATGTTGTGTAGGTGATTGTATTGTATTTTTATGTTGTATATAGCTATGGATTAATAAATCTATTTTTGATGAATTATTAGCGTCATTTATGATTAGTAGATAGGTGGTGCCCTTAAGTATATATTCCCCTGGGTGGTTTTGCTGGTACCACCGATCATTTCTTATTTACTAAAAACTTCTGACATTGTTTTTTTTATCCTCTCCCCAACTAATTGTGATCCTTGTTCTTGCATTTAGTTTCTTTGCAAAACAATTCACTCCTAAAACTCATTCAAACCTTTCTGATATTTAAACATTTGTCTTCCTTTCCTTTAGGCAATACAAAAGTTCATTAGATCTTTTTTTCCTGATTTACCAATTTTTCTAAGTTTTAGCCTTCATTTGGGCAGCTTGTTTTTGATCAAAGTCTTTTTGCAAATGAGGACTTAAGACCCGAACACAGTACTCTAGAGTACCTGCCAAGCCTTCTCCTATGTCAAAAACAAACATAATAAAATTAATGAAGCCCCTTTGATACACCACTTGTAACTCATCTCCCTTCAAGATGCACACTATTAACAACATCACTTTTTATTCTTTAGCCAGTAACAAGTACTATGTTTAAATTCAGTCAAATTTTCAAATTTAACTTGTCTAGGAGCTCTTTATTTGGAACTGCATTAAAAGGCTTGAAATCTAGATAGGCTATGCCCACTACTTTACCATTCAAGTTAGCAGTTTTGTTTGTGGGTTTATTGTAAACTGATGTCAGTTTGCATTGTTGGTTATGTCAATTGAGTCCAGACAGCAGCTCGGCTGGGATGCTGGGAAAGGAAGCCTCCTGCATGCTCCCTGATGGCCGCAACCTGGGGAAAACCAGGGGTGGCGTTTCAGAGATGAGGTGGATGCAGGAGCAAATATGTCAATGACAATGATTCGGTATCATGCATGCAGATAGGGCACGTGAGTTTTAGGGATTTTGTTCAACAGTGCTAGGCTGTGTTTTTTGGTTTAATGTGTATTGATATGTCCATAAAGTGAATGTCATTATCCAAGTTGCTTAATTTTAGTTTCGATTTTGTTAGCCTTGCCTCCAAGAGTGAGACTGCTTCTCTTAAAACTGACTACTGAGGGTTATCCCAAAAATTTTAGATTTTTCTGGAGCAGCTGACTTTGGTGAGGCAGTCAGATATTTTCTCACTCAGCACACAAAACACTGAAATAAACACTTGTTTGCTTCTATTTAAGAATCAAAGTGAATCAGGACCTACCTCATGCTATGAAATATGTAAAATTCTGCAGGGTTCAGTTTTAATATCAACATACTGCAAAGTCTTGGTTTAAATCTAGAGTAAATGGACCAGCCCATGTCCAAACTTGTACATATATTTCAAACTATAACTCAACCACTGACTATCTAGATCACTGTTTGAGTCCACCTAGTGGCAACAGGCAGGTAATTCTAATTCCACTCAAAAAAATCAAAAGTCCCCTGGACATGCAATTGGGCAGTTCTACAGATGAAGTGCAAATTATTTTTATAGGGTAAATATCATATCTCAGAAGGTATAAAATAACAGCAGCATAAAGGAAATCCAGACACATTAAAATTAGCCTCTCTGAAGGTGTGGATTCTCCATATGCTACTGTTTGTAACTTCTGATTAAACTACTTACCCCATTAAAACATTTCGCACCTCACCTGTAGAACTTCCCCATTACATGTGCAGACAAGGAAGAAAAGTATGTTCCCTTATTATGTGCTAATTGAGAAAAGCTCTGACTGTCTCTCCAAAAAAAGTCTATTGGTGCCTTATTTATCTTTAAATCAGTAAGCCTCACTGCTTTTATTGAAAAACAGCAATTAGTACATAAAACTGTATTTTGGATTTCATAACTAACAGCTCTGACCTGACATGCTTGCTTTTTTTTTCTTTTCCTCACAGAATTTCTAAATTGTCTTTCATTAATTTAAATGACCCTATTACAACATTCTCCCAGTAGCATAAATAGGTAAAACTGTGAATCACTACACATGGCATGTTGTCAGGATCATGGTTGCTAACGGCAATTAAACTCTGGAAACATTTCAAAGTGATGTTCAAAAAAAGGTGCATCATAAACAGCAACATACAATCCTTCCCATCTGGTATTAAAAACTCAAAGATAAAATGGGTTTCCTCACCAGTAAAAGTATGTCCAATAATTAGGACACATGCATTATAGGTCAGCTTGAAATTCTGAGAAAGCTTCCTTCAGATTGCTTCAAGATGCAGCTTTTTCCAGCCCAGTCAATCTCAGCTACCTGTGTGTAAAAGCCCATGCTGGAAGAAGGGAATCAGCCGGTCCCACTACCAATCCTACGTACCTTTGCAGAAAAATCCAGCTCCATAAAAACCTTAATAAATGGCTTTAGTACTCTAGAAGCACTGAAGCAAACAGTCTTTCTGGATTCCTTATCTCACCAAGTTTAACATCGAGGTGAGACATACACTTCTTCTAAGATTTTACTCACTGCATACTTTTGCTACTGCTAGCCCTGCCATTTTGGTGGACAGGGTGGGTGACGTCATCCCACTGGCTTCATCCCGCTCCCAACGTGGCAGTCTAAGAAATGGTGTTCACTGGAAAGGGGAGGAAGGCCAGGGGACACTGATACCCTGCCTCCCCACCCCCCCTCCTTCAATCACCACATCTGTCATCAAGATTTGCAGGGGACAGTGGTGAGGATCATCAGTGTTAAACACGTGTTAAGTAACTTCAAAAATCACAGTTCAACATGTGTAGCACAAAATAGTGAAAAATGGTCTGGCAAAAGAGGGTGACATAATTTCTAGGCAGGCTGGCATCCCATCAGACAAGAAACTGCAGATGTACGGATTGATCTCAATGGGAGCACATCATACTGACACCATGTCCAACCCCAGCACAATCTTTTCATAACAGTGCTGCAGGTGAAAAATAAACGATTCTGAGTTGCACCAAGGAAAAAAAAAACAGAAAATATTCTCACGGTGCCAGATCAGCCCTATAATGTTGGCATCCTGCCATGTAAAAATAATTGAAAAGAAAAGAAAACTCATATACAGTGTTTGGATTATAATCTTTCAGTACAATATTTGCAGAGATCATTTACTCAGAAAATTATCTAATTGCAAATTAAAGGGTTTAGCTGGGCAATATATTTAGATTTGCAGCAGGAAAATGAGAGAAAGTCATGACATCCGTTTTAAAAATATATTTTTAATCATCTGAAGCTTGTAGTTTCATTTTCCTGGCCACAATTCAGATCCTGCAATGATGTACTACTGAAAAAAGGCAAAGAGATGAGTCTCCAATATGCACATTTACACATTTTATTGGCAATCAAATACTATTGCAATGTTGTTGTATATCTGCTGTATGAACTGGAATTTTTTTTTCTTTTTTATTCCTGTAAACTGAAATCTGTTACACCTTTGTTTGTGAATAGGTTTATAATATTTCTCTGTTTAACTGCCCAACTATCTCTCCTTTTTATTGACAAATCGATTAAATGTTGTCATATGCAAATGAAATAAAGACAGTTAAAGCTAAAATATTACATTTGTCAAAATGTTGTCTCAAATTATAAAAATACAGTTTTTTTATATAGATGCAGTACTAGTAGAAAGTTTGGACACACGCTTTCATTCCCTCTCATTATTTACTTGTAGATTTAAATTGAAGACTTCAAAACTATTAAGGAACAGAAATACAATTACGAATGAAACTAAGGTATCCTCAAGTGTAGTCATATAAATCGACAGACGCTATAAAAAACTGGCTCGGGGGCGTGGCTTGCCAATGGAAGGATAAGACTTGTAGGCACGAGGCTCCCCACAAATCCCCCTAAAAAGCAGAATAAATAATTGTGCAGCAGCTAACTCTAGATATGTCCAAAAAGAAGAAGGCAAGGGGGTCAACCAGACACCAGCAGAATCCCCCCATCACCTCGTCTTTTGAAGCGATGAGGCCTAAAAGACAGAGACCCCTGTCTCCCAGCAAAATGGCGGCCTTAGCAGTGTCTTCCATGGACATGGCCCCCACCCTGGAGTTTGCACAGCGACATATGCCGGAGATGAGTAACCAGGGAATGAGGAGAGCAGTCCTGATGGACTGCAACAGCCGGTGGTGTTACCACCTCTGAAGCCGAGCATCATGGGTATCATAGAGGAGACGGCTGGCAGCGCGCCAGGCGGCGAGGAGATGCAAGCTACCACCGAGCAAGAGCCTCGGGCCACACAGCAGCACATACCTGCTGGGGGGGTTTGGAGCCCCAACGGACCTCAGCGGCTGGCGTTGTCACCACGGCTGAGACCGGGAAGCGCGGAGCGCAGGGAGGAGGCAGCTGGCAGCGTGCCAGGCAGCGACAAGGAGATGAGAGCCGCTCCCACCGAACAAGATCTCCGGGCCGCACAGCTGACGGAGCAGCGCACAACAGGAGAGCCCTCCTCGAAGCCCTCTCAGGTAGGAGACGCTACTCTGGGGGCAGGGAGGGGAAAGAGAGCGCAGTCAGCCACCCACCCATTCCAATTGATCATTTGGAAAAAGCGGAGGAACTTTGGGCTGAAATCACCGGAATTATTCAAGTTTCTGGATGTGGCTCCAATTGATGTGCCAAACTGGTTGGAGCTGGAGCTAGACCATGGTGGAGACCCACGCCTGCAACGAATACGGAGAAGAAATCGCAGACAGTGGGCTGATACACCCGAGCAGGTGCGTGAAGGAAGATATGCTCCAATGGAAGGGGGTGACTGCTGCTGTACCGGGATGACCGTATGTAGCTTACAAAGTTACAACTAGATTAATGTTATATTTGTTTCTATAGCTAAAAGATTTTCCTACTTCTTGTGGTTTTATGTTATGATTGAAAAATATCGCTGAAAAGTTGCAATTGTTGTGGGTCTACAGAGGGATCAGGATGTCCTATGTCTCGGCTCCCTACGCTGGTCTCGGGTGTGCTGTGAGGGCCGACACTCCCAGGGTAAGCTAGCATTGACTTGCCGCCAGCGGCTGCTTCCCGAGGCCCCCCCCATGGGGCTTGTGGGATGGGCTGAGGGATAAGGACCTTGGATGATGGAACATCGCCCTGCCGCAGATGGCCGGGCCGATGGGGACGGCCTCTCTCCCGGGTGGGGGTGAGCTGCGGATCCGGTTATTGGACGCAGTCCCGCTCTCCATTGGAGAGATAGACTCTCATGGATGCTTGGGGGACCCCATTTGGGCTCCTAGGGAGCTAGTCGTGTGGGAGATGGGGTCTCTTTGATGTGGGGACGGGAGATCGATATCCACAGGCGCGTCTGCCCTCCACGTTGTTGATTAGGTCCCCTGACCTACTAGATGATGACTATATCCTTAACCTGGCCTGGTGGTTGGCGTCCCCCCTGGGGCGGCTTGGTCCCCTGGGGCCCTCCCCTCCGGTTCTGACGGGCCCGCCCACACGTCTAACATAATCCCCACTCACCCGCCCGAGGGAAAATGGAATAAATAATAATTTAAAAGACTGACCCTTTGACTAGCCCCAATGACACACGATTAGAGAATGAGACCTGCTAGACTCTCTGCTCCGTAGAGTCGGGGTCGTGGCGGATATAAGTGGGGTAGAGATGACAAAGAGCGACACCTTGCCGCTCGAGAATAGAGAGGAAAGACCGGACGGTGGGGGTGGGGTGGGGGGTGCCCCTTGGGGGTGTAGCTTATCGGGCCCTCGACTGAGTTAGGGGGATGATCCTGGGAATGCTGTCCCGAGAACCAACAAACAACGTTTGTGTTCGTTGTTTTGGTGTTTTCTTAGCGTATCTTCTCCCTTTCCCCAACCTCTCTCTTTTCCTTGTTACTACATCCCTTAATCTTTTTTGACCCTACAACAGGAAGTCTCTTGCTTTGCCCGTGCAATTTGTTGAACTGGCGTCCATGGAGGGGCTGGCGGGGGTGGTGGGGGTTAGATCGTGGGACTCACAGGGATTGGGGATGAGAATGGTGTCCCTTAATTGCAGAGGGCTTAATATACCAGAAAAACGATCCGCGGTGATGACGGAACTAAAGCGGATGAAGGCTCAAATTGTTCTCCTTCAGGAGACTCACTTCAAGGGAGAAGCCTCACCAAGACTATCTCCCAAACACTTCCCGCAGTCATACATGTGCTCCTCTCCCATTTCTAAGTCCAAAGGAGTAGCGATTTTGTTATCTAGGGACACTACATTTCAGTACCTAGAGTCCTCCAAAGACAAAGAAGGTAGGTATATCATGGTCAAGGGGATGATCAGGGGAGAACTGTTTACCCTGGCGTCTATGTACGCTCCTAACAACGGCCAGGTAGACTTCCTCGTAGAGTTCCTCTCCAAATTAGGAGATTTCCAGGAAGGGAACATTCTTCTGGGAGGGGACTTAAACATCACCCTAGACCAGCTTATTGACCCCTTCCTATGTCCACAATCGGGCGTACCCTCACAGGCTTCGAAAACTTGGTCACCAGAAAGGACCCTGAGAGAGGAGTGATCTCACAGATCTATCACATGCTGGAAGGAGGCCAAGAGCCAGACCCCCCCCCCCCCCTTCCGGAAGGAATGAGAGAAAGACAGGACAGGACGTTCACAGATGAGGAATGAGAGAAAATATATACTTTAGCTCATAAGTCGTCTATTTCTGTCCATGTACAGGAAACCAATGATAAATTCCTGTCAAGATGGTATTATACTCCAAAACGATTAGCCTTTTTCTACCCAGACGCCTCGCCCAACTGCTGGAGATGTAAAACGGAAGAGGGATCTCTCTTCCATATTTTCTGGACCTGTTCAAAGATTAAACCGTTCTGGAACATGTTACCAGAATTATGACTGAAGTTACCGGCTCACAGATCCCATGTTGCCCGGCCCTTATGATGCTACACTATTCCTCGCACAGTATCCGAAACTATAAAAAGTCAATACTATGACACTTGATCAATGCAGCAAAAGTCCTGATCCCTAGATTCTGGAAAATCCACACCCACAGTGGGAGACTGGATTCAGGAAGTTAATAGGATCAGGGAGATGGAAGAATTGACCGCAACTGCACAGGATAGAGAGGGAAAATGCCCGATGGAATGGACTCTTTGGTATTTATACAAAGGTTCTGCGATCTTCCCCCGGACGTTGCCAAACACTTGAGATGTCCTTAAAGGAGCACTATCGCAAAAAAATGGACCAATGATAAAAATCTATATAAATATGCTGGATGGCGGGAGGACAGGTCACTTATACACCTGGCATCCTACTCCTGCTCCACCGCTCTCCCCCCCCCCTGGACCTGCGATCCGCGATCTAGTGATGAGATGCCCGCTTCCCTCCCTTCCCTCCCCTTTCCCCCTTCACCCCCCTCTTATGTACCCTTTCCCAAGGGAAAACTTCCCCTTGTATTGTTTTGTTCTCTTTGTCCAGATTGTGATAATGCTATAAGCTGACCTACCCCCGGAAGAAATTAGGAGAAGGTGAAACCCTAGGGGTCCCCAGATTTAGAATTGGTTCACTTTATCAAATTATCCCACCCCACGCCAGTAGTTAAGATGAAGCACTGATGGCCAATCGGGGGGAAGTAAATGGAAACCACACCCTCCTTTATTCGGGACAAGGGGTGGCTTGCCCGACTACTCTGGATCCCTGAATGCCCACTAGAACAATAGGGGTGGGAGAATATGCGGGAAAAGGAGGACTCAACCATGATAATAGGGGGGATGACATGATTAATATGCTTGTAATGTTCCCGAGATCTTCTGAATATGCTGTAATATACTCCGGTAACATGTGTATCTCTCACACTGGACTATATTCTTGATTTTTCTATTTGTAACTTTTGTTTTGGAAAAATGAAAACATCTAAATAAAGAGTTTAAACAAAAAATGGCTCTCGGGAGGACCACCCCATGAACGGAAGTCTAAGAGTTACCTGTTCAGATATGACTGGGAAAATTAGGACTTGGTCGAATTGATGCAAATAAAAACACTACTGGGGAACAAGAAAGATAATTGTTTGAGTTAAAATATACTCTGGAAATACACACCTCAAGCTTTCAAGGTGTACCAGGCTTATTATCGTGGGCGCCATTTTCTGGAAGTAATCCTTCGATAAGTTCTTTGGTTGGTTCTTGGAAGCAAAAGTAAAATGTGTGTAAGGGTAATTTTACATAAAAATTTCAGCTCTGCAGACAAAGTGTTCACCTTCAATCAAAACAACCCTTTACATTTGGTCTACAAACCATATATTCCCTGAAAGTACATACGTTAAGCTTTCTAGGCGTACCCAGCTTATTTTATCGGTTTTATCTTTCTGGAAGTGATCACTTGAAGAATTCTTTGGTTGCAAAGGGTTTGCCTCGTCCACGTCAGGTGAACACCAGGCGCAGTATGTGAAAACCATATATATGGAAGTCAATCTGGTGAGCGCTTCTAATAGTGTCATGTAGCATTGAATGTATTACTAGGGGTGGCTCAGTGTAAAACACTGACTCTCTATGTTCAGCAGCACCATGTAGCACCTGTCGCTCAGCAGCGTTATCCCATACATTTCAATGATGTTTTTTTTCTTGTGTATAAATAGAGTTTAAATTAATTATTTTTCTACATTTTAGGATAAAGTGATTGTGTGACCTCTCCTGCCCAGCAACCACTTGTTATTATTTTTTTTTTATCCAGAATTGTATGTGGAGGTCTGTCATTGCAGTGTCATTGTTACAGTGTTAAAACAATGTAATTCCATGTATTTTCGCTCTGGTGCTGGTGTATATGTGTTGAGAAACAGACTTTCTTCATATAGTTTCCAGCGCTCGACGCTGGAGCGCCCAGTTTTAGAGCGCCGACGCTGGTTTTGTGTTTGATTTTCTAAAATATGGGCTTCAGCGCCAAGTGTAGGATGCACCTAAACTTCCACAATGCCCTCCAGACATCACATTTATCACCGCTGGACAGGATACTACAGCGTCACTTGTTCGACCACTACGCTAGGTTATAGCTCCAGACACCCGCTTGCGGCGTCTACTAGTCTTAAATTAGCCTCCACATTATTTTGTAATATAATGGTGAACATTTTGTACCTCTATTATATTTGAAGAATTATAAAAAATAGTGATGTGCACTTAGGGCTTGATTTATAAAGCACTTTTCCAGACTTTGCCATTTACAGTAGTAGCAACATTCAGTTTACAATGTTGCTGCTCCGCTAATGTTTTAGCAAATGTGTTTTCTTGCAGTGCAGCAACATGCCCCAGTGTAAAAAAATATATAGCATTGTCTCCTGAAGAAGACTGACACCAGCAATAGGTGTGGTGAACAGGCATTCCACTCCAATCTAGCGCTTGCGGTAAATGCCCTCATGAGGTCTTTCTATCCTCTGCTCTAGCAAGGACATGATGGAGGAACCAAAAACAGATGTCTAGAGAAGGCACCGGACTAGAGAATGGAGGCCCATGACAGCAGCATGGATCTAACTGGGGTGGGGAATATGGCCATCTTATTCCACCTGAACACAGTGCAGTTAAAGAGCAATGCATGTGCTTAACCTGTATGGCACCTAGACTTGTATGTTATGGGCTATGTTGTAGTTTTGGAAGTGCCCATTTATTTTAATGGGATTGGTTTCTTCCCGTTTTTATTCCTTTGCAATACAAACCGAAAGGTGTGAAAGGAGCCATAAGCCACTGATACTTAAAATATTTTTATTGAGAGGCCTACATACCATAGAGGCAGTGCAGGCACAGATTCCATGCACATATTTACTCTCGAGAGTATATTTGCATGTGATTCAGGCAGTGTTTTGAGGGCTGAAACATGTGCGCAAATGTGATTATTTCATGCAGCATTTTCCTCCAGCAGAAAGTACTGGCTGGGAGCACAGCTAAGTAGCTACTTCTATTTAAAAAAACACAGTGCCCGAGTAGGCGCTGTCAGAAGGGGATGTCGCATTGGTGACACATGATTTGCCCTTGATGATGGCACCTGCACCAGCCAAAAAAAAAATAATGAAAGTGGCAATAAAAATTTTAACCATCCCAACATATTGAAATGTTTGGGATAAGGCCACATAGTGCAGGGTGAGCACCTGGCCTTATCTGGCACTGTAGGGAACTCAGTGCCAGCACTCATTCTATTTCCAGCACTGTTTATATTGACTTGATAAATATACCTTTTTGTACTGGGACCTGATATTCACCAGACACTCATCTGGCACTACATGGCCTTGCCATTTTTTAAATAAGCTCCTAAATGTAGCTAACCTAAGTGTCTTGGAGAATCTAAAATTATCTTTTCCAGCCATTATATTTTAACTTCAAAGTTTAGCCTTAAGAGAACAATTCAGTAATTATGTGCTGTTTTAAGCTTATGATTGATCCGCATTAAACCCACCTTAGCTCCCGGAGGCTTAGAACAATGTCTATTACTGCAAGATAAACATACATTTTCTTGATGCATGAAGGAATATATTCAGTGCACATTGCTGCCGCAAAACAAGAATATTATTATAAATTGGCCAACTTTATGCGTGATAAAACACAATATCCATGTTTCCTTTCATTGCATTTATCTTTGTGTTAGATTACATGGGGATTGTATAGACACCATGAAATAAAAATGAGTTATACCAGGTAAATGTGAACAAGATATCACTAGCACAAGAATCATGTATTAATGTTCATGACAGTTCAAATATTTAGTAACACTTATCAACTCACACAGAACTGAAAACATATTCTCATTTAGCACAAGAGATTACCTATGTTTTTATTTTTACAAAATGGCAAAAGATAAATAGAGAGAGGGGTGACTTGGGAATTGCATAGACAAAGGCATTAAACATGCAAAAAACATGCAGAGTGTCAGAGTATGAGAGGTGACTTTACTTACCCTGTATAAATTGAATCACATCACACATATCAGGACCATTTCTAGCCCCGTGCAAGCAGGGAGATTGCACAGGGCGCAGTTCCACCTGTGACCACGCTGTGTTAGCAGGGCTGAATTTACCCACTAAGCATAGGTATTAAAAAGCATAACCACAAAGAGCAAGAAAACAAGGGCTGATTAACTGCTTCAGGAAATGCACACACAAAGGCTTCTTAACCCTTTAAGTGCCAGCCTACCTGGGGATTTTGTCACCCTTTGTTGCCAGACCATTTTGCACTATTTTGCGCTACACGTGTTCAACCGTGATTTTTTAAGGGATTTCCCAGGAAAATTATATATTGTTTTTTTCAGTAGAGTCTGGGCTTTAACTTGAAATTTCTTTTATGTAATTTTTTAAGTGAATATCTTGGAGGGAAATATGTGCAAAACAATAAAAAAATCTATTTTTATTTGTAGTTTTTTATTGCATGTGAAATCGCAATTTCTCCTGGTTACAGCGGCACCACATGTGTATTGGTAGACACCCTTTCCAGTCCAGGAAAAAAAAACAATATACAAACAAGAAGAAACAAGTTCAATCTTAAAAAGCAAAGTCCTCCGAATAGAATGGTACCCAACATGGTGCTGTCAAGGGAAAAGTTTCCAAACATCCCAAAGTAAAGCAAGTCTGTAAGGGTAATTGTATTTGAAAATTTCAGGTCTGCAGACAAAGTGAGCACTGCGCGCTTTTTCTACCGAAACAACCCTTTACATTTGGAATATCCCCCATAAACCATATATTCCCTGAAAGTACACATGTTAAGCTTTCTAGTTGTACCCAGCTTGTTGCACTGGGCTAATCATTTTAGAAGTAATCCCCTGAAGAATTCCTAGGCTGCACAGAGTTACCCTAAAAAAAAGATAAAAAAGCAATATAAAAAACAGATTTTCTTAAAAAATTAATATGCAAACATGAAAAAACAAGCTAAATCTGAAAGCGCAAGGTCCCAGAGCAGAACAATACCCAACATGTAACAATACCCAACATGTATAGCTACTTTTAACCCTTTTAACTGCCAGCCTTATTGAAATGTTGTCACCCTCTGTTGACCGGTCATTTTTCACCATTTTGCTCTATGTTTATTTTTGCAGGAATTCCCATGAAAAATATATATTATTTTCTGTGGCAGAGTTAAGGCTTTAACATGAAATGTCTTGTTTGTAATTTTTCTACTGTTTTTTAAAATATTTTTGAATAAAAACACACAAATAAATGCAAAAAATATTTTTATATTTTAAATTAAACATTTATTTTATTAAAGAAAACTATATTGCATGTGAAAGCCCTATTTTTCCTGATTACAACGGTGCCACATATGTATCGCTAGCCCCCCAGTTCCTGCCCAGGAGATCCCCCCAACCCGAAAAGAGCATTTTATAACATTTACAAATAAAATACAACTACTATCCACACTATAAAGGGTTAAGCCCCCCAAAATGGCGTAGGGTCCACCTTCCCGGAGGGGTGGAGCCCGTTTTTGGAGGAATTTTAAGGCTTAAAAATCCACAAAAAATGACCAGCCCGGGACCAACTGTGCAGGGCTTGTAGGAACAGGGTGCACGGGCCAGCTTTGGTGGCCCCCCACCCTGCTGACTACAAGCACACACAGCCAAATGTGCTGGACCCTTCTGTCCCCCTTGTGCTTTGGGGAGGCAGGGACACAGAAAAAAAGTATTTTATAATTATTTTTATTTTAATTATTATTTATTTTTAATATATTTTTAATATATTGTAATACTTCCCATGGATCCACCCCAGAGCACTGTGCCCCACGTTGATCACTTTGGCTTTTATAGCTGCTGGGTGACAGGTAACAAAGGGTTAATTAAAAGAAAATGACATAGGGTCCCTCCTCCCAGGGTGGGGGACCACATTTTTTTGGGGAATTAAAAAAATCCCCCCCCAAAAAATGGTGTGAGGTCCCCCCAGCTCCCCCAGACGGACCAGCTATGGGGGCTTGTAGAACAGGGTGCAGGGGCCAGCTTTTGTGTTGCTTTGTTACTGGTGGATATGTGTTCAAAAGCAGACTTTAATCACACAGCGTCTGGCACTCTATGCTACAGCGCCCAGATTTAGAGCGCCAATGCTGTGTGTGTGTAGTTTTTTTGATAAGTATGATGTGGAGTGCCAAGAGTCGGTCGCACTGAGCTGGTGCTGCCTTTCGCTGTACTGGTGTTAGTGCGCCCAACAAACATCACATTCATCAATGCCGGCCAGGTTACTACAGGGACTGAGATGCTCTGTTACAGCGCCCAATACATGTTTACAGCGTCTACTAGCGGTTGCTCTAAGCGCCGCTATACAGACACTCATCTGCCGATACCGGGCATTAGTAATGAATCAGCCTCCACTTCTTTCCTGAAGTGTGGAGGGACTTGTGTCCGAGTACAGGAAACCTTCATCAGTGGCTGAGCTGTAAGTCTATTTTAATGCAGTCAAAACTCTCTTGAATACTATTTTGATCTTGAATATATTAGCCATCAATTTGCTACTATTCTGTCATGAATGTTACTGTTGTTTTATCATTGAGAGTTACTAAGAAAATATTATTAAAGATATTATTACAAGGTGCCTACTATCTGTGGTTTGCCTAAGCTGACCTTATGCATCTTATTACCAAACCTGGTGACAGTAGCAAATGCAGCCTAAGATTTATTGCAGAGGGATCTGCACAAAAACTCCAAATAAGAATTATTACTACAGAAACCTATTTATCCACTTAAAGGACTTGAAGGTTTATGGCTCAATAGAGCACACAGCCCTAGCTGCAGTTAATAGAAATCCTATTTATTAGACTTTCTGAAACAGAAATAGAATGCATTTATATTATGAATATGATAAAAATAGAAAAAAAGTTTGTTGCATAGTTTCTGCAAATGCTTTAACACATAGGTAGTTCAAAAGAAATAATGCAACTTATCAGTGACACATACTTGGATGACCCACAAAAAAAGCTGAATGTTATCTGATTGTGAAGTTTGAAATGGCTACTTCAAAGAATTAAACAAATCTCGACCTAAGGAAGTCCAAACAGTATAAATGCTTGGCTAAGGTGTTTTTTTTTTTGCAAGCTTTACTTATTAGAAACATTTGGGTTGATTCAGAGCCCATTTCTCGTCATTTTTTTTGGAGGTCTTGCTACCAAACGAAAAATCACTGAAAATGAAAACATTTCATACAAAAATCCTCGCAGAAAATGAAGCTCTGCTGAATCAGACGAGGGAGGAAAAGTAGACGGAAAACAGAACGGAAAATTTTCACATAAAAAAAATGTTGAGAAAGGGGCTCTAAATCAACCCTTATCTTCCAAAATCACATAAAGCTTCAAAAATACCAATGCATTTTTCAACTACAAATTTTCTTTAAAAATGTACTTTGCTTTTGTTTCTCCCGAGTGACATTTGACCCAGCCAATAACCCCATCCCCTTGGAATGTTTCTATGAACACCCTTTTCAAAGTGTTTATGCAGCCTATTATTATAATTTGTGGCACATGCACTGTAGCCTGTAATACCGTGAGCCTGTCTTTTAAGTGTACAAGGAGACCAAATGTCCAAAATAAGAAAAGCCAAGAAGACTTACTGATCTTCCTGCAGCACACAGTCTACTACTGTTATCTGTACTGCTGTTTCTCCTAAACACTTCATGTAGTGCAGAAATTGATGCTACATAAACCAAGCTGTGGGCTACTGCAGGCTAAGCTTATTTGTTTCCTGTTGGCCCCATCCACGATGCCACCACTCACTCCTCCTACCCCCGTTCACCATGCCTATGCGTACTGGAGTGTGTAGAAACCCAAAAAGGGGGGAGGATAGGGAAGCACAGGTGTGATACCAAAAGGTTGCACTTAGGAGGATTATGGGAAATATACTCCTTCAGGGTCCAGCAAGATGGTGGTGCGCAAGTGAGTTGTCCCAGAGTCGGCAACCAGAAAAGGTGAATAGATATTAGGTATGAAGCATTTTGCATGCTTATTAATGACGTTTTTTTTTTTTATGTTTAAAGGTTAAAAAAACACTTTCAGTCTGCTTTAACAACTATCTAGCAAATCACAAGCTACAAAGTTTTGACCTGTCACCGAAGATACTTACTCGGTTGGTACTACAATGTAAAACAGTGCCCTCACTGGAGCTCATTCATTTATAGATTTACTGTATGTAAGTTCTAACTACATCTTTACCTTTACAAGATCAGCCTAAAAGCTAAATACTATCCTAGATGAGGAGCGGTGAGCACTGTCAAATTCATTTTAATAAAATGTATGTTTTTTTTTTTACTTTTAATACTTGTGAACTAGTAACTGGACCCCTGTACCAGTTCAAAGGGTGGGGTTGATGGTAAACCATCTGCCTGACATACTGGCAAGTGGCTTGCTTATACTCCCTGCCTGATTATCTACAACACCACCTGGCCAAAAGGGGTGTGAAAATACCTGGTGCCCGACACCCCCAGAGAGGCACTGGACCTGTGCAGAAGGGCACAGATGCTGGTGATCCACTTGGGCTGGGTGGGCCCAAGTGGATCACCAGTTCAGCCCTTGAGCCTTGGTTTACCAGCCTCTATGCCAGGTGCATATGAGGCCCTTATTTAACAAGGGATAGCGCCAGGTAGCGAATGGTGAGTGAACGGTAATGACGCTCACCGCCACGAGAACGCCGGGTCCCCTCCGCAATCACACATTTATGAAGCCGATCCTGCTTAGCGATTGACAGAGCGCCAGATAGCGAATCATTCATCATTATTCCAGCCTCACCCCACAGCGAGCGACCTTGAACAGCGACAGGTATAACCTCTCACTACCTGGCGCTCTCCAATGCATTTCAATGGAGCTAACATTCATAATTAATTGCTATTAATTTTTTTTTTTTTTTTTTATGTCAAAAATTCTGTGACCACTTCTACAATGTTAGATTTTTTATTTAAGCTAAAAAAAAAAAAAATAAAAAAAATTGTGCAGAATTGATATTACAGGTCTGATATTAATGTATTCATATTACAAAATGTTTTGAAAAACATTTTTTTTTTCTCTAAAAATATGGTTGTTTGGGGGTTAAAAAACTACTTTTAACCCATCGCCGCCAGTGCTCTGGGGTTTAAACAAGCATTTCACAGTGCAAGAATTTTTGGAGCATGCTTTGTTAATGAATATGCTGGGAGCCGTTCGCTATGGCCGTTCGCTGTCATGCACTCCCATACAGCGCGGAACCTGTCAAACAGCGACTCATAACCCCGTATTCAACATTACCGCACACCGACTGAGTCGCTGTCAACAGCCAAACAACGGCCAAGCACAGCGAATACTAGCGGGCGCTGTGAAAATAACGCTACTGTCGCTCATCTGTCGCTACCTGGCGCTATTAATGAATCAGCTTGTGAGGAATGAAAAGTAAAAAAAAGTGAAAAAAATAATGCTTTTCTTCTCTATTGCTGAATTGGCAAACCTGTAAAAGAGAAAAATCAGATTTTCTTTGCTTAAAAAAACATTCATTTTGTTACAGCCTTTTCTAAATCAGACTCTTAGTATTTAATTCCACTTCTTTCTGAATATGTGGTGATTTTGCTTTTACATTTTGTCTATCTGAGGATCAAGCTTTTTTTTCAGTTTTAGAGTATGAAAGTTATTTCAACAGAAAAAGAAAACATGGTCTGATTACTATAAGAAGGCACAGAAAGTCTTCAGAATCATCAGCATGGTATTATTTTTCTACTTTGTTTCTGCTTTTGTCTTTGCTTCTCAGACCCCCAAATGTAAGGAGGAAATTGCTAAGCACATGAAGCTTTTGTATAAATACACAAGTCAGCTTGTTATCAATATGGAGAGATCCTGTGTTCTTCTTTCTGGGTTTGTAGTCCGCAGTGTGCGGCTAATCAGCTCCAGCGCTGCCCCGCACCTGTTCTGGCTCCCCGCCACTTTACTGATGCATTAACTCTTGTTATGTCCTCTTCTGCTGAATAAACCTTTACAGCTACAGCAAAGCAAATGTGATCAATATGTTTTATACTGGACTTTCTTTGTCAGATTATGCCATTGTTCAGCCTACAATATCTCAGTCACTAAACATTTGAGACCTTGAATAGCTTATAAGAAATACAGACCCCTTATATAACCTAGTTATTATTTTGCTAAACTCTCAAATTATTGATTATGTATTAGCTCAGGCTAAGTATCAAATGTATCCTTATTGTACAAATTAATCCACTTACAGGAACTCCTAAGGGCAAGAGTTTCCTTTGTCATACAGATATCATCCCTTCCTGTTTGCCTACATAGGCCCTTATTTAAGAAGGGATAGCGTCAGGTAGTGCCTGGTTAATGGGAGGTAGCGACAGATAGCGTCTAGATAGATTCTCGTACCGATCAGATCCCTCCCCGCGGGGCATCCGAAATCGGGATGTCCCGCGGGGAGGAACCCCCCAGGAGGCCCACAAACCTTACCTCAGCCCCGTTCCATCGGCGCATGCACGAGCCGCATCTCGCGCTTCCCTCTAGCAGGGCGCGCACCCGCGCCGGCCGTTTGTGAATAGCCGGTGCAGGCGCGCTCCCTGTTAGAGGGAAGCGCGAGACGCGGCCTCCAGCGCTCAGAGCCAGCTGAGCTGGTATGCGCGTCCAGGCGGCCTTGGACGCGCATACCACAGCTGCTCTGAGCGCTGTGATTGGCTGGCGCGGTCACGTGGGAGCGGGGAGAGGTGAGTTTTTTGGGGCTTTCTGGGGGGTTTCAGACAGCGTGTCACCCCCGATCGGGGTGCCCCACCGAAGTGGACCAAAACCCAGGATAGTCAAAATCCTGGGTGTTGGTCCACTTTAAATATTCATAATTAATTGTTATTAATTTTTTTTTTTTTTTTTTTTTTTTAAATGTGAAAAATTCTGTGACCACTTCTGCCATGTTAGATAATTTTTGCAGAATTGATATTACAGGTCTGATATCATTGTATTCATATTTAAATTTTATATAATTTTTTTTTTTTTTGGTTTCCAAAAATATGGTGGTTTGGGGGTTAAAAACTACTTTTAACACATCGCCGCCAGCGCTCTGGGGTTTAAACATGCATTTTACAGCGCAAGAATTTTTGGAGCGTGATTTTTTGATGAATATGGTGGGAGCCGGTCGCTCTGACCAGTCGCTATCATGCGCACCCATACATTGCGGAACCTGTCAAACAGCGACTCGTCAACCCGTATTCAACATTACTGCACACCGAGTGAGTCGCTATCAACAACCGAACAATGGCCAAGCACAGCGACTACTAGCGGGCGATGTGAAAATACTGCTACAGTCGCTCAACTGTCGCTACCTGCCGCTATTAATGAATCGGCCTCTAAGTATGTGTGACATGTGTCTGCATATCAGAATGAATCTGAAGGCTGCCTTGTGGGTAAGGGTTGTGTGATTGTTTTGTGGGATTTGAATTATTGTGAAAATTGGACCACTAGCTGTATAAAGGGAGATACATGCATACATCTTTTGTGGGATCATTCATTTTAAGAAACTGCTTTAAAAACAGCTTTAGCCATTTGCTGATGTTAAACTGGACCTTCAGCATTATTTAATGAAAAGCCCAAATCCCTAATAAACTATTCCCCAGCATGTAAAACTAATATATTTTAAGTTTTAAGTAGCTTGCTTATTATTCTTTCCCCCACTGGGCTGCAACCATCTTGCCTCAGAAGTATCACATACTGAGGAGAAGGGGTAAGTGGCAGCTGTGCTTTACACAGACAGAACCAAGCTGGTGTCAGGAAAAAGAACAGCAATCCCAGAATGCAGAGTGGCATAGTCAGAAGACACTTTCTGTCTGCAGGCAGCCTGAGACTCCATGGGCCGCCATCTTGGATGTTTAAAAGCTCAGAAAAAGCAGTAGATTCGGATAAGATGATTTTTAATGTGAGCAATCTGTATGTACAGGGAGGGGGAAATATACAAGATAGGCTCTTATTCAGGGCGAAAGGTCCGGTTTAACATGTTAGGAATCCCAAACTATTGAGATTTAGGAAATCCCTTGACCACAATAAAAATTTAAATTGAAATTCATGTAAAGCAAAGCCTTTAACCCGCCGCTGATGGGGGATGAACTACAAGACAGAGAATGAGAAACAATAATGCCAAGAAAAGACACAAATCAAAATGACAATGTAAATTTGACCCTAATTAAAAGGCTATATAAAAATTGAAAGCAAAGTTATCATAATCATTACCTATTAATTAGATTTGAATACACTTTGTAAAATGCTGATAAAAGAGCAAAGATTAATTAACGAAAACAAAAAGCCAAATTAAGTAAATTAAATACACATTTGATGTAACATATTAAAATAGCAAAGCAACAATGCCTGAGCATGAAGGCCCCACTAACAAATCAACTGGCTGTCTTACTGAGTCCCTGTTGAGGCTCATACTAACTTTGTCCCACCCTATCTCCCATGGGGCAATATAAGATGAGCCATTTCAAAGCAGCTGAATATATATTATTTACATATTCTAGGTGAAACTGATTTCCTTGCTTCAATTTTTAGGGATGGCCATGATCTGATGAGGTCAGAGACAGCTGTGGGACCATTGTGGTTTGCCATACTCACTCACGCTCAGAGCATCTGGGGAAGGAGTGGCTGTTAGACCACTTTTTGGATGGTCCTGGAGGAATAAAATTTTTAAAAAAGGGCAATCGTTTGCAACAGCTTCTACCGTGTGGTGCTGGAAATGGAGGAGAGACACATGGGAAAGGCATCAGATGAGGAGCTGCTGGCTAATTATTGAAACTGAGTTTGCAGTCCCTTTAAAGTGTACCAACACCCATTTTAGGGATGAATGGTGTATTTGTCCCAGTGAAGGGGGGGGGGGTCCTGATTGGTGATGCTCCACCTCCTGCACATACAGTGGCGTAAGCCGAAGATAATCTTACCGGCTCCTCATTCCACCAACCAATTGTAGCTCTGTGTTCAGCAGTCGGCGGTCACCTGACGTTCCAATCACAGGAAGTGGTGAACCTAGCCTTTCTGCTACGAAGTATAGTATATCACCCCCTCCCGGAGGTGCCTCTCCACTCCTCAATAGAGCTGTGTGCTGCTCCCCTAGGCTCCTTCCTATGATGGAGCAATGCTGCTGAGTTACTTTATGCCTTGGATCTGAGGATCAAGCTTTTTTTCAGTTTTAAATAGAGATTAGCGAATTGATTCTGACGAACCCGAATTCGTTACGAATTTCATGAAATATTCGATTCGTTACGATTCCGAATATCGCCGCGATTCGATCGCTCGAATCGCTTCCTTAAAACTCCATTTACTGCTATACAGCCCATCTAAAAAAGTGGATCCACATGTCAGGACATGTCCCATGGGGCAAGGAATGCTGGGTAGGTGTCACATGCTACCTATCAGCAGACAGGCTTACCGATGATGTCACAGCCCCATATAAACGGCGGCCATCTTGCGAAAGATCATTCTGACACTGTATTGCAGCCAGAGCAGATCAGCCAGGGATAGAGCGAGGGACAGATAGACAGACAGACAGACAGACAGACAGACAGACAGATAGGTAGATAGACTCAGCAAGGGAGAGATAGATAGATAGATAGATAGATAGATAGATAGATAGATAGAACAAAGAACAGAAGAAGCAGAGCGAGGGGCAGATAGACAAGGAGAGAGCCTGTGACAGATAAAGACAGGGACAGTTTAAAGTGTTTGCATTAGCTTCCAAGCCTATTTAGTGCCTCCTGCCTATTTAGCCTATCCATTACCTGTGTCATTCTTTAAAAAGCGTGCTAGCATTAATATTTCCAGAGTATCTGTCTACTAACTGCTTGCATTTTATAATCAACGTCACTTTTCCACAATCAAAGGAGGCCACCTCTGTATGTGAGCAGGGGGCATCCCAAACACTAGCATTAATATTTCAAGAGTACCTGTCTACTAACTGTTTGCATTTTATAATCAACGTCACTTTTCCACAATCAAAGGAGGCCACCTCTGTATGTGAGCAGGGGGCATCCCAAACACTAGCATTAATATTTCAAAACTACCTGTGTACTAACTGGTTGCATTTTGTAAGCATAGTCACTTTTCCACAATCAAAGGAGGCCACCCCTGTATGTGAGCAGAGGGCATCCCAAACACTAGCATAAATATTTGAAGACCACCTGCCTAATAACTGCTTGCATTTTATAATCAACGTCACTTTTCCACAATCAAAGGAGGACACCTCTGTATGTGATCAGGGGGCATCCCAAACACTAGCATTAATATTTCAAGAGTACCTGTCTACTAACTGGTTGCATTTTGTAAGCAAAGTCACTTTTCCACAATCAAAGGAGGCTACCTCTGTATGTAAGCAGGGGGCATCCCAAACACTAGCATTAATATTTCAAGACTACCTGTCTAATAACTGCTTGTATTTTGTAATCAACGTCACTTTTCCATAATCATAGGAGGCCACCTCTGTATGTGAGCAGGGGGCATTCCAAACACTGGCATTAATATTTCAAGACTACCTGTGTATTAACTGGTTGCATTTTGTAAACAAAGTCACTTTTCCACAATCAAAGGAGGCCACCTCTGTATGTGAGCAGGGGGCATTCCCAAACACTAGCATAAATATTTCAAGACTACCTGTGTACTAACTGCTTGCATTTTATAATCAACGTCACTTTTCCACAATCAAAGGAGGCCACCTCTGTATGCGATCAGGGGACATCCTAAACACTAGCATTAATATTTCAAGACTATCTGTGTACTAACTGGTTGCATTTTGTAAGCAAAGTCACTTTTCCACAATCAAAGGAGGCCACCTCTGTATGTGAGCAGGGGGCATCCCAAACACTAGCATAAATATTTCAAGACTACCTGTGTACTAACTGCTTGCATTTTATAATCAACGTCACTTTTCCACAATCAAAGGAGGCCACCTCTCTATGTGAACAGGGGGCATCCCAAATACTAGCACGTGTCTTTTAAGAGTACCTGCCTACTAACCTTTTGCCTTTTGAATAAAAAAGTTTGTTTTTCAAGTTTAAAGCACCCATTGCCTTTCACCGGGGGCCATTGTCAGTGCTACCACTTATCTTTTAAGAGTACCTTTCTACTAACCTTTTGCCTTTTGTATAAAAAAGTCTGGTTTACAAGTTTAAATCACCCACTGCCTTTCACCGGGGGGTATCCCAAATACTAGCACTTAGCTTTTAATAGTACCTGCATCTTTACCTTTTTTACATTTTGAACAAAAACCATGTTTCAAAACTGCCTGTGGTGCATTTATCTCTGACTAGGGGCATCCTGTGTAAGACCATCTGACAGTGTCTTTTTGCATTAGCTTTTAGCTACAGTGTCTGCCTATTTTGATCTAACTTTTCTACACACCTGCTGTTACAAAAATACTGTTGTAGGTGTAGTGTAGCATATTGTTTTCCCCTCCTAAATGCAGTAAAAATGTCAGGCAGAGACGTGCCAGGATGTGCAACGAGGAGAGGCCTAGATTCATCAGGCAGAGGTCGCAGCAGACTAGGGGCCAGTGGCAGCAGGAGTCGCGGTGAGAGGCCTGATCTCCCGGTATCTGCTAGCGGTCATGTCTCGACCAGCAAATTGGTTAATGCGGTCCTCGACCTCATCACAAGTGACATCTGACACCCCCTGTCAACAGTCCGTATGTTCCTCGGACACAATCCTGAGTTGGCATGGCCCGGGAGCAGCCCCTGTCCTTCCATTGCCTCTGTCCTACACCCCCCCCCTTCAAGCCGCCGTATCTTATGCTTTGGTCAGCTCCACTATTCAGTGAGGATGATGTGTTAGAGGACAGTCAGCGGCTATTGCCCAGCCAAGAAATGGAGGAGACATCCGCCTCTTCTTCCACTAGGCAGACAAACACAGAGGAGGAGAGTTGCGTGGGAGGTGGTATGGCGAGCATTCCGTCTCCTGCAGCACAAGCTCTTGTGGAAATGGAGGAGGACATCAGTGACGGGCATACACAACTTGATGATGATGATGATAAAGCCGATCGCACTTGGGAGCCCGGTGCAGAAGGGGCTTCATCATCATCAGGAGAAGAGGGTCCCAGGTTGCCCCAGAGTCAGCAGCTGAGGCAGCAAGGTGGCAGTAGGGTTGGCAGTCAGCATGCTGGCAGAATTGGGATGTCTGAAGCCACACGTGACCGGGGGCGGGGTAGACCACCTGCTGCGCGGCAGGCTACCTTCCCGGGAGGTAGTGGAGCAGGAGTTCCTGGAGTTGGCAGCAGTAGCAGTGAATTTGTGCAGACTGTTGGAGGGAAAACTAGCTACTCGGCAGTGTGCCACTTTTTCATCAAGCATCCGCAGGAGGGTAACCTGGCCACATGCAAGATGTGTAGACAGAAGGTCAAGCGTGGCCAGGGCCCCAATGTTGGTACCAGGGCCCTGCGGCAACACATACAGTGTCACCATAAAGCGGCCTGGGAGAACCGAGGCTCCGAAGTGGGGGTCCAGCCTGCTGCATCAGCCAGTGCCACGCTGCTTCCATTTTCACCCATTCACTGCTCCAGCACCTCAGCCGCCATACCCATCCTCTGCCGCTCCAGATGCTCCTGCTCTTCCTACTAAAAGTCACTCATCCCACCAGCAATCATCAGCGAAGCCATGTCCAAGAGACAACAGTATGCGCCCACTCATCCTACAGCGCAGAAGCTAAATGTGCTCCTGTCCGAGTTGCTGGTGCTGCAGTCCCTCCCTTTTCATGTGGTGGACTCTGCACCTTTCAGAGAGCTGATGGCTTGTGCTGAGCCGAGGTGGAGAGTCCCAAGCCATCATTTATTTGCAAAGAAAGCAGTACTAGTCCTGCATAAATTTGTTGAGCAGAAGGTGTGCCAGTCCTTGAGCCTGTCGGTGTGCACCAAAGTGCACGGCAGCGCCGACATCTGGAGCTGTAACTACGGTCAGGGACAACACATGTTCTTTACGGCTCACTGGGTGAATGTGGTTCCTGCATAGCAACTTGGACAGGTCACACCACTTCGGCCTCCATGATCCCAGGCCGGTTTGCCTGTCACAGTGTGTGACTCTGCCTCCTCATCCTCCACCGTCTCCTCAGCCTCCACTGTACAGTCAATTCTCAATGCCCCTTCAGCCTACCATGTGTGCAGGGCACGGCGGTTTCACTCTGTGCTTCACATGGTTTGCCTTGGCGAAAAGAGTCACACAGGGGAGGTGCTCCTGAAATTAATTCATCAAGAAATCAAAACATGGCTTACTCCATGAAAATTGGAAATGGGTACCATGGTGACTGACAATGGGAGTAACATCTTGTCTGTGCTGCGACAAGGAAGCCTGAGTCATGCGCCCTGAATGGCACACGTTCTCAACCTAGTTGTCAAGCGTTTTCTGAAGTCTTCCCCCCATCTGCAAGACATCCTAACAATGGGAAGGAAACTTTGTATGCACTTCAGCCACTCCTACACCCCCAAGCACACCCTTATCGAGGTACAGCGTCAGAACGGTATCCCCCAACATAGTTTGATTTGCGATGTTCCCACCCGTTGAAATTCCACCCTGCATATGTTAGATCAACTATACGAACAGAGAAAAGCCATCACTGATTTCTTGATGATCCAAGCAGGGGGACTCCCCTGTGTAACTTTAATGTGAACCAGTGGATGCTGATACGTGACACCTGCTGTTTGCTCAGGCCCTTTGAGGAAGCCACTTTATTTGTCAGTCGCCAGGATTACGGCAGGAATGACGTGATTTTGCTGCTTCATGTAATACAACACATGTTGGAAACCATGGCTGGTCAGGGCACTGGAGACATGGCGCATACATTTCACAGCCACATAAACCCAGTGGGAGCTGAGGAGGAGGAGGAGCAGCACAGTGAAGCGCAGTTTAGTTTTGGCAAAATGGGCGGTTTATCTAGTCATCTGACAGGAGAGGAGGAGCAGGAGCAGCCAGTGGAGCTAGAGGGTTGGGAGGAAGGCGAGACAGAGGAAACAGACACACCGTGGCAGTAGGCAGTGGAGATGGAGACAGGTAGTTCCTCCGAGTCACTTGCACAAATGGCACAATGCATGCTCACGTGCTTGCGTAGTGTCCGCAGAATTGCCTCAATTTTTCTGCGGGATGACTACTGGCTCTCCACCTTATTGGACCCTCGCTTCCGGCACAAAATGGGGGCATTTTTGCACCCGCTGAGAGAGAGGACAAACTGACCTACTACAAAGACATTCTACGTAGTCAGTTGGCCTATGCCTATCTGCGCCATGGTCCATACTCTCACAGATCTGACTCGGGGGGAACTCTGCGCTCACCTTCCACTGCAATGGCTGCCAGGGGGGGTGGCAGGAGCAGCAGCAGCCTCAGTCTTCAGTCGCTAATGAGTAGCTTTCTGCACCCACATAGTGAGGCTACTCGTGAGCAGCAGGAAGACCTGGAGCAGGACCTGTCATACCTTGAAATGACCATGCCAACGCACCTTGGGGATCCGCTGGACTTCTGGGCAGCCAAACCTGACTTGTGGCCGCAACTGGCAGAGTTTGCCCTGGGAAAGCTGTCCTGCCTGGGCCAGTAGTGTGCCATCTGAGGGCAGATAGTAACGCCAAGGAGAACTCGTCTGTCCACGAAAAATGTGGAGAGACTCACCTTTGTGAAGATGAATCAGGCATGGATCAGCCAGGGTTTCCACCCACCAATAGCTGATGCATGCGAGTAGCTGATGCATGGTAGCTCCTTCTGCTGCTGCCATCTCCTGGGTATGTTGTCTTTCAGGCAATATATGAGCTCCTTCTGCTGCTGCCAACTCCTGGGTATATCTTTCAGGCAAGATATGAGCTCCCTATGCTGCTGCCAACTCCAATGTGTTTTTCAGGCAATATATGGACTCCCTATGCTGCTGCAAACTACATTGTGTTTTTCAGGCAATATATGGGCTCCTTCTGCTACTGCCAACTCCTGGGTGTGTCTTTCAGGCAATATGTGAGCTCCCTGTGCTGCTGCCAACTCCAATGTGTTTTTCAGGCAATATATGAGCTCCCTATGCTGCTGCAAACTCCAATGTGTTTTTCAGGCAATATATGGACTCCTAATGCTGCCGCTGCCAACTCATGGGTGTGCCTTTCATTCAATATATGAGCTCCCTATGCTGCTGCCAACTCCTGGGTGTGTTTTTCAAGCAATATATGTGCTTCCTATGCTGCTGCCAAGTCCAGAGTGTGTCTTTCAGGCAATATACAGGCTCCTAATGCTGCTGCTGCTGCTGCTGCCAACCCCTGGGTGTGTCTTTCAGGCAATATATGGGCTTCTAATGCTGCTGCCAAATCCAATGTGTTTTTCAGGCAATATATGGGCTCCTAATGCTGCTGCCAACTCCTGGGTGTGTCTTTCAGGCAATATATGAGCTCCCTATGCTGGGGGTGGCAGGAGCAGCATCAGCTCCATCAGCAGCAGCCTCAGTCGTCAGTCGTTAAAGTGGACCAACACCCAGGATTTTGACTATCCTGGGTTTTGGTCCACTTCGGCGGGGCACCCCAATCGGGGGTGCCCCGCTGTGTGAAACCCCCCAGAAAGCCCCAAAATCTTACCTGTCCCCGCTCCCACGTGACTGGACGGTCCAATCCCCGCCAACGTCCAGGCAGGGATCAGGAACGTCCAAGCGGCTGCCGCCGCCACAGCCTCCCTCGCGTCACTTTCGGCGCGCACGCGCCCCCGCCGGCCATTCGCAGACGGCCGGCGCGGGCGCGAGCACGCCTACAGGGGCGCGAGGGAGGCGGCGGCGGCCGGCCGCCGCCGAAGATCAGGTAAGGTGTTTGGGGGTTTTTTGGGGGGTTTCACCCCGCGGGACATCCCGATCTCGGATGTCCCGCGGGGTGGGAGGTGATCGGCCCGGGAATCTTATAGATTTCCGGGCCGATCACCTCTCGGTGTTGGTCCACTTTAATGAGTAGCTTTCTGCACCCACATAGTGAGGCTACTAATGAGCAGCAGGAAGACCTGGAGCAGGACCTGTCATACCTTGAAATGACCATGCCAACGCACCTTGAGGATCTGCTGGACTTCTGGGCAGCCAAACTTGACTTGTGGCCGCAACTGGCAGAGTTTGCCCTGGGAAAGCTGCCCTGCCCGGCCAGTAGTGTGCCATCTGAGCGGGTCTTTAGTGCTGCAGGGGCCATAGTAATGCCAAGGAGAACTCGTCTGTCCAAGAAAAATGTGGAGAGACTCACCTTTGTGAAGTTGAATCAGGCATGGATCAGCCAGGATTTCCACCCACCAATAGCTGATGCATGCGAGTAGCTGATGCATGGTAGCTCCTTCTGCTGCTGCCATCTCCTGGGTGTGTCTTTCAGGCAATATAAAAGCTCCTTCTGCTGCTGCCAACTCCTGGGTGTGTCTTTCAGGCAATATATGAGCTCCCTATGCTGCTGCCAACTCCAATGTGTTTTTCAGGCAATATATGGGCTCTGTCAGAGACCGCTTACCTGGGCCCCGTTCCAGCGTCGTCTCCGGGCGGCCGGCCGCAGCAGCTCCTGCCCAGCGACCGCGCCGAGCGGCGGCGGCTCAGTAGGCGCCGAGCACGGCCGCCCTCCTTCCTCGCTCCCGCGTCAGTGACTCTCGTGCTCGCGCGCATAATCTTTATGCTCTCCGGCGGTGCTGCACACAGCGCGCCCGCCGGAGGCTGTAGTAGGGTGAGGGGTTGTTGAACCATGGGGGCACAGGCACGCCCGTTGGTTCTGGCTATGGGCCAATGAGCCCAAAGGAGGTTCTGGGCTACACGCCCTTTTAGTTTGTGGTCCAATGTGTGTCAGGATTGTAAAGTGCACCAATCACTACACTGTTTCCTCTTGCCCAATCAGACCTGGTTCCTATAAGGTTCACCCCTGTCAGTTGTTTAGTGCCTGTTATAGCGCCTTGTACCGTTGCTCTGTCTTGTGATATTCTGTGATTGATCTTTGTTGCCGACCCCTGCCTGAACCGACCATTCTTTGTCTGATCTCCGTTGCCGACCCCTGCCTGAACCGACCATTCTTTGTCTGATCTTCGTTGCCGACCCCTGCCTGAATCGACCATTCTCCGTCTGATCCCTGTTGCCGACATCCGCTTTGTACCCTGACCTCGAGCTGCCTCATCCCTCTCTACCGCTGCGATCTCTGACTTCCCGGTGTCGACCTCTGGCCTGTCTCTGGACTTCCGCTATACTCGCTCTTAGCCATTGGTTCTTCAGACCTTCAACCAGTAAGCTCTCATCCTTTGAATCATTGAAGTTCTGGGGGCAACCGATCCCGGGCAGGCGTATTCTGCGTCCCGGCAAGCGGGGGCTCCTACAGGTGAAGCTGGCTGCAGAGATTGGGGGTTGAGGGCTTACCTGGAGGGCTGGAGTTACCAGAGCGTGACAGACTCCCTATGCTCCTGCCAACTCTAATGTTTTTCAGGCAATATTTTGGCTCCCTATGCTGCTGCAAACTCCAATGTGTTTTGCAGGCAATATATGGGCTCCTAATGCTGCTGCTGCTGCCAACTTCTGAATGTGTCTTTTAGGCAATATATGAGCTCCCTATGCTGCTGCCAACTCCTGGGTGTGTTTTTCAGGCAATATATGAGCTCCCTATGCTGCTGCCAAGTCCAGTGTGTGTCTTTCATGCAATATATGAGCTCTCTATGCTGCTGCCAACTTCTGGGTGTGTTTTTCAGGCAATATATGTGCTTCCTATGCTGCTGCCAAGTCCAGAGTGTGTCTTTTAGGCAATATATGGGCTCCTAATGCTGCTGCTGCTGCCAACTCCTGGGTGTGTCTTTCAGGCAATATATGGGCTCCTTATGCTGCTGACAACTCCAATGCGTTTTCAGGCAATATATGGGCTCCTAATGCTGCTGCTGCTGCCAACCCCTGGGTGTGTCTTTCAGGCAATATATGAGCTTCCTATGCTGCTGCCAACTCCTGGGTGTGTCTTTCAGGCAATATATGAGCTCCCTATGCTGCTGCCAACTCCAATGTGTTTTTCAGGCAATATATGGGTTCCTAATGCTGCTGCCAACTCCAATGTGTTTTTCAGGCAATATATGGGCTCCCGATGCTGCAGCCAACTCCTGGGTGTGTTTTTCAGGCAATATATGGGTTCCTTATGCTGCTGCCAAGTCCAGGGTGTGTCTTTCAGGCAATATATGGGCTCCTAATGCTGCTGCCAACTCCTGGGTGTGTCTTTCAGGCAATATCTGGGCTCCCAATGCTGCTGCCAACTCCAATGTGTTTTTCAGGCAATATATGGGCTCCCTATGCTGATACCAACACATGGGTGTGTCTTTCAGGCAATATATGGGCTCCTAATGCTGCTGCCAACTCCAATGTGTTTTTCAGGCAATATATGGGCTCCCTATGCTGATACCAACTCATGGGTGTGTCTTTCAGGCAATATATGAGCTCCCTATGCTGCTGCCAACTCCTGGGTGTGTCTTTCAGGCAATATATGAACTCCCTATGCTGATAATAAGTCCATAGTGTGTCTTTCAGGCAATATATGGGCTCCCTATGCTGCTGCCAACTCATGGATGTGTCTTTCAGGCAATATATGAGCTCCCTATTCTGCTTCCAACTCCTGGGTGTGTCTTTCAGGCAATATATGAGCTCCCTATGCTGCTGCCAAGTCCAGAGTGTGTCTTTCAGGCAATATATGGGCTCATTATGCTGATGCCACCTCAAAGCTCTGAAATTGTGCCGCTCTGTGACAGCGAATCTAATAGTGACGCCTCTGATCTGTATGTCATACTTCTTTACAATAGTATTTCACTAACCCAGCATGCATCCTATGCATGTTACAGCCAAGCAAAACGTTCTGCAACCCTATGGAGGCTCTCGGACGCCCAGAAATAGCCATTTTTAATAGCGATTCATCGCAAATAAATTCGGACCTAAACGATTTTTCCCGGAAAATTCTGCGAATTGGCCGAATCGAATTTTTCAAAAGTTTGCTCATCTCTAGTTTTAACCCTTATATTGCCAGCCACGTAAATTTTACGTGGCTGCCCCTCCAACCGTTAAACGCCAGCCACATAAAATCTACGTGCCTGGCTTTGCCCCCTGGTAGCACTGGCAAAATGTAAAAAAAAAACACTTACCTGACCCCTCATTCGAACCGTCCGGGTCTCCTCTTCACCCTGGGGGGCTCCGATCCCCCGTCGGGGCTCCTCCGGAGAAAGGGGAGAGCCCGGAGTAGGTCGCCCCGTTTTTGCCGCCGCTGGCTTTTCCTGTAAAAAGAAAAAAAAAATGACATTTACTCACCTCCATGTGCACTCGATCTCGCCGGCCCTCCTCTTTACCCGGGGTGCCTCCGATCCCCCCCCCTGGGCTCTCTATCTTCGGGAGAGAGCCTGTCAGGCTCCCTCCCCTCTTCTTCCAACGGGTGCCGCCATCTTGCCGTGAAGCCTTTTGGGGGCGGGGCTTATGACGTCACTTGACCGGCATCATGACAGCTCCAGGCCTCTTAGCTGTCAGATGCCGGTGATCAGTGGTGAGAGAGCGAAGGAGGGGACAGGAGATCCTCTGATCTCCTGCCTCCCCTCCTCCTCTTGCTGCCGATCACCGGCATCTGTCATCAGATCAGCGAGGGACACAAGAGCTGATGATTGGAGGTGAGTAAAGTAAAAAAAAAAGTATATTTTTTTTTAATAAAACTATTTTTACTATGTGTGTGTGTGTGTTTTATTTTACTGTTAACCCTTTGTGAACTCGTAAGGGGTCCATGAGACCCCTGTACCAGTTCACAAGGCTGGGGGCTTTAACCCCCAGCCCCCCAATTACCTGCCTCCCAAAAGGCCAGGGGGGGCCGAAGAGCCCAGGCCCACAGAGCTGGCCCCTGTGCCCTGTTCTACAAGCCCCCATAGCTGGTCCTGGGTTGGTTAAGCTGGGTAGGGGGGACCTCATGCAATTTTTTTGGGGTATTTTAAGGGTTTTTAACCCTTAAAATTCCAAAAAAAATGGGGTCCCCCTCCCCGGTAGGGGGGACCCTATGTCATTTTTTTCAATTAACCCTATGTTACCTGTCAACCAGCAGGTATAAAAAGCTTCCAGCATCAGCAGGTGAGCAGAAGCCAAATTGATCAGCGTGGGACACAGAACTTTGGGATGGATGGGAGGTAAGTATTAAAAAAAATTATAATAAAATATTTTTTCTCTGTGTCTGTGTGTTTTTTTTACATTAACCCTTGTGGACTGGTAAGGGATCTATGTGACCCCTATACCAGTTCACAAGGCTCTGGGTCTGGCAAGTCACCTGCAGCTAGCGGGTGACTTGCCATTAACCCTGAGCTCCCTCATTACCTGCCTACCCAAAGCCCAAGGGGGGGCAGAAGAGCCCGTGGCCATAGGCTATGCTGGCTTGTAGCCTGCAGGGCCAGGGGCCACCAAAGCTGGCCCCTGCGTCCTGTTCTACAAGCCCCCATAGCTGGTCACGGGCTGGTTAAGATGGGCAGGGGGACCCCACGCCATTTTTGGGTTTTTAACCCTTAAAATTCCAAATAAATGGGGTCCCCCTCCTATGTAACTTTTTTTTAATTAACCCTATGTTACCCAGTAGGTATAAAAAGCTTCCAGCATCAGCAGGAGACCAGAAGCCAAATTGATCAGCGTGGGACACAGGGCTCTGGGATGGATGGATGGAAGGTAAGTATTAAAAAAATTATAATAAAATATTTTTTTCTCTGTGTCTGTTTTTTTTTAAATATTTAACCCTTTGTGATCTGGTAAGGGATTTATGAGACCCTTATACCAGTTCGCAATGCCCTGGGTCTGGCAACTCACCTGCACCTAGCGGGTGACTTGCCATTAACCCTAAGCCCCCCAATTACCTGCCTCCTCAATCCCGGGGGGGTGCAGAAGAGCCCGGGGCCATAGGCTATGCCGGACCTCACTTTAATTAACCCTTTATAGTGTGGATATTAGTTGTATTTTATTTGTAAATGTTATAAAGTGCTCTTTTCAGTTTGGGGAGTCTCCTGGACAGGAAAGGGTGTCTACTAATGCATATGTAGTACCGTTGTAATCGAGAGAAATGGGGCTTTCACATGCAATATAGTTTTCTTTAATAAAATAAATGGTTTATTTAAAATAAATGAGACAATTTTAAAAAATCATAATTTTATTTTTTATATTTAAAAAAAAATATTTAAAAAAACAGTAGAAAAATTACAAACAAGACTTTTTATGTTAAAGCCTAAACTCTACTGCAAAATATATAGAGAGAATTTTCCTGGAAATTCCTGCAAAAATCAAAGTTAAACATGGAACAAAATGGTGAAAAATTTCAGCAGAGGGTGACAAAATTTCAAGTAGGGTGGCAATTAAAAAGGTTAACATTAGCTATGCATGTTGGGTATTTTTCTGCTTGGGGGACCTTGCGCTTTCAGATTTAGCTTGTTTTTCTTGTTTGCATATTGATATTTAAGGAAAAGTTGTTTTTTTATTCTGCTTTTTTATATATTTTTTAGGGAAACACTGTGCAACCTAAGACTTCTTCAAAGGATTACTTCCAGAAAGATGAGTCCACTGAAAAATGTCAGGTATGCCTAGAAAGCTTAACATGTGCACTTTCAGGGAATATATGATTTGTTGGGTATTCCAAATGTAAAGGGTTTTTTTGGTACAAAAATTGCAAGGTGCGCACTTTGTCTGCAAAACTGACATTGTCGAGTAAAATTACCGTTATGTGCATGCTTTACTTTGGGGTGTTTGGCAACTCTTCCCTTGACACTACCTATGCATGTTGGGTATTGTTCTGTTCGGGGAATGTTGATTTTTCAGATTTAACTTGTTTTTTCTTGTTTGCTTATAGTTTGTTTAGGAAAATGTGGCTTTGATTCTGCTTTTCTATTCTTTTCTTAGGGAAACCTTGTGCAACCAAAGAATTCATTGAGGGATTACGTCCAGAAAACTGCACCCATGTCAACAAGCCTGGTACACCTAGAAAGCTTGAGAAAGCAGAGAATATATAGTTTGTTGGGGATGTTTCAATTGTAAAGTGTTGTTTTTATTGAAAAACTGCAAGGTACGCCTAGCGCTTAGCATAGTTGTATTTTATCTGAAAATCTCCTAAAGCGCTGTTTCAGTTTGGGGGAGTCTCCTGGGCAGGAAAGAGTGTCTAGCAATACACATGTGGTACCGTTGTAATTGGGAGAGATTGGGATTTCACATACAATAAGATTTTATTGACAAACTTACAATTTTTATTACAAAAAATCACTACAAATTGTAAAAAATTGTTTTTTTTTTATTTTTTTGCGCACATTTCACCCAACAATATTGAGAATACAAAAAAATTACAAACAAGACATGTTCATGTTAAAGCCCAGACTCTGCTGAAAAAAACAATATAAAATTTCCCTAGGAAATCCCTTCAAAAATCACAGTTGAACATGTGGAGCGCAAAATAGTGCAAAATGGTCTGGCAACAAAGTGTGACAAAATCTCCAGGCTGGCTGTTAAAGGGTTAAAGTATGAACTTATTTCGAAAGAAAAAGAAAACACTGTTTGATTGCGATTCCAAGGCACTGTAATTCCTTTAACCCTTTAAGTGCCAGCCCACCTGGAGATTTTGTCACGCTCTGTTGTCAGAGCATTTTTCACTATTTTGAGCTACAGATGTTCAACTGTAATTTTTGAAGGAATTTTGAAGGGATTTTCTGGGACTTCCCATAAAAATTACATTTTGTTTTTTCCAGCAGAATCTGGGCTTTAACAGCATATGTCTTGTTTATCAATTTTGTAGTCTTATCCTAATTATTTTGGGCAACATATGTGAAAGAAAATTAAAAATACACACGTTTTTACATTTTGCAGTGTTTTTCTTTAATCAAAAATAAAGGTTTTACAATAAAAACATATTGAGGGTAAAAGCCGCGTTTCTCCTGGTTACCACGGTACCACACACACCACTTCCTGCCCAGTAGACCCCAGAAACTGCAAAGAGCGCTAGAGGAGACTTTCAGATAAAATACAAATACTATACGCTCCTCGCAGTTTTTCAAAAAATACAACCCTTTACATTTGAAATACCCCCACAAACTATATATTTTTGGAAGTGCACAAAGGTTTCTAAGCATACTAGGCTTGTTGGCGTGGGTGCATTTGTTTGGACTCTATTCATTGGCAGAATCTCTGGTTCCAAAGGATTTCCCTAAAAAAATAAGCAAAAAGCAGATTCAAAACCATAATTTCCTATAAAAACAATAAGCAAGCCAGAACTAACACAGTAAATCTGAAAGCACAACGTCTGATGAACAAAATAATACCCCACATGCATAGGTACTTTGAAGGGTAGAGTTGCCAAACACCCCAAAGTCAAGCATGCACTTGAGGGTCATTTTACTGGCAAAAATCAGCTGCGCACACAAAGTGCGCACCCTGCAGTTTTTCCAAATTTACAACCCTTTACATTTGAAATACCCCCCACAAACTATATATTTTTGGAAAGTACATACCTCAAGGTTTCTAGACCTACTGGGCTTGTTGGCGTGGGTGCATTCGTTTGGACTCTATTCATTGGCAGAACCTCTGGTTCCAAAGGATTTCCCTAAAAAAATAAGCAAAAAGCAGATTCAAAACCATATTTTCCTATAAAAACAATAAGCAAGCAAGAACTAACACAGTAAATCTGAAAGCACAATGTCTGCTGAACAAAACAATACCCCACATGCATAGGTACTTTGAAGGGTAGAGTTTCCAAACACCCCAAAGTCAAGCGTGTGTTTGAGGGTCATTTTACTGGCAAAAATCAGCTGCGCACACAAAGTGCGCACCTTGCAGTTTCTCCAAATTTACAACCCTTTACATTTGAAATACCCCCCACAAATTACATATTTTTGGAAAGTACATACCTCAAGGTTTCTAAGCCTACTGGGCTTGTTGGCGTGGGTGCATTCGTTTGGACTCTATTCATTGGCAGAACCTCTGGTTCCAAAGGATTTCCCTAAAAAAATAAGCAAAAAGGAGATTCAAAACCATATTTTCCTATAAAAGCAATAAGCAAGCAAGAACTAACACAGTAAATCTGAAAGCACAGCGTCTGCTGAACAAAATAATACCCCACATGCATAGGTACTTTGAAGGGTAGAGTTGCCAAACACCCCAAAGTCAAGTGTGCGTTTCAGGGTCATTTTACTGGCAAAAATCAGCTGCGCACACAAAGTGCGCACCTTGCAGTTTCTCCAAATTTACAACCCTTTACATTTGAAATACCCCCCACAAACTATATATTTTTGGAAAGTACATACCTCAAGGTTTCTAAGCCTACTGGGCTTGTTGGCGTGGGTGCATTCGTTTGGACTCTATTCATTGGCAGAACCTCTGGTTCCAAAGGATTTCCCTAAAAAAATAAGCAAAAAGCAGATTCAAAACCATATTTTCCTATAAAAACAATAAGCAAGCAAGAACTAACACAGTAAATCTGAAAGCACAGCATCTGCTGAACAAAACAATACCCCACATGCATAGGTACTTTGAAGGGTAGAGTTGCCAAACACCCCAAAGTCAAGCATGCGTTTGAGGGTCTGTTTACTGGAAAAAATCAGCTGCACACACAAAGTGCGCACCTTGCAGATTTTCCAAATTTGCAACCCATTACATTTGAAATACCCCCCACAAACTATATATTTTTGGAAAGTACATACCTCAAGGTTTCTAAGCCTACTGGGCTTGTTGGCGTGGGTGCATTCGTTTGGACTCTATTCATTGGCAGATCCTCTGGTTCCAAAGGATTTCCCTAAAAAAATAAGCAAAAAGCAGATTCAAAACCATATTTTCCTATAAAAACAATAAGCAAGCAAGAACTAACACAGTAAATCTGAAAGCACAGCGTCTGCTGAACAAAACAATACCCCACATGCATAGGTACTTTGAAGGGTAGAGTTGCCAAACACCCCAAAGTCAAGCATGCGTTTGAGGGTCTGTTTACTGGAAAAAATCAGCTGCGCACACCAAGTGCGCACCCTGCAGTTTTTCCAGATTTGCAACCCATTACATTTGAAATACCCCCCAACAAACTATATATTTTTGGAAAGTGCATACCTCAAGGTTTCTAAGCCTACTGGGCTTGTTGGCGTGGGTGCATTTGTTTGGACTCTATTCATTGGCAGAACCTCTGGTTCCAAAGGATTTCCCTAAAAAAATAAGCAAAAAGCAGATTCAAAACCATATTTTCCTATAAAAACAATAAGCAAGCAAGAACTAACACAGTAAATCTGAAAGCACAGTGTCTGCTGAACAAAACAATACCCCACATGCATAGGTACTTTGAAGGGTAGAGTTGCCAACACCCCAAAGTCAAGCATGCGTTTGAGGGTCTGTTTACTGGAAAAAATCAGCTGGGCACACAAAGTGCGCACCTTGCAGTTTCTCCAAATTTACAACCCTTTACATTTGAAATACCCCCCACAAACTATATATTTTTGGAAAGTACATACCTCAAGGTTTCTAGGCGTGCTGGGTTTTTTGTTGTGGGAACCTTTTTATGGATGAGGTGTTCATAGTTTGCAACGGATTTCCCTAAAAAATATTAATAAATATGCAGCATACAAGAAAGTTTTCCTAATATATCAATATGCAAACAAGAAAAACCTCAATAAATCTGAAACCGCAGGGTCCCTGGAACAGAACAATACATAACATGCATATGTGGACACAGACCACTAGACAAATAGCACAAAACATCTGAAAAAGCAATGCAAAATAAACTCAATAATGGTACTAATAGGTTCTGCTAGGATTAGTCATGGGAGGATTAGCCTTGTGCTGATAGATTGTGAACGTCAGTAAACACTGAAATCCTAATGAAGGGCCCCATGTTTTCATCATCTATCACAAGTATCCAGCGGCTCCTCCTTCACCATTTCCTCCATCATCTTTTGGCTTCGCAAGTACCAAAAATAAAAAAACAACACAGGGACAAGAAAATGCAATTATCTAACTGAATTTTTAATTAGAGAAAGTATATGCAAATAGCCTAAAAGATTCCAGGTCTGGCCACTTACCTTCACCCAGATGTGGAGATGTATTCTGTTACTATAGATCTGGGGGGTTTTGCAGAGCAGGGTATTCCAAACCAGGATGACCCTAGGGCACGGAACAAAACCTAACCTAAAGCCTACATACAGTCTAAAAATCCAGAAAAAAACAATTAACCAGAATAAAACAATTAAAAATCGAATTTAGTATGGTATGCTTCAAAACAACCTTCCAAACACAAACCAGGTTGGCTGGGACATGTCGGGCAGTAGTAGCGCACATCTCTCCTAAAGCCATGCCTACTACAAACCCTACAAGGCTTCTGGGGATACCTCTTCCTATTGATGGAGGGGATGCACTTTATGAAATGCTTCCCCACTAATCTAGCCTCGTCATCATTACCAGCCATCTCTGGTGCCTGCTCGGTATCCCCAAATAACAGAGCAGGGAGTATCTGCAGCTGATATTTTACAAAAGAACAAATTGGAGCCTGGTACTGCTGCCTTGAAGACAACAAAGGAGTTATAAGTTGCTAATTGGACCAAATGGATAGCAACTTTTTTGTACCAGGCTCTGGATTTTCTGGTGGCATTGTAATATGTTAAAATTTGGTCTGTTTTATCAACGCCACCCATGAATTTATTATAATCTTTGATACAACGTGGCTTTTGGGAAGGGGCTCGGGGACCACGTTGCCGTAATTTCACGACTGACTCATCGTGGATTGTAGTCAGCATGAAAACATTTTTTTTGTCCATGTATTTCACGGCCAGGAGCTCATCGCTTCTTACAGCATACGACTCTCCACGATTTATTTTTTGTTTCAGCAATGACCTGGGCAAGCCTTTTCGATTACGGTTGATGGTGCCGCAGGCCGGTGTGTCCAATGAGTAGAGAGCTCGAAATAGGGGGATGCTGGTATAAAAGTTATCCACATATAAGTGGTAACCTTTCCCCAGTAGAGGAGTCATGAGTTCCCAAACTATTTTGCCACTGACAGACAAATCAAGGGGACAACCAGGGGGGTCCAGATGTGTGTTCCTTCCTTCGTAAAGATGAAAAAATTTGGTGTAGCCGGTCGAGCTTTCACACAATTTGTAAAATTTTATCCCATAGCGGGCACGCTTACTAGGGATATACTGACTAAATACAATGCGCCCTTTATAAAGCAGAAGCGATTTGTCAATACTTTTGGGAGGGGGTGTACACTTCTGCAAAGCGCTCAGACAGAATATCGATCAGGGGACGTACTTTGTGAAGTCTGTTGTGACCGGGCTCACCACGGGGAATTGCAGTGGCATTGTCATTAAAATGTAGAAACCGCAGTAAAATTTGGTAGCAGTTTCTGGTCATTATGGCCGGAAATAATGGTGTTGCCAAAAGGGTTCGGGTATCCCAGTAGGAGGCGATACTAAATTTTTTGCAGATACCCATGGCTAAAGTGAGCCCCCAATTTTTTTTTAACTCACTTATGTTTGTGGGATGCCATGCATGAGCGCGAGCGTGCCTTTGTGGGGGATTTTGTGCTAGGACCCACTCAGCATAGCAGTTTGCATGGTAGACCATGTCCTGTAGGATGGCCTCTGTGATGAACAATTTGAAAAAGTCAACAGGACGGAAGTTTGTTGTGTCAACGTTGACTCCGGGGACCGAATCGAAAGGGGGAATTTCGGGGGAATAATTATTAGGAGGCCTCCACGTAGGCACTCATCACCAGTTGCAGCACTCTCCATCTGATCTACACTCTCCTCCAGCATGGCTTCTCCTTGTGCGCTACCATCCCTCCTAGGATGCCTAGCACTACCACTGGTACTACTGCACGGCTGTGTCTCTTCAGTAGAGGAGACACTGTCAGACTCACTATCTGAGGGCAAATAATCTGACCCTGAATCACTATACTCTTCCGAGTCTGACTCCATCATGTAAGCCGCTGCTTCCTGGGCAGAGTACCTTTTCCCAGCCATCCTGAAATCTGCTAAACAAAGGCTAAAACCAAATGAAAACAATAAAAATACTACACTAAAGGGGAGGAACTAGGGGGAAGTTTACAGTAACTAAAAGCTAAACTAAAGCCTAGAACTAAAGTTGGGCAACAAAACAGCCAAAAAGCAAATACTCAAAAGTAAACGTCAGCAAGCTTGCAGAACCAAGAATCTTCGAGAGCAATCGCAATCTAAAAGGAAGTTAAAGTAACAGAACATTACAATTAAGAAGGATGGTTGAAACCACCTACAGCTGTAGTGCCCATGTACAGAGAGGCTGCGGGAGGAGCAGGTGTGTACACAATATGTATATGCTGGAGTTGTACCTCTCTGTACATGGGCCCCTCCAAGATAGAAACAATGAATGGACAATTGCAGCGGCGCAACATGGTAGGAAGGAGCTGGTCCAGCGATCAGTGATCGCTTACACACCGAGCAGTGGAGGGAGGTGAGGATGGGGCGGCTCCTTGTGTTCCCCCCACTCAACGGAGGGGAGAGATTTGCGCTGATCATTGACAGGTCAGGGCAGCAGCATAGGTAAGGGGGGAATAACATGTAGGGAGAGGGGCAACGCTAGCAGTTCAAAGCTTAGTGTGCCCAGGTCAGTGACTGGTCTGGGCAGTGGCATCACTCCCTGCCCCGACCTGTCACCGACACGCCGTTATGGATGCACGTTCCAAACCGAATGCCTGCGTGCATGCGCAGACGTGATTGCATCATCCGTCTGGGGCCTAAGGGGCGGGGGAAGCGGGGCGGACGCAGCAAGCGCCGGAGGACAGAAGCCAAGAGCCTGCGAGACACCTGCTGGTGTAATAACAGTACACTGTAACATGAGGAACTGTATTGCGGGGTCATGGCATTAGAAAGGTTGAGAACCACTGCTCTACTGTATCCACGTCTGTGCCCCTCCGAGGTGTATCATCCACATGTAACATCAATGCTGCCCCGACCTGTCACTGATCAGCATGAATCTCCCCCCCCTCTGCCAAGGGGCAATGGCGATCATGCTGCCCCGACCTGTCACTGATCAGCGTGAATCTCTCCCTCTTCCGCCCGTCGGAGGGGAGAGATGTTCATGCTGATCAGTGACAGGTTGGGGCAGCGTGATCGCCCCTAGCCCAAGACCTAACCTAGGGTTCGAGCTAGGGTTAGGGGTGTCTCTCCAACGCTCGCTCTTTCCATTCCCCCACATCCCATCCCATATGCAGTGTGGCATTCCCTCCCATTTGCAGTGTGGCATTCCCCCCACCCCATTCCCATATGCAGTGTGGCATTCCCCCCACCTCATTCCCATATGCAGTGTGGCATTCCCTCCCATTTCATTCCCATATGCAGTGTGGCATTCCCCCCCACCTCATTCCCATATGCAGTGTGGCATTCCCCCCACCTCATTCCCATATGCAGTGTGGCATTCCCCCCACCCCATTCCCATATGCAGTGTGGCATTTCCCCCACCTCATTCCCATATGCAGTGTGGCATTCCCTCCCATTTCATTCCCATATGCAGTGTGGCATTCCCCCCACCTCATTCCCATTTGCAGTGTGGCATTCCCCCCTACCTCATTCCCATATGCAGTGTGGCATTCCCCCCACCTCATTCCCATATGCAGTGTGGCATTCCCCCCACCTCATTCCCATATGCAGTGTGGCATTCCCCCCACCTCATTCCCATATGCAGTGTGGCATTCCCCCACCTCATTCCCATATGCAGTGTGGCATTCCCCCCACCTCATTCCCATATGCAGTGTGGCATTCCCCCCACCTCATTCCCATATGCAGTGTGGCATTCCCCCCACCTCATTCCCATATGCAGTGTGGCATTCCCCCCACCCCATTCCCATATGCAGTGTGGCATTCCCCCCACCTCATTCCCATATGCAGTGTGGCATTCCCCCCACCTCATTCCCATATGCAGTGTGGCATTCCCCCCACCTCCATGCACGCTGCGCGGGACTGGCGGAACGGGTCAGGTGAGTACTACCTGGCAGCCCCGCATCTACACGTTACAAAAAACAAACAAAACATATACCAGATAACTAATCCTTATCTAAATGCTAAGCTAAGCTAATCCTATGCAGATCACAGTCAATCAACAATGGTTATTATATCTTACTATTTACAGAAGTAATCCACATATTATTAAAACATATAAAATTATACACTACTGACCATATAGTTAAAGATACCTATATATTTTTGGCACATTTAAAGACATCCCCACTCAGCTCAGTAGCGATAGGATGGCCCAAGCCATCCAGAGGTGGATATTCAAACAGATTTGGGAAGGCGAGGAACATCTTAGAGAAAAGGGACGGGAAGGACACCGGGGAGGGAAAGGAAACAGAAGGGAAAAGAGGGGAGGACAAAAAAAGGGGGGGGTTGGAAAGAGCAAAATCCCTCAGGGAGAGGGAAAGGGGGGGGGAAGGGGGGAAGGGGAGGGGGAGGAAGGGGGAGAAAAAGGGGTGGGAGGGGGAAGGGGGGGAAAAGGGGGAAGGAGAGGGGGGGGAGGGAGGGGAAAAGGAGGGGAGTAAGGGGGATGAGGCCACATGCTGGTGTTTTCCAACACCCCATTCCATCCAGATGGATACACACACATAGAGAGTCCAAATTTCATAAGGAGGGCCCAAGGGTGCAGCTCCTCTCCCATTTTGACTCCAGAAAATCTCCATGTTTCCTCTTTTGGACAGATAAGTGAAATTGTATTTCACTTGATATTGTCTATATAATATACTCCTATACCACTGTTTATACCTTAACATCACCTTTATAGCCAGATTGTTTATATAACTCTCAGGAGGACCTAAAGTGACACCTGCTACATTAGTTACATGGTAATCAATTTAGATTTAGACTTTAGATTGTAAGCTCGCAAGGGCTGGGCTCTCTTTCCTATTGTATCTTGCATTCATAATATTCATTGTAAACTCTGTAACACTGCATTTGTAATAGTCTATGTACTGTATGTTTCTACCCTGCAATTACTACTTTGTATAGCACTACAAAAGATGATGGCATTATATAAATAAACAATAATAATAATAATCAATTGTACCTAGCATAGCTTATTGTACATACTGTTACTGGCTATTGGTTACATATTATATTTCTCTGTCTATTTTGGAAAGATGCACTATACTCCCGGGTTTATGAACAACTGCAGTTGCACTGAACTTGGTTTCTATATATCCTTTTCATGTTATGGATATTGATTCATATATAATGTCTGTATACAATGTTCTCAGTATTCTCCTTTCAGTTGGGTTTTTGCTTTTTTGGAATGTAACATAAACATTTGTTTTAGGATTGCGCCTCCAGACCTGTGATTTACTTATCAACACACTGTTTCCATGGTTATCATATTTCTGGGACTACAAGTCCCAAAATTCTCCTAATGTAACAAGTGAACTCTTTAGCAGCTAAGTCCAAACAGCCTAATGACCTATCCACCTAAGAACCGACCATTAACCCTTTCTTCTGGAACACGAGACTGTGATTCTTTCAAACTGAAGGAGTTGAATTTCAGCAGAATGGGTTAAACCAGTCTCCCATGCCTTAGCTAATCAGATGATCAAGCAAGAGGGAGGAATTCTATGCTGAATGTACTCAAAATTACCAATTATATGTACTATATGTAAATAGCTAGAGTTGCCAAACACCCCAAAGTAAAGCATGCGCGTAACGGTAATTCTACTTGAAAATTTCAGCTCTGCAGACAAAGTGTGCATCCCTTACCAGTTCACAAAGGGTTAAATGTAAACAAACACACACACACACACACACACACACACAGAATTAAAAAAAATACATATTTTTGGGTGGTTTTTGGTGTTCTGCCTTATTGTTTCCCCTTTTCTGGAATGCAAAATAAATGTGTATTAGGATTGTGCCCCTAAATCTGTGATTTACTTATCAGCATACTGTTTCCTAGTTTCTCATATTCATGTGGCTATGTGTTGCTAAATTGAGTGTGCCTCGGGTAAAGTTCTTAGTATAGCTTTTGCCTACAAATCTGGGGGGTCATTAATTACCTCCCCAGGTGAGAATGCTGCCAGTAACCCTTTAGCTACTGGAACACCAGACTGTGATCCCCCTAATCTGTACAGAATTAGAGCAGGAGGGGTTAAACCTGTGAGCTCAGGAGTGTGGAACATAGTCACTGCCTCAGCCAATCAGATATTTAGCAAGCCAAGGTCAGGAATTCTCTGCCAGGAACACCAAACACATCAGTTCATGAATGCTGTTATCATAAATTCATTGGGGTCAATTCAGAGCCTGGTGAGAATTCTCACTTCTTTTTTTATGGGAGAAAACTGCCATTCTCTACCTTGGGGCTGAATCAGAGCCAGGTGAACATTTACACCCAGAAGACAATGAAAGCGAAAGACCATTTTCTTTCCTAAAAAAATGCTGCCAGGGAAGGGTTTATTTTATAACTCAAAGTTGTAAAAAAAAAAAAACAAACAGATACATCCAGCACATCCAGCGCCAAAGCTACATTATAGCACCAGACACCTGTTTGCAGCGTACTCTTGCGGACACTCTAAACGCCGCTACATTGATTCACAATTGCCAATATGTGGCGCTAGTCTTAAATCAGCCTCCACATGTCAAGGTTATTGGAGCATGCATTTATCCTGTGTAAGGGGGGTGTGCTAGGCACTGCCTCTGTCTGAGCCAGTGGGTGTATGTGTGTATGGGGTCAGTGAAGATTTATGATTGGTTGAGAGAAAACTAAAGCAAAGCTTACAAGTATGAGACAGGAATCTGATTTTGCAACATGACTGCTAAATCAATCTGCCCCACTATTAAAAATGGAAGTTTCAGTGGAGGTGCTTAAAATCCATTCTGTTTTTTCCCCTCAGTGCAGTTAAACATTCATGTGCCACGATCAGCCTAGATTTCAAAGACTGGTTTAATGCTTTTTACAACTAAAATTGCAAGCATTGCTGTTGAATAGGAAAGGTATGAAAACCAGTGGCCGAGATGCCCTCTGTATTGTGGTTCATCTACTTTGAGATTGAATTGTAGGTGTCATTAATTTGGTAGGTTATGTGCAGATCCCATATAACGCTGTATCTAAAGTGTAATTTAACCCTGCTGTGATCAGGTCCACACACACCCTGATGTATTCTTGTGTGAAGCTGAGAATGCAGGTTTCTTCCATTTTAAAGCCATTAAACCTTTAGCATTTGCAAGAACTGTGCTGATTGCATAATAGACAATGCTGAGTTTTATGGCATTTTTATGAGTAATAGCTTAATGTAGGGCCCCAGGCATAAGTATACAAATTCTGCTGCAATAAGATATACAATAATCGTTTACCTGTTTTTGTTATGTAATTTATTACTTTGCATGCACATGAACCCTCTGATCGTAAAGCAATGCAGAATATGTTAGTGCTATATAATTAATAATAAAGTTTATAATTATCATTATATTTTACTTGTATAAGGCTATAAATATATTATACAAATATGGCAATAACATTGTTTCTGAAAATAAAGCAGAGCTTAAACCTTCCCTAGAAAATTAATTAAGAGTAGCCTAAACCTCTCTGACATCTCAGCCTACTCTTCTTGTCTGTAAGGCCCCAAATCCAATTGTGTATGTTGCCCTAATAATAGCCAGGTCTTATAAGGAACCTGGTCTTCATAGTCTTCTGTGATGACCGAATAACCTCTCTTGAAGCGTATTTTTCCAGTTTAAAGTGAACCAAAAGTCAAAGGAAGAAAGTTTAGTAAATTGCTCCTCTAAAGCCCCCCTCTGGCCATCTTCTCAGACACAGTTATATAAACACACATGCACTGAATAACCAGCTACTAGAGGGATTGTGTGTGTGTGAGGGGAAAGCTGCAACAATGTATCTTGTCATCAGAGCTGATGGCTTTATTGTAGAAAAAAGGAGGATTGCACTGATATGTTAGGCAATTTTGACTGTGTGATTAGGTTTTTCAGAAGCTGGATTCATGTATGTGGCAAGATGGCCACTGTCATGCATGGAGTTAAACTTAAATAGTTTGTCACTGATTGCCAGAGTGGGGTTTTAGGGGTGCAATTTACTGAACTTGTTATGTTTTTACTTTCAGCCTGCTTTAAATTCTTTAAAACTTATCACTTATAAGATCTGGGTCCTGTCTCTATATGTGCCCCTGCTACCATTTATATTTACTTTTAACAATCTTTTTATTTAAGAGTAAAATGCCGTGAAATTAGAGCATCCCACTAGAGGGCGACATACCTTATGTCAGACATTTTTACATTAATTTAGCATAGAAGAACATGAAGGTTGTTAACATATTAGATGACAGTTTGGCATCTACCCATGTACTCCAAATCCTATAAAATTAGTTTTGATGTCGCCTGGCCTCATATGCATTGTATACAATTGTAATGCAACACTGATCATTTGTACACATTTTGAAAGGTGCAGTGGGGGTCGGGCTCCTTCCAATAAAGGGCAATCATTTTCCTGGCATAAAAAAACAGAAGTCTAAGGTGTGTTGTGGTATTTCTGCCAAAATGTAGGTCTGGAAAGAGACCCATACATGCTTTAAAAACCACGTACCTTCGGGAACTTAAGAGTATCATGGAGAAAATTAGAAACTGAGCCCAGAATGCCTATACTCGTGAGCATTGCAACATACTCCATCCCGGAGTGGCATTTGTGACATTCCTCCATATGGAACCTGCTCATCATAAATAGCCTTTTCAGCATGTATTAAGCCAGGTGAATTAATGAATTATTGAATTAGTTTGTTTTCAGAGCCACTACTGTTTTAATATACTCAGAACTGAATCAAGCCATTTGAGTTCCTGCTATCTGGGTTTTGTTATGAAGTACAAAATAAAGGTATAGTATATTAAAACAAGTTGATGAAGAAGTTTCTCAATCTCTGTGACCTCCAGTATCATTTCTCATGAGCCAAACTGTACATGCTTTAGATACTTAAATATCCAGTCCCCTGAAATGGTACCTGCTACCATTTATAATCCAAAATGCCACTCAAACACTGTGACAGTGTGTGTGTGTGTGTGTGTGTGGGGGGGGGGGGGGGGGAGGCTTACCAGAACCTGGATTAACTGGTAAATTTGGAAAAAGTCAAATTTTGAAAAAGACTGCAAGAAAAACAAACTAAGCTTCTCCAGGCCTATATAGGGCAGGCTGTGGCACAACATCCTCAGTTCTTTTCTTGCAGTCAGCGGGACTGTGAAATGATTCAGGATTTTATTTTTTTATTTGTTGCATTAACAGTGAGGATTGGGAGTGGGGGCTTTGACTATGTCTACCTCCCAGCCCCTCACCCTCTGCACTTTCCTGGAGACCCCGCTTCGATGCCTGAAGTTGATATATAAAATGATAGTGTGGGACAGTGGCATCAGACACTGGGGTTTTGTACATTAAGGAAGGGATGCATGTCCCATGTGCCAGATGCCACTATCCTTGGGCCGGGAGCCCCTGTGTGCCGGTTGCACTTCAGTACTGCAGTTCCTTACGCAATTGGCAGGGTCCAAGCCTCCGCCAGACCGCCCTGTTTCCCCTGCGGCTTCCAGATCTGACTCCTCTGAGCGGGATACCCCTTCGGGGGGCCTGCTGGGTCAATTTTTGTCCCAGGTTCTGCCAACCAACCGGGTCTCACCTAAGGAAGTGGAGATTATGGTCTGTGGCCTTGGTCCCCTGGGGCATCCTGGGTTGGTTGGAAGGCTACTGCTAAATGCAAGCACGTTCGGACGGAGTCCTCTGAGGATTCCAGCTTCAAAGGCGAGGACCTCTTTAGCAATTCGGTCTCCAGTTCTGTTCAATCAGAGTGGGAGGTGTCATCTAGAAGCAGAGAGGAGTCTGTCACCCCTTCATGCGACATCATGCAACAGATCAGGTTGATGAGCTCATAGAGGCAATTTTGAAGGCCCGGCACCTGGATAACCCTCTGCTGTGGCAGAAGTGGTGGGGTAAGCCTTATAAGCTCCAAAAGGCCAGGCAGGTTTTTCTGAGACTTTCCCATTTTGATAGGCTGGTGGAGAAGGAGTGGGAACAGTCGGATAAGCTTCCGTCTCTCCTTAAGGATTTAGATGCCAGATAACCCTTCACAGAGGAGGCGGGTAAAGGTCTTCGCCACCTGAGGTAGGCGATCTTATATTGGGGCTGGCTCGTCATACTCTGATCCCTACTTTGGCTAGTGCCGCCTTGAGAGATCCAGTGGATAAGAGGTTGGAACAGCTTGCTCGGCATGTATTCTCCATAGTGGGGTCGGCTTTACGTGCAGAGTTGCACGGGTCTGTAGAAAGGGGTGCTCTCTCTGTTGGGGGACGACCATCCTGCGGTGCAACAGGACATGCATCTCCTGGGCCTAATGGTATCCACCATTGAGGCAGTTCTGTACACCTAGTTCCACGCCATCTGCTGCTCTTGTTGCAATGGAACAGGATGGTACAGACTTTGGACCGTCGCTTCACCTTGACAGATCGCTGGACTGGTGGCTGGACCAGAACAAGCTAGCAGTGGGTCAGTCCTTCCTGTCAGTTTGGTGGGTCATCCTGATGACAGTCTGACAGGGTGGGGTGGCATTCTGGACAACCAGAAGGTCCAGGGTCTGTGGGACTCAGGCATTGGACTCACCAGCTCCGAGGCCTCCCAGTCAGGGTACAGTCGAACAACTCCACGGCTGTGGCCTACATAAACTCAATCAGGGGGGTACCAAGAGCTGGGAGGCATTTCAGGAGGTAAGTCGCATTATGTGGTGGGCGGAGCTTCACATTCCATGCATCTTGGTGATCCACATTCCTGGAGTGGAGAATCTGCAGGCAGATTTATCTGAACAGGCAGACGTTGGACCAGGGGGAATAGTCCCTTCACTAGGACATGTTCCAAGCCATCTGTGACCATAGGGGGGAGCTGGAAATGGACCTCTTTGCATCTAGGCAGAACTGGAAGGTCCAGAGGTTTGTGTCCAGGATGGGAGACCCCCTGGCCGAAGCGGTTGACGCACGGGCCATCCCCTTGTCAGGGTGCAGCCTGCTGTAAGTGTTCCCACCACTGTCGCTACAGGGCCGCGTCTTAAAAAAGGTTAACAGCGAATGGATTCCCATCATCCTGATTGCCCCACACTGACCCAGAAGAGTGTGGTTTGCACATCTATTATGCCTAGCAACTTTCCAACTGTCCGGATCTTCTACAGCAGGTTCCTCACCAGCACCACAATTCTCAAGCACTGGCTTTAGCGTCTTGGTTCTTGAGACCAACATCCTGGAGGAGAGGGGCCCATTTGCCACAGTAATTCAGACCTTGTTTCGGGCAGGAAAGTCATCCTCCAGAATTTACTATTTACTTGATGATTACAGATTCATCAGAGGGTGAGTATACAGCGATGGGGCCACCCATCGGGCAAGAAGTGGGCAACTTCTGCGCCTCTAACAGCGCCATGTAGCGTCAAATATCTTAAACCAGGCGGCTTAGCATATAGCGCCGGCACTCTAGGCTCAGGCGCGCCATGTAGTACCTATCACTCTGTAGCGCTCTCCCATACATTTCAATGGGGCTTCATTAGTAGTGTAGAAATAGCGTGTTTGGCAATTACAATTTTTTTTTTTTGCTCAGATCATTGTGTGACCTCTCCTGGCTGCAAACAAACACTTTTATACATATTTGGACTTTTTATATTTTTGTGCAATATTGTATGTTCAGGTCTGGCACTAAAGTGTTAATGTCACAGTGTTAAAACAATGTTATTCCATGTGTTTTCACTTTGTTACTGGTGTATATGTGTTCAAAAACAGAATTTGATCACACAGCGTCTGGTGCTCTATGCTACAGTGCCCAGCTTTAGAGCACTGACGCTGTGTGTGTCTAGTGTTTTGTTAAATATGGTGTGAAGTGCCAAGTGCCAGATGCACTGAGCTGGCTCTACCTCTCGCTCGCTGCAGCACTGTACTGTTGCTACAGCGCCCAACACACATCACATTCATCAATGCTGGCCAGGTTACTACTGCGACCAAGACGCTCTGTTACAGCACCCGATACCTGCTTACAGCGTCTACTAGCGATCGCTCTAAGCGCCGCTGTACAGACACTCATCTGGCAATACCTGGTGTTAGTAGTGAATCAGCCTTCACTTCGCCATCTTGCATGTGGCTGAGCTGAAGAAAGGGAGCTGGAAGCGACATAGGGCTTAAAAACATCTTGAACATGGCTAAGGGCTTGTTACGTGCAGGCTAATCTGTCATTTTGAATGAGATAAGGTAATAAAATATGGAAAATATAATGGAAATAAAATATGAGCAACAGTATCTCAAATTGTTTATATATTTATGCTGTGATCCCACTGGCACGGGCTCAAATGCTATTACGTAGAGTTAGAGAATATCCAATAGAATATTTGAAAGTGTATTGTCAGGCCCAAGGCCTGATTATAGAATAAGCATATGTATTGTGATTGTATAATGTATAGTCCAAAGACCTGGGTGAGGGGTCACTCAGACTGTTTGTGTATTCCAGTTTTATGGGGGGTTCTGTTTGTGGTACTTCCTTCTTTGAAGTCAAAGGCCTTTGAAGCAGCAAGATGTGCTGTCTCTGCACCAACTATAAACCAGAACTCAGATAAGAGACCTGTGAGAGTGATGCCCTCATCAGGTGGGGTCAGGGGGAGGGGGATTAAGCTTTTCCCTCCTAAATCTAGCTAATAAAACCTAATGCTAAGGACATTCTAAGTCAGCACCTAAGGACAAACCTAAATCAGAAAGCTGGGTCATGCTGAACATAAGACTTTAAGCAACAACTGGATACGCACTCACAAGGACTGCTACGCCAATATACTGTAAGGACTTTTTTTTTTTATTTGCTGAACTGATCTTTACTGTACTCTTTTATGTATTTTTGTACTTGTATGTCATTTGTTTCTGTATATTACATCTAGCACTGTGATACCATTTTATCAGATTAAATGTTTAATTAATCAGCTCTGGCCTTTGATCTCTAAATATATGAGCTCACCTTCCTGAAGGAAGCTCTGGTGAAACACGTTTATTAGGGTTAATTGACGACTTGCTGGGACTAGTAGTGCATACTTAGGGGTCTGGTGGCGTTTAACCCTTGTACCATCACACTCTCTCTAGCGTATTGGCTGGGCTGATAGAGTGTGATCGTATATTTTTTAATGTGAAAATGTCCTGTATGGCAGCAGTTTTCACTGCTTACAATACGTTGTCATTGACAACTGTACACCAAGTCTGCACTTCAAGATCTGCAAGAAGAGAAAAGTGAACCATGTACATGCCAGTACCACGTAGTTGAACGCCGGGTGCAGTATGTGAAAACCATATATATCAAAGTCAATCTGGTGAAGACCTCTAATAGCGTCATGTAGCATCACATGTATTACTAGCGGTGGCCCAGTGTAAAGCGCCGACGCTGCATTTTCAGCAGCGCGATGTCGCTCAGTAGCGTTATCCCATACATTTCAATGGTGTTTTTTGATTGATTATTGATTTTCTAAAATATGGGCTTCAGCACTGAGTGTCGGACTCACTTAAAGCGGTCCTACACTCTGAATAAGAGTCTATCTTATATGTTTTTTATAATACATATACTACTACAGAGGCAACGGCACTTTAAAAAAATCAGCTCCCTAGGGAAAGTTAAGTTGTATTACAATGTTAACGCAAGGCAGCAGCTGCTGTATCATAACTGTTTCTACTGCAATCAGCTGTGATACATTTTAATGCAGTCATGAGCTTGATATTGAACTAAAACTCGCTAACAGCTGTCTCACAACTTTCTAAGATGTGTGTCTCCTTTGTCCATTTTTAAATGTTGTTTTTTGATCCTCTTGTTCAATTATAATATACAGTACCTATTCCCGGACAGTAATACGTATATGGTTATGTATGTGACAATTAAACCTTGACTTGACTTTCAACCTACTGTACTCATTCATATATTCATGCAAGTGGAGTTGCTATGTCAGAGCATTACTAGACTAAGATAAGACACTGGACACAAAATATATGCTTGAATTATTGACTTAAAAAAATAAAACTATAAAATTGTAGATACATATATGTGTTTATGTAAAAAACGACCTTAGTACACTTAAGTGGTATGAGATGTTTGCAGTAAATTGCACATGTGTATGTCACTTAGACATCACTGTGCCTCATTTGTTTTCTCTGTTTTCTTATCATCTATCACTCCTCTAACCGGCACCGGCTGCCAGGCTATGGTGACCTTTGTGTTCATTTTCTAAATGGTATTGCATGGATGCTTGGTATCATTGTCACTCTGCCTTAGTACAGTTAGCATGAAATACACTTTTATTTCCTCTTCTTTGTGTCTGGAGTGTAATACTGTGGTGCATGGTCCTTGTCGTGCTGAAACAGATTTTATAAATGCCCATGAATAATTTTATCTCCTGGCAAATGGCGGTTACGTCTCCCTGCGCAAATTTAAGGAGATTTATTTCCAGTCACTCTGGCATCAGTATAGAACTAAATGGCTGTAGTTAAGACAAATAGGAAGATTTTGTGGTTTTATTTGCAAACAGATCAACACAGCACTACTATCTACATGAAGTGTACATTGAAGTGAAATGTGGCTGATCCGTTCTAGTACAGCACTTTGGGCAGCTGTTCATAAACCTTGTGGGCATATTTCAGAGCGACACGGGCTAGCATAGGCAACTTGCTGGGTTCATGGTGGCAGCTCTGTCGTAAAACACAAGGAGATTTACTATATTTCCAAATAGATCAGTATCAGCCTAGCACTGCTTGCTGGAGTTTAGCGTTGTAGCTATTATTCAGGGGACATGTATTCACATCCCAGCTGATGAAATAGGATTGCTTGAAGTCAAAAGTTTAGTATAACAGAGTGATGTATTCATAGATACTCGGGTCACTGCATGCAGCTAAGACGGATGGGATAAATTCAAGTAATGTATTTCCTAGCAGTTCAATAAGCATTTCTGTATGCTGCACATTACTGGCACACGCAAAAGCATGCCACTGATAAAAAAAATTGTTCAGATTATGTAAATATTTAAGTTGCCATCACATCAGATATAAGATATTCTAATGGAATCTGCCTTGGAGGAATAAACTGGAAATGCGTGTAACAATAATACAAAGAAAAGGATTATGCTACCAAAGATTTACCTTTTCAATGCATATCCACTACTGGATGTACTTGTAAAATATTTATAGGTCTAGCTAGCTCCTTATTAATCAAGGTATTTCCTATTCTAATACATAAGGAACTCCAAACCGAACGGCACTAATAAGACAACAAGCAGCTCAATTGATGCTTGTCCCATGAGGCTCTCCTCCATTTCCTACAGCATCAGGTAGAAGCCAAAGCAGGTCTCCAAGGTTTGATCCTTCTTTCAGTTTTGTCCTCCAGGACCACACAAAGAACAGCCACTCTGTACCTTGGTGCTCTCAGCACAAGTGAGCATTGCAAGTCAGTGGACTTGTGGCTGTCTCTGACCATAGAAGAGCATGCTCAAGACTTTTAAATCTGCGCCGTGACCTGCCCTTCCCAGCTCAGCCACAATTTAGGCAAAGAAGGCCATTTCAGCACGGTTCAAGATTTTCTAATTTACTGGCCAACTCAATCTAACATGTGAGAATTCTTGCTTCACACGTGTGAGAGGTATGTGGGAAAGATGTAAAAGAGCTCCCACTTCCATATGAGATTTTGCAGCTCTCATGACAGTTTACTGTGGCAAGAGTGCCAGCAAGCTCCATGCCTTTGTTTTATGTAGTAATAAAACAAATAATCACACCACAAATATTTTTTGTTAATCTTTAAATAAACAATATACCTTTTCTCAACCTCTGTTCAGAGCTTAATCAGTTAAAATTAAACCACCAGGAATCTAATAGAAGCCCTGCTAGCAGATGGAGTCAAGGGGGCACAGGTCTCCACTCCTTCCTTGGCTTTCAGTCAAGGGTAATGACAGTTAGGTGAAGGGAGAATGCTTTTATACCTGTACCTGGGATGGGGCATTGTTAAAGGTGAGGAGCATACAAGTGAGGATTTTTTTAAGAATTTAAAAATAAAGTGCAAGAAACACGTTGTTCTGTCTTCTTACACATTCATACAGTGTGTAATCTGACATTCAGCATAAACCATTCCTGTCTTCCAAATAAGAGGCCTGTTGTTTGCAGGTTCATTATGTGATGACGAAACAGGGTTGTAGAAATATGTGGTAAAACTATAAGAATACAGATGACAATGTATAAGTACAGAGTATAACATCTGTATGTATCATACATTACATAACAGTGAAGTACACGACAAAAAGGCTGCCTATGCGAAAGATTGCATGGCTAGCTTAACATCTACACACTAAACTCTCTGAGTAGTACAAATATCTAAAACAGCTCTAGATATCATAATGCCCTAGTAACCGAGGTAAGTGACTCACCAGATATGCTGTTACACAGATGGTGGAGTTTTAGACAAGAGAAAAGTGATGGCAGCTCTGATCTGTGTCAGGGGGATAAAGACAGCCCACTTCTTCTTCCCAGAATGCTTTGCAATCTTCCATAATACTTTTAGATGATAAAAACATGTTATACAACTTAACACCACTAGATGGTGATATAACCTCACTAAAGATATGATGACAAGGCAGACATTAATTATACTGATTCTCTATCCTGCTGGGCAGAACACTCCCCGTCTGGCGTCAACTACTAGGTCGTTCAGGTGAAAACAACAAAACTAGTTCCACTACTGGCCTGAGCAATAACTTGCACTCGCCAAGCTTCCACACTTTTGACCTAGGCCTTGCGTACGTTCCCATCCTTGCTTGGGAATGTGTTGGTGATTAGGCCTAATGGCCACTCATTCCGGTGTGACTGGCTGTTTTTCATGAGCATGACATCCCCAGGTCTGATGTTCGTTTTGTTAGTTTGCCACTTCCTTCTTGATTGTAGGGTAGAAATATACTGTTTCCTCCACCTGTCCCAGAAGGCATTAGAAAGACTTTGCACCTGCCTCCATTGTCGTCTGTAGAGGTCTTTATCACTGAATTATCCAAGAGGAGCACTCTCAGTGCTGGTCTTCTGCTTAAGTAACATAGGAGGGAGGATGGTCAAATCTTCAGGGTCGCTGGAAAGGGTAGTCAACGGTCTTGCGTTCATGATAGCTGAAACTTCTACCAAGAAGGTGGTCAAACTTTCGTGTGTAAGTCTTGTACTCCCCACCTGCAAGAGGATGGAATCCAGGATTTTTTCCTGCTATGCCTATCACCCTTTCCCAGACACCGCCCATATGAGAAGAATGAGGTGGATTAAATGTCCAGGTGCATCCTTGTTCGTTTAAGTATCTTTCCACATTGGTAGTGTCCAAGTTGGAAGGAATCTGGAGTTCTTTCACTGCCCAGTCAAAATTCGTGCCTCTGTCTGAACGAATATGCTTGACGGGCCCTCTGATTGCAATAAAACGCCGAAGTGCGTTTATGAAACTTGAAGTGTCCATAGATTCAACCACTTCTATATGGACAGCTCTGCTGGTCATACAAGTAAACATGACCGCCTAGCATTTTGCGGTGGCATGACTACCTCTAGTGTGCCATGTAGTCACTGACCAAGGACCAAATACATCCAGACCTATGTTGGTGAAAGGAGGATCTGTACTGAGCCTCTCAGTTGGAGGACTGGCCATCTTTGGGTTCTGGAACATGCCACGAAGTTTGCGACAGGTGACACAGTTGAAGATGAGCTTGCTCACACACCTCATAGTTCCAACTATCCATAATCCAGCAGCTCGTAGATTCCCTTCAGTAAACAATCGGCCTTGGTGTTTCACTTGGACATGATGGTGCCACAGAGTCGTGACATGACAACGTCCCGGAATTATTACAGGATGTTTCTCTCTTTTTGGCTTCTTGAAGACGACCCCCTATTCTAAGCAACCCATTTTGATCAATGAAGGGATCAAGCTCCTTCAAAGCGCTGTCCTTGGAGACTGTCTGACCTTTGCTGAGTTTGTCAATTTCTTTAGCATAACATCCATGTTGTATAGTGCGAACTATTATGTCTTTGGACTATTCCATATTGGAAATGGTAAATGCATGTTTGCAGTGATGCCAACCTTTGCATAGCTTATCACCCACAGGTAATGTTGACTGCTAAGACTGAGCTTTATGAACTATAGCACGAACAAGCGACATCCAGGTGCATGGTTGAGTTGGTGGTCCGAAGTGGTTGCATTGAAAACAGATACTTCAGGTCGGATTTCTTCATCCACATCTGGATCTACCAATTGAAACGAGTCAGATTCAATGTTGCAAGACGTTGAACGGTACAGGAATGCAGGACCCTTAAACCATGTAGTGTCCTTAAGGTGGCTTGCTGCAACGGATCTAGTTGCATGGTCTGCAGGATTATGATGTGTGGACACATAGTGCCACTGTTCAGGACTAGTGGATCTCCTGATCCTTAGCACCCGATTGCTGACATAGACGTAGAAGCGTCTCATTTCATTGCAAATGTATCCTAGGACTACCTTGCTGTCCGTGTAGAACTCGACTTCCTCGATTTGCAGATTTAGTACTGTTGTTATAAGTTCAGCTAACTCCACTGCAAGTACGGAAACGCAGAGTTCTAGTCTGGGTATTGTGTGCTTGTGGAGTGGCGACAGTTTGGTCAGGCTCATAACGAAACCCACATGGCATTGCTCTTTGACATTTATGGTTTTTAGGTATGCTACGGCTGCAATCGCCTTGACTGAAGCATCACAGAAGATAAATAGTCTTTGCATCTTGACCTCAGTTGATGGAACAGAAGCATACGGTCGTGCCACCTGAAGGCTGGACAAAGCTTCGAGAGACTTCCTCCATCCTATCCACAGGTCTTTTTTCTCCATGGGAAGTGGATCATCCCAATCAGCCGTTTCTGTGGTGAAGTTTCTTAACATAATTTTACCTTGGATGGTAACAGGCGCTACGAATCCCAGAGGATCATATAAACTATTTATGGTAGACAGGACCCCTCTACGTGTGAAGGGCTTTTATATCTTGCTGATTTGGAAGGTGAATGTGTCTGCCTTTAAATCCCAGAACAAACCAAGGCTTCTCTGCATGGGAAGGGAGTCTGTACTTAGATCCAAGTCCTTTAGACCACTTGAGTGGTCTTGGGGTGAAAAGGCCTCCATTAGATCCCGACTGTTGGAGGCGATTTTGTGCAACCTTAAATTCGATAGAGCGAGCATTTCTTGAGCTCTCTTGAGGAGTCTGATGGCTGTCTCGTCATCCACATAGAAATCCTTTTCCACAAAAGACCTGACATCCGACCCATACTTTGCTATACCTTCTAAGGCTGAATGTCTGAGACCGTATATAGCAACTGCAGGGGAAGGACTGTTCCCGAAAATGTGGACTCTCATTTGGTATTCTACAATGTCCTCATTGGGGTCATTGTTGCGATACCAGAAGAACCTCAAGTAGTTTCTGTGTTCTTCCTTGACAAGCAGTGGAACATCTGTTGCATGTTAGCCATGAATGCTACGGAATCTCTGCGAAAGCGTAGAAGTACCTCAAGAAGTCGAGGTCTGGACCAGACAGCAAGACTTCATTTAGCGAGACACCTTCGCACTTACTTACACTCTTATCTGTCCTGGTTTTTTAGGATGATACACACCAAATATGGGTAAATACCAACACTCTTCTGAATTATGGAGCGTGGGTGCCATTTTCACGTGATTGTTCTGCAATATTCTTTCCATGAAGTTAAAGAACTGTTCTTTCATCTCTGGCTTCCTCTGAAGTTTGTGTATGAGGGAGATAAATCGATTGTAGACAAGTTCTTTGTTGTCAGGTAAGCGTCGTCTCTGAGGTTTAAATGGCAAAGGTGCAATCCAGCTTTTTTACTTGTCTTTTTCTATTCCGTGATACATGATATCCAAGAACAGCCTATTCTCTATGGACATTGCGACCTTGTTATCTTCTCTTGTCCTGTGGAAGACTGTGCACCCTAAGTGACCTTGCTCACAATCGCAGGCGTGATCTTCACAGGAAGGAGCTATGTAAGGACAAAGAACGGAAACGCTGTGTGGCAATTCTTTTATCGAGAAACTACTCTGACATGGCTGAAATAGGGAAGAACGTCCATTTTCAAGTGTGTTGGTGAGCATACTGTTGACTGAGGTCAGCTTGTGTGCTCCTCCTAGACAGACATCTCCTATGATGACCCATCCAAGTTCTTTTCTCTTGGTGTATGGAGCATTTTGAGGGTCGTTAATCTGTCCTCTAGCCTTGTGAACACGTAATATGTCTCTTCCAAGGAGTAGGTCCAGTTCCGGTATCAGGTGAGCTATACGCCTCAGGTGGGGGTGGTATGCTGCTACCTCTGTTGTTGGTATCTCAGACTGGTTGTCAGGAATGTGGTTGCACTCCAGTATGGTTGGTAAAGACAAGCAGGTCTGACCATCTATGGACTCTACCTTGTACCCAGTTGCCTTCCTCCCCGCCGTCTCAACGGTACCTGCACATGTCCGTAAGGAGTAGGGAGAACCAGGCCCTACGATGTTGAAGGTGTCGAGGAAGGCAGCTTTAGCTAAAGACCTGTTGCTTTGATCATCTAAGATTGCATATATCTTGAGGGCCTTATCTCACTGACCGGCTGGATAAACTCTGACAAAGCAGATTTTTGAGCAGGACTTCCCTTCTGTGAGTCCTTTACAGATTTCTGTAAACTGAGAGGTGACTACTGCGGTTCCATGTCAATGTCTATCTGCTTTCTGGCATGCTCCTTTGCTTGGGATGATACCTGAGAGGGTGGTCCAGGGTGTAAAGACGTGTTGTGTCCTGTGCTACCACATTCTGTGCATGTCACACTGACCTTACAGTTCCTGGCGAAGTGCGATGTTGTAGTGCAGCACTTGAAGCAGATGTTGTTCTCTTTGAGGAATTCCTTGCGGTCCTCTAAAGACTTCTCCCTGAAGGCTCTGCATTTCAGTAGAGAGTGTGGTTTCTTGTGCAGGGGGCATTGTTTAGTAAGGTCTTCAGGTTTGTTCCCTTCTTGAGAAGACCTAAATGACCTGTAAGGAAAACCTGTGGAGGCAACGTTAGTCTTATGCACTGCCACTGGTGTTTTACGGGGCTTGACACCAGGGGTAGTGGGACATGACAATGTAAAGTCAAAACTGGGATCATTTCTGATCTTTGCCTGTTGAGCAACAAAGTCTACAAACACTCTGAAGGGGGGAAAAGGTACATTGTGAATCTGTTTATAACAAGAACCATGTGTGATCCACTTCTCCTGTAGGTTATAAGGGAGTTTTTGGACGATGGGATTAGCACCTCTGGCAGTGTTCAGGAATTCTAGCCCTGGGAGATCACCTTCTGCCTGAGCAACCTGTACCTCTGTTAACATGTCACTGAGTTCTCTGTGCTTTTGGTAACTCCTACCCATTATTTTGAGAAAACTTTCAATTCTCTTATATAAAGCATTTCCTATAGCTTCTATTGACCCATAACATTCATCAAGTCTTTCCTACGCCATCTTTAGGCCTTTGCCCGGATAGTTTATGTTAATGTCTCTGATTCTTCTGGCGTGTTCAGCAGACTCACTTCCGAGCCATTTTACCAAGAGATCTAACTCCTCACTGCAGGAAAGATCTAAGTCCCTTACAGCGTTCTGGAAGGAGGCACGCCATAACCTGTAGTTCTCAGGGCGATCGGTGAACTTTATAAGTCCTTTGGTAACCAGTTCCCATTGAGCTAAGAAGTGCCTGGTTAGTGCCAGTAATACCTGGTATGCTGTTATGCTGTGCGTGTGGTGTATCACCATACCTTTTAGGAGTTTCTGGCACACGGATATCTGCATAATACTGTTCAGACGCAAAGGATGTCCCTTTAAGTCAGAGTGAAGGTTGCAGCTTTTGTTCTGTAAAGTGGCAGTTGTGATCACTTTGTCGCATACCGTCTTGCTCGAGGCGCTGTGATGCAAGGTAGGGTCTTTGGTGCTCTGTATAAGTTGGCTGATATACGGGATCATAGTTGTCATCTGTCTTGGGATGCTGTTGAACGCATTCTGAGACGGGATGTGCTGGATCCTGTTAATCTAAGTCTACTCCGAGTACTTGCCTGTGTTTCTCGGATTCAGATAACTCTGCAGCTTCTAGGAACGCTGCCTAGGCTATTGTGGCTGCTGCTTCTTTCTGTGCAGCAAGTTTTTCCAGTGAAGCTTGCAGGCATGCTGTCTCTAGCTTTAGCTGCATCTCCTGTTCAGCGAAGGAAGCCTTTACTTTTGCAGCCTCAGCTTCTGCGCGGGCGAGAGCAGCCATTTCTTTTATGGAGGACTTGCTAGAGCGGCTTGCTCATGACCTTGTCCCGAATGTTGATGCTTTGCTAGTAGACATTAGGACCTGTTGCTGGCTGCTTAATGTCTTTGTGCAGACACAGTCTAGGTGAGAACAGACTTTGGCGTGGATTGGATTGTGCTGCGCTTGCTGGGGCTGCACTCTCGCTTCTAGTGGCTGTATGGCAGCCACTGCAATCTTTTGCGCATGACCGCGTGGATGGTGGCGGCTCCCTGTAGTCAGATCCACTATCGCTGGTAACTAGCATCTGTTTTACTGTTCTGTCTTCTTACATGTTCATACAGTGTGTAGTCTGACATTCAGCATAAACCATTCCTGTCTTCCAAACAGGAGGGCTGTTGTTTGCAGTTTAACAGGTTCATTATGTGATGGCGAAACAGAGTTGTTGAAATATGTGGTAAAACCATAAGAATACCGACGACAATGTATAAGTACAGAGTATAACATCTGTATCATACATTACATAACAGTGAAGTATACGACAAAAAGGCTGCCTATGCGAAAGATTGCATGGCTAGCTAGCAGTTTAACAGCTACACACTAAACTCTCTGAGTAGTACAAATATCTAAACAGCTCTATATGTCATAATGCCCTAGTAACTGAGGTAAGTGACTCACCAGATATACTGTTACACAGATGGTGGAGTTTTAGAAGAGAGAAATGTGATGGCAGCTCTGATCTGTGTCAGGAGGATAAAGACAGCCCACTTCTTCTTCCCAGAATGCTTTGCAATCTCCCATAATACTTTTAGATCAGAAAAACATGTTATACAACTTAACAACACTAGATGGTGCTATAACCTCACTAAAGATATGATGACAGGGCAGAAATTAGTTCTACTGATTCTCTACCCTGCTGGGCAGAACACACATGGCAATTTCTAAATTCCTAAAAATATCCTCAACTTATTAGAAAAATGAGGTACCCTACCTGTCAAAATTGTGGAACCTTACTTAAGGGATAACTGTAGGCAGGGATGTTTCTAGAGTCAGGTGAGCAGGGTGATCACCCTGAGTACCAAGACCATTGTGCATGAGCAGGCACCTTTATACCAGCTATCCTGTTTTTGCAGATAGGTTAGGGCAAATTTTTATTGTGCCGGCCATATACCAGGCCCCTCATCCTACCAAATTGCACTTAGTCATGGGGACCTACCTCCAGCTAAGGAAGAGGCACAGCAAGGTACATTCCAGTATGGGGTAGCAGTAGTACCATATGGATGAATGGAAACAAGTCCCACATTTTGTTTTTTTGTGCTTCCCTAGTGACTGGCTTCAGACCACAGTTTACAGCTCTATGCTTTATTGTTATATAGATGGTTTAAAAGCCTTGATGCTCATTTCACACCAAATGACATCTTGGAAGATAGTTTTAACATGTTTATTTTATCATTAAGTGGCCTTTATTTATTTTTCATTATTTGCCCAAAATAGGACTTTTAAGAAGCACTACTGCGAAAAATGGCCCACTGATAAAATCCATGTAAATATGCTGGATAGCGGGAGGGGGGTCACTTATACTATCAGCATCAAGAAATATCTAGCCAGCTTTGTTTTTTTTTTAATAGAAGAAAGAGGAAACCAGGGGTGACAGGCTCTATCACCACTGATAGACTAAAGTGGTCACGCCCGGGCTTTATTCCTCCCATGAAAGAATAAACCACAAGCTTGCTGGGAGTTTTATTCAGTTTGGGTGTATACGTGACCCCTCCTCTAATTAGATGTGTTTATATGGATTTTTATTACACAATTTCACGATAGTGCTCCTTTAATGAGAGTGTTCATTTTAATCCACATTAGAGTGGAGTAGGGGCGGGGCACAAGCCACAATAGCTAATGAAAACAGATTTTGTATATTGAGCTATAAGGGCTGTATTTAGCCTACATTAGCCCAGGAAGGCTATTCAATTAAATAAAAAAAACAGTTTCTCATACGCCCCAAAAAATAAGAGGCTAATAAAAGCAAAAGTCTGCAGAGGGCTTTAAATTCTTTTACTGTGAAATGCCAATGCAAAGTGAGTTATCACTCTACCTTACAATAAATATGTGTACCATAAGATTTCTTTAGAATATGACAATATATGTTTAGCACTCCCTTCTGTCACAGGTTCTAAGACTCCAATCTGTAGGTAAAAACAGGAGAAACCCACATTGCACATTATTTTCAAAAAGGGGATTGTCTTCCCTGTATTTATTAAATAAACTAAGGCATGTGCTGACAGAGGCAAGCACTCCTCAATTTTATCACCAGCTACCAACTTCTAGGCGCTTTCTCCACAGCAACCCCTTGTTGCTTTACCCTTAGTAAGAAAAAGACAAGTGACAACCACAGGTGTCACACTGACCTCACCATGTTAAACTGATGGCTCTGCCCAATGCATTTCATGCTACAGAGCTTGATTAAAGTCCCATAGAACTAAATACATTGGGCTGAGCCTGACAGCGTAATATGATGATGTCAGTGTGGGGAGAGTGGGATTTTACTGTGTAGACTTTTTCCCCTGCAAAAAATAGACTTTGGTATGGGTCCGTGGAAAGACCACCATGCCCATACCGATGAGCACTGGGCCCTTCCCCATCTTTGGTACCCCAAGAGGGGATGCAGTTAATTGGGTGGGGAAACCGTCATGTCTGGCAGGTGTCAAATGAGAAAAAATCATGAAAATAGAAAAAATTCTCCCATAGCTTTCACATATGTTCTCTCAAGAGCAAGGTTGTTTCCAAGTGTACCCATGCTAGAAATGTTATCGTGAAACAACTTTTTTCACAAGAGACTGAGTTTGCACAGGAGGAAGGTTTTTTTTCTACTGGTGTTGAATCGCCCCCCTACTATTAAATCTCTATCTTTTTGTCTGTCTGGATTTTAGCTTTTAATATTGTCATGTTTATAGAATATAAAATGTTACAAGTTACAATACATGTATGTTACCAGCAAATTGGGTCTTCTGGACAACAGACAGGGGCAGAACACAAATAATAACATGATTTACTTCTTAACAGAATAACTTAAACGTTTAGCACAAATCATAGTCGGGATCATCAATAATAACAGGGCATGTACAGATATTTTGCCCTTTCAGGCTTACACACCAACTAGTCCTGTTTATGACTTTAACTAGGAAGAGGCCTCTCTTTCTCATTTTATTAGAGCTCTTCACAGTCAGGAACCAAATGCCACCTAGCTGCTCCACAGCTTGATTGGGACACTTCTGCCCTGGTGTCCGTGATGTACACACCTGCACATTTGGCTGAAGGCCTCTACCCAGCTCAGATCCTGGTGCCTCCTACGTCTCGTCAGCCCACATGCCAGCTCTTGTCAGAGGCCTAGCCTGAAGTTCTGGATTTTCATTATTGGCCAGCAGAACCCACTCAGTTTCTTTGCCTTATCAACAACTTATTAACTGGAGCTTTTAGGTTGAGCAGACTGCTGACCTATATTGCCCCCTCATCCTGAGTGCCAGGACACCACACTCAGCACTGTGTGTCTGGAGCTGCACTTGCTAATAGAGACATTTATTAAGTTGTTTATGTTTTACTAGGAGAGCTATGATATTAAAAGATGTGTCACATACCAAATGGCACCCTCTCCTGGAGCCCTAACCCAATCCTGTATTCCAGCATCCTAAAGTGTATCTTTTTAGTATTTTCCACCCTTTTGGCATACTATCTCTCTTACTGGTAATTTCAACAAACCAAAATAAGGTATGTGTGATCCAATTGATGCCATATATGATACCCAGAAATACCAGAGCTATGGAATGAAGTATAATACAGTTATGTTAGGAAAAAATAAAATAAATAAAAAAAGGTGCTTTAGTTTTGAATATTATTATCCCTTTTCTGCCCAATATCAGGTACTTACATAAAGCACTTACATTGATAGTAGGACATATTGTTTTGTGTGCCACTGCTCCGACATTTGTATAAAGCTATTCATCAGAATAGAAATATCGAAACCAGGACTTATAGCCCTTAGGAGAAAACAATATTTCATCAGGATGCTTAGTGACTCAATGGTCCATAGCACAGGAAAATATATTTTACAAGGCACAAGTACAAGATATGAAGCAGTTGAACATGTTAAAAACAAGGCGGTTATGCCGATTTGTACACTGCAGATTCTTCTGTTGCTGATAGATTTTTCTTACTCTATTTTTCATATTTATGAGCAGCAGGGCAAAAGATGGCAAAGGTGGAACATTTTGAACAGCAGTCAATTTGCATAAACTGCAACTTTTTAGAAAATTGTTTTTGTAGTGGACAGACATTTACATTTTGGATGCCTGCCAAATCATACACTAGCTTCAAGGCCAGTTACAGGCCGATATACTCACTAACTTTAACTAACTTGCAGCCAGCCATTTGGGTGTTTTAGGCAGATTAGATTCCCTGGGCTTCATGTGTCAGCAGTAAGTCCAGTGGTGATGTCTAAAGTAGATGCCCTGCCAGTATCTCTTGAACAGGACGACAAGCAGGAGTAATGCTGTGTACCAGGGAAGGAAGCTTTTTAGTACAATGTCTGTAGAATCTCCCCCATGTGACTCAACACTTTAGACATGGCGCAATCCCACGCCCACCAGCAGAGAAAATTATGTGGAAGAAAAATTAGTCCATTAGAAGCCATCAGAGCAGGGTTGTGTCATTACACCATCTACTGGAACATCTGATAATGCAAAGTCAAACAGTGCTTTTTCACTAAGCTGTAATAAAGTTTTTAGCTGGATGTTGGTCAGAGGCAGAAAAGAATACTGGCCTGATTTGTATGTTGACATCCATGAACTTTGGGCTAAACACATTTTAAATATTACTACATTTTTATATATTTGTATATGCTTATTATGTACTTTGGTGGTAGATGATGGCTGATGGAAGGAGGGGTTTTGCCTTTAGTGGCTTTGGTGTGTTCTGGTACAAATTTCCCCAATCTAAAGTTTAATACTTATCCTTTCATTTTCCCATAAAGTATAGTGTAGGTGAGAAATGGGGGAATTTGTATGTTTACCGGTAGTGCCCTTTTCCTCTATTTAAGAAATAGTGGTGGGGTGCATTGAAGACCTCAACTGATGAGCCCTCTATACTAGCTCAAAGATTACAGGGTCCAGCATGGCCCACCCTTTATTGGGCACCGAGGGTGCAGAAGGTAAGGGCCATGGTTGAACTGGAAATGTACCTAAACTGACCGTTTTTCTGGGACAGCTTACATCAGTTTGTGGATGATAGGCTGAGGTTGGGATGGGGTTTAGGGGTGTGGCTTCTTTACAGACTGTTGAGGAACAAATATCTACAGCTACATGCTTCTCGTGTATGTAAGTAGGTGTAGTTGCTCACATGCTTCAGGGACCTAGATGTTGGTAATTTAGCCAACACTAAGCCAATCTATTCATTCCACTAATGCCATTGAGCCAAAGAGTCAGAGTGGTTGTAAAATGACCAGACATTCTTATGTACATATCATAGTAATACAGTTGATGAAGCATGTATGTCCATCAAGGTCCTGCATCTTGCTTTCAGTGGGACAGTCTTCCCCATAATGTCAGCAAAGTGGGACATTTAGGTCTTCCAGAGTTTTCAAAGGGACAGTAGGTCTCAAAGTGGGACTGTCCCATCAAAAGTGGAACATCTGGTCAGTTCAACTGTAGCGAAGGGCATAGTGGCTGGTGAACTGGCAGGGCCAGCCTTGGGTTACCAGCTCCTATGCCTGGTGCCTAGGTTGGTTGGCCCAGGGATTGAAATAATAAAATACCTCTGCTCTCAAATGTGGTTACAAAACGTGTGTTAGACTAGACTGATATTTACATATGTGTGGATTATTATTTTACTGATTATGAAATCTTAATAGACACCACTGGTACTTTCATTGAATGCATAATCTAGACCACTGTTTCTCAACTAGCGGTACACGTACGCGGTACACGTACGCGGTACCTGGCAGTGTTCAGGAAAGCAACAACAGGGGGTGTCTGACTGGTGTTGTATGTTATTATAACAGTGAAACCTTATCCCTTCTTGTTTTAAAAGTTGTATGATGCCTGTGGCCTACTTGTTTGGTGTTATAGTTTATCACCCTATTGGAGGTACTTGGTTGGCACTTCCTGTCACTAAAGGGTACTTGGCGGAAAAAGGTTGAACGACTGATATAGACTGAGAGATCTTCTATTTGCTGGAAATTATACTTCTGAGGAATAATATTTTATCCACACCGTGTACACAGCCGGCTACAGCCTTGGGTGCCTTGATGCAAGGTAGTGCTTTCCAGGGATCTACATTCCCTAGACACCAGGTTTCTGCAGGTGAGTCTGGGACTGCTGGATTTAATTTCCTGCAGTTTCAATATGCACATTATTCTTTGATATGGAGATGAATTTAAAGGGAAATTCCACTTTTAATGGCAAAAGTTTCCATTATTGTGTGGCAAAATGATGTATCCAATGTGCTAAGCTTATCTGTTATTTTTTTAATTTTCTATTTGTTTGCAACTCTGTGTTAAAAAAGAAAGCAGTTTTTTATAGCAACACTGTGTTTACCTTTAGCTATGTACACCAAAGTGCTCATTTTGAGTACATATCATAAACTTCCTCCTTGCTAATCATTTAATTGGCTAAGGCATGGGTGACTGGTTTAACAAATTGTGCTGAATTTCAACTTTTTCTGTTTGGAACAATCACAGTCTTTTGTTCCAGTAACAAGGGTTAAAGGCCGGGTTCTCTGCTGGATAGGTCATTAGGCTGCTAAAGAGCTGCTGATTTTTGTATTGTATTGTGGAACTTTAGTTCATGTTTTTTTACTCAAGGCCACTCCCACTGTAGCAAAATAGAGCCCCAGGAATATGAGAATCATGGAAACAGCGTGCAGATAAGTAAACCACAGGTATGAGGTCACAATCTTAACACAAATGATTATTTTGCATTCCAAAAGAGGGAAACAATAAGGCAGAACACCAAAAACATGCTATGAGTTTTCCTATTTTGAGGACATTATACGGCTAAATACCACATATATTACTTTTTCCTTTGATTTGAAAATAGTCGATTTGGCAAAAAAAAAGTAGGATGAAAAAAACATAGACGTGTTCTATTTACACCAGGTCCTGAAGCACCCCTAGTGAATACAATAAAAGTGTAAATGGCAGTTTTCTCTAAAATAAAATAGAGCACTTTTTACATCTGGTGTTAAATCAAAGAGGTAATTCAGCACCAGGTGAAAAAGTGTGCTACATTTTTTGCCCTTCACATTCATTGTATACTATATATTGTACTATAGAAAAGGAAACCACTAAAGTTCTCTCATTAATTTAGTAAAAGTTTTAGGTGCAAATCAATCTTCCTCCTCCTTCCTCTCCTTTACTTAATCACACCATATTTTAATACATGTGTTATTTTGAAATTAGATATTATATAACATGTTTATTGAACCAAAGTATATGTGTGTATTTGAGGAATTTCTTGGGTATATTGTGGGAATGTTATTTTTTAAGAAGGGGTATTTTCTATAATTTCGCCATTTGAATATGAATATTGCAATAGACTGGGTGCTGAATTTGAAAAGTTATCCAGATGAGAATTAGTTCTTTGGGTGAGATAGAGACGTTCTCTAAGTTCTGCCATTAGAAAAACAAGGTTGGTATGCAATTACTCCCAATTACAGCATTACCACATAGGTATTGGTAGACATCCGCCCAGTCTTGAAGACCCCCTAAACTGAAAAGATTATTTTATGAGATTTAAAAAATAATATCCCCCTTGTCCGGGGGCACACTTTTTTCTTAATTGTTAAGAGTTAAACCATTAAAAATGAAAGAAGATATGGTGTCTGGTACCTCCAGCAAGTTCAGCCTGGGCACCAGCTATAGGGACTGGTAGGCCAGAGGGCGACCGACCGGTCCCTGGCCCTGAAGTCTACTAGCCCATATAGCTCTCACAGGCACCGGGCTCATCTGCACCCTCCTGGTCTTTGAGGATGCAGTTACTGGGGCAGGGGGTTTTGGCAAGTCACTCACTTGCCCCCTCCTGCCCTGTGAATTGGTAGAGGGGTCCCTGAGACCCCTCTACCAGTTCACAGGGCAGGAGGGGGCAAGTTCACAAGGGCTTAAGTGTTAAAAAAACATGCACACGTTTGTATAATTCCTTTGTTATTTTTTTTTTTTACTACTTAACTCTTTCCATTGCCAGTTGCTGATTTCATGCTCCATCCATCGCTGTTCTGACAGCAGTGATCATGGAAGCTGGGAGCAGGGTAGAGAATTGGTGCCTCTTGCCCCGCATCTGGCTCACACCGATTTGGCCCTCACTCCAGCCACAGTGAAGGGCCTTATATACAGACAGAATGAGCTGACTTTAGTACACTTGCCGGTGTAAAAGCCTCCTCCCTGTGGCAGTAAGGTAGCTGTCAGAAGCCGGCATGCAGGGCAGAGAATCGCTGTTCTTTCGGCCCGGTGAAGACTCCAGACCATTTATCAGAGGCCCTCAGGGTATGAGCAGACCCCTGTTGCTGGAACTGGAACAAAGGTAATCATAAACTGAGGAAACACCAGTTTATCTCACTGGTAGTTAATGGACATGCAGCCGCATCAATTTCCAGTGCTTGGTGTTTAAAGGGCTAAATGAAATGATGCAAACCATAAAAAAAAAACTATTTTAATTCCAGGTTGCGAGGTAGCAAAACAGGAAAAATGAAAAATGAATACTTCCACCATTGTATCTGCCCAAAATGAACTTTGTTAATTTCAAAAAGTCATATGTTAGTGATAAAGGACCAGTCCAGCTCGACCTCTCCTGCCACCGAGTGTTGCCTGGAGCATGCCTTCCCCATGCTGTGAATGCTGCTGCACATTCAAGTAAACTTTTTGTTACCCCACAGTGCTAGGAGAGGGCGGCGGGGTGGAGGGGACTTAAAAATGGGCAGTCTGGCTGGACCGGCCCATTAAGGTATTTAAAGTTCTTTTATTAGACATTTTCTACAAAGCAGATTCTGGGGTGCTTGATGGTGACTTTGTATTGTTAGGCATGGGGGGTAGACAAAAATGAATCTCCTTTTCATCATTTTCTTTTTAGAAACAAAGTGAAATTAGCAATATCAAAGTAGAATGACTGTACTTGTTGAAGTGTGAAAAGTATGTTATGTTACAGGAACAATCATAGGTGAGTATAGACTTTCATTTAGAACCACAGATGCCCTTTAATAGCTTTCCTGAAAGGTTTAATAGAACAGGGAAGGTTTTGTATTTCTACAGCGTAAGGGGGCGGGATCATTTTATTTTGGCACCAAAACCCTATACACCTCTGACTTCCCCCCACTTTCTTTCACCCCCGTTTATTATCCAGTCATGTATACAAAATATATAATTTGTATTGTAAAAAGTGTTACTGTTTGTGTTTTTTTATTACTGCATTCTGCACCTCTAGTTTAAAGACAAGGAATATGTTTATAATCATTATATTGTGCTTGAAGAACCCAACATACTGCTTTAATTAAAAATAAAGCTTTACATCTTGAGCTCAAGATTTAACATACCATGGGGGCGGCTGGCATTTTTAATTAAGCAGTTTGTTTGTTTTTCCTCCTATTGTGCACATTGGCTTGTTTTTTGGCTATGGAGTTATTTCCTGTTAAAGGAGTGTATTCCTAATACAGACTGCAACCCACAACCTGTTACATCTTATTGATATTTTCTTGTTGTCTAAAACTAGCATAGCTCTAAGCTTCTGAGCCCTGATGAAATAACAAATCTGTGCCCCCCGCAGAGCAGCAAGATCTTGCTGCAGGCATTAACTGGCTTTGTTCATGAAAAAAAAGTAACAAATAACTGGACCAAGGCCTTGATACAAGTTTTCAAAACATATAAAATAAGACATAATTCAAAATATACTGTAGGTGAAATGTAGAATGATAGATGCATTGTTTACACAGTATAGGAAGACTATTATTAGAACAATGTAACAAGTGATGCGCAAAACTTCAAAGCCAATTAGGTTCTAAGATTAATTTTTTCAAATTGAATAATTTTCATTCAAATTGAAGGAGCTTTGATTGGCCTGAAAAGTTGTGTATGAATTAAAAAAAAAAGGGAATAAAAAAAAAATTATTATCCCCTTTGCACAGCGATGGACTAAGCCGCTGCTCCATTTTCACTGCTGCCCAGCAATCACACCGTGCACACACTGCACCGCCCCTCCTGTGGATCGCAATGGTCCCGACTGCACTAGCCTCAGTGCAGAGTGTGCAAGCACCTAGGAAACAGCTGTACATATCGTTCACAGATGGTTGGTCGTACAAGTCCAACTACTAAGTGTAAGGAGGGAATCTATAGGCAGGCAGAGCGGGGGAAACAAACCACCTAGAAGCCAAGGTATGGGAGCTGGGTCACTAGCTACGTTTATGTGGCTAGTGCATGGCAGTACAGACAGAAGCTCTCCCTCTGGGCTCAGAAGGCAGCAGCTGGGGCTGTGTGTGAGCAGCCAGGGCAGCAAATCATCTCGCCGCACAACTTCTGGATTCTAGCCTGGCTCCAGAAAAAAGAGCAAGATGTGTGTCATCAGCAGGTACTCCAGACAAGAGAGCTGACATGGGACAGCAAGACTGCATATGGGGTATGTATGGTGTGTGTGTTAGCCCTTTCCATATTTGCTTCATCACAACTTTCTTACTCATTCTCTATACTTTTCTCTCTTGCTCATTCCCTTCTTTATTTCACACTTCTACATTTCCCCCACATTCCTTCCTTTCTTTTGTACTTTCTATCCAAAATTCTGACTTTTCCACATTTCCCTTCCGCTTAACTTTCCACTTCACTTCCCCCCCTCATTTGAACATTCCCTCAATCTTTCTCTAAAATCCACATTGCATCTTTTCCTTCTCTCTTTTTCCCCCTCCCTCAATCTCTGACTTCTTCCTGTGTTTCTTTCCAATCCCGTTTCTCTTTCTCTCTCCTTCCCCTCTTTTTATCACTCAGTCCATATCCAGTTATACCATGTTTTGTTTTAACTTTAACCTGCATTTTTGTAGGTAATTTTTATTAAAGTGGACCAAAACCCAGGATTTTGACTATCCTGGGTTTTGGTCTTTGCCCCCCAGAGCACCCTTATCCTGGATGCCCCGCTGTGTGAAACCCCCCAGATTGTCCAGTCTAACCCAACTTTCCCATACATACGCATTCTCTTGTTGCATCAATTTGGCTCCAGCTGTGTCTAGATGAGCAGACCCAAGCATGCTGGCGACCGCATCCCTGCTACCCTCTAACAGGGAGTGTGCCTGCGCTGGCCACTTACAAATGGCTGGCGAGGGTGCACGCCCTGCTAAAGGTATAGCAGTAGGTGGCCTCTGCTCACACATGTGCCATTTTCCTGCGTATATTAATAATATTCTCACAGCTCTATTTGATCTGCATCCCCAGTTCGCTTTAGATGTAAGTGCACTCCCACTCCTCAACCCAGAGATGCTGGGAATGTAAACAATGCTATGGAAGCCTTGGCATGGGTGAGTTTTGCAGTGAAGTGGGGGGTGGGTTTCGCATAGGGAGGCATCACAATTTGGAATGCCCAAGGGGCTAGTGGCTGGACCTGGAGTCTTTTAGAATCCAGGACTGGCTGCACTAGATTTTGTTCCATTTTAAGCCGAATACTTGCCTAACAATTCCTCATTCTACTGTAGTCCCGCCAACTGCAGCTTACTGTTTTTGCACCAACACTAACAGCACTGCCTCAGAATTGCTGAAGCATGTTGACAATAAGGCCTGCTACTGTGCAAGCCACTGCTGCCATTAAAGGGGGAGCCAGCTTACCTATGGATGGAAGCCAGGGCGTACACAAAAGTCAATGAGGGAGCGTGCTGAAAACAGGCAAGTTGCATCCACTGAGACTACATTGGATTGAGGCAGTAATGTAAAACATTTACCTAAATATTAACTTTAAGTCAAGATGATGTAGCACATATGGAGTTTATTACCTTGGGACAAGATTAAAGAGGAACAATGACATCCCTGGAGTCTTATTTCCTCATTCCTCTGGCATCCCGAGTTGGAATGCCCCAGGGTTGTTCTCTTTATCCTGGGATAGTTTGATGCTTATCCCAGATATGACCGCTGCTGGAAGTTTGTTCCAAGCATTTACACTTGCAATAAAATAATATTTTCTAATGTTGCTCCTGATCTATCCATTAGCTTTAGGTTGTCCCCCCCTTGTCCTATCATTAAAACGGAAGACCAGTCTACCAATCATACTTCCCGTCCTGCCTCCCTCTGCCAGAGCTCAGACAGAGTGGGGGTAACAACCAAAAAAAACAGCTTACAGAGATCCTGAGATCCTTCACTGTTCTCTTGGTTCTTCAGGTCCTGGATACGGCAATCTAGGATAGGCTGTAGAGAGCGGCACCCTCCGCTCTGTGAGCTGCCTGACTCCTCCATTCAGTACAGGATTAAGTTTTGCGTTTAAGCTTTGCCCACCATTGGACCAATTCCTTTTGAACCATGTATTTTTGTAAGGTCTCCTGAGCTGCACACATTTTTTCCAGCTGCAGCCTTACCAGGTCTATACACAGTGGCTTAACAGCCTTCGTCTACCTACCAGGATGCCTCAAGCTTACAGCAGATCATTCTGCTTGCTTTACCCACTGCCTGGCTAAATTGTCCACTCATCTTGTAGCTTGAAGTATTCAGTATCCATAAATCCCTTCCTTTGGTCCTGGCTAACACATATGGGAATTCCTTGAACCCAAATGCATGATTTTACATTTAGAGACATTGAACACCAGTTTCTACTGTTTTGAGCCAATCCAGTAAAGCCAAATCATTTTCCATGATGTAGAAATCTCCAGTAATACCCATCCTATTACACAACTTTGTGTCATGGGCAAACTGAAAATCTTTACTTTTTCCTATGCCACAAACATATTAAATGGAATGGGGCCCAGGAAAGAGCCCTGCAGTACACTTCGCCTTTCTTCAGATTGAACACTAACAATAACTCTGATATCTATCCTTCAGCCAGCTACAAATCCATTGAACTAAGTCCATTTTTCAATAATTGCAACAGCTCTTTATGTGGAACGGTGTCAAATGCTTTACTAAAATCCAGATGCGTGTTGTTGTTAATCTTTTGATGGGTAATTATCTGTTTATTCTGGGAATCCACCGCAGTGACTGGTCGCCTGGCACTGGATTCCCGGGAGGAGAATGAGTTTAAGGTGAGTACTATAGAACCTGTCATTTAGCATTGGGAACAACCCCTGCTCTGTGGGGGTGTTGGTCTGTTTTTAGGTGCTTCAGATACTGGGACTAACAAAATGTGATCAATGCCATGGGAGCCAGACCCCTGATTTGAGATCTGATAGGAAATTTCAAGAAAATGGACTTTTAATGCTGTAATGCTTTGTGCTTTCTGATATGCAATTGGGGAGATCTATTGCTGAGACAGGAATTTTACAGAAAACCCAAAGATGTCAACATGGGATGCATTGGTGCTGACTGGCTCCAAATCAACAGTTTCTGTGATTACATACATGGGATTTTTGTACTATATGCAATTCCCTGATTATTAGTTATCCCAGACAGTAAATGAAGGTGATTTTCCAGACATCAAGAACCTTAACCTATGTAAGGCTAAAACTGAGCTTTAAGCATCCTGCAAAGAAAACTTTTTTTGTCAGGCCTAATTCAATCACTTATCATTTTGAAAGACAAAAATAAAATAATTGTTACATATATTGTTGAAGGAAATGTTCACCCATCAGTGAGTAAGGATATAAAATAAATCAATGTTATTAAAAAAGAATTGCTTATTTTAATGACTTGTTCTTCTTAATAACATATTACTTCACTTTTAAGAACCAGAGGGCTTAGGATGCAGCATTGTGTCCAATTGTTTATATATTCCGTCAAAGCACTAAGCCTGTTATGCTACTGTAGTTTGCTGCTGAGTAAGCTGATTGTAAATGAAACATTATTTGGAAGAGTGCCTCTGAGCCCTTCTGAATGATAGATGAATTTGCGATTTGAAGTTTAAGTGTCAAAACACTATATTTTATTTGTATAATCATCATTCTCCTGCAGGGCAGTTAAAGGTGAAGGGTTTGGTAGTTGGGGAAGACAACAAAGATTGAGTCTATAGAAAAACTGTAGAAATCAATGAATATTATTGGCAGAAAAATATTGGATTATAACCATAGGTAGTCTACTTGAAAAACAACATGGAGCCTTCACGACTAACAAAATTAAACTTTATTTCTAGAACATTTTATACTAAATATCTGTTTAAATTTAAAAGTTTTACATTCTTGCTGGCCTCTCTTAGTCCATTATTCTAAGCCTAAAATGGTACTCTCCCCAAGGTGGTATCCCACTGTGTTAAAGTGGACCAACACCCAGGATTTTGACTATCCTGGGTTTTGGTCCACTTTCCCGGGGCACCCTGGGGGGGTTTCACACAGCGGGGCATCCCGACTTTGGATGCTACGCGGAGCGGGATTGGATCGGCCCGGGAATCTCATAGATTCCCTGGCCAATCCAGCTGGGTGTTGGTCTACTTTAAGGCTCTCTCAAGCCCCCCCCCCCCCATTCAGGCATTACCCTCTACCTTTGTTCAGACCAGGTGAGATATTTTGTAAACTCTCCAGGATTGAGGGATAATCTTGTCAATCTTAGTAAGTATCTGAATACTTTGTGTTTCTAGAAAATGCTCTTTTTCTTTTTACAGTATATTTAAAGGTGTAACATCCTGTTTTGCATAAGACCTCATATTAGGCTAAGATTTGTACATTACATGCTTCCTGTATACCAACAATTGGATGCTTACCATTTTATGATGACTACCTATGTCTCTCTGGGCCCACACAGAGCTATCGTTTAGGAACTGTGAATGAACAGTGAAACTGTGTTACAGTTAATTAGGTCAGACCTTAGCTTAGTTCACTATATAATGTTCACATTTGACCAGTGTATGCTTATTAGAGATGAGTGAACTGGAGTTTGCTCCAAATTTCAGGGAAAAATCGATCTTGCACAGATACAAATCTTATTGTAATTTGTAGCAACAGAATTTTTCCCCGAACTCCTCATTGTCCCTGTCCAAACACACACTAACTTTCTCCCACCTCATCCTCCTTGGAACAGTAAAAAATAAGTTGTTTCAAATTAGCCTCCCTCCTCACCTATAAATTAATCCCTCCTTGCAGCGGGGAGGGAGGGGGCGGGAGCCCAGTGCGGGCATAGGATCTATGTCCTATGCACCACTGTCTTCAGCAGTACAAGACATCAGCGAACAGCACAGGCAATAGATAGTAAGGAAGGAGGTAAGTAGTGGTGTAAAAAAATGTTTAATAAAGGACTTTGTTCTGGGGTGTGTTTTTACATTTAACCCTTTGTGAACTGGTAAGTGCAACAAGCCCATATGGCTAATGTGGGCTGGTTTTCATCAACAAGGGGGATCCCATTTTTATTTCATTTTTAAGGTTTTAACAAAGCACAAACATTTTTAAAAACAGCGCTCCCTCCCCTCCTTGTGAGGGAGATGCCCACACGTTTTTTTAATTTGGATTTTTTGGTGTTAAACCCTTATAAATGAAAAAAAAGGGTACATGTTCCTGGCTTTTGGGGGTGCAGCTAATGGGGCAAGGGGTTTTGGCAAGTTACCCGCATGCTGGTCCCTTCTGCAATTTAAACCAAAACAGTCCTTTATCAAAAAAACTTTACACCAATACTGAATTCTATAATAGTCCAATATAAAAGAAATCCATTAGTTTGCTTTGAAAATTGAGCTACAATGCCTTCAAAAAATGTTCATACCCCTTGAACTTTTCCAGATTTTTAAGCAGGAACAACTCCTATTTTTCAAAAAAGGTTGTTGTTCCTAGCACAGGGTGGCATCCCAAGCACCGTTGCCCCGGCTCTGCGCATAACCTCTGTCCCACCCAAGAAATGTTACCTTTGTTCCCTGACGAAATTAAGTGATGTGATTGGCCACTGCAGTCTTGTGGTTGCCAGAAGTATGCGTAATAATGCCTATGGGGCATCGGCAGTCGGGATAAAAGAGGAACAACACCCATTTTTTTGAAGAATGGGTGTTATTCTAGTTTAAGTGTAGTGGCCAATGATTTTTTTTTTTTTTTTTTATGGTTTTGTGGTTTGTGGCGTGTATATGTCATGCCAGATCTCTGTTATATTGGACCGGAAGCAACAGCACATGCTGTGGGCAACTTATTATTCCTCCTGATAGAGAGACAATCCAACCGGTACAGTGGGCATTGTGGCCTGGTACAAACACAATTGTCCCAATTCAAAGCCTCTCTCACATGCATTTCCGCATACGGGAATGCCGTTAAAGTACCGTATTTGGGCTTTACGGTGCGCGTACGCCCATCAGAGTTCTGGCCGTATTATTCCAGTTGATGCCTAGACTTTTTGCTTTGTGCTAACATAATTTTACACTGCACTTGCACATGATTCTCAGCCCTGATTTGCCCCTTCTTGGCCCTATAAAAACTGTATGTTTCCGGTTCAAAATTACACCATCTTTTGCATCGGGAACCACCATACGTGCTAACAAAGGAGCCCCTTGACCAGTTCTAAGAAGAATATGAGCATTTGTAACAGTGGGGGCTATTAACCAGTTACCTTCCAGAGGTATACCAGCAGTGGCATGGATCTCAATCAGATGTCCGATCAGCTGGTGTTCAAATTCACCCAACTGAACTGCCTTTTTCTTGAGAAGCTTTACCTGAGAGCTGCGGCCATGGTTGGCCCCGGCCACAAGAAAGAGACATGCAATTAGAAGTATGACCAAACTGGTTGGCAGCCTTCAATTTTAGGGAATGGCTCCTTCCAGAGGCTAAGGGCACTGTCAGTTGGCATGTCCCAGCCTTTGCTGAGCTGCGCCCTGACTAAATTTCTCATTGGCATGGCTGTCCTGCAGGAGAAATACATATCTTTTCCTGGCAGTATGGCAGTCTGGAATGCGATGAGGTTGCGTTTTTCTAAGTCATCCTTCAGCTTGACCACATGGAGAGCTTAATAAGCGGTCAAGCTGAAGGATTCCTATTACCGGTAAGTCTAACGGTTATTTTATTTCAACATTGCAAATATGTCAAGTGTCATGGGTGCCATCAACTGCACGCCCGTGGCCCTTGTTTCCCCAGCTGCTCAGGAGTATCTGTTTTCCTATGTTTAGGGACACTATTGTGGCACCTTATTGCCCCCTTTCCTGTATTTATGCCTTCTAGCCCCCACTCCTCTCCTGTCTTGCTATACTATGCTTGCCTCGGCTTCCCTAAATCAGCTCCCTTGTGTCCTTGTTGTGCCTTTGTAATTTTATTTGCAATGAATTACTTGCAGCCACTCTACATATCCTCTGATTGTTTGGCTTTATTTCAGAAACCACAAGATGGACCACTCTGTTAACGTCCAATGCATCGTGGGAAAGGATCTTCAGTTGTTCACATTTTGGCTGGCTTCCCAGGCTTGTCCCATGATGCATTCATCTTGCGGAGTTCAAGTTTATATACCCATTTTGATAGTGGTGAGCTGAGTGGCGGTTGGGTTCTGGATAATTGTGTGTAATCTTTTCTTGGCTCTGGGTGTCTATTGTTAGCATTGCATTTCCACTCTTTTAGCCAGTTTAAGGGTATTTTTGTTGTGTTGCTACTTTGCTGTGGATGCCGTTTATCCATGCCCTACATCACTACTACTGAGCTCATGTGGCTAGTTAAAATGACCTTTCTGTTTTGCTTGATTGCTTAGTGTTTTGGCTTAGGTAACACTAAATTGTTACCTCCTACAACTTGTGTTTCCCACTGGTTCCACTTAGGACTTGGCACATCATCACGGCCTGTATTGCCCTCCACAATTTTACCCTAACAGAGAGGGTGTCGACATATGTGGAGGAGCCAACCCCTGCTGACCTACTGTATTCTGGTACCCCGAGCCATGCTGTTCACCAGCATTTAGTTGACAACTTAATTTGTGTTGACATATTTGTGTATTTTACCTTGTTTCGTTTACCCTTTTGTGTTTTGGTATGTAAAATTAAAACAGCCAAAACAAGTAAATGTTTGATGTCTTTCATTCAGCTGATATATCTACAATGCACCACTCAATGGGAGGCTCAAGGGCAATACAGTGCCCAAATGTGAGCAAAAAAAATGTTTGCCTCTTGGCAAGAACAAAAAGATTTCCCATCAAAAGTCCATCAGCCGTTATTATGGTGAAGTGGCCTGGTTTACACTCTATGCTGCTTGCAGTGCCTCAGGCAGTGGGCGCATACTGGCATTTTTCTGACCAAAACCCACCAATCAGTGTCACAGGTCCCCAGCCATGGAGCACGCTGAAGAGGAGGATGCGTTGGGCTTGGAATCGCCCACAGCTCCTGCACACTTCAGTTGGCCAATATAAAAAAAGCACACAGGTTGTGCTGCATGTAAAGTCTAATGACATGTTTGCTAAGTGCTGGTGTGTTGTGCTCTGAATCATCAGGGTGAGTACGCAGAGATGGAGTCACCCGAGGCGGAAGCTGCACAAAACTCAGGTCAGTGTCAAGCCAGTGAAGCAGAACTACCCAAGCATTACACAAATACCACATGCACATACATTTTAACTCATGGTCTTTCCCTCTACAGACTTTGAAGAAGGGATGGCACAGCGGAGAAGGGTGACCCCCTAAAAGTATGCATAACTCAGTTTGGCTAAATATTTAAAAATGTGCAAGCATGTGCACCCCCACCTGTGGACAAACAAGTGCTAATGTATATTTTTTTTCTCTTTGCTGTGCTATGTTGGTCTCCACAAAAATTGTAAAATAAATAACTAAAACTAATTTTATTTATTTTTTTTAAATGTAAATGTCACGATCGCACTCTATCAGCCCAGCCAAGACACTAGAGAGAGTGTGATGGTGCAAGGGTTAAAGCCACCAGACCCTTGGGTATGCACTACTAGTCCCAGCAAGTCACCAAATAACCCCGTTGATAAACGTGTTTCACCAGAGCTTCCTTCAGAAAGGTGAGCTCATATATTTAGAGATCAAAGGCCAGAGCTGATTAATTAAACATTTAATCTGATAAAAAGGTATCACGTGCTAGATGTAATGTACAGAAACAAATGACAGGTAGAAAAATACTTAAAAGAGTACAGCAAGGCAAGTTCAGAAAACAAAAAGAAAGTCCTTACAGTATAATGGCATACCAGTCCTTGTGAGTGGGTCTCCAGCTGTTGCTTAGGGTCTTTTGTCCAGCTTTTGCCACAGGCTTGTGACAGAGGTTCATGACTCAGGTTTCTGACTCCAGAATGTGTCCAGAATGTGTTTAACATCTAGGTTTTATTAGCTAAATTTAGGAGGGAAAAGCTTCATCCCCCCTCCCCTCTGACCCCACCTGGTGAGGGCATCTCTCTTCCAGGTCCCTTATCTCAGTTTGGTTATATGGTGGGTCCAGAGACTGCACATCCTGCTGCTATAAAGGCTTTGACTTCAAAGAAGGAAGTACCACAAACAGAACCCCCAATAAAAACTGGAATACACAAAACAATAGGCACAGTCTGAGTGACCCCTCCCCCAGGTCTTGGACTATACATTATACACAAATACAGTTATAATACACATGCTTATTCTATAATCAGGCCTTGGGCCTTGATTAGTTTGTAAGAAAAAAATACATACACAATACACCCTGTCAAGCACAACCCCAAGAATACACAGGGAAATAAGAGTGTGCCAATACAGGCATCCCAAATTGATACAACAATACACCAAAGAACTGTGCGGTTCCAGCAATCCACAAAAAGGGGACTAATACCAAGAAGGCACCACTTTCACCTTAATAATAATTCAATAACACCATTAGGACTTGATATCCATCTATTTAATTCATCCCAAAAAATCTTAAAAACACATTAAGAACATTACAACATTGCTACAAACATTTAAAAAACATATACAAGACCAACCTCAGCAGGAGTGACCTAATCAATCCCAATTATCCACATTAAACCTAAATCATTCCTCCTATTCAACATATATATAGCCTATCAAGAATTATTAAAGTGCCAATGTGCAAAGTGTCATAAGTGCAAAGAAGATCAATGAATATACAAATCAAATACACATATGAAAAACACAAACTAACTAGGATAAATTCACCTCCGTGTAAGATATGATCCCCTCCTGCTGAGCAAAGTATGAAATTCACCCACGCGTTCCGTGACCAACTGTCCCTTTCTCAAGGTGCCACAACTAGCGCAGCCAGTGCCCCTGCCTTTATAGTCCTGAAGAAAAGCACGCCACAACGCGCCCACACCCCCCCCCCGAGCGTGCGGCGGCCCTGGTCGGCGGCCGCACTCACGCCGGAGGAGGAGCGGCGCAGGTACACGCTTCATTCTCCACCCCCCCGCTGATAGACAAAGCATCAACGTCGTGCCCCCACACACCCCGCAGACCACTCCCCCGACACGCCCCACACAGCAACGCCGCATGACGGCGTGCGTCCATGGAGATGGTCGAGAGTGCGAGGGGGCGGGCGGGGCAGAGCTGACGCTGCGGTGATACAGCGAGCAGTGACAGACCACACGCTGGAAGAAGCACTGGCTGCGCTACAAGCATCTCCATATGAATGACCCCACATAAACAAAGAACAATATATACAACAGACGAATCATGTGTACAAGTATTTGAAGCAATTAAAAATATTAATTTCTATAGTGTATCCAAAAATAGTCAATGCAATTAAAATCGACAAACACATGGCTCAATGGAAATTAACACAGTAGAATATATTGGAGTAAATTCAACACACAAAGTGTATAAAAATATGTTCAAAAGATATATAGTGATTATAGAGGTACATAATTAACTAACAGTGATGATCTCATTCCTATATAGAGCAGATAAATACCTCAATCCACATAAAACCCCAAACAATGTCCACATAAATAAAATAAATTAATAAACCAATTAATAAATAATCAATAATTAATTCATCAATTAATTAATTCATTCATACAGTATATCAGTGCACTTCCAACTAATTAATTAAATGCAATATTCTAGTGATTCCAAATAATACAACACAGTATTCCAGTATACCCCCCCCCCCCCAAAAAAAAAAAAAAAATCCTCCACCCCCACCAACACACCAACAATATAATACAACAACAAAAAACAATATTTTTTTTTATACCGTGCCAACCCTTGAAACCACAGACAATAATACAATAATAACATATCAAAAAACGTGACTAAAATTGGACCATCCAGTCCTCAAAGATAACATGTGAAATCTGTAGACATTACAGTGGTGCTTCCATTCATATCTTCAAGTTTGATGTAAAACAACTCCAAGCAGACCTAGAGGGAAACCCAATTCTTTTTCCTAGGGTAGTTGATCAAGTTAGCATCAGAAGCACCATTAGCCATAAGGATCCTCGGAGTCAGTAAATCACTATGCGCCATACCGGCCACCCGTCGATATGTACTGGTCAAGAACTTTTTGGGATATCCCCGATCACAAAACCTTTTCACCAGGCCCCGTGCCTGTTCATGGAACTCCTGATCCTTGGAGCAATTTCTCTGTGCTCGAATAAATTGACCTTTGGGAATACCCATCCTCTGGTGTTTTGGATGGAAGCTCCCAAAATGAAGGAGACTATTAATAGCGGTCTTTTTTCTGAATAAGGTAGTAGAGATAGTACCATCACCTTCCAATCTCAGTTTCAAATCCAGGAACTCAACCATACAGAAAAATGTTAGCACTGCTGGGGCCGATCCAAGGGGGGGAGTGAAGGTTGAGGGTTTCCTGAGCCTATTGATTAAATTTAGCCAGGTCTGTGGATCTTCCTAGCCTTGCTGGAGATCAAAATTCAGAATCTCACGTTCTAGACCATCCTCTATGGTATGACTAAGGGCCTACCCGGGCCTGAAACGCGTAACGTTTCCCTGCCTTCATGCTTCAGGCCATCTACACCCAATTTTATGGATCTGGATTTTAATGAGTTCTAATAAAGGTCATATGGAATTTTATGGATACGCTGGACAAATTTGCTTTGGACTTCATTTATTTTTGGAGAAGTTGATACAGGATCTCCCTTGTCCGTGCGCATGTAAGGTTGGTGAGCTGGCTAAACATATATCATACCATCCTCTATGGTATCACCATTAGATAAAGACTTATCAATAGGAGACCCCCTCTTAACCGAAAAGTGTCTCTTCAACAGAATTTGTCTCCGTGTAAGATATGATCCCCTCCTGCTGAGCAAAGTATGAAATTCACCCACGCGTTCCATGACCAACTGTCACTTTCTCAAGGTGCCCTAGTAAGAAAAAAACAACAAAGGTTGGGGGCCCTAGATACACCCCCTGTTTCCCCTATCACTGCCGCACACTATGCTATGATTACAATAATGTGTATCAAAATATATATAATTTTATTGAGTAAGGGCTTAAAAAGAATTACAAACATGAAAAGACATATTAAAAAACATTCAAACACAACAAACACTGAGAGGGAGCCCTTTATGAGGCTTGCATTACTACCCAATAGGGATAAATAAATAACAACAAAACTAATAAATTAACCAATTGATTAAGATATGGATGGCAGGTTAGACCTTAGTAGTGAGATCCAAAGAGCAAAGTGCTGGGGTACAAAGTGCTAAGTATTAAGGTGCTGAATTCTAACATAAATATACAAATGAATACCATGAAGAACGGCAAATAAAAACCTATGTGGAGAATCTGTGTAGAACGTGAACAAAAAAAAACATGAACAAAAAACTAATACAAAACCAGGACAATGAAAAACCTCAAAAACTTACAAACATGTGAAACATATAAGAATGAATAAGTGGCAAATGAATATAGGTATAAATATAAAGTGCCTAGTGCCAATGTTTAGAAAAGCCGGTCCTCACTGCCATGACATCATCAAGGAAAATACAAGTAAAGAATCACATCACCGGTCAAATATGCCTCCGGGGTCCCCGCACAGCAGCCCAACAAGAAAGAAAAAAAGTAAGAAAAAAAGGTTTTAAACAAAACAAAAGTTATATGCTGCGTGGTGGCATGTTTTCTATGCAGCTACATGAATCAGACGCAAAGCAATCAAACAGCGGTGTAAAACAGAACACCAAAACAGAAGGTGGCTGAAGTAGGAGGTGAGTAACAGTGGCTAGAAGCAGACAACATGACAACCAAGGTACAAAGGTAAATATGTGTAAGGACATGCAGACTACATGGGATGCTCTAGATGCCAGCAGGGGGGACAAAGGTAAGTATGTGAAAGGACATGCAGACTACATGGGATGCCCTAGATGCCAGCAGATGGCAGAGGTTAAGTATGTACAAGGACATGCAGACTATGGGATGCCCTAGATGCTAGCAGGGGGGACAAAAGTAAGTATGTGCAAGGACAAAAAAATTCCTACGCCGGAAAGGCAGCGAAGGACACGGCACACCGAGAACAATGGGATCCACAGCAAGTTACTTCTGAAAACAGCTAAAAACTCGGCTTCCGAGACTACTTTGGCTGCAAATAACGTAAATGCTCGGCATGACAGTATGCATACTCAAAGCAAATACGCCCGCTTACACATGAACTACCTTTTCTCTGGACACAGCTGTGAATGATACAAGCATTCACAATTTCCCGGTTTCCGAGATCAGTTCCCTAAAAAAGGAGCATTCACAAGCAGGTTTTGAATCAGGACGATTATATAGACTAAAATTTAAAATTTTCCTGAATACAGCCATATTTGCTTATTATATTTTCAACAGTACACCATGTGGTTAAACCATTTTATCTTTTTAGTTCAGTAGGGAGGTGGTATAGCTTAGTCTATTAAATACATTCATCACAATAACTCTAGATTTAAAAATAAATATACACTGTTACATCTTCTTTATGAAATGTACATATTTTAATGTACTGTAGAGATATACAAACACTAAACACAGTTAATTGCCTTAGGATTTTTGTTTGTAATATAATTTACTTCGTACAAACGATAATAAAAAGCTTAAAGTGATTGTCCAGGCAAAGCAAAGGTATTACCATTGTACAGGGCTATACATGGCAATGTTCGAATGTTTTTCTTTAAAAAAAAAAAAGCTACTGTATAGTGCCAGAATAATGTTAAATAACGTTTTACCTTATTTTATTCATGTTCCTCCGTGAGATGGGAGTGGTAGGGCTAAGTCATACAAGCACACAGTGTGCATTGCATTAGATTGACCTGGGATTGAATGAGTGTGGACAGCTCTGTTTTAGCCTATGACTAACAGGAGGTGTCGACTACACCAAGATACTCTATATTAAGGCATGGCATATCAAAATATGATTCCCCAGAAAAGCAAAAGTGTGACTTGCTCTGGGCATTAATCTGTTCTTGAAAAATACACTTTAAGCCTTCTAGTGCCAGCTACGTGAGTCTCACATAGTAGCCTCTCCTACCATTAAGTGCCAGCTACATGAGACTCATGTTGCTGACTTTAAACCCCTAAACAAAAAAAGTATAAAAGTTAAAAACTCACCTGACCTCTCGTTGGATCGGGACGGGTCTTCTCTTCACCTAGGGGGCATCTAATCCCCCGATGGGCTCTTCTAGCTTCAGGAGAGTGCCTAAAATAGCCCCCCCCCCCCCGCTTGGCTGCTGCCACAGTTAATTGTAAAAAAAAAAAAAATGACATTTCCTCCCCTGTGATCCCTCCGGCCGGCTCTCCTCTTCACCAGGGGGAGCCTCCGATGCCCCCCCTGGTCTCTTCAGTGGTGAGGAGAGAGATTGCCCTTTTCCTCACTTCTTGGGTCGCTGGCTGCTCCCCGCCCTTTGTGGATGGGGTAGGTGACATCATCTATGACATAACCCGGCATCCGGCATTTCTCTTCCGCCCCGACAAGCTCAGTCGCTCCTGGTGATCGGAGGAGAGAACTGAGATCCATCAGATCCCTACACCAGTTCACCAGCTCCTTTATTACCTGCCTCCCTAAAGCCCAGGAGGGGGCAGAAGAACCTGGGCCCACAGAGGCTATGTGGGCTTGTAGCCGTCACGCACCGGCAGGGCGGGGGGGCACCAAAGCTGGCCCTTGCGCCCTGTTCTACAAGCCCTTTATAGCTGGTCCTGGGCTGGTTATGCTGGGTAGGGGGGACCACATGTCATTTTTAAAACATTTTTAAGGGTTTTTAACCCTGGGCGGGGGGCCACCGGAGCTGGCCCTCGGGAAAGGGACTGCCATTTTATTTTCTTTAACCCTTTATAGTGTGGATAGTAGTTATATTTTATTTGTAAATATTATAAATTGCTACATATGTGGTACTGTTGTAATCCAGAGAAACGGGGCTTTTACATGCAATATGGGTTTCTTTAATAAAACAAATGTTTTGTTTAAAATAAAGGAGACAATTGTCTATTTATTTTTTATTTATTTTTGTTTTTTACACAAAAATATTAAAGAAAACAGTAGATAAATTACAAACAAGACATTTCATGTTAAAGCCTATACTCAAAAAAAAATATTGTTTTCCTGCAAAAATTGTGATTAAACATGGTGCAAAATGGTGAAAAATGACAACTGTCAACTGAGGGTGTCAAAACTTAAAGTAGGCGGGCAATTAAAAGGGTTAAAAGTAGCTATGCATGTTGGGTATTGTTCTGTTCAGAGGACCTTGTGCTTTCAGATTTAGGTCGTTTTTTCTTGTTTGCATATTGATATTTTAGGAAAACATGTTTTTTATTCTGCTTTTTTCTACATTTATTAGGGAAACCCTGTGCAACCTAAGAAATCTTCGAGGGATTACTTCCAAAATGGTACTCCAGGGGATGTTGCTTTTACAGATTTAACTTGTTTTTTCTTGTTTACATATAGTTTTTCTAGGAAAATGTGGCTTTAATTCTTCTTTTTTATTCTTTCTATGGAAAGTCTGTCCAACCAAAGAATTAATTGAGAGATTACTTCCAGAAAACTGCGCCCATGTCAATAAGCCTGGTACACATAGAAAGCTTGAGGTTTGTACTTCCAGAGAATATAAAGTTTGTGGGGGGTATTTCAAATGTAAAGGGTTGTTTTTCTTGAAAATCTGCAAGGTGCGCATAGTGCATAGCATAATTGTATTTTATCTGAAAATCTCCTAAAACGCTGTTTCAATTTGGGGGAGTCTCCTGGGCCCGAAAGGGTGTCTACCAATACATATGTGGCACAGTTGTAACTTGGAAAAATTGGGATTTCCTATGCAGTATAATTTTATTGACAAACTTAAATTTTTTTACAAAAAACACTACAAATTGTAAAAATTAGATTTAAAAATAAAATTGCACATATTTCACCCAAAAGTATTGAGAATACACTAAAATGGACAAACAAGACATTTCATGTTAAAGCCCAAGACAATATATGATTTTCCTGGGAAATCCCTGGAAATCCCTTCAAAAATCACGTGTAGCGCAAAATAGTGAAACATGGTCTGGCAACAGAGGGTGACAAAAACTCTAGGTAGGCTGACACGTAAAGGGTTAAACTAGTTACCAATATCAGAATATAGAAATATTTGTTCTCTACAAAAATGCATTTATTCTTAGTATACAGTACGTCCTGCTCCAGATTAGATTACTTACACTTGGGTATTACTCCACCAGATGGCGCTGGACTGCAGAGACATCGAAAAATAGGCTCCTCCCGGCTCTCTGAGCAGGGGGACCTTTCGTCTGGGAGAATGGTCCCTCTGCAACAGGGTGTTTCAATCTCTGTGTCACCGTTGGGGCCAACCAGATGTGGATCTGTTCGTGTCCCATCACAATCACAAGCTCCCGGCCTTTGTCTCCCTGTCCCAGGATCCTCTGGCCTTGGCCACGGATGCTCTAGCAATGTCATGGCAGGACTTGTATGTCTTTCCTCCTTTCCCCCTGTTGGGCAGGGTTCTGCGCAAGATAGCTCTGGAGGGGGTGCCAGCAATACTGGTGGCCCCAGGTGGCCAAGAAGAGTGTGGTTCGCAGACGTGGTGCAGCTGGCAGTAGATCAGTATGCTCTGCCCAGGGTGTCAGACCTGCTCACTCAGGGTCACTTACGCCATCCCAATTTACAAACTCTGGCTTTGACGGCCTGGCTGCTGAAACCTCCATCTTGATGGAGAAGGGGCTTTCTACCTCTGGTATTGATACCATGATAAAGGCTAGGAAGAAGTCTTCTTCTTCCATTTACTATAGGGTTTGGCGTGCCTACATTGACTGGTGTGAGTCTAAGTCTCTTCCCTGTCGTGTGTTTTCTATTCCCAGGATCCTGGAGTTCCTACAGCATGGGTTGGAGATATGGCTCCACTCTGAAGAGTCATGTCTCTGCCCTGGCTGTTTTCTTCCAGAAGTCCTTTGCCCAGCATTCTCTGATCAGGACTTCTTTCCAGGGGGTTACTCAAGTGCGTCCCCCACGTAAGCCCATGTTGCCTGTTTGGGATTTGAACTTGGTCTTGTCTGCCTTGCAAGGTGCTTCCTTTGAACCTGTGCAGGATGCTGCCCTGGCCATTCTTACTTTCAAGGTTGTCTTTTTGGTGGCTATCACCTCTGTTAGGCATGTTTCTGAGTTGGCGACGCTTTCCATCCAGCCCCCCTACTTTGAGAGACACCAGGACAAGGTGGTTATTCGCTTCAAGCCAGACTTTCTGCCTAAGGTAGTGTCCGCCTTTCATTTGAATCAGGACATTGTTCTTCCTTCCTTGTGCCCTAATCCTAGTAATGCTAAGGAGAGGGTCTTGCATTCTTTGGATGTGGTTAGGTGTCTGAAGTACTATCTGGTGGCTACTGCACCTTTCAGAAAAACTGATGCTCTTTTTGTGGTCCCTTCTGGTTCTAGGAAGGGTTTGGCACCTGCCAAGTCTACTATCGGCAAATGGATCTGTCAGGCTGTGATTCAGGCCTATTCCGCTAAGGGGAAGAATCCTCCCTTCCGCCTTACTGCTCATTCTACCCGTGCTATTGGTGCCTCTTGGGCTTTTCAGCACCAGGCTTCTGTTGAACAAGTTTGCAAGGCCGCTACTTGGTCTTCTGTTCATACCTTTTCAAAGTTTTACAAGGTTGATGTTAGGGCCTCAGCTGATGCTGCTTTTGGCCGTAAGGTTCTGCAGGTGGCAGTGGTATGACCTGTCTGCTGTTACCTTTGGGGATCCCACCCTACTTTATGGACACAGCTATTGGATGTCCCAAGTGTAAGTAATCTAATCTGGAGCAGGACGTACTGTATACTAAGAATAATACAATTCTGTGATTACACACCTGTAGAATTGGTATTATGAGTATACAGTATGTCCTGCTCCACCCCACCCTTGGTTTTGCATTATCCTGGATCCCCTGTATGGTCATTGTTATTGTTGTTATAGTTACCAGTTTGGTTCTGTTTAATTCTCCCTGCTTCTTGTTAACTGCTTTTCAATGCTGGGGATTTTGTGGGAGGTCCCTGGTATTTGAGGGGATGAGAGGAGCCTATTTTTCGATGTCTCTGCAGTCCAGCGCCATCTGGCTTAGTAATACCCAAGTGTAAGTAATCTAATCTGGAGCAGGATGTACTGTATACTCATAATACCAATTCTACAGGTGAGTAATCACAGAATTGTATTTTTGCACCTTTATGCTTTGAGAAAATATTGACCCTTTAACAACTATCAGTTGCATAACTAAGGTACTATGGGCGCCAGATAAAGCATTGTATTGGGTCCACCCAGCACATTTTACCCAAAAATATAAAGCACTTTTCCTATGAATGTCATCCACTGCACCCCAAGCCAGGAATCAGCCTTGTATCCACACATTACGAACCACTAATCAGTCTTACTCCCCACCATCACCAATCAACCAATCAACCCTACAATCCCTATCAATCAGCCTAACAATCCTACTGGCATCAACCTTACAACCCCCACCACCAACCTTCCCCATTCCCCAGCCCCCAGTCAGAAAAAATTTGATTATTTGGCAGCAAGTAGTTTAGCTAAAGTCTATCCCAAGTTCCTCTCCTCCTTCCTGCGGTGTACTTCAGCAGTTGCCCTTTCCCTCAGTTCTGTTCCCCGATAACCTAGTACATATGTGGCCATAACCTTGTCCCCAGGATAAGCAAACCTGGCAAACCACAGTGGTTGTACTTGCCAAGCTTGCACACGTTGGCAGCAGGGACAGGGGCAGCTGTGTGACCACATTTTGAGCATAGTCATTGACAAATTAAAAGTAAAGAAATATCAAACTTTAGAGACCTGCTGCAGCATCTACAGGAAAAGGAGGTGTGCCATATGGGACATGCATCAGGCAATCTCCTTGTTGCCTTATTATTGCCAGTGCCTGTACAGTGCATTTAAAGGAAATGAATGAAACTAAAAAATTCATTGCCAACAATCAGCCTTAAACCCCATCATTACCAATTAACCTTCCACCCCTCATCAATAAGCCTCCCACTCCCTCACAACTATACAGCCTTCCAATCCCTCACTACCATCCAGCCTTCCACTCCCCATCAGCCATAAGCCTTACAACCCCTGACCCCAGGGGCAGCATTCCCAAAAGGGCCCTTGAGCACCCTTTTCTTAGTTTGCATAGCTAAAACTTTATATAATTTACAATAGAGCCTGGTCCTGTTCCTGCACACAATAAAGTTTGACATGATATATGTGTGCATGGGCCCTAAAACAATCTGGTATTTTTTTTATTCAACTGTAGGGTGAGTCCCCAGAGTCATTTCTAATGGTGAGCCCACAACACCCCGATTTGACACTGGTGCATGGAAACAGGGCTTCAGATTTTACCTTAAAGCAACACTGCTTAACATTGGTAGCTGTCAAATTATTAACTGTATTAGGTTACAAGTACCTCCAACTCTCATGATAGTAGTAGCTTTGAACCACAGTGATTTTGCATTATAAGGGCTATGTATGTACATAAACAGAAAACCTGTGGTGCATATATCCCAATACAGCTGTCAGTTGGACTGTTAAAAGGTTGCTGCAATGTTTCTTTAATGAAGCCTAATCACTGAAAGATTTGCAATTGACTTAGTTACTGCAATTTATGCCCTTATATGCCTTTAGACTGCAGGGTGCATCTGGTATATGGTAAATTTACGAATACGAACAATGAACAATGCTAGCTTTACTTTACAACTGTTCTTACATCTTAGTTTTATTTGCTTGTATTGTAATGAGGTTTCTTCAAACATCTTTCTGAAAATTATATATTAACAAGATTATATAGTCTGCTTTCAGTGCACAAGTAGCTCATCTCTTCGAATGTCCAGCTGATAATCCACAATAAATTATATTATGCAGCAGTTAAACCTTTAAAGATTATTTTCTCCCAATGTTGCTACAAGTCTGTATAATTTACAAAAGAAACCATTTAGCTGGAATGATCTTGTTTTCAGAAGCTTATCTGGGTTCTTTCAATTACAGCCTGTTGGTTTGGTTCATATGCACAAGCACTTATCTTTAGAGAAGAACTATGAGCCAGTTGGCTTCACACAAAGTTACTTTTGGTTAGCAAGATCACTTAATCCTCTTAGCCTTTTCCTGGAGCAGAGGTCTAAACCTATGGACATATATTTCACATTTATTTTGAACCCCCCTAATGATTTTCACAAAACACGCTAGATTAAGCTTTACAAATGCTGAACTGCCTTTCTCATTTTGACAATGCAAAACTAATATGCATAAAACAATAAGGTTATAATTGTCTGTACCAGCTGCAGAGGGAGGAGAATTGGTTGTTTCCCTGGTTCTCTAATTATGGATGTAGATACGACAATAACAGATTTTATGTATCAGTGAAATCATGCAATGTATCAAAAATAATAACTGCCAAAGTGTATTGGAAAACTAGCACAGTGCTGATAGCACAATTGATTGTTTTCTGTAATACTATTGATTTTGAGATCTAATAACACACATTCAATGCTTTATCATTCGGCTCTGGCACTACAAAGAATTACAGTGTGTTGTGCCCTGCCATAAAAGCATCACAAAAATTATTCCTACGTCCTTCAAAGTATTGACAGTTGGCAGAATGGGACGTGGATAAATAAGCAATTACATCCAGACCCTTTTGCAAACACTTGTCATATACATTTTTTGCAGATGAGTGTGTCATCATTAAAGAGTAACAGGTTGTTCTAACTGCTTTGCATTAAGAGTGTACATGTGTTATATTTTGCTGTACTTATTGTTGGAAAAGTGTTTTGATAGATAGGAAAAAATGTCAAAACCCAAACCACAATGTTGCAGGGACTTTCCTGACTTCAACATGTCTGTTTTGCAAACGCATGAACATAAATCCAGTAGCCAATTCTAATGTTCTATATTATGCCAAGCAACAGATGGTACATGAACGGACCAAACTGCTTGGAAGCAGCATCTTGTTGTTTATTGCATGAAAACATTATGCAAGGGCTAAATATGTGCACATATTTTTTTTACAAAATGAAGATGGTTAAAAAGCAGAACAGACATGGCAGCAAAGTCAAAAGGTGCATCTTTGGTTTTCATACAAACATGTTGCTTGTATGAAGTTTAAAAGACAACTGTATGCAGAATTAGAAAGTAGAATCTGTAGTAATAATAAGCATCTTCACACTTTCTGTTGTTCTTTGCTAGTAAAAACATGCCATTGAGTCACCTTAGCTTATGACTGGCAACCCCCCCCCCCCCCCACACACACACACACACACACAGTGCATGACTATAATTTGTTCTTCTAATATGCCCAAAAGAGACCCTTTAGTTTGTTTTATATACTGAAGTTGGCATATGACAATAATGTCACTACTGAGTCATATGGCCCCTGGAAAAGAGGCATAACTTGTGTTTTGTCCCTTCCTTTCTTTCTATCACCCAAGGCTGTGCTCCATATGTGGTCTCACAGCCACCCCTGCCCCTAAGCACTCTCAGCAAAACCAACACCAGGCTCACCCATGCTGCGTGTGCTGAGGGACAGGGAGCGCAATGCAACCATATTTGGAGGTGGTCATGGAGGTATGAAAGGCAGGACAAACTTTGGAGAAGTGCTAAAGCACCAGGGCACCCACCATCCCCAGACAGATTTCCAGGATTTGGCTCCATTCCGTAGCTGAAAACACCCACACCAACCACAAACATAATGACACATGCAAACTACAGAATGGCAACAATTGATGTAAAAGGGGGGTGGCAGCCGCTCAGACCATTTTATAACTAACCAGGGAGGTGCACATTAGCAGGGCAATTAGAATACAAAAGTCTTAAAGGGGCCACAGCACTCAAACCAGTTAGCTTGCTGACCAGCCTACAATCTGTCTCTAAACTAGGTTAAAAACAGGGGGCTCGGTCACACACATCTGCAGAAGTATGCTTAAGCTGCACCACCAGCGCCAAGGTGCCCCTGTGAGGTGCAGTCCTAACTCTAGTACTAATTCTAGTCTCTAAGAGCCCCATTTGGGACATACAATGCAATAGATAAATTGGGAGCAGGCTTACCTGAGGTTGCCCTAAACCTCAAGTGCAAGCCATGGGGTGGAAGGGTCAAAGACCTTGCAATACAGCCTAGACCCCACACACCATGTGCTTGCACAAATTCAAAAGAAACAAAAGGGGGGTGGCAGCCGCTCAGACCATTTTATAACTAACCAGGGAGGTGCACATTAGCAGGGCAATTAGAATACAAAAGTCTTAAAGGGGCCACAGCACTCAAACCAGTTAGCTTGCTGACCAGCCTACAATCTGTCTCTAAACTAGGTTAAAAACAGGGGGCTCGGTCACACACATCTGCAGAAGTATGCTTAAGCTGCACCACCAGCGCCAAGGTGCCCCTGTGAGGTGCAGTCCTAACTCTAGTACTAATTCTAGTCTCTAAGAGCCCCATTTGGGACATACAATGCAATAGATAAATTGGGAGCAGGCTTACCTGAGGTTGCCCTAATTGATGTAGGTGTGGAGGAGTTTTTTGTGCTAGTTGAACCAATCACAATCAGGGCATGTTAATTTAATCTAACATTCAATACAGGTGTGTGTAGTTATTTAAGCTTTCAAGACAAAAAAACATTTATCTATTATACATGCTTCATCTAATTTGACTACATGAGTTACATCTGCCATCATATGGGAACACACTCACTAATGCTGAAAAGTAACGGCTATTTGAATTTGTTTCAGACAACCTTGGTATGGTGGTGCCCTAACGCTAGATATGTGATGGTAAATGCACATTTATGCTGCAACTGTTACACTAGGCCTTTCCATCACACCTGCATAGCGTTAGACAATTACATACTGGAATCCATGCTGAAACATGTGTATGCGGCTGTATAGCATTGGATACATTCTAATATGTTAAGTATACATAAGGCTTTATGTGTGTAATTTCTCAGACTGTAGTGTAATTATGATGTGCATATTTGATTTGAGGCAGGCAGAGCCAGTCTGTGTGTCTGTGGGTGTGTTTGGTCTCTCTGACTTCAGTGCTGCTTCTTTCTGAACTTAAATTTTGTGGCATCTGCAAATATTGTGTAGGACACAGAAAGTGAGGATTGTTTTTGAGACCTTTTGTGGGCTGTGCAGCATCTCTCCTCTTGGCTGTTGCAAACTTTGGAAGAATACTTTCAGCAGGCTGATGGTTGTTTCAACAATACAACTGGTTTTGTGTTGAGCTGCATTTGTGTTCGTGCAAGAGGGAATTTCTTTTAAATTTTGTTTGATTGATTGTGTGTGTGGGTTTGAAGGTTATTTGATTTGGTGAATGTATGAGCTATGGGCAGTTGTGGTTATGAAGAGTTTGGTGTTATGTTTGGTGTGTTGATGTGTTGTAGTGCCAGTACAGAGGAAGGGCAGAAGCCAAGGGAAGCAAGTGCTGTCAGAGTACAGGTACCCAGATCTTTTGGCATCAGCCTTTCTGTATGGGATCTAAGTGATGAGCAGATCAGAAGCAGATTTTGTATGAATTGTGCAGCACTTAGATCCCTATATGACCAGATAAAGGGAATAATCGAGCCCACCACTAGATGCACCCACTATATCCCTGCCATTGTGTGCCTGTGTGCCTCACTTAACATACTGGCACAGGGCAATTTCCAGGCCACTGCAGCAGTCCTCAGTGGCATCAGCTAGGCTACCGTGAGCCGCATATTCCATCAGGTAGTCCTGGCAATATGTGATTTGATACCTCCATATATGACCTTTCCTGAGGAGGAGGAGGAGGTTAAGATCAAGTGGGCATTCTACTGCATGGCAGGGATACCTAATGTCCTAGGATGCCTGGATGGGACACATATCCTTTTCCGCCCACCCCAGCACAGGAACTGCATTATAGAAATAGAAAGCAGTTTTATTCTATCATGCCGGCAGGATGGCTACTAGGTAAGTACTGGTAAACATTGTTCCACAAAGTTCAAGCAGACCTTAACAGCACTAGTTAGGAATAATATGTACAGATGACAACTTTCAGCCTACAGGGGGAGTTGTGTGACTAACAAGTGTTCTTTTTCTTTCTTTTTTTTAAGTGGATAAGGGATATGGCAAAAAAGCTGATTGATGACACCCATAAAAATCCTCAAAGGCCTGCACAAGTCAGATAAAATGCAGCTCATTGCAAAACCAGGTGTATTGTTGAAAGAAGCACACTTTCTCTGTTTGGCACCACTAGGAGGGGAGATGGCAGTCCACAAAAGGTCTCAAAAATAATCTTAGCCTGCTGTGTCCTACACAACATTTGTATTTGCCACCGAATTCCAGCCCCAGAAGAAACAGCACTGGTGCCAGAAGTACCAACATGCCTGCAGACAGTAGTGAATATACACAGACTGGCTTTGCCCGGTGGTAACAAATGATTACTTCATTCTTTGAGGTAAGTGACCTGAGCAGACATCTACAACAATTACATTATAAAACTGGGACAATTTACTTTCATTCAAAAATATCTTAAGAGCTGAATGAAAAAAATACTCTGATCATATATACAAACTAGATTATTATTAGGTCATTATTACTGTAGTTAATTTGAAATTAATTAATAATTAACCAATTAAAAATGACACAGGCACATATAGGGAAACATTTATACTACGTTCAAAAATAACATATAACACTTTTGTCTCCCTTACAGGCACCATGAAGATATTTTGGATTTTGTCAAGGTGGTGACCTATTTTTGTTTAAAAGAAAAATAAAAATAACATTAAAAAAATTATTCAATAAAAAAATATTATTTAGACAACTCTGGTGACTTTTAAGTTGTTTGTGGGATGTGGTTTAAAAGAAATGCTGCAGATAGATTAAAACGCAACTACAGCATTGGAACGCTCAGGTGCTGCATTGAATGAGGGTGAGCGCCTCTACAGTGCCTCTACAGCGACTCACATACTTCACATTTATCATTTGTAACTGATTAGTACAGCGTGCCATCAGCAAATGAGACGCTCTGTTACAGCACCCGATAGCCGCTTACAGCGTATACTAGCGGTTGCTCTAAGCGCTGCTATACAGACACTCATCTGCCGATAGCTGGCATTAGTAATGAATCAGCCTCCATGACTCTTCTCCTTTCTGAATTCTGTGCTTGGGCAGCCATCCATTATTATTCAAAGGGGTATACTTGCTTTTGTGAAAAGATCCATATAGCAGTAGCCTTGCTGGCACCCAGTTCTCTCTTTGGCAACTTTGTATTTAATAGAGATTTGCATTAAATAAAATAATTGAGACAGATAGAGATAAAAAGAGACCAAGGTGACAGAAAAAAGAAAGAAAGTGTCTTTGCAGTCTGCTCAGCAGTAGCTTTAGCTAAGCTGCTGAACAGTAGATGTTGTAGAAGGATTTATTTAAGCTGACCAGGAGCTGTCACATATTTCTCCTTTAAAGTGGAAACTGCAATGAGAACAAAGATAGGGGCCTTTTAACCCTTTAAGTGCCAGCCTACCTGCAGCTTTTGTCACCCTTTGTTGCCAGACCACGTTTCACAATTTTGCGCTACATATGTTCAATCTTGATTTTTGAAAGGATTTCCAGGGATTTTCCAGGAAAATTATATATTGTTTTTTTCAGCAGAGTCTGAGCTTCAACATGCAATATCTTGTTTGGCCTTTTTTTTAGTGTATTCTCAATACTTTTGGGTGAAATATGTGCAAAAAAATAAAAAAAAAACATTTTTTTGCAATTTGTAGTGTTTTTTGTAATAAAAAATGTAAGTTTGTCAATAAAATTTTATTGCGTGTGAAATTCCAATTTCTCCCGGTTACAGCGGTACCACATATGTATTGGTAGACACTCTTTCCTGCCCAGGAGACTCCCCCAAACTGAAACAGCGCTTTAGGAGATTTTCAGATAAAATACAACTATGCTACGTGCTAAGCGCACCTTGCAGTTTTTCCAGAAAAACAACCCTTTAAATTTGAAATACCCCCCACAAATGATATATTCTCTGGAAGTACACACCTCAAGCTTTCTAGGCATACCAGGCTTGTTGACATGGGCGCAGTTTTCTGGAAGTAATCACTCAATCAATTCTTTGGTTGCACAGAGTTTCCCTAAAAAAGAATAAAAAAGAAGAATCAAAGCCACATTTTCCTAAAATAAACTATATGCAAACAAGAAAAAACAAGTAAAATCTGAAAAAGCAACATGCCCCGAACAGAATGGTACCCAACATGCATAGGTACTGTCAAGGGAAGAGTTGCCAAACACCCCAAAGTAAAGCGTGCGCATAACGGCAATTGTACTTGAAATTTCAGCTCTGCTGACAAAGTGCGCACCTTGCAATTTTTCAACTAAAACAACCCTTTACATTTGGAATATCCCCGATAAACCATATATTCCCTGAAAGTACACATGTTAAGCTTTCTAAGCGTACTGAGCTTGTTGTAGTGGGCTCATCTTTCTGGAAGTAATAAATTGAAGAATTTTTAGGTTGCACAGGGTTTCCCTGAAAAACTATAAAAAAGCAGAATAAAAACCATGTTTTCCTAAAATATCAATATGCAAACAAGAAAAAACAAGCTAAATCTGAAAGCGCAAGGTCCCCCGAGCAAAACAATACCCAACATGCATAGGTACTATTAACCCTTTTAATTGCCAGCCTACTTGAAGTTTTGTCACCCTCTGTTGACAGGTAATTTTCCCCATTTTGCGCCATTTTTAACAATAATTTTTGCTGGAATTTCTAGAAAAATTATATACATATTTTTTGCAGCAGAGTTTAGGCTTTAACGTGAAATGTCTTGTTTGTAATCTTTCTACTGTTTTTTGAATATTTTTGCGTAAAAAAACCAAAAAAAATAAAATTATATTTTTTAGACAATTGTCTCCTTAAAAATCCTCCCGGGGGGGGGGGGGGGGGAACCCATTGTTTTTTTAATTTTAAGGGTTAGGGTTAGGCTAACCCTAACCCTTAAAAAAAAAAAAAAAATGACGTAGGGTCCCCCTTACCAGCCCTGGACCAGCTATGGGGGCTTGTATGAACAGAGTTGAAGGGCCAGCTTTTGTGGCCCCCCACCCTGCAGCCTACAAGCCCACATAGCCTGTGTGGGCCCGGGCTCTTCTGCCCCCCCCCCTGGGCTTTGGGGAGGCAGGTAATTGGGGGTGCGGGGTTAATGGCAAGTCACCCACTAGTTGCAGGTGACTTGCCAGCCCCCAGCCTTGTGAGCTGTTACAGGGGTCTCATGGCAGTTCGCAAAGGGTTAACATTAAAAAAACACACTGGCACATAAGAAAAAAATACTTTTATTAAAAATTAAAAACGTTTTTCTATTTTACTTACCTCCGATCGTCAGCTCCTTTGTCCCTCGATGTGATGACAGATGCGATCATGCTTGCTGCAGTAGCAGAGGGGCAGGTGATGATCTGATCACCTGCCCCTCTGCTCCTGTGGCCAGCATGATTGCATCTGAATGAAGAGCAGCAGGGAGCCAGGACGACGCCCGGTGAGTGACGTCATAAGCCCTGTCCCCAAAGGGGTGGGGCTTAACGGCAAGATGCCGGCGCCCGTCGGGAGAGGAGGGGGAGAGCCCTTTCAGGCTCTTCCCTGAAGCTGAAGAGCCAGGGGGGGGGAGATCAGAGCCCCCCCCCCCCCAGTGAAGAGGCGACCCGGAGAGAGGCAGCGCGACCCACGGGGGGTCAGGTGAGTATTTTACTTTTATATTTTGTTTACTGTGGGGGTTTAAAGTCAGCTACGTAGCTGGCACTTAAGTGGAGTAGAGGCAGCTACGTGAGACTCATGTAGCTGGCACTAGAAGGGTTAATAGCAACACTTTGCTTAGATTGTCTGTTCTTATAATAAAAGGTTTTAAGGTGTATAAGACAAACAGATACTTTCCAGCATATGTTTCTAATAAAATATATTGATGAGTTGATTACAAAACAACAAAAGCTGATGTAAAATGATGAACCCACAGGCTGTGTCATGGGGATACAGAGAGACACATATAGACGCACATTCAACAAGTGATGCAGTAGCCATGCACATTTTATAACATAGGGCCAAAATACAATATGAATCTCATATATAAATCATACTGTGAAATCACCTTTTAGATATTAAAATATGAATAAACATCAGGTCAGAATACCATTTGTATGGAAATGTATTATTACACACCTGCATGCGTTATGACTGTATATTACTAGCACAACAGGGGACATGTGAATGATTGAACACCTTCCTAAATTACATTTTCTGATGATTCATTATCATAAATGCATTATACATGTTTAGTGTAAATGATTAGATTCTAACAACATTTTCCGAAAATTCTAGCTATTCCCATTAAAAAAGTTAATTCATACATAAATAGGCCTTGTGTCTTTATTCATCTTACCTTGTCATTTTGTATTATACCTTTTTAAGCATGCATAAAAAGTACAGTCACGCAGTTTGAAACACAGCTCGGATCATGGAATAGTCCTATCTTTTATCTTCATTGTTTTCCCAGCAATACAGCACCACTACGCATATATATATTTGTTTGTAAAAAAAATAAATTACTGACTAAAAAAACACAGCTTCTAAACAAATCTGTGGTGATCCATGCCAACTTTGCAATTTCTTCACTTGACCTCTGTAAATTCATAATAAATAGCTGTAGCACAGCGGGAGATCTTAGTGCTCCGACAGATCGCCGCAAATTACAACGCTCTTAAAACAACAGATCACAATCACCCAGTGATGCAAAGCCAGAAATTGTACCAGCAAATCTGTAGCTTAGTACTTTTGCCAACATTTGGGGCCATTTTTACAATTCCATTATTACACTAAACAAAAAACATTAATAATTAGTTTAATAATTGCATGGATTAGGCTTTGAGACTCAGTACATGGAACTATAAGATTCGTGAATGTCAAAGCTAATTTGTATGCCTTTATTCTTGCCGAAAGGTGCAACCTTCAAAATCATTATTAGCACATATATTCAAAATTTGAGTAACACAAACAATGGCAAACTTATTTGTTTAACAATTGTTCTTAAAGGGGACCAAAACTCAGGATTTTGACTATGGCTTTTGGTCTTTGCCCCCTGAGCACCCCGATCGGGGATGCCCCGCTATGTGAAACTCCCAAGGTCGCTCAATCTCACTCCCCCTTCTGAGGTCCAACAGCACATGCGCAGCCTCTTGTCCAGTCAGCATGCTCAGATCCGCTCCCACCCCTTGTCCAAGAGCTCGTCTAAAGCGATCCAAGCGTGCTGGCGGCCACTGGCAGCCACATCCCATGCTACCCTTTAACAGGGAGCATACTCATGCCAGGCATTTGTGAATGGCTGGGCACACACCCTGATAAGGGGATAGCAGGGATGTGGCCGCTGCTCGCGCATGTGGAAAGAATGTGAGCTTTCAGGCGACCTGGGGGGTTTGACACAGCGGAGAATCCTGAATCTGGATGCCTGCCCTGGAGTATCATAGATCTCTCTTTAAAGTGGACCAACAGTCAAAAATGGCTTAAACCAGACCAACACAACAAACAGATGAGATGCATCCCTCCCCAGGGCAATTTAGATTGTTGCACATACAAATTAATTTACTCTTTTGTAACTCTTGCTGTGGTAAATTTGAAAAACAAGATGGTGTCTCATTCATTTGCAGGCCACCTACAAACAGGAAGCGCTACTGGGCTTTCTATTACTGTGCATTGTCAGTTATGTCAGTTGAATCCAGGCAGCAGCGTGGCTGAGATGCTGGGAGAGGAAGCTCCAAAATGGCTGCTACCTTTCTTTTCCAACTGTGCCAGCCTGTTGGTCTGGTTTAATATAGTATACCTAACCATTAAGATGAGGGGGGAACGGTGCCACACGTATAGGTTTTATGGGAACTTAGCAGAATCAATGGAGTAATCCTGCAGAGAATACATATAGTATATGGGATATTCACTAAAGTATATGCACTATCCAGATTATTAAGAAAAGAAAAAGAAAATGTCATGTTAATACACAAAAGAAAAATAGGTTGCACGGCCTAAGTGATCCCAAGACGTGTTAGCGGCTGTGGGATTTACTAATCCAACAAAACAAATGAGCACCTACAAAGGGTGCCAATCCTCCCACACAATCAATTAATAATAAGAATACCATTTATTGAAAAGTAGCTACACAAACAAAACATTGTTTTAAATGCATTTTTTTGTATCTACTTTTCAATGAATTGTATTTTTATTGTTAGTTTATTGTGCAGCGCATTGTGTTGGAACATTTCATCTTAGTTAACCCAGATTCAGTAAAATTTGGAGAGCTTTTTTAACCTCCTTAGCGGTGATCCCGAGCGTGACTCGGGGTTAATTTGCGCTGTAAGTAGCGGTAACCCCGAGTCACGCTCGGGATCTATTTGGCAGAGGAGCAGGGTGGCGCAGTCTCCTTACCTTCTCCCTGCGATCCAGCGATGTCCCCGCTGCGATCGCAGGTGAGAGCCGCGGCTGCGGCGTCCGTCGCACTTCCAGGTTCCGTCTCTGTGAGCCGCAGAGGCTCATGGGGGCGGAGCCGTGCGTCAGAGACAAATGTAATGGTAACGCTTTCGTTACCATTACATTTGCCTCTATCATAACGCCAGGGGGGTTAAGGCATATGTTAACAATACAGAGGTTCCAAAAGATCCTAGATGTATACCAGAAGGATTAGTAACAACAAAGTAACTTTAGAGAATTGAAAGTTAAGGCAATACAATCAATATACAGTGTTAATGTGTACAAAACCCTATACTAACCTTAGAGTCACATCTGCCTTCACAATGACCCCCCCCCGCCAATAGTCACAGTGACACTGACATGCCCCCCTTCCCCCCCCATTTACTGCAATGGATGGAATGTGCCAAGGCCTGACATCCCTTCATTCACTGCACTGTGACTAATTGGGGGTGGCCTGCTGTCATGAAGGAGGCTGTCCCTGTCAGGCTCGTATTTTACATTAGGCACACCAAGTCACAGGCCTAGGGAGGACAGAACATGTAGGGGAAGGGGGGGGGGCGGCAGCAGGGTCATTAAAAAAGTTTGCTGGCAGCATTTGCATTGGACTAGTATAGGTACGGGGCCCCAGCAGCATGACACAGACACTGGTGTTTTGTGTTTTTTTTTTCAATTTTTACAGTTGGTGTAAGCTGCACATAAGCAGCACATGGTATGACCCAGTATCCAGGGGCGGGCTGGCCATAGGGCATACCGGGCAAAATCCCGGTAGGCCGGTGCCAGGGAGGGCCGAAAGTCGCAGTGTTCCTTGTAAGATGCGGGAGCGCGGCCGCGCACGTTGTGCAGCTGTCATTTTTTTTTTTTTACATTGGTGGCTCAGTGGAACCAAAAACTCGTCTCCTGTTTCCCCTACTGCGGAGGACAGCCCAGAGCACAGCACAGCAGAGGCCAGCACTTCCGTTTCCTGTCATGCTGGCTGGCCGGCCAGCGCGGGGAGAGGATGACGTGATTACACGGAGAGAAACTGTGATTGATGGCTGGAGCAGAGGTCGGTGAGTGTGGAGGGGGGAGAGAGAGAGAGAGAGTCTGAGTCTGAGTGTGTGTGTTGCAGCCATAGCCCGAGGAGAGGAAGGGGGAGGGAGGGAGAGAGAGATGTGTGTCTGTCTCACCCACGAGGACAAGTTAGCAGCCTGCAGACACCATGAAGGAGAGAAGAACTCATCAACAGAAAGGATTCTCCAACTTGGCAGTGAAGTGGCTCCAGGTGAGTCCATGCTGTTCTGTACTGTGTTCCAATAAACCTCAAACTAAATGCTAATACTAATTAATGGTGCAATGTTTTTCTCTTAACCCACCCTGCCCTGCCCATCTACCCACCTGCCCTGCCCATCTACCCACCTGCTCACTCACCCACCTATTATTCCAACTGCCTAATCCACCCACCTATCTATATACCTGCCACTCACCTACCTACCTACCCAGACCCTGGGCCATCAGCAGACTCGAGTGTTGTGCAGGCGGAATCAGCGAATTCTGACGTGGAGGTGGCAGTCACCCACCCACCTACCTACCTGCCTGACCACTGCGCATCTAAATACCCACCAACCAACCCTCCTGTCAACCCGCCCCCTTTATACCCTAATAGAGTGTAAGCTCTTCTCCCTCTGTATCCTCCCTTATACCCTAACAGAGTGTAAGCTCTTCTCCCTCTGTATCCTCCCTTATACCCTAATAGAGTGTAAGCTCTTCTCCCTCTGTATCCTCCCTTATACCCTAATAGAGTGTAAGCTCTTCTCCCTCTGTATCCTCCCTTATACCCTAATAGAGTGTAAGCTCTTCTCCTCCTGTATCCTCCCTTATACCCTAATAGAGTGTAAGCTCTTCTCCTCCTGTATCCTTCCTTATACCCTAATAGAGTGTAAGCTCTTCTCCTCCTGTATCCTCCCTTATACCCTAATAGAGTGTAAGCTCTTCTCCTCCTGTATCCTCCCTTATACCCTAATAGAGTGTAAGCTCTTCTCCTCCTGTATCCTCCTTTATACCCTAATAGAGTGAAATAGAATAGGGCGGCAGCAGGGGCATTAAAAAAGTTTGCTTTCAGCATTTGCATTGCACCAGTATTGTTATGGGGCCCCAGCAGCATGGACACTGCTGTTTTGTGGGGTTTTTTTGTACAGTTTTTACAGTTTGTGGTTGTTGATTTTCTTTTCCTTGAGTACCCCCCCTGCCCGCACATGGTATGACCCAGTATCTATTGAGGACGCACAGCGCCAGGGGAGCTGGACTGTGGTGTAGCAATGTATTGTATAGACAGATGGAAGCTTCTTTACATGGCCCCTCCCTGACATCCTGATTTGGGATGCCCCATTGTGTCAAATTCCCAGTAAAAATACCTGCCCGCTAATCAAACAACACGTGTGGTTCAAACATGTGTCTGCACCAGCTAGAGGCTGCAGCCAGCTCAGCTGCACCCAGCCCTTAGCGAGGAGAACCCATGCATGAGCCAGTGGATCGCTGGTCAGGTAAGTTTTACTGGTGATCTGAGGGGGTTGCACAAAATGGGGCAACCCAAATCAGGGCGCCCCACAGAAAAGGACCAAAACTCTTTGAAGTGGACCAAAACCCAGGATTTTGACTATCCTAAGCCAGCGTCCTAAGTGCAGTGGCGCATGCGTGAGCCGCAGCCGCATCCCCAGCTACCCTCAAACGGGGAACGTGCCCGCACCGGCCATTCACAAATGCCTGGCACGGGCATGCGCCCTGCTAGAGGGATAGCCGGGATGCGGCCGTGGCCCGCGCATGTGTTGTTGGACCGGAAAGTAAGGTAAGTGTAGCAGGTAACCTGGGGAGTTTCACACAGTGGGGCATCCCGATTTTGGATGCCCGCTTATATATATATATATATATATATATATATATATATATATATATTAATGTGACGTTGACTCACTTTACCGGGCCGAGCACAGTACAGAAGGGCCAGTCTGACCAAAAAGTCCAGGGCCGTTTTTTGGTCCCAGTCCGCCCCTGCCAGTATCTATTGACACTCAGCTGCTTCAGCGCTTCTCAACAAGAGCAGCCAGTGGGGCTGAACTGTGGTGTGGTTATGTACTCTATGGACAGATAGAAGCTTCCTTGCATGGCCCCCTCCCTGACTCAGCCTATGCAGGAACCTGGCTGACATTGTAATATCCAGGGCTTCTTCTCCTCCACACAGCACAAAAAGATTAGAGCTAAAGGTGACACTGACCAGCCAGGCTGCAGCACCTCTCTGGGGACACCAGCAAGAAAACTTTCAGTGACTGGAGGCTGGTCTGAGCAGGAGTGACAGCAGACTGATCTGCAGACTACTCAGAGAAGGTTCAGTGTGTGCCCCCCCCCCTCACCCATTTCTGCCCTGCTCTGCCTAATTTACATGTGTCTGTGTGACACAGAGTTCATGCCCTATCTAGCTGGAATAACCCGTCCCCCAACGTCCACCAGCAAGACGTCATCATCTGCTGTGTCTCCCGGGCTTTGAATTATGAGAAACGCAGCGCAGGGGATGGAGCTGCTCAGTAAGTCTGTTCAATGGTGGGATGGAGCTTGTGTCTGCTTGTGTGGTTTACATAGAGACATTTTTCTGCCTGCTGTGCTCTCTTCTGGCTGTCCATCCTGCCCACTCTGTGTCTTCCTGATATCTACTGTCACAAATCCTCCTTTCAGCCTCCTCCATGTGCCATTTTTTCATCATTTCTGCCTTTTTCGTTGTAGTCAATTTCCCTCCTCCTCCCTGCCACCCACTGCTCACTGTGCCCGCTTCTGGCTGCCTATTTCCCTCCTTTCAATCCCTTCATCCTGCCATTTTTATGCAGCCAGCTCAGCTGTTCCCTCTTTTTCACACATTCCTGCTGCCTATATTCCCCCTATTTTTCCCGTTCATGAGAACAACTTTTCTTCTACTCTGTACCTCACTGATGGGCACTGTGCTCGCTTTCTCATTTCTGCCTACATTTGCTGTGTCTTTTTATCCTTTCTGCCATTTACATTTTCACCACTACCCCTCCCTGATGCACACTGTGCTCTTCTTCTGCCAGCTGCTATTTCTTCTTCAAACCCACTTTTTTTTCCTTCTGACACTTCTTGCTGCCCCCTATCCCTTTCCTGGCAACCTCAGACCCAACAGCCCCAATACCTACCACTTGCACTTTTTTACCTACAGCTGTCATTCACATGGCAACCAACAGCCAATCAGGGTTCAAGGCCACTAGGTGAACCTGTTAGAATGCTGGTGGTTATGTGAACATCAGGGAATAGCAGCTAATAGGTAGTACATACCGGCATATGCCAGGCATACTGGCAGTGGAATGTGCACCAGGACAGTGCCAGGTGGACCTCAGGCCTGTTTGGCTAGAAACCCCATTAAAAGTGAACCAAAACCCAGGATTTTGACTATCCTGGGTTTTGGTTCTTGCCCCCGGGGCACCCTAATCTGGGATGTCCTGTTGTGTGAACCCCCTTCAGGTTGCCCAATCTAACTCACCTTACCCCAGTCCTACAGTGCATGTGCGGCCTCTCATCCAATCAGTGTGCTCGGATCCGCTCTCACCTGGCAGCTGCATCCCCCGCTACCCGTTAACAGGAAGCATGCCCGTGTCGGCCATTCATAAATGCCTGCCACAGGCACGCACTCTGCTAAAGGGATAGTGGGGATGCAGCCGCTGCTCACACATGCCTCGTTGGAACAGGAAATAAGGTGAGTTTCTGGGTGACCTGAGGGGGTTTCACACAGGGCATCCCAAATCTGGATGCCCCAGGGAGAGGGAGTCAAGTGGTCCTATTTACCAATGGGGTGGTGTTACCAAAAGGTGCCTAGGGCAGCATGAATCCTAAATACGGCCCTGGTCCCTGTCCATCAGGACAGATGGCTAAGGACTCAGATGATCATTTAAGAGTCAGAGCACCTGACTACCAACTAATATCTGTAGGGGGACAAATGGGTTATTTTTTTAGAGCTTCTTTTCTTCCTTACATGGACAACAGCCTTAACTTATCCAGGGCAATACACAAACAATCATCAGCTGTAAGCTTCTCATCCAAGCCTAACAGAGGAACTAAAGACCTTTTATGCATGCTTTCCACTGTAACAGGTGAGCTCATTAGCAGCTTTGGCTAAACAAAGCAGCAGCAATGACCTCCCCAGGTGAGAATATTGACAGTAACCCTTTAGATATTGGAACACAAGACTGTGCCCCCCCCCCCCCCAAATTTGAAGAGGTTGAATTAATGCACATGGGGTTAAACTGTCGTCTCTGCCTCAGAAAGTTTTTGAAATGTAAATCAGAACACCACTTTGATGTACATTGCTAAGATAAACACATTGTTATGAGGGGAAACTGTTTTCTTTTATAACATGGAGTTGCATAAAAGAGAAAAAAAAGATACGCTCAGTACCTTGAGCACATTATTTTGGCACACAATATTAGAATTGAAAGTGGAATTACCCTTTAAGAACATAGGACTAAATCCCTGTTTGTCATATTTTCATACAAGAAGACCACAAGCAATACAGGTAGGGAACCATATCTCTTCCACCCTCAACCTTTAAATTGGGGACCCCAAGGATGTGTTTTAAGTCACTGTAAACACATGGCTGTGTATCTATCACTACATTCACTGAAATCTAAAGCAGATCAAAACCCACACTTTTAACTAGGATCCCTTGAATTTCTTCCCCTATGAAGACACCTTTCGCCAACTTTTACTGCTTTTGCTTCGATCTAATCTCAGATAATGCAGCCTGTTTTAGCTGTGAAGCTCCACCTCCTCCATTCATTGCCCCACCTGCCTGCCACCTCCCGCCAAGGGACAGCAAAAAAAAATCAGTGTTCCAGGACAATTTGAAAAGCGAAAATATCCATTTCTAGTTCTATACCCTAAGAAGGGAGTATTGGCAGGGACTTTTGCCAAATGTATTTCACAAGTTCAGTAGATTTTGATCTGCTTTAAGTTTGCAGACATTGTTGTGTTGTGCCAAATCAAAAACAACGAACTTGAACAATGGTGCAAGGAGAACAACCTCCACCTCAATGTCACAAATCCAAAACATGAGGGCAACTACCAAAATGTCATGATTAGAGATGGGTGAACCTGAACCCCAAAGTTCGGGTTTGTACTAGACTTTGCGAGTTCGGATTCTCAACCTGAACATGGAGTTCAGCCAGAAGTCCGTGTTCGAGTTCGGCATCCAGTCCAAACACGGAAAAGATGGGCGCCGGCTCCCATGAGTGAGGACACTTCTAGTGCCAGCAATGTAGCTAGGGTTGCCACCTGGCTGGTATTTTTTTTTTATTTACTCTTCACCAGCCTGGCGGTGCCAGTATTTGTTTTTTTTGTGGTAATGGAGGATGGGAAAGTATATCCGGTACCAGTAAGAAAACAAATGAAAGGAGAGTATGGAGATGTGTACGGGAGAAAAAAAGAGCACAATCTGCCTATTCCTTGAAGTTGCTGAATAAGTGGAGTTAAGAAAACAGAATTTAGCTGTGTTTCTTATCCTGTGGATGGGTTAGTTTCGACTATGGGGTTTATTCAGAGCCTGCCTGTGAATGTTTGTTTTTTTTATATGCTCATATCATTCACAGCCGCGTTCCAAGAAAAGTTTGTTCATGCATAAGCGGCTTGCTTTTTGTAAGCATACAGTTTAGCCCAGCATTTACGGTATTTGCAGCTGAAGTAGTCTTGGAAGTCAAGCTTTTACCTTTTTTGGTCATAACTTGCTGTGAAGCCTGTTCTCGACGTGCCGTGCCCTTGTGTGGCTTTCAGGCGCGCGCCTTTTTTGTTATATACAGCTATAATGTGCTTCCCACTGTCCCCTGCCCCTGCTGGCATCTATGGCATCCCATGTAGTTTGCATGTCCTTGCACATACTTAACTTCTCTCCCCCACTGGCATCTATGGCATCCTATGTAGTTTGCATGTCCTTGCACATACCTTCTCCTCTCTGCTAGCATCTAGGGCATCCCCTGTAGTTTGCATGTCCTTGCACATACTTATCTTCTCCCCCCTGCTGGCATCTAGGGCACCCCATGTAGTCTGCATGTCCTTGCACATACCTACCCTCTCCCCCCTGCTGGCATCTAGGGCATCCCATGTAGTCTGCATGTCCTTGCACATACTTATGTTGGTTGGTACCTTGGTCGACTATGGGGCTGATTCAGAGCCTGCTTGTGAATGCTCGTTTTTTCAGCAACTGATCTCAGAGATTGGGAGATTGCGAACGCTCAAGTCATTCACAGCCGCGTTCCAAGAAAAGTTTGTTCATGCGGCAACACACACCAAGTGTATTTGGCAATCTTTACATGTAACTCCTAACATAGATGTGAGCAGACAAACATTTAGAGGCCCACATCGATGTGGGACCCAGTGGAAGACCCTTGTAGGAAGGGGTGCATATACTGTTAAGAGGAAACTACCAGTGCAATTACCTTGACTTTGCGGCAACAACTCACTGGAAGGCCCGCCACCTGCAGCCACAGCTGGCCTGTCTGGTGTGCTTACCACCGAGACAACAGCCCCCCCACCAGCCACCCAGGGAGCTGAATCCAGACAGTGATGAGGTAAATGTGTGAGCTTAATAGGCAAAGTTTAAGGAGAAGGGTGGGTGATCCCAGGGGAAAGTTTGGCACCCTGGAGGCTGTGTGGTAACATTGGGAAAAAATAACTCTAATGTTGACCTTTCCCCACACAGATGGCACCTCCCATGGTTGAAATTATTGAGCTGGTGGAAGGGCACTCTGAACATTTAGATGAGACTTCCAATATCATCTGGACACCTCCACCAGCTGATGGCACCATGGACACCACTCCTCCCTGCAGCTACAGCTACATTCTGCCAGTAACAGCCCCACAAGCTCCACAGGGCACCCAGGAGGAAGACATCCTTGGCCTACAACCAGACGGCACCTGTCTTTGGTAAGGTGGTGCCAAATCATGATGGCAAACTGGCGGGCCAACAGCACCACTTTTCGGCAAACAGAAATAGATATTTAGAAGTGGTGTTACAGACTGCCAGTTTGCTTCATGAAAACCTGGCTGTAGTGGTTGGTGAGCAGCAGCGCCACCACCAGCAGATGGAGACGCTGGTTGCATCTCTGGCGGAGGCCAAGCAGGTCGCCTTCAAAGGCTGGAGAGGATGGAGGCACAGCAGGCTGCAAACACCCAAAGCCGGGGACCATCCCCCTAACTTGACTTTGTGTTGTGGTGGGTCCCCAAGCTTAAGTTACACCGGACAGGCACATTTTATTTACCAATTTTCTGTTGACCTGCATCCACAGTTGTGCCATCACCAAACAACTTGTGACAATTAACAAGTAATTAGAGAAAAAAAGAAACCAAAAACCTGAACTTTGTTTGGATGTTATGTAATCACACCTAGACAAGGCAAGGGATATAATTAATCCCAAATGACATGTGCACAAAAAGAAAGAGGGGTCCACCAAATGCCAGCAAACAAATGCCTAGGAATATCTGGAGCAGAAGCAGGGGTTGTCCAAAATATGCTGACACCCTCTCGCTCAAGGCAAAATTATGAAGAGTGATACATGCCAAGATCATTTTCACAACCTTCTCAGGCTTGTATTGAAGGGTGCCTCCTGTATGGTCAAGACAGCGATATCTGGCCTTCAACAGCCTGAAGGCATGTTCAACTACTGCCCGTCTGCAGTGGTGGGCCTTATTATAAGCCTCCTGGCCAGGTGTCTGGGGCCTTAAGAAGGGCATCCAGAGCCAGGGCAGCAACAGATAACCAGAATTACCTAAAAGACAAATAAAAATAGAAATTAAATTCCTAACAGGCAACAAACCATCAAAACCTAGACCAAATAGTAAGTAACACAAAAGAGTTGGGCAAAACAAGCAAAAGGTAAGGCATGATGTTTAGACTAAGCATTTGTAACTGCAACAAGGAGAAGGGTACATTTAAGAGGGGCATAAGCACAGTTGAAGTAATGGAGGGCAGAGAGACCAATTGGCAAACACAATAAACCTGGGCCAGTTACTTTGGGTGCGCATTTGGGTGTGAATTGCAGCCTGTACCTTTTTGAGCTCTTTAACATTGAAACACAAGAAAATGCCATAAAATAAGTTTGTTCATATTTTTCCCCCAAAAAATCCTCTGCACATGTGACGTGGCATATTTACAGGTTTGGTACATAATTTTTCCAGTGATGTATGAATACTTATTTGAAAACTTTAACTTACCTACAGGGTAATGTTGTTTTCAAACTTTTGAAAAAAAATCCTGTAAAAATGATGTATGCTTTGTATGTAGAAAATGCCCCATTGCAGGAAAATACAATAAAAAATACCCATGGCACATATAGTGAATATTTGTATACCTTGAGAGATCAATGCAGAAGACCCATGGGCTTCATTTGTGGTTGAAAGAAAAATGTTTAAAGTGGATATTTACCCTGTAGTTTAATATAGCCTTCTATGTCCTTATTCACTCTCTACATTAAAAAAAAATACCATCTTGTGGGAGTATCAAAACCGTAACACATTCCTAGACTTATCTACACAATCAGGTACGAATTGACAGTTAAATGATTGACTGACAGGCTATTCTATGCAAAGCGTGGGAAGTTCCGTCGTGATTTAATAAAAGTCATGCAGTTGATGCCAAATATTGAACTTGAATATGTAAACTGGTGTTCTCAGAATGAGTTCCAAAAAGCTGTCAATGCAAGTAAAGTACCAGAGAAAGGCGTAGCAGGCAAGGAAGAAATATGTCCTTTCCCTTCAGCACCAGCTCCATCACCACCACCAACACCACCAGCAGCACCACGGCCACCTCCCTGTCCCTTAGTTGCTGCTTTCTGCATTGTTAGACACTTACAGTTACAGTGGCCCAAAATGAACAATTAAAAAAATTATTAATAGAAAAATGACCCTTAACAATTGTTATTAAACAGTAGTGGCACCCAAGTGGTTTAGGTAAGTATATAGTCCACTAACAATTGGTATTAAATTGGTATTAAACTGCAGAGACACCCAAGTGGCCTGAACAAGTGTATACTCCGCTATTACTTGATATTAAATTGCAATGACACCCAAGTGGCCTGAGCAAGTAAAAAGTCCCATATTACTTGATATTAAATGGCTGTGAAGCTATGATATTTTTTTATATATTTTGTTCCCCAAGAGAATTGTAAAAATCTTATACAGTCGAAAAGGCACAATATATAGGCTGACCCGTTTTGTTTAGTAAGCATGGTTGTTTTCTTAATATTCAGCATGGTGGTAGACCTTCCTTTGTTTTGAAAACTGGCTTGGTAGCTTTTGGTCTGTGCTTAGATTCATGTGTGAGTATCACCTGGGTAAGTTTGTCTGGGCCAATCAGAGATCACCTGTGTTATCTCAAATGAAACAAAGGGGTCAGTCTGGGAAAAAGAGCTGGCTGGTGAGAGACTGGAAGATTTGCTTGGGGCAGCTGAAGGGAGTCGTGTTTTGAATCGAGACAGACACAGAATACAGCAGACATTTTGTTTGGACATAGGATGAGGCCTGCGGATTTCTGCCTGGACCAGATTAAACAGATGAGCAATCCAATTTAATATATGTTTGTAACAGTGCTTGTAGCGTTTTTGTATTTGTACATTTTTTTTGCAAGCAAGGTATAAAAATAAATCTTTAAAGTGCATCATTTCCTTGAAGTCACTGACAATGTGCTGCACATGCACATTGTGAGTGACTTCATATGGTCAGACATGCACATGGTCTGACCAAGTGTAACTTTACTATTATCTGACATTTAACTGCAATGACACCAAAGAAGGCATGAGCAAGTATATACTCCACTATTACTTGATATTAAACTGTAGTGACACCAAAGTGGTCTGAGCAAGTGTATACTCCACTACTACTTAATATTAAACTACAGTAACACCCAAGTGGCCTGAACTAGTGAACACTAAATTACTATTTGGTATTAAACAAAAAAGAGCTTGATGTGGCCTCAACTACAATGACCTTCACTTGAGCCACTGTCCCTAAATAAATATCCTGACAAATGAGTGCTTGACAACCTGTCTATCCCTCACTGCAGCCACTGGCCATAAATAAATGCCCTGACCAGTACAACTGTGTTTGCAGGAAGGCACTATCTAATGCAGAGCAGCAGTGAGATCGAGGGGACACGGTCCCTGCCTTTTATATGGTGGGGTTATGTATCCCCTGCCCAATCACAGACATCCAACTGGGTGGATTTGCCAAGAGGGCAAACGGCTCTCATAGGCTGAGCGCCCTTGCATTTGCAGTTGGAACCTGGTAAAGGTGAGTTGGGCTTTCTGGAAGATTTCACACAAGTTTCCAATTGGGACGTCCCCCGGGGAACAGAGCAAAATGCGGAAAAGTGAAAATCCTTGGTTTTGTTCTGCTCTCACATTGACATATTTCAAAACAAGAGCCTTTGATGACAAATAAGCATAACATTGCATAAAGTGAACCTTTTATAGCATAACCTTTTCATCTCAATTGTTGTTTTAAGACCTTCCATAGGTTCCTAACTAATTCAGTTGGCAAAAAACCTCCTTGTGCTTTGTAGGCACTGCCATGAAGGTACTCCTGGTGATCCTCTTGGCAAAAAAGGTGGAGAAACTATATAGACAAATGAAGAGAAAGAGGGCTGTTGGTATGACTGGGATTAAACGCAATGTCGCATTAACATATGCTCTACAGTGACTCTACTACTGTAAGGTCAATAAATGTCTATGCCGCATTTACAGCAACCCTAACTGTGCACCACCTGTTTTGATATTGGTAATACTTTCTGATTTATCAGTATTCAAAATGTGTTAATCAGTAGGGGAATTGTGCATAAACAATTACTCAATAGCTCACTTCATCATGGCTCTGCTCTCTCCTCCCAGTACACAGCTGCTCCTAGAACTAGAACCAGGCAAAGCGTAGTGGCACACCCCCTGTATACATTTGCCAAAACCCACCAATCATACATCTTGTTTGGTGGTCTATAGCTCCACCCCCTTTGTCAGTTCAGCCATCAGCCCGTCTCTTCCCCCTGCTCATGCCTTTCACCCTTGGCACTGGCCACACCTAATGAGAATATGAATAGCTGACATTTCAAACTAAGTTGCACCTAATTAACACGTGAATCACCTGTGGCTGCCAGTAGTTATTATCTGAAGTAAGAAAATGCCTGCACCTTGATCATTGGACAGGTGTGAATAAACTGATTCAAACCAATGCATTAGTTTATAAATGCACATAATAAAATATATATTACTGTCCTATTTATTGTCTATTATTTATCTTGTTATAATATATATATATATATATATATATATATATATATATATATATATTGTGGTAATGTGTATGGAAAAGTGATAAATGGTGTGTATTTTTCCGCTGCTATGCTGTATCAGGCACGATCCATGCCAGTTTTCAGGACCCAGTTCACATTTCCTAGTCCTCTACAGGTTTGTTCCCTGATTCCAGGCCTAGCACAGGTTATGAGGCTGATTGCAGGGGAAGCTGAAATAAAAGGAGCCACTGAGCTTGTCAGGTCGCTGTTGACCAGCCTGGAGGAAGGAGCCCAGGCTGTACTGCTCAGTGGTGAATGAGAGACTGGATTTAAGCCGAAGGACTTGGCTCCTGCGACCCCAAAACTTGGACTTGTGTGGATGAGCAGCGTGGGCGTGTATGCCCTGAAGTGGACCTGACATACCCCGGACTTGCAGCTTGCTGGAGAATCAAACACTGTACTTTCCTCCCGGGACGGCACCTATGAGAGGTTTGCTGCCACGTGGTGCGGATGGATGGTCTTTACGGAGTCCGCTGAAGTGAAGAGCCTTTTAGGCTTGCCCTAGGAGATTTCCCTGCCCCTCGTAGAGTTTTCCCTCCCTCCCCTCTCACTTCTCCACCCCCCCTGCTTATTGCTCCATGCCATAGACATCCGGTCTTCCCGGAGAACGCTGCAATAAGGCCAGAGATATATTGGTTGGTATTGGATTTTCTTTATTGATATGTGATGTTTAAAACGTTGTGTACTCTGACTGAGTGATTATATGCTTGTATCATTAAGCTACTGTGTCGCCGTATACAATGTCTTTATCTTTCCTGTTTCACGTTCTGTTTACCTTGTGAAAATATTCTTATAAATAAAGAATTTATAAAAAAAAAAAACACTGTACTTTCATTGAGTTGGTGAAGTAACCACTTGATTTATTGCATTGCATGCTGCAACCTCTTAAGTAAGAGACATTTGTTTTCTGCTGAACATCTTGGTTTCATTAAAACTGGTCTTTACTTTTGAAGAACTGTTGTCCGTGTCACAATATATATATATATATATATATATATATATATATATATAATGTTTTTTTATATCTATATGTATAGGAACACAGTTGCACAATATCGGACTCTTACCGACCCCCCAATTATGCTGGTTATTATGCAGCATCACACAGCCAAGGGTCATGCCTTTAGAAGAAAAATCATAAGGGGAAACTGTAAACCTCGATATCTCAGCCATTTATTCTTCAATTTAAAAACAGGAAACAGTTTAGGACAGTTTCAAGTGTAGCCCAACACAATGGTCTAACAATTGCCTTTGCCTACTGAGGCTCTTTAACCACTCAGATTATCAATTTGGCTGATACTAGAGATGAGCAAACGTTTCAAATGTTTGGTTCATCTGATTCACCCAGTTTTTTATGAAGTTTGATACAGGTCGAATCAAACCAAATGGCTTAAACAAAATTAACTAAATTAATAAAGGAACAATCTGGAGGCATTTGGCAAAGCCTGAAGCAAGCATAAACTGACATGCGGTAGGAGTCCCAGGATGTTTTGCAGCCCTTCCTTTCCTTACGCTGTCAGAGTGCATTGTCCTCTTTTGTCCTTCCTCCTATCCCTCCTGTGAGTTCTTACAATGATACATAATGGAAACCATCAGCTCACCCTGGCCTGGAACCTCTGAGGCCACAATTTCTGCAGGATCTGAAAGCGGGGCCCTCAGCCCAGGACAGCCCCAGATTCCCCCCAGAGTCTATAAATGACCTTGGTCTCCACCGCCACTCAAGTTTATCCCGGAGGAAAAACAAGAGCAGTTCTTGCCATAGGCTTCCTCATCCCCAGGTATTATTGCATAGGGCCCCCTATTAAGGTTACCTGTGGCCTCCAACACCTGTCCCCCTTATTCATGAAATGGGGCATCGTCCATATACCCCCCAGCTGTAGAAGGAGGCCTTGACCCGCCCACCCCCAGTAACCATGAAAAGACATTCACCCAGTCATCCTAGAGGTGGTCATCAGAGACCAAGGTAAGTCTACTTTTCTTTCTCTCTGGGCAAGGGAACCTCTGATTCAGGATTTATTCTACCCCTCCTAATCTGCTTTCAGGCCTTCCAGAGGCCAAGGACCACGTTGGAGTCCCAATACTCTTTCCCATGAATGCCTAGTAGCCGCCCCAGTACCGTCATATGAGCCAGGGACTTTTGCCAGGTGAGAGACCCTGAAAGAAAGGAGGAAACCTTCCTTCTTAAATCCCCATGTCCTATCTAACCCACACTTATTTCTTTTCCCTTAAGGGTGTGATACCATGTAAACCCTTGCTCAGAGTCAAGGTAACACCCCCCCAGAGCCAGGTTATAAAATGAATCTCCAGGCCGTGCCCCCCCCACTTGCCCACCCCTGCTGATCTCCATCTTCCCCTCTTTTGGTTACTTTTTTCCCCGTTTCCACCCTCCAGTTATCCCAAATAAATGGGAATGATTTGTACAGCATGAAATGATGACATTCTTGTCAGGGGTGGGGCAATAAAAACACACAGCAGCAGCACCAGCAGCAGCAGTCGTTCTGAGCCCATAAGGCCCAAGAAAGCCAGTGGAGGAGGTTAGCAGCATCAGTACTAGCAGCAGTATATATACTCACACACAACCCAGGCACCCTGATTTGGTCTGCTGTAAGAGCCCAGGAATAATACTCTTAGAGCCCAGGTATAACACCCTTTTGCAAATTCTGCACATTTACATCACCACCAGCAACCAATAAGGATCAACAACAAAGCAACAAACTGCACTCCCTAAGAATCAATATGGGTGTGCCCCAAATGTTAACCATCAATCAAAATGAAGAAAAAAGGTTTGATATGTCCCGAGCTAGTCAAATCAGGGTTAACCACTATAGAGGGGCACCACAGCCAGAATAATTTCACATAAGAATTATAATGAATCAATTTCACATTTATTAAAGTATCATAAATCCATGTTTAAAAGCATAACATATACATAAAAACGAATTGAGCTGGGTAAAACACCTAATCTGGCTACTGCACAGACTACAAATAAAGTGCAAATAATCATCAAAACTTGAGCATAAAAATCTTCCATATAGTGCAATACATCTTAGATAAAGTGCTAATTAGAAATTACCCTCACTAGACCAAAAAAAGAGAAAAGAAAGGTGCAAGTGCACAAAAATACATTTTACACAACCATACAGGAGTCCAGCAAGGGTTTCCCAGTGCACAGATTCCTAAGGCTACTCCCATGCGTATCATGGTCAACTACCACTTCCTCAGGGTGAGACTCAGGGTGAGACTCCACACCCCACCACCACCGCAACACCAGCCGTGTGTTGCTTAGAATACCTAGGGCCAGCAGGTGTCAGCAACTCGGCCTGCTCCCAGGTTAACAACGGATCTAGGGACAGCTGCTTCACCCTGCCCCAAGCCCAGCCATCCCCAGACAAGCCCAAACCCCATATCTGTGCACAGCCAATCAGCACTGCTGAGGCAGTGTGTCAGCTGTAAAGATCAGGGAGGTGGCACATAAACCTGCCTGCTGAACCCTATTATGGGAGCATGGATCAGGTGAGTAGAAATAGCCAAATGCAAAAAAATCTCAATACTTTCTAGAAGACAAGCTTCCTAAATTGAGATGTCTAGGGTGCAGGATAAACTGTCTTTTAGACTAGATCTAAATCACTTGGTGGTGTCTTTACACCTACCACTAGGCCATATTTTATTGTCACAGCTGGTGTCCTGTATTATGGAAAGTTATTCATAGGCGACGGGAATATTTTGCTGTGTAATGGCCCATACTGTACCGAACTGCTAAAGTATAATGCTGTATATATATATATATATATATATATATATATATATACTCACATGAGTGTCCACCAGCATGACAGATAAACAAGAACAATGTAATTCTGCTTCACAGTAACTGAAGACAACTAAATTAAATATATTAATACATGGTTTTATATCTTTTACAACCCATTTTAAGATAAACATTGTGAAAATGTAACTTGTAGAAAAGAGTTAAAGTTTCCATTAATGTGCCACCCTCTTCAGTCTAAATCAATAGATTAATTAAACTAATAAATTATCTTAAAGAAAGAAATGCGTTTTTGAGAGCTAAATCACTTCAGTTCACTGCTCTAATGTTAATTTGGCTGGAGGATTCTCAGAAGAGTAGCTGTGCTTTTGAGTTCTTTGCCACATGTTTTTTTTCACAGCATTATTGCACCCACATTCAAAGAAGATTTTTTCTTTTATGCTTTTCCCAATGTTAATATATATATCTCAGTTGTAGTGCATGACAAAACAGTAACAAGCAAGACCAGCCCCACAGCATTACCGCATTATTCTAATCATGAAGGACATGTTTAAAAAAGGAAGTCGGCAGATGATGTGATAGCCCCATGGCATCATCAATAATGCAGGTCCACCCATAAGGTATGCAAAATTGCTGAGATATTTTAATACAGTTTCATGGCTAACTGAACAGCAGTGTAGCAGTCCTGAGAACTGAAAATCTTATTAGCAATAGCCAGAGAGCCAGAAAAAAAACAGAAAAATCATGAAGGAATCATACAATAAGGAGCCATCTGAAAAACTTTCCTTTAGTTGAAAGATGTGAAAGACAATAAAGGGAAATGGGAAACCACTCAATAGTATTTGCTGTTTGAAAAAGATTAATAAACCACACTGCACAGCATCCCTGCTCTGTGATCACCATGAACACATAGAGTGGAAGAAACATACATTCCGCAGGGTGCATGGCTAAGTAGAGCATGGTATACTCATGTCTGCATACATTCATGTATGCTGGACACACGATTCTGGGACTGAGCTAGGCATGTGCTGTGGGAGCGAGGATTGAGGTATGTCACCATGCCATGACATATTTAGATTCCAGTGCCAAGTACGGTGGGTTTTGGGCTAGATCCCAGGAGTCAAGTTTTCTACTACATGTGTCTGTAGCATTGAATGCTGGCCTACTAGAGAAAATAAACACAAACAGTGAGAGGTGAAAGATTTGTCAAAATTGTTTGTTGAATGATCCTACTAAATGTCAAATAAATAAATTGCCACATGGGAGACAAATGGGAAGAAATGGCAGTGCTGCTTAAATGTTTATGGGCCTGAATATTGATGTGGAACAATCTGGGTTACTAATTAATTGGGGTATGCAGAACACTCTCGTTGCCTTGAGTAGGATTGCATGAGGTATGCAATCCTACGGCAATTTATTTACTTGACATCTAGTAGGATCATTCAACAAACAATTTTGTTGTAACTTAACTATCAACTTTTACCAACTGTAACAAGAAGTAGGGGAAAATGATTGGCTAGCTCACGTTCAAGTATTCTGGAATTAGGGTTGTATCTGTAGCACGAGTGTTAGTCTAAAACCTATAAGATAAAAAAAAAGCTTACAAATGTAACTGTAACTGGTACTGACCTAGATTGATCTGCTTGACATGGTTCCTAGAAATGTTCTATATAAACGTACCATTGCTGTTTAGTTTTTTTTTTTTTACAATGTTTCATTAGTCCTCTAGTATTTCTCAATTTAATCCAATGGACTTGTCTTGGAATATTGCAGCAATTGTCATGACTGGAGCGCCAGAAGAGGGGGAGACTGCACACCACTGTATGGTGGACAATAAATGTTGCAGACCGCCTCCTCTGTCCAATATGGCTACTCCATTTGAAGAAAAATGACTTCTCATGCCTATTTTGAACCAGTCTTTATCTAAATCCAAGATAAGTTGGTGTAGCTAATGTTCTTCTTTCCAAACATGCATGTCTTGGTACAGCTTAATGAGCTGCATAGATAATGCTGTTCTTTTTAGGTTTCAATGTTGAGTCTTTTGAGTGAACCTGGTGTTGCCCACATGTGTTTCCAAGTTTAAAGCAGTCAAGGAACAAAATAAAAAGCCCACTTGCCATGTTTTAGTCCTATAGACAAAGTATTACCCTGTGTCTGTGTGTATGTATGAAAAATGGTTTTCTATTGTGCAGTTACACTGACCAACATATCCAAGGGTGCTATCCCAGTGTCCAGCACTTTATGGAATTTCTTACCATGCATGCCTTGGTTTGATATTATGTTGTAGGAATACAAGGGGAGACAGAACGTATCAAAACGTAGTTGAAGTGCATTTTAAATGGGCACTTGCCCTAAAGAAATCTCATTGTTTTCTAGAAAACCCATAGGTCATTTACATAATGGGCATTATCCACGTTGAAGTAACACTTCTGATTCAACTCTCATGCAGGTTACTGTCAATTTCACCTAAAAGTTAATAAATAGTAGTGGTCTGAGAATCTACAGTTTATGTGTTTTATTTCAGACTGAAGTGTTTTGCAAGAGCTTCTTCAGAGGTTTGACAGCAGATATATGAAGTTGATGTAATTGTACAGCTATGGAAATGAGTAGAACATTATTATTTGTGAGTCAATAGTAGCTTTGTGTCTCCATGGCAATATCCAACTGTCCAGTATTTGAGCCTTTTGTGGTTCTTTTATTGATATTCAATAGGAGAATATTGTTTTCTTATAATTTCTTTAAGATCCAAATGACTGATGAGATGATGAAGCAAGAGTGTCCCTAAAGTTCAATTCTAGAATAAAAAAAAAAAACTATTCAACCCCTCCCCCACTGCAACAGACCTCTTAGTTCTTGGATATTCAATACTAACAGTGTTAAAGATTCAAACAAGGAATCTATGTACACAACCCTGCTACCTCGCACAGAGTGCCTGGCATGACCCCTCTTTACAAATTGAATTAAATTACATGTTCATTGTGATATAGCCACTGCAGACGCCAGTCTCTGCTAAGTCTACAGCCCTCATGAGCACATCCTATTGTTTACTATTCAGGCCAGTTTAAGATCCTGCCCCACTTCCTTCTGTCGCTGGAGCCTTGCCACCACTGCAGGAAGCCTATGAAACTGCCACTGCCGCAATGCCACTCATGTACAGCGCTGTGCAGAATTAGTGTTTCCACTGAACAGAGATAAAGGGCAAATGGCATGCCACCAATATACTGCAGTGGGCATGTGAACATTGCATGGTTGGATCTGAGTCTTATCCTAAAGAGGGCTTTACGTAAAACTTTTCTAACAAATTGCTTCTCCCTGTGCTCTCATGTGGGACTGTCGATTAATATGTCAATATAGGTGAGAAATGTGAGACTTTATATGAATAACCTTTGCATAATAAATAATTGTGTGTTTTTAGTTAGGATAAGTTGGCTAACACGGTACAACAACTTACTAGTTAGGACTCTGTAATTAAAACATCATTGTTTGTTGGCCAGACCGGGCTGTTGCAAAACATGTAAAACAAGAAACTCCTAATCACTGAGGGTTTTTGACTTCCCACATCCCCCCTTAAAAGCAAGAAGCAATTTTACAAAATCTCCAAAGTGGAACAAACACAATAATGTGCAGTAATCCTAGCAGTCAAAACAATGAAAGATAATTGCTAAGAGGTTGTTGTTGGTTATTGTGCTTTGTTCTTTGTATTTATAAAGGGCCTATGTATAATGAGATTTTTAAGCTGAAAGGGCAATAGAAATGAGGCTATGCAAAGCTTATATTTAATACAAGCCATGCTTAATGCATAAGAACAGACCTAATTCTATAGGGCAGTTTTTTAATTTTTTGACCAGAGTTTCTAAACGTTATTTAGTTGCATGTACCTGTTAGAAGAACATGATGTGCAAATGTCTGGGCAGAAAATATAGGCAACACACATAAATGCTATACTCCCTGTGTAGATCTGCTATACTCACCTGCTGCGAAGATATAGGCCCTTATTTAACAAGGGATAGCGTCATGCAGCGCCTGGTTAGCGGGAGGTAGCGCCAACTAGCGACTGATCAACGCTGGTCAACACCAGACACGGCACACAATAGCACATTTATCAACCGAAATCTGTGTAGCGACTGGAATAGCGACATGTAGCGAATGATTCATCAATTTTTCATCCACAGCGAACAGCGCCAGTGTTGTGCCTTGCACAGCGCAAGGTATTACCTCTCGCTACCTGGCGCTCTCCCATACACTTCTATGGCAGACATTGTTTTTGGTTTTTTTTGGCTTTTTTTTTTTTAATTCTGACATGCATTAAACATAATTTATGATTTGTCTGTAATGTTTTTGTTGGTTTTTTTTTTCAAAAAAATTTTAATTTCGGACTGTGTCACTTGGATGTCCAACTCACAGCCCTCTCCCAATGTCATTTCAGTTATTGTTAGCGTTTTTCGAAGGTGTCTAACCCCCCAAACTATCTTTTTTGTCAAAGCGTTACAGGCGCTCTGTGCCGCAGTCAGCTAACAACAGCGCCCACGCTCTATGAGAGTAATGTCTTTGATGAATCCGTGGTATAGCGGCGCGGCCCAGTCGCTATGCCGAGTCGCTATGTGTAGCAGGCCGCGGCGCTATGCTGATCATACATGTGTGTTTGTTTTTGGTTCGCTATTTCACTTGTTACGCCCCCAGTCGCTGTTGCTGAATATGCAGCAGACGGCCGCAGCTGACTCGTCGCTATACGTTATTGTGATGTTGCGTAACCTAGCGAATTGCTAAGCGTATTCAATTGCTAAGCGTATACAAGCGTATTTTAGCGATGCATGTTTGTTTTTTTTTTCATTTTACTTTCGTTTTGCAACTGCCGGTTTCCACCTCTGAGGATTCACCATGCGGCCCAGATGGCGAGCTGTCCCCCTCCCCAGCTACTCCTCCAATTCTTCCTCCCCAATCCCTCCCTCCCTCCTCCCCCTGTCTCCCCTGGTCCCTCAACATCCCCTGCACCCCCCGCACCCCCAAAATGAAAGCGAAAAAGAGTGGATCCTCGTGTCAACGGCCAGGTGGTCAAAGTAAGTATATGTTGCATTTATGCTGTGCAACCATATAGCTTGTTATTTATGCATATTAGTCTATATATATATGTATTGATGTTTTTTTTAATATGTGTTTTTATATAGGATTTTTTAAAGAGGGAATACGACTATGCCCGTTGTGCAAAGAGGCGCATAGCATTGGAGGTGAAGGCGACTGTGTCCCGGCGCTTCCACACCCAGCTCACTGTCCGGTCCATAGTACAGAAGTGGTCGGACTTCAAGTGCCGGGACCCAGAGGGCGTGTATAGGCTCTATGATGCCTATGCTTCAGGTAAGTGTCAGCTCACAACATGTAAATCATTCCACTAATGTAGTCTTATCCTTTATTTATTTTTTTTATTCTGGTTGTTAAAGTTGTCATTTCCCCCCCCCCCCCCCTTTTACACAGATAAGCGTCCTCCCCTGGGCAAACTTGGGAAGGGTTTCCTCCCCCGCAGAAGAGTGGTGGGGTCGGATGACTCTGTGGGGGAGGGGCCCTCTCACCAGTCCAATCTAGAGGACCCAGGGAAGGAAGGGGATGACGCCCCAGAGGAGTGTGCTGCTGGGGGGCGGGCAGTCTGGAGCCTCAGCTCCTCACAATTGGACTCAGTTGAGTCCTCAAACCCTGTGGGCCACTCTCAAGTGGGGAGTGAGAGTATCTGGGAGTGAGAGGGAGGAGGGTGGCCCATGTGGTTTGGGATCTTCAGGGCCAATTGTGAGGAGTCGAGGCTCCACGCCTCCTCCTCAGAGTCCTCCCTGGGAAACCAGCGGCAGGTCATCCCCTGGTGAGTGCATTTCTAATTCTTGTTTGTCTGTTACAGGTGATCCTGGTGACTTAGCAATAATCTTGTGCCCTTGTTATCTGGTTTTTAGGGCATCATAGAGCCACCACCTCCAGCAGCTATGCGCCAGCCCTTGCCCGCGGGCATAGTCGTGGTAAGTGTTTGTTATCCCTCACATACCATATGTAATGACATTCCTTAAACATACACATGTTTACTGGTCCATAGTACAAGATGGTAGTGTAATTTAAATTAACCTCACAAATCCCACTCCAGTGCAATCCAACTGCCAACCACCCCTATGTTTCTGCCCACACCATGATGGTGGCTAGCAAATGTGTTAGTTTTGTAAATTGTTCCCGGCTAACACATGTTGCACACTCTACAAGTAAGATTCTACACTCAACTTCAAATTAGGCCTTAGCATTGCACTGTAAAGGTTATTGGCACATTATCTTGATGTGTCCATGTTGCACACATAAATAATTCCCATGAACTCACGGACCAGTAAATATGCTAATGTCTGACAACATGTGTGTAACCATGCAAGCATTTTTTTGGCAGACTCCATAAACAGATGGATGTCAAATCTTAATGTGTAATTGGCAAACTCATTTTTTTTTTCCTTTCTCATGACAGATGTTTCCACGCAGACGGAGCCGGTGACCATACTCCCCACCCCAGCTCCCGGGACATCCAGCAGCATGGGCCCCAGCCACAGCTGCGATGGTGAGTATATCCCACTTCATATGCCTAAAGACTTTGGACACCTATGTGTTATTCTAAAATGTCTATAAATTGACAAAGTCCCTATGTATTTTCGAAGCACACATCTAGGTTACATTTGATTGTCCTACAATCCTAAATGCATGTCTGCATGCTTGATTGTTGGCTCACATTCTTGCTTTTTCCACGTAGTGTTAAAATGTGGGATTATAACCAAAACATTTTGCTGCTAAGGTTGGGAACTCTAATATGCTTTTCACAAGCAGTTTAATCGTTAGGACTTAGGCCCTGATGTTTGGCTGTAAATAACCAAATAAATGTCCACAATGGGATTTATCCCTTCATTGATTCCCAAGAGTTCAGAGTAAATGTATGCTTTGGATGTTCTAGCCACAAGGCAGGCACTAGTACTCATATAATGGTAACACATAAGGCCACAGTTTACACCAATGTTAATGTGTGGGTCAGCTAATTTGAGCCAATTTCATAACATTGCTCCATCTGTGTATGTTGAGATCACATTTTTTGTCTTGCTTTTTTTGACTCTCTACAGCTTGTGAAACCGAGCATCGCAGACTGTGGCAGTATGTCCGTCGGACGCGCCTTATGCTGCTGGGCAAGAAGAGACATCGTTAGGGTGGGGGGTATGGTTTTGGCCGCTGTGCGGCTTAATGTTGGCCATGTTGGCCGCCTTGCGGAAAAATAAATGTTTGATATTTTTCTACTTACAGTGTGTTGTGCCTTGTAAAGCATAGTTTAAGTGTCTAGCAACCCATTAGTTTGTAAATTTTTGGGTAAATTTTTAGGCATTTAATGTGTAAACCATAGTAATATTGTCAGAACCCCGGGTTTGGCTGATGCCCGGCTGGTGGCTGGGGTCTATTACCCCATCTGCGGTATCGGTAGCCACCAGCGGGTGTCAGCAGAGCTCTGGCTGCTCACCCAATCTGCAGATCCACCTGCCACCAGCGGGTGTCAGCAGAGCTCTGGCTGCACACCCCATGTGCAGTCCCATCAGCCACCAGCGGGTGTCAGCAGAGCCCTGGATGCTCTCTCCCCATCATCTGCTGCACCTGGTGTGAGGAGCTATTTAAGTAAGATCGGCCCTCCACCTGGTGCAGCAGGATTTTGTTTGTTTGGTTACTTGTGTCTGGAGTTCTGAACTTAAGTCTGTACCCGTTCCTACCGGAGTCTGGAGACTGCCGGCATCTGTCATAGACCCTTAGGGTATCTAGGGTTTTTTGCTATTAGGTTTTTTGTTAGTGAGCCTTATTTTGTATCTGAAGTTAAGATATTTTTATTGTTTTTTTTTCCTTGATTAAAACCTTTATATACATTTTGGTAGTTGTGTCATTGCTCTGGCCAAACTGTCTGCTCCCTGGCCGAGAGTTCACATTAGAGAACTCCTCGGCCTTGACAAATATATGGCCAACAATGTGTGTCATACATTTATGGCTACATGTACATATGTAGATCTAGAGACTCATCCCTGACTGTGTTAGTAGCTATGTCTTTTCCAAAACACTATTTTGAGCTTGGGTAATAACATTTATTCACACAAAATATTAAAACAAACAAACAAAAAAAAATATTATTCACTAGGTGGCCTTGGAGGTTGGGATTCATTGCTAGGGGTGGTGTTGGGGGACAACAGTGCAGTAAAAAAATAGACTGCTGTTGTATCAGCTGATAGATCAACAACAAAGTTTGGTCCTGGCGCTGTGCAGATTGCTCCATGGCATGTGTAATTTGTTGTATTGTCATTGTGATCTCAGATTGATGGCAATTTTGTCCTTCTTGTAGCTGGTGCTGAAGGGCCTGAATTTGTTGCTGAGCCAACAGCAACTGATTTTCCAACGCCGCAATGCGCTCATTATTTCCATCACGCGGCTGTTGGTGACCACCAGCTTCCGGACCCCTAGCTCGTAAAAATCCGCACTTATGGGTGCAAGACCTCCTCTTCTTGGGTGTTCAGCCTAAAAAATCAAAAAACAAGATTGTAGTGAAGCTGAAACAATGCAGGTATGCCCCTCCCAATCATTTCCCCAAAGGGTTAAATTCTAATTTACCGTTGCTTGAGCCTCTGTAGCTTGGCCACATGGCACTTGGGCAGACGGCACAGCCTGGGTTTCAGGTATGTCCTGCAAAACAAAAAATATGTTTCATGTTACATGGTGGTTCCTGGACTACCCACGAACATGTCAATGTGGTTAGTGTTCCCAAAAATCTGCCATGTTACCTCAGTGTGCTCCACCCTAAGTAGTTCCGGGGTCTGGCTGCCAGAAAGGGGCAAATCCACATCTGAGAGAGGGGGCTAGCTGGCATATGCTAAACAGGAAAGTCAGGTTAGTCGGTCATTTGAGATTGGGCACATTTTTTAGGTATAGACTATCGAGGCCATACCTCGACAAAGTGCCAGATTGCACAATAGCAAAAAGGGATCTTTGAAACTCAGATTCCAAACATGTATGTAAGAGGAAGAGTAGTCAATCATTGGCCCAAACACTAACATAGACACATTGCTCAAATTACACATACCCGCCATCTCACAGATGTCCAGAGTTAGGCTCTCACTCGAGCTTTGCCCTTGAAAATACATGTGTGGGGGGGGCGTGGCTAGGCACCGAGGAAGATGGCTGCCTCTTAGTGCTCAGCACCACGGAGCACAAAAGCCACCTCACAGCAGCTTCAGTAGCGCCTAGACTGCCCACATCACAACAGCTGGCACCCTGCTTGCCTTCCCCGGCCCACGGATGGGCAAGAGCGGCGTCAGAACAAAGGAGAGGAGGACGGGCAGAGAGAAGAGGAGCGCCACGTGTCCTCGCCAGCCCGACATCATGGCGGGGCTCAGACGGCAGGCCCAGACCACCCAGCACGTGCACCGCGAACGGGACACACAACGCGAGTCCCCGCCGAGCCTGCAGCAGCAGCAGCTGCGACCCCCACGACTGCCTGCATTGGAGGAGGCGGGCCAGCCGACAGAGCGGGAGGTAGGAGCCGCGTCGAGCCCCGAGCACGCGAGCGGGAGACGGCCGTCCCCGCCGCTGACACATGTCCTGCCCCTGACACCCGGCATAATAAGCTCTCCCCCGCTCCTGGAGACCAACTTAACCCAGGAGGGTGAGGTGAGGGAGCCATCCCGCCCCACAGCGTGGGCCCTGAGATTCCCCCCTGGCCACTCACACTGAGCCTCAGGCCACAACAGAGCGGTCCCCCCCGCAGTGGGCACACGGTGACCCTCGCCTGAAAGACATGGCTGGCGACCCCCGGCCCACGCAACACAGCCCCCGGATGTCTGGGGTCCCTGGAGGGGACTGGGCCCCACATGCAGGCTCACCTGGCCGCAGCGGCTGGGACCCAGATGGCTCGCCTCTGTCCCTCCCTGATGATGAGTTCCCGCAGCTCCTCAGAGAAACCCCCGCAGCCGCAGTGATCGATGATAACGCTTCCCAGATCTTGCTGGAAGACACTCCAGAAGGAGATTGGCCGAGTGCACAAAATACTCCCTGTCCAGCTGATCCTATCGTGCGAGATGAGCAATTGCTGGCTAAGTTCAAGCTTCTGCTGCAACAAGAATTGGCTGCCGCTGTAACCCAGCTTACCGCCAGCTTTACCAGAGACATCAGGGACCTGGGCGACCAAACCAATACTCTGGAGGAAAGAGTGGACGAAATCGTGACGATCCTGGAGTCCAACGTGTCCGCCGCCGAAGCAGTGCGGGATGAAGTGGGCCTATTGCAGTAAAAATTAGAGGATCTTGAAAATAGATCCAGGAGACAAAATGTCCGGATCCGGGGCATCCCGGAATCTATGGAGGATGTTCCCGCCACGGTCACAGCGCTACTTCAGGAACTGCTCCCTTCTTTGCCAATTGACCGCTTGGAACTGGACAGAGCACACAGGGCCTTGGGCCCAAAACGATCGGACGGTCGCCCCAGGGACATTGTAGTTCGACCCACGTTTTACCGCACGAAGGAGGCCATCCTCCAGGCATCTAGAGAAAAGGCCAACTTGTCTTTCCAGAACCATGCCTATCAGATATTCCCCGATGTTGCCCCCCAAACGCTCCAGCGTCGGCGAGAGATGAAATCAGGACTGGACATTTTGAAGTTCCACAATGTCAGGTACCGGTGGGGATTCCCCTTTAGATTACTGTTCTCCCATGTGGGTCGGCAATGCTCGGCCGGCTCTCTTAGCGAGTTGCTGGCAATTATACGTGAGCTTGGCCTGCCCGTGGTCGACCCGCCAGCGGCCCCGCCCGACCAGGTGGCCCGGCGGACACCCGATCGTCGGCCCTTGCGGCCCTTGTGGGAGAAGGTTCGCCCGCGGAGGAGACGGGACCGGGGGGCCGGCCGCCCTCCCTCGTTAGGCTCTGGCCCGGGCTGAGGGGGTTTGTTCGTCCTCGGCCCGGGCCGGGGCCCCGTGGTGGGGTGCCTGTCCCCCCCGATCTCAGGAAAATTGGTGACCGCGGATAAGTTATCCTTTACATTGTTGCTGGTTATACTTGATATTTGTGTTAACTAACCTCAAGGTATTTCTAACATAGAGTTTGTTGCTGTTCTTGCCCACCCTGCTGGCCCCCCGATGCAGCTTGCCGTGGCTTGGAACCCTATGGCATTAGAAACCTACGCCAGCGGATACGGGCCGGACGGGTCCGGGAAACGCGTGGCGGCGCCCGGCCCCTCCTCCCCCCTCCTCTCTAACTTGAGTTCCAGCATTCTTTAATTTGCTCTCATAGGCCATATTTGGAAGGAGGTGGTAATCTGTGCCTCCGAGAGACACCCCCCCCACAAAACATGTCGACCCACGCTGGGGTACCCCTGTCCCCAGCGCCTGAGTCGTCCCCTGCTGCGGCAGGAATTGGTCGTGCCGCCTCCGGCACAAAGTGTTGCACTGGACCTCGGTCCCCTTTATCTAGACTGTTCATTGTATTTGAATTGTTTACTGTGTTAAGTTTTCTCTTGTGTTTTCTTCTCACTACCTCTCCCCCTCGCCCCCCCCCCCGCGCCTGGTCTGCCCTTTTTCCCACTCGTAAACCGATTCTGCCTAGATGGTGGGGCTTAACATTAAATTAATTTCCCACAACGTCCAGGGCTTTAACAGCCCTGTCAAGAGGAACAAAGCTTTTCACTATTACAGGTCTTGCAAAGCGGATATACTCTTCCTACAAGAGACAAGGTTCTCGACCCACTCTAGGCCAAAGTACCTGAGCCATCACTACCTGGTGTCCCATATGTCATGCGCTAGAGAAAAGAAAAGAGGGGTGTTGATAGCTTTTAGTAAGAACCTCCCCTTTATCTGTTGTAAAGAAATCATTGATCCGACGGGTAGATATGTGGTTCTTCAAGGGTCGCTGTACGATATTGATGTCACTCTGGTCACATACTACACGCCCAATTCCTTCCAGACACGCTTTTTTAAACACCTACTGTCGGTAGTCCAGAACAACACTAAGGGCATCTTAATAATGGGTGGAGACTCAAATATGGTTGTGAACCCTAAGGTGGACAGACAGAGGACGGGGCAACCCGCTACTGCGACGCAGGGTGTAGATCCCCACACTACTGGCTTTGGTGATCTTCTGGACACACACGGCCTTTGCGATGTCTGGAGGGAAAAACCCCCCACTACCAGAGACTTCAGGTTCTACTCTAACCCTCATGGGTCCTTTTGTCGGATAGACCATATCTTTGTCCCTCAGGCTATACTCCCGGCAATCATTAGCTCTAAAATCCACAACTCGACCTGGTCAGATCATAATCCTGTAACGGCGGCGGTTGACCTGCTGGTCCCAACCAAGCGATCTTATAACTGGAGATTAAACGACTCCCTCCTGTGCTCTCAGGACACGTGCCTGAAGATCCAAGACACCCTTAAGGATTATTTTGCCCTAAATGTCGACTCAGTCCGCTCCCCGATCACCCTTTGGGAGGCCCAGAAAGCTGTTATGCGGGGTAATATCATAAATATTGCTTCCCTTAGGAAAAGAGAGAGACAGAAGCGACTTAAGGAACTGACGGTGAAATATGAGCAGGCAGAGGCACAATGGAAGAGAGCCCCGAATCCTAAACATAAAAAGATCGTTGATAGGCTTAGGACGGAGCTCAATGTGCTCTTAGATGATCAGGCTGAAAAACGGCTTCGCTGGGCCAGAGAAAGATTTTACGCTAGGGGCAACAAACCGGATACTATGATGGCCCGGAAGCTAAAAACCACCGCCTTAGACAGACAACGGCCAGTGAAGCTTAGGCTTGGTTCGGGTTCCACAACGGCCAATCCGGACAAAATTGTAGCCGCATTTCGGCGATTTCTATCTACATTATACTCGGTCCCCCCAAAGGCCGACCTTGAGAGATTCTTCGAGCACGTTGAGCTACCGCCCGTGACCCCAGACCACATTGCCCTGATGGACTCCCCTGTCACACCTCAGGAGATAATAGCGGCCATTAAATCTACCAAGACCTCCAAGACCCCGGGACCTGATGGTTTCAGTAACCTTTATTATAAAAAGTTTGCCCCCCTCCTGGCACCCCACCTGGCCAATCTCTTCAATGCCATGTGCGCGGAGGCTGCCCTGGGCCCTTGTTCCCTGCTGGCAGACATCTGCATGATACCGAAGCCCGACAAAGATAGCCTGTTAATACCCAACTACAGGCCCATATCTTTAATCAATGCGGATGTGAAGCTGTTGGCCAAAGTGCTGGCAACCAGATTGAATACGTTTTTGGAAAGCCTTGTTCATAGAGATCAAGTGGGTTTTGTACCATCCCGCCAGGCGGGGGATAATGTCAGGAGGGTCGCCCACTTGGTCCACCATGCCCGGGCAAGAAACATCCCAGCCTTTCTGTTGTCCCTTGATATACAAAAGGCTTTTGACACTATTTCCTGGGATTACTTGCTCTGGGTGTTGAAGAAATGGGGTTTTGGGCAAAGATTTATAGACTGGATCAAGGCCCTCTATAATGGCCCAACAGCACGTGTGCGGTACTCGGGCTTCACCTCCGAGACTTTCCGGATTTCCAGGGGTACGAGACAGGGATGCCCCCTCTCCCCAATCCTTTTTATATTGGCTTTGGAGCCTTTGGGTATAGCAATAAGGCAAAATCCAAACGTTAGGGGACTGGTAGTAGCGGGAGTCCACCATAAGGCCCTCTTCTTTGCGGACGACGTTGTGGTGGCAATCTCGCAGCCCCTTACCTCCCTCCCAAACTTGTACGCCATTCTGGATAAATTCGCCCACATCTCCGGTCTGACTATAAATAGTGACAAATCTCAGGCCCTTAATATATCTTTGACCTCAGAGACGGTGACGCAAATTAAAAATAATTTTTCCTTCAAATGGACGACAGAGCCACTTCTATACTTGGGGGTACGCATTACGGCGACATACGAGGACCTTTATGGGGCTAACTACCCACCCTTGTTTAGATCTTTAGCACGGCTACTCGATACTTGGAAGCCACACTCGCTCTCCTGGCTGGGCCGTATAAACGCGGTTAAAATGTCCATCCTCCCTAAACTCCTATACTTTTTTAGAACGCTGCCAGTACCAATCCCATTGTACAGACTGCGTGTGATGCAGAGGACAATATTGACTTTTATCTGGTCTGGCGCCCGTCCGCGAGTACCCAAGCGCACCATGTTCTGCCACAAATCGCTGGGTGGGCTTGGTGTCCCCAACATTAGATTCTACTATAAGGCCTCCCAAATAGCTCAACTGGCCCCCATGCATTCATCCTCAAAGCCTCCCCTCTGGACGTTTCTGGAACTCCCAGACTGCTCGCCAACCCCGATAGATGGCCTACTATGGATGGACCCGGCGTCCAGGCCTGGGACACTTAGCCCCCTAATGAAGCATTCACTTTCAGTATGGGACTCAGTGAAATACTCCGCCTCCCTGATGTCCCCCCATACTCCTCTAGCACATCTCTGGGGTAACCCGTCCTTTCCCCCGGGAATGGATAATAGCTCAACTTATAAATGGTGGAGGGAACATGGGATGACTAAGGTATTGCACCTCTTGTCAGAGGAGGGGTTCTTGTCTTATGGCTCCTTGAGAGAAAAATGTGACGTCCCCCAGAGGGCCTTTTTCCAATATCTACAGTTGAGGCACTGGTTAACACCTCTAACTAGATTGGGGCAACCCTTTCGGAGGTGTACCCCCTTTGAGGAGATCTGTAGTGAAGACCCGTTCCGTAGGGGGTTGATATCCATGTTGTACTCTAAGTTGAATAGCACGGGGCGGGTGTGCATGCCCATGTGGAGAAATGGGAACGGGACCTGGTCCCTGTCAATCAGATAGGGGGTGGGCGGAAATTTGGAATGCGGCCTCCTCATGCTCCATGAACGTTCTGACAACTGAGACTTATAAAGTCCTGTTTCGTTGGTATTTGGTGCCCAGTCGCCTCGGTAAGATGTTCCCAGGGCAGGCCAATACATGCTTTAGGGGTTGTAACGCCGAAGGCACCTTTATGCATATCTGGTGGACCTGCCCCATGCTAACCCGTTTCTGGTCCCATATACACAGGATAGCCGGCAGAATGTTCCAAAGAAACGTCAAAAAGGATCCCTGGGTGGCCCTCCTTCACTGTAGACCTCCAGAGCTTACTAAAAAACAGAGCAAGCAGTTTATTTACTTGCTCCTGGCGGCGAAGCAGACCATCGCCAGGGCCTGGAAAAGACAGATTGTTCCAATATCGGAGGTGTCGCCTAGAATGAATGGATTCTTGGTTAACGAGAGGCTCTCAAGCATTCTGGCCGACACCCGGGATAAGTTTCTCTCCATCTGGGAACCATGGATACAATATGCCTGGCCCAGTGCTCCATTGGGTTTGCTCCATTAGGCGATCGTTGCAGACCAGGCTGCGGGGATCCCCCCCCCTCCCCTCCCCTCGTCCTTCACCCCCTCCTCCCATTGTCCTCACCCCCCATTCCCCCCCCTTCCCCTATTTATTTCTCTATTTTCTTGTGATTTTCTCTGCCTCTTGTCGTGTGGCTGGCCCCCCGTCGGTCTCCTCGGCCAAGGCCGGGGTTGGGCGGCGGGGGGGGGCGGGCCACGATGAGAGGCCATTATGGTTTGCATATGACGGCAATTAATTGACGCGAGAGACAACGTGATTGAGGATTGATAAAAATTGACAAATTTTGATGTATTCATTGTTTATTCAAGCTTTTGCCACACTGTAATCACATTGCCAATCATTTTCTTGTTAATCCGAAATGCCGCGTCTCGCTACTGGCTTAGACCACGAGAACTTGCTGTAACCACTGTGTTGTTTGCCTCCCCTGCGTGGGATGGATTCCTGTTTGGCTGACCATTTATTTCTTTTGTATTGCCTCCTTTGAATAAAATAAAATATTGAAAGAAAATACATGTGTAAACACAAGTTGGACTAATAAATTCCAAAAAAAGGTTAGGCAACATCCTTACTAGATAATAAAGCAAACCCAACTTACCCTCATTTCTAGCAGCCTCACGGTGAAGGGCCCTTTCCGGACAGCCACTTCTTATATTCCGGCCAACTAAAATACACCATGAATGTCTATAAATATTTGCAACACTACTCTGGTGAATGTTTGTCTTTTAATATACCACAAAAATGTATTGAAATCACTCAAAACACTTTACTAATGAGCATGGGGATGGCAAATCCACTATAAATAGCCATCTTGAAGTTGACATTGAATACATGTATATTATTAGACTAACAAAATAGACCCAGTGTAACATAACCAGCATAAAGGATACAGTGTTTTTGCCAATACACACCAACAGGGTCCTGTTGACCTGCAACATAGGAAGTGGTGTCCAAAGATAAAGCAGTGACTTGGCCTACAAAGAAAAAAGAGGAATGAAAGACATGCACTTGTGTTAAAGCGGCTAAAGCAAGGTTGACATGTGCACTTACCGGCATCCAAAGAGTAGCTTGGCTCCTGAGGAGATGCTGGTGCAAATGGAGGTGCAGCTATCCAAAAGCAAAGTAAGGATTTAGGCATTGGTAATGTGCGGCACCAAATAAACAATGAATAAAGGTGTGTGTGAGCAGCTCAATCACTAATATTTAGACACCAAAATTCAGATTACGCAGGGCCTGAGAACTAGAAATTCCATTATTCAGCATTGCATGTCCCAACTTTGTGCAGTCAGATTTAAGAGTAGGGAAACCACAAAACACAGAGTGCCTTGGCGGGCCAGTGTGGCTTACACATGTATCTGCAGATATATGCAAACACATCTCTGGCTTCCAACATAGCTACACATGTTTGTGGCTTCATATTTAGTTGATGATAGGGTTAAACTGGGCGTGAACTTAGTTCCCAGGCCCATATTACTAATCCTAAAATGGGGTAAAAACTATTGTTTGAGGTGCTCCCACCCCCTTTCTTCCAAACAAACCATCACATACATTATTGATAAATACCTTCAATAGCAGACTGGGTTAGGCTTGAGGTTGGTTGAAGGGCAGGATTTGGGGTGTCCTCCTCCCCCGAATCAGGGACATCACCCAACACACTCCTACTTGGTCATACTGGCCAGGTGCTTGTAGCAACAGCTCCACTGCAATGACTGATGTTTCTTGCAACCATGTGTGGAAGCCAATTAACTAATTAGAGAGCTCATTAAGCAAACAACACAAACAAAGACAACAATGTACTCAGGTAGACTAAACACTTGTTAAATGTGGCTCTACAAACGGCTATTTAATTTGAGAGCAGCTTACCTTTCATTGGTCCAAAACTGAATGTTCAACCATGTCCGCTAAAGCACGCAAGTATCTGCTCACGTACGCCAGTATGCTTTAGCGTACGCATGTGCAATCCGTTTCTAGCACACCTGGTTAAGCTAATTGCAGACAGGAAATAGCAAAGCAACGCAAAAGGCGGCAAAGCGGACCAGTCCTTTTCCCAAGTTAAGTATAAATGGCTTTCTTTGACAACCTTCTTGGATTGTTACACTGTGGCAAAGGCTGTGGTGTGGTCCTTTGTTCCCTTGCTTCATATCACTGTCTGGCTGGGTTTGGCCCTTACTCTCTGTGGCTTGTTGGGTGTTTTCTGACATCAGTGCTGCTGGAAGAACAGGAGGCCAGGGAGGAGGGTGCTGTGAGGCTTAGGGCACCCCGATCCTTTGGCATCCGTCTTTCAGTGTGATTTAAGTGATGAGCAGATCAGAAGCCGCTTTCGTCTGAATCGTGCAGCACTACAGTCCCTATATGATCAGATTAAGACCAAAATCAATCCATCCACCAGACGCACCCAATCCATTCCAGGCATAGTTCGCCTATGTGCCACGCTTAATATTGTGGCACAAGGGAATTTCCAGGCAACCTCTGCCCTCCTCAGCGGGATCAGCCAGGCTACAATGAGCTGCATATTTTTCCAGGTAGTACTGGCTATTTGTGACCTTATCCCTGTTTACATCAAATTTCCTGAGGATGAGGTTGCCCAAATCAAGCATGCGTTCTACCGCATGGGAGGGATTCCGAATGTGCTAGGGTGCCTGGATGGTACACATATCCCTTTCCGCCCTCCCCGTGCACAGGAGCTGCATTATAGGAATCGGAAGCAATACCATTCCATGAATGTCATGGTGGTCTGTGACCATGATATGAAGCTGCGGGTCGTGAGATCTGGCTTCCCCCGGATCATGCCACGATTCTTACATGCTCCAGCAGTCAGTCCTGTGCCGGAAGTTTGAGAACAATGAAATGCCACCTGGCTGGCTACTGGGTAAATACCTAACCATGACAAAGTATTTTTTTAAAAATAATGTAGCCTAGTAAGCAACATTTAACATATGGCCCAAAATAACATGTACTAGTACTAATTGCTGTCCCTCTCATTGTGTTTATTCTACAGCGGATAAGGGATATGGGCAGAGAACGTGGGTCATGATTCCCGTCAGAAACCCACAGACCTCTGCCCAACGACGCTACAATGCAGCACATCGCAAAACCAGAAGCATTGTGGAAAGAACCATTGGACTGCTGAAAGCGCGCTTTCTGTGTTTGGCACGCCCAGGAGGAGAAATGTTGTACAGTCCACAAAAGGTCTCCAAAATTATCCTCGCATGCTGTGTCCTACACAATATTTGCATATGCCACAGTATACAACCCCCTGAAGAAACAGCAATGGTGCCAGAAATCCCCAACATGGCCGCAGAAACGAGTGAGGACACCCAGACTGGATTTGAGCTAAGGGAAAGCATGATAACGTTGTTTTTCTCGGTAAGCTACCTAACCTTGACTATAATACAAGTACTGCACTACAGGGGAACTATTTGTTGGATCCAATAATAGGGGGGGTGCAAGTTGACCCAAACCAGAATAAGGGGGGGGTGCAAGTTTACCCAAACCACAATAAGGGGGTGTGTGTAAGTTGACCCAAACCAGAATAAGGGGGTGTGTGCAAGTTGACCCAAACCAGAAGAATGGTGGGTGTGCAAGTTCACCCAAACCAGAATAAGGGGGGGGGGTGTAAGTTGACCCAAACCACAATAAGGGGGGGTGCAAGTTGACCCAAACCAGAATAAGGGGGGGGGTGTAAGTTGACCCAAACCACAATAAGGGGGGGTGTGCAAGTTGACCCAAACCAGAATAAGGGGGGGTGTAAGTTGACCCAAACCAGAATAAGGGGGGGTGCAAGTTGACCCAAACCAGAAGAATGGTGGGTGTGCAAGTTGACCCAAACCAGAATAAGGGGGGTGCAAGTTGACCCAAACCACAATAAGGGGGGTGTGTAAGTTGACCCAAACCACAATAAGGGGGGGTGTGTAAGTTGACCCACATAAGAATTAGGGGTGTTGTGCAAGTTGTCAAAAATTGGCCAATAAAAAAAAAACCCTTGTAATGTAATTAAATGCTACAAACCAAAATTATTAATAAAAACTAACTACACTTTTTCTTCTTTTTTAGGCACCAAAAAAACCCCAAAAAATTAAAAAAAATTTAAACAAATAAACATGGTGCAATGTGTTTACTAGTGAAGGTTCTAACATTGATTTCAATCCAACAGCAAAACAACGCTAAGGCGCTGTCTTGAATAGCGTGTGAAAACATTACAGCGCCTATAAAGCTGATCTGAAACATCACATTCACCAATGTAGGCATTCTTTCCAACAACGGCAGATAGCGACTGAGGTGGCCTGCTATAGTGACTCACAGCCGTTCGTGGCGTATGCTAGCGGCGCTCATCTGTCGCTACCTGGCGCTATTACTGAATCAGCCTCCTAATCTGTATGTGGTGGTGTTCTAGAAGTTGTACAAGGCCTCTAAGAAAAAAAAACCCTAGATAGATATCCCCCTCCACACTCATGTCATACCTGCACTTTAACATACACTAGTTGGTGCAACCACATTTTGAGTGTGGCCATGGAAAAATTCAAAGGAAAGAAAGGGTACATTTTGGAGACCTGCAACAGCATCTACAGTGCACTGCAGGAAATGGAAGACAGGCACATGGTACAGGTACATAGTTCTTGTTGCCTTATTATTGCAATTGCCTGGGCTGACCCTTTACATGATTAAAATATTCTATTAGTAGTACAATTAACTTATAAACTGTCCCTTTGAAGTAACTTGAAGCATTCTTCTACCTGCTTTGCGCTCATTTTTCTCATGCCAAAATACACCCTCTATTACTTGCAAGGTCGAACTGGATCACTTGGGAACCACCAGAAAAAATCCTTCTTACGGCCCACCAAAGAAAATTATCCTTGGGGCCTAAAGCACAATTCCCTTTTAATAATTTTAAAGCTGGAGTTTATTGACCAAATAGAACTCCATGCAAGCCAGAAACACTGTTTTAGTCTTGGGTCTCTTGTAATGCCTGGATGGTGGCCTTGGGTCAGTGCCTGTGGCCCAGTGGAGGATACTTTGGTACCCTGGTGGGCCAGTCAAACAGTTTAGTTTGGTACGGTAGGTGATACTTTTAGCAGCACTGGCATTTGAGTTTTAAGGGGGCCTGTCACCTTGGGTCAAAGCAGTAGGGAGTTAGCCAAATGATTTTTGAGAGGCAGTGGAAACATTTTTTTCTTTCTGTAACAGCAGTCTATGGGGAAGCCTTTAAGTGCCAAGCATGTGAAATTCATGTGGTTGCTTCTCCTGTGCCTTACATGCCTATGCCTCCAATCATCCCCCCAGGTGTCTTCAACGCAACAGAGACTGCCATTGCAGGGGGAGGCCTTTAATACTGGCTTGTGAGATGATGTCATCTCACTTGCCATTATCAAAGGCTTTTCTCGGCAGCAGGTGGGAGTGGCAGATACCAGAGTGAACTGGTAGTGGGGCAGGGGACTCAGATCCTCTGTTCCATTTCTGGCTTTAGCATTTCACATCCAGCTGTAAGTGAGCAGTGCTGGATGATGTGGGACATCAGTGATCAGCGCTCGATGGATGTAAGTAGTAAAAAAGTAGTGCAAAAAAATGAAAGAACTTTTTTCTACTGATACATATGTAGTACTGTTGTAATTGGAAGGAAAATGCCATTTACATGCAATATGGTTTTCTTGAAATACATGTTGTTCTTTACAAAATGTAGTTGCTTTTTTCATTTTTTTCACATATTTTAGCCCAAAATATTGAGCAAATACAACAAAAATTACAAACAAGACATTTCATGTTAAAGCCCAAGCTCTGCTAAAAAAACAATATATAATTTCTCCTGGAAATCAGTGGAAATTCCTGCTAAAATCACAGTTAAACATGTATAGAGAAAATGTAAAAAAATGGCCTAGCAACAGAGGGGGAGAAATCTTTTGATAGGCAAACACTAAAAGGGTGAAATGGAAGAAAAAACGTGCTTACTGCCTCTCAAAGATTAGCCTCTCCAAAAAAAGCCAAGGATAATTTGAGAACCCCAAAAAATAATACCCATTGGAGGTAAGCCAAAAGATTGGGTGTGCTTTTGGAGTGCCTCACAAATCTTTGGATACATGTGCAGTGAGCCTACTACTCAACACACAAGTGCAAAAACAATGGGGGTCATTCCTCAATGGATAGCGGCAGGTAGGGCCTCATAGCGGCAGGCAGCGTCTGGTGAAAGCTGGGCGATGTACGCAATACCACATTTATGAAGGAGATTCTGGTGAGCGACTCTAACAGCGCAATGTAGCGTACGATTCATCATTACAGGTGGCTCAGTGTATAGCGCCAGCGCTATAGCTTCCAGAGCGCCAGGTATTACCTGTCGCTACCTGTTGCTCTCCCATACATTTCAATGGACGTTCCTCCTGGCCTAGAAAAAGTCATTTTTGAAAACTTTTTAGATTTTTATGCAGAAATGTCATTACAGGTCTGGCATTAAAGTATTAATGTCACAATGTTACAACAATGTCATTCCATGTGTTTTCGCTTTGTTACCAGTGGATATGTGTTCAAAACAGACTTTAATCACACAGCGTCTGCCGCTATAGCGACCAGATCCAGAGCGCCTACACTCTGTGAGTGTGGATTTTTGTTGAATACAGTGTGAGTCGCTGAGAGTCGGTCACACTGAGCTGGCACTACCTCTCGCTCGCTGCAATGCTGTACTGGTGTTAGAATGCCCAACATACATCTCATTCATCAATGCTGGCCAGGTTACTACAGCGACGCTCTGTTACAGCGCCTGATAGCCGATCACAGCATATACGCTCTAAGCGCTGCTATACAGACGCTCATCTGCCGATACCTGGCGCTAGTAATGAATCAGCCTGCCAGTGTTCTAATTTTCGTCAAAGAAATTACGTGCCCCTGCAATGAGGTATTTCCACAGATGAGGCCCAAACTTTTTCCAATGGGATAATGATTTTATTTTAGAAATATACAAATATTAATTTCAAGGAGTTTTTTTAAAAATACATTTCTAGTTTAGTGTTCCATTGCCTCTGAATTTGCACAGTTAACAGTTGGATAAAAAGTACTTGAAATGCAGCTATTGTTGTTACTTTGAAAGGGGCGATTTAAATGGATTGGAAATCAGGCACTGTTAAAAAAAATACTGTATATGGAAATATAAATACCTACCCATTATTTCGTATCAAAGATGCATGAAAACGAAGACCTTGTGCAGGAACTTTTTTTTTCCTTTGGCAGGCTATGTTACTAAAATTGTATTATTATGTTAATATTGTATGAGCAAATGACATGTCAGCATTTATACATAGCAGTAAACATATACAGGAAATAAAAATAAAAGACTTCTATGAATTTTGTTAAAGAAAGGTAGCTTTAAATTTAAAGTGTATGTGATTTGTTCCTTTTGATACATCCGCCAGATTTCACGTGTCAAAGATGCCATAAATGTAGATGGGTTATTCAAAGATTATTTCTTTCTGAGGAACCTGACAAAAGGCAAAATTATGAATATAAGTGTATAATGTGCTTTTAAAATAGAAACAAGTATATCATTCATAGCTCCACTGTTTGCCTGGAGAAATGAAAGATACATTCAAAACACAGAGCTTTATTCACTAGTACTTTGCATTCCCTAAAAAACTCTATAAACCTTAAGCCTTTTTACTAACTTATTACAGAAACATTACAATAATATCCACTTGCTGATAACATTCAATAAAATATCTTATACAAATACTTTGTACCTTTGAGTGTATGTTATTGCATTAAAAAAGTACCATATACACGTGTATGCAATTTCTGAAGCTAAAAACCTCTTGGCACTGTGTCTTCATCAGCATTTACAGATGCTGTGTATATGCATCAGTCTCATGGAACATGGCTTACCTCTGTGTATCTCCATTGTGATCGCAAATACATTTCTCTCTGTGTTTTTTTCCAGAGTGCATGAACTGTTACATTTGGCGCTGCTATTTTTTCTGTTCAACTCAAATATCAGATTCCAGCTAGATTCTTCTGGATTCAACAGTTAACCAGTAAACCGTAACACAGATAGAAAAAAAGGTAAGGTTTTCACTATCCCCAGCTGATGTTTTACTGCCGCTTAAATATAGCTAAAATTGGGGTACCCCACACCCCAAAAGCACACCAAAAGAAAGGGTTGCACCACTATTCTTTATCAACAAAATCTACAATTTTATTGGATTATCAAATTGACACAATGATTAGAAAGCCATTAAAAAACATATACACATACAAAATACCACGTCCCAAAGGAAATAGGGAGGATGAAAAATGCCTATTGAGGAGCTGTAACACCTCCTGGCCCACAATTTATTATAAAATACTGTGCTGTTCCCTCTTATGAATGATCCCTCTTATTATTTTCAAGTGTTATTCAAAATAAGGTGTCATATTCGTGTCCCCAAATGCAAAGTAAATCAATACCAAACAATGAATACTAGTAAATACTAGTAAAGATACTTTTAGCAGACCGAGGGCAGAAAAAGGATGAAAAGAGAGGTTCACAACAAACCAAATGTATTGAAACTCTTACATGTCACCGGGACCCGGCTTCCATATCCACCCCCCTAACAGCCTACACGTTGCATTACTGCCGATTTTGACTATCCTGGATTTTGGTCCACTTCCCCGGGGCACCCCGATCGGGGGTAAGCTGCTATGTGAAACCCCCCAGATCGCTAGCTTGAACTCACTTCACCCCGCTCCTATGGCGTATGAGCGGCCAATCAGCGGGCTCAGAGCCGCTGAGCTATGCACATCAAAACGACGTCTTAGCTCAGCAGCTCCGAGCATGCTGGCGGCCACATCTCACTCTTCCTTCTAACAGGGAGCGTGCTCGCGTCGGCCATTCACAAATGATGCATCCTGCTAGAGAGAAGCGTGAGATGCGCCCATGGCCCGTGCATGTGCCGTTGGACCGGGATTCAGGTAAGGTTTGCGGGCGTCCTGGGGGGTTTTACACAGTGGGGCATCCCAATTTTGGATGCCCCACAGGGAGGGATGGAATTGGCCTGGAAATCTTATAGATTCCCGGGCCGATCCTGCTGAGTGTTGGTCCACTTTAAATGTATTGCTGATGCAAGGGGGAGGGCTGATGACACCACCCTGGGCAACGAGGATAGATAACCTGCTGTCAGTAACCACAGTTATATTCCTCTCATTACTGTGCCCTCTGGCTGATTAGCTGCATTTAAAAATCTCATAAAACACTCTTTTCAGTTTGGGGGGTCTCCTGGGCAGGAACGGGTGTCTACTGATACATATGTGCCACTGTTGTAATCGGAAGAAATGGAGCCTTTGTATGTAATATGGTTTTCTTGAAAACCTACATTTTTTTCTTTAAAAATTCCATAACATTAAAAAAATATATATATTTTTATTTTTGTCCACATATTCCACAAATAAATATTGAGAAAAAAACTGAAAAATTACAATCAAGACATTTCATGCTAAAATAAACAATATAAACTTTTCCTGAAAATTAGTGGAAATTCCTGCTACTTGATTACCTGCATAATTCATTTAGTGGAAAGCCTTCCTGAATATGAGAAAAAGATTTGTAACTGTACATTTAAAGTAATCCCACACTCATTAATATAAGGCTGTACCACTGCTCCTGACTGGCACGCATATCCCCCTCCATAAGCCTGGGTCCCAGGGTACTTATACTCACCTTTTCCTGTATCCTGTCAACCACCAGGGTCAATCAAGTTGGCCTTGTGTATGTGTACACACTGATGTGTTATCCTGTCTAGAAAGTGTGATTGGCTACCATAGGTTACGTGGTGCCAAGTCACAGAAGTGGAGTGAGGAGGTGGTAGGTATCGGGAGCCTACATGACCTGGCCTTGCGAGAGGCTTACGCACAGGAGGGGATCATCAACTGGGGTATAGTTTCATGTCAAGAACAGTGGCATGTTGTCAAAACAGTGAGTTTTTATCACATTTAAATATGGCATCTATAAAATGGCTGATTTGTATGCATCTTAACATTTCTTCACTTTGTGAATATATTGAACAAGGAGTGATCAAATCAAATTCATAACCTACAGTAGCTTGATGTAAACAGGGGATAACGTACAGTGTCTAGGAAAATCAATGCCTGTATGTATGTCCACTACAATTTTTGTCCAAAAGAGAAACAGCAGCTCACACACAACTGCACTGGTAGTGGTACATCTGCAAGATCTAGGGCCTTATTCATGAAGGAGTAGCGTCAGGTAGTGCCTTGTAAACGACAGGTAGCGGCAGGTGAACGCCAGACATGGCACGCAATTACACATTTATCAGGCGGATTCTGGTGAGCAACTGGAACGCCATGTAGCGTACGATTCATCATTATCCCAGCCTCAGCGTACAGCACCGGTGTTCAGCCTTGCAGAGCACCACGTCTTACCTCTCGCTACCTGGCGCTCTCCCATACATTTAACAGGGGTTTTTTCTTATTTTTTTTTTATTTGCAAATAATGTTGTAACCTCTCCTTGCCTTGAAAAAGCCATGTTTTAATTTTTTTTTCATTTTTTATATATTTATGCAGATTTGACATTACAGGTCTGGCATTAATGTGTTCATGTCACAATGTTATAACAATGTAATTCCATATGTTTTCACTTTGTTTTTGGTGGATACATGTTCAAAAACAGCCTTCAATCACACAGCCTCCGGCGCTCTGGGCTACAGCGAAGCATTTTTGAGCGCCGGTGGTGTGTGAGCCTGTTTTTTTGATGAATATGGTGTGAGTCGCACTGACCAGTCGCTACCATTCGCTCCCATACAGCGCTGTACTGCTCATATAGCGACTCCCCACAATGTATTAATCAATGTTGCACAGTGACTGAGGCGCTCTGAACTAGCGACCCACGGCCGAGCACAGCGACTACTAGCGGGCGCTCTGAAATACCTGCTACAGACGCTCATCTGTCGCTACCTGCCGCTAGTAATGAATCAGCCTGCAATTCTATATATATATTATATTTTCAAACTGTATTATATTTTCAAACTGTATGCCCAAATGATGTTCACTTCAGATTCAGGTAAATCCACCAGCTTTTAAAAAATGTAGCAATTGGAACTGAGAAGGGGCCTGCTCATTACAAGCCACTAGGTTTTCTGCAGCATTATTTTGGACTTATTCTGTCTTGATTGGATAGGGCCTCTATTGCTAAAACTAAATTTAAGGGGAAGATTTCATTTTTAGGTAAAGCATAATATGCTCGAATGAACATAATAATAGCCTATTGAGTCTTGACTACTGGGTCTTATTCTATAACAGATGTATATTTTCTATGGTCCTTTATCTCAATGAATGGCACAGAAGCACATGGAGATGTATATTATTCAATGAAACTTGTTAGGTAAAAATCAGGTAATATCATTCCATATAGATGAAGTTTGAGTTAGCATATAGCTATAGGCTATATAATGACTACACATATATCGCATGCTAAAATACTATTGTAATATTTAAGTAATAACTATGCTGAGTTAAACTTTAGTGGCTCCAGTGATAAAAAAAAAACATTTTTACTCCAGTCTGAATGATCTGTTTTACAGGAAAGAACAAAAATTAATGACCCCATGTTTCCCAAGGTCCAGAATAAATTGTGTGGTATTGATCTTTATACAAATGATGTGCTTCCTTAATTACAAAGTATATCGGAAACCAGCTCTGCAAAGAAACATTTTACTATCCTTTATTATTATCAGAGAGGATGCATAAAATTATCCTGTAACATATTCAAGATATAAAATATTACTAAAACAAGTCAACATATCTTTAAGGCGTTTTGAAGAAGAAAGGATGTAGCTCCTCTTAGTAATGACATAATTCCTTGTGAGAGTCATTAGCATTTATTAGCATTTATTGACTGGTGAAGCACATAGGGATTATTAGTCGAGAGGAAATATGTTAGGAGAACAAGGCTTCTTGACCTATTTGTTCTGGGAAAAGAGACATATGTACAAAGTGCAATCTGGAATCAGAAATATAGATATTTAGTCATAGATGATATTTTGAAAATAAACACTTCTCAAGTGGAAATATTGAGTCTCGATTTTAGAACTTAACTTTACTGAAGGAAGAGCTACACTGTAAGTCCATGTGCAGCTTTATAGCAGCAAATGCAGTATGGTAATGCTGCTGGAAATTTTATGACAGCACACAGACAGAATCCTAGTCTGTATTTCCCCAACAGCATAAATACATGACTTTATAATGAACTTTTTGTTTGCCCTGCTTTGTTCAAAATGAAAGTGATTTTAAATTCATTCAATTTTAAGTCCCTGTCCAGGTATTAACATAATAAAAGTCTATACTCATCATTTGTCCCCCACAGCACCTCCATGCAGTGTCAGCATCTTCATACATACTGATGAAGGAGGGCCAACTATTCCATTCTCCAGAACTGGGCAGTCAATCAAGATGGTTCCATGCTGCCCTAACATTCCTACTGAATTTATTACAATGGAGGAGACATGGCGATGCCGGGCATGCTGCCTTATCACACCCTCTACCATCGCAATGAATTGAGAAGGTGTGTTGGGGCATGAATCAGGTACAACGCCACCATTGTCCCTCTGTGGCAATCAGTGACATCAACTTATAGAGAGGGTTTAACACCGTGCAGTTGTTTGTAATAGCAGGCTGATTCTGCACTATTAAACATACATGGCAGTGGCCATCTTGCCACAAACATAAAGAAGCTGATTCTATAAAACCTGAGTCTCTCAGTCAACATTTCTTCCTAGCTCTGTTCAATCATCTCATATTTATAGCCAGAAGTAGTAAGCTTTCAGCTGTAATGACTAATCATTGCAGCCTCCACCATAGAGATACATTGTAACAGCTCCCCTCACACATATTGCTTTTGCTACATTAGCTATTTATTCAGTGTTTGTGTGTGTGAAAAATGACAGACAAGCTTCTCCGTGTTTCTGAGGCATATATCTCTCTCAATTTGGTGTGAATTGCTGCTGACACCCTTCCCAATTCTCATGAGTAAGCAGGACTGCAAGGTGTGTGGCAAGATGGCCGCCCTCAAGAAATTCAATAGTGAATAACATCTGCATGAGGTTAAGCTCTCTCAAAGTGCTTATGCCACTGAGCATAAGAAGGGAAGCAATTTACAAAACATTTTTTGGACTGAAGGTGTGCTTTAAAGAGGGCCAAAACACCGGATTTTGACTATCCCCAGTTTCGGTGCTTGCCCTGTGGCATCCCAATTTGGGATTACCCACTATGTGAAACTCCCCAGATTGCTAATTAAACTTATCTGACCACGGTGCACGGGAGTGCAGCCAATCAACACTCTCGGCTCAATTTGGCTTCTCTTGGTTGACAAGAGTTCTTGTAGACTAAGGGCCGAATGGAGCTGAACATGTCACTGACCGCATCCCTGCAAGCCTATGCCCAGACCAGCCATTCACAAGAGAATTGAACATGTGGTTAGGGCATGCACCATTGGATTGATGGTCACGTACGTTTTACTGAGGATTTGGAGGGTTTCACACAGTGAAAAATCCAAAATCTGGAAGCTCCAGGGCCATTTTTGGTACACTTTAATTTGTGCACATTCCTTCCAGAAGTAAACGTGACAAGAGTTGGTCTTTAACTTTAGTAGGGTTGTATAAAAATAGTTTACACATTGCAAAATGTGCAAAATTGTGTTTTTTTCCACATCTGAATTGTGTACTAGATAATTATTTACATGCCTCATGGTTAATTTAAAGTTCAAGCAGCAAAAAAAAAAAAAAAAAAAAAAAAATATATATATATATATGCACACCGGGAGATTGCAAGCAAATTGTTTCCATTGTAGACAAATTTTTCCCAAGTGGCGAACCTGTCAACGCTTGTGACATGCTAACCTTGAGCTTTGTTCAGCAGTTGTGTGATTACTGATTAGATGACACACTACAAACCCCATAGGGATAATGGGTCTTTATCATTGTGCATTTACTGAATAAATGATTGAGCTATAACTACAGTAAGACAGGGAAAGCGAGTATAAGGTGTCAGTTCAGCACCATTTTTAAAGTGCACTTTTGGTGAAAAATAAAGTTTTTACCTGGTTCTGTATCGACCCCTAGGTAGACGATGAAAGTGTATGGCACATGTTTTCGTTTTTTCGTTTGCCTTACTTTTTTGGAGTACGTCTTGTTTATTTTTCACCTAAGGTGTGCTTTGTACAAATGGTGCTGAATGAACCCCCTAGTTTCAGAGGAGAAATACAAGTGGTTGTCATTTCTGTCCTTTCTAGGAAATATGTCTATGCAAAACACACAGAAACATGTTGTATTTCTTTTAAAGCGGGTTGGGTTGTGTCTTGTTTCTGCAGGCTTTGCCTGAGACTGACAACTAATATATTTAAAGTGTAGAAAACAAAATGTCCTAATGTGTGGATCCAATTAATTTCTATCCAGGTAGATGATGAGCAGGCAACAAGCAGATTGCGTAATTCTGGAAGACCAAGGATCACTGACTGCTCAGGTGGGAAACACAACAAGATTGGGGGTGAAGCTGAACATATCCATAATAGAGTGGTTATCAATGGCTGCTGAAACAGAGGTGTGGCTCAAAAGAGGAGTATGATTACTGGTCCCAGCAAAACAGCAACTTTATCAGCAAAGAGGAAAGGACTATAGTGTGACACAGAATTATCTTGGCCAAGAAAAAGGGGTCTTCATGCCCACATCTGCATCAATACCTACAGTATATAACACACTGATTATCAGAGGAGAAGCTCATTTTCAGGGGACATGGTTGGGTCCACAGTCACCCACAATCAGCAACACATAAATACCCAGTGTAAGGTACACATATACTTTCAATTTTGTGCCAGCTACTTGGTACTCTCAGGTACTTTGTGGAAAGTGGTGGGGAAGGTGGCAAATGCTTCTGGGCTGCGTCTGCGCTGCTGCCTACATCCTAAATCTCAGGGAGGCTGCAGGGAACCCTCCTCATCACACCTGGGTTTGGGGAAGGAAGAAATAGTGAGTAATGGAGAAAGATGGACTTTGAAAGTAGGAAAGTGGGACCTGGGCTAAGTAGTGTTGTGACAAGCATCGTATGGCATGACATGAAAAAGTGAGATTGATCAAATGGAACAGTGACATGCCTAGAAATGTTAGGATCTTATTAGAATGCAGACCTAGGATGCAGAAAAGGTCTGTGCTGACGAGCTTCTACATTTTGGCAGATGCAGACACCGATGAAACAACAGTTCAGAGTAATGAATGGAGAAATCAGGGCGGGGGTAATGTTTCATTTTCTGGTTTGTCCACATTAGTCCATGAATCTACATTATAAACAAATCACTAAGATTACTATATCAAACTGAAAATATTTAGAAATATGGAGACTTTTCCTTTGAATGCTTTTGGACGCCAGTATTTCTTTCAGGCAGACAAATACAAAATTCACATTCCTTCCCTACTCTCTGCTGGGGGTAAGAAGATGAACTCACCTGATTGGGACTAGCCACTGGTTTCCACAGTAAAAAAGGGCAGTGTACAGTATTTCCTTTCCTGTTACATCTCAGGAATTACAAGTGACTTGTTAGTCACCCAATCATTGCAGTAGAAGTGGCCTTGCTGCTGAAGTTATTTTGTGACTAATGAATCAGGCATGTTTCCCTGCACTTGCTGGAAGCAATGCTTACAGCACTCAAATCCTGGTGTGGATTCATTGTCTGTAGAAAATACCTTGACATAATCTACAAGCTTTAATTATTTGTGTTTTAGGGAAGTTGCCTAAAACATATGTGTTTTTATTTTAGGTGTGTTTGCTTTAACCCTTTCGCTGCCAGCCTACCTGCAGCATTTGCCACTCCCTGTTGCCAGACTGAGTTTCACTGTTTCGCGCTACACATGTTCAACTGTCATTTTTGAAAGGATTTCCAGGGATTTCCCAGGAAAATTATATATTGTTTTTTTCAACAGAGTCTGGGCTTTAACATGAAATGTCTTGTTTGTATTTTTTAGGTGTATTCTCAACATTTTTGGGTGAAATGTGTGAAAAAAATTAAAAAAAATATATTTTTTTACAATTTGTAGAGTTTTTTTGTAATAAAAAATGTAAGTTTGTCAATAAAATCTTATTGCGTGAGAAACCCCAATTTCTCCCGGTTACAGCGATACCACATATGTATAGGTAGACACCCTTTCCTGCCCAGAAGCCTTTTATAGCTGCTGGATGACAAATGGTTAATTAAAAAAAAAAAAATGACATAGGGTCCCCCTTCCCGGGGAGGGGGACCCCATTTTTTTTTGGATTTTTAAGGGTTAAAAACCCTTAAAAATCCAAAAAAAAAAATGACGTGGGGTCCCCCTTACCCAAAGTAACCAGCCCGGGACCAGCTATGGGGGCTTGTAGGCACAGAGTGGGGGGGCCAGCTTTGGTGGCCCCCCCACCCTGCAGCCTACGAGCCCACATAGCCTATGTGGGCCCGGGCTCTTCTGCCCCCCCCCTGGCCTTTGGGGAGGCAGGTAATGGGGGTGCGGGGGTTAATGGCAAGCCACCCGCTAGGGCAGGTGACTTGCCACCCCCCCAGCCTTGTGAACTGGTATAAGGGGTCTCATGGACCCCTTACCAGCTCACAAAGGGTTAACTGTTAAAAAAACCACCACACAATAATAAAAAGTATTTTATTCAAAAAAAAAAAAATTTTTTTAACTGTACTTACCTTCGATTGCAAGCTCTTGTCCCTCGCCGCTCAGCTGACAGATGCCGGTGATCGGCATCCAGAGAAGGAGAAGGCAGGAGATCAGAGGATCTCCTGTCACCTCCTTCCAGGGCACCGATCACCGGCATCTGAGAAGCTGAGAAAGCTGAAGCCGGTGATCGGGACCGGGATGACGTCATAAGCCCCGCCCCCAAGGGGGCGGGGCTTAGAGGCAAGATGGCGGCCACCATCGTGAAGAAGAGAGGAGAGAGCCTCCCAGGCTCTCTCCTGAAGATCGGTAAGTCCTGGGGGGGGATCGGAGGCCCCCCAGGTGAAGAGGAGGGACAGCGGGAGCCAGCGCACACACAGGTAAGTGAATGTCATTTTTATTTTTTATTTTTTTTTACAGTTAGCAGCTGCTGCTGCAGAAGCGGGGGGGGGGCGGCCTATTCCGGGGGCTCTCCTGGAGCCATCCGACCCCCCACGGGGGATCGGATGGCACCAAATTAAAGAGGAGACCCGGCCGGATCCAACAAGGGGTCAGGTGAGTATTTTTGATTTTTATTTTTTAAACTAGAAGCGAGGAAAGTCAAGCACGTAACACCTACGGGCTTGGCACTTAAGGCCCAGCCAAGCCAGCACGTAGGTGTTACGTGCTTGGCAACAAAAGGGTTAAATATCTTTCTGGGCATAGACACGATCATACACAGGGGTAATTAACTCAAGTGCTTTTTTCTTTATACATCATGAAATAAAGCAGAGAAAAAAGGCTTTCTTCAGCATAACTTATTCCACCAAAACTCAGAAAGTTCGGATAACTCTTTAGCCTCTTTGGCTTACACACAAGACTGGGCTCTTCTGCCCCATAGTTGATGCTCCCTACACCAGGCTGTCCTTCTCCAGCTTTCCAGAGTAATGTTCCCTGGACACCCGCCTTCAGGTCAGTTGGCAACCCTTAATCCCTGCCGCTGCTTCTGCCTATAGACAAGCCCCCGTTTTCCGGGATGCATGCTGCCCTTGTTGGACATGGTTGGTCCCAGGTCTCACTGACAGGGTGAAAGTGGATGAACCAAGGGCACACAGAGAAGAAGACGGGGTAACTGGTGTCATTCACGATTCATCCATCAATCCTCCGATACTTGGTACCACAGGGGTTAAGCGTAGTCGAGAGTCAAGCTAGGGGATTGGAGCCGGGGACTAGTAGATTTGAGATATCCAGAGGGTTAGGCAAACTCAGAGTCAGTCAGTCAGGCATTGGTCATGCTCCACAGGGATACTTAGCTGCAGCACTCTTTACAGCTTGGCTACAGGTGCCATATGCACCTCAGCCCACCCAGCAGCCCTCATCAGCCTTCTTAAAGGCTTTATGTCCTGGATTGTGAGGATTGGCCAGCAGGACCCACCCAGTTTCCCATACTGTCCAGACTCCAGAAACCTATGGGGAGGCTGATTTATTAATAGCGACATGTAGCGACAGTTGAGCGACTGTAGCTGTATTTTCACAGCGCCCGCTAGTAGTCACTGTGCTTGGCCATTGTCCGGTTGTTGACAGCGACTCAGTCGGTGTGGCTTAATGTTCAATACAAGGTTATGAGTCGCTATTTGACAGGTTCTGCGATGTATGGGTGCGCATGATAGCGACTGGTCAGAGCGACCGGCTTCCACCATATTCATCAAAGTCACGCTCAAAAAATTCAAGCGCTGTGAAATGCATGTTTAAACCCCAGAGCGCTGGAGGCGATGTGTTAAAAGTAGTTTTTTAACCCCTAAACCACCATATTTTTGGAAACCAAAAAAAAAAAAAGTATTTTAAATAATTTAGTAATATGAATACATTAATATCAGACCTGTAATATCAATTCTTTTCCCTTAAAAAAATTATCTAAAATGGCAGAAGTGGTCACAGAATTTTTCACATTTAAAAAAAAAAAAAAAAAAAAAAAAAAAAACATTAATAACAATTAATTATTAATATTTAAAGATTGTTCCATTGAAATGCATTGGAGCGCGCCAGGTAGCGAGAGGTCATACCTGTCGCTGTTCAAGGTCGGACGCTGGCGCTGTGGGCTGAGGCTGGAATAATGATGAATGAGTCGCTATATGGCGCTATCTCAGTCGCTAAGCAGGATTGGCTTGATAAATGTGTGATTGTGGTGGGGAGCCGGCGTTCTCGTGACGGGGCCCGTCATTACCCGCCGCTCACCAGTCGCTATTCCTTCATAAATAAGGGCCTAAGTGCAAGCCACATAGAAAAAGGCACACTTTCCTGAAGTCAGCATCACCCACAAACCTGTTGTTTGTCTTTCTGGCAGACCACTTGCCACACATGTTATTTCATTGTTTCCCCACAGTCAATAATAAGTGGGAATAAATGCTTCACTAGCTCCTTCAAAACATTTGATAAGAAGCTAGGAAGTCTTAATATGTATATTCACTACTCATGGGTCAGAAACCTTGTTCTACAAGCCCTCATAGCTGATCCTCATGCTGATTATGCTGGGTAAAAGGGACCTCCTGCCATTTTGGGGGACGGGGATTTTTAAGGCTTTTTAACCCTTAAAATTAAAAAAATGGGGGGCCCCCGGGAAGGAGGGCAGCAGGAGGGCAGAAGCTAAAGTGATCACTGTGGGACACAATGCTCCAGGATAGATAGGAGGTAAGTTAAAAAAAATGATAATAACATATTTTTTCTTTGTGTCCATGTGTTTTTTTTACATTTAACCCTTTGTGAACTGATAAGGGATCTATGAAACCCCTATACCAGTTCAAAGGCTTAGGGGGCTGGAAACTAACCTGTGGCTAGTGGGTGACTTGCCATTAACCCCCAGCCCCCCATTACCTGCCTCTCCAAAGCCCGGAGCCATTTAGGTTGTGCAGGCTTGTAGCCTGCAGGGGGGTCCATCGGGGCTGGCACCTGTGCCCTGATTTACAAGCCCCCATAGCTGGTCTTGGGGCTGGTTATGCTGGGTAGCGGGGACCTCACATCATTTTTGGGGTGACTCTTAAGGGTTTTTAACCCTTAAAATTCCCAGAAAAATGGAGTCCCCCCAGGGAAGGGGTATCCCATGGCATTTTTTATTTAAGTGTGGGTAGTATTTGTATTTTATTTGTAAATGTTATAAATTGATCTATTCAGTTTGGGGGGTCTCCTGGACAGGAACGGGGGCTAACGATACATATGTGATACCATTGAAATGAGAAGAAATGGGGCTTTCATATGCAATATGGTTTTTGTAATAAAATAAATGTTTTATTTAAAATAAACAAGATGAAAAAAAATATATTTTTTAGCTTTTTTACTCAAAAAATATTTAAAAAACAGTGACAAAATTGCAAACAAGACATTTCATGTTAAAACCTAAACTCTGCCGCAAGAAGAAAATGTATAATTTTCCTGAAAATTCCTGCAAAAATCACAGTTAAACATAATGAAAAATGACCTGTCAAAAGAGGGTGACAAAATCTCAATTAGGCTGGCAGTTAAAAGGGTTAAACATATCTATGCATGTTGGGTATTGTTCTGCTCAGATGACCTTTTGCTTTCAGATATAGCTTGTTTTTCTTTTTGTTTGCATATTGATATTTTAGGAAAATTTGTTTTTTATTCTGCTTTTTTATACATTTTTTAGGGAAACCCTGTGCATCCAAATAATTTTTTGAGGGATTACTTCCAGAAAGATGAAGCCACTACAATAAGCTGGGTATGCCTAGAAAGCTTAATGTGTGTACTTTCAGGGAATATATGGTTTGGGGGTATTCCAAAAATAAAGGGTTGTTTCGGTTGAAAAATGCAAGGTGTGCACCTTGTCTGCAGACCTAACATTTTCAAGTAAAATCACCGTTAAGTGTTTGGCAACTCTTCTCTTGACAGTACCAATGCATGTTAGGTATTGTTCTATTCTGATTTCCTTATCAAATTTAATTAGTTTTCTCTTGTTTGCATATTGTTTTTTTAAGGAACCTGTGGCTTTGATTCTGCTTTTTTATTCTTTGTTTAGGGAAACTCTTTGCCACCAAAGATTAATTGAGGGATTACTTCCAGAAAACTGTGACCACATCAACAAGCCTGGTACACCTAGAAATCTTGAGGTATGTACTTCCAGAGAATATATCGTTAGGGGTATTTCAAATGTAAAGAGTTGTTTTATTTTAAAAACTGCAAGTTCCACATAGCAGTTGTATTTTATCTGAAAATCTCGGTAGTTTGCAGGAGTCTCCTGGGCAAAAATGGTGTCTACCAATACATACATGGTACCGTTGTAGCTGGGAGAAATTGGGCTTTTACATGCAATAAGATTTAATTGAAAAAGAAATTATTACAAAAAACACTACAAACATATTTTTTGCACATATTTCACCGCAAAATATTGAGAATACACTTAACAAATGACAAGCAAGACATTTCACATTATAATTATAACTTCACATTATAATTATAATGTCATGGATATCATTTTCCTAGGAAATCCCTTCAAAAATCACAGTTGTACATGTGTAGCGCAAACAGTGAAACATGGTCTGGAAACAGAGGGTGATAAAAACTCTAGGTAGGTTGGCAGGTAAAGGTAAATCTCTCCAACACATGAGTACAATGGAGAGATCACTCAAACATTACAGTTAGCTGTGAAGCAAATAACATTGTAACAGCAAGACACCTGGCTTCTATATTCTCGTGGTCACACTAAAGATCTTTACTTTTGGGTGTTCTTTCAGGTCTGAACTAAAGCTTAAATCTGAGTGAGCTTTTTACTTGAATACACTAAAAAACTGTAAAAAAAACTGTTGTTTTAGTTTGTCCCAAAAATCACCTATACCTATTGTGTTGAAGTAGTGATTTTTTAAAGGTGAGGTACATCATTTTTCCAATTTTTTATTATTTTGTAAACAAGTGTGACATTCCATCTCCTAATTTATATGGGCGTGGGAGTTTCTGGTGTGATTGCTTTCTGTGCTAGAAGCAGCTCACACACACGTTGCATATAGCTCGATCAAACCGACATTGAACAATCAATATTGTGACAAACAGCACCCTGTGGGCTGTTTGTCATTCTGCATAGCCCACATGGTGCTGCTGTTTCCTAACTTTGAACAAAAATATCCTTACCTTATTGGAAAAATGATGTACCTCAACTGCAAAAATACCCCTATTACAGGGGTAGGTACAGGTAGGTTACGGGGGGGGGGGATAGAAATGTTCATAGTCCATATTAAAAAGCTCAGTTCACACCGAAAAGCACGCCCAAAGGTAAACTTGCTTCACCAGGACTAGCATAACCCCGTTTGTGACACAGCAGGGTGCATCTGGTTGTTTCCTTTCTAGCAGAAATCATGGGCCCAGCTGTTTACAATGTAAAACAGCAGGGAGCTTGCTGGCTTTTTACAGTGTAACAGGAGGACTACTTTCCAGCTTGTTACATTGTACAGCATAGTAGCAGTGCAAGTTTTATTAAATGAATAAAGGGGGGGATGGGAGCAGCTCAATCACTATTATTTATACAAAATTATTATTATTATTCAGGGCCTGGGAAATAATTTACCACCCAGTTTAACCCTCTCATCAACTAAATATCAAGCAACAAACATGTCTAGCTATGTGGAAAGACAGAGATTTGGTTGCATATATCTGCAGATACACGTGGAAGCCACACTGCCCCGGCAAGACACTCTGTGTTTAGTGTGGTCCCTACTCTTAATTCTGAGTCCCCAAAGTTGGGACATGCAATGCAGACAAATATCTGAGAGCTACTCACCTGGGAAGCTGCCAGCCTCCCTTTAGAACACTTCACAGGGAGAAATCCATATTGACTGAATTCCTCCCTGCTTGTGCTCATGGCAATTCAAATGAATAAAGGGGGGTGGGAGCAGCTCAATCACTATTATTTATACAAAATTATTATTATTATTCAGGGCCTGGGAGCTAATTTTTTGTATGATAAGAGGGTATATAATAAGAATAATCTTATATGAAGTAACAATCTTGCATAAATAAGAGGGATGGAGCTGCTCCCACCCCCCTTTGCTCAGTTTGAATTGCCATGAAGACACACAGGGAGGGGTTCAGTTAATATGGCTCTCTCCCTTTGGAGTGTTCTAAAGGGAGGCTGGCAGCTTCCCAGGTGAGTAGCTCTGAAAAATATTTGACTGCATTGCATGTCCCAATTTTGGGGACTCAGAAATAAGAGTAGGGACAACACTGAATACAGAGTGCCTTGTCGGGGCAGTGTGGCTTCCACATGTATCTGCAGATATATGCAACCAAATCTCTGTCTTTCCACATAGCTAGACATGTTTGGTGCTGAATAATCAGATGAGATTGAGGATGAGATGGTTAAACTGGGGGGTGAATTGGTTCCCAGGCGCTGAATTATATCAATAATAATTTTGTATGATAAGAGGATATATAATAATAATAATTTTGTATGATAAGAGGGTATATAATAAGAATAATCTTATATGAAGTAACAATGTTGCATAAATAAGAGGGATGGAGCTGCTCCCACCCCCTTTGCCAAGTTTTATTACTCTCAGTGCTGCTGCATCTTTAAATAAATGCGTTTGAGATGCAATTTTCTTTTGTTGAGCAGTCTCTCAGTTACACAATACTGAGCAATGTAATAAAGCGGGAATGCTCACAAACAAGAATGTTAATAATAAAATAATTAAATTCCCAAAATGCCTTTCTGGAGATTCTGGCTGGTTACTAGCTTGTAAAAGAATTTTGTCAATCTGCCACAGCTTCAGTGTCCATAAGTTCCAGAAACTACTAGGGTCCTGGTACACTCATCTATAGTCTAGAAAAAAAAGAAAAAAGTGATTCTACCAAGAAAGGATTATGTAGTCACCGTCGATCCCCAGCCCAGTGCCCCATAACACCATGTGTTTCTTTTTTTTAATCTAAAGCCTTTGCACAATATTCATAAAAACACAAACTGGATGCAGTGTGGGGTTTTATATGGCACCCTGGCCATGTAGCAAAATCCCCTGGTGCTTTCAGTCACAAAGTGCAGAAGGAGAGAGGGGCGCAGACACAGCTGCCCACACCGTGTCTCTGCTAAAGCAGAGAGCAGGGCCCCCTTACACAGCAGCGCTGATAGGCTAGGAGAGAAAAAGGGGTTCCCTAGTCAAGAATATGGCACAGCATATACAGTATATGAGAAAGCTGTTATGTGGCCTGCAACCCCAGTCTGTCAGCACTGTTGATCCTCAAATTACTTTACCCATGTGTTTTTTCCCATAATGTTTCTTTTTTTCCCACATCAATGTTTGATTATTTTTTTGTCTTGGCTTTTTCTCCTGCATATTCATTTAGACTGCAGTTTCTAGGCAGATGCACCTTTTATAGGTAGATTCAACCTTTAACCTGGTCACTCTCTTTCCCTCTGGGCATCCCAAATTGATGTCTTGCTGGGTGTCTTGCTGTGGGTGGCAGTAAATACTCACCTTTCCTCGGTCCAATGGTGCATGCGTGGGCTCTTGTCCAAAGCCGTCTGCCTTGACTACATTATTCGGCAAACAGCTCTGATTGTTTTCAATGGGGAGTGGGAACTTCCGCATCCCTTGCATCCCTCAGATAGGCTTGGTTGAGAGAGCGTGTATGGCTCCCCATTCAATTCAATTAGAGTCCTGTGCCAAAGGCTGTAAACATGACAGAGGACTTTGATTGGAAGAGAGCTTGTGCATGCGCCATTGGACAGAGGAGAGGTAAATTTTACTGGGTGAACAGGGGGGTTTCACACAGTGGGGCATCCCAATTCGGGATGTCCTGGGGGCATAAAACAAAATCAGAGAAAGTCAAATTCACAGTATTTGGCTTTACTTCACTTTAACCTTCAGTACTGTTTTACTCCCAACTGGTGGTATGTGAGGACCTGGATGGTGGTATGTGAAGCTGCCATCAGCACGGGGTACAGAGCTGTCAATGGGGGATGCTCTCTACACATTAGCTACCAAAGGAAGCAGCTTGATGCAGGAAACGGTAGGAACCAGCTGCTAGATCCTCCAATAAGAGGCAAAACGGAAGTACGGCAGCACATCCTTCCCCTGCATCAAGATGCTTTGCTTGCTGGCTTACTGGTGAAGTGAGCAGCTCCTCAGTGACAAGTAGCATGAATGCCTATGCCACACCTGGCCACGTGAAGAAATGAGGCTCATCAGTGCCACTCCTCAGCCCTAAAGCAGCTTCATTAAGCTGCTCAAAGGAAGTGTGGGCATATTAAAAAAAAGAATTAATGTGTTTTACTAGGACCTCAAAAATAACTGCTGGTCTGCTTGGACACTTGAGGGGGGCATAACCTACACATTCTTACAAGCATCTCCTTATTGCTCGCCTATGTCCATCCACATGCCATCTAAAGGGGTCCATCCGGTATGCGAGCGCAGACCAATCAGGCCAGCAGTCAATTTAGACTTGAAGGGCCTTATTTATGAAGAGATAGCGACAGGTAGTGCCTGTTACGTGGCAGGTGAGCGCCAGAGATGGCACGCAATTACACATTTTTCAAGCAGAATCTGTTTAGCGACTGGGATAGCGCCATGTAGCGTCTGATTCATCATTTTCCCAGCCTCAGCGAACAGCGCCGGCGTTCAGCCTTGCACAGCGCCAGGTATGACCTCTCGCTACCTGACGCTCTCCCATACATTTCAATGGACGATCCTTTCCTTCTCTTTAAACTGTGTTTTTGTTTTGTTTTTTGTTTTGTTTTTAAATCTCAAATAATTATCTGACCTCTCCTGGCATTGAATTATCATTTTTTTCACATTTTTTTTTATTTTTTATATATTTTTTCAGAAATGACATTACAGGTCTGCCATTAAAGTCTTCATGTTACAATGTTGTTACAATGTAATTCCATATGTTTTCGCTTTGTTACTAGTGGATAGATGCTGGAAAACAGACTTTAAACACACCGCCTCCTGCGCTCTGGGCTTCAAACAAGCATTTTTCAGCGCCAGAGATTTGTGAGGCTGTTTTTTTGCTGAATATGGTGTGAGTCGGTCGCTATGACCAGTCGCTAACATGCGCTCCCATACAGCGCTGTACTGGTCAAGTAGCGACTCCTCACAATGTATTCAACATTACTGAACAGCGACTGAGTCGCTATAAACTAGCGACTCCCGGCCGAGCACTGCGACTACTAGCGGGCGCTCTGAATATGCCTGCTACAGACGCTCATCTGTCGCTACCTGCCGCTACTGATGAATCAGCCTGATAGACAGCACTTACTGCTGATGGGAAAGGGGGAGGGCAGCATCATTAAATGCTTCTTCAATTATTATTTCCCCTTGTAGTGACAGAATTCACCAACAGCTTCAGAAGTATATATGGCAAAACTTGATGGGTTTTATTTGAAATCTGTTTGATCTTACAGACATCAAAGTAAATCATGCCCTCTATACTTGCTGCTTTTGGTAAGAGTACAGTTGACCTATTATATGAACACAATGTGTTACAATACAAATCATTATCATTGGCTTTTATATACAGATGTCAGTGTTTCATTTGAGAAATGTCATACAGATACATATTACATATGGAGAGAGAGAGAGAGAGAGACAGACAGACAGAGAGAGAGAGAGAAAGGGTAACTGCCTAATATGTGACATGTCGGACCACTCTGTTATCGGTCCAAAAGCATATCGAGATGCATAAAATCATCTACACAGTAACACATCTAAGCCACAGTATGACTGCAGTAGCTGTAAGTCTTAGAGGCCGATTCATTAATAGCGGCAGGTAGCGACAGTTGAGCGACTGTAGCAGTATTTTCACAGCGCCCGCTAGTAGTCGCTGTGCTTGGCCATTGTTCGGTTGTTGATAGCGACTGAGTTGGTTTGCAGTAATGTTGAATACGGGGTGATGAGTTGCTATTTGACAGGTTCCGCGCTGTATGGGTGCGCATGATAGCGACTGGTCAGAGCGACCGGCTCCCACCACATTCATCAAAAAATCACGCTCAAAAAATTATCGCGCTGTGAAATGCATGTTTAAACCCCAGAGCGCTGGCGGCGATGGGTTAAAAGTCGTTTTTTAACCCCCAAACCACCATATTTTTGGAAACCAAAAAAAAAAAAAAATTTTGAAAGAATTTAGTAATATGAATACAATAATATCAGACCTGTAATATCAATTCTGCACAAATTATTATTATTATTTTTTACCTTAAAAAGATTAACTAACATGGCAGAAGTGGTCTTTTTTCACATTTAAAAAAAAAAAACATTAATAACAATTAATTATGAATATTTAAAGATTGTTCCATTGAAATGCATTGAAGAGCGACAGGTATCATGAGGTCATACCTGTCGCTGTTCAAGGTCGGTCGCTGGCGCTGTGGGGTGAGGCTGGAATAATGATGAATGAGTGGCTATCTGGCGCTATCTCAGTTGCTAAGCAGGATCGGCTTGATAAATGTGTGATTGTGGTGGGGAGCCGGCGTTCTCGTGGCGGTGCCCGTCATTACCGGTCGCTCACCAGTCACTACCTGGCGCTATTCCTTCATAAATAAGGGCCTTAATTCCAGGAGACAGACCACTAGAATTAAGCAGTTCTCCCCTGTAAAAGCAAAATGGTACATGCACAAACTTTTCACCCATAATTTTTGTGATTCAGGTATTTTAAGTAACTCCTTCTTTTTTCTATTCTGCATAATTGATGTTAATAATTGTATTAGACCAGCTTTTGGGATAGAGCTGCTTTAACCTAAATGTAACCTCTTACATTTAAATATATGCCCAACATTCACATTCGATCCTACAATTTACCTTACACCTTGCAAAGTTGAACACTGCCCTTACTCATATATTCACAATCTACCTTGAGATGAAAAGCCCCTTCATGACAAAACAATGCTGCAAACAATGCTGCAATCAAAGTGGCAAATGTATATTTCTCCCAGGCACAGAAGCAAAAATTGCTCCCAACATTAAGCCCTTCTTCTCCATGGCATTTTATAGGACTTATCAGACACTCATCATCTCCTTGCAAATATACCTTTTCATTTCTTTCAGACCCTCTAACCCTTCTCTTTGAAGACAGTCATTATTTTAATGTAATGTCAGCTAGGAAGACTTTTAAAATGCCTCACTGAAACACTTGTTTGTGTTGTGGTGCTTGAAGACAAAAGTACAAGTTTGAAATCTTTCCATGGCAAATGTAATATCGGGCGGTAACACACTTCATTTTCTCGAAGGCTGTTCCTTCATAATAGATACATGTTTCATGTATGTGCCTGAGCATGTGGGTTTGATGCCATCATCTTCTAGTGTCTGACATGAATAAATCATTTAGATTACTATTATTTGCCTGATAGAAATGTTTGGAGGGTATATTTGGCATGGCAGTGACAGTAATGCTGAAATCCCCTGTGTGCATGATGCATTCAACACTGAGATGGGGAGATCAAGGTGTACAAGAGGAAGAACATGTTCTGTGATTTGACCCATCATATCCCATCAGAAAATCATCAGGCACAGTTGCTGAGATGGATGTAACAGCAAGGAGCCTACGGATCCCCAGCTGCATATCCCGTTATTGCCAGACATGTGCACATGAACTGGATATGGGGGAGGGAGAGAATGAGAAACATATTGATTAGGAAAAAGAAATAAGGTAGGGGAGGATAACTGATGTGCACAGGGAAACCTTTTTCGGCTACACACCAGGCGTTGTTCCACAATAGTAGATGTTAATGAGATACAGAGAGGGTGGAATCTACTGCGGTGCTTTTATATAGTGAGTGGGGGTGGGTGTCATATATAATTATAAGCCCGCACCACAAATCCCTTGAAATACCCTTCAGAACAGTGATGCGACTGTCTTTTCTTTTGCAATAGTCTACTGAACTGCCCAGCCTAATATCTAGCATGCCTGCCAGGCACTTTCAAAGCATCATGCAGTTCTGCCTGTGTTATAATGACTAGTGAAAGTGTGCCTGCTCTGAGCTGCGGAGGAAGCACGATGATGAATAATATACAGGAGGCTGTATATAGTATACAGCTAGTGTTATAATGAAGACTAGAATCAACAGCTACACAGCAGTGGCTATACTGTACCTGGAAGTCAATTACAGAGGAGCACTCATCCACTGTCTATGGCCCGGCACTGCTTTGCATCTAGGGCTGCTGCTGCTGCCAGAGGGATCTGGATGCACAGTGTATCGAGTGCACGATCAGGAAAGCTGTGCATGGCAGATGGGGATGCTTTAGGTCATCAGCCTTCTGGAAGCACAGCAACTTCCCCGGGATGTCAGCTATTCAGATGAAAGGGACCATCAACCCAGTCAGTGGTCAGTTTGATTTTCTTGTGAATGATCGGACTTCTGGGAAATGCCCTGCAGCATTGTCACTTGTCCTCCCCTTCACAGGCAACGAGTTGCTTTGAACCTTCAAGTACAAAGTCGCTTGGCCAGAACAAGAGCCATTTTCGAGTTGCTACCTCTTCTGTCCTGTGACAACATACTCAGTGAAAGAGGGTGCATCCCTGCATCCCTATAGATGTGCAAGCCTCTTACCTATCCCCATTACACAGTTCCCAGCCTACTAGGTGCAGAAAAGCTACCAAATAGGAGAACCTTTGATCCCATCATTTAGATATTTGTTGCATTTCTGTCACCCTGACTAAGGTCTTACCCTCCTTTAAAAAATAAACAATAAAATGAGTAATAATCCTTGCTTCATACACAGCTCCTAACATTATGTCCATAATAAAATAACAGTAAGACATAATAAAAACAATATCAGTTGCTGTCAAATCCAGCAAAAACAGCTTTTAAACAAAAGTATTTGTTATAAAAATATTTATATTCACATTTTTTGAATTTGTGATTGTCCAGGTTAATACAAAAATGCTATATTTACCTTTTTCCGCTGCCAGTTCTGTGCTGTGTATCATACCTGATTATCAGATTGTCAGTTTCCTTGAATGATTCCTTGATTTTTACCCTCTAAATGTTTTCCCTCTCGTCTTCTGAATTCCCTCCTCCTCTCTCTTGTGCACAATCTATTATTTTCCTTTTTTGACCTTTTTACTTTTTCTGAACAAAACCCACCTGTGCCGGCCACTGGCCCTCCTCTAGGCATTCAGAATCAGAATGCCCTGTTTTGTACACCCCCTGGGGGTGCCCGTAAACACTCCCCTTTCCCCTCTCCAATGGCCCTGCATTTCCAGTGGCGCGCACACGCGCGTTCTCCTCCAGCCATTCACAAAGCAGCAGCGCATGCTCCCTATTGCAGTAAAAGAGAGGTATTTGCAAAATGACATACAGGCTGATTCATCACTAACGCCTGGTAGCGACAGATGAGCGTCTGTAGCAGGCATTTTCAGAGCGCAGTAGTCTCTGTGCTCGGCCGTGGGTCGCTAGTTCTTAGCGACTCAGTCGCTGTGCAGCAATGATGAATACATTGTGATGAGTCGCTATTTGACCAGTACAGTGCTGTATGGGAGCGCATTTTAGCGACTGGTCAGTGTGACCGACTCCCAACATATTCAGTAAAAAAAACAGCCTCACAAAACTCCGGCGCAGAAAAATGCTTCTCTGATGCCCAGAGCGCCATAGGCTGTGTGTTTAAAGTCTGTTTTTCAGCATGTGTCCATTAGTAACAAAGCAAAAACTTCTTGAATTACATTGTAATAACATTGTAACATGAACACTTTAATGCAGACCTGTAATGTGATTTCTGCAGAAATATATAAAGCATGATACATTTTTAAAAAAACTGCATTTTCAATGCCATAAGAGGTCACGCCATTATTTGAAAACCCAGTTAAGAGAGAAGGAAAGGATCGTCCATTGAAATGTATAGGAGAGCGACAGGTAGTGAGAGGTCATACCTGGCGCTGTGCAAGGCTGAACGCCGGCGCTGTTCATTGAGGCTGGGATAACGCTGAATCGGACGCTGAATAAACAGGATTTTTTTTTTTTTTTTCAACAAAACTCAAAAAATTCTATGACCTCTTCTGGCATTGAAAATGCAGTTTCTTGACAAATTTTTCATTTTTTATATATTTCTTCAGAAATGACATTACAGGTCTGCCATTAAAGTGTTCATGTTACAATGTTGTTACAATGTAATTCCATATGTTTTCGCTTTGTTACTAGTTGATAGATGCTGAAAAACAGACTTTAAACACACTGCCTCTTGCGCTCTGGGCTTCAGATAAGCATTTTTCAGCGCCAGAGTTGTGTGAGGCGTTTTTTTTTCTTGAACATGTTGTGAGTCGGTCGCTATGAGCAGTCGTTAACATGCGCTCCCATACAGAGCTGTACTGGTCAAAAAGCGACTTGTCACAATGTATTTAACATTACTGCGCAGCGACTGAGTCGCTATAAACTAGCGACTCACGGCCGAGCACTGCGACTACTAGCGGGCGCTCTGAAAATGCCTGCTACAGACGCTCATCTGTCGCTACCTGGCGTAAGTGATGAATCAGCCTGCCCGTCGCTCAACAGATTCTGCTTGATAAATGTGCAATTGCGTGCCGTGTCCGGCATTCACCTGTCGCTACCTCTCATTAACAAGGCACTACCTGACGCTATCCCTTCATAAATAAGGCCCATAGTCACAGCAGATGACTCTCATTGGAGGAGAACTGGCTAGAGTGCCGCTGGAAAGTGAAAGAGGCGAGTAAATAGTAGCTTTCTGGGGGGATTCACACAGGGGGAATGGAACAAAACCGGGAGTTTAGTTCTGCTTTAAATTTTACTTCCATGACTCCTGAATGTTTACCTTATTTACATCTTCCTCTATTTCCTCACTGCTGTGACCCCAGTCTGATGCTTTTGACACTGGTCATTGGGCCCCCTTCTACCATGGGCCTGGTAGAAGTTACCTCCCCTGCCTCTATGGTAAAACAGCACTATATGAAGAATAAATATTACCCTACTATAATAGCTAGCACAAAGCGAAAACCCAAATATGATTAAGCAGGGTGGCAGCCCCCCTCCCCCAGCTAGACCCAATCATTTATATGCAAAAAACGCCTCCCCCAAAACATTGAGGGAGGTGCAGCACTGTCCGGTTTGCTCTGTTACTCACCCTGGTTCTTGTATTCTGCTGCCAATAATCCACATTTCACACAGATGACATAGGCAGTTTGCGTCACTAGTCTGGACTGTAGAGGACAGGAAGCAGAATGCAGTAGCCAGGGTGAGTATGAGGAGGGGAAATCAATGAAGGGAAGGTGAATAAGAGAGGAAGGGAAGAATGTGGAAAAGCAAAACCAATTAAGGGACGTTAGAAAACAGAGGAAGGTAAGCGTGTGGAAAAGTGAAACCAATGAAGGGAAGGGGGGGCGATTCTCACTCCATTTTTATCAGAGAAAACTGCCATTCACTTTCATTGTCTACTTTGGGGCTGATTCAGAGCCAGGAAAATATTTATACCCATTAAACAATGAAAGTCAAAGGCAGTTTTCTCTCCTAAAAAAAGAAGTGAGAATTCTCACCCAGCTCTGAAATGACACCAAGGTGGAAAGGAGAAGAAGGGAAGAGCGTAGAAAAGAGAGAGCAATAATAGAAAGGTGGAAAGGAGAGGAAGGGAAGAGTGTAGAAAAGAGAAAGCATTGAAAAGAAAGGCAGAAAAAAAGGAAGGAAAGAATGCAGAAAAGCAAAAGCAATAATGAGAAGGTAAAAAAAGAGGAAGGTAAGAATGTGGAAAAGTGAAAGCAATGACGGGAAGGTGCAAAAGAGAAGAAAAATGGAAAAGGGAAGACTGGGGGGGGGGGGGGGATATGAAGTGTTGGCACATTGTATACAAGGAGTGCCCTATTTTATGCCTGGCAGAACTAAGATGCCAGAGCATTGCCCCCTACCCCCTTTGACTTCGACGGGTCCCCACCAGCCTGAACTCCCAAGGCAGCCAATACTACCTATAACTCCAACCAGAGCTTAGTCTCTGACAATGTCGGACTGGGGATGTCTGAGCACTCCCAAGGAGCGCCAATACTACCTATAACTCCAATCAGAGCACAGTCTCTGACAATGTCGGGCTGGGGATGTCTGAGGAACCCCAAGGAGCGCCAATACTACCTATAACTCCAATCAGATCACAGTCTCTGACACTGTCGGACTGGGGGATGTATGAGGACGCCCAAGGAGCGCCAATACTACCTATAACTCCAATCAGAGCACAGTCTCTGACACTGTCGGACTGGGGATGTCTGAGGACGCCCAAGGAGCACCAATATTACCTATAACTCCAATCACAGCACAGACTCTGATAATGTCGGACTGGGGATGTCTGAGGAATGCCAAGGAGCGCCAATACTACCTATAACTCCAACCAGAGCTTAGTCTCTGACACTGTCAGACTGGGGATGTCTGAGGACCCACAAGGAGCGCCAATACTACCTATAACTCCAATCAGAGCACAGTCTCTGACAATGTCAGACTGGGGATGTCTGAGGACCCCCAGGGAGCGCCAATACTATCTATAACTCCAATCACAGCATAGTCTCTGACAATGTCAGACTGGGGATGTTTGAGGACCCCTAGGGAGCGCCAATACTACCTATAACTCCAATCAGAGCACAGTCTCTGACACTGTCGGACTGGGGATGTCTGAGCACTCCCAAGGAGCGCCAATACTACCTATAACTCCAATCAGAGCACAGTCTCTGACAATGTCGGACTGGGGATGTCTGAGCACTCCCAAGGAGCGCCAATACTACCTATAACTCCAATCAGAGCACAGTCTCTGACAATGTCGGACTGGGGATGTCTGAGGACCCCAAAGGAGCGCCAATACTACCTATAACTCCAACCACAGCATAGTCTCTGACAATGTCGGACTAGGGATGTCTGAGGACCCCCAAGGAGCGCCAATACTACCTACAACTCCAATCAGAGCACAGTCTCTCACAATGTCGGACTGGGGATGTCTGAGGACGCCCAAGGAGCGCCAATACTACCTATAACTCCAACCACAGCATAGTCTCTGATAATGCCAGACTGGTGATGTCTGAGGACCCCCAAGGAGTGGCAATACTACCTACAACTCCAATCAGAGCACAGTCTCTCACAATGTCGGACTGGGGATGTCTGAGGACGCCCAAGAAGCACCAATACTACCTATAACTCCAATCACAGCATAGTCTCTGACAATGTCGGACTGGGGATGTCTGAGGACCACCAGGAGACCTGCCTTACTGTTACATGCACATATTAATGTCTTATTTTTAGAGCTTATGAACACATACAAGCATTACTTACTGCTTCTAACAATGGACAGCACAATATTCACATGAATGGACCAGCCCTTTTGAAGATGGGGTCCCCCAAAGGTTCAGGGGCTCCCTGTGGGATTCCCTGATAACCTGGTGGTCCCGTCAGAGTCTGGTCTGTGACTGATTGGGCTACTCACACACCAAAGGTGCTGCCCCTGCTCTTCATTACTGGTAATATAATGCTGGGGGTTAGGTCTTTTTTTAGGGGCCCTCTCTGACTTTCTATGGGGCCCTAAGATACCTATGTGTGCCCCTGCTGTTTAGCCTAGAAGCTGCCCTGTTCCCTTGTGGCATTGGATCCCCCTCCCCAGGTGCTGGCGGCAGAATAGGGCAGATGCGGGCTGCCTGTCGCCCGGTACAGGCGCTGGAGGGCTGAGCGCTCCAGCACGGAGCCCGCACCACCCCGTGGCCGGCAGGGAGGAGCAAGGGGCACGCACGTCTATATGGATGTGGGGGGTGCCCGATGTGGCGGCACAGCGGCGCTGACAGGCAGCTGTAGAGCTTTTAATGGGATCATGGCTCCTCCAGTGTGGCAGACGGAATGAAGTGGCGGCCCCCCAGGTGTGAGCAAGGAAGAGCTTTCCTCCTGGGTGCAGTGCCACAGCCCGCCGCCGCCGCCATCACCACAGCCGCCCTCTTCTTCTTCTCCAGTGAGTTGCGGGATGGACACTAAGCGGCAGCGGAACAGCTTACTTCTCAGCTCCGAGGCGGTGCAGGAGCCCGGCATGAGGAACGGGCTGCAGGAGCAGTGGGCGGACACGGTGGCGGTGAGAGCCCGGAGCTCGGAGCGGCACCTCACGGTGCACAGGAAGCTTCTGGCGGGCTTCGCCGTGTGTCTGCTGGCGCTCATCGTGGTCACTGTGGTGGCCGTGATGCTCAGCGTCCGCATGGACGAGTGTCCGGACAGCGCCGGCAGGACGGGGAACGGCAGCAGCAGCAGCAGCCTGGAGGCGGCCAGGTTCAACCAGAACCCCGGGGACGGCACCAGCCACCTGCCCGAGGGGGAGCCCCAAGAGAGGGACCAGGAGGAGGAGGACTGGAAGCCATGGACTTACCTGAGGCTGCCCGGGCACCTGCGCCCCCTGCACTACAACCTCATGATCACCGCCTTCATGGACAACTTCACTTTCTCCGGGGAGCTCAACGTGGAGATCGAGTGCGTCACCGGCAGCCGCTACATCGTGCTGCACGCCCACCGGCTGGCTGTGGAGCGGGTGAGGGTGGCCGAGGACCGGGCGGCCGGCGACGTCAAAGTTTCCGGCTTCTTCACTTACCCGCCCAACCAGGTGCTGGTGGTGGTGCTGAACCGGAGCCTGGAGGCGGCCAAAAGTTACAACCTCAACATCGTCTACAGCGCCATCATCGAGAACGAGCTGCTCGGCTTCTTCCGCAGCTCCTATGTCATCCTGGGCGAGAGAAGGTAAGCCCGCCGCCGGGTCACTCACTAGGGGTATCCCTCATTATAAAGACAACGTGGCCAATGCTTCTCCAGTCCTGCACTGGCCATTTTCCTCAGCTCACCTGGAACCCATATATATATATATATATATATATATATATATATATATATATATATATCTAATATACATATAGGTTCCACTGTAATCAGGCAATTGCAAGACTGGAGAAAGCTCACCTTGCAGGAATGGGTCAGTGTAGGAAGATGTTTTGGGCAACTCTTGTATTACATTTAATGTAGAGTATGTTTAAGACCAATATGAGGACTGCCCTAAAGTTTCATTGAAGTGATTGAGAAAGTGGTGGTTTAACTATAATGGGTGCCAGAGCACCGGGCACAGGAGATCATTGTTTTGTTCCTTGTCCTTATTTGTTCTCACTTCGTATCATTTATAGAAAGGATTCGCCATTCATTTCTGCTGTTTCTGCAAGATTAAGTTAAACAAAAGAAAAAAGTTTACTGTATGAGTCTAAGGGCCCCATTTAGTGTCTACACCAGGGCCCTTTTACATTTTTAGTAAAACTTAAGAAAGAATTTAGTAAAACTTAAGAAGTGTTCCACCTTCCTTAAATATGGGGATGTTTGTGTCATGAGGAATCCACTGGAGCCTCCAAAAGATGAAGCTTGGGGGGAGAAGGTTCGTGAAAGGTTCGTGAAATCCGCAAGAAAATGCTGTAACTTTCTTTGCTTTTCTGTGAAATATATAAACAAATTTAGGTCATGAAACACATTTTAGGAGCCATAAAGTTTCACTGAAGTACTAGAGAACGGTCTGGTTAGTAAAACTCATGAGAGAATTACACCTTTCTTACTGTAATATATAAGAATGCTTCTGTCACGAGGCAGCCAAGGAAGCCTTTAAAAGCTGGGGCTAGAGGGTTAATGAAATAGATGAGAAATTGCTGCAACTCCTCAGTTTTCATGTGGAATCTATAAAAACATTTTTTGTCATGAAAAAAATATGGGGGCTGCTATAAAGTTTAACTAGAGGTTGGTGGGTTAGTAAAATGGCATTACATCCTTATGTCTGCATTATTTGGAAACAGGGGGTTGTATTATACCTCTATTAGTGTAAAATATAGGGGCATTTCTATCACAAGGCAGCAGTGGTGTAACTAAATGTGACTGGGCACTCGTGCGAACATTAAATGGGGCCCTTTCAAGGATCATACACTACATTTTTTTCCTGTCTTTTAACTAAGTTTCATGCAGCCAGGCAACAGCAGCATCAACTGGTGCTTTCTTCCTCTAAATGATGCTGAGTGGGCACAAATATGATAAATAAGGTGGAGGAGCAACAATGATGGGGCCACTCTGACCTCCTGGGCCCCTGTCGCACTCCCTGCACCCCCCACAAGTTGCGACCATGCAGGGCGGGCAAGGGGGGCACCAATAGTTTGCGCTGACAAAAGATTTGGAGGGTGGCATGCAGAAGGGTAAGATTAGGAAAAGCATTGTTTTCTTCCCTTATTAGCCATTGTGTGTTTAAAATATGGGAACATTTTGCTCATGAGTCAGCTATGGGGGGGGGGGGGGGGGGCAACAAAAGCAGAACATATTTGGGGAACCCTTCTATTAGCTGTAATATAATAATTGTTGTCATGAAACAAAGAGGGGGTGGGTGGGTAGTAAAGCTCAGGAGAGATTTGTTTTACACCTTTGTTAACTTTTGTGCCTAAAATGACATGTCTTTTGTGGAACAAATGTGGGGGCAGCAATAAAGTTTTGCTGAAGTGCTACAGATTGGGGGGTGGAGTTACTTTTAGCTTTAATGTTGGATATATAGGAACGTTTCTGTCCAAAAAAAAAAAATATGTGGGGGGGGGGGGGTATAAAATTCAGCTTAATTATTCGGGGGCTACTAAGCATAGATTTGGACAAAGATGAAATGAAACAGCTGTGGGGCTGCTATAACGTACTAGAGATTTGGGGCGAGTGGTAATACAAACTGAGGATATGTTATTTCCAGCTCTTGTGTGTAAGTCAGACAACAAACGTGGGGTGCTGAGGTAAAGTAATGGTAAAGGTGCAGCAAGAAGTAGAGAATTTGTAGTGTCTTTGCATAGCATTACATAACATTTGCATAGCCATTCAACACTTGGATAAACCAATGGGAAGGGGAGGGTTATTTACTCATTTCTGAACATGTTTCTACCTCAAAATTCTCCTGCCACACCAGAAGAACTTTCCAGATGAGTTACAGTTCCTATTTTGGCACCATACGTGATTATTGAAACATGATACAGAAAATTTCAAAAATACTTTTTGTTGCAATTTGGAGTGCTGAGTGGAGGATCTTTGCACTGTTTATTGAATACAGAATAACGGAGGTGCTCCTTACGGAGGACCTTGACAGATACACCTTCATTAGTCTTTAAGTGAATTTTGGTTGATGTGAAGTGAAGCACTTGAAAATTTCTGTAACTTTATGTTCCTATACTTGTAATATATAAAATAGTCTGTCATAAGAGACGGGTTTTGGCTTTTATAGGGTTTGGGATTAGTCCTAATCATTTGGAGGTGAAACACATTAGAATTTGGTGTTAAGGGAAATACCTGAGACATTTCTGAAACATTATTATCTTTCACATGTAATGTATAGAATTGTTTCTGTCATGCAAGAACGTTTTAGATGTAGTAGAAGCAATATCTGAGAAAAGTTGTTGCTCCCATTAGAAACTGATGTAATTCAATTACTGGTGTTTATATTTGAGAGAAGGTTGTGGCTATAGAGTTGTAGTTGCAGTAACTCTATTACTGGTCTTCGTGTGTATTACATACTGTAGAATGTTTTTGTCATAAGCTTTGTATGTAGTAAAAAGCATAAGGGGAATAGCTGCTAAAAGAAATATGCTGTAACAGCTTCTTTGGCTCATTTGGAAAGTTTTTGGCATTCCAGTGGATGGTCAAAAAAAATGTAGATGTAGTAAGAATTTTCAGGGAATGAGTTCAGTAAAATATACAAATATTGTGCGTTTCTGTCATGAGGCAACATGGGAGCACACTATTAGGTTTTTCTATAGCAGCATACATTCAAGGAATTAAGAGCTTGGGGCCATGTTATGAGAGTACGTCCAGAAGGTGCTCAAGGTCTGAAGTCCCCAGCCTTTTACCTTATTAAACACCTAATTAAAAATAGGCATAAAAATAACATTCAAATCCTCTCACCAGAGGACACAAAACAATACAACTCAATTCCCCGGGGAGTCATCCTGGGAGCAACTATGGACCTCTGTTAGCCCCCTCAACCATCCATCTCATTGCAAATCCAGATCACCAAAAAAAACCCTAAAACATAACTTTTACTTGCAAATATTAAAAGCATACAGTTCCCATGCTGTCTTTGTGATTCCTTCAGCCCCTGGAATAGGCTACGCGTTTCGGGGCTGATGCCTCTCATGAGAGGAGCTTGCCCCTTGCCTTGGATATGACAGGTAGTTAGGTAAGTGGTTTAGGTGTAATAGTAGACAATATGACTTTAACTTGACACAAGTGATAACAATGACACAGGACATTATCTTGAAGTTATAACAGGTGGTATAACAGGCTACACTCACCCCAGTGTTTAGAGCAATTTGTGGCATAACCAGCTACACTCACTCACCCCTGTGCTTAGAGCCGATTTTGGTTTAACAGTGTACACCTGTGGTATAACATGTTTCTAAGGTGACCAGGATATTATTATGCATTAACCCTTTAACTGCCAGCCTACCTAGAGTTTTTGTCACCTTATTTGCCAGACCGTTTTCACTATTTTACGATACACATGTTCAACTGTAATTTTCAAGGGATTTCCAGGGATTTCCCAGGAAAATTATATATTGTTTTTTTCAGCAGAGTCTGGGCTTTGATTTAAAATGTCATTTTTAAGTGTATTCTCAAAATTTTGGAGTGAAATAAAAAAAAAATCTTTCTATTTGTAGTGTTTTTTGTAATACAAATGTGAGAAAGCCCCATTTTACCCAGTACCCGGTACCACATATGTACAACGGTACCACATATGTATTGGTAGACACCCTTTCCTGCCCTGGAGACTCTACCAAACTGAAATGGTGTGAGGTCCCCCCTACCCAGCATAACCAGCCTGGGGACCAGCTGTGGGGGGTAGTAGAACAGAGTGCAGAGGCCAGCCTTGGTGTCCCCCCACCCTGCAGGCTACAAGTCTGCACAGCCTAAATGGCCCCAGACTCTCCTGCCCCCCCGAGCTTTGGGGAAGCAGGTAGGGGTGCTGGGGGTTAATGGCAAGTCACCCGATAGCTAAGTCTTGTGAACTGGTATAGGGGTCTCATGGATCCCTTGAGGGTTAACCCAAATAGAGTGGACATGCTCGAGCCACTGTGACTGATGCAATGGGGAGTCGTTGGTCCTAAATGTCCACCGATGACTACGAACAATGCAGGACTCTGTCTTGAACAAAGTAGGATAGAAGCTCTGCAGAGGGAAAAAGGGGAGTATAATGTTTGCCCTTCTGCCTGGGCAAACCCTATAAGCTTTACAAAAAGTAATTTACTTGTTTGGTGTCCCACAGGGGAAATAACAATCTTGTGTTTTCAACCCTGACAATAACTAGTTGGCAAAAGCACTCTACATACAATGTATAAACATTAACATCAGTCCATGAAAGGGTGCTGAAAGATCTTTAGCGCTGTATATGCCTGTATAAAATGGAATAGACAGTCTGAACCTTCAATATTGTGTACATTAGTGAGCTGTGCAAAGATGTAGCCACATTGGTCTTTATTTATATTGTTAAAGTTTAGCTGTGCATTGCTCTTCTTTCAGGTGAATTTGCTATCAATTATTCCCAGTCTTAGTAGCATGTTGCTATGTTTAAAATTGTTCATTTGCTATTAAAAGATTTACCTGTCCATAGAAAACTTTACAGTGGTGCCTGTAAATCTTTGCTTTTTACAAGACTGTAACTAGAAACATTCATTACAGTCCTTCCAATTTAAAGCGGCTTTGTCTAATGTCCCTGATATTTGGGGGAATTAAGTTGTTGGCATTTTACCGTACATAGACACAGTGGCTGAGAGGAGCTGGCAATCTGTTGTTCATAGCCCCTGGACACAGGTATACACAGATTAAGCATCACATTATAATCTTATTTATCACTGTCACTAACAAAAGCTTACAACCTATTGCACCCAGAGCTTGTAACAGAAAACACATTTACATGTATATCATTTAATTTCGGTCTGCATAGGAACATTCACGTCCTGTCTTTCACAACCTTGTGTACCCTCTTTGATAAGTCCATTTTGATTAGCTATCATTGACCAGTTCAAGTACCATATTTTTCGCCCTATAAGACACACCCAGGATTTGGAGGAGAAAAATTTGAAAGCAAATGGTGTGCTAAAATAACTCCCTCCCAATCGCCATATTATAGACAAATCACAGGCAGTGTGCGTGGCATCCCAACTGCAGACAGTGTGCGTGGCATCCCAACTGCAGGCAGTGCGCAGCATGCCCCCCAAAGGAAACACATTCCCCTGCTCCCTTGCAGCCATCTCCCATTACCGGCATCCAGTGCCATCGCCGCCAGCAGACGCCGTTAATGTGTGTGTTTATATGTCAGCGGGAGATGGCTGCTGAAGTGTGGGAGCTGGGAATGTAAGTTTTTAAATTTTTTTTTTATATATATATATATTCGTCCGTTAAGACACACTGATATCCCCCCACATTTGGCGAAAATAAGTGTATCTTATGGTGTGAAAAGTATTGTATATTGTATAATTGCAGGATGAAGTTCTGAAACATTATAACTTCACAGAAATAAGACTATAATGAGAGCAGAATTGAGTGGTAACCATGTATCCCATCTGTTCCTGTTGGGTGGTTCCCGATATACTGAATTGAGGTGGTTTGTAGCCTAATATGAAGATGACAGCTATTTGGTTTATCTATTAACTAGTACAATTTTCTGAATACTAATGAAAATTGGAACACAGTAGCACCGTTTCACATATTCTCAGTAAGTGCAGAGATCCCTTTAAAATAAAGCCATCTAGTAAATCCAGTGAGAGGTCTGCTATGTCAGAAGCTCAGTAATTTCTCTACTTGAACATCAGGTCTGTTTCTTTTTTTTTTTTTTTTTTTTTTTATTTCATAAGTTTCATGAGATTTGGTGATTCTGTATTCATGCATTCACACTGTCACAAATGGTAAACGTTTACAAATCAGCTGTATTCAGGAGCAGCCCACAGTTAAAGAACAGAATAAAAAACAGTTCCGACATATGGTGGATCTATTTACCTGTACATTTCAATGTCAGTTTAGGGAGGAAAAATTAATTAACCCCATCAATACAACAGTCCCTGCCTAGGGTAGACTTGATGTGTTGCCAAGGGCAACTGCTTTCATTGGGTAGATACACTGTAGCTGAACTATAACTCTCCCTTTCTGAGGTCATGAGCAAATGATTTTCTTCCGGTGATGTAACCATTAGTGTCAAACCATTGTGGCACATGTACACTCGTTTGCCAAACCTATCTGACAGATATATTCAGCTGATGTCAACCTATAAGACTATACACCAGTTCAAAGTAGTAGAGGAACCGGCACTAGGTATGAACATTTCAAAATGTCTTTTTGAAAGACATTTTAACATTTTCTAGAGCTTATCAAGAAAATGTTTCAAATTAACAGATTGCGGGTAGTGAAAATACACACATTTGTATTTTCACTACCTGCAATCTGCTGCTATTTGTACACCAAGATCTACAAATAGAGAGATGTGAGCCCTGTACACATTGCTGAGGCGAGAGAGCTCACTCAACCTTAAACATGTTCAGCAGCAGTGTTCTGGGTGTACAGGGCTCACTTCTCTTTAGTTCTTGTGTACAGACCTTAAGTACATTTGCTAATAGCAACAGATTGCAGGTAGTAAATACTGCTTCTAGAAAATACACATTTGCAAATAAGAAAAAATTCAAAATGTACTAAATAAGCTCAGACCCCAGGGACATCTTTTTTGGCACACAATAATACACACTTTCAAAAATGCTTTTAAAAGTAGACTTTCCCTATTAAGATATCATTGTAGACAAGGACATACTGTGAAATATGAGTTTTGTTGGTATGACAGTCCTCTTTATCATGCACACAAAGGACTTTGAGAGATCTGGATCACCCGCTGACCAGTCCACACATGTTCACAAATGTTCCTGTATGGCTGCTTGGGGAAACTTCATGAAAAACCCGGCCCAATTAGAGTTTCTTACCAATGTTACCAGTAAGTGATCACAGTAAGGCCATTCAGATTCTGGTGTGTTTCTGGATACCATACGATTGTATGTATCCTTTATATGCTTTTCTCCATTGAAATGAGATGGAGTACAAGTGAAAGTTTGCTGCTCTTGTCTATAGGAACAGGAAAGACCTCTGGTGACTGATCAATGGGGAAACAACAATGGTTGTTCATTGCCTGTGCAGCAGATCCCTTTTCTATGCACTGTACAGTAGACATGCATGGCAGATGATATTGCATGTTTATAGGACAGCTGTCTGACTCCAGTGCCCTACAGAGCAACAAACAGGCCAACACAATCACGTACCTTCACTTGATGCAGTTTTGAAGAAACCTTAAAAATATACGAGGGTGGTAATTCTGTCCTAAAAATATTAGTGGCCTGGCTGTCAAACAGCTCACCCACCTGCAATACATGGTTTGTCTGAGACCCGGAACAATAGTTAATTTCACCAGCTCAAGTTTTAGGCAGCAGTGGCGTAACTAAATGTGACAGGGCCCTGGTGTGAACATTAAATGGGGCCCTTTTATGACTCACAGAGTAAGCTTTTTTTTCTGTATTTTAACTCAGTTGGATGCAGGCAACTAAATACCCTTTCCCTTTCTCTGAATAATGCCAAGTAAGTGCAAATATGATATATAAGGTGGAGGAGCAACAATGATGTGCCCCTTCTGGGTCCTGGTGTGGTCGCACCCTCTATAGTTACTCCCCTGCCATTCAGTATTGCCGGCAGCATTCATTTTTCTTTTCAGACTTGTTCCGTTTTAACTTTTATAAAATATATACTCTTCCATTAAGGCTTGTGCTTTTGTTGCAAGGTACTCCCTTGCTTCAATGACCCCTTTCATTCATATTTAGTTTATAAATATCTTCCAAACACTTTGTTTGAATTGCTCCAAAATATTTATTTGTGGAGTTTATAAAGACTGTATTTTCTAAAATTCTAAGCTTTTATCTTGCAAGTCAAAAGTGCAGCATTTGAAGTGTCTACCTTGGCATACAGAGCACTGAGCTGAGTGGTCATCATTGACCAAAAATGTTTATATGTCAGAACAGTGCATACCTACAAGAATGGGTACAATTTGCTATGATTATAACCCTTATTCAGGGAGAATCTCATGCACTGTACAAAAAGAATGAAATGTTTGTTTTTTGGTCCTCAAGCCAAATACTACTCTGTATTCTTCTCTTTTCCTCCTCTCCTCCTTTCCTCCTATTCATGCTTGTTCGAATTAAAGTACATCATATTGCGCCACTATTTGTAACTTAGTGGCTTACTTTAAATTGCACGCTAGTTTCATAGTTCTGGAAATTTAGCTGCACTTCACATTATGATCAGAGTGTTAAATGCGTCTGCAGCTGGGAAGTAGTGCCCAATATATACTTGCAAATACCAAGCTGCAAATTGATTTACTTTATGCTAGAGACACGACCCCTTTTCTGAACCTGGGCATGAGAAAAAAGAGAACAGATTACTTAGTAAGACCTCGTGCACCAGTTGCATTTCAGTTTCCCTTAGTAGCGAGGAAAAGAAATATATTCCCACTGATGTAAAAGTGTGAGAAATCATGTGTCGAGCAGCAGCTGGGACACGTACAGGCAGTTAATTATCTTGTTTATCATGGCTTCACTTAGAAGAAAATGTTTATTGGCTTATTTTGCTAACATTTGAATTGTCATGTGTTTGGGGATGAAAGCAAAGTGCCTGTTATCTTTGTGCTTTAACTACCAGCTCCCAACTGACAGTGAAGAACAGGCAAACTTCTTCTTCAAAATCTCATTAGCATACATTTTATTTGCTATGCCTTCCTTTTAATTACTGCACTGGGGTAGACTCTGAAAATCTGCATAAACTTCTCCTAATTTATATAATTTGCATATAATTGAAAAGCCTCCAGCGCCATGTCATACGGTGCATGCCACAGGATGTAATATGACAGCCTCTGTAGAATACATATGACATGTTACCACAATTTACACCACCTTTCCCTTGCAAGTAGTGCCCAGTTTTGTTCAATTATTCTAGATTATAGCTAAAATACATAGGCATGCTGTGGTAATTACATTATATAAAGAGTTTGTGCGTAACCAGACCTGCACAGGTCAGTAAATAGAAATAGGTTCAGTAAATAATAATTGTTAAAAGCATATGGCTAAAGCATAATAAAGTGGCAGCAGGGTTTGCCTTACGTTCCAACATGCCATGTGCAAGACTGCAGGATGACACCCACCAGGACAAAAACTAATGCATGGACAATCCTTTTAACTACCCTTCTTGTTAACTCTTCAAGTCACATGCATTTTAAATCAGACCAAATGTCTAAATAGATTGGTCCAGGCTGCATGTTTCCTGGTTTCCGGGGGGCATGTCCTGCAGTTTTATCTGCAATTGAAACTTGCATTAGTAACAGTAACAGTCTGTTACTGCATGGAAGGGCAAAACACTTAATTTTAGGAAGGGCAACTTCCCCAATCTCAGAGCTGCAGGACATAGACTGTTGGCATCTATTGAGGAACAAGGATACAGATGCCAAATAGGAGTGCTTTAAATCATTTGTACCAACGTTGCAAAATGTTTTAACAAATATAAGCGGCTAAAATGAAACTCCTCATGGCTGACACCTGCAGTTAAAAGGGCAATAAAGAACAAGAAAAGGGTATTTAACCATTGCAATGCTGAGCTCTCAGCTGTAACCCTTGAAAAGTATAACTTAGTAAATAAAGCATGTAAGAAAGAAATAAGGTTGGCAAAAGCACAAAATGAAAGAGTTGTGACCAAAAATATCAAAGCAGGAGCAAGGAGCCAACACAGAAGATGCCACTGTAATATTCCAAGTATACTACTCCATAACAAGCTAAACATGGATATTATCTAAGAAAAACTAAATAATTTGTGAATGTGGACACGGCTGCAGTACCATATGAACTTCACGCAAGAGTTCTCAAAGAACTCAGCTCAGTTATCTCATCACCCCTGTTTTTTATCTTTAAAGACTAACAACTGGTATAGTGCCAAGTGCCAAGGTATTGGCGCAAGGCAAATGTGGTGCCCAGTAGTAAAAAGGGCTCTAGGGCTTTTCTGGGCAAAAACAGACTTGTAAGTTTAACATCTATTGTGGAAAAACTGCTTGACGGGCTATTAAGGGACTACATACACATATGTAAATATGCATAATATTATAAGTGGAGAAATCATGTGTCGAGCAGCAGCATACACCTGCTGCCAGATATAGAGGCTGATTTAAGGCTAGCGGCAAGTATTGCCATGTGAGCGTCTGTGTAGTGATGCTTAGAGTGACTGCTAATAGACGCTGCAAGCGTGTGTCGGGCGCTGTGACTTAGCTTAGCGGGCGGACAAGTGGCGCTGTACTATGCTGTCCAGCATTGATGAATGTGATGTCTGGAGGGCGCTGTAGAAGCGCTCTCCCTGATTCACTGCAGAGTAAATTGCGAATGCTAGGTGGTGTCCCGGGATTCAAACACCCAAGACGCTACATCTAACAGGACAATGCTGCAGTGAGCGCTGGGTAGCGCCAGTTAAGTGTGTCCAGCACTTGGAACTGCAGTTTGTATTCACGAAAAAAATTACACACAACCAGTACCGGCGCTCTAAATCTGGGCGCTCTAGCGTTGAACACCAGAAGCTATGTAATAAAAGTCTGTTTCTCAACACCAGCTTCTTCACCAGCACCAGAGAGAAAACATACGGAATGGCATTGTTTTACACTGTGACAATGACACTGCAATGCCAGACCTGCACATACAATTCTGCATAACAAATAAAAACATAAAAAAAACAATAAAAGAGTTTGCTGGGCAGGAGAGGACACACGATGATTTGAGCCAAACATTTTATAATTTACTTTAGCAACATGCTATTTAAACACAACCAAATGAAACACCATTGAAATGTATGGGAGAGCGCTACTGAGCGACATGGCGCTTCTGAACCTAGAGCGCCCACGTTATACACTGAGCCACCGCTAGTGATACATGCCGCTTTTAGAGGCTCTCACCAGATTGACTTTCTTAAATATGGTTTTCACATACAGCGCCCAGCTTTCACCCGATGCTACTTGCCGCTACGTGGCACTACTTGCCATTATCATTTCTGAAATAACCCCCATAGTTTAGTCCCCCATAGACGCTTATTGGTAAAATTTAGATCTTCAGGATTAGAAAATACAGTTTGTAACTGGATTGGAACTGGCTGAAGGATCGTGTGCAGAGAGTTGTGGTTAATGATACCTACTCTGAATGGTTACCAGTTGTAAGCGGTGCACCCCAGGGTTCAGTGCTGGACACACTATTATTCAACTTAAAAATGACATAGAAGATGGGATTAAATGTACTGTCTCTATTTTTGCAGATAACACAAAGATATGTAGCACAGTGCAGTCTATTGAAGATGTTCACAAGCTTCAAGCTGACTTGGACTTGGTTCGCCCTCTCCTGGAATATGCCATCCAGTTCTAGACACTCATTCATAGAAAGGACACACAGAAGCTTGCTACAGCAGCAACCGCTGACAGCTTCAAAAAAGGATTAGATGCTTATTTAGAGGAAAATAGCATTAACATTACTATTAGCTGTTATCAGTAAAAAAAACAAAACCAAAACATAAAATAAAAAATAACTTTCCCTACCCCAACACCCTTGGTTGAACTTGATAGACATATGTCTTTTTTCAACAGTATTAAATATATAACTATGTAACACCCTGGCCTGGTCAGCATACCATTTCCAGGACCCTGCGCTGATTAGAGCAGCTTCACTCAGGCGCCACATTATAACTATTGTTTATTTATAAAGTTCCAGCATCGGACGCTGTACAATGTAGTAATAACAGACAGTGTAAAACTTTGAGGAATTGCAGTGAGATCAAGATTGTTAACATATATAGTTAATGTGGAGACAGGAATTGAATGGTGGGAAATCAACAAACTCTCTCTCTTGTCTATGTTGAGTTTGAGGAAAAGAGATAACATGAATGAAAAGCTGCATATGAGGCAAGAGAGTGTTGTTTGAAGCCAAATGTGTTTGAGTTTTCCAAGACTGGTCGGGGCCATTCTACTACAAGTTACACTGCTGCCCCTTGGGACTATGTAAAGTGGAGCAAGAGTCTGTTAAGCAAATGTATATTTTAAATGTGCTCTACCATGCATTTTCAAACATATTCATGTTTAAATACACAGCAGGAGCCTGTTGCCAAGTCTGATTCCAGCACCATGCTGCATAAGCACCTACAGCATCAGGCCAAATGTAGAGCTTTTAGTAAGGACGGGGTGATACTATCCACAAATGTGTTCACACCATATTGTAAATCGTAGTAGTTTGCCCCTTACAGCTGCTTCTTCTGTTTCACTGCACATGTATAAAAAAGAAACTGCAGGCATGTGCCAAGAACCTTAGTTAATAACACCCAATAACTCCACTCTTGACCTTTAATTTTGTAAAGAGAGTTGGAAAACATGACCTTCTGAAAATACCTTCTCAAACGCTGTGTGTATGACATATTTAACTGCTGATTTTCTCACAGTGGTGCAGACTATGCATTGTAGAATTGCTATTTAAACAAACACGTTCTTTTAAAGTGGACCAAAGCCCACGGAAATCAGATTCCCGGGCCCCTAATGCCATACTGTGTGAAACCTGGTCACCTGGTATACTCGCCTTCAGCCTCGGTCAGCGCCCCGCCCCAGCCCAGAGCAGCACCGCATCCCCGCTATCACTTTAGTGGGGCTGGTGCCAGTGCCAGTGCCAGGCTTTTGTGAATGGCTGGCGCGGGCACGCTCCCTGTTAGAGGATAGCGGGGATGTGGCGCCGACTAGACAGGGCTCTTTAGACGAATCTAGCCGAGAACACGTCAGTGCAGTCGAGCGTGCTGATTTGACGGGAGGTTGCATATGCCCTGGGGAAAGGTGAGTCAGCTCTGGCAACCTGGAGGGATTCACAAAGCATCCTCGATCGAGGTGCTCCAGAGGCAAGGGTAAAAACCCAGTGAAAATCCAGGGTTTTGGTCGTTTTTAATGGGGTGGTCAGTTGTGTTTGTTTTGCAACCCTTCTCTTCTCCAGGTGTATAAAAAAAACGATTGGGTTTCTCATTTTCATGTACTCATTGTTACAGAAGTAAAGTTAGACAAAGGGTCAGCTTAATGCACCCTCCCACTGAATTCGGCTTTAGTCATTTTTTTTATACTTGCATAGATTAACCCTTCTAGTGCCAGCTACGTGAGTCTCACGTAGCAGCCTCTCCTACCGTTAAGTGCCAGCTTTGTGAGACGCACGTAGCTGACTTTAAACCCCCACAGTAAAAAAAATATAAAAGTAAAAAACTCACCTGACCCCTCGTTGGATCAGGCCGGGTCTTCTCTTCACCCGGGGAGCATCCGATCCCCCCCCCCCCTGGAGCTCTTCAGTCTTCAGGAGGGCGCCCCCCTCCCCGCTTCGGCCGCTGCCACAAACTGTAAAAAAAAAAAAAGAAAAAAGAAAAATGACATTTACTCACCTGCAACCCCGATTCCTCCCACGGGGTCTCCTCTTCACCGGGGGGGCTCCGATTGCCCCCCGGGCTCTTCCATCGTCAGGAGAGGGTGACCTCATCAGTGACCCAACACATGTCACCCGGCAGCCCGGACCCGAAGCTCAGTTGCTGTTGGAGATCGGAGGAGGAGGGCTGGTTACCAGCAGCTGTCATCTGAGCGTCGTGGGACATGATCGGGACATCGGAGGTGAGTAGAAAAAAAGAAATAAATGTCATTTTTTTTCTTATGTGTCTGTGTGGTTTATTTTTATTGTTAACCCCTTGTGAACTGATAAGAGGTCCATGAGACCCCTATACCAGTTCACAAGGGTGGGGGCTGGCAAGTCACCTGCGGCTAGCAGGTGAATTGCCAATAACCCCCAGCACCCCCAATTACCTGCCTCCCCAAAGCCCAGGGGGGGGCAGAAGAGCCCGGGCCCACACAGGGTATGTGGGCTTGTAGGCTGCAGGGTGGGGGGCCACAAAAGCTGGCCCCTCCACTCTGTTCCTACAAGCCCCCATAGCTGGTCCCGGGCTGGTTATGATGGGTAGGGGGGACCCTACGTCATTTTTGGGGGGGATTTTTAAGGGTTAGGGTTAGCCTTACCCTAACCCTTAAAATTCCCCCAAAAAATGGGGTCCCCCGTTGCCCCTATGTCATTTTTTTTTAAATTAACCTCTTATGTTTATAGTGTGGATAGTAGTTGCATTTTATTTGTAAATGTTATAAAATGCTCTTTTCAGTTTGGGGGGTCTCCTGGGCAAGAATGGGGGGCTACCGATACATATGTGGTACCGTTGTAATTGGGAGAAATGGGGCTATCACATGCAATATGGGTTTCATTAATAAAATAAATGTTTTATTTAAAATAAAGGAGACAGTTGTCTAAAAAATATTATTTTATTTATTTTTTTGATTTTTTTACGCAAAAATATTAAAAAAAACAGTGGAAAAATTACAAACAAGACATTTCATGTTAAAGTCTAAACTCTGCTGCAAAAAATATGTATATACTTTTTCTGGAAATTCCAGCAAAAATCACGGTTAAACATGGCGTAAAATGGGGAAAAATTACCTGTCAACAGAGGGTGACAAAACTTCAAGTAGGCTGGCAATTAAAAGGGTTAATAGTACCTATACATGTTGGGTATTGTTCTGCTCGGGGGACCTTGCACTTTCAGATTTAGCTTGTTTATTCTTGTTTGCATATTGATATTTTAGGAAAATGTGTTTTCCATTCTGCTTTTTTAGAATTTTTTTTAGGGAACCCTGTGCAACCTAAGAATTCTTCAAGGGATTACTTCCAGAAAGATGAGCCCACTACAACAAGCTCAGTACACTTAGAAAGCTTAACATGGGTACTTTCAGGGAATATATGGTTTATGGGGGATATTCCAAATGTAAACGGTTGTTTTGGTTGAAAAATTGCAAGGTGCGCACTTTGTCAGCAGAGCTGAAAATTTCAAGTAAAATTACCGTTATGCACATGCTTTACTTTGGGGTGTTTGGCAACTCTTCCCTTGATACCTATGCATGTTGGGTACCATTCTGTTCGGGGGATGTTGCTTTTTCAGATTGTACTTGTTTTTTCTTGTTTGCATATAGTTTTTTTTAGGAAAATGTGCCTTTGATTCTTCTTTTTGATTCTTTTTTAGGGAAACTCTGTGCAACCAAAGAATTGATTGAGGGATTACTTCCAGAAAACTGCGCCCATGTCAACAATCTGGTACTCCTATAAAGAAAATGTAAAGGGTTGTCTTTCTGGAAAAACTGCAAGGAGTGCTTAGCACGTAGCATAGTTGTATTTTATCTGAAAATCTCCTAAAGCGCTGTTTCAGTTTGGGGGAGTCTTCTGGGCAGGAAAGGGTGTCTACCAATACATATGTGGTACTGCTGTGACTGGGAGAAATTGGGGTTTCACACGCAATAAGATTTTATTGACAAACTTACATTTTTTATTACAAAAAACACTACAAATTGCAAAAAAATAGATTTTTTTTTTTTGCACATGTTTCACCCAAAAGTATTGAGAATACACTAAAAAAGGCCAAACAAGATAATGCATGTTGAAGCTCAGACTCTGCTGAAAAAAACAATATATAATTTTCCTGAAAAATCCCTGGAAATCCCTTCAAAAATCAAGGTATATAGCACCAAATAGTGAAACGTGGTCTGGCAACAAAGGGTGACAAAAATTCTAGGAAGGCTGGCACTTAAAGGGTTAAAATCCTGATACCATATTTAACAGGATACGGCTACTTTCACACCTAAACACTGAGGTAGACCAGGCCATTTGCTAGCTTCATTTTAAAAAAGAAAAATGAAATGTCACCCTTCCATCCTGGACTACAAGCCTAGCACTCTATGCCTAGAGGCTGGTATCCACATCGTTCCCACAGTGTTTCTTCAGCCATGCACAATACCGGCGCCTATGTCCATCTGCATTGATTTGTTGTTCTGTTGGTGCAGAATCGCCTACCCACCAGATAGTTGCCACCCCTGCCACCTCTCCTGAGATACAAGGTCTGCCTTTTCTTCTTGCTTTGTTCTCCACCTGGTGTCTCAGTGATGTAAATAACATGAGGGGCATTCTCAAGAAATTACCTCCTGTAGTGTGTAAATGCCCCTCTCTGTGGCTATATTCAGTATTTGCAACACACTGTGCAATCCCAGCACTTTATTTCGAGTTTTACCATTGCCAAAGTAAATGTGTTAATGCAGTACAGTACAGTAAACTGTATGTATACTTTTTATGAATGCTATAAATGGGTATGAACTTAGCCTTCTGTAGTTATGATGAACCCAGTTGGGAGTTGCTTCTGCAGCAAATTAATTTCAATAAACGACAAGGTGCTTCTGAGCTGAAATAGTCCCAGTTGTACTCGGAAGTATGCTAAAGGCATTATATTAGTCAGAAGTTATTACCTTTCTGTAGAAATTGCTTCATAGAGAATCCGACTTGTCAGTCAATCTAAGTCACACTATTAGCAGCTCATGGTGGAGGACAGAGCTCAGCAGGTTGGAGGAGGAACACTCCATTCCTGACCTTTTTCTGTCAGCTGTGCAGATAATTGATGGAGGCCCACACCTTTTGCAAAAGCAAGAGAAGTCTGAATAAAATGGCTTCACAAAATGGCTACACAAAGTAAGTAGCAGTACTACTGAAATGAACAAAGACAAATTGTTGAATTGATAGGTAAAACATGACTTTAAAATCCACTTTTTCTGTAGGAAAAGTAAGTACACCCACTGTACAATGACACGGTATAAGAGATGGGGCATTATGGATACAACCCTGCTCTTACCTGAAGTTATTTGGTGAGGAGGGAATGCAGCTTAGGTAAGTTACCTGTAACACAGAATCTTACTTCTACAGTGGACCTGGAGGAATGAGTTCCTCAGACCGGTTGCTCTAGTGTTTTACACTTTGGGGTTTATTCATCAAGGGATAGAGGCAGGTAGTGCCTCGTAGCAGCGGCACCGTCTGGTGAACGCCGGGCGCTGTATACAATACCAAATTTATGAAAGCGATTCTGGTGAGCGACTCTAACAGCACCATTTAGTGTCCGATTGATCGATTACAGGCAGCTCAGCATATAGCACCAGCGCTCTAGCTTCCAGAGCGCCAGGTATAACCTGTCGCTACCTGTCGCTATCCCATACATTTTAATGGACAGTCCTTTTCTTCTGTTTAAACACATTATTTTGATTTTGATTTTTTTTCTCTCAAATAATTGTGTCACCTCTCCTAGAAATAGTCATTTTTGAAAACTTGATTTTTTATATTTTTATGCGGAATTGTCATTACAGGTCTGGCATTAAAGTGTTAATGTCACAATGTTACAACAATGTAATTCCATGAGTATTCGCTTTGTTACTGGTGGATATGTGTTCAAAAACAGACTTTAATCACACAGCGTCTGGCGCTCTATGCTATAGCGACCAGATTCAGAGCGGCTACACGCTGAGTCTGTTTTTTTTTTGTTGAATATGGTGTCGCTGAGAGTCGGTCGCACTGAGCTGGCGCTACCTTTCACTCGCTGCAACACTGTACTGGTGTTAGAATACCCAACATACATCTCATTCATCAATGCCGGACTGGTTACTACAGCAACAGCTCTGTTACAGTGCCCGATAGCTGATCACAGCGTATACTAGCGGACGCTCTAACTGCTGCTATACAGATGCTCATGCGCTAGTAATTAATAAGCCTCCCCGTGTCTGTTCAGGAACAGTGGATAGAAAGGCAGGGACTTTCCTGGCCGGCTTTAGCCTGGCAGCAATGAAAAAGCAAATTTGCCCCTATAACTATCTCCTAAGTAACCCCCCCCACCCTGCCACCTTCCTCTGAGGCAGGGTGGAGCTGGGGGGACACAACATAAAAAACAGCTAATCTTACCCAGATCCTGCACTGTTACCAGTGCCCTTGTGAGGGGCACTGGCCTCCAGACCCGGTAAGCTGTTTTTGAGGAGACTGCTCCTACACTTTTGTGCTTCTCACCCTGAATATTTTTTATTAATGCAGATCTTATAGCATTTAGTAACATCACCTTCAAATCCTTTAAACCTGTATAAAAGGAACACTTGCAGTTTCTCTAAAGGCTTACTCCAGCCTAAACTTTTTTGACAGTGTGGGGAAGTGCTAGAATGAAATCATGTACACTAAAATGGCCACTAAAATTCATGAATGTCATTGGGGCCTAAAGCCTGTCAGCTCGAGCTGTTAGAAAAACCACTGGCATCAAATATCTGCTGCTGGATGCGGGCCCTCAATTGCAAAAGAGAATTAGCAAATGGTGCTTGCATACACTTTTGGATCTCACATCCAGAAGGAGGCAAAGAGCAGGACTTTTTTGATAGCAGAAAGTTGAGGGTGTTGGGGAGGACCAGCGTGAAATGGAGTCACCACCATTTCTGGACCAAAACCTGGGATTTACACTATACCGAGTCTTAGTTATTCCCCCCTGTGTGAAACCCCACCACTAGCCAAGTTAGCGCACGGCTAGAGCAGCTGAATGGAATCCTTGCCGCACTTGGGATCGATGTGCGGCATCTCTTGCTTCCTTCGGCTGTGGTCATCCACGCACAGCCATTCGATTGTGGTGGGCAGGGCCGTGCAAAGCCTAGAAGGGAGGCTGGTCATGCATGCTCAGTGGACTCAGGGGAAAGTTAAGATTTGCAGGCGACCGGGCGGGTGGTTCGTAGAGCAGGACATCCCAGTTCGGGATGCCCCGGCAGGAGAAAGTAAACCTGCCCTGGAGTCTAGAAACATTGGAGCTGTAGGTCGGCCCTGCAGTTTAAAATACCCTCCGGTTCCCCCTCCCTAGCTAGGGGCAGGCCTATACTGGCTATTTGAAAATGTCTGGTGTGGGTACGCACCTAAAAAGGTATAGAACATTTGCCGTGCGTTCGGCGGCAGAAATGTAGCTGGGGGTGCTTGCACCATTAAGTTTCTTCACAACTCTGACATCACTCTGAATATATCCAAGCATGCTGATTGGCTACTTTCCTGTGCCATAGGAATGCTGGAAGAGCGAGTTTTACAGGCGATACAATGGGGATTACCAAAGCCCAAATTGGGATGCCCTGCAAGGTAGGGACAAAACCTGGAAAAGTAAACCGGTAATAGTAAATCCCGAATGTTGTTCGTTTTTAAAAATGAGGTAGTAACTTTAGGTACTTGAGGTACTTTCACCATTGGTAAATGCTACATAGAGGTATAGGAGATGATTTCTTTTTACACTAAATCTAAATGGGATGTCTGCTTGTTTTTGTTAAAGGAATCATTTTCTAAAGCAACAGGTTTGAGCTTGTTGTTTTGTAAGTCAGTCCGGAGGTAAATTACAAAATATAGACTTTCTGCATTGTTGTGACAAGTAGATGATGATTCATTTACAAGTGATTTTATTCTTCCATAATTCCTAATTGGTGAGATCTGGAATGCATATGCTGTTGCTAATGTTAGGCAAATATGTCAGATCATACCAGCAACCAGAATATAAGCCTTGATATTTTCTTCACATTGGGGTTGATTCACAGTCACCTGAGAAAATTCACTCCTTTTCTGGAAGAGAAACTGCTATTCACTTTCATTGTCTACCTTGGGGCTGATTCAACACCAGGTGAAAATGTACATGCTGTTGAGTCACCCCCAAGGTAGACAATGAAAGTGAATAGCAGTTTTCTCTCCTAAAAAAGGAGTGAGAACTCTCACCTGGCTCTGAATTGACCAGTTGCCTTTCATTTTTGCTGAGCAATTTCGTATTTGGCAAGCAAACCTGCATCGTAAGCCGAGTTTGTACCTGTTTCCAGCCCTATGCTGCCGCAGAGTCCTTGGTTCTCGGTGCTTTGTGGCCATCTTGCCAGCATATGGGGTTTTTTCCTCTCTGTAGCTGAACCCATGTTTGTGTGCATCCCTGCCGTGTGACTCACCTCCTCCCTCCTGGTTCCTTTTGGGGCATCCCAAGTATTGTGTGTCTTTTCCTTCTGCACCCTGCATTAAGCATGTTGTCCTGAACACACCACACTGCATCATTTTTTGTTAAAACGTTTGTCTTTTGGGCTGCTGGTGGGGATTCTGAAGAGGAGGATGAGGACATTGGCAATCTTCTTGGGTAAATCCTTACCCACACACCAAGTCTTTGGCGATGCACTGGTCAGACCTCTTGGCTTCAGATGGGCTTGATTCTCTGCCAGAATTCTGACACTATACGCTTAACACAATTCTGTAGCACAGCCCTGCATTAGTGGGCAACTTATCTATGGTCCAGCCACTTACCTGAGAAGTTCTGGCAGAAAAGCTGCCTCACCCGGGTCCTCTTCTGCCTTTTGAAGTTCGACCAGTGCTGTATTATCTGGACGTGCGTGTCAGCCATCATCTCCTGTTCATTCTATCGCCAACTTCCTCTTGTCGTGTTGTGGCAAGGCTATAACAATGCTGTACAATCAAATGGTATGGTGTGTGGCCAGCAGATTACAGCAAGGCTATAGTAACGCTGTACAATCAGATTGTATGGTGTGGTACGTGATCACCAATCACGCTGCTCCATTTCGCCGGGAGAGTGAGGTGTCAGGTAAGATTTATTGGGGTTGACGGAGGGGGGTGCAGCACATTCAATGCCCCCGCTAATGGCCAATGCCCATTTTTTGGTTCCCGAGATCGAGTTATGTGCTCCACTGGTGTTACTGGAGCTTCCCTCTGGTGGTGCCCACAGCCAGTTGGGGGGCTAGGAAATTGGAGGGCCATAAGTGCAGCACACAAGCGTCTGCATTGTAGGGTTACAGGAGGGGGTGTCTTGTCCACTGTAAGTATAGCTTATCCATGGAGGATGTAAGACTTCGTGCAAGATGTCATATACAGTACTGTATAGGAAGCTTGCCTCTATAGGATGGGTCTGGTGAACAAGGCTGCAGGCAGCGCCTTGGGCTTGGGCTGCCAGCATTGCTAGAAAGAGAACTTATACTGTATGTATTCCACATGCCGCCCTTCAACCTCCCAGGAAAGTCTGTATTGGGTGGAAAATGGGAAGTTGTAAAAATTACTATGATCATTAGGTATGTTTGAAGACATAAGTAAGGACAGGAGTGGTTTGGTGAACCTGATTTGTGTATTCCACCTGGCCTAACAGTGCAAATCCTCTTTAAAGCTGCCCTTCAACCTCACAGGAAAGTCTGTATTGGGTGGTCCTTGAGATAACAGTAAAATGGGAAGTTGTTAAAATTACTCTGATTATTTGATATGTTTGAAGGAACAAGTAAGGACAGGGGTGGTTTGGTGAACCTGATTTGTGTATTCCACCTGGCCCAACAGTGCAACTCCTGCTGGCCCAACAGTGCAAAGGCTGCCCTTCAACCTCCCAGGAAAGTCTGTAAAATGGGAAGTTGTTAAAATTACTATGATCATTTGATATGTTTGAAGCAAAAAGTAAGGACAGGGGTGGTTTTGTGAACTTGATATACTGGGGTGCCTGAATCCCCAGTAAATGTCCCAAGAAAGGCAGGCAGTGGTTCCACAACTGTAAAGGATGCCTATGGAACTGATAGCCAGCAATACATTTCCCAGGGTGGGCTTTCATGATGCCATTCAAGGCCCTTTGCACATCTTTCTGGTTAGCCCCATTGGCCACTGAAACTCATATGGGCCACAGGAGCATAAAAGGAGATGAGTAATGCTATGCAGGTTATGGGCATTTCTGCAGACTGTTGGAAGAAGCAGCAATTAGGTTGACATGCTCCCCAATGCTGAGCAGTGTGTACTGTAACTGAATGGATTATTGCTGGAAAGCATCAGGGGCGGGGCTGCTCGGCCAGGGATCAATATGGCCGACATCATCCAGTTCGCGTTATGAATACTGGACAAAGGCATTAGTAAAAAAAAGAAACACGGGCAATGGGTTGGGGATAGAAGGTAAACTTTGTTTCTAGGTATAGGATGCTTATTAATGACCTGCTTACCTTACCAGGCTGCCAGATCTCAGACCTCTTGCTCCTGCGCCACCATCTTGCTACACTGAGTATGCATCCCAGATTCTTCCTGGGTGCTACCTACATACGCCTGGGCACCTCACAGAGAGAGGTCAGCTTCTCTGCTACCGGAGAGCGACAGCGGTGGTTGGCAGCGAGGTTAGCGATCTTCCAGCGCAGCACCGGCAGACCTCCGCTAAAGAAGCTGTGGACTGTGTGATCTGCAGATTCCTCTGAGTTCACCGTACTAGTTAAACCCGGAAGCGGCTAGGAAAAGCAGCCACACAGCTTTCAGTAGTAGGCTGTGTGATTGTGGGAGAATCAGCAAGTCCTTTTTTGGACTTTTGGTCCACTTTAAGTAGTTACCTCCTAAACCAAAGGACCTGTGTTCTGCCCCACTTTCCAGCCTCAGAACCCCCTTCTGTAGCCTACATTCTTACTGCTGTTGTTTGCTACTTTTATCCTTCTATTAAAATCTCATCATAGCGTTTATGTTAGAACAAGTTAGGTAATCTAGATAGATGAGTCTAAATAAGCATGGTCAGATGCACACAAGCTAATGAAGTATTAGAAAAGCACTCTATTTAATGTAATTTAAAATGTTATATTATGTATCAGCTGCAGTAAATAGCAATAAATGGAAAGGGAAAAGGTTTATTTAAGAATTAAATGCCCCACAGACCAAAAAAGGCACACAATGCAAACGCAATAATAATAGCATCTGTTATGCCTGCTGCTGCTATAAGCATTGCGCTTTCCATGTCCTAATCTTTGCATTTAGAGATCTGCTTCTGCAAAGTGATACATTTTAACTGAATTTGATGTATCCTCCACAAGGCTGTAGAGTGTATTATATAGAGCATCATTTGGCAGGTCATTTTTCATGTATATACTGTTTCTCCCTCCCTAATTCCTTTAGGGAATTTTACTTTGAAGAGAAATTTACCTTCTTCTGAATACTAGCAGCATGGGGGCATCCCAGATCTGAAGCCTGATCTCGTCTGCATTGCAGTGAACATGTGACCGCTGGTCTTCAGTTCAGGTTTGCCGGGCATACAAACATGGCATGCAATATTGATGCTTCTTCATCAAGCCTGCTGAGCCAGACTGGGCTATGTTGGGCCAGATTGGGGTGATCTTATGCTAACAGTATTAGGGGAAGCATATAGGAAGTGCCCACATGTCTAGTTGTGTTCTGTTTGGATTCAGGTCGGAGTTAAATGTGACCCAAGTTGGGCAGATTTGGTTCAGCCAAACATAATTTTAGCAAATTCCAGGTCAGATTTGGCCAGATCGTTATGGATATTTGGATAATAATCCAATAAAAAGGTAGTTCAGGCCCTTTATTAAACAAAAACATCCAGTCCCCCCCAATGCCAAATCCAGTTAAAATAAAGGACTCACCTGCTTGGTGTTGTGCACCCAAACTCACACCAGAAGCACGTATAGTTACACTTTTGCACCCAAGCTGCCACACTGACCATGACGCACTGCTTAACCAATCATTGAGGGGTAGTGATCAGGGAGCTGATCTTGTGACTGAAGGGTTGTCATTTTTCCAGCTGGGGCATGAATGAAGAGTGCTTGAAAAAGGCACCTAACATTCTATTAAAGGGGACGACTAACTTAACATAAAGATGTTAAAGCGGAACAAAAATCAACATGGCCGGTCCTGGAATCTTATAGATTCCAATTAGAGATGCCCCGCCGTGTCAACCCCTCCTTAGGTCACTGCAAAAGTCATCTTCTTTCTGTCTCCTACTCCATTGTAAATATCGGCGGGCAAATCCCTAGCATCTCTGGGCTGCGGTGTGCTCCCAGCCCCAACCATTCAGATAGGCTGGGGGTGGGAGCACACCAACATCTCGCTCCCAATTGCCATGAACAGAGCCGTTTGCTAAGCATTAATATGCACTGCAAGCCGCTCTGATTTGTTGAGATCCCGAACATGGCTGGGGGATAGGGAGTTTTTATGTGTGTTTTGGGGGGTTTCACGTAGCGGGTCATGTATCTAAACTGGGATAGTCAAAATCTCAGGTTTGTCCTGCTTTAAAGCAGCTGTGCAAACTTTTTTACCAACCCCTTCTTGGACGCTGTGGCAAGCCCACTGCTGGATCACTTGTGTGTGTGTGTGTGTGTGTATGTGTGTGTGTGATGTTCTTACTACATGGATGTGATAAATGCTAAGCACAAATTCCCATGTATGCGCAAGCACACAATGGACATATAAGCACATTATCAGTGCAGCAGCAGCACTGTCATTAGCTTACTAAGCAATCAAACATAGCAGATGTGTGTCCCGCTTCTGCTGTGGGATCAGACAGCTGGCCCTAAGCAGGTGAGCCCTTTTTTAAAACACCATTTGGGCTTACAATTTGTAAAGGGGATCAGAATGCGAAGGTGGATTTTTTTTTTTTTTTTTTTTTGGTGTTCGGACAGCTTCTTTAACCTCTCTATATGTAAAGCTAGAGTTCCCCTTTAACAAAACAATAATATATTGTTACTGTGAGTCTAATCCTTCTTTAGCTCTTTTAAGCACAAATGTAAATCTAGATGTCCCTTTCAACATAATAGTGTAATTTAAGAGAAGAATACATTTGTATCCATATATTTTTATATTAGAGTAACTCCTTTAATTACACTGCAAAAAAAACAAAAGCACAAACAACAATTTTTAACTTGATAATGTTCTACATTTAGTAACATTCACCTTATTGAACCCTCAAATGCGTTTTCTCTTCATTGATATAACTCTAGAGCAGCGGTTCTCAACCTGTGGGTCGGGAGCCCGGCGTGGGTCGAACGGCCAAAACACAGGGTTCGCCTAAAGCCATCGGCTTTAGCTGCTGAGAAGTCGCGCTACCGTCTGCAGCAGCGCTATTTAGCTGGAACGCAGCTTACACTTTCACAAAACACCATACATTTACACAGTGTGAACTACATCGGTCTTATACTATAAGAGACCACTATAAGATGTAGTTCACACTGTTCCACAATGTATAATTATCTCCCATATCTCCCACTATTTTCCCATATTCTGAATGAGGAAACTGCTTCTATTGATTTCATTGTGAGTGCGGCGGATTTTGTGGAAGAGAGCTCCCGAGAATCTCGAGTTACCACACAATCCGCTGCAGCCTCCTATTAATTGCAATAAAAGGTGGAGAAATGAGTTTCCGACACATGCTATGCCATAGTGAAATGTTATTTATTGGAATTAGTAATAAATATTTCTCAACATATAATTAAATATTGTTTTTATGATTAATTACTATGTTTAAATTATGTTTGATTTGTAGCAATGAGAATACATAATGCTTATCAGGTATTTACATTTCGAATCATAACTGTAGCAAAATTACAGTTTTGAAGTAGCCACCAAAATTAGGTTTTGGTTTGGGGTCATTGCAACATGAGGAACTGTATTGCGGGGTCACGGCATTAGAAAGGTTGAGAACCACTGCTCTAGATTAAAGTTCAATTTCAGGCAAAAGATAAAAAAAAACTATACTCACCTTTTCTTTTCTAACTTGATCCAGCTCCCTCAATTGCGCGACTCTTCCTATTTTGCTGTTGCAGTGTTACCCCCGCCATCAGTCACAGCCAGCTCCCATCCATTCACTGCAATGGAAAGGAGCGTGTGAAGACCTAACACTCCCCTTTCCATTGCAGTGAATGGAAGGGGCGTGCCAGCTCACAGTGATGAGGCCGGGGATGTCTCCATGCCAGAGAGAGGAGAGGGTGTAGAACTAGAATTTTTTTCGAAAAGTCCTGGAACCCTTTTTTTTTGCTGTCCCTCTCTGTAAGATGGCAGGTGATCACTCATTGCATAGGTGTGGCAATGACATAATTGCCACACACAACAATGGCAGTGAATGGAGGAGGTGGGACTTTACAGCTAAAACAGGCACAATGATATGGGATTAGAGTGAGCAGGAGCAGTAAAAATTGGCAAAAGGTAATCCTCATGGGGGGGAGCAATTCAGTGGATGCTGGTTAAAAATGTGGGTTTTGGTCTGCTTTAAGTGTAGGGTAGCATAGAATGCTGCAGATATTTGTTCCTCTGTGAATAAGACCCACCCCAAAAATTACACCCCTGTAACACAAGTTAACCTGTAAAATGGTTCTTTTAACATGAAGCCTTATTTAATATTATTTTCGGCGGGTGCCAGATGAGCGGCTCGCATAAGCTATTATCTACACCTGCACTGGTCAGCGACGAGAAGCGAGGCAGCGATATTCCTGCGCTCCTTCCCAGTCAGTGGGTCAGCGCAGCGCTGCGCATGACTTATTAAAGCTGATGCGTCTTCAACCCCTAGCACCAGCTGGGATCACTGAAATGGAGCCGCATTTAATAATGAAGCACAGTGCCTGAGTGGGCGCTGTCAGAAGGGGTTTCCAGGTGCCCGCAAAACCTGAAAATCCTTGTTTGTTTTTTTGAAGGGGCTAGGAACCATATAAAAAAAAAACCTGGAATTGCATTGGGGATACATGAAAGACAGGTCACATGTTTTGCACGGCCCAAAAACCACAAGTTTGCAATGCAACACAAAAGTGCAAAAAATACATCCAAAAACAATTCCAAACAGCCCAGGGATCCCATGGCACATGCAGCAGCCACTATATATATTTTCTTTTTAATTTCAAGAGGTGGCCTAAATAATTATAACCATTCCAGCCCATTGAATGGGAATCTATGGGATAGGGCCACACAGTGCAGGATGAGCACCTGATCTTATCTGGCACTGTAGGGAACTCAGCACCGGCACTCATCCCATTTCCTCAGCTGTTAATAGATGACGCACTACCTGGCACTATCACAGTGGCTGTGGCTTTTCCTTATGCACAGCACGGCCTGTTTCATTTAATCCTTACTTCTGGGTATTCCGCCACAAGGTGGTGCAGTGGACTGCAGAAGATTTGTGGCTCCTCCCGGCCCCATATAAAAACCAGGAATCACCCAATATACCCCTAGTTTTTTCTCTGCAGTCATACAGCGAAGATAGAAGATGGCTCTCTATGTTTCGCAGGCGAGCGGGGCAACCAAGCCTGCGGCCCTGCAGGCCTATTTCCGCCCGCTTCCGGACCTTCTGTGCCTCCCAGCCTCGGCTGTGGGATCGGGTGATGGTAGGGGAGCACTGGGGTCGGGTGCTAGGGGAGCGCTGCTCCAAGCCGCAGACCCTGTACAACAAAGGGTAGCCGGTCATAAGCTTTTTTATGGTGAGCCTGCTGAGGGATGAAGAAGCACTGCTGTCGCTATGGTGTAGGGGGTGAGTTGTGCTTGGGGACTTGTGTTCCTAGCCAGTCTTCCCTTTTTTCTGTCTGTCCTTCTTCCCTGTTGGTGTTTATCTCACTTGTCCCCCTCCCTCCCCTCTGCCCCCTTTTAGACGGATCCCCCCGCGGCCTGCCCTCTCCTCCGCTCAACACCCATCGGGGGGGGGGGTTGTGGCGGCGGGTGGCGGTTTGTGGAGTGGTGTCTCGGTGCTTGTCTCTCAACGCCGTCGCGGGCGTCCCGCGCTCCGCGGCGGACGGCGCTTTTACTGCTGTTTTTTTCTTACAGGCTGCTTGGGCACTGAGTTCCGGAGGGTCCTTGTCAGCGTGGGAGCTCTCCCTGATCTACCCTCCGCAGATCCTTGACTGTACTCCGGTCACCTGTGTGTGTGCTGCGCACGCTGCGCTCTTGGTCCGTGAGTCCCCCATGGTTTTTTTCCTTGTTGGGCATGTGCTGCGGGATACTTATGTGTCTTTTTGCTTATGTCTTTCAGGCGGGATAACAGTGTATTGTGGTTTCTCCCGGTCCTATCCCTCCCCCCCTTTTTTCCCTCCTGGCCCTCTCTGTGGGCATCCCAGGTGGCTTTTATTAGCCCTTACCCTATACTGGCCTATTGTGCCTGTGTTCATCACCATATGGAGGCTTCTGGGGATAGCGTGCTTGGGGGTCCTTCAGGGCAACCTCGGCTATGTGTTATGTGCGGGGCTTTGAGTGGTGGTGGCTCGGTTTGTGTGCTGTGCACCCAAGGTATTATTGCGGACCAGGCTGGGACGAGCGCTTCTCTTCCCAGTTCTGCGCTTCCTCCGGCATCTCCTATTCCCCCATGCCTGCATTTAGCCCCCAGTGAGGGGGATACTAGCAGGGGGTCCCAATCTGATCTGGCACTTTGCGTGGTTAGCATTGAAGCTGGCCCGCTGGCAGCTGGCCCGACCAGTGACGGGCAAGGCCTCTGGCAAGAAGCTGCATCTTGACGCTGCGCCTTCCCTCTTTGCCGAGGAGGATGAGGGCCTTGATGTGTTTGGCGGTCGTGACCCCCTAGAGGAGGGGGAGCTTTTCCATGATTCAGACTCCTCTGGGGGCCATCAGGAAGATTATGACAGTGACCTGGGGTCCGCCTCTGATGAGGATACCTGGCTCCCTGATGCAGGGTGAGCCCTGGCAAACAACTATTGGAGTTCCCGAAGCAGGGCCATTTCTCCAATATGGTACTCAAGGAGTGGGAACGTCCTAACAGATTGCCCACAGTGCCCAAGGGATTGGACAGAAGGTATCCCTTCTCGGCTGATCTGGTCAAGCGCTGGTCGTGCCCTCCTGAGGTGGATGCTCCAGTTCTAGGTTTGTCTAATACTTCGGTCATGCCGTCCCCTGACACTACTACTCTGTGTGACAGAGCGGAGTGACGCATGGATCAGCTGGCCTGTCATGCTTTCACCTTTGTGGGGGCAGGCCTGCGTCCGGTCTGCGCCTCGGCCATTACGGCTATTGCCATTAAGAGGAAGCTCAAGCGTCTTGTTGATGGCGCTATGTCTGGTAGAAGAAGGGAGGATTATAGGGACCTCTTGCTTTGCTCCGATTTTGTTGCCTTTGTGCTGGCTGCCATGGATGATGCCGTCCGGCTGGGCGGTAGGGCCTCGGCCCTCTTGGTGGCTATGCGCCGGTCAGTTTGGTTGCGCCAGTGGGCAGCTGACACTGCAGCTAAGAAGTCCCTCACCGGGCTTCCCTTCACGGGCCTTCATCTCTTTGGTGAGCGTCTGGATGTTCTGGCCAAGGATGGTAGGCTTCCTCAGCGTAGGAAGCAGTCCCGGCCCTTTCAGGGGCCCTTCACCTCCTCCTTTCGTGTCTCAAGGGGAGGTCGTGGCACACACTTCTCTGGCAGCCGCAGAGACTCTTGGGGCCGTGGCAGATCCCGTGGTCGTCCCGGTCTTTCTTGGGGATCCAAGCCTAAACCCCCCCCCAAGCCCCTCAGGCATGAGGAGGCGCCCTCACCCGTCCGGGTGGGGGGACGGCTTCGGCTCTTTGCTCACGTCTGGAGACTTCGCGTGTCGGACCAGGAGGTGGTATCCTCCGGTTACAAGATAAAGTTCGCAGCCTGGCCGCCCTCAAGATTCCTCAGATCCCGGATTTCTCAAAATCCCCTGTTAGCTCAGGGGTTGCGCCTAGCAGTTCAACGCCTGTTGGAATCTGGGGTCATCTGTCTAGTACCTCACCAGGAACAGGGTCAGGGGTACTATTCCAATCTATTCACGCTGCCCAAAAAGGACGGTTCCTTGCGGCCCATCCTGGACTTGAAGGGTCTCAACAGGTTTGTCCGGTTCAAGCACTTTCGCATGGAGACGCTACGCTCGGCTGTCAGTTCCCTTTGGCCGGGCGACTTCATGACCACTGTGGACATCAAGGATGCCTATCTTCACGTACCAATCTTTCCAGGTCATCAGAGATTCCTGAGGTTCGCTCTGGAGGATCAGCATTACCAGTTTGTAGCCTTACCGTTCGGTATCACCTCGGCTCCTCAGGTATTCACCAAGGTGCTGGCGGGCGTGATGGCTCTTCTGAGGAACCAGGGCATTCGCATCCTCCCTTACATGGATGACATTTTGATTGCTGCTCAGTCTCTTCTTTAGGCCGAGAAGGATACTCAGGTGGTGACGTCCACTCTCGAGTCCTTCGGCTGGGTGATCAACTATCCCAAGTCTTCACTGTCTCCATCTTTGGCGATGTCCTTCCTGGGCATGACTCTGGATACCTCTTAGGTCAAGGTATTTCTCCCTCAGCAGAAATTGGAGGGCCTTCAGATGCAGGCACGGGCCCTGCTCTTGTGTCCTCATCCCTCCATTCAGCAGGAGATGCAGTTAATGGGCCTGATGGTGTCCTGCTTCGAGGCGGTTCCCTTTGCTCATTTTCACATGAGACCTCTTCAGTTGCATCTCTTGTCAGTTTGGGATCGGGACCCTGTGTCCCTGGATCGGGAATTTGCTCTGTCCCCTCTGGCCAGGCAGTCCCTCTCGTGGTGGTTGGACTCTAGGAATCTTCTACTGGGCAGGACCTTTCTGCCTCCGTGCTGGGAGATTGTCACCACAGATGCCAGTCTGTCCAGTTGGGGGGGAGTTTGGAAGTCTCTGAAATTCCAGGGTCAGTGGGGCCCCCAAGAGGCCCATGCACCCATCAACATTCTAGGACTGCGGGCAGTCAGGTTGGTTTTCTCCCAGTTATCTCCACACCTTCGGGGTCGTGCTGTTCAGATCCGCTCGGACAACCAGACGGCGGTAGCCTACATCAATCATCAGGGAGGGACTCGGAGCAAGCGAGCCCTCAAAGAAGTGTCCCTGATACTGTCTTGGGCGGAAGAGAATGTTCCCTGCATCTCAGCGGTCTACATTTCGGGGGGTGGAGAACCAGGAAGTGGACTCCCTGAGCAGGGGGACGTCTCGGCTGGGGGAATGGTCTCTCAGCAACAAGGTCTTTCACGCCCTGTGTCGCCACTGGGGTCAGCCGGATGTGGACCTGTTTGCGTCCCGTCACAATCACAAGCTTCCAAGATTTGTCTCCTTGTCACAGGATCCCCTGGCCTTCGCCACTGATGAGCTAGCAATTTCTTGGATCGAGTTTCGACTCCTCTATGTTTTCCCTCCCTTTCCTCTGCTGGGCCGGGTGCTGCGCAAGATAGCCCAGGAGGGGGTACCGGCCATTCTGGTGGCCCCCTGTTGGCCGAGGAGGGTGTGGTTCGCAGACGTCGTGCAGTTGGCAGTAGAACGGTACGTCTTGCCCAAGGATCCAGATCTTCTCACTCAGGGACAGCTGCGCCATTCCAATTTACAAACGCTGGCTTTAATGGCTTGGCTGCTGAAACCTCCATCTTGATGGGCAAGGGGTTGCCGGCCTCTGTTGTTGATACCATGATTCGGGCTCGGAAGAAATCCTCGTCTTGTATTTACTACAGAGTCTGGCATGCTTATATTGCCTGGTGCGAGTCCAAGGGCCTTATTTATCAAGGGCTAGCGCCAGGTAGTGTCTGACGAGCGCCAGGTACCGCCAGCTAACGGCGGCTACCGACTCAAGTACGCCCGGCGGCGGTCACAATGACGCATTTATCACGCTAAATGAGGCTAGCGCCGGCGAGAGCATCAGCTAGCGCGGGATTCATCATGTAGCCGACTGCAACGAACAGCGCCGCTACTAATCCCATCACAGCGCCAGGTATGACCTGTCGCTCCCTGGCGCTCTCCAATGCATTTCAATGGAGCAATCTTAAAATATTCATAATTAATTGATTATTTGTTTTTTTTTTTTTGTTTAACTGTCAAAAATTCTGTGACCACTACGGCAATGTTAGATATTTTTTTTAAGGAAAAAAAAAAAATAATAATAATATGTGCAGAATTGATATTACAGGTCTGATATTAATGTATTCATATTACAAAATGTTTAGAAAATCTTGTATAATTTTTACATTAAAAAAAAATGGTTGCTTGGGGGTTAAAAACTACTTTACACACATCGCCGCCAGCGCTCTGGGGTTTAAACAAGGAATTCACAGCGCGAGAAATTTTTGAGCGTGATTTGTTAATGAATCTGCAGCAAGCGGTTCGCTCTGGCCATTCGCTGTCAGGCGCACCCATACAACGCAGAACCTGTGAAACATCGACCCCTAACCCCGTATTCAACATTACCGCACACCGACTGAGTCGCTGTCATCAAGCAAACCCCGGCCAAGCACAGCGAATACTAGCTGGCGCTGTGAAAATCACGCTACTGGCGCTCATCTGTCGCTACCTGGCGCTATTAATGAATCGGCCTCCAAGTCTCTTCTTTGTCGGGTGTTTTCTATCCCCAGGATTCTGGATTGGATTTGGGCCTTCAGCTTAGTACTCTCAAAGGGCAGGTGTCGGCTCTGGCAATTCTGGAACCTATACCTATACAGCGGCAGGTAGTGCCAGGTAGTGGCAGGTGAACGCCTGAGACGGCACGCAATTACACATTTATGAAGCCGAATCTGGTGAGCGACTAGAACAACGCCATGTAGTGTACGATTCATCATTATCCCACAGCGCCAGCGTTCAGCCTTGCAGAGTGCCACGTCTTACCTGACGCTACCTGGCGCTCTCCCATACATTTCAATGGACGATCCTTAAATCCCTTTCCTGATACTCAAAACTTCTGACATGTATCCTGGGCAAGAAAATGACATTTTTGAAAACTTGTTGATTTATTATATTTTTATGCAGAATGTATGTCTGGTATTAAAGTGTTCATGTTACAATGTAATAACAATGTAATTCCATATGTTTTTGCTTTGTTATTAGTGGATACATGTTCAAAAACAGACTTTAATCACACAGCCTCTTGTGCTATGGGCTACAACTACATGATTTTGAGCGCCGGCGATGTTTGAGTCTTTTAGTTTTTTTGATGAATGTGGAGTCAGTCGCACTGAACTGGCGCTACCGTTTGCTCCCATACAGCATAGTACTGCAACTCACACATCATATTCATCAATGCCGGCGCTCTGAAACAATGATCCATGGCCGAGCACAGCGACTACTAGTGGTCGCTCTAAAATCCACTCTACAGACGCTCATCTGTCGGTACCTGCCGTTAGTAATAAATCACCCTGCCTGTTCTTAAATGGGATTTAGGTGATGCCGAGCCAGAACCCTACACATCATTTGGCAGAACTGAACCAGAACAGTAAGGGGTTTATTCATCAAGGCATAGCGGCAAGTAGTGCATCGTAGTGACAGGTAGCAAACGGTGAATGCCGGGCGCTGTACGCGATACCACATTTATCAAAGCGATTCTGGTGAGCGACTCTAACAGCACCATGTAGTGTCTGATTCATCATCACAGATGGCTCAGCGTATACCGCCGGGTGTTCTGCCTTCCAGAGCGCCTGGTATTGCTGTCGCTATCTGTCGCTCTCCCATACATTTCAATGGACGTTGCTTTTCTTCACTTTAAACAGGGTTTTCTTTTAATTTTTTTAATCAAATCATTGTATGACCTCTCCTGGTCTATTAAATGTCATTTTTGAAAACTTTTTATATTTTTTATATTTTTATGCAGAATTGTCATTACAGGTCTGGTATTAAAGTGTTAATGTCACAATGTAATAACAATGTAATTCCATGTGTTTTCGCTTTGTTACTAGTGGATATGTGTTCAAAAACGGATTTTATTCACACAGCTTATGGTGCTCTGGGCTACAGTGACCCAATTTTAAGTGACAGCGCGGTGTGCGGCTGCTTTTTTGATGAATATGGTTTGAGTCGCTCAAACTGACCAGTCGCTACTGTTCGCTCTCATATAGTGCTATACTGGTGTTATAGTGACTCCCACATCAAATTCATCAATTCCGGCAATGTTACTACAGCGACTGCGGCACTCTGTAATAGTGACTCACGGCCGATCAGAGCGACCACTAGCCGTCGTTCTTAGCGCCACTGTACAGACGCTCATCTGCCGTTACCTGGCACTAGTCATGAATCAGTCTGCCTGTATGAGTCGTAAAAAACTTGGCTCAATGCGAAAATAAACTAGCAAGCCCCAATTCTCGCATGATTCATGGGGCTCGTACAAGGCAATCTCTCATGTATGAAAGCAGTTGAGAAAGCGGTTTGAAATCTTTTACAACTTGCCTTATTTAAATGAGAAATTACAGCCAGCAGCCCTATTTGAGAAATGTAAGCATTCTTTCAGCTTTCTCATTACTAAGCATGCTCGCATGACTTCTGCAGTTTTATAGAAGGTTCAGATGACTGTTCCTCCTTTCTCCTGCTTACAATCATTTGGAGACTATTTGTTCCCCATACTGATTTGTTAAAATGTAATATTGTTTTATATATTTTAGTATTTATGCTTGAAATGGCTGTACTGATGTTTATTTTTTCTTCTCTTAAATAATCACACAATGGGGGGAATTCTCCCAGCAATTTCTCACCTTGATAGCATGTCTCATGCAACCTTATTTGCGAGATGTTTCACGTGTGGAAAACGTAAATGAGAATACTCGCTTGCTCCTGGCCTTGTGCGCACATTTATGCTTAAAAAACTTGAACATAAAAAGTTGCCTGCAGAATCATGTGATGCCTGCAGGTTCTCACACAGGAAACCGACTGCAAGCTGAATGGACAGATTACTCATGACGTGAGATGTTGTCAAGAGATGTTGGATGGAGCTGTGTCACATCCTGAATTCTGTTTTAGGATGCAGGGTGCTGCAGATCTACTTACAACGGTCAATGGCGCTGCTGACAGCGTGTCTCTCTACTCGTTCCACTGTGTGTCCCTGCAGCCAATCACATGGGGGCAGACTCCCTTGGTGATTGTCATGCACCGCTTGATATGGTCTCATGCTGATTTGAATTCAGGAATAGAAGCTCTGGGACAGAAACATTTTGTCTGCACCAAAGTCGATGGGCAGGGCTCCGGGGGACCGTACCTACCAGTCCTGGGACTTGTGGATTGGTAGGTACAGTAAGTGCCTTTTTTGCTTTTTTTTTTGCAGCCTGAACTGGACATGATGATTAAAATGTGTGTAATTTGACCTGAGCAAAAAGTAAGCCAGTGTACAGGGGGGGTTATCCAGATGATTATGAAAGCCACTGAAAATGCTTTATTTTCTCACTGAGCACACAATAAAGTGGGGAAATAAACTATTATATCTTCTGAAGATATTTTATAAAAGTTTTTTTTTTTTTTCAAAAGTAGTTTATCTGGAATTCAAACAAAACTCAGACTTTCCAGAAGTTATTAAAATAATTTCGATAACATATCAGGGTGGGTTCCTCCCAGCCAAATCTACAGAGTTTTTGTTTCCAAGTGAAAGTGGAATCACCGTATCAATGACTATAGGAAAGATGTTTGTATAACCTTTAAATACGTTTATTTTACACCTTACACATACATTTATAATAAAAGCCTTTGGGAACAAAGCAATATTTCAGGTTGCCAGGCTGCATATTTAGATTTAAAATTTCTGTTCTTGTGTTATGGCTTGTCCAATGTTTTATTCAGAGGGTTGAAACACATTTTATGTCCTAATTTTGCTACAAAATGAAAACTGATAACAGCTATTTCACAATAAAAGAACTGGGTCCACATCTCCATGATTATAGTAATTTCTAAAAATGCCTGCTTGTTATTTTGTACTTGAGAAAATTCAGCTGGGGATAGATCTTTTTTTAATGGAAGTTGCCTCTTAAATGTATTTAATATGCAAGCGTTCAAAGAAATGTGGATGCCATGCATGTTATTGGGTGACTCAGAAAAAGAATAAGAGCCATTAGCTAGGTAGACATCTTCAATAAACCTTTCTGCTCTCAAGAATTAAGCAGCATGCATTTATCTAGCTTAGAATCCTGAAATATGACTTTTAGATGAGCTTGATTATTTTTTGTTATCTTGCCTCCCATACAAATTATTGTATGCATGTTTTCTTGAAACATTCTCTAATTCGCAACCATCTTTTTCTCATTACCTGTACAACTGCACCTTCAATTGGGAAATCAACATTAATCAGCTCTATACATAAAAACATGGTTTTAAAGGAGAACATCAGACCTCTTTACAACCAGTTGCCATTCTCCCCCTCGCTGGGCACTGCATACCTTTTGGATGTCGCCACAATTGGAGGTGGTGACACCCTGCTGTTTCAGTTGCGTTTCTCTGCCTCCCACCCTCTTACCCATCTGAAATAGACAGCTGCGTCTTTAGACGTCCATGTCCAGAAGCAGGTCTGTAAGAACGCTCTTCTTCAACTCTCGTGGGCCTTTCTCCGGATCCCATAGCGGCATGTTATATCGGTACTGCGCATGTGCCTGATGGGAGAGAAATGGCGCTGCCCAATGGAGGACCCCAGAATCCGAGGGACAGGGAATACAAATGCCACATTAAGCTACAACAAAGTTGTTTTTTTTTGGAGAAAGGGACATTTTTGTGTGCAGACTTTTTTACCCTGCCAATAACAGGAGTAAAAAGTCAGCTTCAACAACTGACATTCACAGATAAAAAGCCACACTGCAAATGATGTGTTTTTTTTCAGTGAAAATGACATGCTGCCCCCTCAGCTCAGACAGTTTACTGTATCATTCGGTATGGGTTCCTTTCTCTTCCAGGGGTGCCAGTGCCCTTCCGCCCTGCACAGGTAATTGGGCGGACTGGCACACTGGGGAGGGGTGCCGAAAGGCACAGTGCCCCTCACTATGGTCCCAGTGCTCAGCATCGTTCCTCTGCTCTAGGTCATAAAGCTGGTAATAACTAGGGCCAGGGGCTGAAAGTTTGGGCCTTGTCTCTTACTCAGTATTGTAATTAATCTTTAGGGGATATCCCTATTTAGGGTGCAATGCTGTGCAGTGGGAGCTGATACTGACAATCTTGGGCTGTGCTGTATAAACCCATTCTTCCTGGTTCCTGTGGCAACATGTGGCAGCAGATGGTGCTGCAGATCAGCTGCATCACTGTTCTCTGCAATGTGCGAGTCACTGTTGGGTTCACAGAGCAGACAGAGCAGAGTTTTGGCTGCTCAACAGCATCACCTCCTGTTTCCATCTGTGCTTGCTGAAGACCCCCAGATTCTATCGATGCCCACTACAGGACAACACAAATCGGAATGGCCTCTAGGGAATAATGACAGTGACCTAATAGTCTATGTTAACCAAAATTTTATTTAATAACAGTGTACATATGCCGTATATAAAATGTCATTTTCTAAGCATAACTTGGGGCTCAGGCAATGTTGAATTGTACAGTAACCAGGTTAAAAAATGTAAGTTTGCTGACTTGCTGACTAGAGGGTACAGATGGAGAATGTAATTGTGATAATGTGATTTATTTTTCAATTAACAGGCATTTTCAATAGCAACAGAGTTGTCATCAGTCTGCCCATGGATGAGAAAAAATTACTGTTTGTCAATTTGTATACTGCTGTTAGCCAGGTACACAACTTTGTGTGGAAGAGAGAGCAAATAAGAATGATACATTATTTGCAAAATGTAAAGAATGTATATAACGGTTAGCTAAATGTGACTTGAAAAACAAGCTATAGATCTAGGGACTTGCTCATAAATTTTAAAGGGATTCTACAGTCAAATAAGAATAGGGAGATCCTGGTCTAGGTGTTGGTGCTGAGGAGGGATATCCCGCAATACATACTGAGGGGGAAGCCCAATTCCAGACTCCCATGGTCACATAGCATCGCAGCCAATGATGTTCATGGGTGGGCTTGCACAGTGCTGTGTGTCCACCCCCTAGTGAGTCCCACAGGTTGCACAATCATGTGGGTTTACAAGGCTGGGGATTGGGCTTCCCCACTGTTATTCAGGCGCTCCAATGGCTTTGGTGCCCTCCCCTGGAAACAACCCTGCCTCCAGTGTTATTGGACTGAGGGACCAGGGGATTCCCACAAATCCTTATCTCTGTTGGACAAAACTAGTGTATTACGTTTGATGCTCAAATTACATCATTGTGCTGTAGTGTTTATTGCATTAGATATTTGCTATATTGTTTTTCATATTCTTATAATTGTGTTTACATGTCCCATATGCATTTCTTTATATTACATGTTTCAGGACACTGTACAGAGTCACTTACTCTGGGTATCTGCTATTAGATTTGAGTCTGGGGTTCCAGGGATTCCAATAGCATAGAATAATGTGGTTATCTCTCTCTTATCTCTTCTCAGCAACATTTTAAATATTCAATGTACACACTTTATAACCTAAACCTTAATAACCTCACCTGATTTCTCTCATTAAATCCCTCTTTATTCAATTCCATGTTTTTAAAAATTCCTTCTTTTGCCATCATCTACTAAATGAACATGTTTCAACAGTTGTGCTTGATCCGCACAATCACAGTGAGTGTCATATATCAATCAACTGGTTGATCTACTTATTTTATAAACATGTCCGCTTCTTTAGCAAAAAAATGTCCATACCATGCTGTTTCAGAATCCTCCTTTATACTGTATATATTTTCAAACCGTGTATATGGGCTAGAGGGGGGAACGTATCAAGATAACCAAATCATTCTACATATATTGCTGTGTGGTATGAAAATGCTCTGCTACATGTACAGTATGGAGAGGAGTTACACTATGAAACCTAGTTATCTTGCTGTCCTTGCATTTTGATTCACTGTAGCAGAGCTGTGTGGCTTGTGCTGCTTTTTATTCATTGATTAGTGATCAGCAGACACACCGTTATTCACGTTTCATCTACACGTGTGCAGCCTTGTAGTGGGGTAATGCTCAGGACAAGCCTGGTTTTAGGAGACCAGGAGAGGGTAGATCCTTTAAGGTCAGAACATTTGATTTTCTATGTTAGCGCTGTAGATATAAATGTGACGTGCCAATAATGGTAAATATGTCTTTTTCTATCAGATTTTTTTTTCAACTACATTTATTAAGGAAACAGGTTATACTTTGCATTAGCATTTTATTGTTTACTTTACTTTTGATGTTTTTTTCTTTTTTAAGGTGGACCTAATATTGCTGTCCTAGTGTCATTTGTTCCTCCATGCTTTTAGCAGGCAATAAATCACTATTGTAATATTTTTTTATTGCAGCAATGGAAAGGCAGGCTAAAGAAAGATCAGCATTACTTCATGCAAAAAGGCCCCTAGAGCTTTATAGAAAAATGTGGTCATGTCAGAAAAAATACGGTACCACCGTTTTCACGTAACAATGGTGCGGACAAAAAATAGTATTCACAGACTGGTGGATGACTATCCATATGAATGTTTAAAATGCATTTCTGTGCCTCAACTTTGATTGAAGTGGTAGGTAATGGAAGGTAAATGATGGGAAATGTTTACTCTAGCAACCAAAAAGTAAAAAGGAAACGGGTAGTTGCTTGCTATCTTTAACATTGTCAGTGTAATGATGAGATTCACAATGTTTAGCTGTAGCTGCGAGATTTAAAATGTTCAGCGGTGGTGGGAAGACTCACAATGTTCAGTGGTGGTGGCAATATTCACAATGTTCAGCTGTAGTGGAGAGATTTACAATGTTCAGCTGTGGCATCTGCTCAGGACATCCCCTTTTTTGCCATGGGATTGTGTTCCATGCTGGGTCCTGGTCTTCTTTTACTATCCTTATATGTCTAGGCACTAGGGGAGGCACAGATCTGTAGTTGGAAAATGGGTTTTCTTAGAGACTTTAGTGTATCTATTTATTGCATCCATAAATGAGCCAAGTCTGCAGTGTTAAAAGACAGAGCATGCCTCTTCAGAAACTTGTAGAAATATACTGTAAGGTGAATTTACAAGTTAATTCACTTTCAATCCTGTCCACGACTGATTGATTGGCACTGCCTCATGAGTCATACAATGTGCCCTGCTGTGATGCCAGCAGTGTGACAATTGAGGCTTGCTGGGCTTGCTCTCTTCGTGAGAGGGGGTTGACATGCCACATTTGTTCTAGACAAATGGAATTAAAAGGAAGGAAACATTTTGGAACTCTGGCATCTAAAACATTCTGCAGGATGGGACAGGCTTCAGGGGGGCTGGTTACTGTCTTATTGTCAGTGCCTGGACTGTCCCTTTAATAAAGGGACACAATAAATTGCAAAACATAATATCATGCCTCTTTTTTCAGTTATGAGAGTTCCCCAGGTAAGGCTTTTTTAATGAGCGGGGAAATGTTTCTCAGTTTACTACAGTACATGACAGCCCCCATTAAGTATTTAGTGTTGAGTGGCTATATATACTTTAAAGGGATTGTCCAGCCAAAATGAAAAGAATAGTGCTACTCGCCTTATGTCCAGCCCAGATCCACCGACCAGACCCACAGGGTCAAGTGTTATTATCTGGTCCAAGATGGTGGCCATGAATGTGTTGGGTTTACGATCACAACACACCCACTCATTAATTTCAATGTAGGGTGTGGTGCAAAAGCAAGGTCATTTGAGCATGCCCCTTAAAGCGGGAATGCCATGTTGAATGGCAGTTGATCAGGTGACCAAGTAAACCATTGAGGCAGTGGAGGGGCGGTGGCATTGCGAATCCAGCGGGCTTCCACTTCTCCCCGCACTATGGTGATCAGCTTTCTTCCTAGCGTAGAGATTGGAGGGGGGGCCAGGGGGCTTGGTGGCACCGCAGCTCGTTTGACTGCATCCCATGGAGATCAAGAGGGACTGGTCTTTCGGAGGTCGCATATGATGCTCTTTCAGGTCGCAGGTTATGCTTCCGGAGCAGACACATTGAGCGTGGATATTAAGCTTAGTGTAGTGCACACTATATTCATTGTTGTGCATTACCCTTATTTCTCAAACACTGAAGCATGCATGATATGGAATAACTAGAGCACCAGTAAGGTTTTCCTTCCTTATATCTCTATAATTCCCTATGCTCCTCCTTGTTAAGCTTCAGTTTTTGGCCACCTGAACAGGACACGGCTTTTATCTGTCCATTAAGCACTGCCTAAATACTTACCTTTTTCAGCCCCACTGGGTGTGCTCGTGCGCTCCATCTCCGGCTTCCAGGCTGCAGTGGTGATGTTTTCTCCTGCCCCGGAACAGGAATTTCACCCGGGCAGTGGCTGTGACTCTCACTACGGAGGCGAACGGTTCACCAGGGGGCGGCGGTGATCGGAGGCAGAGCTTCAGGATAGACTGGCACCAGATAAGGTGTACTGTACTGCAGAAACAGCGGAGGAGCCAGGCCAGGAACAATATGCCTCAAGAGTAGATGGTGAACTGTATCTTATGCGCCATTATAGAGGTTTCACTGTTTTCTTATTGCTCAGTGGTCACCTAGAAGCCTTGTGGTAGCCCTATCTGCCTCTCTTATGTTTGTAGTCTAACCCTAGTGTTAAGCCCAAGAAAAAAGGCAAAGAGAAGAAGAAAGACAAAGAGGGATCCTACAAAGCTATATCTCAGGTGGCTAAGACCACTAGGCTCTGCTTTAATTGTTTGGCTGTCTTGCCAGATTCTTGGAACAGAGCCTGTTGCAAGGTCTGCTTAGAGCATCGACTGGGGAATGAAGCCAGTTATCTGGTGGATATTCTTAGCAACATTGAATCCAACATGGCTTCCACTCTGGAAGTGTGCAGGTCAGCCTTGAGGACCACTACATCCAACTCCAGGGATATCTACCCTCCGATTCCACCTTCACATGTTCCGCTACCCCCTGTTATCACCACTCCTGCGGCCACAGTAAAGCAGCCAGAGAGTGAGGCTAGTGAGGGTCAGATCTCCTCAGGAGAGGATTCTCTTAACCGAGACTTAGGGCTAGACTCACTATGCTAGAAGCAGGTTGTCGGAAGAGACATCAGCATTGCTCCAGAATATCTATGATACCATGCACATTGATTCTGTGGAACAGCCTCTTTCAGTACATGTATCATAAATGAATAGTTAAAGCAGACCTTCACCCTGAACAAGAGCAGATCTTATATGTTTCCCCCACCCTATACATACAGATTGCCTACATTAAAAATCATCCTACCTGCATCTACTGCATGTTATGAGTAGATGAGTAGCCGCAGGTGACTTGCCAGACCCAGAGCTTTGTGAACTGGTATAAGGCTCTCATAGATCCCTTACCAGTTCACAAAGGGTTAAATGTAAAAAAAACAGACACAGAGAAAAAATATTTTATTATACATTTTTTAATACTTATTTTCCATCCATTCCAGAACATTGTTTCCCATGCTGATCAATTTGGCTTCTGCTCTCCTGCTGATGCTGGAAGCTTTTTATAGCTGCTGGGTGACAGGTAACAGGGGGTTAATTTTAAAAAAACACGACGTAGGGTTCCCCCTGTTTAAGGGTTAAGGGTTAAACACCCTTAGGAATCAAAAAAGAAATGGCGTGATGCCCCCCCCTACCCAGCTTAACCAACCTGGGACCAGCTATGGCTTGTAGAACAGGTTGCAGGGGCCAGCTTTGGTGGCTCCTGGCCCTGCTGGCTAGGAGCTAGCATATCCTATGGCCACAGGCTCTTCTGCCCCCCTGGGCTTTTGGGAGGCAGGTAATGAGGGGGCCCCGGGTTAATGGCAAATGACCCGCTAGCCGCAGGTGACTTGCCAGACCCAGAGCCTTGTGAACTGATTGTCAGCTCCTGTGTCCCTTGATGATCCAATGATAGATGCCGGTGATCGCCAGGAGGAGGAGGGGGGACAGGGGATCAGAGCATCCCCTACCCCTCTACTGCTCTGGCCAGCAATCTCCGGGCATCTTACAGCTGAGCCTCCGAGAGCCGGGATGACACTGGCATGGTGACGTCCCCGCCCCCCGCCCCCAAAGGGATGGAGTTACTTTGCAAGATGTCGACGCCCATCGAGAAGGCAGGGGGAGAGGGCCCGTTGGCCACCCTCTTGAAAAGAGAAGAGCCAGGGGGGTGATCGGAGACCCCCCTGCTGAAGAGGAGACCCGGCGGGAGTGATCAGGCACCGAGGTGAGTAAATGTAATTTTCTTTTTACATGTAATTCCGCCGGCTGCGGAAGCGGGGGGGGTGCCTATTCTGGGCACTCCTCTGCAGCTGGGGGGCCTGGGTGGGGGATAGAAGCCCCCCAGATGAAGAGGAGACCCGGCCGGTTAGATAGAGGGGTCAGGTGAGCACCTTTTTTTTTTTTTTGCCTGCTAGCAGGGGGGAAAGCCCAGTACGTAAAATTTACGTAGCTGTCGTTTAACGACAGGAGAGGCAGCTACGTGAATTTTACGTAGCTGGCACTAAAAAGGTTAAATGTTTCTATTTTTTCAAACCTCATTCAATCAATCAAATGTTTACATATTTATATTTGTATTCACTTTCCGGGGGAAATTATTATAGCGCATACACCACCCTATTCCAGAGCAGTCAATACATTGTAATTAAGGATCCATGGGGAAAACATAACGCACACAGCACCAAAGGACATTCAAAGATTTCTTCATCTCCTGCTAGAAGAGCACAATTTAGCAGTCTAGCAGGGCACACATATGGGCCATGTTTGATTAATATATTTAGCAGGCAATGCTAAACGTTGCCCCATTGCGTAAGGATACACCTGGCAATGTCCTAAACTTCTACAAATAATTTTTTGTTGCTGAGATATACAGTTTAAATATTTTACCTTTAGTTTCTGTTTCTCACACACAAAGGCAGAGTGGATGGTGCCATGCATAGCAGGGAGAGGGTGCAATACTGTGTTTGTACACAAGAGGGAGCTTAGGAAGGCCTTGGTTACAGGAGGCAAAGATTATTCCAAGTATGTCACACACCCTGCTTCCAAGATTAATGACATATGGGTTATGTACAGTAGCTGGCGAACTTATGCAGAGATGACTAGAAAAAAAGAAGCCCCTCCCGGTCCATAAATACCTGGGACCTCCCACACATTCCCCAGTAATCGACTCTGCAGACGGTGAGCAAGTCAGAAGATGGCTGTTTCCTCCTTGCAGGTAAGCCGGGTTTGCACCCAGCCATTTTTATCCTATTTCTGCCCGGACCTAGTTAAATACCCCTATGCCTCCCAGCCTAGGCTGCAGGTCTGGGTGAGGGTAGGGTACACCTTAACAGGTGTACTGATAGGAGCCACGCTGCTCCGTGAGACCCCATTTTAGGGGGTAGGCGGCTACCAGGTCGGTGACCCTGGTTTGGGATGCCCTGTCCATTTTCCCCACCTTCTACTACTGTAGTTGAGGACCTTCCCCTTCCATTACTCCATTCTCGCAACGGGGGGGGGGGGGGCTGTGTCCTTCACTTATGGTCCTTCCGTTTTTGTTTCATGTGAATGTGTGTTGGTGTGTGTGTTTGTCAATGTATGCGCCATTTAGGAGCCGCAGCGCGCTGGGAGCCGCGGGCTCCGCGCTTGGTGGAGGAGAGCTTCTTCCCCTCCTTGCTGTCCGGGGAGGGGGAGGGGCCGGGCACTCGCGGGCTGGTTGCGGCCCGCCCCCCTCTCTCTCTGGCGCCCTTTGCGGTGCCCAGCATTGGCCGGGAACCGCGATGATGGGGAAGGGGCGGGGCCAGCCGCGGCGCGTGTTCCGCGCTGGCCCGCCTTCTTCTCCCTCTTCTGGGAATATGGATAGGAAGAAAATGTTGGAAGGTAATGGGCCCAAAAATTGGAGGGGAACAAATCCATCAGAGTTTGCATTGGTTACACAATACGGAAAAAATCATAAAAGTTTAAAGAGAGTATTGGAAAAACACTGGTATATAATAAAAAATGATGAGATTTTAGGTCCAAAATTACCTGAAAAACCAAAAACTATATACCGGAGACCCCCCACATTGGCAACCAAATTGGTTAAGAGTTTTGTGGAACCGATAAAAATTAGAACTATAGGTACCCTTAGTAATGTAAAGGGATTCTATAGGTGTAAGAAATGTATGGCTTGCAAATTATGTGGAGATGATACACCAAGATTTTTTAAGGAATGTGTGTCAAGGATTACGGGGGAGAAGTTTAAGGTTAATCAATTCCTCACTTGCAATAGTACCAATGTGGTATATCTTTTGGAATGTCCATGTGGCTTGCAGTATGTTGGGAGGACAGGAATAAATCTCTACAATATAAAGAAAGGTATAGAGACACATAGTGTGTCAGCACATTTTAAATTAGTAAATGGTTGCAACCCAAAGGGTATCCGGTTTATGGGAATAGATACAGTGAAACTTGGATTAAAGGATGGCAACACCCTGAGATCCCTTTCTCAAATTGAATCCAAATGGATTTTTAAAATGAAGACAATGATTCCACTTGGGTTAAATATAGAGTTCGATATTAATTGTTTTATTGGTAGGGATTAGTGTTGTAGGTATTTTTATAGGCCAATTCCATTAGTATTAAAAAATGAAAAAATAAATTCGTTATAGCTCTCTCTGTTTGTTTAATATATAAGCGCTTATTTCTTGAGGTATGCAATGTACAAAGTTTATTCATTTTATTGAATACATTTATATATTTATTAATATAAGTTTTTAATTTTTAGTATAAATGTGTTTTTTAGAAATTATGGAATGTATTTAATTATTATGTAAGTGTTGATAGATATTGCCTCCTTATTCCAGCTTTTCTAAAAGAATTAGGGATCATTTAGGTTAGTAGATTTAAGCACAAGTATATAGTTGCTGTTTATAAGAAGGAAAAGCTATTTTCCAAGGTTACCATAGTTGCGTTTGAGCTTTTTTTTGGTTTGAGTAAAGCCGCGTTAACAATTTTGGTTATGAAAGAGTTAATTTAACATAGTTACGTCACCAAGTGAGGTGAATAAATTAGTGATGATTTGGTGGGCCCGCAATCTAATGAGTAAGTCGGAAGAGACGAAAAGCGTTGGGCGGGGCTTCACCACATCGTCAGAACGCTCTATCTTGGCAGCTGCGCACCTTTGATTTTGCTTTACAGCCCACGGCCAGGGCTTAGAGGCATTGAAGACCATTCCAGTATTAGCAGGAAGGCGAGGCAAGATCTATTGGCACTGGAAACAGTGTTAGATATTGATACTGCGTGTGTGAAAAGTTTATATGTTTGTAGTCATATCCACGGAGAATCATATAACGTGAATGAGAATTATTTGACCAATTATCACTACATCATCTTTATTTATATGATGGGCTTGATGACAAGATTTTATCTGGTACGTGCAACTTAAATTATTGGTGGCGGGGCACACATTGGAGGTGTTGTTCAGCACAGAAAGAAAAGAGAAAAATAAGGGGACTAATTAACCCCTTATATCCCACGGAGTCTATCTATTTTTTTTTTATCTATACATTTTTTTTAGTATCAATAGAGTCTGGACTGACACAGTTTTGACTCCTTGCGTAGGATTGCTAATTGTATTTGATTTTAATGTTTTGGATTAAATTGTGTTAATTATTTGTGCTTCTATAAAAAAATAGCGCGGCTTTAAGAGTGGGAGGATTTCTCTTACTTGTCTAGTATGTGTATATATATATATATATATATATATATATATATATAATATTAATATTTTGCATGTATTACTGCGGTGGTTAGTGTGCCTTGCTTACGGGGTCCCCCTTCTCTTTTTCTGTCTTTCAGGAGGACCCTGCTTGGTTAAAAGGGGGGTTCTCCTGGTCCTATGGTCCCTTGGCTAAATTTGGGGCATTTTCATTATCATTATTATTATTGAAATCTTCCCACTAACGGACTTAAGGGGCATCCCAGGTAGCTTTTAGCGTAATTCTCTCCGGTCCTTGCGACTACCATAATAATCACCATATGAAGGCTTCCCAGGATACCGGGCTCGGACTCCCTTGGGGGGGAAAATCCCGGCAGTGTGTGGGTTGTGGGGTATCCCTTACGGGGGATAATGTACTGATTTGCAGGCCATAATGCGGCAGTCGGGGTCCCAGGCGTCTGGGTCCGTGCCGCCGGTCTCATCATCTACTCCACCCTGCCTTATCCGTACCCCAAGTGACACTGTCATTAGTGGGGAGTCGCAATCTGATGTATGTGCTAGATTGGCCAACATCGAGAAATTGATTTCTAGCTCTGCGGCCATGAAGGCCCCGGCTAAGAGAAGGCATCTGTTCTTGATGATTATGATTCCTTTGACTGGTCTGATTATTCCCCGCTTGAGGAAGGGGAACTGTTTACGGAATCTGATGGCTCTGAGGATCAGCAGTTTTTGGATGCTGATGCTGGGCAGGGGCATGGGGATGCCGTGGATACCCCCAAGATCCTGGCCCTTTTATTTGAGGTGCTGGCTATTTCTCTTCCGGCGGAGTCTGCTCCGCAGAAGGGGGAATTTTTTGGGACCTCTAAGCCTCGTTTGGAGTTCCCAAATCAGAAGCATTTTGAAAATTTGATTCTTAAGGAATGGGAAAGACCTAGCCGGCTTCCCGGTGTTTCTTAGGGATGGGATAGGATGTATCCCTTTCCGGTGGACGCCGTGAAGTGCTGGTCATCCCCTCCCGAGGTCAATGCGCCCCTTTCTGGGATTGTCCAACACATCTGTGGTGCACTCTCCAGACGCCACCACGATTAAGGTTGGTGAGGACCGACGTATTGATCAGATGGCTTGCCATGCCTTTGCTAGTGTGGGTTCTGCCTTGCGGCCTGTTTGTGCTTCTGCACTCACGGTTGTGGCTACCAGGTCTGTGGTTAGGGGCCTGTTGAGTGGTTCCCAGCTGGATCCAGCCAGTGATGAATTTGCAGCGCTTATGCGGTGTGAATTTTTCATGACCTTTGTCTTGTCTGCCTAGGATGACACAATATGTATGTGTAGCAGAACCTCGGCGTTGCTTGTGGCTATACGACGCTCTGCCTGGTTGCGCCAGTGGACGGCTGACATTGCGGCTAAGAAGTCACTTACAGGGCTACCCTTTCTGGGTATGTGGCTGTTTGGAGATAAATTGGATTCAGTAGCAAAAGGAGGCAAGCTACCGCAACGCAAGAAGCAGCGTAGCTCCTTTCGGGGGGCAGGCTCCTTTAATCCTTCCTTTCGCGGTGCCAGAGCAGGCAGAGGAGCTGCCTTCTCTACCTTCAGAGGTGATTCCTGGAGCAGAGGCAGAGGACGGGCCCGTCCAGGACCTGTCTGGGGTTCCAAGCCCAAGCCCACTGCCAAGCCAGCTCAGCAATGAGGGGGCGCCCTCACCCTTGCGGGTGGGGGGATGGCTGCAGCACTTCTTCCAGGTCTGGGCCCGGGAGATCACAGACAAGTGGATCTTGGAAGTGGTCTCTTCCGGGTACAAGCTGGAGTTTGAGTACTGGCCTCCTCCCAGATTCCTCAGATCTCGGGTCCCCTCGGACCCCCCGGGCTGCGCAGGGGCTCCTGTTGGCAGTGCAAAATCTTCTGGACATGGAAATCATATGCCCAGTGCCTTTATCAGAGAGAGGCCGGGGCTATTATTCCAACCTCTTCACGGTGCCCAAAAAGGATGGATCCATAAGACCCATTCTGGATTTGAGGCTTCTCAACAGGTTCATCAGAGCCAAGAAGTTCCGCATGGAGAGTTTGCGCTCAGCCATCCTTTCTCTTCGTCAGGGGGACTTCATGACATCCATAGACATCAACGATGCTTACCTTCATGTGCCGATCCTCCTAGCACACCAGAGAATTCTCAGGTTTGTGGTGGGAAATCTGCATTTTCAGTTTGTGGCCCTCCTGTTCGGGCTGACCTCGGCACCAAGAGTGTTCACCAAGGTGCTGGCGGGAATAATGGCCCTTCTCAGAGCCCAGGGCATTCGCAGTGTGCCGTATCTGGACGAACTTCTCATTACAGCATCCTCTCTCAGACAGGCGGAGCTAGACACCAGGACGGTGGTGTCAACGCTGGAGAGGTTTGGCTGGGTGATCAACCATCCCAAGTCTTCTCTCTCCCCATCAAGGGAGATTGTATTTCTGGACATGAATCTGGATACCATTCAGACCAGGGTGTTCCTACCTCAGTCGAAGGTGCAGAGGGTTCAAGATCTGATACATCTTCTTCTGTCCAACCCTCGCCCGTCTATCCGGCTAGGGATGAGACTGGTGGGGTTGATGGTGGCTTCCTTCGAGGCAGTCCCTTTTGCTCAGTTCCACATGATGTCGCTCCAGCTCCATCTACTGTTGGCCTGGGACAGATGTCCGCTGTCATTGGATCAGTCATTTCGGATGTCTCCCCTGGTTCGGCAGTCTCTTCAGTGGTTGGAACCAAGGAATCTTCTGAGGGGCAGGTCTTTTCTGACCCTTTGTTGGGAGACGGTCACCACGGATACCAGCCTGTCGGGCTGGGGGGATGTTCTGGAAGGAGCATCAGTTCCAGGGGTTGTGGGGTCCTCGGGAGGCCCACACCCCCATCAATGTCTTGGAGCTGAGAGCTATTCGGTTGGTACTGTCACGCTTGACGCATCACCTCCAGGGTCTACCGGTTCTGGTTCGATCAGACAATCGGACTGCGGTCACTTACATCAATCACCAAGGAGGGACTCGCAGCGGAAGTTTCTCTGATTCTTGCATGGGCGGAGAGCAATGTCCCATGCATCTCAGCAGTGTACATTCCGGGAGTGGAAAACGTGGAGGTGGACTCCCTGAGCAGGGGATCCTCTCGCCGAGGGGAATGGTCGCTCAACCACAAGGTGTTCCGGTCCCTTTGTCACAAGTGGGGGATTCCGGAGGCGGATCTCTTTGCCTCACGTCACAATCACAAGCTTCCTGCATTTGTGTCTCTGTCTCAGGATCCTCTGGCCCTGGCAATGGACGCCTTTCTCTTGCCTGGAGGGATCTGGGTTTTCTGTACCTGTTTCCCCCCTTCTCCATGGTGCGCAAGCTGGCTCAAGAGGGTGCGCCAGCAATTTTGGTGGCCCCAAGGTGGCCAAAACAGGTTTGGTTCGCAGTACGGCTGGCGGTAGATCAGTACAGGTTGCCCCTGTTTCTGGATCTGATCACTCAAGGTCAACTTTGTTACCCCAATTTACAAACGCTGGCTTTGACGACGTGGCTGCTGAAACCTCCATCTTAAAAGAAGAAGGTTTGTCTGATGCTGTGATTCAGACACTTGTTAGGGCCAGGAAGAGATCTTCCTCTAACATCTACTACAGGACTTGGAGGTCCTATATTGATTGGTGTGAGGCTAGGGCCTTGCCTTACAGGGTGTTTTCGATCCCTAGGATTTTGGATTTTCTTCAACACGGTCTGGACCTGGGGTTCCAGCTTAGTACCTTGAAAGGGCAGGTCTCTGCTCTGGTGGTCTTCTTTCAAAGGTCCTTTGCTCTTCATCCTTTGGTTAGAACTTTTTTCCAGGGGGTCACTCATGTGCGGCCCCCTCGAAAGCCTTTGTTGAATTTGGTTCTGTCGGCCCTCCAGGGGCCTCCTTTTGAGCCGGTGCAGGATGTTGCACTTTCTATGCTCACACAAAAGGTTGCCTTTTTGGTGGCTATCACCTCTGTTCGACGTGTCTCTGAGTTGGTGGCTCTGTCCGTTCAGGCCCCTTACTTTGAAAGACACCAGGATAAGGTGGTCTTTCGCTTTAAGCCAGATTTCCTTCCTAAGGTGGTTTCTGCCTTCCATCTCAATCAGGATGTGGTTCTTCCTTCCTTGTGTCCTAAGCCTAGCAATGACAAGGAGAGGGTCCTGCAATCTTTGGATGTAGTTCGTTGTGTGAAGTACTATTTGGTGGCTACTTCTCCCTTTCGTAAGATGGGCGCTTTGTTCGTGGTGCCCTCTGGGCCCAGGAAGGGTTTGGCGCCCGCCAAGTCTACCATTAGTAAATGGATACGTTAGGCCATTGTTGGGGCCTATTCTGCCAAGGGGAGGGTTTCCCCTTTTCAGATCACTGCTCATTCTTCTCGTGCTGTTGGGGCTTCCTGGGCTTTCCAGCACCAGGCCTCTGTTGAACAAGTTTGTAAGGCTGCTACTTGATCTTCTGTTCATACTTTTTCCAAGTTTTATAAGGTTGATGTGCGGGCCTCAGCGGATGCTGTTTTTGGTCGCAAGGTTCTGCAAGCTGCAGTGGTTTAAATTGGTGCCTATTGCCTTTTTGGGATCTCCACCCTTGTTGGACACTGCTATTGGATGTCCCATATGTCATTAATCTTGGAAGCGGGGTGTGTGACATACTTGGAATAATACCATTTTGTGATTACTCACATTTAAAATGGGTATTATAAGTATGTCACACACCCCGCTTCATCCCGTCCTGATTTTTATTCTGGTTCCTCTATATGGTGAACCTTGTTTGGTTATTTAGTCTTTTATTGGCTCTTCCTGGTCCCCTTACTGCTTTCCTATACTGGGGAATGTGTGGGAGGTCCCAGGTATTTATGGACCGGGAGGGGCTTCTTTTTTTCTAGTCATCTCTGCAGAAGTTCGCCCTCTACTGGACATAACCCATATGTCATTAATCTTAGAAGCTGGGTGTATGACATACTTATAATGCGTAATCACAAAATGGTATTTTTTATTTGTTGACCAGCAAAGCAGAGCCCAGGGGGCAGAGGAGAAATAAGACACTGCAAATAACCAAATACAGCAAAAAAAAACAAGGTTTAACCCTTTCAGTGCCAAGCACGTAGATTCTACATGCTCGCTTCTAGTCCACTTAAGTGCCAAGCACGTAGAATCTACGTGCCTGACTTTCCGCCCGTGAAAAAAAAAAAGTGAAAAATGTTCACTTGACCCCTCGTTGGATCCGCCGGGTCTCCTCTTCTCTGCCATCTGATCCCCTGTGGGCGGCGGATGGCTCCAGGAGGGCCCCCGGAATAGCGCCCCCCCCGCTTTGTCAGCATCAGCTGCTAACTGTAAAAAAAATAAAAATCATCACTGTGATGTCACCAGCAGCCGGCATCTTAATACTGACACCTGAGACTAAGAATCAGTCTGCTCGGGTGCTGGGAGCAGAGAGGTGAGGAGGGGAAGAGGGCTGTGATCGGCCCCCCTCCCCAGGCTCTCTCCTCCAAACACCCAAGCAGACTGTCAGCTGTCATCAGAGATCACCAGGTGTCCAGCTGTCGGACAGAGGATCGGAGGTGAGTAAAGTAAAAAAAATAAAAATAAATGTCATTTTTTTATCTTTGTGTCTGTGTCTTTTTTTTTTTTAACATTTAACCCCTTGTGAACTGGTAAGGGGTCCATGTGACTCCTATACCAGTTCACAAGGCTGGGGGATGGCTAGCCGCAGGTGACTTGCCATTAACCACCAGCACCCCCATTACCTGCCTCCCCAAAGCCCAGGGGGGGGGGGCAGAAGAGCCCGTGGCCACGGGCTATGCGGACTTGTAGCCTGCAGGGCCAGGGGCCACAAAAGCTGGCCCCTGCGCCCTGTTTCTACAAGCCCTGCATAGCTGGTCCCGGGTTACTTTGGGTAAGGGGGACCCCATGTCATTTTTTGGGGGGGATTTTTAAGGGTTTTTAACCATTAACGCACATGCTTTACTTTGGGGTGTTTGCCAACTCTTCCCTTGACAGTAGCTATGCATGTTGGGTATCGTTCTGTTCAGGGGACCTTGCTTTTTCAGATTAAACTTGTTTTTTCTTGTTTGTATATAGTTTTTTTTAGGAAAATGTGGCTTTGATTCTGTTTTTTATCCTTTTTTTAGGGAGACTCTTTGCAACCAAAGATTACATTGAGGGATTACTTCCAGAAAACTGTGGCCACATCAACAAGCCTGGTACACCTAGAAAGCTTGAGGTGTGTACTTCCAGAGAATATATAGTTTGTTGGGGGTATTTCAATTGTAAAGGGTTGTTTTTCTGGAAAAACTGCAAGGTGCGCATAGCGCATATCACAGTTGTATTGTATCTGAAAATCCCCTGAAGCGCTGTTTCAGTTTGGGGGAGTCTCCTGGGCAGGAAAGGGTGTCTACCTATACATATGTGGTACCGCTGTAAACGGGAGAAATTGGGATTTCACACGCAATAAGATTTTTTTGGCAAACTTTTTATTACAATAAAAAAATGTTATTACAAAAAAACACTACAAATTGTACAAAACCGAGAATACACCTAAACAATGACAAACAAGACATTTCATGGTAAAGCCCAGCTATGCTGAAAAAAACATATCATTTTCCTGGGAAATCCCTGGAAATCCCTTCAAAAATCACATGGGGAGCGCAAAAATGGGGAGCGCAAAATAGTGCAAAATAGTCTGCCAACAAAGGGTGACAAAAACTCCAGGTAGGCTGGCAGCTGGGGGGGGGGTAACTTTTTTTTTTCTATCTCTTTAAAAATGTCTTTTTGTGACAAATATGTACAGTGTTATACCTTTTATTCTTGTGTGCTTTATCTGTGTGATTTACTGTATCTTCCATGAATGATGTAACAAAAGCAAACATTTCTTTTAGAGGTATTGAACATGCACATGTATTGATTATATATAATAAATTGTTAGCTCTAACTAAAGGCAGTCAAGGCTATACTTGAGTTTTGACAAATAACATGTAAGTGGCATGCACTTTCCGAGCTGTGATGTTGTTTGTTTTTACTGTATTACTACTTTGTGAAATGAATGAAATGTGTATAAAAAAAGTATTTTTTAATTAAAGTAGACCCACACAGGCCATTGCCTACTACGGAAGGAGTGTCCGCAGCCGACAAATGTGCATAGGCCTCCTGTCCCCCAGGTGAAAGACAATGGGGGGGAGTAGACGGGATAGTGAGTAGGGGAAGAGAGATAACTTTTTGTGCTAAATGAAAACATATTTGACAAGGACAGGCCTTTATTTCTGTGTAGGTCAGCTTATCCTTTTTTCTATTTATGTATTTTATTTCAAGCCTAGAACTCACATAATGAAATGGTGCAGTGATTTTTCTGTATAACTAGTGAATGGTTTGTAATATTTTTGTATAATTTTTCTTTTTTATTGACAAAACGTAGCTGATGCACATGCCTAGAACTACATGTATATTTATTATCTAGAAGAGGTGAAACTCGGTGAACTGTGTTGAGTGTGCATGCTGTACTGTTCATTTTTGAAAAGAACGATCCTCTAGCTTGTGAATGAAAAAAAAACACTTACAGGTAATCTGCAGTCTTAGGAATATATTATTTTAATATGTTTTCATTACAATCAGGCCACTATAAGGCACTTGGTCATTACAGCTTGAAGCTGTCTGGGCAGCGAGTTACTATGGCTTCCTTTTGCATTTGATGTGTAAATGTATATATTCTGCACTGCAGAATGCAAAACCTATTTTCCAACTTCCCCCTGTGCTGGCAGATTGTTCATTATTTATTGTTTGATTATAAAAAGAAATATATTAAGCAGGCCCTTTGAGTAAAACATCTGAGGAAAACCAACCAGACCAGTCTCTGAATGCTTTCAGGACTTTGGGATTAATAAAGTAAATGTGATTAATAATAGAAAAAAAAACAAGCAAATAAAACAGATTGCTGAGACTACATGGTAGACTATTTATCCATGGATGATGACCATATTAAAAATAATATGGATTTATATATAATACTCAAAGTGAGTCAAAACCCAGGAACCCCCCCAGAGTTTGGTCCCAATGTGGGATTTCTTTGTGTGGGAAACCATCCATCTGCCTTGCACCAGCCATGCTTCACAAATCATGAATGAGTTGCCAGGCGCCTCTCACTTGCTGATCTGGCTGGCTGTGCCAACCTTTAAAGAGGGAGCAGATTCTTGCTTTTTTAATGCAATTTAGAACAACATCCTCTGTAGTAAATTCCCTTTATGGTATATTCACATTTATGCATTATACTTCAGCTTCGCTTACGCACAGGTGTTTTAAAATGGTTTTTAATTGTGCTAGAGGTGTGTTCAAAATGCTGTGATTATGATGGATCTGTGTGGACATCTTCAAATTCTGGGCTGTATGTGGCTCCTGGTAAGGAGGGTCGGGCACATGTGTATTAGACACAAATGCTCTTCTTGCACTCTGCCTCCTGATTTGAAGAACATCTGGGCTTGCTTTATGTTTGGTTACCATGATTTTGTTTTAGCAGAAAATCCATGGAATCAGGAATTAGAGATGGCAGTTAAGGAGAAACTCAGAGGCGGGTATCCAGGCGGCCCCATTCTCTGGTTTAGCAGTGCTGATGCACAGTGGGGGAGCTGGATCCGAGCTGCTCTGCTGCTGCATATTAATGAGTGAGTCCAGTCATTTCTGACCGGAGTTCCTCTTTAAGTACAGATTCCTCAATAATGCAAAACTTTGTAGGCTTGGTGAGTGCTTTAGGTCTTCTCATGGGCTTATTTAAGGAGTCTTGCTAAGGAGTACTTTAACTGTACACTACACCCCAAAAGAAGGCAAAACACATGTCTGTATTAGTAAGGTGCTCCTTACTAGAGAATAAAGCTAAGCATTCAGTCACTGTATATGCAGAGTAGAGCAGAAGAGAAAAATTCAGCTTAAAATCATTCCGTAAAACTTCACTTTTATTGTTTTCCTTTAAAAGCATCCAATGACAAAGCGGCAATTCCCACCCAAAACATTTAACAAACCAAAAACAGTCAGCACCAATATGTCCGCCAACTTTCATCCCATTTATATGCCATTTAATTTGCGGTGTCTGGTGCTCTAGTTCTGGTGCTGTAGGTTTAGATCCCAGCGACCACAATGGGCAGAACTGTTTTCTTGTTTATAAATAATGTTATACACATTTATTTGTAAAGAACTTGCATTGTCATTGTCAATGTAACCACAGGATGGGATGTCACCAAATGCCATTTTAATAATTTTTTATAAAATCCAGTTACAAAAGTCAAATACTTTTTCACGGCTTATTTTATTTTCCAATGTGTCCTTAGGAGCACAACAACTAAAGCGCAGCCTGAACTCATTGTTAAGATTGTCCCCTTTGTTTACAGAAATTATATCCTATAATTGTAATGAAGAAATACTGACCAGCCCCTGTTACATGCAGCACCAATTTGTCAGTGATCCAAAAATTTGTAGATTCGGCGTGCAACGCCTAAAAGATGGTGGTTCAGAGTGGCGCTGTTACAGTCATCATAAGACACAATCACAGGCCAGCCAATACCTAGTGCCCCAATCCAAGCTGATTTAACATCAGGCATTGTGACTTGTAGCTCCATTATGTAAAAACAACAGTGCCAATATATAAATCGATGCCAGCACTCAAAAGCAGGGGCTATGACCTCAAAATGGTGCTAAACTGTTCAATTTATAAATAAGGCCCATAGTGTATGGGGTTGGTGATGCATTTTGGGGATCAGTTACATGTAGTCTTAATTGCCGTTTGCTGCCACACTGGTAGGTTGAGCCAGGCTGGTAGGTGTGGTCTGAGCCCATAGACCTATTGTAAAAACACCAGGCCGCAGGGTATCCTAAACCAGCACATTTCACCCTATCTGTTATACTAAATCAGCTTCTAAAGGCTCTGTTTTATTAATATATTGCATTTTGAATTGGTTTTGTGCATCCTGTAAAAACACCAGGCCACAGATAATCCCAAACCAGCACATTTCACCTTATCTGTTATACTAAAGCAGCTTCTAAAGGCTCTGTTTTATTAATATATTGCATTTTGAATTGGTTTTGTGCGTCCTGTAAAAACACCAGGCCGCAGGGTATCCCAAACCAGCACATTTCACCCTATCTGTTATACTAAATCAGCTTCTAAAGGCTCTGTTTTATTAATATATTGCATTTTGAATTGGTTTTGTGCGTCCTGTAAAAACACCAGGCCGCAGGGTATCCCAAACCAGCACATTTCATCCTATCTGTTATACTAAAGCAGCTTCTACATGCTCTGTTTTATTAATATATTGCATTTTAAATTGGTTTTGTGCATCCTGTAAAAACACCAGGCTGCAGGGTATCCCAAACCAGCACATTTCACCCTATCTGTTATACTAAATCAGCTTCTAAAGGCTCTGTTTTATTAATATATTGCATTTTGAATTGGTTTTGTGCATCTTGTAAAAACACCAGGCCGCAGGGTATCCCAAACCAGCACATTTCACCCTAGCTGTTATACTAAATCAGCTTCTACAGGCTCTGTTTTATTAATATATTGCATTTTAAATTGGTTTTGTGCGTCCTGTAAAAACACCAGGCCGCAGGGTATCCCAAACCAGCACATTTCACCCTATCTGTTATACTAAAGCAGCTTCTAAAGGCTCTGTTTTATTAATATATTGCACTTTGAATTGGTTTTGTGCATCCTGTAAAAACACCAGGCCACAGGGTATCCCAAACCAGCACATTTCACCCTATCTGTTATACTAAAGCAGCTTCTAAAGGCTCTGTTTTATTAATATCTTGCATTTTGAATTGGTTTTGTGCGTCCTGTAAAAACACCAGGCCACAGGGTATCCCAAACCAGCACATTTCACCCTATCTGTTATACTAAATCAGCTTCTACAGGCTCTGTTTTAATAATATATTGCATTTTGAATAGTTTTTTTGCGTACTGTAAAAACACCAGGCCGCAGGGTATCCCAAACCGGCACATTTCACCCTATCTGTTATACTAAAGCAGCTTCTACAGGCTCTGTTTTATTAATATATTGCATTTTGAATTGTTTTTTTGCATCCTGTAAAAACACCAGGCCGCAGGGTATCCCAAACTGGCACATTTCACCCTATCTGTTATACTAAATCAGCTTCTACAGGCTCTGTTTTGTTAATATATTGCATATTGAATTTTTTTTTGCGTCTTGTAAAAACACCAGTCCGCAGGGTATCCCATATTGCCAATTTTCATAGTTTCTGGTGCAGAGAAGCAGTATCTCACTTTATTTAGCTTCTGCTTTTTAAAGTAAACACATTTTTTTAAGTGCCTATTGCGCATTTCAAATACATAAAAATATCAGGCAGACAAGTGCCAGAATGTTCAAAGAGGAGTGGCAGAGGCCAAGATTCAGCAGGCAGAGGGCGCAGAAGACTAGGGGCGAGGAGTCGCGGTGAGAGACCTGATCTGCCAGTATCTGCTAGCGGTTGTGTCTCCACCAGTAACGCATCTGCCGTGGTAGATTGGTTAACACGGTCATCCACATCATCACAAGTTACATCTGACACCCCCAGTCTAGGGTCGGTAGGTTCCTCTGACACAACCCTGAGTTGGCATGGCCCGAGAGCAGTCCCTGTCCTCCCATTGCCTCTGTCCTATGCTGTTCCCTCCCCCAGCGACGTATCCTATGCTTTGGGTTCAGCTCCACTCTTTAGTGAGGAGGACGATCAGATAGAGGACAGTCAGCAGCTACTGCCCAGCCAAGAAATGGAGGTGGCTTCCTTCGCTAGGCAGACAAATAGTGATGTGGAGAGTGGCATGGGTGTTGCGAGCGCTCCAGCTCCTGTGCCAGACACGGTTTAGGAAACTGAGAACATCAGTGACATGCATCCACAACTCGGTGATGATGATGATGATCGCACTTGGGAGCTGGGTGCAGAAGGGGCTTCATCCTCATCATCAGGAGAAGAGGGGCGCAGGTTGCCCCGGAGTCAGCAGCTGAGGCAGCAAGGTGTTAGCAGCATGGTTGGCAGTCAGCATGGGGGCAGAATTGTAAAGCCCAAACAGGGCCGGGGCCGGGGTAGAGGACCTGCTGCGTGGCAGGCTACCTTATCGGGAGGTAGCGGAGCAGGGGTTCCTGGAGTTGGTGACAGTAGCAGTGAATCAGTGCGGGTTGGTGGGAAAAGTAGCTACTCGGCAGTATGGCAGTTTATCCTCAAGCATCCGCAGGAGGGTAACATGGCCACATGCAAGATATTTAGGCAGAAGGTGAAGCGTGGCCAGGGCCCAAATGTTGGTACCACGGCCCTGCGTCAACATATACTGCGTAACCATAAGGCGGCCTGGGAGAACCGAGGCTCCGAAGAGGTGGTCCAGGCTGCTTCCTCACCAAGTGGCACGCCGCTCCCAATTTCTGCCAGCCAAGGCTCCAGCACCTCAGCCGAAGGCAGCTGTGCGTCATACCCATCCTCTGTCACTCCTCCTGATGCTCCTGCTCCTCCTCCTCCTCCTCCAAGTCATGTATCCCGCCAGCAATCCATCAGCGAAACCATGTCCAAGAGACAGCAGTATGCGCCCACTCATCCTACTGCGCAGAAGCTGAATGTGCTCCTGTCCAAGTTGCTGGTGCTGCAGTCGCTCCCTTTTCATGTGGTGGACTCTGCACCTTTCAGAGAACTGATGGCTTGTGCCGAGCCGAGGTGGAGAGTCCCAAGCCGTCATTTATTTGCCAAGAAGTCAGTACCAGTGCTGCACACTTTTGTTGAACAGAAGGTGGGCCAGTCCTTGAGCCTGTCGGTGTGTAGCAAAGTGCATGGCAGCGCCGACGTCTGGAGCTGTAACTACGGTCGGGGACAGTACATGTTTACGGCCCACTGGGTGAATCCTCCGCCATCTCCTCACTTTCCACTGTAGGCTCAAGTCTCAGTGCCCCTCCAGCCTACCATGTGTGCAGGGCATGGAGGTGTCACGCTGTGCTTCACATGGTTTGTCTTGGCGAACGGAGTCACACAGGGGAGGAACTGCTTAAATTTATTCATCAAGAAATCCACACATGGCTTACTCCAAGAAAACTGAAAATGGGAACCATGGTTACCGACAATGGGAAGAACATTTTGTCTGCACTGTGACAAGGAAGGCTGACCCATGCGCCCTGCATGGCTCACGTCTTCAATCTGGTTGTGAAGCGGTTTCTGAAGTCTTCCCCCCATCTGCAAGACATCCTAACAACTTCAAGGAAACTTTGCATGCACTTCAGCCACTCATACACTGCCAAGCACACCCTTCTTGAGCTACAGCGTCAGAACGGTAGCCCCCAACATAGTCTGATTTGCGATGTTTCCACCCTTTGGAATTCCACCCTGCATATGTTGGACAGACTATACGAACAGAGAAAAGCCATCACGGATTTCTTGATGATCCAAGCGGATAGGGGGACTCCCCTGTGTAACTTCAATGTCAACCAGTGGCAGCTCATACGTGACACCTGCCGTATGCTCAGGCCCTTTGAGGAAGCCACTTTATTTGTGAGTCGCCAGGATTACGGGATGAATGATGTGATTCCACTGCTTCATGTACTACAGCACATGTTGGAAACCATGGCTGGTCAGGCCACTGGAGACATGGCGTCTACATCTTACGGCCACATGAACCCCGTTGGAGCTGAACTGGAGGAGGAGGAGGAAGAGGAGGAGGAGTGGCACAGTGCACAGTTTAGGCTTGGCGAAATGGCTGATTTATCTAGTCAGCGGACAGGAGAGGAGGAGCAGGAGCAGCCAGAGGAGCTAGAGGGTTGTGAGGAAGGCGAGACAGAGGACCCAGACACACCGTGGCAGTATGCAGTGGAGATGGAGACAGGTAGTCCCTCCGAGTCACTTGTGCAAATGGCAGGAAGCATGCTCACGTGCTTGCGTAGTGACCCCAGAATGGTTTCCATTTGTCAGCGGGATGACTTCTGGCTCTCCACCTTATTGGACCCTCGCTTCCGGCACAAAATGGGGGCATTTTTTAAACCCGCCGAGAGGGAGGACAAACTGACCTACTACAAAGACATTCTACGTTGTCAGTTGGCTGATGCCTATCTGCGCCATGGTCCATACTCTCAAAGGTCTGACTTGGGGGGACCTCTGCGCTCACCTTCCACTGCCATGGCTGCTGGGGGGTTGGCAGGAGCAGCAGCAGCTCCACCAGCAGCAGCCTCAGTCTTCAGTCGCTAATGAGTAGCTTTCTACACCTGCATAGTGAGTCTACTCATAAGCAGCAGGAAGACCTGGAGCAGGCCCTGAACCAGCAGGTCATGTCATACCTTGAAATGACCATGCCAACACACCTTGAGGATCCGCTGGACCTCTGGGCAGCCAAACTTGACTTGTGGCCGCAGCTAGCTGAGTTTGCCCTGGAAAAGCTGTCCTGCCCGGCAAGTAGCGTGCCATCTGAGTGGGTGTTTAGTGCGGCGGGGGCCATAGTTATGGCAAGGAGAACTTGTCTGTTAACTAAAAATGTGGAGAGACTCACCTTTGTGAAAATGAATCAGGGATGGATCAGCCAGGATTTCCACCCACCAATGGCTGATGCATGCGACTAGATTCAGCATGGTGCCACATTTTACACTTTCCAAATGGTGCAAAACATATTTATGTCTTTAGGCCAATTTTTGGGTTCCTGCTGATGCCAACTTCAGGGTGTGCCTTTCAGCCAAATTTGGGGCTCCTGCTGCTGCTGCTGCCAACTGCAGTGTGTCTTTAGGCCAATTTTTGGGTTCCTGCTGCCAACTCCATGTCTCTTTCAAGCAGTGTTTGCGCTCCTGCTGCTTGCAACTCAAGGGTGTCATTCAGCCAATTTTTGGGCTCCTGCTGCCAACTCCAGTGTCTCTTTCAAGCAATGCTTGGGCTCCTGCTGCTGCTGCCAACTCCAGGGTGTGTCTTTAGTCAAATTTTTGGGTTCCTGCTGCCAACTCTAGTGTCTCTTTCAAGCAATGTTTGGGCCCATGCTGCTGCTGCCAACTCCAGTGTGTCTTTAGGTCCATTTTTGGGCTCCTGCTGCCAACTCCAGTGTCTCTTTCCGCCAATGTTTGGGCTCCTGATGCTGGCAACTCCAGTGTGTCTTTAGGCCAATTTTTGGGTTCCTGCTGCTGCCAACTCCAGGCTGTGTCTATCAGGCAATGTTTGGGCTCCTGCTGCCAACTCCAGTGTCTCTTTCAAGCTATGTTTGGGCTCCTGCTGCTGCTGCTTGCATCTCCAGGGTGTGTCTTTAGGCCAATTTTTGGGCTCCTGCGGCCAACTCCAGTGTCTCTTTCAAGCTATGTTTGGCCTCCTGCTGCTGCCAACTGCAATGTGTCTTTAGGCCAATTTTTGGGTTCCTGCTGCCTACTCTATGTTTGGCTGCTGCTTCTTTGAACTCCAGGGTGTCATTCAGCCAATTTTTGGGCTCCTGCTGCCAACTCCAGTGTCTCTTTCAAGCAATGTTTGGGCTCCTGCTGCTGCCAACTCCAGGGTGTGTCTTTAGTACAATTTATGGGCTCCTGCTGCCAACTCCAGTGTCTCTTTCAAGCAATGTTTGGGCTCCTGCTGCTGCTTGCAACTCCAGTGTGTCTTTAGGCCAATTTTTGGGCTCCTGCTGCCAACTCTAGTTTCTCTTTCAGCCAATGTTTGGGCTCCTGCTGCTGCTGGCAACTCCAGTGTGTCCTTAGGCCAATTTTTGGGTTCCTGCTGCTGCCAACTCCAGGGTGTGTCTATCAGGCAATGTTTGGGCTCCTGCTGCCAACTCCAGTATCTCTTTCAAGCTATGTTTGGGCTCCTGCTGCTGCTTGCAACTCCAGGGTGTGTCTTTAGGCCAATTTTTGGGCTCCTGCTGCCAACTCCAGTGTCTCTTTCAAGCTATGTTTGGCCTCCTGCTGCTGCTGCTCCCAACTGCAGTGTGTCTTTAGGCCAATTTTTGGGTTCCTGCTGCCAACTCCAGTGTCTCTTTCAAGCTATACTTGGGCTGCTGCTGCTGCTTGCAACTCCAGGGTGTCATTCAGCCAATTTTTGGGCTCCTGCTACCAACTCCAGTGTCTCTTTCAAGCTATACTTGGGCTGCTGCTGCTGCTTGCAACTACAGGGTGTCAAATTTTTGAGCTCCTGCTGCCAACTCCAGTGTCTCTTTCAAGATATGTTTGTGCTGCTGCTGCTGCTTTCAACTCCAGGGTGTCATTCAGCCAATTGTTGGGCTCCTGCTGCCAACTCCAGTGTCTCTTTCAAGCTATGTTTGGGCTCCTGCTGCTGCTGCTTGCAACTCCAGAGTGTCATTCAGCCAATTTTTTGGGCTCCTGCTGCTCCTGCTCCAGGGTGTGTTTTTCAGGCAATATAGCGGTCCCTCATAGTGATGCCACCTCAACTCTCTGCAATTGTGCCGCTCTGCGATTCAAATTGCGATGCCTCCTGAGCTTCTAGTGTGTGTGTGTGTGTGTGTGTGTGTGTGTGTGTGTGTGTGTGTGTTGCATGTCCAGACATTTTCTTTTTTTCAGCTTTTTCATGGGAGACCTCTACTCTAATGCCCTTTTTTCTCAGTCAGCTGGTGCTGGAATAGTAGCTTACTGGTGCTGCAATTCTAGTATGTGTGAATGCTTTTACCCATCAAACAATTTGCTGGGCATATATTAGGGTGGTTGTTGCTACAGTTTTCAGAAAACAAGCCATTAGAGTTAAGCAGTTCCCTTGTAAAAGTTCCAATCAGCTAGGCTGCTGTGCTGAGATCACTAATAGGAAAGGTTGAAGTTTGCAGGCATGACTCATTGCTGAATGTTTTTTTGTTGCATATATTTTAAGATGAGAAGAATAGAGAGGGCCTGTATTGCCCTAGATAAATAAAGTAGATACTTGTGAAAAGTAGTATTATAGGGACTTTGCCAGTTGTATGATGACATCCCTGTGATGAGGAAGCTTAAAAGGTAAGTCTATTCCTGTGGACCTTTCCCACAGATCAGGAGTGCCATTTGCAGTTCAAGACAAATACCTGCTGTCTCTCCTGCAGCGCCTGTTACTGCATTTAGCACCCACGCGTCTGAGTGAGCTTGCCACATTTCCAGGTTCCAGTGGAGTGTTTGTGAAGCAGAAGCCCAAATGGAGACCCTCATTATTCGTCATAAGCACCTCGTCCAATTCTGCGTACATACCTGTATTTGCCCAGATGGAAGCCAAAACTGCAGGACGCTCACCAAGACACCTGGTGATAAGTACAGTGACAGGGGCAGCAGGTGCTACGGCAAGTAAGAGGATTTGTCTCATGCTGCAAATGGCACTCGATCACAAGAAGAAATTAGGTAATATTAGAGAAAATTGTAATTTGTAAAGGATAGTTCACAGGTGTATATTTATGTGTTTTGCGAAATTTCAAGCTGAGTTGATGCCTAGATTATAGATACGGTGTCGAAGATCCCCCTTTGTTTGAACATTTCCAAAATGTTAAATGATATCCTTTAAATCCTCTTCAAGTCCCAGTTACCTGTAACATTTGTACAGAAGATAAGCACACAATTTTTTTTAGCTGCTCTCTACATTTGTGAACTGTCATACAGAAAAAATATCTTTAAACAAACCAGTAAGGTAGAACATTTTTCAATTATTTTCTGATGCCTGAAGTACAAAACACAGTATGATTTGATTCTTAGTTGTAACACCAAAGCCTTTAAATAAGTTTAAGTAAACTTAGAGAAAAAAACAAAGAACTTGTAATCTGGTACTAATGGTCTGGAATGATAGAGCGTAATTTGTTGCTGGTAACCCGCGAGATAGCACAGCGTTCGCTCACATTGATTAGTTCAGCTTGACACAAATTGTTTGTTTACAGTACCTAACTGCCAGGAAGATAAGAATAAATCACTTATGGGAATAATAAGTGAGTGCCTCAGATTGTATATGAAATTTGCAGAATTTGCAAAACATATTTAATATTCATGGATATGAGAGCTAAAAATCAGGATAAGAAGTTATTATGCTAAACTGCTAATGTAAAAGTACATGAAACTTACTAAATGTACTTCAAACATGACAGGTATAAACAATTGTTAACACAACAGATCTTACCTTTATATGCAATGATCATAAATCTCTGCTGCACAATCTGGTCTTACCCAAAATGAAGGGTGCTTTTTCAAAACTGCAAAGCTACTTTTGTGGTATAGCCAATAGTATGTTAGAAGAGGAAAATACCGGCTAAAAGATGTGTCCTTGTGTTAGATTGTCTCAACCGGTTTTATTCCAGACTACAATATATATACATATTTTATGTTCATTGCTGTGAGAGAGTTCCCTTGTAGGGAACCCATGTCTACTGTAGGAAACAGAAAATGAAATGATCTTAGAGGCCGTCCCACTTTTGAATTTATCAGTGAATGGTACAGTTTATAACTTTTTTGAACAGATCTGTAGGGACAACCCTATGGGCGAGAATAGCATTTAATTTCATATGTCATGAGTTGATAAATAGCTGCTCAACATACAAGCCTAAATATGCTGAGTATTGGGAAAGGACCATAAAATTTCTTTGAATAATTTACAGCGGCAATCAATTTGGTTTACACTTCTAAGGGACATGTTAACATTAGAGCATTTAGAGGCATGGGTTAAAGTTTTATTCATATGGTATCTGGTTCCCACTCGTTTACAAAAAATGTTCCCGTCTAGTCCAATGGAATGTTTTAGATGTTGTTTTCTCCCAGGGATACACCTTCACATGTGGTGGGACTGCAAAATTGTTAGGCAGTTCTGGTCCAAAGTAATTATTAATAAAGCACTTTAATCTTCAGCACGCACCTTCTGCCTCCACTGCCTTACTGAGCCTGAAACTTTATGGCTTGAACAACTAACAATTCAATTTCACTTGAACACATGACTACGGTTGCCAAAATGATTATTGCTAAAATATTTGAAAAACCCTGTCCCATGTTTAGTGAACTTGTCCCACGAATCTGTGAGATCATTATAATTAAAAAAATGGAAGGTTTCATGAATCACTCCTTTGGAAAATTACAGGTTTCCTGTGAATAATGGATTGAACATTTCAGTCCTTCTAATTTTGATAGATCACTCTTATATATTTAAACCAGACCAACAGCCTGGCAGAGTTGGAAAGGAAAACTCTCCAAAACTTCCTTGCCCCATCTTCATGCGTGATACTGAAGCATTGTCAGCACCTACATTTGCTTCTGCATCCATTTAACGCTGAAATGCCTACTCACCAATTTTTCTAGCAGTATCAGCCATTTTTAACCTTCCTTTGCCAGCATCTCAGCTGTGCTGCTGCCTGGATTCAACTGACATAACTGACAATGCACAGTAATAGGAAACCCAACAGCATTTCCTGTTTACAGACAGCCTGCAGGTCCAGGAGACATCATTTTGTTTTAAAATGTACATTTACCACAGCAGGAGTTAGAAAAAAGGTAAATTCATTTTTATGTGCAGCAATCTAAATTGCCCTGGGGAGGGATTCATATGAGTACTGTTTGTTGTGTTGGTCCAGTTGAAGTCATTTTTGACTGTTGGTCCACTTTAAAGACCCTTGTGATGACTTCTTATGTCTTTGTTTTCATTAGGATACAAACTGTATTCTACAGATAATTTGCGCCTGAATGGAAGGGGGACTGCTGTTCTGGGTAAGAGGATAATAGAATGGGTGGAGGGGTATTTAAACTAGAAATGTGGGGGGGGGGGGGCAGGAGATAAAACAAAGGAGAAGACAGGATACTTATGAGACAGCATATGACGGTTGGAGAATTTGAAGGGGGGAGGACTGCTATGATGGATAAGGAGATCCATGTGTTGCAACCAGCAGTGAAAAATTAGGCAGATGCATTATTGCTCAAGCTAATACTAAGCTCAATATGTCAAACTAGACAGGAACGTAAAGAGTATCTTCACAAAGAAGTCTGGCAAGTAAAGTGGGGGAGCTTGAGGCTCTGGTACTGGAAGAAAATATAATTATTGGTGTGGCTGAGACATGGCTGGATTCCACACATGACTGGACTGTCAATCTACAAGGTTTGGCTCTCTTTCAGAAAGGAGACGGAGTGTGTAAAAAATTGACTATTAAGGGACTACATATATGAATATGTAACTATGCATAATATTAGTGACAACCAGCAAGTATTTCCAGGCACAGAAGCTACCAGACTAACCTGATTGGCTTCTATGAGGAGGTAACTAGAAGCCTGGACAGATGGGTGGCTGTAGATACAGTTTTTCTGGAATTTGCAAAAGCATTTGCCACTGTCCCCCATAGAGACTTATTGGGGAAATTGAGGTCTTCAGGATTAGAAAATACAGCTTGTAACTGGATTGAAAACTGGCTGAAGGATCGTTTGCAGAGAGTTCTGGTTAATGCTACCTACTCTGGTTACTGGTTGTCAGCGGTGTACCCAAGGGTTCAGTGCTGGGCCCACTATTATTCAACTTGTTTATAAATGACATAGAAGATGGAATTAGATGCACTGTCTTTATTGCAGATGTACAAAGATATGTAGCACAGTGCAGTTTAGTGAAGCTTCAAACTGACTTGGACACTATGAGTGTCTGGGCATCCACTTGGCAAACAAAGTTTATTGTGGAGAAATGTAAAGTCATGCAGGTCTAATAACCTGAAGGCCACATATGTCCTCGGAGTAGTAAAACTGGGAGAATCACTTGCTGAGAAGGATCTGGGGGTACTGATAGACCACAGGCTAAATAACAGCATGCAATGTCAAGCAGCTGCTTCCAAGCTCAGATATTCAGATATTATTATGCATTAAAAGAGGCATGAAATAAAGGGATAGGGATGTCATTTTGCCTCATTACAAGGCACTGGTGTGCCCTCACCTGGAATATGCCGTCCAGTTCTGGGCACCCGTTCATAAAAAGGGCATTCTGACTATGGAAAAAGTGCAGAGGAGAGCCACCAAACTAATAAGAGAAATTAAGGATCTTAATTCTGAGGAAATATTACTCTGTTGAGAGGAGATGACTGAGGGGGGGCATGATTAACTTGTATAAATATATAAATGGACAGTACAAAAAATATGGGGAAACACTATTTCAGGTAAAATCCTCTCTAAAGGCAAGGGGGCACTTCCTTCGACTGGAAAAAAAGAAATTAAATCTCTGAATTTTTACCATAAAAACTATAAATCTGTGGAATAGCCTCCCATAGAAGCTTGCTACAGCATCAACCACTGAAAAGGATTAGATGCTTATTTAGAAGAAAAATAACAGTCACTATTAGCTGTGGTATAGTAAAAAAAATAAAAATAAAATAATTTTCCTTACGCCAACACCCTTGGTTGAACTTGATGGACATATGTCTTTTTTCAACAGTATTAACTATGTTACTATTAAAGTGGACCAACACCCAGGATTTTGACTATCCTGGGTCTTGGTCCACTTCGGTGGGGCACCCCCGATCGGGGTGCCCCGCTGTGTGAAACCCCCCCTAACCCCCCGAAAAACTCACCTCTCCCCGCTCCCAGCGCCGACGTACAAGCCAGGTCCAGGAACGTCTAAGAGGCTGCCGCCGCCGCCGCCTCCCGCGCGTCCCTTTCGACGCGCGCGCGCCCGCGCCGGCCATTCGCAGATGGCCGGCGCGGGCGCGCACACGCCTACAGGGGCGCGAGGGAGGCGGCGGCGGCCGGCCGCCGCCGAAGATCAGGTAAGGTTTTTCGGGGGTTTTGGGGGGGTTACACCCCGCGGGACATCCCGATCTCGGATGTCCCGCGGGGTGGGGGGTGATCGGCCCGGGAATCTTATAGATTCCCGGGCCGATCACCCGTGGGTGTTGGTTCACTTTAAGAGAGAATAGTACAGTTTAAATAAGGTGCTTTAAGAGAAGAAACCTGCACATAGGACGGTCGCTAGGGATCCGTCCATTTTGTGTTTCCTATGTTAAAAAATCGCCCCAAAACATTCTACCGTTCCACAGACTTCAGACACCTTATTTGTTTCTGTATTTGTAGGTAATTCAGATTGACCAGATGATAAGAGAGAAGTTCTTTTGGGGCAACATAGACTGCGACAACCCCTTTCTGATTTTGCTGAATGTTTATACCAAAAAGTGAAGTATAGACACATACAGTAAGGCACCCTTAGTTGGTATTGAAAAAAATCCTCTTGTGCAACTCGGCAGCACTATTTTATACAGAGAATATAAGCAGTCCTTTAGCCACCTAGCATATTTATGCAGAATTGTATAATTAGATTTACTGTTAAACATGGCTGTACCACTGTTGCCTATACTACAGAGCCCATCATCCACTAGGCCAGACGTACCTGTTAAAAAAAAACTCTTCATGCAGCAAACTTTTATGTGCAGCATCCATCCTATTTGGGGGTGGAGGCCCTATCTGGTGAATGAAGAGGGTATCAATGGGCCTGGATATAGTGGTTTATGGTGGTATAGATGACTATAAAGCTGTTCACGTGTTTTACCATTAAGCAGTTTAGCTGCTCAATCATCATCAATCAATCTGAGCACACCTCAGATGTATACTTGCTTCGTATGTTTATGTGCATTTTTTTTGTAAGGCAGGATTGAGCACATGTTGGGCAGATGCACCCTTGCGGACTGTAATTTTCTCCTAAGGGCACACACATGGTCACAGATGGAGTAAGCATACATGTGTACTTGAATTCCACCATTTTTTAAATTGTATTTTCTATTATTTGTATATAGTATTATGCAGTTTATAGATTTATATTTTAAGGTCTGTACATGCTGTGACACAGAGCCTGCTAGGAAGAGCTTATATAGATTTGACTAATTAACAATCAACATTTTGCATAAATGTCACATATTATTTATTTAATGTCAAGTCTGCTTCAAGAATTTAGATTTGTTGCTGGGAAGGTAAATGACTTTTAGGCTTTTCAGGGGAAATGTGTAGTGAGATATCTAGATTAATATTCCTTTTTTGGCAAGTTTTCCAGTTTTATATGCCTTGTTGGATATAATAGTGGTTCCTCAATTGAATGCAACGCTTTTTAAACTGGGTTATCCTTTCCTAGGTGCGAGTAAAACTATTGGTTCACCACAGGGAGTTTGTAGAGCCTTTAATACTGGCCCCCCTCCACACATGACCCCTAGAATCTCCGAACCTTTTATTCACAGGTGAGACACTCCCCCCTTCCCTTGAGAATGAGCCTTGGTCTCTACCTCTTAGCAATGCTAGCTAAAGCTTGTAAAATGGATCACAACTTTTTGTCACAAAGTCGTAGGAAGTTGATGCTGGTGTTGATTGGTCCAACAAGGACCTGGACACGCTTTTAGACCAAATACCGCAGTTATATGTGGATCCCAACGTGAATTCTTCATATGTCTGCTTCTGAACGTCCTGAAATGAAGCAGAGATACCCCGGCGTACCATAATATGAAAGTGTAACCAATTTATGGATAATGGGCCTGATGCAGAGCCTCCTCTGAACTGCCCTTAAAACCTTCCGATTGTCCGGGTCTCCCGTTTGAATCGTGGCTCAAATGTGATGCAGAGCCTCCGTCGGAATGGCTCCCTAACTGATCCGTCAATTTCACTTTACTCGGAAAGCTTTTTTTGCTCTCTCGGGTGCCTTCAATTTGATCGGGGCTCCCGTTCACGTTCACACGGGCGGCCCGTTTTTCCCTGATTTTTCCTGCCTTTTTGAACGTACCTGCTTGGTTTCCGTCGTATTTGACCTTCCATTTTGGTGGTTTTAGCAAGTATACTTACATCTCCATGGCTCTTCAGTTGCCAATCTGGCTACACGCAAGCGCACATCCCTAAACCTCCATTGGAATATGCATATGGCACCAACTGCCAATTTGACACACATATATATATATTTCTGTTAAATTTTTGGTGTTCCTTTTTCCTTGCCATTAATGCATACCTTAATCTCCTTTGTGTTCCTTTTTCCTTTCCATTAATGCATACCTTAATTCTTTCTGATTGTTTTTGATTTATTTTCCCATATCTAAACCTTTTGTGTCATGTAAATGTGTGATGATGTTGTGTGATTGTACATTTGCAGGAAAGACAACACACCAAATCTTTTTATTTGTTTTTAATTCAAACGTTGTTTTAATTTTTTATTTGGATTTGGATTTTTCATATTTTTTTTTTTTGCCAAAACTAAAAAACAATTAAAATTTCAATGCAAAATAAAAAACATTAGGCCTCGGGGTCTTGTGCCTGTGGTTTTCTAGTATCTGTGAATGATAAACAACATTAGTTTAGCATTGTTTTTATGGTTTGGTTGGGCGTGTTTTTTTTGGGGCACTTTTTAAACCGGACCTTCAGCGTGATTTAATGAAAAGCCCAAACTCTTAAAAAACGATTCCGCAGCATCATCTGTTAAAAAAAGATACAAGGACCCACCATTAATCCACAAAATACATTAACAAGTTTCCTGGCCTAACTAAAGTCACTTTATTAACCTCTTGCTGCCTCACATTGCCCTAGTTCTTCTATCTGCATGTAGCCTAGTTTGTAGCTGCATACATGGGTTAAACTAAGGTGGGCTGGTATGTAACGTGACAAACTAAGTTGTTTCAGACTATTCTTGCACTTTGTTTTTTTTTTTATTATAAGGAATGTGTGCGCGCACATAAACGCACGCTCGCATACTCACATCCATGATGATGTCGTCCTGCTCCTGTGTAAAGATGGCATAGCTCCTGGTATAGCTCTGACGTTCCCCCGCAGTGACGTGCAGGACATCCCAAATTGGAAGACATGATGCCTGTAACCCAACCCTGGATTTCTTCACACTCCAAAGGGCTGGGTTACATGGGTTTTGGCCTGCTTTAAAACATCATGACCAAATCAGGTTAGGATGGAATAACCCACCTCCTTTACATTATGATTAAAGTAACACAGGTTCCCTCACATAAAGCAGAACAAAACCCAGAGCGGCCACTGGTCTTCCCCCTGGAAATCCCAGATCGGGATGCCCCACTGTGTGAAACCCTTTTTACTGAGACTTTACTCAGAAATGGCAGACTCCCTCTCTTAAAGCGGAACAAGCCATGATTAGTTTAATGACCTTTGCAGGACCTTTGCAAGACAACAGAACCTCATCTTCAAGAGACCAAAGGCTCGCTCCACCACAGAGCGAGTCCTCCTGGGGGCAGTATTGTAGGGCTCCTCTGCCTGTGAAGATGGGTGCAGGATTGGGGTCAGCAGCCAGGGGAGCAAAGGATAGCCAGAGTCTCCCCCCCCCCCAAAAAAAAAAAAAAAGGTGTGCATTGCAACAATAGAAAAGAGGGACAAATAGGTGAGCGGGGTAGGGTTGGAGTAAAGGACATTTGTAATGAGCCTACATGCACATCCAACCTGTACACTCATTAAAAAAGTCTGGGGAATACTACTTACATAAGAGGGCAAGAACATGACGCAATAGGGTTCGATCACTTAACCCATTTAATTTAAAGTTAAAAAATTAGGCAAAAAATATACTAACAAAAAAATTACCAAATAGTGTGTTAAGGGAAAAAAAAATAAAAGACAGGGTGGGCAACCAATACAAGTTTCATACACATACCCAGTAAGGCGGGTGAGCTCAAATAGGTGCAGCCTGGTTTCTGCCATGCTCAGCAGGACAAGACCGCGGAGCTGGCGCCGCTGATGTGCTCCAACAGAGGACTGCATATTATTGCCCGAGTGCAAATACGGCTGCTCTGACTTGCCGTAAGTGAAGGCTCGGCGGCCCCGTTTCATTAGGGTGATTTCAATCGGAAAACAAGGCTCTGCATCACTGAAAAAACGGAACAATGAACGAGGCGTTCGTTTTGCCGGGAAACAGCCTCGTGCGAGCCGACAATCGGAAAGGCAGCTGAGCGCACACATGAGCGCATAAACGCACACTAAAATCAACGTAGCACCCTTTCCTGACCCGATCAAAGCCCAAAACCAACGGGAAAACACACGGGAGAAGTGAACGGGGAGGCTCTGCATCAAGCCAAATATTTGTGGCATTTTTATAATCTTTTTTTAAGTATTGTCCCCAGCATGTATTCTCAAAGTCTGTGAAGTATACTTGCCAGCACAGCATCACAGCAGGGGGTATGTTTAATCATAAACCTGCTGTCTCAATTCCTGCTTAGGTGTGACTCTTGTCAGTGGAGGGACCTTTGAAACCAATGCCACTGACAGGCGAGCTATGTATTTTAAAGGTCTTTGGCTTGCAGAAAAAAGCAGGTCAAATCTAGACATTCTAGTTATTTTTCCCCACGATGCCGTAAATTATTCCTCAAAGTCTGCTATTCTCCCTGTAGAGCCCTGTTGAACCTGCTGTTGTCTATGTGTGTGTCTGCTGTGTTGGTGTGGTTTTTCCCTGGGTCCCCATGCTGCCTGCTTTCATGTGTTCATGATAATATCTTCTGTCCTCCCTATAAATGTATGTGTCTCCAGCCCCACCTCCAGGTCGGATCATTATGTCTTCTTGCCTCAGTGAACCTGTGCGCTCTAGCCCTCTGTGACTTGCTTATCTTGCCTTGTACTGAGGTCCTAGGCCCTCTATTTTCTGTAATTCATAGTCTGTTCTGGGTTTACACACTTCATAGCCTGTGCCTGGACCCAGGCTCTCCATTGGCTGTACTCTTTTGTCAGAACTTGGGCCTATGCCCTTCATAGTTTGTACTGGGGCCTATGATATCCATTGTTTTTCATTCATTGTCTCTACTGGGGCCTAGACTCTTCATTGTCTGTACTGGGGCCCAGATCCTCCACTGTCCATCTCCAACATTTGTGGCTCTGCTGAAGATGTGGGTGGGTTACAGGCTCTCCATTGAGTACCGAATCTCCTATGCCCAGAGTGGCTGGTTGCTTGCCACACTCTGGTGTTATAGACAGGTTGGTTATTTTATATGTTCCCAGTCTGCCACACAGCTCACCTGCTTCCAGTGTGTCTCTCGTTGACCTGTTTCCAGCCTGCTACTCCACTCACCTTATGACTCCACTCACTTTTTTCTATCCTGCTACTTCACTAATCTGTTCTCAGTTTGTTCCCAGTCTGGGGCCCTAGTCACATGTTCCCTACCATTGACTACTGCTATGGCTTCAATTAAACTGGACCCACGGCCTGGCACAGTTGGGAAAGAACGATAGTGGCCATTTTGGAGCTTCCTCTCCCAGCATCTCAGCCATGTTGCTGCCTGGATTCAACTGACATAACTGACAATGCACAGTAACAGGAAGCCCAGCAGCACTTCATATTTGCAGGTGGCCTGCACAAACCACCATTTTGTTTCTAAAATTTACTACAGCAGGAGTTAGAAAAAGGTAAATAAATGTTTATGCGCAGAAATCTAAATTGTCCTGGGGAGGGATGCATATGAGCACAGGTGGTTGTGTTGGTTTGGTTTAAGTCATTTTTGACTGTTGGCCTGCTTTTAAGGAATTGGCTGCCTCAGTCTCCCCATCTCCCATACCATATGTTGAGTTTAATTTGCCTGTGCAAGGAAAGCACAAGGAGTAATTAATCCATGCAGAAGAATACTAAAGGATTGGGTCCCCACACACCCCAAAATCACCAAGTCTAGCAAATAAGTGGCACTAATCACTGAATGTACACATACAAAAGGTTTTTATTAAATGTACGCATAGCCACAAAAAAGACAATACAATACACTATTAAAAATACACAAACACAATAGACACCGGGGGGCGCCAGTGCTCAATAAAAATATATCCTATTGTAACTCGTATATATACACCAAGGCTGGGCAATATGGAGCAGTGCTTGGTTAAAGGATAAGTGCCAATACAAAACTCATATAATAAAATTGATTATATACAATTGTGCAAAATATGCTGTAAACTATACTAAATATAAGCAAGCAATAAAGTGCCTGTGCAAACCATATCTATACTATAAGACCATAAGGACCAGCCGGGGTGAATGAAAATGACATACAACAAATAGTCAATAATAGTATGAACCAACTGGGCCTCCCCCCGTCAGCATGCCCGCCAACACGTGTCGTAACGTGCACCCGTTACTTCCTCAGGGCAAAGATAATCCATGCAGAAGCATCACAGATCTTTGTATTTTGTGATCTTGTGTAGGCTGCCCAAGGTATTCACTCTTTTTGATGGTTCAGGTCTGGATGCAGGGCTAGCCTTGTCATTTTCTGCCTCATTGATCCTTTTTTTAGCTACTAGTAGAAGGTCTCGAGTAAAGCTTTCCTACAGGGCAATGTTCATGTTTCCTCAATGTTCATTGTTCATCTCTTATGCCTTGAGACTTAGATTTGACCATCCTCTTGGTTCTTCATGGCTCACGCTTTAAACTTTTGCATGAAACATTTTTTTGTCTCAGTCAATGGTTGGCTATTCTGGTGACCATCACATCTGTCAGATTGGTTTCTGAGCATACAGCTCTTTATATCAAGCTTTTCTACCATGTCATGCATAAGGACATGTTATGCATAAGTTATACATGTTATACATGTTAAGGTTGTTCTGTAATGCAGTGGTTCTGGCATCTCATATAGTCAAGGAGATATTTTTAACCCCCCCCCCCCCAAAAAAAAAAAAAATATACATTCTTAGGATGATTTCACAGTCCCTGAACACCATTTTTTGCCATGTAAAAGTTTTTTTCCAGGAAACTCACATCCAGTTTGAGATACCGTACCTTTAGGTCTATGCAAATGCCTGACAACCTTAAAATATAATATACAAAGATGTGTATTTGGTCAACAGTGGCTAAGTGGAAGAAAACCTTTCAATTAAAAATCTTTCAGGGTACTTAGGTGGACCAGGTTTACAAAGTATTCAGTTCACATTTTTTTCAAAAACTGGAGACCCTGGCTTCTCTAGTTGCCAGATTTGACCACACAACATGTCATACAGCAGTTTTAATTCCATTCTGGGTAACAAGGTTTTTTTCCCTGCTTTATTAGAATGTTGCAGCATTGTTTGTCATTGTAAATTGTTTACAACCTCCGTAGATGCAACGCTTTTACAGTAGATGTACTGACTCCCTATGTCTTGTTTGTAGTGTTCCCACAATGAGAAACACAACTCCAAGTTGTAGCTTAAAGTGGTTTTCTGATTGTAGTAATGAATAGTTTTCTGAAGTATGGATTTGTTCCTATTGCTCGTGTTGCTATAAATTGAAGGACATTTCCAGTGCTCTGGGCTAAGTTCTCAGAGATGGAGCATCTCTGATTAGTGTCCCACCTTATGGTGGGCAAAACATAACCCTCCTGTAAGAATCACTTAGAGAATCAGTTATGTCTCTCATCCATTATCGTCATAAATCTATTCTACCTGAATTACACTAAAAGTATTAGATGCTAACTTTTGCTTTTCTATAGTTTTTATTTTATTAAAGGTTTCAAAACTTTAAAATATAGAATCGAATCCAGAATAGTTATTAATTCTAGGAAATATTTGTAACCAGCAACCCTGCTTCTTTATGGTTTTTCTGAATGCACATTTCCTGACTCTGCAAGCCATTTATTGCCATTTTGCGACTGTCGGGTCTTTACAATATGTATGTTTCATTATTTTTGTTATTAATGTATTACTTATTCAACCAAAAGTAACATAGTGTTCACACTACATCACATCACCCTTGTTCCAATTAATATGAACAAGACTAAACTTATTCTATGTTTAATAGGTTGAACATAAATGTCCAATTTCTGTTGAATTTGTACATAAATAATAATCATATGTAATTAGCCATACTTTTAAATATACACTTTTACTGTGTTTTTTTAAATATCAGTTTGTTTTAATTGATATTTATATTTCATTGATTATTAATTGATGTTTCACAGTAATCAATAATGTAACATTTAGGCTGTGTGTGATTATTAAAGCAGTCTTGTTTGGTAAATATGTACAGAACTAATGCCCCCTTTTCTTGCATTAAACAAAATAAAGCTAAAGCTACTGTACAGAGACCCCAAGTTTTTAATGGACAGAAAACAATATCACATCCACATGAATTATCCCACCGCAGAACCATACGGCAATGCTTTTACAGTGAAAGGTGTTTAAATCTAATTCTGATATTGGTCATAAAACAGAGGCTTTCCATGCACAAACAATATAGATTACCTTCTGGTGTATATTCCTGTTTTGATTCATTCTGCTAATAGTAGCTACCTGGGCCAAAAAGAGGAGAAAAATATATATTCTTAGTATACAGTACGTCCTGCTCCAAATCTAATACTTACAGTTGGGATATACTCCACCATATGGCGCTGGACTGCAGAGACATCGAAAATAGGCTCCTCCCGGCCCCTCAAATACCCAGGGACCTCCCACAAATCCCCAGAAATTTCTCTGCAGTCTGGCTGCGAAGGACGAGAAATTGGCTCTCTACTCGCAGGTGAGCAGGGTTATTAACCTGCGGCCCTGTAGGACTATTCCCACCCGTTCCACTAGTAATATGCCTCCCAGCCTTGGCTGCGCTGGTCGGGCGAAGGTAGGCAGCACCGTCGTTGGTGCTTAGGAGCGCTGCTCCACCGCAATCCCCCACCAAAGGGTAGGCGGTTCAGGCTTATGGTGAGCCTCTATGGAATGCCCCTCCCGCACTATTGCGCCTTGCCCCTGCCTATCGGTGGGCCCTATTTAAGTGGCCGCCGTCCTCCCTCATCCTCCTTGTAGTCTTCGGGGGAAAAAGAGGGGGGGGGTGTATGTGTATAGATATGTATGTTATGCAGTCTGTGCTTTCACTTTTCACATTTCTTTATTCTTGTGTCAGCCGCCACGCTGACTTGTCTGTATTGCTTTAAAATTTACCGCTGCCGCGCGCTGACTTGTCTCCGCGCTTGGCGGCGGCATTACTCATTACTCATTAATCATTGGCTGTTGGCCTTCTGGCTTCGCGCTCTTCGGGGGGCGGGGCCAGTCTTTGGCACGTTCCACGTCATCGCTATTACTGGCCCGCCCCTCGAGGTATGCCGACACCATCTTTTATGACTTGGTTGGCCTATGCGTGACGGACTCCTACCTACCACGGTCCATAAGTGCCCTCGCGGGCGGCCTTATCTGCTTCACTTTTGTTACGATCTACTTAAGGTCTTGTCTGCTTATGTCTTTCAGGCGGGATGAACCCTTCTTGGCTTCTTCCGGCCCTGTTTTTAGTATATAACTTGTAGGCCTTGTACAAATTATACTCCCACGTCCCTAGCGGGTTATTGGGGCATCCAGGGTTGCTATATAGCGTCATTCCCTATTGGCATATAGCGCCGCTATAATCACCATATGGAGGCATCCCAGGGGTCCCTTTGGGACAAGACCGGCTGTGTGTAGCGTGTGGGCAGCCTCATGCTGACACTGACAAGGCGTGGGTCTGTGTACCCTGTGCTGAGCAGGTGCCTGCATTGCAATCTGGCCTGCCAGTAGCTGCACTTTGTTTCACTTCACCTACTCCCCCAAGCTTAAATCTCACTCCTGCTGAGTTGCATACAAGTGGGGATTCTCAGCCTGATGTTTCTTCTAGACTGGCTACTGTTGAACAGATTATTGTGAAGTCTTTAGCGCGTAAGGCTAAGAAGTGGCATTTGACGCCTAATGTTACTGTTTTCCCTATGGGAACTGAGGAGTTTATCTATCTGTGTGGCTATACCCCGTCTGATGAAGGGGAGCTCTTTTCTGATTCAGGCTCATTTGATGAGAGAGCGAGGGGTCATGACGATTCTGGCTCTGACCCCTGGGCCCCGGATGACACTGACAAATTATTGACCCAGATTTTTGAGGTTCTGTCCATCTCTCTCCCTGTTGCGGCTCCCAGGCAAAGAGGGGAGCTTTTCCATACAGCAAGATCACGTTTGGAATTTCCAGAGCAGGCACATTTCCATAACCTTGTGCTCAAGGAATGGGAGTGCCCCAGTAAACTTCCCGGGGTTCCAAAGTGTTGGGATAAGAAGTATCCCTTTCCTGCTGAGGTGGTTAAATGTTGGTCATCCCCCCCCCCCCCCGAGGTGGATGCCCCGATCCTAGGGCTAACACCTCTGTCATGCATTCCCCTGATTCTTCTACCCTGCGGGATGCCGAAGAGCGGCGTATTGATCAGCTGGCATCCCACGCCTTTGCATGTGCGGGGACGGCACTGCGCCCGGTCTGTGCCTCTGCCATTACGGCCACTAGAACCCTTATCAGAAATATGCTTGATAGTGCCCCTGATGATTTGCCTTGTGATGTGTTTAATGCACTCTCCAGTTGTGATGTTTTTGTAAATTTTGTCCTATCAGCATTGGATGACACCATCAGAATGTGTGCCAGAACTTCTGCCCTCGTGGTGGCTATACGCCGCTCAGTTTGGCGGCGCCAGTGGGCTGCTGACAACGCTGCCAAGAAGGCCCTCACTGAGTTTCCATTTAAAGGACTGTGTCTGTTTGGAGACCGCCTGGACCTTTTTGCTAAGGGAGGCAGGTTACCCCAGCGCAGGCGGTAACCTCGGCCCTTTCGGGGTCAGGGTTCCTTCTCCTCCCCTTACCGTGGTGCAAGACAGGGAAGGGGGTGTCCTTCCCTGGAGCCCGGGGAAATTTCTGGGGTAGAGGCAGAGGACGTGGACGTCCTGGCTCCTCCTGGGGTCCCAAAGCTAAATCCTCCCCCAAGCCCCCTCAGGCATGATGGGGCGCCCTCACCCATCTGGGTGGAGGGACGGCTGCAGCACTTCGCTCACGTCTGGAGGCTTCATGTCTCAGACCGGTGGATTCAGGAGGTAGTGTCCTCCGGTTACAAGTTGGAGTTTGCTGGCGATCCCCCTCCAAGGTTCATCAGATCCTGGATTCCTCAGGACACTGTGTCAGCTCAGGAGCTAGTGCAAGCAGTGCAAGACCTCCTGGAGCTGGGGGTCATCTGCCAGGTCCCTTTAAGAGAAAAAGGCAAGGGCTTTTATTCCAACCTATTCACAGTACCCAAAAAGGATGGTTCTGTCAGGCCCATCCTGGACTTAAAGATTCTCAACAAGTTTGTCAGGGGCAGGCGCTTTCGCATGGAGACTCTGCGCTCTGCCATCAGTTCCCTACGCCAAGGGGATTTCATGACTTCTGTGGACATCAAAGATGCTTACCTTCATATTCCTGTGTTCCCAGGTCATCAAAGGTTCCTCAGGTTCGCTCTGATGGATCAACACTACCAATTTGTGGCCTTGCCCTTCGGCCTCACTTCAGCTCCCAGGGTGTTCACCAAGGTGCTGGCTGGCGTGATGTCTCTGCTCAGATGTCAGGGCGTCCGCGTGCCTCCCTATCTGGACGACATCCTCATCACTTCCCAGTCTCTACATCAGGCAGAGTTGGATACTCAGCTGGTGGTGTCCACTCCTAGTCCTCTCTGTCCCCTTCCTTGGTAACTCCATTCCTAGGAATGAATCTGGATACAGTTCAGGCAAGGATCTTCCTTCCTCAGCAGAAGGTGGACAGTCTGATTGCACAGACTCACTCCCTCCTAGCTTGTCCCCATCCCTCCATCAGGCAGGGGATGCAGCTGGTGGGCCTGATGGTGGCGTGCTTCGAAGCGGTCCCTTATGCTCAGTTCCATTTGAGGCCTCTGCAACTTCAACTATTGTCTGTATGGGACAAGGACCCAGCGTCCCTGGACAGGGTCTGTGTGCTCTCCCCTCTGGTCAGGAGGTCCCTCTTGTGGTGGATGGACTCAAGGAACCTGTTGGGGGGCAGATTCTTTCTTGCCCCTTCCTGGGTGACGGTCACCACGGATGCCAGTATGTCAGGTTGGGGGGTTTCTGGAAGTCCCTGTGGTTCCAGGGGAGGTGGGGCCCTCAGGAGGCCCACACACCTATCAATGTCTTGGAGCTGCGAGCGATCAGGTTAGTTCTGGCTCGCTTGACTACTCATCTTCAGGGCCTGCCTGTTCAGGTGCGCTCGGACAACCAGACGGAAGTTGCCTACATCAATCATCAGGGAGGGACCCGGAGCAAGGGGGCCCTCCAGGAAGCGTCTCTGATCCTGACTTGAGCGGAGGCCAATGTCCCCTGCATTTCAGCTGTGTACATCCCGGGGGTGGAAAATCACCTGGCGGATTCTCTGAGCAGGGGGACCTCTCGCCAGGGAGAATGGTCCCTATGCAGCAGGGTGTTTCACTCTCTGTGTCACTGTTGGGGCCAACCAGATGTGGATCTGTTTGCGTCCTGCCACAATCACAAGCTTCCATGTTTTGTCTCTCTGTCCAGGGATCCTCTGGCTCTGACCTCGAATGCGCTAGCAATGTCATGGAAGGACTTTCAGTTCCTGTATGTCTTTCCCCCAATTCCCTTGCTGGGCAGGGTTCTGCGCAAGATTGCTCTGGAAGGGGTGCCAGCAATTCTGGTGGCTCCCAGGTGGCCAAGAAGAGTGTGGTTCGCAGACGTGGTACAGCTGGCAGTAGATCAGTACGCTCTGTCCTTGGTGCCAGATCTGATCACTCAGGGCTCACTACGCCATCCCAATTTACAAACTCTGGCTTTGACAGCTTGGCTGCTGAAACCTCCATCTTGATGGAGAAGGGGCTGTCTTCCTCAGTTGTGGATACTTTGATTAAAGCTAGGAAGAAGTCTTCCTCTTCCATTTATTACAGGGTTTGGCGTGCCTACATTGACTGGTGTGAGTCTAAGTCTCTTCCCTGTCATGTCTTCTCTATTCCCAGGATTCTGGAGCTCATGCAGCATGGGTTGGAGATGGGGCTCCAACTCAGTACTCTGAAGGGTCAGGTTTCTGCCCTGGCTATTTTTTTCCAGAAGTCCTTTGCTCAGCACCCTCTGATCAGGACTTTGGGGTCACTCATGTGCGTCCCCCACGTAAACCTATGGTGCCTGTTTGGGATTTGAACTTGGTTCTGGCAGCCTTGCAGGGTGCTCCTTTTGAACCTGTGCAGGATGTTGCCTTGGCTATTCTTACGCTCAAGGTTGTGTTTCTGGTGGCTATCACTTCTGTCAGGTGTGTGTCTGAGTTGGCAGCGCTGTCCATTCAGCCCCCCTACTATGAGACGCACCAGGACAAGGTGGTGTTTCGTTTCAAGCCTGATTTTCTGCCTAAGGTAGTGTCTGCCTTTCATTTGAATCAGGATATTGTTCTTCCTTCTTTGTGCCCTAATCCTAGCAATGCTAAGGAGAGGGATTTGCACTCTTTGGATGTGGTTAGGTGTCTGAAGTACTATCTGGAGGCTACTGCATCTTTCAGGAAAACTGATGCTCTTTTTGTGGTCCCTTCTGGTCCAAGGAAGGGTTTGGCTCCTGCCAAGTCTACTTTAAGCAAGTGGATTCGTCAGGCTGTGATCCAGGCCTACTCTGCTAAGGGGAAGAATCCTCCCTTCCGCCTTACGGCTCATTCCACTTGTGCTATTGGTGCCTCTTGGGCTTTTCAGCACCAGGCCTCTGTTGAACAAGTTTGCAAGGCTGCTACTTGGTCTTCTGCTCATACCTTTTCAAAGTTTTCCAAGGTTGATGTTAGGGCCTCAGCAGACGCTGTTTTTGGCCGAAAGATTCTGCAGGCGGCAGTGGTTTAAACTGCCTGCTGCTGATTTTTCTTGGGGATCCCACCCTACTTTATGGACACTGCTATTGGATGTCCCAACTGTAAGTATTAGATTTGGAGCAGGACGTACTGTATACTAAGAATAATACAATTCTGTGTTTACTCACCTGTAGAATTGGTATACAGTATACAGTGCGCCCTGCTCCAACCCACCCTTGGTTTGCATTTTCTTGGATCCCCTGTATGGTGATTTTTATCATTGTTATAGTTGATAGTTTGGATTGGTTAATGCTCCCGGCTTCTCCTTAACTGCTTTTCAATGCTGGGGATTTGTGGGAGGTCCCTGGGTATTTGAGGGGCGGGGAGGAGCCTATTTTCGATGTCTCTGCAGTCCAGCGCCATCTGGCGGAGTATATCCCAACTGTAAGTATTAGATTTGGAGCAGGACGTACTGTATACTCATAATACCAATTCTACAGGTGAGTAATCACAGAATTGTATTTTTCATACTTTTGGGACAGTCTTATCAGATCCTATCGATAACATCTGATGTTTTTCTGATCCTTTACATGAAGAACTTATTTTGACACCTGTTTTAACCAAAACTACTCCAAAAGTATCTGGGTGTCTATTTTCTTAACATGTATTTTTCTTCCATCTGTGTATGTCTTATTCCAGTGCAGTGTCCAAAATTGTACCCTTCATTTATGTTAAGACCTTACTAGTAATATGAACAAGCCAATAGTTCTAGACCCATATTTTATACAACATGATTTACTTTCTAAGATTCTGCTTAGCGAGCAAAATTATGAGATATATGATTCCTTCAAATCTTGCATTTTTACCAATGTGCTATATTTTACACATCAAAACACCATACATTGTTCATGGATGACACTATACACTGTACACAGCATCAGAAATCCAACATAAACAGTATCTATGTTTACTACTAAAGAAAAAGAAAAGGGGGAAGAAAAATGTCAGGAATGTGATTCTCTTGGTGGCCTATTACACCTTCACTAAAGAATAGTCAAATGTTGGCAGCAGATTTCATAACTCAAGGCGTTCTGATCTTTGCAAAAAATTCCTGTTTTTTTTTTAACGTTGCAACTAATGGATCATTGGAGGTGCTTAGTACAGATATATAAATATGTTATTGCATAAGCACCTAATGTTTAGTTCTATTGAGCTGACACCTCTCGAACAGTAAAAAACAACTTTCCACATAATACACCAATCTTCAAAAATACAGCTATTACCCAATTCAGTAGCCCATTCAGTAGGGTCGGTTTTTGGACCATTGATATCATAACTAATAAAATGTAGATTTAGGTGTACTATAGTGTATAGAAGAAAAGACCGCACTCTATATCTAAAGCAAAGTAAACTAGTGTGCAACACTAGAGGTTGGCCGAAAAGGAAACCCCTCCGGAGACCAAATTGCAAACAAATAGGGGTCCCACACACCCCAAAGTTCCCAACCTCATATACTCAGTGGCACCACTACAATAAGTTTATGAAAATATACAAAAGTTTATTTATTACATATTCAGACACATAAAGACAGGCCAATAAAATCAGTTAAAAAACATATAACATGATAAATGAATATAGGGAGGGTGAGACTGTACCAACAGCGGCTGGGCCAGGGGACAAAAATAATAACAGATGGAAGTATGGGGTGCCGCTAAATCTAACATAAATAAATATCTTAAATCAATAATAAAGTGTCTATATGAAACACTAGTGTTTAATATTATAATTTGTATTTTATGATTTTATGCGTGACCCTACATACCACTGATATCTAAATAATTAATTGAATAAGAAACACTTGTAACAAACTCCCCAACAAAACTAATTTATCTAGACAATACAACCAAAATTCGTCATCACTACCAAATCACAAAATAAAGTGCAATGTGCCTTTGTGCCAAAAATTCTAAACCTATCTACCTAGATAGTAAACTAAATGAAACAGAAGGACCAACCGAAAGGAGAAAAAATCAAACCGAACCACAACATGTGAAAAACACTTACTGAGTCATGGTAGAGAAGCAGCAACCGAGCCCCCAGCCAGCAAGAGTCTCACCCCCACCGTCACAGCCAACGCGTTCCGTGACGTCACACGCGTCACTTCATCAGGGCATGTGAGGTGCAGAGGTGATGGAAGCCCTTAAATACTCATCTGCCTCCGCTCCAGGCTAACGACCGCGTCAAAGGGCAGGGTAACCGCCGTGCGCGCTCCGGCCGGAAGCGCGCCCGCGGCCCCTGTCCCAGCTGAACCGGTGGCAGTACACTGCCCCCGGAACCGGAAGACAGGTCTGGAGCGCATTGCGCTCCAGGTGTCATACACGGACAGCTGCGCAGAACGGCCAAACTACCAATGCCGTCAGGTGAACGCGCAGCAGAGAAAGGGAGCGGAGGGAGGTGAGTATTGGGATCCATCACTGTGATAAGAAAACAAACAGGACATACAGACCTATAAATAAATCTTAATGCTATCAATATGTTCAATTATCTACATGTGATCATTACAATAAGTAAATATCTCAAATATCCTACCACCTTGTCACTATCAATTAACTGATGTCTATTGATAAATGCTGTTTGGACAGTAAACAGTAATTGGGGAGGCGGCAACACTGTTATCTCCCCAGATTGTTCTATGGGGCCCATTGTGCCAGGTAATGTACACTAATAATTCCTATGGACAGCGGCATCCATAACTAGGATGCCCCTGCACTACTACAACAGTTACAATTACATTTAGGTGTAGGTGTATGTAGATTTATCCCCATATCCTTGAGGATTTCTTACACCTCTCTTCAAAGTCTGTGCACCTAACTACATTTGACTTGACTACCATTAAATCTCAAAAGTGTATCATAAGAAGATAAAAGCCTGAAAGGCGGACCAGGGCTCTATGGAAAGAGATTTTGTGGGTGCTTTAAATTTATAAAAATTAATGGTAGAAGTCCCTAGTATTGTGAATGGATTGGGAAGAGTAATAATAATATCATCTGAAACCCCACAACCTCTAAATTTGACAGTCTTTAAATATAAATGCATTATGCTCTTAGTTTATTAGCCTAAAGATACACATGGCCTGATTTACTAAAGCTGTGCTGGATTAGGCCGAGTGCTGAACGATGTCCCATCTGCGCATTGATATTCAGTAACATTTTTTCTCAAAACATCCTCCAGGCAACATATGAGACCTCGAGCCTTCGCCTCTTGGAACACCTGACAACCAGATTAGCATAACAATTGACTCCTCCTTCCAGTCCCCAGTTGTTTTCATGTTCCTCTGTGACATAGGAGCCAGACCACTAGCTCCTGAACCAGGTTGGTTTAGGTAAGAAACCGGCACTGTGGGTTTTAGCAGGCAAGCTCATCTTCGAGTTCTGGAGGCATACAATAGCCAGGGGCCGGGATACCCTCAGGAACTCAGGCCAGTGTTCTGTTGTTTGATCCTGCTATTTATTAGGGATAGAGGGGGGTAAGTGTAATTTTCCCTCTTACTGAGGATGAATATTAAGCAGACGTCAAGGGTTGCTGGTCCCATTTGTAAATTTCTCCCTTTTTTGGGGGTTCCCTTCCTTGGGGGACTTTCTGCTCCCTCTTTTCTTTACAAATAAGTGCTGGAGGGGGAGAGGAGGCTTGAGCTTTTTTCTGTGCCGGTGCTTTAAGAGGTGGGGAGGAGAGTAAGCTGACGCTCGATGTCAGGCGAACACTTCCTCCCCTCCCTGCCCCGCGCTTATCTTAGTCCTCAGGCTGTGGCAGGGCCATCGCGATCTTCTCAGATCCCGCTGCAGCATTATTCATGGTCTCACCTCCGCCTCTCCCTCTGCTTATCGGCCTGAGTTGCAGCTGTCTTCTCGGCCAGGGGAAGTTTGCGATTCAATTAGCGCATGCGACGTCACTTTCATATATGGGGGAGCGGTGTTCCTACTGACGTCTCCTCCCGGTTTTTCCATGTGCCGCCGGGACTCCTGCTCTAAAGCACGTACTAATGATTTAAAGGTACAGCACGTGGATTATGTTTACAAGCTACTGGCCTCCCTCTACCCTATTTAGGGAGGTCCCAGAGTCAGTTTCACTTTCACCTCAACCCAGAGATGGCGGACCAGACGGATGAAATGTGTATCCTGGACTCTCTTCCGGATCCAATGGGAAATTCATCTTCGGATCTCTTTAATGTGGACCTTAATCCATTGATCACTAAGTCCCCTGAGAAGTCAGCCCTGAAGGTGAGTAAACCTAGTTCAGGATCTAAGTCTGAGAAGAAGAGTAGAAGGTGCCTGATGTGTGATGTCAAGCTCCCATAGAAAGCCTTTATTTCACTCCTGTACAGAGAGGGTGGTGAATAAGGAACGTCAGTCCAGTATGGCGGATATGATGAAGGACCTTAAAGAGCATACTTAGTTTTCTTTGAAAAGCCTTAGGCGACCTGGGAGTTTTGAGAACCAGGCAGCCTTTTAGTCTGGCAGCATGGGCCCTTTCAACCTCCTCCTTTCCACAGGGCCCCCTACTTATTTCCAGCTCATGACTCAGACATGCCAAAAGTGGTTTCAGATTATGAGGATGCTTCCTCCTTGGAAGAGGAAGATCAGGTTTCTGTTTCAGATTTTCCCACTCAGGGAAAATTTTTATTTCCTCCAGGGGACTTACCATTCCTCCTGCATATGATTTATTTGTCTATGGGCTTATGAGTCCTAAGTCTAAGCATTATAGGTTTTATCCAGACCTTATTCCGGAAATGTCTTTGTCCTTTCTGGTTCATAGGTCAGTTAGAGAGTATTTTGAATGAATGGAAGGACCCGCTAGAAAGATTTTTCAGTCTCGGGGCCTTAAGAGGAGGTACCCCCTTCTCTGTAGAGGATTCAGATTTTTGGGAAAAGGGCCCCAAACTTGATGCACCTTTTGCTAAGGGGGTGGATTTAGCTTTTGAGGATTTTGGGGTGCTCAGGGATCCTTTAGATAATAATATGGATTTGCTTCTTAAAAGAGCTTGGCAGGCAGAATCTAATACACGTAGACCAATTTAGGCATCTACTTAGTTAGGAGTCCATGTTTCTGGCTTCAGCAATTGAAGGCCTGTTTGGATTGAACGGACTAGCCTGGATATGATTATTAAAGCTTTACCTATTTTTTTTTTCAGCAGCAGAGTCAGTCAGATTTTGAATCAAAGATCCATCTTTGTGCCATGCCCTTTAGTGGGCAGTTTCTCTTTGGACCTGAGCTAGAGAGCCCGCAGATAAGAATAATTGCTATCCTACCCACTTTAGGGGTACTGAAAGTAAAAGGTTTTCTGGCCAGTCTTCTTTTAGGCGCTGCTTTCTTAACAAGGAAGCTTCTAAAAGAACCCAAAGTTCCTCCTCCTCTGCCCCAGCCTCCGCCGGGAGAGGAAGTTTTAAGGGTTCCACATTGTGGAACCTATCAGCCTAAACAATGACACCAGGTTTCGGATCGGGACCAGGTGGAAGTTCTTTCACAGCCCTTGGCAGAACCTTCTAAATTGTCTTAAAACCTGAGAGAATTAATTGCAGTGAAGGAAGCATCATCACGTTCAGATCAGATTGGACAATGCGACTATGTTGGCCTATCTGAATCACCAGGTGGAAAAGGGTTCCCTCAATTGTTATCAGTTGTAACGGAGATCTTGCTGTGGGCGGAAAGGTCTTTATCAGTGGTCCATCTGAAGGGAACTTTGAATCAGGTAGCAGAATTTCTGAGCTGCTTTGTGTTCAGAAAGGTACTCCAGAAGTGGATCTGTTTGAAAGGAATCACAAGTTAGAGATGTACTTATCATTGAATCCGGCAGATCCAGCCTTGGGGGTGGATGTTCTGGCCCACGATTGGCATCTCTGCCTAGCTTATGCGTTTCCTCAGTTTTGGTTTCTTCCTCAAGTATTGAACAAGCTGGTCAAGAAACCAGCCACGGTCTTGCTTCTGGCTCCCTGGGGGCCCAAGAGGTTGTGGTTTTCAACTCTGTTGGCTCTGTCCATTCAGGAGCCATGGAGACTCCCAGTGATTTTGGAATTGTTATCGCAGGGACCAGTACTATGTCCAGACCCTCAGAAGTGGAACCTGACATTGTGGATCCTGCAATCACCTTACTTTAAAGGAAGGGATATTCTAAGAAGGTAATCGATACACTGCTTTCAAGTAGGAAAGTGGTAATTAGGAAAATTTATTTAAAGGTATGGAAGACCTTTAGAACATAGAAGATCCAGAATAAAAAATAATCTTCCAGGCTTCTGGTTATTTTTGATTTCTTGTGTTTTTGGACAAGAGACTTTAATCCTTCTCCATGGTCAAAAGTTTTCTTCTAGCAGTTAAGCATTCCAAGCCTGTACGCACGAAGATCATAACCCAATGGGATCTCGCTAAAGTCCTTTCAGTTTTATCATCTCCTCCTTTTGATCCGATCGGGGAATCTGACATTACATTTTTTACTTGGAAAGTTTTGTTTCTGGTGGCTATTTCTTCTGCACGCAGAATTAGTAACATTCAGACTTTTTCCTGTCGTCATTCTTTTCTCCAGATATTTCCAGATCGTGTGGTGTTGAGAGTGGACCCTTGGTTTTCCTCTGCTTTCCACAGAACCCAGGAGATTGCTGTTCGTTTGGTGGACCGTAAAGATTCTTTGATACACAAGTCCTTGGATGTCAGAGTATGTCTTTTGGAGTATCTTCAGCTCACCAAAGATTGGAGAAAGGCAGATAGCCTGTTTGTGTCATTCTCAGGACCGAGGAAGGGTCAGCGAGTTTCTAAGACAACTTTAGCTTATTGGATGAAGTATACTATTAGAATGGCCTATTGGGGCACTCTTCTTCCAGGTAGAATGACTGCACATTCAACGAGAAGTGTGTCTAAATCTTGGGCAGAGCAAGCTGGGGCCTGTATTGAACAGATTTGTAAAGCAGCCACCTGGTCTTCAGCCAAGACTTTTGTGAGGCATTATCATTTGGACTTACTGACTCTTCACAATCAGTCCTTCGGCAGAAGTGTTCTTCAGGCTGTACTTCCCACCCAATAGAGTTAGATCTCTCATATGTATGCTGCCCGGAGGATGTTTTGAGAAAACTCAAGTTAGTTGCCTGGTAACTTCTTTTCTAAACCTCAGAATGGGCAGCATATGGCGTTTCCCTCCCTTAAGATGTTATGGAATGGATTTTTTGTTGATTTAACCAATTCTATTATTGGTGCTGCTTAATTGTCTGTGCTGGCCCTTAGTAAAGGGGAACTGTGAGTGGGCAACAGGCGTTGAAATGTATGTGACCATACCGATCTGAGAAGTTAGTATTGTATCCTGAATGGTGTTTTTGCCCATAGCAGCAATAGATGCCAAGTACCTCTGGTTATGAAGCAAGTTGAAAAATAGTTTTACTTTCAGGAATATCTGTCATAGCTATATACTTTTAGGCAGGAGCCCTAGGTGCTTTGAGATTGATTTACTAAGGAGAAGGTTTTCTCATTTTAAACACCCAATCAGTAGTGGAGGATTAAAAAAAATGCAATGTCTCATGCATATAACTGGAGGTTTGACGCAGGTGAGCAAGGGAACTCTTTATAAATCAGAACCTCGGAGAGCTCATTCACTTCAAACATCTAATCATGTTCAGAAGAAATTTCATTTTTCCCTCTATGTATTGCAATTGTAATATATTTGAGGGTCAGTGAAGTGGAATTTCCATGAATGTAACGGGTCTTTTACAGAGAAGTATTAAAACTCTGCTGGCCATCATAGGATGAAAAGACTATTTCTTAAGACAGACAACTTTAACAGACTCCCGTTACAAACAAGTTTTCTGCAGTTTATATCAGTAGGAAGCAAAATGAATGTTTTGGATTCTGTTAGTTCTGTAGCTGTAACTTTTTCTGGTTTAAAAATGACAAAAAATATTGCAATAGAAACACCTTCTGATTTGAACTGTATATTATTCTAATCTTTAATATGACAACTTATGTTACAATTTCTCTGTTGTGGTAGGTACTACATCATATATATTTTAGCATTTAAAATAAAAGTTTAAAAAAATAAGAAGGCTGTCTTGGCACAGTCTTGTTTGTTTTATTCCCATCATAGAATAAAAGCAGGGTGGAAACTTTAATATAATGCATATAGCTTCAAGCTGAAGATAAAAGCTAAGTGTACAGTATCATAACAAAGCTTTATTTGCCGTCAACCAGAAGTACATTTGTTAATAAATCAAAACCAATTCCTTTCTTAGTTTGATGTGAGTTTTTTTGTCTTCTTCTGAGACTGATCAGCACTGAATGAAAGACAAACAATGTAGCCGAGAAGATGATGAGAGAATATAAATATGCTACCAAGCATATTATTACAGGCAATGAAGCCAGGGAATATAGAATAATTGTATATTAAAAATGTATCACCACAGGAAGTGAAGTAAACTGCACAAGTTGAAAAAAGTAAAAATGATTTATATATTTACAAAACTTTAAAATCATTTGTCTTTGCATTGTATGAAAGACAAAGACCTTTTTTTAATTCCTTAAACTAGGCCAACAGCCTTCCACAGATGAAACAAACTCCCCAAAATTCACCTGCCCCATCTGCATGCATGATACTAAATTATTAAATACAAAACATTTGCTCAGGTACCCACTGAAAGCTGAAATGTTGCAGCTATTTGTAGAGACTTCTTACATTCCATGCATCCTAGCTGTGCTGCTGCCTGGACTTAACCAACATAACCCACAATGCAAAGCAGCAGGAAACTAAGTGGAACCTCCTCTTTGCAAGCCACTGGGAGATCCATAGGACTCCATTGGAAGGGGAAATTTTACCATGGCAGGATTTACAAAAAGCTACATTATTTTTTTATGTGCAGCAAGCTGCATTGCCTTAGAGTCTGAATCTGAATTGATTTAGAGTATACGTTTTTGGATCCACCCAAACCAACCTAGTGGTTTTCCTGTCCTTGTGTTTTAGGACTTTAATGGAAAGAGTACATGATTACCACCCAGTATCCTAAGATGCTTTCCCCTGCCCTTGGGTATATAATGGCCTGCATGTGGGCTTTGGTACTGCAGGGTAAGCTTCTAGGATGGAGTCTGTGGGGTCTGACAAGGAGTTTGTCTTGCCCACAAAGGGATCACTAAAATATTCCTACGTGATCCTATCTTTTTATGCATACTACTGATCGCGCTGGGTAGGAGATGCTGGGGACTGAAAAACAGATAAGACTGCAGATGAGACTGAAGAATTATTATCAGCCATTTATGATATTCTTGAAAAACAGACCCCGGTTGTACAAAAGAGCCATGAAGATGAGATTTATGATGGACTAATGGAGGTTCAGGGCAGAACCATTTTGGTCCACACAGCCATGAGGGATATGGTCCTGAAGAAATGGCAAAACCCTGATTATGCTCATATATTTTATAACTAGGTATCCCTTTAATGCTCAGGATGTTAAGCTTTGGGAATCAATTCTCAAACTGGATGTAGCAGTATCTAAGCTTTTTGAAAGGTCTGATTTTCCTATGGAAGATACTGGCATTCTAAAGGATCATAAGGAAAAGAAGATGGAGGGCTTTCTGAAAAAGCTTTGAGAGACTTCTGCTTTATATTTCAAGACCCAAATAGCTTCCACCACTGTGCCTAGATCTTTAACACTGTGGCTAGAGAAAATGAAGCAGTAGTTCAGTTTAACACACCAAATGAAGTTCTTAAATCCTTTGGTGCCATCAAAAAAATTGTAGATTATCTCTGTGATGCCTCCGTGGAAGGTATTAGAATCACAGCTAAATCTGCTGCACTGGCAAATACTGCTAGGAGAGCCTTGTGGCTCAAATCCTGGTGGCAAAAATCCAGTCTTGTTCCATCCAAATCCATCCAATTTTTAGGTATTTTACTTGACTCCTGCAAAGAAATCCTTCTTACCCCTAGACAAGCAGCAGAGAATTATTCAGTGTTGCACCACATAGCAGAGAGAGACAGTATTCTAGGTTTTATGATGGCAGCTATTCAGGGGTTTCAGTGGGCCTAATCGAAGTTCAGGTCCCTGCAAATCCATATACTTACATTTTGGGACTTGGAACATTGGATAATACTATTATATATACTATACTATAATTTTCCTTTCCAGATCTTACAAAGTCTAGACTGGTGGAAGGAACCAGTAAATCTGAGCATTCTTTTGGATATTAGAACCAAGAGTCACCGTGATAACAGATGCCAGTCTCTGGATGGGGAGCCCTCATGGGAGATCAGGTATGCCAGGATCTTTGGACAGAACAAGAATCAAAGATCTCATCGAATCACAGAAAATTGTTAGCGGTCCAAGAAAAAAAAAAAAAAAGTGAGAGTACCATATCACCCTGTCCTTGTACCTTCGGACAGTACAATCACAGTAGCTCATCTGAACAAGCAAGGGAAAACCAGAAGTCCAGCACTAAGATTTTATTTAAATTTTTTTTTTATTTAATTTTAATTTTTTTAATTTAATTTTTAATGCATAGATGGCCATTGTATGCTTGGGCACACATAGGAATTCGTCCTCCGCATTTAAACCATCCATGCACATGTCCGGAGCAGTGGGCTGCCCTAATAACGGCGCCCGTGGAGCAGTTGGGGGGTTAGGTGCCTTGCTCAAGAGCACTTCAGTCATGTTCCAGGACCGGGATTTGAACCTGCCACCCTCCGGTTTCAAGTCCGCTCCCTTGCCTCTAGGCCACAACTGCCCCTTAAATGATGCTGCAGGCAAATATTCAGATGGGTGGAAGAATACCTCCTGTCTTTGAAGGTGGTGCATTTAAGGGGGTCCAGAATGTCCACTATTCTCTAAATCCAGGCAAATGGTTGTTATACTAAGAAATCTTCAATCAGATCTCTCAGATGTGGGATCTTCCAGAAGTTAATTTATTTCCTATGAGCTTATATAAATAGGTAGAAACATTTTACTCAGGCAGTGGAAGCTGGTTTTTGCCTTTCCTCCTTTGCCAATACTGTTTAGAGTCCTAAGGAAGATCGCCAGGGAAAAAGTGGAAGCGATCTTCATAGCTCCAGATTGTTTGAAGAGGTATTGGTACACTTTTTCAAGGAGGCTGGTAGGGGGCAGGAGCTGGAGCCTGCCAGTGAGTCACTCTACTGAAATAGGGGCCAATTCCTCATCCAGACATGGCGAGCATGGTTTTTGAGCAAAACCTCTTAATGGCTATAGGTTTATCACCTGTGGTACGTGAGACCCTTCTGACTTCAAAGAGACCTGAAACATATGCCATCTATTATAAGACCTGGCTTGTATTTGAAAATGTTCTTACTAAACCAATGTATCAGAGATATTAGATTCAGTGGTGTCTTCAAAAGGGCCTGAAGATGACCACCTTAAAGTCTCTAAAGTAGTTTTTTTGAATTTAGATAGGCAGAACATTCCTGGATTTATAGATTCTTGTAGAGTGTCTCAAGATTAAAGCCGTGTGTTAGGAATAGATGCCCTCTGTGCCGTCATATTTTTGAAGACTTTATTACTTGTAGCAGTCACCTCAGCTTGAATAGTCTCCGAACTTCAAGTACTGTCAGTTTGCTCACATTACTGCAAGGATAGGACTGAGCTGTCATTGGATGCAGCTTTTCTGTCCAAAGTGGCATCAGACATTCACTGTGAACAAATACTTGTTTTACCATCTTTTTTTCAAACCCTTCTACTCCTGAAGAAATAGTTTTTTCCCCAGGTGTAAGAGGATGTCTATTACAGTACCTGGAGAGTTCTAAACATTTTAGAGAGGATGATTTATCATACATCAATGGAAAAAGGAAGAAGTAACAAAAACAATGCTGGTTAATTGGATCAAACAAGTTATCTGAATGGCTTATGATACAATGTAGCCAATACCCGCTTCAGTGAAGGTGCACTCAATGAGAGCAGTTGCTACACCCCGAGCTGAGGCATCTTCTGTGTTGATAAAACAGATTTGCAGAGCCACAACGTGGTGGTGGATTACACATTATAGACTGGATATAGCTGATGCTCAAGAACTAACCTTTGGTAGAGCAGCAATGGCGTCAGCTTCCCACTCCTGAGGTAAAGATCTTTTGTATATCTCTCAAGTGCTGGCATGGAAGTACAGGGGGGAAAAAAGGTAATTACTTACCGGTAATATGCTTTCCCTGTATCTTCCATCTTCTGACAGCAGGGTATCCCACCCAGTAAGTATTGATGTTACTGAAGTACCAAGTTATATAACTTATGTTAAGGTTGTTCCTAATTTAGTCCTTCTATGATATTAAACTGGTTTGGGCCGAGCCAAAAATGTATACTATTGAATTGCTGTTTTTCTTAGGGACAGTGAGACTCTCAAGTGCTTTCATTGAAGATACAGGGAAATCATTTTATTGGTAATTACCTTTTTGTGTCTCTTTAGGTCATTTTTGGATCTGTACCGGATATTTTGGGCTTGAACATTCAGTAGTAAACTAGAATTTGAAATACAACTAATGAAACACTATTTTTCATATTTTTTGCTATACTCATTATATAAGGCTTTCCAAAAAGCCAAGACACTCATGAGACAAATATATTCCGAGACCCATACCATGCTGACATAAGCTTTAAAATGTATTTTCAGCATGATTTCTTTAATTTTTATAACCAAATCTGCCATGGCAGTTCTCCAGATTTTGACAAAGCATTTTTAAATTAAGACACATCCAGCCAGAGAAAGTGCAGAAAATACCAACAGAATGTCAGCAAAAAGTCAGTTGCCCCAATGTTTGTTGCTTCAATTATAGCTCTGTTTGTGCTCAGTTTGCTATCAGGTTTCCAAGTTTCAGCACACAAGGCAAATTGAAGCTAAAGCAACTGTTGTGAGTCAGGCCCTCAGATTGGTAGTGACATAGGGCTACTCTGTAAAAGTCACTAATGTTTTCAGTCATTGCACACTCTGTAAGATCAGTTTAATCTTCAAGGATGTTTAGGAGTCAGGCTACAGTGGACCAGATCTGCAAAACACCCACTTGGTCTAACCCAAGGTGTTATTGGATGTATACCCTCATCTTTGGGACGTGCTATCACTGAACAATTAAAAAAAAAAAGGTGTGTGTCTTCCATACAGCCGAAAAAATAAATCCTTTGTTTAATAAGTTTTTAAAATATTTTTTGTCAAGTCATATGAAAAAGCTGTTTTCTGTTGCTCCCAGATGTTTGGTCTTTCGCATGTGTCATGATGATCTGACAGACAAACTTTACAATTTTTTTTTTTAAAGTAAAAAAACAAACAAGAATGACTATTGTAATTAGTAAAGATTATGTGAATATGTGAACAGCAGAAAGAGGTGAGAATTTCTGGCAAAAATGTATAGATATTGCCAAGGATGTGAGGGTAAATAACAATTATTTTACCCCTTCTAAAATGTCTGGAGTTAAGTATTTGCTTCATCCTCATAAGCTTTAGCTTGTATGGGCAGAGTAATATTGCCTCTGGTAAAACAAAAAAGTGGTTACAAGTTTCTCATTACCTGGAAAATAAATGGAAATTGTGTCTAATCACGCATTAATGTATTGCTAGCCTGAAGCTGGCTATAGATTGTGTAACCAATATAGCATAATATATAAAATGGTATGTTTGCCATGCAAGAAGGACATAATTTACACATGCTTTAAATAATAAAGCAGTGCATACAATGTATTTGTTCTTGTTGGCAAGCACTGTAAAATATATTTATTTCAATCTGTTTGTTGCCTGATAAATGTCCAGTGAACAGGTATCTTAAAAACATCAGTGAGTTTTATTTCTCAATATCTTTTCGGTTGCCCTCAATATTCTTGGTCACTGCAGAATGGAATACTAAGGGCCTTATTTAACAAGGGATAGCGCCAGGTAGCGACTGGTGAGCGAACGGTAATGACGGTCACCGCCACGAGAACGCCGGCTCCCCACCACAATCACACATTTTTCAAGCCGATCCTGCTTAGTGACTGAGAGAGCACCAGATAGCCACTCATTCATCATTATTCCAGCCTCACCCCACAGCGCCAGCGAGCGACCTTGAACAGCGACAGGTATGACCTCTCGCTACCTGGCGCTCTCCAATGCATTTCAATGGAACAATCTTTAAATATTCATTATTAATTGTTAATAATTTTTTTTTTTTTTTAATGTGAAAATTTCTGTTACCACTTCTGCCATGTTAGATATTTTTTTAAGGTAAAAAAAAAATTAAAAAAAATTTGTGCAGAATTGATATTAATGTATTCATATTACAAAATGTTTTTATAAACTTGTTTTTTTTGGTTTCAAAAAATATGGTTGTTTGGGGGTTAAAAAAATACTTTTAACACATCGCCGCCAGCGCTCTGGGGTTTAAACATGCATTTCACAGCGCGAGCATTTTTTGAGCGTGATTTGTTAATGAATATGGTGGGAGCTGTTCGCTATGGCCATTCGCTATCATGCGCTCCCATACAGCGCGGAACCTGTCAAATAGCGACTCCTCATATTCAACATTACCGCACACCGACTGATTCGCTGTCAACAACCGAACAACGGCCAAGCATAGCGACTACTAGCGGGCGCTGTGAAAATACTGCTACAGTCGCTCATCTGTCGCTACCTGGCGCTATTAATGAATCGGCCTCTAAGATTGGTAGTAATCAGCACAAAATATGGAGCCTTGAACAATGATAACCAGTGCTTTGATTTAAATTGCAAAATTAGGTCAAAACTGCTCTAGCCCCTTCCCCACTATATACAGAATTACAAGCTAAGAATGACCACTCTCAAGCCAGATGCAGAGATTTTAATGGCGTTAAAGATTTATATGCATTTCAAAAATATATTTTGGACCTGTTTGGCTGTTCCAATGGGTCACTTTCCCCCAGACAAGGGCCAGAACTCTTTTATTGAGGCTTATCTTGAATAAAAGCATGAGATGCTTTCCCTGGCTTTACAGTGTTGTTCTGTCCTATAATAGGTTTTGCACTTAAAAAAAAGTCTAAAGGGGAATTAAACTTAATGGCAATAATCAGGCAGCAAGCAGCTTACACGATGCCTGTACCATGTGTCTTTCCTTCATTTTGCTGCAACACATTGTAGAAGCCATAGCAGGGGACAAAGGATTGCCTTCCCCTCCAATAAGACAGAAAAGCTGTTAGACCACTTTTTTCCTGAGAAATAACATTCAAAGAAGGGCAAACAGTTATTCTGTCCCATTGCACTCTCAGTGTGAGGGGAAGGCAGGCCATAGTGGTCCCACAGATATCTCTTGACCATAGCAAAGCATGCACCATGACATGCCCTTCCCAGCTCAGCCATGACCCAGAAATTGAAGCAAAGAAAGTGGCTTTGCTTAGAATATATAAGGTATTTTCATATAGCCAGAGATTTTGAGTGGCTTATTTATGGGTTAGGATAAGGTGGGATGAAAGCAGTGTTTCTCTGGACAGGGCCTTTAAATAAAAAAATAAAAAATATAAGGACACCCCTTCCGAGTCTATTAGTCTGTCACACTGACCATGCAGAGATCCCTGTCCCTATTCCCATTGGCATTGCTTTGGTTCTGTGCAAGTGGTGCTATCTTTTTTTGTTACCCCAGTTTGGGTATTAGACAAGGGTATTTGCAAACCACCCACCCATATGTAGTGAACTTAACTGTCCCCTCCTTTTACCACTTTATTTAATTAAAAAAATAATTGACCTACTCTGTGTCATCTTCTCACTTATGTCTGTATTAGTGCTATAGCCTTCACATGGGTTTTCTGCTCTTGTCTTCCTGCACAAAAAAGTCTGACACTTCCAGGTAATGGTTACTCCCCACATGTGATAGATATATGCTCGATGTAGTATAATAAAATAGATCAACTGGTTATTTCAGTTATTTTCAGTCAGCAAGACCTTCAGGGTATGTTTCTGTGCTATCTCCAAGTTCTCCTTGTCACCTCACCCTTTGATTAACTATCATCCAGCAGCTATAGGCCAGGGTGGGTCATCAGGTTGGGGATAATGACAGTCAGCGTCTCAGCTGAAATTGTCTAAACAGGTACAGGCCAAATTTAGTAAAGTCTGTAGCCTTTCAAAATAAACTATAGTATTTACCTTTGCTATTTGATTGCTCCATGGAAGGTGAGCAACACCCTGGGTGAGACATTTTGCAAGTGGTGCAATTTCCATACTGAATTGACAGCCTGTGTTGAGCTGTCACAGACCCTGCCCTTTTGTTGTTGGGGATAGCAAATACTTCAGCAAATTGCTACCCTTTACATTATGTAATAACATCCCATCTGTTACTGGTTTTTCCATACTACCTCCTTTAACCACTGCTTAAGATCAAGGTCATGGCCAGCCAAATAGGAATAAATGAAATCAAGCAAAACCAGTTGTGCATCTCTGAGCTTTTGCAGTGTGCTCAATTGTATCTATGCCCTACCTAAGCCCAAAATAAATGACATGGGACATACAGAATGTTGAAGTGTATAATGGTATTTTTCTTTAGATCTTAAAGCGGTCCTTCACTCTGAATAAGAGTCTATCTTATATGTTTCCCACACCCTGTACATACAGATTGCTCACATTAAAAATCATCCTACCTGCATCTACTGCATGTTATGAGCCTTTAAACATCCAAGATGGCGGCTCATGGAACGTCAGGCAGCTTGCAAACAGGAAGTGCCTTCTGACTGTGCTGCTCTGCATTCTGGGATTGCTGACCTCTTCCTGACCCCAGCTCTGCTCTGTCTGAGCAAAGCACAGCTATAACCCACCACCCTGTACTTTATCCCACTCTCCTCTCCTCAATAAGTGTGATGCTTCTGAGTCAATATGGCGGCGCCCATATCCCAAAGTCCTGAACAGAGTTGCAGCCCAGTGGGGGAAAGAATAATAAGTAAATGACTAAAAACTTAAAATATATTAACTTTAGATGCTGGGGAATAGTTTTTTAAGGGTTTGGGCTTTTCAATAAATCATGCCGAAGGTCCGGTTTAAGCACACAAGGGCAAGGACCCTCTATCTTAATGTACTCCTGCATCTATATGTTTAGTCACACTTCTGAAAGCGCTTATGATTGTGCTCTATAAATGAGCAATAATAATCTTAACAGGGTTTAAATGCCCATGGACATTTAAAATTAGGCTTTTTGCAAAACTTAAACTTACCTTTTATCTTAAGTCAGCGAAGGGGGCATATTTGCATTTTGGCGCAATTTGTTGATTGTAATACCCAAATATTTGAACTTAGATGCCACCTGTAGCAATTTGTATTTATCATGGGTGTCATCCATTGGAGAAGTCAGAAACTTTGATAAAACAGATCTGACAAGAGACTAAAAACATCCATCATTGACATGCAGATGAACATGGGCCATAATCCTGTAAATATCCTGTCACTTGCATACAGGCCTAGTTTATCTTCATATAGGCCCAGCCTTAATCCCTGTAACCTGGAGGTTTGTACTTGAAGGCTAATGCCCCTATAGCTATGGCAAATAAGGGGGGGCTGCGGACACTCCTGCCATGCTTCCCACTGGATGGCCAATGCGGCAGAGAGGATTCCATTAACACATATGCCAACTGTAAAGCTATGGTACAATAGCTGCACCCATTTTACAAACATGGGCCCAAAGCCAAATTAATCATATACCCCAGAGGTAATTCCATTCCAAATAATCAAACACCTTAACTGTGTCAAGATATGCCAATGAGAATTCACCAACACCATTTATTGATGTAAACTTGCCAGGCATAAATCTGCTCTCGTCTATGGATAATACGCAAGATGACTCCCTGCAAACTTTTAAAATGGAAATGCAATTTAATAGCATTTCTTATATATAAAACAGTCAAAACAATCTGCAGGCCAAGAAAAACCTAGGCTCTGCATATTTTTACTCACAGATTAATTTTGTGATGTTGTAAAAACAGATTGGTTAGTTGATCTTATTTCCTTTGATAGTTAAACCATCTATTCATCCCATTTCATTTTGGGCTTTTTTGTCCACCCCAATTGACCCTAGGCTGGTTCTCCCAAAGATGGCTTGATAATTTGCTTTGGCACCCCTCAACCCCTACATTAGCCCTGATCTTCATACCTTTCACAGATGAGACAGAAGGAAATATTTCTGCAAGTTAGGTTAGGGCTCTGAACAAAAATCATTTTGAACATTGCACTTCCAAGTTGTCTCTAGGATGTTCATCAAGTTCCAAGGGGCTTAAAGTGATGATTTGCATAAAAGACGTTTAATGCTGTTATTTATGGTTAGCAGGCACCTGTGTTATAAAAGCACATTTCCTTTTAATATCTTATTTTGCCTAGTTTGCTGTACTGGTTTGCAAATTACAATAATAAACACTCATACCTCGCTAGTTTTCTTTAAAAATTCCTTTGTATAATTTTCATTCAACCTTATTTATGTTTATGCTTTTTTTCGCCTTAGTAGATAGTAATGATTGTAAATTATTTTTTTCTCATGCATATTATATTTTATAATTATAGCTGTTATTTATTATGAAGCTTCAGAAAACATCTTCAAAGTATGGAGAACTTGTTGTTCTATATAAATCCAGAAAAAGACATAAAGCTGAACTGTGGCACATTCTTAATTTTTATGAACTGAAATGATTTTTTTTTTCTGAGCTAACATGCTGATTCAGGAATAAGCAATGAAGCTACCACTGGTTGCAGGCTAAATATGGATTTTTGTACTAATAGAGTTGCTTAAGGTCAAAATGCAGTTTCTTTTGAATTTGATGCTAATCTAATTAAACTCATGCTTATCGTGATTCTGTCTGACCAAAATTCTCATTTTCATTTGCTATTCTAAATATGAGCCTCAGCCCTCACTTTTATTTGTTGAGCCAGTGTTTGTTATAATTTCTGGCTCTAATCTATTGGCATTCTTATTAGCTCATTTATTGAACACCATATTACACTTATTGCTACATTTGCCTTGGAAAAAGCTGTTATTAGCAATTTAAAATGTTCCATAAATAACTTTTTATAAACATGCCAAATTCTCTGGTGCGGCTGAAAGGTTAGTGCTTTTTGTTGTTTGCAGTGGCCCTGAACCTGGGTTTGATTCATGTCTGTAAGGTGTTCAGTGGTTTCTTTTTGTGTTTGCATAGGTTTAGCCCCAGATCAAATATGAATAGGTTTTTTTTACATCATAATTTTAAGATTTACCGTTTTTCCACTTGTTATCTAAGTACCTCCTCTTTCACTGAAATTATTTTGTAGGCGCTTAAACTAATTTGGCAAAGATATCATGATTGTTACTTTTTGAAAGATTTGTTACATTTGTTACTTTTCATTCCTTCAAGGGGTGCCAGCTATTCCCATACTACTATGATTTGGTTTTAATGATGGTTAGTGGTTTGATGCATTTAGTCTTTAAAATGTCCCCTAGTTGTAGACTAGTACCTTTTTTCTGGAGTTTTTCTTCAGATGGGTCAGTGGGTAACTCCCTTGGAGGTGGGACTGTTATTTTATGTTTGTCTGGTTGAGACTACCATGTCACCTGTCACAAATATGTCCAATTTAGAGGATCCAGTTGATAAGCTGCAGGATTCATTTATATAAAACATCTACATCTTGATTCTGGCCATCTTAAACGAAGGACATTTTAGACTTGGCTATTACGTCTTACATTAATCAGTTTGCCGACAAAGGTTAGTATTGGCAGTATATATTAGATGCACACTGTGGTTGATATATTATAATGGCTCAGATAATGCTTTTACTGGCCTGTCACTAAGGAGGGTGAAGCTCTTGCGGGCTGCTTGGCATACAAAAGTTATGTACCAGCAGATTTAGCTTCATCAAGGCAGGGTTTTAGTCTGTAACAGAAAAGTAACATAAAATATCTTCCCAGCAGCATTGCTCCTAAGCCCCCATTTTCTTTGTAAATGTCTGGTGTAATTAACATCTGCTGCCTAAATCAAAATGTAAGATTATTAACCCTTGAATGCCAAGCACATGAAATTCATTTGGCTGCATATCTGTCAGTTACCTACCAGCCATGTCAATTTCACCTGCCTGTTTGCCCTGTTTGTGGCCTGATAAAAAAAGAAATGCTCACCTCTGTCCGGTATCGGGTCACCTTTTCCCCCAGGGGCCTCTGAGCCCCCCTGGGTTCTCTAGTGGGGCAGAGAATACCCATTCTATGCCCCTTTCGGTGGCTTTTGACAGCTAGCTCCCACTGCAGGGGGGGGGGGGGCGTTTTTACTAGCAAGTGAGCTGTCGGCACAATCACCGGTATAAAAGGCTCCTGCCAGAACGGGAGTGAGCATAGAAGGCACAGTGATCGTAGGTGACTTGCCATAACCCCCGCCCCATTACCTGCATCCCCAAAGCCCAGGGGGCTGCAGAAGAGCCTTTGGGCCATGTGGGCTATGCAGGCTGGTAGTAAAGTTTGTAAACACTTTTCCTATTTCCAAATTGCTTAAATGTTATAGGGTTTAAATACTACTCTTGGCAAAAATGATTAAAAAATCATTTTCCAACTCAATACGTCAGTAACTCAACTTTTCAAAATATTAAAATGCAATGTTATGTTCTTACCTATTTATTTACATGTTTTAGATAATGTTCCCCCCAGTGACTGCTTGTCTATTGAAATGAAAGCTCCGAAGTCCTATTGCAGGCAACGTTGTACCCTGTATACTTAGCCTAAATTATGTGCACTATTTGATTTCTTTCATATTCTCTGTTCACTTTCCTTCAATGAATCATTGGGCAGTAAATTTGGGCCCCCATTTTGGAAAACAATATGAAATATTCTTACTCGGGTAGAATGGAAAGTTTAAAGGCACTTCATAGAAGTAAGGAATTCTTTTATTTTTGCCTATAGTTGTTCAAATGAATTATGCATGTGCAGAAGAAGGAATGCCCGTGCCATGGAATGAGGTCTAATATGAGGGTTTGCATTGGAGTGTTACTCTTCAGTTGCTCCGCATTCTCAAATTGCTGTCCATATAAGCCTATGTGTACTTGTACTTACAGTATGCAATTGCAGTTGCGAATCGCTCGCATATTTCCAGCCTGCAGCTGTTTTCGGTCAAAACAATTGCAATACAGGTTTATTGAAGGGTAAATGCTATTGGTTTCCTTGGAAATCTCATTGAAGACTCCAAAGTGTAAACCTAGCTTTAGAGAGAGAAGTGGTGTTTCTGAAACTGCCATATCCAACAAGTCTTAGTGATTCCTTATTTGTTTTTTAGTATGCTGTGTAAAGTTGTGAGCAGGGAGGGGGTACTTGAGAGAGCTGGGTAGTGACATGACAATGAGCATTGGCCTGTGGACTACACTTCTCTAAAATATGACAGTATTTGATGGTTTTGCACCAGTTTGTCTTTAAAATTACAACTTTTTCAGAAGAACATGTTAATGGATAACTCAGGGGGCCTTAGCAGATGGGTGGACTAATTTTAAGGGGGTCCTGGGAGTAAAAGGCCATTACACATATTGAGGAGGTATTCATTATTTTTAGGCTTTTTTCATACCTATCACATTAAAAAAAAAACTTTTAATTCAGTTTTGCATTGAGTGTGAAAGGGCTGGAAACAATCTAGTTTTCCTTTTGCTTCCTTTTTCTATGATTTGTATGTATATTCTCATTAAAATGTAAGTCAATATTGGAGTAAACTATGCAGTTGTTTCAGTGCTGCGTTACTGTCAGTAGAGTTTTAATTGTGTGATGGGGTGAAAATAAATGAGGACGCTCTCTCTGAGCATATGGCATGACATTTTCAATGTAGCTGATCACTGCTTTGTATTAATTGGTGTGCCCATCGACATTGGTGAATACTTGTAACCTTGATACACTTTCCTGGCTACAAAGTGTAAATTTACCTCTAAAGGTCATGTTTTCTTATACTGTGCTACATACACAGATAAATCTAAAAATAAAAACATTGCTTGACATAAAAAAATCACGTGAACAGACCATCCAGATAAAGAGCACAATTGGCTGACACAAGGGACATTGGTAGGGGCAGAAATCAATGTACTAAAGCAATATCTGCTCTCTTCTGTACCTCAGTGTATCTCATGGATCAGTATTCTTCATTATAAGTGCTCATCTGTAAATTCAGTTCAGCTACAGTGCACTTCTCCACCCCCCCCCCCCCCCCCCCCAGTAAAGGACCATGTGCTGAATACCAATAATGCTGGCCTTGGTCACGCGTGCTGGAGGAAGAAAGAAAGACAGAAGGTTACAGAAGGAGAACATTACAGATCAAACAGCATCTTAAAACAGGAAGGGTAAGGTGAGTATCATTTCTATTTTTTTTTCCCAAAGTCTGCAGGAACGTCCATGATGGTAAGCTAATTACATGATTTTGGCAAGTGAATATGCAACGAGTAACTACTTTCTCTGTTGTGTATATAATGTTTTATATTTATTGCACTTATTACACAGAAACAACTTTTAAAAGGCAGTATTCTTTTAATGGCTTCTAGAACTGTGTTGTATTGCATATGGAGGGCACTCAATCTCTAGACATTAGAACTGTGTTGAATTCTATATAGAGGGCACACACTCTCCAGACTGTAGTACTGTGTAGTATAATGTACATTTATAGAGGACACACAATCTCCAGGTACTATAACTGTTTGGGTGTACCCTCTTTACCCAATACAAGACAGTAGAATTGTGTTGTGTATTGAGGGCATAGGATCTCCAGACATTAGAACTGTATTGTATTGTGTATAGACAGTACACAATCTTCAGACAGTAGAACTGTGTTGTATTGCATATAGAGGGCACAGAATCTCTAGACAGTAGAACTGTGTTGAATTGTATATAGAAGGCATGCAATCTCCAGACAGTAGAACCGTGTAGTATAGTGTATAGAAGGCACACAATCTACAGGTAGAGTATACTGTAACCAGGAACGAACTGGGGTAAAAAATGGGCCAGATGTTTTCCGGTTACACCGGCCCTGCTATGCTATGCTCAGCCCAGTACAGAATGTTCACATCCTAGCATGGCGCTGCTATTGTTGCACAGTAAATGCAATAAATATAGTAATGCCTATAGTAAGTATAGTATGTAGCAGAGGCGCTTCATCAGCAGATGACAGCTCAGTGTGCTATGCTACCCCACCCTAACCCAAAAAAAATGAAATGAAAATGTACCACTTTCTTCTAACAGTTGCTCAATTTCCAACGCTTTGTTTAGCTCTTGCAGTAGGCCTTTTTTCATTGGCAGCAGAATAATAAATATATATAGCGGGGAAAGGTACTTTAAGATTTGTTTTGAGGAATGCAGTGCACTTATTAGTTGTCATTTAGGGTTTCCCTACCAGTGGCACGTGTAAAACTGATGGTACACAAGATCCTTTCAGGCTGCAAACTAACCTGTGCACCTGCCTGATCTCCTGGCAAGGAATCTGCTCCAAAAGATTACTAAAACTTTTGCATTTTTTAGCATTTCATACACTGTAAATGGTTATAGTGTATATGTGTGATTTAACACAGTTTTAGGTGACTGACACACCTACCACCCCAGATAGAAAATGTTAAGTGGTACTTTAGAAAATGGATAAAGGCGAAAAAGTTAAAATGATTTAAGGGGGTATATAATACAAAAAGCTGCATACACTTTTATTTTAAGTCATAAACTGGAAAACAAATATTGGTTAATTGTTAAATGTTAGTCTGGATGTAGGTTTTGATAAATACCTCAGAAATCAAATGAATGTTAAGGAGGAGCCATACTTGCTTCAGCTGCATGGTCAAGACGTTCATCAAGGTCTTTTCTGCGTTGCTATATGTCTTATCTCTGGGCTACACCTTGGTGGCAAATCCTGCCTGTCTTCTGACTGCTCACCAGCCTGAGTGGCCAAACAAAAAATAAGCAGAAATATCCCCCAAGGGGTTATTAAAGGACAGACATCATTATACACTTGGGAAAATTAAAAACTATTAAATGATGGACATCAGAAAAATAAATATTTGACTAATATCTTCCATTTTACAGGGTTTCGAAGCCATAGTATGGACTGTACGACTGCTGCACCTGGTATAAACCTCCAAATATGAGGGTTAAGTGGTGGTAGCTCCTGTTGGGCCACAATGTGGGAAATTAGACCCCAATATTCAACGCCTTCTGCTCCGTCCTTTCCTATTTTTCTTCCCCATTTCTTTTTTCTTTGTCTTACTTGCTTAGCAATCAACAGATGTGGTTTGTTCAAGATACTTTATTGGATTGTATTACTTCTGTAAAAAAAATGCTTTTTTCCTTGTGTACAGCACGGCCTGTTTCATTTCAATCATTACATCTGGGTATTCCGCCAGGTGGCACAGTTGACTGCAGAAGACTTGTGGCTCCTCCCGGCCTATAAAAAGCCAGGAATCACCCATAGACCCCCAGTTTTTCTCTGTAGTAATGACAGCGAAGACCAGAAGATGGCTCTCTATGGTTTTTCGCAGGCGAGTGGGGCAACCAAGCCTGCGGCCCTATAAGCTTATTTCCACCCGTTTTCCGGACCCTCCTGCATCCCAGCCTAGGCTGAACGGATTGGGTGATGGTAGGGGAACACCTGGGGTCGGGTGTTTGGTGAGCTTTGCTCCAGGTCGCAGACCCTGTACCTGAAGGGTAGCCGGCCATAGGCATATGGGGAGCCTATAGGGGGATTGGAGAAACCACTGCTGCTGTGTGTGTCCCTGGTGTGCATTTACTGGGGTGGGTTGTTTATTGTGGGGGTTGTCTCTTTATTGCAATGTCACTGTTGTTGCTGAGCCCTTTTTTTTCTGCCCTTCACTTCTTCCCCTCTTCGCGGACCAAGCTGGGCTGAGCGCCTCTCTTTCCAGTCCTGTCCTCCCGACAGTATCTCCTACTCCCCCACGCCTGCATTTAGCTCCCAGCGAGGGGGAAGCCAGCAGGGGATCGCAAACGGATCTGGCGCTGTGTGTGGCCAGCATTAAGCGACAACTGGCCCGGCCAGCTGCGGGCAAGGCCTCTAGCAAAAAGAGGCACCTAGATGCGGAATTGTCCCTCTTTGCCGATGAGGGCGAGGGCCTTAACTTCTAAGGTGGCCGTGACTCCCCGGAGGAGTTGTTCCGTGACTCGGATTCCTCTGGGGATTGTCATGGCAAATATGATAGTGATCTAGGGTCTTCCTTAGGCGAGGATACTTGGCTCCCGGATGATACCGACAGGCTCTTGTCGGCTGTTTTTGATACTCTTCACATTGCTCCCCCCAAGGTGGCGAAGAAGAAGCAGGGTGAGCTCTTCCGCCTTGACAAGCAACGCTTGTAGTTCCCGGAGCAGGGCCATTTTTCCAATGTGGTTCTCAAGGAGTGGGAACGCCCCAACAGGTTACCCTCTGTGCCTAAGGGGTTGGATAGAAGGTATCCTTTCTTGGCTGATTTGGTTCGCCGCTGGTCGTGTCCCCCTGAGGTGGACGCTCCTGTCCTGGGGCTGTCCAACACTTCAGTCATGCTGTCTCCTGACACCACAACCTTGCGTGATAACGCTGACCGGCGTATGGATCCGCTGGCTTGTCATGCATTCACCTTTGTTGGGGCCGGTTTGCGTCCAGTCTGCGCCGCGGCTATTGTGGCCATCGCTATTAAAAAGTAGGTCAGGCGCCTGGCTGAGGCCGCCCGGTCTCGCAAGAAGACGAAGGATTATAAGGACCTTTTGCTTTGTGCTGACTTTATTGCCTTTGTGCTATCTGCCATGGATGACGCCGTCAGGCTTGGCAGTAGGGCCTCGGCCCTGTTGGTTGCTATGCGTAGGTCCGTCTGGTTTCAGCAGACTGCCGCTAAGAAGTCTCTCACTGGGCTTCCCTTCACTGGACTTCGTCTCTTCGGTGAGCGTCTTAATGCTTTGACCAAAGATGGTAGGCTCCCCCAGCGTAGGAAGTAGAATCGCCCCTTTCGGGGATCCTCTTCCTTTCGCCCTTCAAGGGGAGGTCATGGATCCTCCTTCTCCGGTGGTCGCAGAGGCTCTTGGGGTCGAGGCAGATCCCTTGGTCGCCCCGGTCTCTCCTGGGGAACCAAGCCCAAACCCTCCCCCAAGGCCCCTCAGGCATAAGGAGGCGCCCTCACCGTGGGGGGACGGCTTCGGCTTTTTGCTCACGTCTGGAGACTGCGCATCTCAGACTGGTGGATTCAGGAGGTGGTTTCCTCCGGTTACAAGATTGAGTTTGCAGCCTGGCCGCCCCCAAGATTCCTCCAGTCCCGAATCTCTCTAAATCCTGTGGCGGCTCAGGGCCTGCGGTTGGCTGTACAGCGTCTTCTAGATTCCGGAGTGATTTGCCTGGTACCTCGTCAGGTAAAGGGTCAGGGTACTACTCCAACCTGTTCACGGTCCCCAAAAAGGACGGCTCCCTGAGGCCCATCCTGGATTTAAAGGGTCTCAACAAATTTGTCAGATTTAAGTATTGCATGGAGACCTTACGCTCGGCTGTGAGCTCACTTCGGCCGGGCGACTTCATGACCACAGTGGACATCAAGGATGCATACCTTCACGTTCCGATCTTTCCAGGTCACCAGAGGTTCTTGAGGTTCGCTCTGGGGGACCAACACTACCAGTTTGTGGCCTTGCCATTCGGTATCACATCGGCCCCTCGGGTCTTCACCAAGGTGCTGGCGGGTGTCATGGCTCTACTGAGAAGCCAGGGCATTCGCATTCTCCCTTACCTGGATGACCTATTGATTGCTGCTCAATCTGTTCATCAGGCCGAGAAGGATACTCAGGTGGTGACGTCCACTCTTGAGTCCTTTGGCTGGGTGATCAACTATCCCAAGTCTTTACTATCTCCGTCTTTGGGGAGGTCCTTCCTGGGCATGACGCTAGATACTTCTCAGGTCAAAGTATTTCTCCCCCAGCAGATGGTGGAGAGCAGTCAGATGCAGGCACGGGTGCTGCTGCTGTGTCTTTATCCCTCCATTCGTCTGGGGATGCAGTTGGTAGGCCTCATGGTGTCTTGTTTTGAGGCGGTTCCCTTTGCTCAGTTCCACATGAAACCTCTTCAGTTACATCTCTTGTCAGTTTGGGATCGGAATCAGGAGTCCCTGGACCAGGAATTTGCTCTCCTCTGGCCAGGCAGTCCCTTTCGTGGTGGATGGATTCGAGGAATCTCCTAGTGGGCAGGTCCTTTCTGCCTCCGCGCTGGGAGATTGTCACCACGGATGCCAGTCTGACTGGTTGGGGGGGGGGAGTTTGGCAGTCTCTGAAGTTCCGGGGTCAGTGGGGTCCTCAGGAGGCCCATGCACCCATCAACATTCTAGAGTTGAGGGCAATCAGGTTGGTTCTCTTCCAGTTGACTTTCCATCTTCGGGCTCGTGCTGTGCAGGTCCGCTCGGACAATCAGACGGCGGTTGCCTACATCAATCAACAGGAAGGGACTCGGAGCAAGCGAGCCCTCAAGGAAGTGTCCCTGATCTTATCTTGGGCGAAGGAGACTGTTCCCTGCATCTCGGCGGTTTACATTCTGGGGGTGGAGAACCAGGAGGCAGACTCTCTGAGCAGGGGGGCGTCTCGTCTGGGTGAAAGATCTTTCACGCCCTGTGTCGCCTCTGGGGTCTGCCAGATGTGGACCTGTTTGCGTCCCGTCACAATCACAAGCTTCCAAGATTCGTCTCACTGTCAAAGGATCCTCTGGCCTTCGCCACTGACGCGCTCGCAATTCCCTGGATGGAGTTTTGGCTCCTCTATGTATTTCCTCCATTTCCTCTGCTGGGTCGTGTGCTGCGCAAGATAGCCCAGGAGGGGGTCCCGTCCATTCTAGTGGCCCCCCGCTGGCCGAAGAGGGTATGGTTCGCGGACGTCGTCCAGATGGCAGTGGATCGGTACGTTTTGCCCGACGATCCACGGCTTCTCACTCAAGGACAGCTGCTTTATCCCAATTTACAAACGCTGGCTTTAACAGCTTGGCTGTTGAAACCTCTATCTTGATGGGCAAGGGGTTGCCGGCTTCGGTTGTCGATACTATGATTCAGGCTCGGAAGAAATCTTTGTCTATGATTTACTATAGGGTCTGGCATGCTTATATTGCTTGGTGTGAGTCCAAGTCTCTATCTTGTCGTGGATTCTAAATTCCCAGTATTCTGGAGTTTTTACAGCATGGTCTGGATTCGGCTCTACAACTTAGTACCCTCAAGGGACAGGTTTTGGCTCTGGCAAACTTTTTTCAAAGATCTTTTGCCAATCATAGGCTTGTCAAGATTTTTTTCCAAGGAGTTACTCATGTGCGTCCGCCGCGTAAACCTCTGTTACCGGTTTGGGATTTAAACTTGGTGCTTTCTGCTCTACAGGGTCCTCCCTTCGAGCTTTTGTGTAAGGCCACTCTGTCCATTCTGACTCTTAAGGTAGCCTTTCTGGTCGCTATTACTTCGGTGCGTTGAGTCTCTGAGCTGGTGGCGCTTTCCATGAAACCTCCCTATTTTGAGCGGCACCAGGATAAGGTGGTGTACCGTCTTAACCCAGAATTTTTGCCCAAGGTTGTATCTGCCTTTCATCTCAATGAGGTCATTGTCTTACCTTCCTATTGTCCTGCTCCTGCTAATTCCAAGGAATGGAACCTTCATTCTCTGGATGTGGTCAGGGCGCTCAAGTATTACTTGGTCGCCACTGAGCCCTTTCGGAAGTCTGATTCTCTTTTTGTTCTTCCTTCCGGACCTAGGAAGGGCTTGCCTCCAGCCAAATCCACTATCAGCAAGTAGATTAGACAGGCGGTGGTGCAAGCTTATTCTGCCAAAGGGAAGGAACCTCCCTTCCGTGTTACTGCTCACTCTACTAGGGCTATTGGTGCATTCTGTTGAACAGGTTTGTAAGGCCGCTACTAGGTCTTCTGTTCATACTTTTTCTAAGTTTTACAAGGTTGACGTTAGGGCCTCAGCTGATGCTGTTTTTGGCCGCAAGGTGCTTCAGGCCGTAGTGACTTAAACTGCCTGCCGTTACTCTTTGGGGATCCCACCCTACTTTTATGGACACTGCTATTGGCTGTCCCAGATGTAATGATTGAAATGAAACAGGCCATGCTGTACACAAGGAAACATACAATTCTGTGATTACTCACCTGTAGAATTGATTTTACTGTGTACAGCACGGCCTGTTTCATCCCTCCCTTGTTATCATTGTCTTTGGTTGCCTCTTGATGGTGATTTGTTCAAAAGTTATTTTTTTGTGAGGCTCTGTATTTTTTTCTCATGGTTTTTCTCCCGGCTTCTTGCATAACTGCTTTTCAACACTGTCAGTACTTTTGGGAGTAGATTTTGAGTTTATCTTTAACACAAAGGGATCCAACAATCTCATCTCTAATTTTTTTCTCAACACTTTTCTTGTAACCCTATTGACTATTTGCAACAAAACTTTGTTGGTTTTGTAATCATACCACAATATCGTAGCAATTCCAAGAGCGTTGAATCACTCAGAAAAACATTTAAAATATTTGTCCTCCGGTTACAAAATAGAGCTGGTGTTTTGGCCGCCCTCAAGATTTCTTCAGTCGCGGATATCCCAGAACCCATTGAAGGCACAATGCCTATGAATGGCCATCCAACACCTTCTGCGGTTAGGTGTGATTTGTCCTGTACCTCGTCAGGAACAGGGTCAAGGTTTTTACTCCAATCTGTTCATGGTGCCCAAGAAGGATGGGATGTTGAGACCTATCCTAGACCTGAAGGGTCTCAACAGGTTTGTCAGAGTCAGACATTTCCGCATGGAGACCTTACGGTCCGCGGTGAGCTTGCTTCGACGCGGCAACTTCATGACCATGGTGGACATCAGGGATGCTTATCTGCACATTCCGATATTCCAGGGCATCAGAAGTTTCTGGGGTTTGCGCTGGAGGATCAGCACTACCAGTTTGTGGCGCTGCCATTTTGGAAATCCTCAGCCCCCCGTGTGTTCACCAAGGTGCTGGCGGGTGTCATGGCTATCCTGAAGAACCAGGGCATTCGCGTGCTGCCTTATCTGGACGATTTACTGATTGCGGCTCAGTCCCTTCAGCAGGCCGAGAGCGACACCCGGAGGGTGTTATGCACTCTTAAGGATTTCGGATGGGTAGTCAATTACCCCAAGTCTTCTATCACTCCCTCGATGGTGAGGTCCTTTCTGGGCATGACGTTGGACACCTCTCAGGTCAATGTATTCCTGCCACAACAGAAGGTGGTGGGCCTCCAGACGCAGGTGCAGGCCTTGCTGTCTTGTCGGCGACCATCGATCCATCTGGAGATGAAACTGGTGGGCCTTATTGTGCCATGCTTCGAGGCAGTGCCCTTTGGCCAGTTTCATATGAAACCTCTTCAATTGAATCTGTTGACCGGTTGGAACCGGACGCAGGAATCACTGGAACATGAGTTTTTACTGTCCCCCCTGGCCAGACAGTCCCTCTTGTGGTGGCTGGGGAGGCGTTTGGCAAATGCAGAAGATCCAGGGTCAATGGGGGCCGTAGGAGGTCCACTTGCCCATAAATCTCTTGGAGCTGAGAGCGATCCGGTTGGTGCTTCTACATTTGACCCCCCATTTAAGGGGTCATGCAATCCAGGTTCGCTCGGACAATCAGACGGCTTTCGCCTACATCAATCACCAGGGCGGGACTCTGTGCAGGCGAACCCGCAAGGAGGTGACCCAGATTCTGACTTGGGAAGAGGAGAATGTTCCCTGCATCTCGGCGGTTTACATCCCCGGGGTAGAGAACCAGGAGGCAGACTCCCTGAGCAGGGGGGGCTCTCATCTTGGGGAATGGTCTCTCAGCAACAAGATCTTTCACGCTCTGTGTCTCCGCTGGGGTCAGCCGGATGTGGACCTGTCTGCATCCAGACACAATCACAAGCTCTCAAGGCTCGTTTCCCTGTCAAGAGATCCTCTGGCCTTTGCCACAGACGCTCTGGCAATCCCTTGGACGGAGTTCAGGCTCCTTTATGCATTTCCTTCGTTTCCTCTCCTGGGCCGAGTGCTGCGCAAGATAACCCAGGAAGGGGTACCAACCATTCTGGTGGCTCCTCGCTGGCTGAGAAGGAGTTGGTTTGGTGACATAGTTCAGATGTCAGTGGATCGTTACATCATGCCCGACGACCCAGGGCTTCTCACACAGGGGTCGCTGCGGTACCACAATTTACAGACGCTGGCTTTGACGGTCTGGCTATTGAGACCTCAATCCTGGTGGAAAAGGGCCTGTCTGCCACAATTGTGCATACCATGATTCAGGCACGGAAGAAGTCTTCTTCCATGATATATTACAGAGTTTGGCATGCCTACATTGCTTAGTGTGAATCCAAGAGTTTCCCTTGTCGCACTTTCTCTATCTCTAGCATCTTGGAGTTTTTACAACACGTTTTAGACTTGAGTCACCAGCTGAGCACCCTCAAGGGCCAGGTCTCTGCCTTGGCTATCCTTTTCCAGATATCCTTTGCCAATCATAGATTGATCAAGACCTTTTTCCAGGGTGTTACCCACGTACGTCCACCGCGTAAGCCTGTGTTACCAGTGTGGGACTTAAATTTGGTGCTTTCTGCTCTCCAGGGGCCTCCCTTTGAGCCCTTGTGCGATGCTGCTTTGCCTATTTTGACCCTCAAGGTGGTCTTTTTGGTAGTGATCACACGGCGGCGCGTGTCTGAACTGGCCGCGCTTTGTATGAAGCCTCCTTATTTTGAGCTGCATAAGGATAAGGTGGTTTTTCGTTTTAAACCTGATTTTTTGCCTAAGGTCGTGTCTCCTTTTCATCCTAATGAGGAGGTAGTATTGCCTTGTGTCCAGCACCAACTAAGGCTCAGGAACGGACCCTCCATGCCTTGGATGTGGACAGAGCAGTTAAGTATTACCTGGTTGAGACTGAATCTTTCAGGAAAACGGATTTGCTCTTTGTCCTAACAGAGGGCTCTAGGAAAGGTTTGCCACCAGCCAAGTCCACTCTCAGTAAGTGGATCAGACAGGCGGTGGTGCAAGCATATTCCGCCAAGGGGAAGGAACCCCCTTTTCGTATTACAGCTCATTCTACTAGAGCTATTGGTGCTTCTTGGGCCTTTCAGCACCAGGCATCTGTTGAACAAGTTTGTTAGGCCACCACTTGATCTTCTGTTCATACTTTTACCAAGTTTTACAAGGTTGATGTTAGGGCCTCAGCTAATGCTGTCTTTGGCCGACAGGTGCTTTAGGCGGTAGTGAAATGAACTACATGCTGTTCCGCACTGGGGATCCTGCCCTAATGGACACTGCTTTTGGATGTCCCAATTGTCATCACCTCTGGGACGACCTGGACAGGATATAGTGAAAAATACAATTCTGTGAAACTCACCTGTAGAATTGTTTTTTAATATATCCAGTCCAGGTCGTCCCACCCTGCCCTTGTTTCATTATCTCTGTTTACCTGTTATGGTGATTACCATTTTTATATTGGACAGTTGTCCTTAATTTTTTTGTTCGAGAGAGTGCATACTGAAGCTATGTGAAATAACATGGTTTCTTAGCCTCCCGGCCTATCTCTTTTCTTACTGCTGTTTTCCCACTGGGGAATCTTAGTGAGACACCTGCTTTTATAGGGGGCCAGGAGGAGCGACAGCTTTTGATCTTGCAGTCGAGCGCCACCTGGTGGTGGATTACTCAATTGTCATCACTTCTGGGACGACCTGGACTGGATATATTAAAAAACAATTCTACAGGTGAGTTTCACAGAATTTTATTACTGCTTGGATTTGGAAAACACTCACTTGCCTAATAATTGTGCTCACAGAGTATAATCAGGCTGGCCAGAAAAAGGCTTTAAGATATAATAGTAGATTTATAGTAAGAATAATGCAATTACACTGTGTTTGTTAAGGGGTTACTCTGGATAGATGTAGGGCCTGTTGACACAGCTTTGCTAGTTGCAACCTTAACGAGTTGCATAACTGAAACTAAAGAGAGAAAAGCCATTATGTCTTTAAACTTGCTGCTGCTTCCTTTCTAAAGAGTCTAATTACAAAAGAACAAATTAATGTACATTTGGGTCAGTCTGTCTACCTAGTTTGTCTGTAAAGTTGGATTCCTTCCTGAAAGTTTATGCTTATAAATCCCCATGCCCCCATCTGTTCTCTTAAATCTGTTTCTAAAATGCAATAAATGTTTACCATTTGCTTAAAATCCAAAGTGTATGGCACTTGCTTAGTTCTTCAGGAGTCTTTTAGTGATAAGCTGGAGTGCAGTCTATCTGGGGTCTTTAAGAAATCCCCTTCATGCCCCCCCTCCAATATCATCATAAGCATAAGCTTGGTGGGCTAACAAGGCAAAGGAAGGGGAGACCTGTGCCCCCCATCACTACAGATGGCAGTTTAGTTAGTTGAATGATTTGTACATCTGTATATGTTATTTATGTAATTTCAGTGGACTCCACCCATTTTATTTTTAACACCATGTAATGCCAAGTACAGATGTCTCTCCCAGGCACTTTACTATGTTAAACCAGATACATATTAACCAAGAAAAACATGTTTTAAAGGTTATGTCAAATGAACAAAGGTGGTGAGTAATCAGCCAAACTCACCAATGCCTCCCTACTATCTATACCTGATAGGCCGCTCAACAGAAAGCAATCATGTTAATATACAAAAGTTTTTATTAGTATTGTTTTAAGCCAAGAAAAAGACATACATTTAAAATACACAAATTAAAACCCCATTCTCCCCTCTTGCTGTCATTGCCCAATGAGTGGCACTGTCTGTTGAGACCTTCCGGCATTCCTGTCATGTCACCAGCCTTGGCCCCCCGCTCTGCGCATGCTCGCTGCATTGCGGGGATCGCGGGGCGTCATGTGATGCGCGCGCACACCCCCACCTGGATCACATCTACTGTGGCCTCGGCGCCCAGCCCCTCGCTCTATGCGTTGTGTGGAGCGGAGGAGCTTGTGGCGGTGTGCGCGCGCATCACTCATTCTCACAGGCGCTGGCCGTCAGTGACAGTACAGCGCGTTGTGCGGGCTTGGCCCGCATTATAGCGGTTACAGGGATGCGGCTTTCTCTTCTGACATACTGCCCCTCGCTTACATAGTAGAGATCAGCATTTGTTATACAAGAGGTAGAATTAGGTTAGGGCCTTCATGACCTGGCGGAAGTAGGTAGTGCTGGACACTCATGTGATCCACTTCCGCCCACACTGTAATTAGGAATTGGCGGTTTCTGAAGCTTCCTGGAGGATGTGGGAACTACAATTTAGGGGGCTATAAAAACCAGGGACAGGCAGCACCATGCCACACTCTGATGAAGTGGCTCAAGTGGTTGCCACGCAACGCGACACCCCACAAATGGGGTTTTAATTTGTGTATTTTAAATGTATGTCTTTTTCTTGGCTTAAAACAATACTAATAAAAACTTTTGTATATTAACATGATTGCTTTCTGTTGAGCGGCCTATCAGGTATAGATAGTAGGGAGGCATTGGTGAGTTTGGCTGATTACTCACCACCTTTGTTCATTTGACATAATCAACCCTGTGGGGCTGTTACCTCCCAGCCAGCATCCAGAATCACATAATCATAGGCGGCAGTGCGGGAATTCTCTTGCTTAATGTTTTAAAGGTTCTCATACAATTTAAAATATCTATATTAGTCACCTGTCTTTTTTTACATTGTGAATTCTGAACTGAGAAAGTTAGGTCAAATCACTAGCAAATTGTCAAGAGCAAGTTTAATTAATGTATTACTGAATTGAAAACCAGTCCCAAAGGACTGCTGTGGTGCTGTTAAGGGTGCTCAGTTACACTTATGAAGCTATGATGATGTAAAATGATCACAATTTACATACATAAACAAAGGAAACGTGCTTTTCTATTTATGTAATATCTAAACTATTAATGTTGTCAAGAGGATGCATACAGAGCATTCTGGGCGAGTGTTAAGAGTTAGTATTAAGTGTACTAATATGTTTGTATCTGTAAGATGTTTGCTTTAAATTTTTCTTTGCTAATTAATACATTCATGCGTCCCTCTTGTTTTTTAGGTCACTAGGAGTTACCCAGTTTTCCCCAATTCATGCCAGAAAAGCTTTCCCTTGCTTTGATGAACCAATTTACAAGGCAACATTCAAAATAAGCATCAGGCATCAAATCTCCTACATGTCCTTGTCAAACATGCCAGTGGAGACCTCTGTTTTTGAAGAAGGAGGATGGGTTACTGACCATTTTTCACAAACCCCTTTAATGTCTACCTACTACCTTGCATGGGCTGTATGCAACTTTACCTATCGTGAAGCTATTACTCGGAGTGGTGTTGTAGTAAGTACACCTTCAATAATCTTTTATGATTTCCTTTCTGTTAGTTTTGGCTATATTATGTGCATAATTTTGTGTATAGTTTGCAATATGAAACAAGTAGATAGACTGTTGAGTCATGTTTTTGCAGTTTTATTTATCAAGGTTTCATGGTGGTGGCCAGTGCAAATATATGCTAACCTGGTGTTGTTCAAAGTGGAAATTGTAATGCATTCAGGCTAGTTTGTGTGTTTTCCAGTTCTGCTTAATCAAATGACTTCTGGTAGTTGATCCTTCTGAAAGCTGCCCTATTGTCATTACTTTAAAAAGTTACCATCTAAAGACACTTAGCCAGATATACAACAGCCTGAAAATCTTCAGTTTTATTGTGCACATTGCCTTCATGCTGCGAAAAAAAGAAACGAGCTATTAACAGCTAATAGGTTGCTAGTAGCTCTGACAACTAATTACTCTCCAACTGTCTCCAGCTGCTTTCAGCCAAGACTAAAATGGCAACAAGTGACTGTATCAAAGGAACGCTACATAGTGGGGACAGAGCCGTCTTTCTAGCCATAGTTAGTTGCTGCTAAATAATGCTGTTTACATTCACTATTAATTCAAAGGCTGCTGTGTGCTGTATTTCATTTTTTTCATTTATTGCTGCTTTCTTACACAATGTTGCTTGTTTTTCACTCAACATATTTATCTGTGGAGAAACATTTTGTTTGCATTGTTTTTTTTTTAATTTGGAGGCTTTTTTAGCATATAGACTATGTATATATGCAAATATACACCTCTGAACTAACCCCCCTCTAAAAAAAAAACTACAATTAAGTGCATCTAAGATAAGTTTAAATTGTTAAAGGAGCAGTGTCGCAAATTTTTCTTGGTGACTTATATTTAAATGGTACTTTGAATGTAGGTAAGTGTTGGAGTAAGAATTACAAATGTAGAAAAAAAAGATGTCTGTGTTGTGCAACTGGAGACTAATAGCTCATGTTTATGTCTGCTGAGTGTCGGGGCCCGACACTCTGGCCTGTTCCACGCTGAGGAGAGGGGGAAACAATGTAACAAAGTAATCAGCTGTTCAGTACTGGCAGCCGTCCAGCATTAGATAACAACATTGCCTGGCCAGAACTCATATATCTAAAGCAGAGAGAAAAGCTCTAGAAGTCATTTAGCTGATTTTGACAGTTTTCCCTTCATGTTGGCTCTGCTGCAGAATCTTTCAGTTTACCATTTTCTTTCTCTTTTCTGAACACATTTTTCCATATGATCTTTCTTTCAGCTTTGTGTGTTTTGAGCAAAGCCCAACCCAGGATTTTCACTATCTGGAGTTTTAATTTGTGCCCCTAGGGGCATCCCGACTTGGGATGCCCTGATATTGTAAAATCCCACCGCGCATGTGCGGGCTCTCATCCAATCAGCTCTGTTTGCACGAAGATGGGGAGCCTGAGCAGTAACCCTCCTGGCCGCCCAATGACTATCTGCGTGAGCACGCCAGAAAAATGGGGGGATCTGTGGTTATCCAGAGGTCGTTTCACACAGTGGGGCATCCCGATTTAGAATGCCCAAGGGGGAAGGTCAATGGCCGGGTCTTATAGACTTCAGGGTCGGCCACTCAGGGTTTTGTTCCACTTTAATACCTTTAGATTTTCCTGCACAGTTATTCAAAGAATTTCAGTTATTTTCAGTCAGTTTAGTTTATTTTGTATAGATTTTACACATTTGAGTCACCTGGTCTCAACAAAAGCAGCACCTCACACACATACAGCCGTTACCACTGATTACAGCCTCTGAGGTAAAGTGTTGCTAGGAGACCAGTGGGCTAAATGAAGCAGCTCACTAAATACAACCCAGCAGATCCCCCTATTCAGCAAATGGACTGAGCCATTGTCATTATACAATTTAAAAGAAAGGCATATATTTTCTCCTTTTTCTATCGCCACATTATTTATACACATGTTAGAAGCTATTGTGTGGCTATTTAATTATTTATCTTTTTTAATGCAAATTTCGCGATACTGCTCCTTTAAACACACACAGTCTATTAAACTAGAAAACTACCAGTTTGATGGTCAGCTCACTCACAGCTGGCCTAGTTGATAAGATATTGATATGATACAGTATAAATTGCAGTCATATTTGGAATGGAAAACAAATAAGCTTTTCAGGAATATTGAAAACTGTCACTGTGTACCCATAATATTAGACAACTGATTATAGTGATCCCACAGTCTTTGAAAATAATTGTTGGTTCACTCTGTCTTCTTCCGGTGGGAGGGCATAACGATTTGTATTGCACCCCCCCACAAGCCTGGAAGTTCATGATCCCTGATTGCTTAAAGGGTTCATTAGATGGGGTACGCTGTGAACCCATTTGCCAGTGTTGACTTCTAGATGGTGAAAGGAAGGTCCCAGAAACATTAGGTAGTAAGCAGCATTACTGCTGGTCTTGCAAAGGGGTTTTACACTCTGGGAAAATCAGCAATTTGTAAGCTTCACGATGCAGTTAACACGACCCAATAGTCATTTTAGACAGGCTGCCTGCTTTTACTATCACAACTTCAGAGTCCATTTCCTGAATCCTAAAGGCATTATTTGGGCATTTGTCCTCAGAGTGAATGTTTAACAGTTGCAGATTATGCACACAGAAAAAATGGAAGTGAGCTAAATATACCTAACAAAAATATATAAAACACAACACTTTTGTTTTTGCTCCCATTTTCAATGAGCTGAACTCAAAGACTTTTCACATTTTAGAGTGGCCTTTTATTGTGACCAGCCTAAAGCACACCTGTGCAATAATTATGCTGTCTGATCAGCATCTAGATATGCCTCACTTGTGCAGTGGCTGGATTATCTCACAAAAGAAGAGGCCCTGACTAACACAGATTTAGATAAATTTGTGAAAAATATTCAAGAGAAAAGGGCCTTTTGTGTGTGTAGAAAAAGTCTTATATCTAGAAAATGATTTTTTTTTTAATGTGTAATAGTATATATATTTATAGAGTGAAAGGCAACACAATACTTAGGGCCTTATTTATGAAGGAATAGCGACAGATAGCGACAGATAGCGACTGGGGAGCCAGCCAGTAAAGCCAGGTACCACAACTAGAACGCCAGCTCCCCTCCACAATCACACATTTATCAAGCCGATACTGCTTAGCGACTGAGATAGCGCCACCTAGCAACTCATTCATCATTATCCCAGCCTCATCCCACAGCGCCAGCGAACATCCTTGAACAGCGACAGGTATGACCTCTCGCTACCTGGCGCTCTCCAATGCATTTCAATGGCAGAATGTATTTTAATTAATAATTATTTTTTAATATATATTTTTTTTTAATTTCAAATAAAAAATCTGTGAACACTTCTTCCTTTGAAAATGTATTTTTTGGGGGATTTTAAAAAAACATTTTTTTTTTTGGCAGAATTGATATTACAGGTCTGATTTTAAACTATTCAGGTTTGAATATTATTTCAAAATCATTCCATTTTTTTTGGGTGGTTAGGGGGTTAAAAAACTACTTTTAACACATCGCCTACTGCGCTCTGGGATTTAAACATGCATTTCACAGCGCTAGGAATTTTTAAGGCTGATTTTTTAATGAATATGGTGGGTGCCGGTCGCTATGTCCAGTCGCTATCATGCGCTCCCATACAACAGCGAACCTGTCAAATAGCGACTCAGCATCTTGTATTCAACATTACGGCACACCGACTGAGTCGCTATCATCCACCGAACAATGGGCAAGCACAGCGACTACTAGCGGTCGCTGTCAAAATACCGCTACAGTCGCTCAACAGTCGCTATCTGTCGCTATTAATGAATCAGCCTCCCCGTATTGTTCATGGGAAAAGCCTCCTCATGGGAACATTACACTGGAACTGTACACTTGCTAAACTAAAACATAAAATAATATGAAGTAGCAACATTTTTACTCATTAGTTTATAAACCTAGATATATACTGTAAGTGATTATGTAGGTATGTACAAAAACCAAGCAGGAGAGAATATACCAACTGATGAAAATAACAAAATAAATAAAAATATAATTTCTATTACAATTGTCAAATCAACATACAATGCTCTCAAAGTTCTCAAATGACAATGAGTTTTACTGTAGTAAAATGAAATAGGCATACTCTGGCAACACTGGCTAAAGCAGGCCATCTATGGCAGCATTAAAGAAGAGGTCCGGTCACACCTCATCCAAACCACCATCCTCGCTCCGACCTGGTGCTGAGCAAAATTTGGTAAATAAAAACATGAGGCTCACTTAAACAGCGTTTTTGCGTGTTTCAGTGCCTGTAAGGTAAGCCTTGTTTTTTTATAATTAGCAAAATTGGGCTATGCACCAGGTGGGTGACAGCAGGGTCCAGGTGTGATTGATCATCCTGAGCCAATACCGCTGTTACTTGCAATATCTGGCAAGAATTTCTCGGTAGTTGGGACCTACGAAATCTATCAAATTTCAGAGTGTGTAAATTGCTATAAAATCCCATATATCAGCTGGCCAGAAGTGAGACACTCAACTTAACATACCGGGCTGCAAGAATGCAATAGCGTAAGCAGTCACATTGACATGAACCTCATGCCGTATGACAACCCTGATCTGAAACCTGTGGGGAAAGTCCGTTAGAGAAGTAGCATTTTTAAAAGTGTATATTGTATGCAAAAAGGATGTTTGGTGTACAGGCTTGGTGTATGGTCGCTTATACAAACAGGTGGCAGGTCGAGAAAACTGCTTCCATAAAATACACATTTGTTTTCATAAGAGAAATTGGCTAGGTAAGCTCATGCGTACTTCCTTTTGGTATACAATAACATACTTAAAAAAAAAACATAATTTTTACGTCTTTTTTTTTTAAAGTCTTCTGCACCAGATTGGATTTAGAGGTGAAGTGATTTTGCAGCTGAAGTTCAAAAATGTTTCAAAATAATAGGGATTTTCTAATGCAAATTTGTAAATAACAGCTCCAGATTTTAGGAAGCAACCCATAAATTCATAAAATAACTAACTTTCTAACTTAGTGAAAACATTTTGCACATCACTTAACAGAACTGCATTATACAGTACAATATTCTGTGCACAGGTATTATTTAAAGATTAGATTAGCTTTAAATGTGGCATACCTGTCTCAATCTTAGTGAATGAACCCAATATAATAGGCTTTTGCTGTATGAAATAATAAAATCAAATTAATTGTATAATGTTAGATTTTTTCATGCATTTTCCTTTTTATTTAATGACAATTATTTAAGAAATTATGCAGTCTTTGCAGATGATGAATGAAGTCTTTCTCTGACTTTAATAAAATAAACTCAATAGAAAGAATTGGCTTGCAATATTTCTGGCTTTGCCAAATCAATAAAAAATTATGTGTGATTTTGTCATAATGGATGGGATTAGATATGGGTGCCTGCCTTGATTTATGCCATTTTTTTAAATGAAGCATGTGAGCAGTTATGCTTTGGACTTGTTTGACAAAATGCAAAATGATACATGCATGTTGTAGGGATAGATGCAGTATATCCTTTATGCATCGGATCCTTATCTTCACAGGTACAAAAATGGCCTAGTGACTACCACTTAGCCAGGGAAAATTACAAGATTTATAACCTTTGGTGAAAACTTTAACTGCTGGTTAAAAAGGCCTCCAGTGCTTTCACACATCATTAACCCACTGAGTGAAGCAAAGCAATAACAAACCAACCTCATGTCTCTGGCCATCACTACTACATGTAGCTGAGAAAAAGGAAAATTGAAAATGAGGCAAACTTAAAGCAATGCTGTGGCTGTAGTGCAGCCGTTAGACTGACATTTCTGTTAGTGAATACCCTGTTTCTCAAAAATAAATTCAGGTCTTTGATTAATTGTTGCTCCAAAAGTGGGTAATAAGAAGCAACCACACTGCTATCTTTATATGCTCAGGAGTGAAGCGACTCCAGTGTGACTACTTGTGTGACTATGGGCTCGATTCAACAAAGGTCGAAAATTGATTTTTCGTGTGTTTTGTGCTTAAAAAGTTGCGATTTTGCTATGTTTTTTTAACGAGCGATTCAGCTACCTGGAACCATTGTAAAACACGAGTCACTTGAATTAAATTCGAGTGCTATTGTAAAAGTTCGAATTAAATTAATGGATCGAAAAATTTACAACTGCATTTTACAATTCGAAAATTTTACTACTGATTCAGGTGGACTTGATGAGCCGCACACATGATATAAATTAGAGTGTTTCACACTAGTTTTTTGATGCAGCTTTCAGCAGGAGAAAACTCATTTTGCTCTCTCACAATGGAGCCCTTCTACTTTCTTTGCAATGGTAGTAAAAAATTCAATTCATAAGAAAAAAGCCTGAGAATTACACTGTTTGTGAATCACTAGTTAGGAAAACAATGAAAGTCAATGGCACTTTTTTACTCCTGAAAAAATACTGAACTTTTTACCCATTTTTACTAGTAGTAAAAAGTTCCATTGACTTTCAGTGTCTTCCTATCTGGTGATTTGGTAACAGTGAAATTCTCAGGCTTTTTCTCATGAATTTAATTTTTTACTAACATGAGAATTTTTTTCAATGATTTGTGAATCGAGGCCATTGACTTCTAACATATTGCAGATGATGTGGCGCAGAGAAGGCGCACACTACCCATTCCCATATTTTCGGACACATTTGGAAGTGGATCAGCTGCCATATCAAGCACTTTTCCAGCTTACTAGGCTAAATCGTGCAGCTTTGGAATCCATATTTGGCACCATTAACTGGTAGAAGACCTTTGGTCGACCTTTGGGTTTTTACATTGCGGTGCACCAAAACCCAGAATAGTCAAAATCCTGGCTTTTGGTCCACGTTATAGTGTAAGCATAAGAATGGCGTACCATGAGGTTAAAGCTAGCAAAGAGCTGCTCCCTGCACCCAGGGACACGTGGTGCTATGTGAGCAAGCTTTGTATAGAAAACAATGGCCACATTTCTGCATTAAAGGAAACATTTTTACAGGTCCCTGGCAATCCAACCAACCCCCCCCCCCCCAAAAAAAAACTACATATATGCCTCTTACAAATATTACTGTTTAATTAGTACTTCCACTACAGCATTCCTTGCCTCTTTATTACATGTATCCACAATGTTAGCCATGTACATACAGCTACACAGGTAACTTAAAAAGTTGAAAAAAAAAATTATGCATTTACATTTACCCATTAAAAAGCCTTACAACACCATGCAACGGTCAGAAAACAATACTAAACAATAGAAAAAAAATTCGAGTACATTTTCCAATAATTTCCGCTTGCGACAGCCTTTTTACGAGCATTTTGAAAATTTTACGAGTGATTAGAAAATTTTACGATTGCATTTTTGAGTGCAAGTATTTAATTCAACACCTTTTTTGAATCACTCGAAAAAGTTAAAACTTTGTGCATGCGATCTGATTTTTCGAGTGACACGAATTTATTTCTACCTTTGTTGAATCGAGCCCTATGTGTGTGAATCATGTAAGGGCTTATTTTTGAGGTGGGTCCTATTTTCAGGGAACCAAAGCAGGTAATAATATTGATAATATTGATAATATTTATATTAATATTGATATGCTGTCCTACATTGGGTTTTTCTGGGTTGCACGCATACAACCATAGTTGGCAGTTAGTAACCCACTATTGGCTTTAGAAACCCACCTGTGACTAGGATGTGGAAACAACAAAGTAGTGTGTATAATCCACAATGATGGAATAAAAGCTATATAGAGGAACTGATAATGTAAATAGACACTTTGCGGAGCCTATGGTTTATTAAAGCTCCTCTATAGACAAGAACATTTACATTTGGTTGACCTTGGCAGCTGCTACATGAAATGTCTTTTTTTTTCAGTGCTTTCTCTATTTTGACTGAAATATGTGGAAAATAAATTTTAAAAAATCTATTTTTAACTTTGTAGCCTTTTTTTCTTAATAAAAAAGTTTTTTTACAGAAAAATCTTTACATCCGTTCCTGCCCAGGAGACACCACAAACTGAAAGGAACACTCCAAGAGATTTTCAATTACAATACAACTGCACCTTGTAGTTAACTTGCAATAACTATCAAGGGTTAAACCCTTCAAAATTAAAGAAGAAACAGCGCGGGGCAGGGGGCAGATGACTTGCCAACCCCTCCTGCCCTTTGAACTGGTATAAAGGTCTCAAGGACTCATTTATCAGTTCACAAAGGTTGACGTGTAAAGAAGTACTCACACACAAAGTCCTTTAATATTTTTTTCTTTTGCACTACTTACCGCCTTCCATTGCTGCATACTGTCCCACACTGTCTGATCTCTGCTGTCTTTAGCCGAGAGCGAGCCCTGGAAGCTGGGAGAGAGATGAGCAGAGGATCCCAGCTTTCACCACTCCATGCAGCAGCAAGCGAGCTGTCAGAAGCTGCACGTGGGGCAGAGGCCCTCTGGGAGATGACACTCCTGGTGCTGAAACTTGGATGGAGGTGAACGTTTTTGGGGGGGTTTTTCCAATCGGTGGAAAATTCCAGGCTTGTAAAATGCAGCCCCATACATTTTACGTGGCTGGCATAAAATAAATGCATGCCCAGTTAAACTTTAGGTCAGTTGTCACTTTGAAAAATGGTTCTTAGACAAAAAAAAAATAACTTTATCGGAAGAACATTGAGTGTTTCCCTCAAGAGGGAACGAAGATATGTGTAGAAACTTTAATCTCTAATAAAGCATACTAGGTTACCACGGCAACAGGAAATCTGTAATTTGCTACAAATTTAATCTCCTGTTAAGCCCAACAGCAACTAAATTGTAATCCCTATCCCATTGTACAGCAAAGATGCTTAATGCCTGTATGTTTCCGATAACAGGTATGATTAAGGCTTTAGATTTGGTGTATAGCAACAAAACACTAGTGTTGAAAAATAAAGTTCTTTTGGCAACTGTGAATTCATGAGAAACCAATGACACTTTTTATTACATATTTTGGGGCCATTATATTTTAGAGTAAGAGTAAATTATTTTGCAGAGAAAAAAAAATCGAGCGCATGTTTGCAAATATGTGGAGCTGGTAAATTGGGCCCGTATCAGGGTGATCCATTTCATGCTTTTATTTCTATGAATGTTGATGACCATGGCTTAAAGCTTATGAAAACACAAAATGTAGCATTTATATAGTATATTTAAAATAAGAATGTTCAGTAATGCAGTTTAAAATAATGATATTTAGCACAGAAATGTTGGCTAACTGAAAAAGATGTGTAGTTTATGCACCCAATACATGTTTGGGGTTCCTTTTGCATGAATTACTGTGTTTTTTTTATTGCATGGATGCGATAAGCCCATGGCACAACTGTGGTGTGATGGAAGCCCAGATTTAATGGCAACCTTCAGCTTGTGTCTGCATTGTTGGGTCTGGTGTCTCTCATCTTCCTTTTGACAAAGTTCAGGTCAAGCTAGTTTGCTGGCCAATCAAGCACAATGATACCATGGCTATTAAATCATGCCTCTGTACTTTTTGCAGTGCTGGGAAGTGGTAAGTCTTTGTGAAAAATGAAATCTGCATTTCCACAAAGCTTGTCAGCAGAGTGCTCTAAAATGACCTGGTAGATGGCTGAACTGTCTTGTTGATGTAATATAACAGAACTAGGACTAGGAAAAACTGGGACTGTTGAGCTGCTAGAATACAAGATTGGAAATGTATGGGGCAACATTCATCTCTTGATACTTCGGCAATTGCACACCTTACTTCCCAGATGTTTACAGGCTGTTGTCTGTAAAAGGGGATGCTGCATAATTGTACACATAGCCGTTACAACATTTTTGAAATGTGTTGCGGCCACCCATTACTAAGTGAGTTAATTTTTTGTGTCCCAAATATTCTGGAATTGGTGATGTACAAAGAAGGGTTAGATTTAGAAATGAGCTAGAGTGGGGTCTATCCAGTTTGCAAGCCCCCTCGCCAGAGAGTCCTCAGTATCCAACATTCAATGCTCTTGAATACCTAATACAATCTTCCACTATCCTGTGAACTAGTCACTTGAACCTCTTGAAACGGGTTTTCACAGAGGTGGATGCCTCTGAAGATAAAAGATTCCCCCCCTGGCTGCCCAAATTGTGCCCCTCCATGATAGATGCCGGTGGAATGGCTGCAATAGTCACTCCCCTGCATCAGCAGATCCCACCCACTGGACACTGACAGTCAGGGATCAGAAGGAATGCATGAAGATGGGAAGGCTTTGTTTATTTTTTAATTTGTTGTGAACTAGTCCCAGAGACCCCTATACGAGTTCACAGGATAGTGGTGGCTGGTATGCCATCTGTCAGCACAGGTGGCTGAATAATTTGGCCAAGATCCTGCCTGTATCCGGGATAGTGCAAACCAGACGATCAGAGTGAGATCTAACTAGACTAGAAATGTGTAGCACCGAATTGTGTATATATAAATAAAGGCACTGCTTGTGTTTCCACAGCCAGAAATGTTCTTTCAAAGCTATATGCTTACAATATCTTGCCTGAGTTTTACTTTTATTGAGGAATTTGCCATAAGGCGGTGGGACTGAAGTTCATTTCAGCTGTCTGTCAGCATCCCTGACCCTCCACTTACACCTCATTTAGGGAACCCAAGACTAAAATGCATGCTAAGCAGACATTTATAGACTGAATCCAGCTTTTTCATGGTATATGAGACAAGATATATTCTAAAGGTTTGCATGTTAAGTGACTGCCCATCCACATTTTGATTTGAAAATGCTTTGTCTGAATAAAACATTGAGGAATCAACATAATTCTCCATCTTATACACAAAAGTTGATCTATGCATCTAGAAGCTTTACACTGCAATGTCTGTTTCTGCTAAAGACAAATCTTGTTGACAGTTAATGTGAAAGATCTTTGCTAATATAAAACCACCTAATTTTTTATGGAATATTGCATGATTTATAACCACACCATAATGAAAGATACAATGTTCCTGAAACATTAGATCTGTCTGGCTTTCATTGGTACATAAACATTAATCTTGGCTTCCATGACAAGTATTTTAAACTGCATTCAATGCAGATAGCGAAGCCCATGCATCTCTTCATTAAAATAACCTTTTGGATAGAGCTAGGTGTAGGTTGTGTGTAATATAATTCTAAAATTTTAATCAGACCAAAGCAGCAAAATGAAAGGAATCTCGGTAGGCAAAACCCCCTGTTTTAAGCTCACTGTAAACAACACATCAGGGATTCTCAACCTTTCATCAGGTACCACTTTCTATTTCCTAAATATTTCCTAAAGTACCACCTGAATAGTGCGTATGGGTTGTCAGCACCTAGAATAGTGTTAAAACACACACATGTGTGTATACAATGCACAAAAAATGCACACATTATTTCTATTACCTTTAGGAGCAGTTATCAAATGGTGGAAATCAGACAGGAGTAAAGTTTTAATGGCAGCAGATCAGGTTAGGGCACAGATCAGTCTGTGACCTGGCCAAGCACCATTTTATAGGATCTTGAATAACGCCAGTGGTACATTTACTCCTGGGAACCCCCGATGTACATCAAATTATGCAGGATCATGTTCTTTTTGGTTGAGTGTGACTTTGTTATATTTTTAAGAGGGACGCATGGCCTTTTGTCCAGAAAGCTGAGCATCACTTGAATTTGGCCAACTACATTGTATTTTGGTTTTCTATTATAGAATCTGTGGTGACCACATCTCCTATATTCTGGCAATTATTTTTTTTTTAAAGGGATTGACCAGTCTTTAAAATAATTTGCCAGACCACTTACCAGATGCAGTGTCATTTCCCATGCTGGTCACAGAAAGAAAGGTTAATTTCTCATTCCTCTTCCTACCCCCAATCCAGGCCACAAATAAATTCACGAGACTTGTCTAGTTGACCCCTTTCTTTGTTAGTGATAGGCTAAGATGGATCTCTCCACACTGAGTCACAGATCAGCTCAATGTAATACAATGCACACAGTGTGCTCCTATGAATCCACCCTGCCACTCCCATCACGAATAAAGTGAAGCATGAATAAAATGAAGTAATTTTTATTTCAAATTACTCTAGCAATATAGCTTCAAAAAGCAAAATAAAATGAAAACGTTGCCATGTGTAGCCCTACACTATGGAAATAAATTTGCTTGTGCCTGGACAGTCACTTTGTAAACTATTGTAATTTTATGTATAACAGTTTGAGTCTGAATACATTTTTACAGATAGTGATCTTCCTTTCTTTTTCTCATGATTGTTAAGTTTTGGTAGGAAGATGACTATTAGCGTTTCACAATAAAAAAAAAGAGCCACTTTTTTTCATTGTCTAACTTGTGGCTGATTTAGCTCTAAGTGAAAATGTACATTCGGTTGCTGAATCACCCAAGGTAGACAATTAAATGAATGGCAGTTTTATCTCCTTGAAAGTAGTAAGTTTTCTTACCTGGTGCTGTATCAACCCCAATGTGTTTTTGTGATCTTCTTTTACAAGATAGTTATCTATTTTATTGTAAGTCTATGGGTGGTCAGCGGGTGATCATGCAGGTGATATTTTATGTATATTTGGCCATACTTAAATATTTTTGATGGGGAATTGGAATCTTTAGCTAAGGTAAGGACAAACACATATGTATATGGTTAGTTACTTTGTGGTCGAAATTCCTCCCATGTATCAGACAGTAGTTAATCTAGTGTTAGTAGCCAGTTTGATGTGGGAGGGGCCTGATGTTTAATTGAATAACGTGTCTCCTAATTAAATACATTTTTCTGCATGGTTCAAAAAATACTGTGTCAATAGTTGTACTGTTAGATTTCCTCAAACTACTTTTGACATTATACAGCTAAAGTAGGGCATAATTCACAGACATAGCTAATGTAGTGAAATGCTTTTGACCCATCAAGCAAAACAATTCAGGATTATCTATACTAGGAAGGTAAATTTGTATGATTAAATACTTAATGATCAGGCAAATTGTGAGTCCTCAATTAGTTTAAGAAAAGGGATTTTATCTAAATAGGCTATTAAATTAGAGTCTGGGCATTTAGCCCTGGAGCTATTCAACTTCAGCTGAAAGGCATTGTAATAATAGCCCTAAAGTCTCATCCTATGCAATTCCTTGCATGCTTGTTTATGCAACTCTTTGAATTTAGACAAAGTCGCAATCACGACCTGAAGCATTATTGATCCCCAGACACTTTTATATGCAAAATACAATGCTACAATTCCAATCTCTGTCATACAGAGATACAGCAAAAGGTACACTATAGTTTCTATAAAATGTGCAACATTGCATCCTATGCACATACACATTAAAAATAAAACGTATTTCCAAATCTCCTAAAATTAAATATCTACCACATTGTAAATAAAAAAAAAATTAGCCTTAGCTGTGAAACTGCTCCATTGTAAATGCAAGGTATTTCTTTAATAGAAAAAAAATCAATTTTTCCACTTTACTATGTGCTATAAGAGAAGCTCTAAGAAGTGAACCACTCCAAATATATCATACATTATAAAATTGTTGGTATAACCCTTGTCTTTTTAATACCAACACATGAATTGCCTTGAAAGCATAACTTTATTTAGATAACTTAAAATGAACCAAAACACATGATTTTTAAACCATTTATCATGGGTTTTGGTCCTTGCCTGCTGTTTGAAACCCCCTAGGTCGCCTGAATGAACTCACCTCTCCCCGGTCCTAAGGCGCATGCGCAGACTCTTGTCCAGTCAGCACGCTCGGATCAGCACCCACACCTTCGTCTAAGCCTTCGTCTGAGCTGAGTGGATCCGAGCCTGCTGGCGCTCGCATTCCCCCCTACCCTCAAACAGGGAGTGTGCCTGCACTGGCCATCCACAAATGCCTGGCACGGGCACATGCCCTGTTAAAGGGATAGTGGGGAAAGAAGGTGAGTTTCTGGGTGACCTGAGGGGTTTCACACAGTGGTGCATCCCTATTTTGGATGCTCTGGGGGGGATTGATGGGAGGGGATTGAGCAGCCCTAGAGGGGGTGCCCCGCTGTGTGAAACCCCCCAGAAAGCCCCAAAAACTCACCTCTCCCCGCTCCCACGTGACCACTGCTGCCAATCCCCGCCGACGGACAAGCGGGAGGCAGCGACGGACAAGAGAGCGCGCCCACCGCCGCCTCCCGCGTGTCACTCTTACAGGGCACGCGCAGGCCATTCACAAATGGCTGGCGTGTTCCAGAAAGAGTTAGGACATGTCTGCACATTTACAGGGTATAAGATGCCTTGTGTAAAGAAAATAAAATACTAATTATGCAAACCAAGGTTTAGATTTTTGTTTCAGAAGGTCAGATTTCAGATTTAGATTAAGTATATACAGGTTACACACAATAAATTCTTTTTGGCATAGAGATTTCACAATATTAGACTTTTATTTAGCAGACTACAGTCACCATTTACGAGTATATGATTATGGCCTGCATGTACATTGATAGACCTGCAATCTGTAGTGACATATTCAGGTTCATTGTCTTAGTGGCCAGAAAGAAGAAGCTATTCAAGTGTGTTGCAGTTTTTGTGGATGGAATTCCATATCTGCTGCCTGAGAGTAAGAAACTGAAGAAATGATGGGCTGGGTCAGATATTCATTGTGTGGGAAGCAAGTCTGCACTCGAACTGAGCTTCCAGTAAAGGAAGAGGTACACCAATAATTTTCTCTGCAGATCTGATTATCCTTCTTAGACGCTGTTTGAACTTTGCTAATAACAAATTCAATACACTTGTTTCATTTCAGATCCTGAGTGATGTTGTTACCCAAGAATTTCGTTTCCGGTACCATATTTAGCTCCTTTCTGCTGAAGCTGATGGGTAGTAGTTTAGGGTGAGAATGCTGCAAGTCAATTACAATCTCAAACTTTTTGTTGAGTAGAAAGTTGTCTGAACACAAATAGCCTAGGTTATTGACCTGAGCCAGGTAGTGGCAGATGTAATCCTGGATCCAGCAACAGGATCTTCTCTTTCCCCAGCAGGTCCCCAATGGCTGGTCCAGGGCATGACATCATCTCATTCTGCCACTATAAAAGGCCACTTCCAGCAGGGGGAGAGCTATCAGAAGCCCCTGGTGATCAGTGGAGTGCAGGTACGAGGGTAGGGGACTCTGATCCCCTGTTCCCACACCCGGCTTCCGCCAATCACTACTGACTTTCAGTGTAGTGACGTGATCAGTGTTGGAATCAAGGTAGGTAGAAAAAATAAATTAATTTTTTCCCTATAATTCTTTTTGAACTGTTAAGGGGGCCATGAGAGCCAAAACTTGGGTGCCTTCTGTGACAACTCCTGGGCTGGGGGGTCACTTCCCTCCAGAACCACAGAGGAGAGAGACTCAGTGCACAGTGTGTTAGGAGACACAGCAACAGCAGCAAGCGGGCTCGGGCCACAGCGGAGCTATCTCAGTTTACGGTGTTCCTCACCAGGATGCCCTGAGGATAAGACAGTGAGGCTTATATTTTCCTCTGCTTTTGGGGGGATACACAGGATGATATGCCTCTTGTATGTATCTAGCACCCTCAGAGTTCTGACTAATGGGGATTCCCCTTCTTCTGTTATCTCTTAACCTCCTTCTTCTAAAAGTAAGGAGAACGAAAAGACAGACTTAGCTCAGGTCTGCATAACTACCCCTAGTCCCACTTCTCTAGTAGTGAGTCAGTGGATAGTGAGGGTATAGTTTCCTCGGATGAGGATTCCCTTAATTTAAACTTTGGGGGAGGATCCAATGTCGAGACTGACCCCATAAATTCAAGTAGTAGGATTTCAGAAGAAACCTTGTCACATCTAGATGCCATTTATGATACTATGCAGATTCGCTCTGACAAGCAGCCCTTATCTGCTCTGGATACATTATAGCGTAAATTATTGGTTAAAAAAGGTAAAACCTTTCTGCCCTCCTTGAGGTTATGAAGAAGACATGTCAGTTTCTGGAGAAAACGTTTTTCTCTATCCATTTTCTTGAAGTGGAAATTTCTCTTTAATGAGGCAGAGTCTACTCTTTGGACCATGTGTCCTAAACTAGATGCCTCTCTGGCTCAGGTATCATGTTCAGCGGACCTTAACTTTCAGCACTCGGGATCTTTACATGATGCCATGGACTGTCGCAAAGAGAGCATTTTTAGAAGGGAATGGGATGCTGCAGCCTTTGCCTTTAACCCTTCTATTGCCAGCCACGTAAATTTTACGTGGCTGCCTCTCCAACCGTTAAACGCCAGCCACGTAAAATCTATGTGCCTGACTTTCCCCATTAATAAAATTAAAAGTATAAAACAAAATCACTTACCTGACCCCTTGTTTGATCCGGGGGCGGGTCTCCTCTTCAGCCAGAGGGGCTCCGATCGCTGATTGGGGCTCCTCCGGCTGCAGGGGAGGGCCCGGAATAGGGTGCCCCCCCGTTTCAGCAGCCGCCGGGATTTGCCTGCAAAAAAAAAAATGACAGTTACTCACCTCCGCTCCCGCCGGCTCCCGCTGCCTTTCCTCTTCATTGGGGGGGGCTCCGATCACCCCCCCACGCTCTTCCGTCTTCTGGAGGGGGCATAACAGCCCTCCTCCCTTTGTTTCTTCCGATGGCGGCCGCCATCTTGGATTCTGGCCCCGCCCCTACGTCACCGCCGGGTGTCATCGGGGCACCCGGCAGTTCAGCTCTCAGATGCCGGTGACGGCTGGACAGGGAAGGAGGGAGGTAGGCGATCCTCCGATCGCCTGCCTCCTCTGCCCAGCCGTCACTGACATATGATCGCCGCGGGACACAGGAGATGAAGATCGGAGGTGAGTAAAGTAAAAAATTTTTTTTTTTTTTAATAAAGTGTTTTGAAAAAAGTGTCTTTGTCTTTTTTTTTACTTTTAACCCTTTGTGAACTGGTAATGGGTCCATGTGACCCCTATACCAGTTCACAGGGCTAGGGGGTCTGGCAAGTCACCTGCAACTAGCGAGTGACTTGCCATTAACCCCTGACCCCCCAAATTACCTGCCTCCCCAAAGCCCAGGGGGGGGGGCAGAAGAGCCATGGCCCTAGGCTATGACGGCTTGTAGCCGCAGGGCCAGGGGCCACTAAAGCTGGCCCCTGCGCCCTGTTCTACAAGCCCCCATAGCTGGTCACAGGCTGGTTACACTGGGTAGGGGGGACCTCACGCCAATTTTTTTTGGATTTTTAAGGGTTTTAACCCTTAAAAAAAAAAAAAAATGGCATCCCCCTCCCTGGGAGGGGGGATCCTATGTCATTTTTTTTTTTAATTAACCCTTTGTTACCTGTAACCCAGTAGGTATAAAAGGCTTCCAGCAGCAGCAGGAGAGCAGAAGCCTAAGTGATCAGCGTGGGACACAGGGATGGATCGGAGGTAAGTATTAAAAAAAATATTAAAAAACATTTATTTTTTTTAATAAAGATATTTTTAAAAAGTGTGTCTTTGTCTTTTTTTTTACTTTTAACCCTTTTTGAACTGGTAAGGGGTCCATGTGACCCCTATACCAGTTCACAAGGCTCGGTGGGTCTGGCAAGTCACCTGCGGCTAGCGGGTGACTTGCCATTAACCCCTGAGCCCCCCAAATTACCTGCCTCCCCAAAGCCCAGGGGGGGGGGCAGAAGAGCCGTGGCCCTAGGCTATGCCGGCTTGTAGCCTGCAGGGCCAGGGGCCACTAAAGCTGGCCCCTGCGCCCTGTTCTACAAGCCCCCATAGCTGTTCACAGGCTGGTTACGCTGGATAGGGGGGACCTCATGCCATTTTTTGGGGGGGATTTTTAAGGGTTTTAACCCTTAAAAATCCCCCAAAAAATGGGGTCCCCCTCCCTGGGAGGGGGGACCCTATGTCATTTTTTTTTAAATTAATCCTATGTTACCTGTAACCCAGTAGGTATAAAAGGCTTCCAGCAGCAGCAGGAGAGCAGAAGCCTAAGTGATTAGCGTGGGACACAGGGATGGTAAGTATTAAAAAAAATAATTAAAAAAATGTATTATTTTTTTAATAAAGTTATTTTTAAAGTGTGTTTCTGTGTGTTTTTTTAACTTTTAACCCTTTGTGAACTGGTAAGGGATCTACGAGACCCCTATACCAGTTCACAAGGCTCTGGGTCTGGCAAGTCACCTGCGGCTAGTGGGTGACTTGTCATTAACCCCGTGACCCCCCATTACCTGCCTCCCCAAAAAAACCTTAAAATTCCCCCAAGAAATGGTGTCCCCCCCCCCCCTGTGAAGGGGGACCCCACACCAATTTTTTTTTATTAAACCCTTTATTATGTGGATAGTAGTTTATTTGTAAATGTTATAAAGTGCTCTTTTCAGTTTAGGGGATCACCTGGACAGGAACGGGGGGCTACCGATACATATGTGGTATCATTGTAATCGGGGGAAATGGGGCTTTCACATGCAATATGGTTTTCTTTAATAAAATAAATGTTTTTGTTAAAATAAAGGAGACAATTTAAAAAAAATATATATATTTTTATTTTTTTTTTTACTTATTTACTTAACAATATATAAAAAAAAGTAGAAAAAATACAAACAAGACATTTCATGTTAAAGCCTAAACTCTGCCACAAAAAGAAAATATGCCATTTTCTTGGAAATTTCTGCAAAAATCACAGTTAAACATCACGCAAAATGGTGAAAAATATCCTGTCAGCAGAGGGTGACAAAATCTCAAGTAGGCTGGCAGTTAAAAGGTTACAGGTACCTATGCATGTTGGGTATTGTTCTGCTCGGGGGACCTTGCGCTTTCAGATTTACCTTGTTTTTTCTTATTTGCATATTGATATTTTAGGAAAAGGTGTTTTTTATTCTGCTTTTTATACATTTTTTGTGAAACCCTGTGCAACCTAAGAATTCTTCGAGATATTACTTCCAGAAAGATGAGCCCACTACAACAAGCTGGGTATGCTTAGAAAGCTTAACATGTGTACCTTCAGGGAATATATGTTTATCGGGGATATTCTAAATGTAAAGGGTTGTTTTGTTAGAAAAAGCACAAGGTGCGCACTTTGTCTGCAGAGCTGAAATTTTTAAGTAAAACTACCGCTATGCGCATGCTTTACTTTGTTGTGTGTGGCAACTCTTTCCTTGACAGAACCTATGCATGCTGGGTATTCTTCTGTTCGGAACATGTTGCTTTTTCAGATTTTCTGGTTTGCATATAGTTTTTTTTAGGAAAATGTGTTTTTGATTCTGCTTTTTTATTCATTTTTAAGGAAACCCTGTGCAACCAAAGAATACATTGAGGGATTACTTCCAGAAAACTGCACCCATGTCAACAAGCCTGGTACGCCTAGAAAGCCTGAGGTGTGTACTTCTAGGGAATATATAGTTTGTGGGGGGTATTTCAAATGTAAAGGGTTGTTTTTCTTGAAAAACTGCAAGGTGCGCATATTGCATAGCATAGTTGTATTTTTATCTCAAAATCTCCTAAAGCGTTTCAGTTTGGGGTACCGCTGTAACCGGGAGAAATTGGGGTTTCACACGCAATAAGATTTTATTGACAAACCTACATTTTTTGTTACAAAAAACACTACAAATTGTAAAAAATATTTTTTTTTTATTTTTTTGCACAATTTTCACCCAAAAATATTGAGAATACACTTAGAAAAGACATTTCATGTTAACGCCCAGGCTCTGCTGAAAAAAACAATATATAACTTGGGATATATATTTCCTATTTCCTGGGAAATCCCTGGAAATCCCTTCAAAAATCACAGTTGAACATGGGGAGCACAAAATAGTGCAAAATGGTCTGGCAACAAAGGGTGACAAAAACTCCAGGTAGGCTGGCGGTTAAAGGGTTAAACCTACCACAGCTTCCGACTGTGTGACCAGAATCCTTGAGGCCTGGCTTTCCAACCTCTGTTTTTTTTAGAAAGAGACGCACCCAAGCAGACTCTCATTGACATGCTCCCTTCCATGTTTAGAGCCATTTTTTTTTCTAGAGGATGCCTCAGCCAAGACAGGCATTTTGTTGATCGGATAGATTTTTTATATCCTTTTCAGGAAGAAATAGGGGCCTGGCATCATCTAAGGCACCCCTAGCCAGATGGATTAGACAAGAAATCTCCCTAGCTTATCCATCTATGGATATCAACCCATCTTACATCATAGCCCACTGTACTAGAGCAAAAGACCAGGCCTTTGGTCAAAATGTCTTATAGGCAGTTTTCCATCCCTAGTTCTAAAGTACTTGTTTATCCTCTCCATGGCCATCCTGAAGAACGGAGGGAGAAAATCCCCATTAGTCTTCCTGGAAACAGTATTTCAATGAGTCCTTCATGTCTGCCCCCCATACATTGGGGCTTTTAAACATGTTACAGTTGTGTTTTCTCTCTAGGGGAAGGAGTTCGCTCTCTTCATGGCTGTCCTGAAGGACCTGTAGAAATGTTGTTACCGGTAAAAAATACAGGGATTTTCCTGAAAAATCTCTGAACATTCTTTCAAAAATCTGTTATACATGTATAGCACAAAATGGTGAAAAATGACCTGACAAAATCTCTATGTAGGCTGATTAACTAGCCACTTTGCTATTATTTGCAGATATTCACAAGTTTTGCGCCATGCTTGCAACATTTATCAAATAAAATTCCTTTAGTTGAATTTTGCATTGATACCTGGTAACTAGTATTTGAAAAACAGCTAATGTTTTTGGTCCCTTGGCTGTGGGGAGCAAGAGGCTTAGTTCAGTGGGCAAGGAGGAAGAGAGGTTGGGTGAAAGCAAGGGGGAATGAGAAAATTCTAGCACAGGCTTCAGGGGAAATGGTCTGCCGGCTTTGGCCTACGCCCACCTCATCCCTACCTTTGAGGCCAAGTGTTTCTCTTTTTGGTGTTTGTGGATTAAACAGTATTATATTTGTCAACCTTTCAAACAATTTTACCAAAATTTATTTTCCTAAAATTGTAGAAAAAGAAATAAAAAATACAGACAAATAACTTGTGGCTGACACTATCATTGCCAGCATGTGTTTTAGGAATAAAATAAGCATTTTAGATATTTAAGTTAGCAGTTTCCGCCTGCTTTTTGCTGCCGCATGAAATAAACACATTTGCGCACCCTTTTTTAGCCCTCAAAACAAACCATGAATCACGCACAAATATACTCTTGGGAATAAATTTGTGCATGAAATCTTACTCCTTGTGCAAATTTACGCAAAAAATCTGTTTCATGAATTGTGAGGAAGGCCAGAACGTGAGTAAACCATTTTTGCGCGCACAAAAGTGTGCACAAATACTTTGGTGCACAGCCATGAATTGACACTGTTGTGATGTAATGATTACACTTTGCATTTTTCTCGCAGTAGGTAATGCTGGATGACTGTTCTAAAGCAAGAGAGCATGGATTTTACACTCATGCCTGCAACACAGTGTTAGGGCGAGCGCTGCACACCCATCTAGCAGCACTTCACTTACCTCCATGGCTGCATCCAGCCGTCATCCATTTTGCAGCACTTCCCTTATGGCTGTTCCCAGCTGTCTCCCTTCCCCCCATGCATCCTTCTCGCATGCTCAGGTGTGCGCACGTCTCCGTCCACTAGAGGGCGAGCGCACTGGATTCCTAAGATTTAAAGGGCCTGTACAGCACTGATTGGTGCCTGGTCATCCAAGCCTGCATCCACTTCTCCTATTTAAAGAGGCACTTCCTTCCTTCAGTGCCGGATCTTGGTCTCTCCCATGCTTGTTGAAAGTCAGACATTCTTGGATTGCTCACCCGTGTACCGACCTCTGCCTGTCCCCGACTCTGAACCTTTGCTGCCTGCCCCGACCTTGGATACTCACCTTTACCGCGAACCTGTGCTGCCAGCCCCGATCTCTGCCTGTACTTACTACGCCTTTTGCCTGCCACTTGTGTACCTTGCTGAACCGGGCCGCTGTTGGGGGGTAGCGACCTGGGGGTCACTCGCCGCACAAGACCAACCTGCCTTGCGGTGGGCTCTGGTGAATACCGGTGGCCCCTTAGACTCCGCTCCCCTGACACGGTACCCGCCATCGGTCCCACAGTTAAAGCAGATCCACACCCGAGTCCGCTCCACCCGGTCCGTGACACACAGTTTGGCAAGATGTCTGTGTGCTTGAGCCCTAAAAATTAATGCATTAAAAGATTATTGTTTAAGCTAGGATTTGACCTGGACAAGGGTAATGTAGTAGTAGCCAAGAGTGATCTCCATTTTTAAAACCAGCATAAAGGAGAGATTAAAAAAATGTCTAGTAGTCCATCGTTACATTTTTTACCAAATCTGAACCTCTGAAAAAAACACTACATATATAAACATGCTAAATCAAACATTTTTAATCTACTTGTATTTTGTTTGTTTTTTAAGGTGCCTTATCTATTTGTGCATTTGTATAAATATCCACACTTTTTTGTAAAAAGTCAGGGCAGCCTATTTTTTTCCAGGGGGACTGATTGTGTATAGTCATTGACTAAAGCCTTGTACTTCCAACTTGAGCCTTCTTGCTACAATAGAATTGGAATTTAAAAATGCTGTCACATGGCAGATTTTACACTACACTTGTTGGGGAGTTGGGGGGCACCATATGCCTGGACAGAGACCTTAAACAGTTCACTGTATTCACAGTTGTTATAATGGTGAAATGAACACTTTACATTACCAGTCTAGTTTCTTGATACATTTCCTTGATAACTTAATGAAAGAACTTTAGGCATGGCCTTTATCTCCTTTAAACTATGGTGCAGTAATTAGCATTACTAATTATATTCACCAACAGTGAAAAATCCCTTGGTATACATTTAAATAGCTTCAGTGTCATTAATGATAAGCTTTTCCAAACTAAATATACTGATTGTGATCTACAGTAATTACTTACTGCCTAACATAAACACCAAATCGCATGAGCTTGTGTTAATGAGCACACTTGTCACACTTCTTTGAGTTTAAAGTCAAAGATCATTTAGGAATAAAACGTGGTCCCCCTTTTATAAACTGTGTTTACTTTCACTTTATGTGTGGCAGCTATAGCCTATAATAAGTATATAAACTTTAAAAACCTTATTTGACCTACTTAAAATGGATAAAAAGTCATGATAGGTTTTTGGTCTGCTAAAATATCTTTTAGGTGGTGTCTCGATTAGGGATTCCCAGCAATGCAAAGTCCTCTTGAACCCCTGGCAGCCCACTCGGCATAATTACCTACTTCAGGGATCCCGGGCTGTTAAAATGCAGCACGGTGTTCTCTTTGTCACACAACGTGCTATACAAGGAGCCAACAGAAAATTCATAAAACCGTTATACACATATGGTTTTCCCATTTAAACATGCATATGGTGCATATGGTAAGTGTTTTAATAAATATTTTGCAAAGGTATTAGTAAAAATAGAAACACAGGCTGTTCTGGGCACTGGACCGGGGAGAGGTGGTGACTACATAAACTTCCTTTCTGTGAAGAGAATTCTTTTAAAGTGCATATCCCATTATGTTCTGTCAGTGCTGGAGACATGTCTAGGCATGCAACATGGAGTAGCAGTTCAGTCCGATGAAAGCTTTGGAAATGACAGAATGAGAAGTGCAAGACATGTTGGGTCTACAAAGCAATTGAGGGGTTGGGAGCATCATTCTGTGATTAGGTTTCTTCTTCTAAAGTGGAAAAGAAACCTAAAGAGATCCATGAAAAGATTATTGATGAATATGGTGATGCATATGCCTACTACCAAGTAAAGTTTTGAGCCAAGTACTTTAAATAGGGTAGAGAAGCAGTTGAAGATGACCCACCATTCAGGATGACCTGTTGACACATTCTCAGAGGAAATGTGCCATAAATTGTAGATCATGATTTTGTAAGATCATTTGACACGTTTCCAATATCATTCATGCTGTTTTGATGTCAAAGGTCAGTTTCTGGTGCCCCTGAATGTTGTTGACGCCTAAGCAAAAAACTCACCAGCAACGAAGCCAAGTGAATTTAGACATGCTTAGAGAAAATCCAAGAGACTTCTAGTTTTAAATTGTTATAGGTGATAAAACATGGGTCCACCAACATGATCCTGAGACCAGACAATGCAACAGAAGCTTAAAGGGGGTCACCAAAGAAACATTGTCATGGGATACAGAAGGTAATTTTTTACATGAATTCAGCCATGCAAGATAATTACTGGAGACACCCATGCTTTAACAATGAAGGCAGTACCTGAACAAATTAAAGATAAATGCTGTGGTAAGTTGCCAGCAGGTTTGATGCTGCTTCATGGCAATCGGCCAGCTCGCAAGTCTCTCAAATCACAATCTGTTATCAGGGAATGCAGCTTCATGTATCTTCAAGTCATTGGCCAGGTACATTCTAAATTATTCCAATAGGATAGGGCTACACATTGAAATGTTTTTTTTTTCCTACAAAAAAGCAGTAATTATAAAATAAAATTTCACCTCCTGTTGTGCTGTCCTCTGTGATGGATGTGGCAGGGCTGATCGATGCAAGCATGCTGTGTGCCTTGCTTTGAATTAAACTCAGCTAGTGTGACAGTGTGGCGGGCTCCATTCCCACTAAGAGAGGGGTGTCAACACAGCCCTCGGGTTGTGATTTGTGGTCAGCTTCAGGGGAGGATGCACTGAAGGTAGCAAAGAGGGAGAAGAAATTCCTCATCCCTACATCTACTAGCTCAAAGAGACAAAGTGGGACTGACTGCTTCAGGTAAGCTGCAAGGGCAGTTGATTTTAAAGTTTAATCATCCACCCTTCAGTCTGGACCTGGATCCCAGTGATTACTCTTTTTTTTCTTCTACATGGGCAACAATTTCCCGACGATACAGCAGTCAGAGAGGCAGTACCAGGTTCCTGCAGGAGCAAAAAGTTTACTTTTTCTTAGGCCATGAGATCACTGGAGGTGAAGTGGAAAGTCAAGAAGGGGCAGAACAATGTAAAGCAAAGTTGAATTTTTCTGAAAATTTTTCATACTACAGCAAACTGGACAGCGTACTCACATTGGCTTACAAAGACAGCTCCAGAAAATGACCTTTCCAATTGACATTCAAAGCCAGGTAAAATCCCAGGAGATCCCAGGGTGATGCTCCTCAAGCATAAAGCTGGCAATCCTAGTAGGCCTATAATATCCAGCATTGGCACTATAACTGATTGGTTAGCTGGAAAATCTTCAGAAATCCCTGGCCAGAGATACACCTAAATGTATTCAGTTACAGACGAAAATCTGTATGGCAGGACACTATATTGGGCTTGAGTAAAGCCTCCAGGAGTGTGTGCCATGTTGCAAGGGACCGACCCTTTAAAGAGGAACATCGGGGAGGTTAAAACCTCCCCCAAACCTCACCAGACTGCCCCCCCCTCCAGTTTTACAATTGAGCAGTATTTATTCACCTCACCAAGGTATCCATCTTCTGGGTCCCTCCGATACTTGGTGACCTCCTGAGGGGCGGCACCATCTTGTATACTATCAAGCACTGTGCGCGGCCACTGATCTTGTGCCTGCACAGTGGAGCAGCAATGGTGCCTCCCGAAATCCCACAAGACTTTGTGGAGCTGCAAGATCGGAGTGGTACATTGAAGAGCATGGCTAAAGTGAAGCCTAAGCGGGCGGGGGGCAGAGGATCAGACCCCAAAGCAGCCGGATGTCCCTGAAGTCGATGGGGGAAATTGGCCCCTTTCATTTTAGGCCCTAAGTTTCTCACAGACTGACAGTAAAGCATTCCAGAGAGCCACTGAGTCTGACCAGCAGTGGTACCTGGGTGGATCCAGCAGGCTACTCATTTTAATTCATAACTGCAGGTCAGAAGGCTCATGAAAAACCTGGCAAGCCACAGAAAGCTGCTGCTTATCCGTAAGCTGACAAGGCACAGAAGGCAGCTGGAGCATTGCTGGAAGGAGTGCAGTAGCAAGGTATGCACCTTAGTGCCCAAGTGGACACATCGGTGTTGCAAAGCAGACAACATAACTGTGTATCATGGGAAGGTCTGAGGCTGTAGGAGGGCAGACACCATCAATTTAGCAAGGAGCACTGTGCAAGGTTGGGGGGGGGGGGGAGAACACTTTGACTGGCCTTAACTGTAAGTAAGCCCAGAGGGGTTGAATGAATGGTTTGAGGTGTGACCATATCCTCATTTACTCTATTGTGGACTAAAAAATAAAGTAGTTTTAAGTGTTATCCCCAAAGTGTGCTTCTGTTTCTAGTTTGTAGATTATCACAAAACATATACTTCTATAAGGGTTTACAGCCCGTGTTGTACATAGACACAGAGTGGATGATTCAATTAATCGTGTGAGCTTAATCCCACAACGAAAATGATGCCACAAGATCCAATATAGATAAAGCTTCACATTTAATTTAAGGTATCACTAACTACTAGTTGACTCGAAACACACCATGGGATATCTGGTGTCCAACAGCTCATGTCAAATATTAATGTATTGCTTTAACCTTTGAACAGCTATAAATGAACTATAAATTAAAAGTGAAGTTTTATCTATAAAGGAGCATGTACTGGAGTTTGCGCTGTTGGCTTATGTTACATTAGTAGAGGTCCCCAGTGTAGAGCAGCTTTTTGAAACCCTTCTACAATATACCAGTATTTCCCAGTAGACAGTAACTGTAATCTGACCTGTGATAAGTGCCAAAGCTATGTGATGCAAATGCAGTTCAAAGCCTGTGAGTAAAAGTAGCACCGCCGGAAGGGTTTACAGGCTCTTTGTATGGCTAAATTTAATCTGTTGCTTCAATTGATTATAAAACCAGCACGCATACAAGGATTTGAGAAATACAGAAATAAACCATATAAATATTGTTTGCACACATAATGAAAAATGCATAATACATAAGAAATATAATAAATAAGAAGTATTTATTGCATTCTGCAAAACATTTAAGGATGAACAAAATAAAAGCACAAAATTGATTTCTTTTTAATGTTGTCTAAGTGAGAGAAAATTGCTTAATCATTTCTTTGTGTTTAGGTTTACATTATATTCACTTTGTTATCTTTAGAGCTTCTCGCCTAAGGGAAGGCTGATTACACAAAGTTTGATTATTTGGATATCATTGTGCAGAAAAATACATAAAATAAATAAATATATATTTCTACATGGAATAAGAAGGGATTTCATTTAACTTTTACACAGTATAACTTTGCAAAGGCTATGTACACTGCAAGGAATAGAATGATGACAATGTGGTGCAGGGTATGCAGCTGCACTGGAGCCCAGGAGGGTGGTTGTTACACCATTTTCAAAAGATGTGTGTCCTCAGTACCTTTTGTAGGGCCACTGCTTTAGCAGTTATTGGGTGGCAAGACCATCACCCATTAGGCCTATGCAGCAGCAAAGGCAGAAGCTCAGGACATAGGGGCCATATTTCCATTGTAGGGCCAGGTGATTTTTTTTCCCTGTTGCCTTGTCTAGTCAAATATATAAACACTCATACCTGCTTTAGGCAGCCAGCTCCTAAAATCAAATCACATGACAGCAGTCTACCATTTATGGAAGCAAGAACTTTATATTCTCATTGGCCTCATCACCCCATCAAGGAAATCCGCCCCTCACTCCAGTAGTATTGCCACCGTATATACAAAATAACTTATATATCTAAGAATGCAAACTACTTTATGGAATTGAGGGCGGGGAGGCCGATTCATTAATAGCGGCAGGTAGCGACAGTTGAGCGACTGTAGCAGTATTTTCACAGCGCCCGCTAGTAGTCGCTGTGCTTGGCCAGGTTCGGTTGTTGATAGCGACTGAGTCAGTGTGCAGTAATGTTGAATACGGGGTGACGAGTCCCTATTTGACAGGTTCCGCGATGTATGGGTGCGCATGATAGCGACTGGTCAGAGCGACCGGCTCCCACCATATTCATCAAAAAATCACGCTCAAAAAATTCTCGCGCTGTGAAATGCATGTTTAAACCCCAGAGCGCTGGCGGCGATGTGTTAAAAGTAGTTTTTTAACCCCCAAACCACCATATTTTTGGAAACCAAAAAAAACAAATTTTAAAGAATTTAGTAATATGAATACAATAATATCAGACCTGTAATATCAATTCTGCACAATTTTTTTTTTTTTTTTTTTACCTTAAAAAAATTATCTAACTTGGCAGAAGTGGTCACAGAATTTTTCACATTTAAAAAAAAAAAAAAAAACATTAATAACAATTAATTATGAATATTTAAAGATTGTTCCATTGAAATGCATTGGAGAGCACCAGGTAGCGAGAGGTCATACCTGTCGCTGTTCAAGGTCGGACGCTGGCGCTGTGGGCTGAGGCTGGAATAATGATGAATGAGTGGCTATCTGGCGCTATCTCAGTCGCTAAGCAGGATCGGCTTGATAAATGTGTCATTGTGGTGGGAAGCCGGCGTTCTCGTGGTGGTGCCCGTCATTACCGGTCGCTCCCCAGTCGCTACCTGTCGCTATTGCTTCATAAATAAGGGCCTTAATCTATCTGCCTTTTATTCAAAAATACATTGGATGCCAAATGGGATCATGTTATTTCATCTACTGAAGAATTACGAGAGTTGATTTTTATTTGGTTTTCACTTATATTTTCTGAACAAACAGTACAAACACTGGAGTTAAATCTAATTTTGAATTCTAAGCCACATAGCAACACTAGTGGGTGCATGTCTTCAGGACAACAGCTAAAGCTTCACTGTAGGGTCCTGTCCCTGTGATCTGTAGAAATTGCTCCATTTTAGTTAAAAATAATAGGGGTTATTTTAAAACATCTGTTTATTATGAATGTAAATGACATTGTATGTTTGGAGTGGCAAGGGTGGACTGGCGTTAAAATCGTAGCATTGATTTTGTGGAACAGATACTATAACGGGTGGGTATGCCTCCAAGCCATGATGCTGGAACCACAGCATCAATGAAGATGTGGGAAGTGGTTTGAAGTGTTAATTTCTTGTCTCATTGTATAGTAAATAAACATGGTCATAATATAAATGATGGTCAGAAAATGATGTAAAAACATGGTCTATATATACTAAATAAATGTGTATCAATTTTAAGTAAGACAATGTTTTGAAGTTACTAAAAGGCGAGGTCAATGCTCTTTGAGCCCCGTTTACCAAATCACCGAGTTGGGGAGATGGTCTACTAGGCCCCAACAGGTAACCTACCAATCTATATGTATTTAGCCCATTCCAGAATCAGACAGATATTGACTTGTCTTTTAAAATTAAAGTAGGCCGAAAGGGTAACACAGAGGCATTGCAAACATTTGGCACGCATGACTCAAGACAATGCACTGTGAGTTATATTATTAGTTAATTAGATAATCTGCAGCCTCTCATACATTCACTTTATGTTTCTATACCAGTTTTAAAAGCTGTTTTTAAACTATAGTTTTATTTTTACTGGAATGTTACAAGATATGCCAGCCCAAGGTGCTGCCATGACTTCAGACCAGACCAAGCACACTCCTGGATCCTACTCATCAGGAAGAGATGGGCAGCAAAAACCAGGGCTGTGGGATTGGTAAACCAAAGCCCAACTCCGACAACTCAATTTTATCAGGCTCCAAGTCTGTCTCCTTCAAAAATGGCCAATAATTAGTAATACATTTAATGTATTAAAATTGTAACAGGCTTTTTCTCACTATATCACTAAATCTTTATTGGAATACAATGCTGACTGTCAGGGGCAGCATCTTACATTTTCCAGTACTTTGCATTCACTTATAAACCCTTGCTCCTTTCGATTGACTCCTCTTTCTTTCTTTCTCTTTCTCAGTACCCAAAGGCGGAGCTGCTAAATGGGTTCTTTAGCTCTGTGTACACAAATGAGGCACAAGGTACCAATGTAGGTGTTGCTACTGCAAAAAATATCCATATCATAATTCTTAATTGGCTAAACATGGATATCATCCAAGAGAGACTAAATAATTTAAATGTTAATAAGACTACAGGACCCAAGAGTTCTTAAAGAACTCAGCTCATTTATTTCAGCACCTCTGCTTCGGATAATTGCAGACCTGTAAGCTTAACATCTATTGTTTCATGAGGCAGAGATGTAATATTGCCTCTTTACAAGACACTGGTATGCCCTGGAATATGCCCAGTTACAGGCATCCGTTCGTAGAAAGGACGCCCTCATTTTGGAAAGGGTGCAGCGGAGAGCCAGAAAACTAATAAGGGGAATGAAGGATATTAGTTATGAAGAAAGATTACGGGAATTAAATCTGTTTAGTCTTGAAAGGAGACGTCTGAGGGGGGGCATGATTACCTTGTATAAATATATAAATGGCCAATACAAAAAATATGGGGAACAATTATTTAAACTAAAGTGCTCTCCAAAGTTAAAAGGGCACTCCCTCCATCTGGAGAAAAAAGAATCAATACATAGCATAATTTATAATCAACATTACATTAATAATCAACTATATTGGCATCCTTTACCTGTCCCAGTTATAAGAGATGTTATCACTTTTCAGCCAGGATAACAGGCTCTGCACATACTGTCTTATGCAGCTGAAGTTTTGCATCTACAGAAATAGAAAGGTTGGCTCTGTAGCGCACAGTCACCTTTTTTATCTTACTATTCATTTTCTACCTTTTAGAAATACTATTAAATTTGAAAAACACAGCATTTATATAAGAAAGCCCAAGTTCAAATGATGGTTCATCTTAAAAAAGATGTTTCTGCACTAAACAGGTACCCAGCAACGCACTGTTGCCATTTTAAAACCAATAGGTTTTTTGCTATTAGACAAAAAATGTTATGATCAGCACAATGTCTTACTATCATGGATCATAAACATGACACAGGTCTAAATTGTATAGAAAAATATGGAAATATTAAAGCGGACCATTACCCGTTTCTACTCTAACCAGTGCTGGTCTCGCTCTTGGCGCATTCAAACAGGCTGGGGGGGCATCTGGAATGCTAGGGCCCCCGTCCCATGCATAACTCCCCAGAAAACCCGCAATTCTTACCTCTTCCTAGATCCTTGGCAGAGTATGCAGCCCTGTGTTTGGCCGTTGGCATCACATGGGTCGGGGTCGCGCCCTTGGCTCTGGCTGCTAGTGGGTAAATGGGTGTTGGTCGACTTTAACATAATGTTAATACAAGCTATATCATCAATAGCATACTTAAAATGCTGATAAATTCGCTGATGGAGTGAATGGGAACAATGCCCCATTCACCTTAACCCAGTGGATTCCACCTATTTGAGAGACTATATAATGGCTGGTACAGAGCACAAGGGTAGCCCCTGAAGGCCAATTAACATTTAGTTTTTCTAGAGTAGGTGCTCCCCAATGAACACCCTACCCGGTTAGTTGCTACCATGCCTCCTCCTATAAAATTGATTTAAATTTTATTCCATAATTATCAAAAAGTACATACAAACTTTTCAATGAACACAATGTGAGGATTTGTCTTTCCTACTACAAGTTACTGTTAAAAAAATAGAGTTGCTCTTGTTCCAATAATGCAACTCAAACATTGTTCATTATCCTATTACCTAATTGTATGAAGTGAACATGTTTTGCTTTCAAATAATTTGCTTTCTCAACACACTATTAGCCTGTAAATAAAGAGGTGCATATGCATATACAATTAGTAATTCATGAGTCCTCCCCATTTCACAGAAGTTTATTGGGAAAAATGCCCCATTAGGTTAAACGCACTTGAGAAGCAGTCTCATAACATGCAATATAGATTTGGTAGCGATCTCTTGGTAATGCAGGTTCTCAAAGTATGATTACATTTAAATAAATTCTAAAAATCTGTAATATTGATATTTTACAGCAAAAGAATGAATGCCATTGGCAAACTCACCACTTAGAGCACATACGTCTGTATGGTTTCCTATCTCTGCCCCTTATTGATATTCATTGGTAACTGGGAGTAATCCCATCTGCAATATAATAAGTTGTATGGGTTTTTAAGTTGAGGCTGTATAATATGTGATAAAGGGGAGCGATATGCCTGCTGATCTAAGTTCTTATGTGCTGTTTATTCTCAGGAGTCAACCGCTGTTGTGGACAAACTGGGTGAATGGGGCCTCCACTCTGGACCAGACGGGTGCATATAACATGCTCCAAACAGGAATGCCTCTAAAGGCTGTGACACACGCCATGACATTAGGGCGCTTCTGCATGCGTGGGTCTCCCCCGTTGTCAAACTGACTCTGTTTATTTGGTTGCACGATCCAAAAGGGAATGCTAGATGGCCAAAAAACAGGTGTGTCTCAGAACTGTATGCACCAAATTGATTCTCCACTGGTGAAGTGTGCATAAACCGGCCAGAACTTTTGTAATTTGTTCAAATGAGAACATATCACTTCTTTCCTGCACTGTTCAGCCATAAAAAAAAAATATATTGTTTCCTGAGACAGATCCTCGTCAATACTCATCTTCACCAAAATTGATGCCTACATTATTCATTGCAAATCATTAGCATGATAATACATGAAGTGATTCTAAGCTTCTTATAACCTCTAGTGTATTTCCAACGGGCAAATTTCCATTGTAATTTTAGGTAAATCATAATCATACATGTGTTAATAGGGGTCATTCCTTATGAAACTCATTCCGAAATGTTGCATTGTTGTTATTTGAAGAATGGGAGAAAACTGTTTATTGAGACCAGGAGTTTCAAGGCCTTTTAATAGGTGGATCCACCTAGCCTCCTTCTGTAACGTCCTGTTTATCATATCTACACCCCTTTGACACTGCACGTCAACCATATCAACCATTTTTCTCCAGCCAAGTCACCAGTGGTATCATCTATGCACACTGAAAAGCGTTATTCTTATACAGCATCTTTTAGAATGGAAATTTTGAATAATCTTTTTAGATAAGACTTAAACATTTTGCCCACTTGTTGACCAGATATAACCCACTCCACAGTTAAAGCAAGCATGTTATCTCTGTTTATTCTGCCCTGCAAATAATATTTTCAAGACAATATCTGATGTTTTCCCCATTAGCTTGCTGAATTCAACACACTCTGTGTTCTGTTATTTGAAACAGGTTTCATGGTCTGCTAAATCAGTTTATCACCACTATGGTTTCCCACCTCTGGTCTACCCAGTAGGGACTTCTGTGAGGCTCTTCATCTCACTTGTTTGCCGCAGTTTTATTACAGTTATATATTTTAATCTGTTTAGTATCTTTAACACCAGGGAAACTAGATTACAGTAAAATAATTATGTTGAGTGTATCTCCCTCAAGTGTAAAGTTACAAGGAACTTTCTTACCAAATGTAATCTAATTTTATTGAAATATTTGCAATTATTTTACAATTTGTAGTGACTTTTTTGTCAATAAAATCTTATTGTGTGTGAAATCCCAATTTCTCCCGATTACAGCGGTACCACATGTGTATTGGTAGACACCCTTTCCTGCCCCCCTCCTCCCAAACTGAAACAGCGCTTTAGGAGATTTTTAGATAAAATACAACTGTGCTAGGCGCTATGCGCACATTGCAGTTTTGCAAAAAATACAACCCTTTACATTTGAAATTCTCCCCACAAACTATATATTTGTGTGGAGTGTACCAGGTGTACCAGGCTTGTTGACATGGGTGAAGTTTTCTGGAAGTAATCCCTCAATGAATTCTTTGGTTGCACAGGGTTTCCCTAAAAAAAGAATAGAAAAGCAGAAACAAAGCCACATTTTCCTAAAAAATACTATATGCAAACAAGAAAAAACAAGTTAAATCTGAAAAAGCAACATCCCCCAAACAGAACGATACCCAACATACATAGCTCCTGTCAAACAAAGAGTTGCCAAACACACCAAAGTAAAGCATGCGCGCAACGGTAAATTTACCTGAAAAATTCAGCTCTGCAGACACCAGTGCACCTTACGCTTTTTCTACCAAAACAACCTTTTACATATGTACTTTCAGGGAATATATGGTTTGTAGGGGGTATTCTAAATACCCCCTACAAACCATATATTCCCTGAAAGTACATATGTTAAGCTTTCTAGGCATTTCTGGAAGTAATCCCTTGGAAGAATTCTTAGGTTGCACAGGGTTTCCTTAAAAAATGTATAAAAAAGCAGAATAAATAACATGTTTTCCTAAACTATCAATATGCGAACAAGAAAAAACTACCTAAATCTGAAAAGTTCCCCCGAGCAGAACAATACCCAACATGCATAGCTAATTTTAACCATTTTAATTGCTAACCTACTTGAGATTTTGTTACTCTCTGTTGACAGGTCATTTTCACCATTTTGTTTCTTGTTTAACTGTGATTTTTGCAGAAATTTTCAGGAAAACTGTATATATTTTTTGCAGCAAAGTTTAGGCTTTAACATGAAATGTCTTGTTTGTAATTTTTCTACTGTTTATTTAATATTTTTGAAAAAAAATATTATTTTTTAAAATTGTCTTTTTTCATCTTATTAAAGAAAACCATATTGCATGTAAAAGCCCCATTTCTCCCGATTACTATGGTACCTCATGTATCGGTAGCCCCCCGTTCCTGTCCAGAAGACCTCCCCAAACTGAAAAGAGCACTTTATAACATTTACAAATAAAATACAACTAATATTCACACTATAAAGAGTTAAATAAAAAAAAATAACAAATTGGTGTGAGGCGCCCCTTCCCTGGGGGGCGGTGTTGGGCATCTTTTTGGGAATTTTAAGGGTTAAATACCCTTAAAAATCCAAAATAAAATGGCGTTCAGTCCCCCCTACCCAGCATAACCAGCCTGGTACCAGCTATGGCGGCTTGTAGAACAGGGCACAGGGGCCAGCTTTGGTGGCCCCTGGCCCCTGCAGGCTACAAGCCAGCATAGCCCATGGCCATGGGCTCTTACCTCCCCCCCCCCCCCCCCTCCCGGGCTTTGGGGAGAGAAAAAATATTTTATTTTAATTTTTTTAATACTTACCTTCTATCCATTGCAGAGCACTGTGTGTCCCACGCTTATTATTTTGGCTTCTGCTCTCCTGCTGATGCTGGAAGCTTTTTATATCTCCCGGGGAGGGGGACCCCATTTTATTTTGGAATTTTTAGGGTTAAAATCAGCTTAACCAGCCCGGGACCAGCTATGGGGGCTTGTAGCTTTGGTGGCCCCTGACCTCTGCAGGCTACAAGCCGGCATAGCCTATGGCCATGGGCTCTTCTGCCCACCCTGGGCTTTGGGGAGGCAGGTAATGAGGGGGCTAGCAGCAGGTGACTTGCCAGACCCAGCACTTTGTGGACTGGTATAGGAGTCTCATGGACCCCTTACCAGTTCTCAAAGGGTTAACAGTAAAAAAAACACACAACACATAAAAAATGTGTTTTTTTTACTCACCTCCAATTGTCAGCTCCTGTGTCTCTCGCCGATCCGATGACAGATGCCGATGATCACCGGCCAGAGCAGGGGTTGCAGGAAATCAGAGCTTTCACTTCCCCCCTACTGCTCTGGCCAGCGATCTCCGGGCATCTGACAGCTGAGCCACCGAGAGCCGGGATGACACCCACATGGTGATGTCATCCGCCCTGCCCCCAAATGGGCGGGGTTACTCAGCAAGATATTCCAGGTACGTAAAATTTACGTAGTTGGCATTTAATGACAGGAGAGGCAGCTACGTAAATTTTATGTAGCTGGCGCTAGAAGGGTTAAACCATGCTTCCCCTGTGAAATGAGGCTGCATGATTGCCCAGCGTTGAACACATTTCCTGTTCTCGCCCTGGCTGCCAGAAATGCAGAAGCTGAGGGAAGCGGAGAAGATGCGCATCCCAGCATTCGGAATGCCCTCTCAGATCAGACCAACTCCCATTTTATGTCAAATGGATGTTTATCCAGGTTAGGTTGAAGAGCTCTTCAAACGTAATAGCATATAGATATTTTACTGGGGTTTAAGCTGAAGGTAACTTCAACCAGTATTTTGCACAAAAATGCTAACAGGATTATTACTATACAGTGTAATTGTAAGCACCTCTGACAACCTTCTATTTTAATACACTTATGTGAATGCCAGCTCAATTAAAGGGCATATACCGTACACATTTATTAAATGTAATTGCATTGTGTCTTTAGGGCGCTTCTCTATATTTTATATCTGTGCCTCAGTAGCCTAGAGAAACATGTTGACAAAATGACAGATTGAATTCCATATCAGCTGAATAAATGTGTTTCGGTCTGTTTTCTCTTTCTTAGTGTGCTGAGAAATCAACATGAGCGAGAATTCAAAATCCTTTTTTAGGTTTATCAAGACATGTCTATTTATATAACCCCTTTTTTTAGACAAAATTGGTTGACACTGGCTTTATAAGGGGCACTGATATAGCCTCAAGTGTCCGTTCAGAGATTTAGAATTTGGTAGACCTGAGATACTCAATATGCATGTTAAGGTGAACAGCCTGAGGGGAAATAGTTTGCAGGAATCTGCATTTTGACAGTTACACATTCAGCCATGATATTACAACACTAAGCTGGACAAGGGTTATCTTTTTGTTGACTACTGCTCTTTTTGTTGAGTACTACTGTAGTGCTCTCATAACTCATAGATGCATTTTCTTTATAGCTGGGGATAATTATATATATATATATATATATATATATATATATACCGGTATATATATATATATATATATATATATATATATATATATATATATTCCAGCTTGCACTGCCCCATCAGCAGACATTCAGTTCCACGGTGGGAGGTGTGCAAAGAGGGGATGCTGCCAGAGGCCCATGCTTGTGCTGTGGGACCAAATTGGGTATACCAGGGGGTTTTCACAATTACAGATGCCCCTAGAAAAGGTGATTGACAACCCTAGACTCTAGTGTCAGGAAAAATTGGTTTTGGTCCTCTTTAACTTTGACTGTTAGCTTGTAACAGCGGGGCTAGCTTGTCTACTGTATCACATTTGTAAAAGATTCACTTTTAATATTCTGTATGTACTGTCTGTAATTTCTGCTTTGTATAGTTCTAGGGGAATTGGGGGCACTATATAAATAAATAATAATAATGGTGTATTCTACTCAAGATGGTAAAAGTATTGTGGATCTCTTGTGCACATGTGACTACTAACCGAATCATACAGTCGTTGTAAATACGTTTACAAGAAATAAATACATGTGAGAAGTACAGTAAAAACCCAACTTTAACCTACGTAAGACTTCTTTTCTAAGCAGACCTACAAGGGGATTTGTGTAATATATTCATAGAATTCCCCTTCCAAAGGGATTCCATGAATATATTAAATAAACAGAACTACAGTTGCATGAGCATTAAATCCAACAGGGAATTTTTAGTATGCATTTCTGTATTTTTACAAGTGTATTGTAAACAACCACTTCTGTGAGCTGTGAGGTTCTGTGAATTTCTGACCACCTAAATCCTTGCTCCTGTGAAGCCAGTACTTGTTGGAATACCCTATGCAGCTGTTGCCATTCTTGTCATATCCTGTATGCCATCCTGCTTTTCACCACTGATGAGCATATTAGATGTGGCTAGTCACTGAAATCAAGTACACACACCTAAGCTGGCTGTGGAGTATGCTGTCAGCAGAAGATCAGTGCCTCCTACCTTGCTTGGAGGTAAGGTAAGTATTGTTTTTTTTTATTTTCAAGATCAATAATTCTTTAAGCAATGTATATATCAAGTAATGTATATGTGTATTGCCCCAGCCATATTTGGCTGCTTAAAGGAAACCTCTGGAATTTAAAATAAACATTTGTGTTAACATTGCCCCCCCATACCTGTGATTTACAAGTTTCCTGAATTCCTGTGTCTCTATGTTGCTAAAATGGGAGCAATGTATATATCAAGTAATGTATATGTGTATTGCCCCAGCCTTATTTGGCTGCTTAAAGGAAACCTCTGGAATTTAAAATAAACATTTGTGTTAACATTGCCCCCCCATACCTGTGATTTACAAGTTTCCTGAATTCCTGTGTCTCTATGTTGCTAAAATGGGAGCAATGTATATATCAAGTAATGTATATGTGTATTGCCCCAGCCTTATTTGGCTGCTTAAAGGAAACCTCTGGAATTTAAAATAAACATTTGTGTTAACATTGCCCCCCCCCATACCTGTGATTTACAAGTTTCCTAAATTGTGGCTCTATGTTGCTAAAATGGGAGCTTTCCTGGCCTTCAGTAAAGTCCCTTAGTATAGTTTTTGACTAAATATCCCAGAATCTGGATGAGCTTATCAGCAGCTTTGGCTAAATCAAGAAGCAGTAATGACCTCCCCAGGAGAGGATGCTGGCAGTAACCCTTTAGCTACTCGTACACAATATTGTGGTCCCCCATCTGAAGAAGGGGGTTAAATTATCAAGAGTCAGGAATTCTTTGTCAGGTACACTAAAACACTTGTTGGTATATGTTGCTAAGGTAAACACATTGTTGCTAGATAACTAATTTTTCTTTTACGTAACAGAGTTTCAAACAAAAAGAAAATAAAATATCAGATAAGCTCAGGACATCATTTTGGCACACAAAATAGAATTTTTTAAAAATAGAATCTGAAGTGGAATTACCCTTCTGGAGTTACTGAACTTGAAAATAAACAAAGACAATTACCTCCAACAAGGTCTATCCCAAGCTCTGGTTCTTCTGTTTTGGTGTGTGTCCTTGCATTCAGTGACTAGCCAATGGTGGACTGTCAAAAGGAGTCGTGCACATAGAATGTGACAAGAGGCACCAGTTGTATGGTGTTTGCCCAACAACCTATACTGGGGTCACAGGAGCATATATTCAGGGAATTTCACCCAGAAGTGGATGTTCACTATATACTTGTCAAAAAACAGAAATGCAGCAATATGCTTACAATTCCCTGTTGGATTAAATGTTCATGCAACTGTAGTTCTGTTCATTTAGTATATTCATATAATCCCCTTGAGTTACATAAATATAATTAAAGCTTCTCTTGCATAGACAAGAGCCTTTAGTTAACTGTATAGTGTTTATCATTTAAAGAAAAATTTTAAAATTGCTGTCCTTCAGTTTAATTTTTCTATTGTTAAAGCCCTAGGGGAGGCAGGAAAAGGAACATTATAATTTGATAGGATGTTATGTTGTATGCCTTTAAGTAGTCTGAGTTGGAAGTTCTTTACTGTTTTAGATATTTTTCAACTGGTACTGTATAATTAGGAGGAGGAAACCTTAAAGTAGGTATTTTGCCACAATCAACTGAAAATTTACATTATAGTGATTTTACATACTTGTATTTAAATGTCTGTGTAATCAAAATACAGATGCGTCATCATTTGAAAGATCAAGTATAATTCCCCTAGAAAAAAAAATTGTAATGACTTTTTCCAAGTGGTTCATCCAGATACAGCACAAATCATTGTATGTGGGCGAAGGTGGTCACATTACAATAAACTTTTCACACAAATCTCTTTTAAACAACTGCTGGGCAAGATGGTGCTGGTCAGCAGACAGTGTAAACTTGCATCAAAAAAATAAGATAATCACCTGTTTGAGACCTGTCAAAGGGCAGTGGGGCCTCTGTGTGATCGAAATGCCGGTAGGAATAAAATCCATGGGTGGCATGATACTTGGGGTGGAGGAGTATTTAAACTAGAGATGAGAGGAGAGGCGGGGAGGCCGATTCATTAATAGCGCCAGGTAGCGACAGATGAGCGACTGAAGTATGACGCTATGAGCGCCGCTAGCGTACGCCGCGGGCGGTAGCGATTCGCTATAGCAGGCCTCCTCGGTCGCTACCTGGCGTTGTTGGGAACAACGCCTACATTGCTGAATATGATGTTTCAGATCAGCTTTGTAGGCGCTGTCATTTTGACACACGCTATTCAACACAGCGCCTGCGCTTTGCTTTGCTGTGGGCTTGAAATTAATGTTAGCACCTTCAGAAGTAAACACATTGCAACATGTTTCTTTTTAGTATTTTTATTTTGGTTTTAAATGTTTTTTTTATGAAAGTAAAATTTTGAAATTAAAGTTCTGAATTTTCAGGGTGTTTATCGGGGTGCCTGAAAAAGAATAAAAAGTGCAGTTAGTATTTATATTTAATGTGGCTTTTTCGCAGTAAAAAACTAAAGCAATAATTTTTTAAGAACATTTTGGTCCAACTTGCACAACAACCCTAATTGTTATGTTGGTCAACTTCCACCCCCCCTTATAGAGGTTTTGGTCATCTTACAACCCCTTATAGTGGTTTTGGTCATCTTACACCCCCCTTATAGTGGTTTAGGTCATCTTACACCCCCCTTATAGTGGTTTTGGTCATCTTACACCCCCCTTATAGTGGTTTAGGTCATCTTCCCCCCCCCCCCTTATAGTGGTTTAGGTCATCTTCCACCCCCCCTTATAGTGGTTTTGGTCATCTTACACCCCCCTTATAGTGGTTTTGGTCATCTTACACCCCCCTTATAGTGGTTTAGGTCATCTTACACCCCCCTTATAGTGGTTTAGGTCATCTTACACCCCCCTTATAGTGGTTTTGGTCATCTTACACCCCCTTATAGTGGTTTAGGTCATCTTCCACCCCCCCCTTATAATGGTTTTGGTCATCTTACTCCCCCCCTTATAGTGGTTTTGGTCATCTTACACCCCCCTTATAGTGGTTTTGGTCATCTTACACCCCCCTTATAGTTGTTTATGACAAATTATGATTGGAGCCAACAAATATTTCCCCTGTAGTGCAGTACTTGGATTAGAGTGAAGGGTAGTTAGCTTACCGCAAAAAACGAAGTGATCATGCTTTCCCTTAGCTCAAAGCCAGTCTGGGTGTCCTCATTTGTTTCTGCGGCCAAGTTGGGGATTTCGGGCACCAGTGCTGTTTCTTCAGGTGATTGGATTCTGTGGCATATACAAAGATTGTGGAGCACACAGCAGGCGAGGATGATCTTGGAGACCTTTTGTGGACTGTACAGCATCTCTCCTCCTGGGCGTGCCAAACAGAGAAAGCGTGCTTTCAGCAGGCCGATGGTTCGTTCCACAATGCTTCGGGTTTTGCGGTGTGCTGCATTGTAGCGTTCTTGGGCAGAGGTCTGTGGGCTTCTGACTGGAGTCATCACCCACGTCCTCTGCCCGTATCCCTTGTCCGCTGTGGGAAAAACAAGGAGAGAGACAGCAATTAGTACTAGTACATGTTTTTGGTTTCATTTTTAAAAATTTCGCTTACTACGCCACATATTTTATGCCAAATACTTTGACATGGTTAATTATTTACCCAGTAGCCAGCCAGCTGGCATTTCGTTGTTCTCGAACTTCCGGCACAGGACTGTCCGCTGCAGGACGTAAGAATCGTGGCATGAGCCGGGGAACCCCGATCTCACGGCCCGCAGCTTCATTTCATGGTCACAGACCACCATAATGTTCATCGAATGATATTGTTTTCGGTTCCTAAAATACAGCTCCTGTGCACGGGGAGGGCGGAAAGGGATATGTGTACCATCAACGCACCCTAGCACATTCGGGATCCCTCCCATGAGATAGAATGCATGTTTTATTTTGGCAACCTCATCCTCATCCTCAGGAAACTTGATGTAAATAGGGATCAAATCACAAATCGCCAGTACTACCTGGATTAATATGCGGCTCATTGTAGCCTGGCTGATCCCGCTGAGGAGGGCAGAGGTTGCCTGGAAGGTCCCTCGTGCCAAAATATTCAAAGTGGCACACAGGCGTACTATGCCTGGAATGGAACGAGTGCGTTTGGTGTATGGCTCGATTTTGTGCTTAATCTGATCATATAGGGACTGTAGTGCAGCACGATTCAGACGGAAGCGGCTCCTGATCTGCTCGTCACTTAAGTCCCATACTGAAAGGCGGATTCCAAAGGAGCGGAGTGCCCTAAGCCGCACCCCCCTCCCTGTCCTCCTGCTCTTCCAGCATTCTCACACATCCATCCACCCATACCCCATACATCACCCTCTTATCCATCACACACTCAACAGATATACAAAATAAGCCAAACAAAACAAAAAACCACAAACACACCACAAACACAAACAATCACACTCCTCACACACTCACTACAATGCAGCTCACCACAAAACCAGAAGTATAGTGGTCAGAACCACCAGACTGCTGAAAAACAGCTTTCTAAGTTAGGCACAACCAAGAGGGGAGTTGCTGCACAGCCCACAAAAGGCCCCAAAATCAAGCCTCACTTGCTGTATGCTCCACAATATTTGCATATGCCAACAAAATCAATCTCCTAAAGAAACAGCACTGATGTCAGAAATCACCCAACAAGCCACAGAGAGTGAGGACCAAACCCAGCCAGACACTCAAATGAGCTAAGGGAACCAAGCACCACACCACAGCCTTTGCCACAGTGTAACAATACCAGAAGCTTGCCAAATCCAGCCATTTATACTTCACTTTGAAAAAGGACAGGTCCGCTTTGCCGCCTTTTGCGTTGCTCTGCTATTTCCGGTCTCCAATTAGCTGACCCAGGTGTGTGAAACGGAGTGCGCACGCTCACGCTAGTAGCGCTACTAGCGTACGTGAGCCTAAACTTGCGTGCATTAACGGACATGGCAGAAAATTCTGTGGTGGGCCAATGAAAGGTAAGCTGCTGTTTCTTTAAATAGCCGTTAGTATAGCCACATGTCACAAGTGTTTAATATACATGAGTACATTGTTGTCTTTGGTTGTGTGTTGTTTGGTTAATGAGGTCTGTAATGAGTTAATTGCCTACCACACATGGTTCAGTCAGTGCAGTGGAGGTGTTGCTACAAGCACCTGGCCAGTATGTGTGAATCTATTAAGTGGACCTGTTTGTGATTGGCTGTTAGAGCACATAAAACCTGCCCAACCCAAAAAGAGAGCGATGCCATTCTGTAGTCTGCATGCGTGCTTGTTGGTTGTGTATTGGTGTGTGTGTGCAGCTACAGGATGGAGCCAAATTCAGGACATCTGCCGGCCACAGCAGGCCTAAGTAGGAGTGTGGTGGGTGCTGTGCGCAGACCTCCCTTAAGGAAAAGGGCCCAGCCTGAAGGTGGTGCAGCACCCCAGGCTAAGCGACCAGGTGCCAAGAGGGAGCCTGAATTTAATTTGGCAGAGAATAATAATCTTGTGCGCCTTACCCTTGCTAAATGGGAGCTGCTCTTTGGCTCCCAAAGCAAGTCAATAGGCAAACAAGAAAGAAGCAAACTGTGGGATGCCATTGGTGAGCTTACTAGCAGTGCTCCACACCCACGTAGTGGCCCATCCTGCAGGAAACGCTTCTACACTTTGAGAGGGGCCCTTATAAAAAAGATGAATCACGATCTTGATGTCGAGAGTGGGACCATCCAGGGTCCAAAGAGTACCTACAGGCCGTATGAGGAGATGCTGAAGGGCAAAATTCCACTTGCTCGGCTGCAGGGTGTGGATCCTGGGGATGACACCACAGGTTGGACTGAAGGTACATATTTTCTGTCTATTTTGTGATGGTAATGTTAATGTATGTGATTTGCTTTGTCTCTTTCTGGCCAACTAACAGTAGGAGTCCCAAGAAGATAGACAGCTCAGAAATCCCCTGAGATATTTCACCTGGGAGCACGGACAGACCTCTGTAAGTCCCAATTGTAGTAATGTGCTGCAGGTCCAGCTCACCAAGTGTGATAAAACATAACATTTAATGTAACATTTTAAAATATAGCATGACCTGTGTGGAGTGAATATCCTGGGCTCCCCATTCAAAGGTAACGCGTTTCGGGGTTACCTCACCCCTTAATCCTACCTTAAGTGCATGTCTATCATTCCTCTTTTTGATTTGTAGGCCAAGTGACTGGTTCATCTTTGGACCCCACTTCCGATGTTGCAGGTCAACAGGACCCTGTTGGTGTGTATTGCAATAAATAATGTATCCTTTATGCAGTTTATGTTACAATGGTTGAATTTGGTTAGTCTAATAATCTACATGTTTGCTCTGTCAACTTGAAGATGCCTATTTTGAGTGCTTTTTCCATCCCCAGGGTCAGTCTAATAGTTTTTTGAGTGATTGCAATGCATTTTTTGGGTATATTTAAAGACAAACATTCACCCAAGTAGTTGGAGGAATATTTAGAGACATTAATTGTGTCTTTTAGTTGGCCAGAATATCGGAAGTGGCTGTCCGGAAAGGGCCCTTCACGTTGAGGCTGCCAGAGATGAGAATAAGTTGTTTTTGCTTGATTATCTAGTATGGATTTTTGCAATACTTTTGTGGTACTTTATTCGGCCAACTTGTGTTTAAACATGTATTTTCAAGGGCAAAGCTCGAGTGAGGGCCCCACTCCAGACATCTGGGAGATGGCGGGTATGTGTAATTTTAGCAATGTGTCTGATCTTATTTGGCCCAATTATTGCCTCATATTCCTCTTACATACATGTTAGCAATCTGAGTTTAACAGATGCCTTTTGGCTAGTGTGTAATCTTGCACTTTGTGGAGGTATGGCCTCGATAGGCTATCCATGTTACATTTGAGTTTGGTCCACTGACCTACTAACCTGACTTTCCTGTTTAGCTTATGCCAACTTGCCGGAGCTCTCTGATGTGGATTTGCCCCTCTCTGGCAGCCAGACCCCGCTCCTACCTGTGCCGGACGTCACGGAGGTAACATGGCTGATTTAGAGGACCAATAGCCACATTGGCATGTTCGTGGGTAGGCCATGAACCAACCTGTCACATTTCCTTTCTTTGTTGTTTTGGCAGGAGGCGGGACCAGAACCCCAAGCTGGGACCTCTTCCCAAGTGCCATGTGGCCAAGCTTCAGAGGCTCAAGCAAGGGTAAGTTGTATTGTTACAGTTTGGGCAAATGATTTGGAGGGGCATAGCTGCATTGGTTCTGTTTGACTAAAATGTTGTTTTCTATTTTGTTAGGCTCAAACCAGAGCAAGAGGAGGTGTGGCACCAACCAGTGCAGACTTTTACGAGCTAGGGGTCCGGATGCTGGAGGACTACAGTCGCCAACAGCCGCGTGATGTAACTAATGAGCGCATTGCGGCATTGGAACATCAGGTGCTGATGTGTCAGCAACAAAATGAGGCCCAGCAGCGCCAGATAGACGAGTTGCGACAAGGCCAACAGCAACCAACTAACTAGGAACTTGTTCGCCTGTCAAATCTGATGGAGCAATCTCTCTAGCGCCAGGAACAATCTCTCCAGCGCCAGGAACAAAGTTTGTTGTTGACACAACAGCTCATACAACAGCAGTCTATTTTTTTTTCTGCACTGTTGGCCCCCAACACCGCCCCTAGCAATGACTCCCAACCTCCCCGGCCCCCAAGCCAAGAATATTAATTTGTTTGTTGTAATTTTTTGGGGAAATATATTTGATTACCCCACCTCTAAATTGTGTTTTTCCTAAGACATAGCTAAGAACACAGTCAGGGATGAGTATCTTGATCTACATATGTAAATGTAGGCAAAAATTAATGCCACACATTGGTGACCATAGCTTACTATGGTTTACACATTAAATGGCTACAAAGGTATGCCAAAATTTACACACGAATGGGTTTGTAGACACTCAAACTATGCTTGACACAACACACTGTAATTAACAAAATACAAAACATTTGTCCGCAAAGTGCATAAAACCAGGGGCCAGTCATCACCCCACCCTAGCGACGCCTCTTCTTGGCCAGCAGCATAAGGCGAAGACGCCGGATCGACCGCCACAGTCTGCGATGCTGGTTTTCACAAGCTGTAGAGAGTAGAAAAAAAACAGATTAAAAAAATCGAATGTGACCTCAACAGACACAGATGTAGCAATGTAATGTCAGTGGGTCCAATTAGCTGACGCTCACATTAACATTGTTGCCCACTGTGCCCTTAGGTGTTACCATTATATGAGTACTAGTGGCTGGCTTAAATGTGTAAGAAAGACAAAAGGAGGAGTAATGCACACCACACTTCAAAAGTAAATTGATTCAAAAAGTTTATGTTTGCCAAAAGGTGATCTACAACAATAATACAGACTCAGACGCAAGTAATCATGGGCTAATAAATTGTGAGTACAACAATATATATGGTCTGATCACAACCCTGTGTTCAATTACAAATCTATCACAAATGCTCCACCATATCTTGGAAAAGTGTTGGATGGGTGGTACACTGGTCGGAGTTAATTGCACCCTTTTCCAGATTTATAATTGAAGTGGTATAATCATTTGATGGAGTGCTGGACCTATTTGTTTATAAATATTCTCTGGCTTAAATGTGGCCACAACATCCCAAGCATACATTTACTCTTAACTCTTGGGAATAAAAGAAGGTATAAGTCCCAGTGTGAACATTTATGTGTTTAGTCACAGCCAAACATCAGGGCCTAAGTCCTAACGAGTAAACTAGTGTGTCCAAGAATCTTAGAGGTCACGACCTAAGCAGGCCCATTTGGTTGGGTAGAAACCACAATTTGTCTCTATGTGGCAAACTCAAGAATGTGAGGCAACAATCAAGCATGCAGACATGCATGTAGGATTGTTGGCCAAACACATGTAACCTAGATGTGTGTTGATTAAACACATTGACTATAAGACAGAGTTCACAATTCTTTAGACATATGAAGTGGGATGTACTCACCATCGCAGCTGTGGCGGGGGCCCATGCTGCTGGCAGTCCCGGGAGGTGTGGTGGTGATGTACACCGGCTCCGTCTGCATGGCCACATCTGTCAGGAGAAAACAAAAGAGAAAAGCAAAATTAGTGGGCCAATGACACATGACTATTTGTCATCCATCTGGTTATGGAGTCTGCCAACTCAAATGCTTGCATGGTTACACACATGTTGTCCGACATTAGCATCTTTCATGGTCCATGAGTTCATGTAAATTCTTTTGGGTTGCAACATGGACACATAAAGATAATGTGCCAATAACCTTGACAGTGCAATGCTAAGGACTAATTTGCAGTTTATTGTAGAATGTTACTAGTGTGCAACATGTGTTAGCCGGAACAACTTAACAAAATAACACATTTGCTAGCCCCCATCATGGTGTGGACAGAAACATAGGGGTGGTTGCCATTTGTATTGCACTGTAGTGGGGTTTGTGATATTAATGTACATTATCAAACCAGCTTGTACTATGGACCAGGAAACATGTGTCTGTTAAAAGTGGGCCAAGACCCAGGATTGATACTATTCTGTGTTTTGGTCCACTTTGGCAGAGCACAACAATCTGAGTGAGACACCGTCCGCCGCCGCTGCCTTCCGCGCATCACTCCTCCAGTGTGTGCGCACGCGCAGGCCATTATGAAACAGAGAGCGCAGGCGCACACACATCTAGAGGGGCACGCAGGAGGGTGCGGCGGTGGCTTCTGCCACCCCCAATGAGGTAAGGAGTTTGTGGGCTTTTTGGGGGGGGGCCCTGGGTGAGGGAGGTGATTGGGCATGGAAGCTTAGAGATTCCAAGCACAATCAACAATGGGTGTTGGTCCACTTTAAGGAATGTCATAACATATGGAATGTGAGGGATAACAACAAACACTTACCACGACTATGCCCGTGGAGAAGGCGTTGCCAAAAGGCCATGGAGGTGCCGCCTATATGATGCCCTGCAAATTAGAGAGGAATGGCAAGGGCTAAGTACAAATGGCCAGATGAAACCTGTCACAGACTAACAATGACAAAATGTGCACTCACCAGGGGATGATCCGCCACTTGAAGCCCAGGGAGGGCTCTGAAGAGGAGGCGGGGAGCCTCGGCTCCTCACACTCTGCTCAGAAGATCCCCCAGCCAAATGGCCACCCTCCTCCCTCTCACTCCCTGCTCCTTCAGGGAGTGTGGGAGAGTCCATTCCTTCCACCCCACTTGGACTCCCCACTTGAGAGTGGCCCCTTGGCTGTTGAGACTCCTCAGAGTCAGAGGAGTTACCCTTAGATGTGTTAATTTGGTGGTATATGCTCACTTTATACTATATATGACTTTAAACTATAGATGTTCACTCTACTATAACTATCACGAATATATTCATCTATTCTGGAATAATATGTATATATTGCATAATTTTGTATAGGGTATATAAATGGCATCCTTCTTTATAACCAGAAAGAGATAATATCTTGTGTATAACGTCACTTAGTAAGTAAAGTGATACTGATTTTGATTCTAATGATTACAGAATAATGCATGTCTCTAATACCAATATGCAAAAAGCCCTTAGTGTCAAGAAAAATCCATATATGTAATGTACATGGCAGAATGATTTTTGCTTGATAGTGCTTCTTTGAGGTGTCTGTTCTTTGAGCCAGCCACTCATCAATGCACAACCCTTCAACTACGATATTACAAGTATGGTTAATTTTCAAATCAATACAAAAAGCAGAATATATAAACAATGCATTTGTAAAAGGTGACAAAACTACATAGAGATACAAGCAACGTACACTAGTCTTGCAACGGTAAGGGGTGTGTTCAGTATATTAAGCTCAGTATTATAAATACAACCACTACACTATTATATCAAAAAGATCATACATGCAAGTACTAATGAGCATACATAGTGAATGCTGACTGACCTTTAAAACAACAATTTATCAACCAATGTTTTGTATAAATATAAGCCAATGTAACACAGACATAGGTAAGTCTCTATGACCCTTAATCTAGGATACAGAAACACCCTAAACACTTAAAAGCAGTCAAATATATATGGAAAAAATCCTCAACCTCACTGCAAAACAATTCCTAAGTGCAATACTTAAATTGGTCCCAAAGTCTTAAAAGCCTTTTTCCCTGAATACCACAATTGACCACAGCAGGAACGTGGAATTAGGTCATTATCCCTGACAGATTACCCCTGTCTTGGGCCTTTAGGTAGTGGTAACCAGTTGGGGGTTTGACATGCCCCCTAGGTGCCTTTTTAAGTGGACTAAAGATGTTTGGTATGCCTTAAATGAAATGTTGAAAACGGAAACTGGCTGCTAGGGATGCAAGAGATCCTGTACATTTCCTTTTTTAGGAGGCGTTCACATAGTCATACCACATGAACTTTAGGATGACAGTGACAGGAACTACCTGCTTATTTGTGGTTCATGTCTTATTTTTTTTATCTCATTGTAAAGTCACTGCAGCCCAGCCCTTCAGAACTCCTATTTTAATATCCAATTAGTGGCAAGGGAGATTGACATGCTGACAGAATTTTTTTTTTATCTGGTAACATTAGTAAAACCATTTGCTGTAATGGCATAGCCATTAATGATGAGAAGAAAGATTCTTTGCACTCTTTATTTTTAGTGATAACTGAAAGTTTTGTAGTGGCAACTTGAAAAAAAATGTCAGAATGGCAATAGATCAGTTAAACTACAGCAATAAAAAGCCTCTTACCTTGTAGATTTTTCTTTTCTGATGACATTGGAAACAATGCGCTTTGGCATTGCTTTAACACATACCCAAATATGCTTTATATCCTTTGTTTTTCTAAGCTACAGATGGCTTGATTCAAAAGCAATATAATGAGTTTTAATATGTCATTGCTCATAAACTGCTGCTTTCAAATTTTGTGGGCAGAGATGGAAATAAATGCTACTAATACACATGAATTAAGAAAAATAAAATCCAAACATTTCACCAGTAGCCGGTAGAATGGTGGGAAAGGGGGGTCATTAGACCTATTTTAAACCTGATTAAACGGAGAGGCAATCGTGTCACCAGGTGACTTTCAGATCAACAGAAATAAACCACGCTGGAATTTGTGATGTTCTTTGATGTGTAAATACTTAAATAGCAATATCAAGTAGACATAACAATTTGGTGTGTAGCTATAAATCATTGTCAATGAATAGCAAGATTTAAGGCTACCTTCACATTGTGGTGGAAATGCACAAATACAGCGCAATACACAATTTTGTGCTGGGATGTGCTTCCATTGCAGTGTGATGCAGCAATAGCAATACATGCTGTCCTGCACCACACCATTGTTTTCTACAGAGCAGAGACAGCACCAGCAGTGACAGCAAGTGAAGGCCCATGAAAGCGGGGGTGGAACATCAGCGAGGGAGTGGTATGTGTCAGCGATTATGGCAATTTGACTGCACTGCAGATAAAGTGCCAGGCAGGCTCCTTACCTGCTGTGCCCATGAGCTTCTGTGACCTGTGTCCTGTGGACAAAATGCTCCATGGAGATTTTTGAAAAACTCGGGAAACAGATGTGAAAGCCCGTTTGCTTTCATGGGCTGCATTTTCTTCCCATTTGTCACTCTAACATGACACAAATAGGAAGGTGTGAAAAGTACATGCTATTGGAAAAAAGGGGAGTTTTTTGGGGGGTAATCATCTTATTTTGTGCAAATTTGACTGGACTGCTGTTAACAGTCTAGTAACATAACAGAGGTTATCCAGATTTCCCAGACTCTCCCACCAATGTATTAACTGTGCTGGGTTTAAAGAGACCTTCTAGCACAACACACAGTAAAAAGCAACATAAAAAAAAATCTGCACCTGAATAGGTTTTGAAATGGAACAGTTCTACAGATGAGTAGAATTGCTGCAATTTAATGAAGTCTAATTTGTTTGTATATATATAGATATATATATATATTGATATAGACAGGGCCGGATTATGAGGGGGGCCTCAACCACTTGCCCTGCAAAGGGGGCCTCCACCAACCTTTGGGTTGGTCCAGTAGTCTTTTCAGTCTTTGGTCTGACGGGCCGCGGGCCAGCAACAAGCTGTCGGCGGCAGTGGGGGCCCCCGCGCCTGGGCAGCCAAAGCAACCACAGGGCAGGACGTTAAGCCTATAGCAGCAAAGCAGCCAATTGGCGGCTGTTCAATGCACATAAGCCACCAAGCGCAGCCGCTGGCAGCTAAATGTGAGGAACTGTTTTCCGCTGGACCATGCTGGGTGACTACACTTGCCCAGAATGGCAAAGCAGGAGTCCCCGAGCAGCACGCATCTGCACAAGGGACTTGATCAGATGTTCCAGTAAGTAGGGGGTGCCAGACAACCACCAGTTACTTGGCTGGACTGTTATTTTAAAGGAAAAATATCTGGGACCTCCACCAGGTTTAGAATTTTCGGTACATCTCTTAAATATGGGGGATTTTTGTTCCATTTAAGCCCAGTATATTTAACCCAACAGGGGACTCTTCCTATAGTGGATTGTGACCTTGTAACTATGAACAAGTAAATAAAAGACTGATTTTAAATATAAATGGTCTTGATGCCTTTTAATAATTTGATTCACCAGCAGAAGGAGAAACTCTCATATTGCTTTTCTCTTATCATGTTTTAGGGTGGTTGAAATATACTTTTTAGTTTATTTTTTTTTAAAGTTGTCCAAAACCTGTGTTTTTCATTATTCTGGGATTTGGTACATGCCCCGGGGGCATCCCCAATTTTGGATACGCCACTGTGTCAAACCCCCAGTTTGTACCATTCTTCTGTCCCACTCGCGTGGTCTCCCGTTCAATCACCGCCGAATGCCGTGCATATTAATGCCTGGCATATGGCTTTGTTTAGGGACACAGGCCAGCATATGGGAGTGGAAGACGCCGCATCTATGGGCTCCTGCCAGTGTGTTGCATGCTCCCACCCAGGGCCGTATTTAGGATTCATGCTGCCCTAGGCACCTTTAGGTAACATGCTCCCCATTGTTAAAGAGGACCACTTGACTCCCTCTTCAGATTCAGGATGCCCTGCTGTGTGTAACCCCCACAGGTCACCCAGAAACTCACCTTCTTTCCTCGGTCCAACGAGGCATCCCCACTATCCCTTTAGCAGGGTGCATTTGTGAATGGCCGGTGCGGACATGGTCCCTGTTAGCCCTGTTAGTGGGGGATGCGTCTGCTGGGCAGGAGCAGATCCGAGTACACTAATTGGATGAGAGGCTGCACATGCATTGTAGGGCTGGGCTAAGATGAGTTAGATTGGACAACCTGGGGGGTTTCACACAAAACCCAGGATAGTAGGAATCCTCTTTTTGGTCCACTTTAAAGGGATCTCTAGCCAAATAGACCTTAGGTCCACCCGTCTTCTAAGCACTGTCCTGGCTGCCAGTATGCCTTGTACTACCTGTTAGCTGCTATTCCCTGCTGTTCACATAACCACCAGCAGATTTACCAAGTGGCCTTGAACCCTGATTGGCTGTTTGTTGCCATGCGAATGACAGCTGTAGGTAAAAAAGTGCAAGCGGTAGGTATTGGGGCTTTTGGGTCTGGGGTTGCCATGGAAGGGATAGGGGACAGCAGGAAGTGTCAGAAGGAAAAAAAAGTGGGTTTAAAGCAGAAATAGCACCTGGCAGAAGAAAAAGCGCAGTGGGCATGGATAGTGGCAAAAATTAATATGGCAGAAAGGATAAAAAGACACAGCAGAGGGAGGCAGAAATGAGAAAGCGAGCACAGTGTGCATCAAGAAGGCGCAGAGTAGAAAGAAAGTTGTTTGCATAAAAGGGAAAAAAGGGGGGATACAGGCAGCAGGAATGTGGGAAAAAGAGGGAACAGCTGGCTGCACGGCAGGATGAAGGGATTGAAAGGAGAGAAATAGGCAGCCAGAAGCAGGCACAGTGAGCAGTGGTTAGCAGGAAGGAGGAGGGAAATTGACTAGAATGAAAAAGGTATAAATTTTGAAAAAAAGGCACATGAAGGAGGCTGTAAGGAGGATTTGCAGGAAGTTGTGACAGTAGATATTAGGAAGACACAGAGTGGGCAGAAGCAATCACCATCACACTATTAAATAGACATACTGAGCAGAAATGACCAGCTCCATCCCCTGTGCTGCGTTTCTCACATTTCAAATCCCGGGAGACACAGCAGATGATGACGTGGGGGGGAGGGTTACTCTAGCTAAGGTGGGAACTTACACAGACACATGCAAATTAGGCAGAGCAGGGCAGAAAGGGGTGAGGGGGAAACACTGAACCTATTCTGAGCAGTGGGCAGACCAGTCTGCTGTCACTCGTGCTCAGACCAGCCTCTAGTCACTGAAGGTTTTTCTTCTGGTGTCCTCAGAGGGGTGCTGCAGCCTGGCTGTCCAGTGTCACCTTTAGTTCTAATAGTTTTACTTAGTTGTGTCGTGTGGAGGAGAAGAAACCCAGGATCCTGCATATGGCGAGTCAAGGAGGGGGCCATGTAAGGAAGCTTCTATATGTCCATAGAGTACATAGCAACACCACAGTTCACCACAGTTGGATGCTTTTGCTGAGAAGCGCTGAAGGAGCTGGGTGTCCTTAATAGATACTGGGTCATACCATGTGCGGGTGGGGGTGGGGTGTTTAGGGAAGTGAAGATGAGCTTAAACCAACTGTAAAAATGAAAAAAAAACACAAAACAGCAGTACCTGTAGCATGCTGCTGGGGCCCCGTACCAATACTAATGCAATGCAAAAGCTGCCAGATGTATAGATTTGTAATTTCTCTATGTTAATTCACTACCAGCATCATAAGGTGCCCACATACATACATGTTCTTTGCCCCTTTTTTACACTGCACTGTGTACCTTCAATTAAACTTACAATATGCTATGTTCAGTGTATTCCTGGACTAGTGTATGTCTTAAGGGGGGTTAATTTAAAGGGATACAGCAGGCTAAGACACTTTTTAGACCATTGTGTCAGACTACATATTGTTCTAAACTAGGTATCAAGGCTTACAGTTTGACCTTATGATTTATTGTTTGAAGTAAGTGGGTGTGGCCCTTGGAGCTGCAATGTTGCATAATAATCATCATAATAGGTGGGGTCTGTAAGAGCCCAATGTTAAGCTTTAAACCCCTGGCTGTGCTCCTCTCTCTCTCCCAGTTGCTAGTGTTCTTGCACATTGGATAGAATCCATTTATGCACACCAGCAGAGTAATTTCTAATCCAAAGTGTCCTGTTCCATGGCTGTGATTGTGCCACCTAGTTACAACCACAAGTACACAGACATCAAATGCTGATTAGGTGTGACAGTGATTCGAACACTAAATAGCTGCCCATATGCCCTAATTAGGGCCACATTCGAAGGTGCAAATCACAAGGTAGGGAGTAAGGCCAGAAAGTGCTGGCTATGATGGCTCAGGCAACACAGAAACCTATGATTGGTGGTCTATATCAAAGGTATTACAGAGGTGTGCCACTACTCTTCGTCTTGTTTCTACCTCCAGGAGCAGCTGTGTGCTATAAAGAAGAGAGAGGGCAGCCATCACGAGGCAAGCTGCTGAATTATAGTTTATGCTCTTTACCTACAGAGTCCCTTTAAGTCTAAAACTGAAGTAACATATTATTTTTGTTTTGTAATATTTAATAAAGAGTTTCTTTTAAATACAATATATATAAATGAACACTGGTGTCATAAGAGGCACAGCGTGACAAACAATAATATTATAAAGAGAAATTGAAAAAAACCCAGAAAGAGAAAAAGAGCTGCAGACATGAACAATATGCGGTTGATCAACTAACAAGGAACAAGAACAAAATATCTAGTTAGCATTATTCAAAATACTGAGTCATTGCAGATTATTAGGATTTGTTTTTCATTGTATCATCTCAAAGAACAAGTACAGCCTATTGCCTGAATTGGTAAGTGCAAACATATGTATATGAAAAAAAAGAATAAAGTGGCTCGCTTGAAACCCCTGTGATCTACAAGATGTGTAAGCATTAAAACGGATCTTACAGTATTAATTAAAATTTGCAGGTCTGCCATGGTTTATGTACTATTGGTACTTTTAATTTACAAGCTCAGCCATCTATTCCTTTTTGCTTGAGGTTAATTTGATTCCCCAACCCCATTAGGAGGACCTTGCTTTGCTGGTTGATTGTTTTATCTGTTTAAACACTTATATAAATACATTTAAGGTGTTTAATTGTGAGATGTTCACATTCATTATTGTCCTTTTAAAGTTTATTAGTATATAGCAGGTATACAAATATGAATAAATCACACGACTGTACAGTCACCAATACTTGCAGACCAAAGCATTAAAGTACATAACTTTTTAGAATATGGAAATAAAAAAAGCAGACAAATCACTAAAATAGCAACAGGTAATGTCACCATAAAGCAATTGCATGGCTTAGGGGCAAACTCCTTAAGCCCGCCTACACAACACCTTTGCGATAAGATAGCCAGCAGTATGCAAAATATATTGGTAAAACTTCACCTTTAAAAGTTCCAGTTAAATGCCTAGCCAGGATGTACATAAAAGGCAGAAAGTATTCATGCTACACAGCATACACCTAAACTGAAAAGAGAAAAAAATCCCACCAGGCTATTGGTTTCAGACTCCTCCGGGTCCTTAATTATGAAACATGCTGCCATCCAACAGCTATTTAAGTCCCCCAGAAAAAGCTGCAGGAGGTTTGCATACAAGCATAAGCCTGGTGGGATGTTTTCTTTCAGTTGAGGTGTATACTGTGTAGCATGTTTATATGGATTTTTAATTATTAAATGAAGAATTTCACCATAAAGCTCCTCTAAACACAATCTATATGTACTTGCTGCAGCGAGCAGATTAGGATCCTAATGGTGCTATCAGAGTAAATATTTTGGTCTCTGCTTCTCGAAAATAAATTTAGTTAAATGCTTGCAGAGAAAAGCAACTTCTTACAATGAGTGTTCAGGCACAGATTATCTATCCAAGTTCTAAGCAGCTAATAAAATATTGATGGTAAAACACTTTTGGGTGCATAAAGAGACCGTAGCTGAAGAAAAATTTGAGAGTACATTGAAAGTGAAAGAATACAAGAAGACACAGCTAGAGAAGTATTAGAAAGCAGGAAGGGAATATGTGTATTTTGGCTCATTATTAGAGACTGAATCAAAGACTAGTCTTTGGGGTTTCAAAACATGGTAAAACAAATGTTCACTTAAACAAGTCAGTTACGACTACTGCTGCCAGTTTAAGTATGCTTGTAATCATTTCTCTATTGTCTCACCATGTAAAGGCTGTAATGTTTTAACTTTAATTATGAAGAGAAAACCTCATTAAAAATACAATTTCACTTAAAGTGATACTGCAGGCAAAGGTAGTTGTTACACCATTGCTTCGGGTTACTTTTGGTACTGTCCTAAACTGTTTTCCATTTTTAAATCGAATCAGAAATGGCTCAGATATCTGGGTTTACAGGTTCAGACAATGACGTTTTCTTTTTCATTCTGTCCCCAAACCTGCTTAGCCAAGTGAGGAAGGATTGCTGGTCCTCCCTCCTACCCCTTCCTTCGCCTCCTCCTCCCCCCCCCCACTGCCAACTCCTCCACCTCCAGATACACCACATTTCTGATGATTATGCAGCATCACAGATTCAAGGACCATGCCCACTTATTTCAGGAGAGAAATCATGAGCTGCACCAGTAAATCTCGATATCTTGGCCATTTGCTTATGTTGGGGGGGGGGGGTTTATACTAAAAAAATATATTAATAACACATTGAAATTATTTTTGTTACTGTAATGTTTAACAAAAAATATGTTATTCTAATTTCAGTAACTTATTGTTGTATTGTTATTTGTGTATAAACCTGCCCACCCTGCCACCCTCCTTGAGGCAGGGCAGGGGTTACAAAAAAACTCCTTGCCCCGGATCCAGTGCTTCTGTGGCAGCCACAGTTAGTGACTTACAATGCTCTGTGTGCATGCTTGCCTGTTCAGTTTCATTGGCTGAAGGGGCCATGCGCAGAGTGGGGAAAGCAGCTCTGTAAAGTTTGTAAGTTTGTATAAGCTGCACCCAGTGCTGAAATTGTAGGGTGAGCAGTACTAGATCCCGGGCAAGGTAAGGAGTATTTTTTGTAGTACCCCCCTCGTCCTGCCTCAGCACCAGTTGAGGGTGGCATGGCTGTTATAGGTAAAGATGAGAGAACCAATTGGTCTGAATTGGATTTCGCTCTGAATTTCAGGGAGAAAGCAATTTGGCGTAAATCAGAATTTCTTGTGATTCGTGCTGACCAAATAGTTTCCTGAAATCCTTAAAAAAAATTTTTTTAAATCTCATCTGTTGCCTTACTATCCAGAGGTCAGTCATCTTAGTATATAAGGCCCTGCCCATTGCTGCTTGGACATTATGACTATGTTCCCTCTGTTATCGGCAGGTTTAGATGTGTAGGGGAGGAAAGTAGGTTAAGGGCATTAGTGCACAGGTATCTTTTAGCTCACTCTTGCTAACTGAACTTATGTGGCAGAACAAATTGTATTGTTGTGAAAGCACTGAGGAAACATAATAGTCCTGCTGTAAAATTAGTTTACATAAAGGTCCTGGTTTAGGAAGCCTTCCTTAAAATATGCTTCATATGAGATGTGCAATATATTAAGGTGTGAATCCAAGAAAAGAGAACATCACAGGAGTTTATAGATGCCTGAAAGTGCTTTATGGAGTTATTAAATTAGTATTAATAATGAATGCCTAAAAGTTTCAGGCAGGGCAGGCACTAACACCAGAAAGAAACTAGAAGTGTTACAACTAGCCCTAACAAATTTGAACTAAGTAAAGACTTGCACTTATTTGATAGGAAAGTATTACTATCACACTACAAAACAATTGCGAAACAATTAGCCACTGAATCTTACACAAGGAGACCAGGACTCCTTAGAACTACTGCAAGAACTTGACCAAGACAAGTCCACACTGTCAAGCCAGAACACACTACAGACTGACTCAACAAACCTGCCAGAGGTGAGAATGTTCAAAACCTACTTTCCTCCCCTACACATCACAACAGTGATGCCTACGGATAACCTCTACTCTGCCCGGTGGTCCTAATTCTTATACTTACACCTAGTTCCAGCAAATAAAACACTAAGAAACCAGAAACAAGGTAACCTAAACTACTATAATATTGCCACTAATTTCCACAGCTGATGTATGTCTGGAAGTCTGCAACCAGAAACAGACACAAGACACAACAGAACAAACTGTAAGTACCATTTACCCCAAACATCTGAACCACCAGCAAGTATAACAATATAAACTGCTTATAAAAAAAACAACATTTTTCCTTACATTACCTATCAGGTTATACTTCTATATACACACTGAGGAAGTCATTAAGGTGAAACACGTCTGTTTAACCAAGAGCTACAAACTGTAAACATCATTTGCTACATCCTGTGGAATATGCAGGAAAAAGCTTATACGCATTCTTATTTAAGAAATATTTGATATGTACTGCACTAAATGTAAATAAATGCACTGTTTGTATTCTGCTAAAACTGTATGACATTTGTTCATCACAACCAGGAAACAGTACAGTATACTGTCAGGAGGAATAAGGTACAAAAACACTCTCCTGTCCCAGGAATATATTACCCTTAACTATTGGAGGTGCTTTATCCTCAGATTTGTATTGAAAAATTACCCAACCTCCCACAGTCCAATAAATACTTAATCCAATCTTTCCAAAGCTCCCCCCCACTTCTTCATCTATACATATGTATCGGAACTACATTATGCACTGCTCTTGTTTATAAGTTAACTGGCACAGGCTTAAAATGTGAAGTTTTGGTCCTTTAGCAAAAAATGTACTACTGTAGAACCTGTAACCTTAGAAGAAATGATCACGTTTCCTAATATAGATAGAGAAAACAATGACTTTTGTGAATAACGTGAATAGTAGTATTACTTTGAGGTTGCAAAAAGAACAAAATGTAGAGTTAAACAGACTAAGTTTTCAATAAGCTAATCAGGTAATGTGCATTCTAAAATCAATGTAATGTTACATTATGTTATATTTGATGTTCATGTGCAAAATAGCACCTGCTTTGTTTCACATGTCTCTATATCCACAAACTGCTTAAGCTACATATCTGAGGACAATACAGTGCCTGGGATTGCGGTGGATACAATTAAACATTACTGCATTCTGGTTGCACTGTTTTCTCAATAACATTCTATGAAGAGCGAGTCATAGTGCTGTTGCATTTAATTACTTGTATTCCTTGTTCTACTGGAAATGTGAACCTGACTGCATGGTAACAACAGTACTACTTTGTGCCAGTTTTTATAAATCAATCTCATGGAGTTCCAGATGACAGTTATGATAATCCTAGCAGTGTTATGTTTGCTCCAGTACATCCTCCCTAAGTATCGTTGGCAAGTGTTTAAATTACGTGACATTTAGGAAAATAGGAAATGTACTGTGCTAACAACTTGAGCCTTTGTTGTATAGATAACACATTGGTCTGTCTGTTCGTAGCAAAGCTGTTAAATGTTTAATTGGTAACTTTATTAGTTCTTCAGTCATCAGTATTGTGTTGTACCATTGAGAATAATAGAAATGCAAAGAAATAACATGATACCTTTTGTGGGCTGAGTATACTTTAAAGCAGGATTTTTTCAATTTTGGCCAAAACGTAAAAATAAAGGAAGATCAATAAGCATGCAAACCGCTGCATGCTTAATTATTACCTACTCACCTTACGAGGCCACCGGCTCCTGAACATCTTGCTCCAGCAACACCATCTTGCTACTCTGGGGAGTATGTATCCCACAATCCTTATGGGTGCAGCCTTTGACTTGTGCTGGCCCATCACAGAGAGCAGATGTTTTTTTTACTTTCAGCAAGCAGTGGCGACGAGGTCAGATGGAATTTTGGCGGTGGTGGTGAGGCGACCGTGTCGGCTGTGTGCTGAGGGCGTGGATCCATGCCCAGAAGACGAGTAAGCCCTCTGTAACAAAAATCCAAAACCTGTTCCAGATCCAGCTCTGTCATTGGTGCTCGGGGTGACAGCCACAGCAAAGCTGCATAGTGGCATTCCCCCATTTATGTTAATGGCTGGGGGATGCCACATTGTTCAGCTATGGCCAGGGCTAGAAATGCCAAAGGTTTTTATTTTATGTTTTCTTTTTTCTTTATTTATTTCCTTTTTATCATTAAGGTTATTTAAAACGTATTATTCTTATTTAGGCAGTGTTTAAGTAGGACATCGGGCTGTGGGACACTCATAGGGGACTCGTCGTCTACCTTGGGGGGGCAACGCGGTCTGATGCCCCTTCTGGTTCATTTTCAAAATTATTTTTCGTTCCTGTATTTTTGCTCATCTCTGCCTATATATACATTGTAAAATTGTCATGTTTAAAATCCTTCTTCAAAAAAGTAAGATGTTTAAAGTATATAGTATAGGGTTGGTTATAATATTTTGTGGGTCTCAGATGGGGTGAGGTTGGGCCTGACACTCTTGTTCTAGTTATTTATTTATGTTTATGTGTCCTGCTGAATTCCACCCCCTCCCCACCCTTATCCGTCCCTTAGCCGTCATTGAATGATGGCAGGATACTCGCCTCTTTGCCAGCCGCTGTTCAAATCCCACATGCTGCTTTTCAAGTCTCATGTGCGTTTGTGCCCAATGTCATTGCAGCCTATGCAATGAGACAGCGCATGCGCAAGATCTGAGGGGCGGCTTAGTGTCTGTCGGTAAGCCTCGGCTTCCAGGATGGTGCTGCCCTACGGAGGATGGCGAGGGAATGGATGGTTGCCGAGCTTGATGTTACTGGAAAGGTATGTTTTTAATTGTTAAGTACTAAACTGGAAGAGCAGGGAGCTGGGCAAGCCAAGACCTGTAATGTTCCTCTTTAAAGAATAGTTTGTTTTTTTTACCTTAAGACTTTATTTTTGTTTTTATTTTGTTCTCTCCTTACTTCCCTTAGTTCATCTATTTTCTTAACCCTTTATACTGTTTGCGCACCTCACATTCCACCCTGGGCTTTCATTGTGTTCTTATACTCAGCCCCGATGGTTGTTCTCACCCTGAATGTTCAGGGACAAAATTCACATGTAAAATGTATGAAAGCCTTCAGGTACTTGAAGGCAACTCTACTGAATATAGCATTTCTCTTCCACCTCAGCTCCTAGGTACTTTAGTGCATATTATCCCCAGGTTCCTCTGCCTCTGCTACAGCTAAATAATTTAGTATACTTATAACTTTCCATAAAACTGCACCCTTTATGATACCAAAAGTATATATTTAACCTAATATGTGAAAATCATGGACCAGGAGATTACAATTCTGTCTTAAGATGCACCCAATGTGAAACAAGGCCTGTTCTTTCTTAGAACATCTGATATGGTATGTTTAGAGGGCAGAAAAGCATGCACAAATGTGTCAATTTGAAGAGGGAATTTCCTCCAGCAAATAGGTGGAGGAAACTGCCGATTTCAATGATTAACAGGCTTATTTCATTCTAAAAACACATTCCGGCAGCGTCCGGCGTGTTTTTGAACAATGAAAGTGTCAGGTGTAAGTTCTTTTTAGGGATTGTTCTTTTATGGGTTTTGTTCGAAGAAAAATTATAAAAAGTTGTCAAAAATCAAATAAAATTATGGTCCAATCAACACAAATGTGAATTTAGCAAAAACAAAAATAAAATAATTTTTGTTAAATTATTAAGCATTAATTTGCAAACCAAACAGGGGGGAGGGTTAAAGAGAACATTTGGGATAAAACTTTGGGCCAAAAAAGTTAACTGAAATCAGAATATCCCCCCCAAAAAAACACCCCCAAAAATGGAGAACACAGGTACTCCAGAGAATACACTCCGAAATCGTGAAAAAAGCTTTTGCAAAAAACACAGAAGCTGGAGAGATCAAATTGCTATGGAGAAACCATAAACGAAAGGGGAGAAACCATCGGGACCAGTTAAGCGCTTAGTCAGCCAAATGCACATGGGGAAGGACCATTTGCGCTTCAGAATAGCAGATTTTCATTGTAGGAGGCTAAAATTGGTGCAAAAAGAGGCAATAATGCTTTAGTGCTAGACATGTAAATACAGGTTTGCATAAAAATATAAAAAGTCTAAAAAAATGTATAAAAGTGATTGTTTGCAGCCAGGAGCGGTCACACAATGATTTGAGCACAAAAAAACATTTTTCATTGCCAAACACTCTATTTAACCCTTCTAGTGCCAGCTACGTGAGTCTCACGTAGCAGCCTCTACTCCACTTAAGTGCCAGCTATGTGAGACTCACGTAGCTGACTTTAAACCCCCACAGAATAAAAAATATAAAAGTTAAAAACTCACCTGACCCCTCGATAGATTAGGCCGAGTCTTCTCTTCACCCGGGGGGGGCATCTGATCCCCCCCAGGGCTCTTCTGTCTTCAGGAGGGCGCCCGATATAGCGTCCCCCCGCTTCGGCTGCTGGCTTTGGAGGCCCCCCCCCCCGGGGCTCTTCCGTGGTGAGGAGAGGGCAAGAAATCGACCTCTCACTCACTTCTTAGTTCTCGGCTGCTAGCCCCGCCCCTTGGGGTGGGGCCAGATGGCGTCATCGGTGACCTGGCACCTGTCACCCGGCAGCCGGGAACCTGAAGCTCAGTCACTGTTGGAGATCGGAGGAGGAGGGCTGGTTACCAGCTCTCCTCCACCAATCTCCAGCAGCTGTCATCGGAGACATCGTGGGACAGGATCAGGACATCGGAGGTGAGTAGAAAAAAAAAATAATAAATGTCATTTTTTCTTGTGTGTGTGTGTGTGGTTTATTTTTACTGTTAACCTCTTGTGAACTGGTAAGGGGTCCATGAGACCCCTATACCAGTTCATAAGGCTGGGGACTAGTAAGTCACCTGCAACTAGCGGGTGACTTGACCTTAACCCCTGGCACCCCAATTACCTGCCTCCCCAAAGCCCAGGGGGGGGGGCAGAAGAGCCAGGTCCCACACAGGGTATGTGGGCTCGTAGGCTGCAGAGTGGGGGGCTACAAAAGCTGGCCCCTGCACCCTGTTCCTACTACAAGCCCCCATAGCTGGTCCCGGGCTGGTTATGATGGGTAGGGGGGACCCTACATCATTTTTGGGGGATTTTTAAGGGTTAGGGTTAGCCTACTGGGAGGGGGGACCCTATGTCATTTTTTTTTAATTAACCCCTTATGCTCTGTCACCCAGCAGCTATAAAAGGCTTCCAGCAGGAGAGCAGAAGCCAGAATGTTCAGCGTGGGACACAGCGCCCAGGGATGGATGGGAGGTAAGTATAAAAAAAAAACAATGAATAAAATATTTTTTTCTCCATGTGTCTGTTTTTTTTTATATTTAACCCTTTGTGAACTGGTAAGGGATCCATGAGACCCCTATACCAGTTCACAAGGCTGGGGGCTGGCAAGTCATACAGCACCCAGCGTTCACCAGGCGCGACCTGCCGCTACGAAGCACTACCTGACGCTATCCTTTCTTAAATAACCCTAAATTGATTTGGGGGTGCAGCCATGTCTCCAAAATGTACCAGAAGCTATTTTTCAACTGGATACCTCTAGTCATAGCCTATATGTGTAACCTCAGTCTGCAGCATCTACAGACTTGTCTCCCATCAAGCACAGCTGTCACTTCATCATAAATCAGCAAGTCACCAAGGGAGCTGCCAGCAACCAATCCTGATGATTTGCGTGCTCAAAGCATTCAGTATGGCATAACATTCAACAGACAACCATTAATAACCTAATTGAGGGCATGCCAATGTGTTTGTGTATGTCTATGTTTGGCTCTCCTACTTCATTTTGATTAATTTAAATGTTTTCATTTTTCAGCATATGTAAACCATTAACATGTCTACTGATCCTGTGTTTTCCTTAATTCCAGGACTTTTCATTGTTGCTGTTTCAATGTTGAAGAGTGTATCTCTTGATATTTGTGTAGGTTTTGTTTTTACATTTTGCTAGTTATCCACACAGCATGCAAATCTGTAGGACTGGAATGATTTAATTGGCCCTCTTAGTTGCACACCAATACAAATGCAGACTTCTTCATTATAAGTGCCTTATGTAATAGCATATTTTAAAGTTTGTAAAATGCAAAAAATTATATTGACAGTTTATGCCGGCCATGATTAATTTGTTAAGACAACTCATTTTATAAAAGTGTAATTAAGTTTTGCATATAATGTTTTGTTAGAGCTCACAGCCACAGTAAAACTGGCCCCAGAGGCTTAAGCCACCTTACTACCCCTGAGTTACTGTAGGTTTCTGCATTCTTTTTGTTCCCTGCTCTCAATATAAAGCATTACTTTTTAGTTCCACGTTCAAATTCCTGAACAGATGCTTGCTTGGAATATTTGTCAGTATACTATGGGAGATCGTCTTGTATTTCTTGAGAAATATGTTCACAATCAGGACTGACATCATAGATATGCACACCGAAGTAGAAATGTAGATGAGCTAAATATGGTGCTCTGATAGAACTGTCACATAAACAAAATGGATTGGGTTTCTAAGAAGAAGAGGTAGAGGCTATAAATCTACCAGCCCATAGGACTTGAAGATAAACAGAATAAAAATAATGTTTTTAGGTTCATAATAATAATAGTGACACATTTTATGGCGGTGCTGAATTTGAAATAATTGTGCATTGCTTATTTTCCTGGAAACAGAACTAGAATGACTAATATATTTGAGGGCTCAAGGATCTGTGTGAAGTATGAAAATATTTATCTGTTATTTTGTTTATCAGGGCTTGCTTCGATGATAAGCACAAAGATATAGAAACTGATGATGACATGAAAATATTTTATCCAACAATGGCAAATTGGAAGGTTGTTTTAAGAAACAAATTATTGAAGCAATGTTTCTGTCAAATGAATGACAATATTCCTGTTGAAATGGGTGGTACAATAGGCGGTAATAAATATATCTTCACTAAAGAAGCAAAGTGGGTTTATGTATAAACACTCATTCAAGGTGGTAACAGTGTTTGGGAGGGCTCATTCTGTCCACCCTAATTGCAATACAATCCAGTCATGAACATGTAGTCTTTGAGGCCGATTCATTAATAGCGGCAGGTAGCGACAGTTGAGCGACTGTAGCAGTATTTTCACAGCGCCCGCTAGTAGTCGCTGTGCTTGGCCGCTGTTCGGTTGTTGACAGCGACTCAGTCGGTGTGCAGTAATGTTGAATATTGGGTGAGGAGTCGCTATTTGACAGGTTCCGCGCTGTATGGGAGCGCATGGTAGCGACTGGCCCTAGCGACCGGCTCCCACCATATTCATTAACAAATCACGCTCCAAAAATTCTTGCGCTGTGAAATGCATGTTTAAACCCCAGAGCGCTGGCGGCGATGGGTTAAAAGTAGTTTTTTAACCCCCAAACAACCATATTTTTGGAAACAAAAAAAAACAAGTTTTTAATTACATTTTGTAATATGAATACATTAATATCAGACCTGTAATATCAATTCTGCACAAAGTTATTTTTTTTTTTTACCCTTAAAAAAAAAATCTAACATGGCAGAAGTGGTCACAGAATTTTTCACATTCAAAAAAAACATTAATATGAATTAATTATGAATATTTAAAGAATGTTCCATTGAAATGCATTGGAGAGCGCCAGGTAGCGAGAGGTCCTACCTGTCGCTGTTCAAGGTCGGACGCTGGCGCTGTGGGCTGAGGCTGGAATAATGATGAATGAGTCGCTATCTGGCGGTATCTCAGTCACTAAGCAGGATCGGCTTGATAAATGTGTAATTGTGGTGGGGATCCGGCGTTCTCGTGGCGGTGCCCGTCATTACCGGTCGCTCACCAGGCGCTACCTGTCGCTATCCCTTGTTAAATAAGGGCCTTTGTATTTTTTGCTATCTGTTTTCTATCTGGAGTCTGACCTCAAAGACCTCTTTTGTTGTTTGTGCTCCTGCTTACACTTGTCACCATTTAAAGCAGTCCTAAAGTATGAAAATACTTTTGGACATGTCTACTCCTCCCCTGATTTGGGGTGCCCCACAGCCTTTTTCTGAAATGTTAGTCTAGGAACGGGGATTATAATTAACCCTTCCTTGTTCCGCCATGTTTCAGTGCTGCAGAAAAGTGCATTGTTGCTTCCTGTTTCTTGAACGTGACCACTTGTGAGCTATCAACATCACAAGAAGAGAGGGAGGAGTGCAAGATGTGCTTCTGTGAAGTGCTGAATCTGTGGCTAAGTGGATATCACATTTTATTAGACTTTAGTACTACTTTCAAGTAATTGCTGGCTGCATGAACAATAGGCTTTTGTTTCTTTCTCAAGAGGACTCTAGCTCAAGTTTTCTAGTCTCATGTTTCTGCCTGTTCCTGCCTGATCTTCTGACTGACTGTGTTGGCTATAAACTTTGCCAGCCTTTACCCTGGATTTGTATATATGATCATATGGTATATATGTATATATGACCATATGGTCCACTTCCTGCACCTGCACCATGCCTGGTTTTGGTAGCCATCTAGAATAAACCTTTGCCACTATTGCTCCTCCTGGGTCCCTTCTAAGTGTTTGATTCTAAAATTAGATTCTTCCAAGTTTTGCTCTGCGAGGCTAATGTTTTATGTCTGTGACAGTACTACCATACTATGTGATCCAGGGATTGCATGGAATCAGAAAACACTGCTTAGGTATGTTATCGTGCATCCTGTGTATGCACCATGGGTTATCTCAATTGATTTGAATACAACCCCTACCATTGCTAGACTGAACAGATCGCAATTCAATTTGAGCAAAGGTCCAATTTCAGTCACCCCAGAATACATTTGCATTTGATAGTCTTAGTTCCTATTAAAAAAAACACTGTTGTCTAGGATTGTGAACATATTTGCAATAGTCCAATCTTAAAACATTGGTCTTCACAGAAAAGGATGGAGGGACAGGAGGTGGTAGATAATAAGTGCATAGTTCAACATGATATGAACTAAAAATGTAGATTAGCAGTGGGCAAAGTTGATTGTTAAACATAGGAATGGCCAGTGACATGAGATAAGTTGTCTGAATCAACAGAGCCCTTGCACTGCAGTCATCAGTTAGAAAACGTGACTTACTGCAATGTCTATGCTTAAACTGGGGCAACAATGTAGACCACCTGTGCACCACGTGCATGAGCAACCATGATACAACTTCACATCCTCTTCTGTGAAAAACACACTTTGGGAGTTATTTAAGGAAATTAATGGAAAAGCATAACAAATCGATCAATAGATCGTATGGGGTTGGGCACTAAGTATATTCTTAACAGACTCTATTGGTAATATTTTTAAAACAAAATGAGCAAATTCAGCGCTGGGATTAAAAAAATTCCTGCCAGTGGAATTAACAAATATAGGAACAAACCTTTGGATCTCAAATGAATTAATTGTCCTGCATTTAGGTTTTAAAACCAATGCATTTATAAAAACAGCCTTGTTGTGTACATATAGCATTTTTGTAGGTGTAAAGTTTGTGGCTACTGTACATGCAGGTGGTCCTCAATGCCATTTATATTTCATCTTTTATAATTACATTTACACTACTGTTTTTTTTTTTTTTTTTTACTTATATCCATCATATTTTTATAAATGCTATCATATATTCTATAACAGCTTGCATAGGAACATTTAGAAATAATCTGTTGAAGCAGCAAGCACTACAAATACAACATACCTTAAAAAGTGCAGTAGTAACCAAGAAGGGAAAATTTGATTTATTTGAATGGCATGTGTACATCAATATCGCAGTGCCCCGAGTATAATTTATCAACTTTATCAGCTGCAGAACATGTGTAGCACTGGAAAATAATGCTGAACTGGTTATATAATAGAGTTTGATACATTTGGATCAATAAAAGCCTGGGGCAAGCGTTGGAAACATGTTATTTCAGCTTTACTTGACTTTTACGTGACACGTTACTTGCAGGGGAGGGGGTGGGAAATTGTAAGATTAAATTATCCTTGAATAAATATAAACTAAAGTATAGCTAAGCTTTACAGAACAAATTGTATTCATTATAGAGCAATCCTGTGTCAAACCTGTACTTACTGCAGCCACAGAAAGTCATTGCTGTAATAAAGACACTTCTATATTAATTTGCTAAAATCATTTATAAATAATAATGTGAATCACAAATCTGCAAAAACTCTGGCATGTGAGTCCCCCTATTGGATTTTGGGGTCATGTCAATATCGATCATTGTAGTCTTTAGACTGAATAGATAAGTTGGCTGCATGTACCCTATTCAAGCTGCCAAAATATAATGACAGATCTGTTTTAAAACATAATTTAAAAATCTTTGTTAATAAAATGTTTCTTATTGCATATTTGAATTCCTATGCATTTGAAAATAATGGCAAATTACGGTTTTAATCTTTAATGTTATTTTTATATTATGTGTTAAGTTGGGTCATTTATGTGGGTGATTTAAAATAACCAATACACTTTTCTGTAGACATTATTTACTTTTTAGGGTCTGTTTTTTTTGCTTTTGCTTTGCTATATTTGTTTTTCTCCTCTACCCTACTGGGATCGTAGGTCTAACTTTCTATATAGTCATTAGAGATGTAAAAGGTTGCCTGTTAGCCTTCCCCAGGGCATCAAAGATTGGGATGCCCTGCTGTATGAAAATCCCAGGGTAGCCAGTCACTCACCTTTGACCACGGCTCCTACGGCTCTGTCTTTGTCCAGCGGCCACAGCTCCAACTTCCCTGTATCTGTGGCACCTTTCAGCCTTCAGGAAAACCAAGAATGCTGCCTTAAACCAGCCAACAAACTGGCACAGTTGGAAAAAGTCAAAACTCCCTTACCCCATATGCATGCACCATACTGAAGCATTGTCAGCAGTTACAATTGCACCCACTCAAAGCTAAAACACTACCTCACCAATTTTCTAGTGGTAGTGGCCATTTTGGAGCTTCCTCTCCCAGCATCCCAGTCGTGCTGCTGCCTGGATTCAACTGACATAACTGACAATGCACAGTAACAGGTAACCCAGCAGCACATCCTGCTTGCAGGCGGCTGGCAGCTCCAGGGGACACCATTTTGTTTCTAAAATTTACCACAACAGGAGTTGTGGGGAAAGCGGTGGGGGGTCACATGGGGTTCCCTAAAATCTCAAAAGAAGTTAGAAAATAGGGACTGGATATTGGTGAATGACAAGCAGAAAAGATGTGTCAAAAAGATGGGCCTTGCAAAATGTTTCCCAATGATAAAAAGCCATATACATACGCTGAATGGCAGAAGGAGAGGTCATGTACACACCTGATATCAAGAAATATTCAGCCAGGCTTGTTTCTTTCTTTTTTGGAAGGTAGAGGAAATCATGGGTTTCTTTCACAAGGTCTTTCACCCTGATACACTCTGAAACCTGCCATCCCTGGATTTTATTCTTATCAGCTTGGCAGGAGTTTTTTTCAGTTTGGATATAAATTACCCATCCTCTCATTAGCCAACATGTTTATATGAATTTTAAATATTTCACAATTTCGCAATACATCTCCTTTAAAGCCTGAACCAAGCCTATTGTAGGTCACAAAAGGACCATACAAGGGTATCATTTTAAGAATTCAGTGCTTGAGTCTGGACTCAGAAGCTAGACCTTTGCTTAGATAAGCGCTTAGGCTGTCTTGATCAGGTATTTCAGTACTTTCTATACAAATAAGTTTTATATGAGTCTCTAAAAGCTCTGAACAAATGGTCTAAGCTTGTATCTAGTGTTGAGCACAAAGCAGTCATTTTAAAGTGCATAAAATGCATGTAAATTATTTACATCAACTTTTGAACATTCTTCCACACATTTAGCAAATCGGGGTTGTGTAAAGTATAGATGCTGCATATCAGGTTGGGTTATAAGCCATTCTACAACTTTGTTGAGTACGACCTGACTCTTGAGTACCACTGATTAAGAATCCTTGCTCTGGAAAAGGTCAGTTTTTCTTTCTATAAAGCCGCTATATGGAGATTCGTGGCTCTGTAGGAGAGGATTGGGGAACACGGCTCTAGACAAATTGGGCAGCTGATTTCAGTTACGTAAGCAGTTGACAACATGAAATTAGTAGCTAGACCCTTGGGTAATTTCTTCATTTTACAACTTTACAAACATTTTACAACCTTTACAAACATTTTACAACCTTACAAAGATTGGTGACTATACCCCCGAACCATCATTAAGGCTATTTTGATAAGAAAATTGTAAAACCCTATATCTGTGACTGACTGAGGAGCCTTGTACTCGGGCTCGGTAACCAGGTAGATTAGACATTTCTGTGTCAATTAGATCCCAAATGCATATTTACACTCACTCCTGGCTACGCTGTCATGATAAAAGATTGATGATTATAGCCTGTATCAATATGACAATAAAGCACTAATTCCTTTTTAAAATGAAGTGCATTACACTACTTGTTCTGTATTTCTGCTTGTGAGCATTTGTCCACTGGTCAGCAATAATCTGTCATGTGTGAAGATAGTCAACATTAATGCACAACAACACCAGACTGCGCAGAAATCAATTATACTTCTTATATTCTTACTGTCCTTGTCAAGTTAGCAGCAGGGGGATTAACTGAAAAAGTGGCTTACATACATATAAGTTGAATAGAACAGGCATGGCTGATCCCAGATATTGCATATGTAGTATCATTCCTCGTGTTAAAAGACCACTTTATTTAACTGGATAAAGTGGAAGTAAATTGTCCCCTCTGACCTGGACTTCCAATCCCTAGGGGGCAAAACGGGATTTCAGCACTGTCACCTGTGCTACGAACAGTAGCTATACAGTTGTTGCATAGAAGCGACATCCTCCACTCTGCATCTGCCTGTCCACCTATTCAAGTGTATAGGGGTGAGCACATGCACAGCCGGGAGATGCTGGGAGAATATTGCTAGATACCGGGGTCTAGGTTTTTTTTACCCCCAGTTCTGTCTCCAGGGGGAGGAAGGAACGGGGAACTCTGGACTAACACTCTAAATAGAAAGTCCACTTTAGCCCTCAGATCACTGCTCTATTCAGGCCTCTCCCATCAGCTGTGCCCTGGCCTCTCAGAGAGTAGCCGGTAAGCTCTGGCACATTCTGCTCTAAGGCTGCGGGAAAGTCAACCAACTCGACCTTCTCTTTAAAGGGACATTCTAGGCAAAGTGTTAAATTATCCTGCTTTCTGTTTGCCACATGCAGGTTGCTAGGGGCTTCATCTATAGTATTTGCTAATTTCTGCTTACTTATTTTTCAGGGTCCTCAAAATGAACTGATTTATAAGGAGACCCTCACATTGAAACATGCATGGATGAATAATCATCTGTTGCTGAGCAGGCCCTGCAGAAGGGACAGAATTCACTGGTAGTTATTGGGAGCTGAATGAAAGCTGTCTGGCTGAAATATGCGGCCCCTGATAGCCAGCACAGGCTAATTTTACCCATTGTCTGGGTAGACAATGTGTTGAGAAGACATGCACCATTTAAGGCAAAAGAGGATTTCTAAGTACTTATGACAAATGCTTTGTTCCGGTAGTATTGCAATTTCGAGTGCCTAGACACAGACAAAAAAAAAAGAATGGCTTGTGTATCCTGATGTTTAGTAAATCAGGGTAGATTGAAAGGTTTGAAATTGGTAAAGGAATTAACTTTCTTTCTTATTCTGAGTAATATGAATTATGTAGGTGAACTTTACCTATCAATACATACTACATCCCAATGTAACACTTTCATACTTTGCTTCAGCTTGAATTATTGCATGTAAGGAGTTGTTCTCCACTGTCTTTTTTCACAGCTCTAGACACAATTAGAATTTGATTCTAAATCAAAGGTACACTTCAGACTTGGCTGTTAAAAATGTCCAGCGTTTCATCATTACAGTTAGAAGAAATCACAGCTGGGGACAAAGGAGACAAAATGCACAGTGCATTTAGGCTGCGTTTTAGTTGTTGTCCAATTTATACATCTGTAACCTAAAGAAACAAGAAAAATGATTTTTCTATGGAAAAAATGTCATGTGGCGACATTTAGGTCATGCATTTCTATTACTGACAAGTCGCAATTCAAGTTGTATACAAATAAATGTGTGTAATATAAATTATACACATAAAGGACTTCGATCCAGTCCTGCCCATTGTGCTCTATGGGATTTTGACCTACAGCTCCAGGTTTCAGCTGGCACTTCTTTGCAGACAAATTTTAGTATGTTTGTGTATGGGTACCCTTTAATCATTCTGAATAGTGAATAGTCATTTGAAAGTACTTTTTGATAGTATGATGAAGTCATTTGACATAAATAATTGCAGTTAAAGCATTATGCAGAACAAGAAGCATGAACAGTTGATTTCTTTTCTCTGGGTCTTTGTCTTCTACAATAAAAGATTCAAGAACTGGCTGTTCTTGCAACAATGGCTGATTAACTTTGGTGGCCATAAGTTCTACCTCCATCCTACAAAAATCCTCTTTGCTGTCTGAACTCAGAACACAGAAATATGGGAAATCTGACTCTATATATGATTTCATGTATATGTAAATGGAAAATCGAACACCCGTGAAACGTACTTGCATTCAAAAAAGGATGATTCATTGATGATGTATTCCTTATTTGGCAAGGCGACCCCACACATCTTCAAACATTCCATACTTACCTCAATCACTGTTTGCCTACCATCTAATTTTCCGTAAAGCAAAGTCTTGACTCTATACATTTCCTGGATGTACAAATCACCAACAACCAAGGCACACTCATCATGGACATTTACAAAAAACCTACAGACAGAAACACCTTTTTGCAAGCCAGTAGCTGCAACCCGCCCTCCTTAATCAGAGCCTTACCTTTTTCACAGTTTGTTCGCATTCGTCGAATAACAGCTACAGATAATCTCTATGATGTTAGATCAGGAGATCTCATTAATAATCTTTTGGAAAGAGGCTACGACCTTCCCACCCTTAAGGAGGAACAGAACAGGGCCCGCCGTTTGGACAGATCTGACTTAAGGAGGTTTAAGCCCAAAAAACAAACACACGTATACCACTTGTCTTGACCTTCTCTGATCTCTCGGTGCAGGCACAGCGTGTCGTCAAAAGACATTGGCACATTCTGGGTACTGATGAGACGCTATTGGGACTCAGCAGAGAACCACCACTTACCACATTTAAGAGGGCCAGAAATCTAAGATCCTCCCTTGTCCAGGCTGACTTTCACTCTCCTTGACCACAGGAAGCCAGAACTTGGCTCGACAAACTACAAACCCCTCAAGGTATGTACCCATGTGGCCATTGCGTACAGTGTGTCTTTACTTACAAAACTAGTTCATTTACCCATCCCAGTTCGGGCAAGCCCTACATGATACTCAGCTTTGCAAACTGCGCATCAAAGAATGTCATCTACTTACTCAAGTGCCCCTGCGGCAAAGGCTACGTGGGTAAAACCAAAAGAGAAATAAGGCAAAGGGTGAGCGAGCACCGTTCCAACATTAGGAACGGCAAAATAGAATCTCCAGTAGCAAGACACTTTATGGAAGCTAGCCACTCCATGAGCCAGCTTATTTTGTCATTTATTGTCATTGAAGTTGTTCAACCACCTAAAAGGGGCGGCAGCATTGAAAAGAAACTGCTGCAGCGGGAACTTTACTGGATCCACCAACTTAATACCTTGCACCCTGTAGGTATGAATGAGGAAATGGATTTCTCTGACAAACCCTTCCCTCATTGTATATAGGTACTGTATATAATCTTAGCATCACATTTTTCTACTTACTTTTGGGATCATTGAGCGATAATGTCTATTTTTCCATAGGCATGCTTATAACCATATGCATGCCCTGGTGTCTGCTTTTACTCTGCACTACTTGTTTTTTAATAACCATTTTATTTTTTCACTTTCTAGTACTGTTACATCTGCCTCCAGCATCCCTCCAGCGTACCGCATATACTACAGCATGGCCACGCTTCCTATATGTCTGCACGTCCTCAGCACTACTGACATCTATGTACAAGCATCTATTGGCTGCTGCACCGCTCCTAAAAGTCGCTGCCCCCCGGCGTCACTATCTCTGTGTTTGGCTGTCGCCGCCTACGGGCACCGCCATTTTCTTGGTTGTTTTGCAGACTAGTGCTATTCCTGGATGCGGCGTCATGTCTAGCCCCGCGTGCCATTTCCGGCCTGCGGTGTCAGGATTGACACTGAGGCTTGGTGTAGCCAGGACTGACATGGACGTCCGCTGATGACATCATCGGCCTGCGCCGACACGAACGCCGCTGATTGGCGCCATTTCATGCTTAATGCTGGAGGTAGATACAGTATTTAAACCCGCTCCCACTAGGAACCGACACCGCATCTCTTGAGAAAGGCTGTTAATCGTCTGAAATGTTGTGCTTTTTTGTGTCCACCTTGTTGCTCACCATTGTAAGTGTCTTGCTGCTCATCTTTTCTGTACTGCTTGATATTGGATGAATATGGGCTTGTTGCTTTGTACAATTTATACTGCTGCATCTCTTGCATAAACCCTCATTTACCAATGTAGACGCTGCCGCTTCATACTACCACAACACACTAACTGCTGCCCTTGACTCTGTTGCTTAACTACAGTCGCCCTCAGGCCAAAAAAAGACAACCATGGCTTAACACTAACACTGCAACATTGAAACGGCATTCTCGAGCTGCTGAACGGCATTGGAGGAAATCCAAAACCAAGGAGGACTTCCTGTTATACAAGAAAGCCCTTCAGGAACTCAGGACTGCCCTTTCATCTGCCAAACAGGAATATTTCACATCACTCATATCGGCACAGGCCCAGAATCCAAAACAGCTATTTAACACTTTCAACTACCTCCTCCATCCTCACAGCTAACGGCTGAGCAATTTGCCACATACTTCAAAGACAAAATCGACACGATTCGAAGTGGCTTCACCCCCCAGAACACCTCTCTCCTACCAACATTCCCCTTGCCCCACTCATTAACTCATTTCACAGTGTTAACTGCTCAAGGTGTCTCCTCCCTGGTCTCAAAGGCTCACCTGACCACCTGCTCCCTTGATCCCATTCCATCCCACCTTATCCCTCAACTGTCTCCATCTGTCATTCCAGCCCTAACATCTTTATTCAACCTCTCCCTCTCCACTGGTACCTTTCCCTCCGCCTATAAGCATGCTCTTATAACTCCACTCATCAAAAAACCCTCTCTGGTCCCCTCTGCCCTCCCCAGTTACCGCCCAATCTCTCTGCTTCCTTTCTCATCAAAGCTTCTTGAACAGCATGTCCATACAGAACTTACAAACTATCTGTCTACAAACTCCCTCCTAGATCCCCTCCAATCTGGTTTCCGCTCGTGTCACTCTACTGAAACGGCCCTCACCAAAGTCACCAATGATCTACTGACAGCCAAATCCAAAGGTCACTACTCTGCTCTCATTCTTCTCAACTTATCATCTGCTTTTGACACTGTCGACCATGCTCTGCTTCTCAATATTCTTTCTTCTCTTGGAATTCAAGGTCTCTCACTCTCTTGGCTCTCCTCCTATCTCTCTCACCGCACATTTAGTGTATCTTACTCAAACACCATTTCCTCTCCCTGGCCTCTGTCTGTAGGGGTACCACAAGGCTCAGTCCTAGGGCCCCTACTTTTTTCAATATACACTTCTGGTCTAGGACAACTAATAACCTCGCTAGGCTTCCAATATCACTTTTATGCAGACGACACTCAGATCTACCTCTCTGGCCCGAATCTCTCTTCTCTCCTCTCTCGCCTTCCTGACTGTCTAACAGCCATCTCTTCCTTCATGACATCTCACTCTCTTAAACTGAACATGGACAAAACTGAACTGGTCATTTTCCCGCCATCTCACTCCCCTCCCCTCTCTAACACCACAATCTCTGTAAATAATCTTACAATAACTGCAACTCCTCAAGCTCGATGCCTGGGTGTCATTCTGGACTCCTCTCTCTCCTTCAGACCTCACATTCACTCCCTGGCTACCTCCTGTCGCCTCCAACTCAAAAATATATCTCACATCCGTCCCTTCCTCTCACCTGTCACCACTAAAATGCTAGTACATGCCCTGGTCATATCCCGACTGGACTACTGCAACACCCTCCTCTATGGTTTGCCAACAAACAGACTGGCTCCCCTCCAATCTATCCTAAACTCTGCTGCTCGCCTCATCCATCTCTCCTCTTGCTTCTCCAGTGCTACTCCCCTCTGTCAATCCCTCCACTGGTTACCTGTCTCCCATAGAGTTCAGTTCAAACTTCTAGTGCTAACCTACAAAGCTCTCTGTAACCAGGCCCCTTCCTACATTTCATCTCTGATCCAGCATTACCAACCAAAGCGCAACCTCCGCTCCGCCTCTGACATTCTCCTGTCCTCTTCCTTGGTTACTTCCTCGCACTCCCACCTTCAAGACTTCTCCCGTGCCTCCCCACTTCTCTGGAATGTACTCCCCCGCTTGATCTGCCACTCTCTATCACTCCAAGCCTTTAAAGGTGCCCTCAAAACTCACTTCTTCAGACAAGCATATGACCTGGCTTAAGCAACTACTATAACCTTCAATGGCACATGCAGCCATACTCAAGCTCTACCACTTGTGACCCTACCCCCTTTGTCTCCACCCCCATCCTTTAGACTGTAAGCTCGCAAGGGCAGGGCACTCCTCCCTATTGTCTCCTGTGTATTGTTCTCTGTGCTATATGTTTTACCTTGTCTGTATTCTTAACTTGTAAAGCGCTACGGAAGTTGATGGCGCTATATAAATAAACAATAATAATAATAATAAACCTTGACTCAGTGATTTAACCTGTATACTTATAACCTTTGGAGCAATATCCCCCATCATATGCTGGATACCATATCTTTATTGGCCTTATAGCGGTCTGCACCTTGTATATAAAGTATTGTTATATGTCTGTATATATTGTGGTATTTATCACCACTTCTGTTCTTTTGTGTATTTTTCACCAGCATTAAAAATCATCCTTTTTTGAATGCAAGTACGTTTCACGGGTGTTCGATTTTCCATTTACATATACATGTATTGTCCGCGATGTGCATAGAGTGAGTTCACATGGAATCTTTGAACCCCTTGCTGACCTTCATATATATTTTTAATCTATTGATCTTTATGAAAGTGTGCTACTACCTTAATTAACAGTGTATTTCTATGTATGATTTCCTCAGCCTGCATTATATAGTAGTGCATCACACAATGTACTGACAATAATTTATTAATAATTTTACAATTATTAGTAATTATACTGACTATGAAGTTAATCAATGCTATTTGTAGATCCTTTCCAACATTTAACCCAAAACATTCCCAGAAGCGGAAAGTAGACAAAGTGCAGCAAGTTAAGTTTTGAAAGACTTTCCAACACTCACTTTCACTCACATTATTGGGGACCACAGAGGTTCAGCTCTACAGATGGGGTGCAGAAGTTTTCCAGTAAGTTAGAGGATTTTTTTTAGTAAATAAAGCTCCCTAAGAGGTATTCAAATGCTTTGAAAATGACCCTCTCCAGTTTTGTTTTTGTACAACATATGGTAACAAAAAAGTCCACAACTGTAGATCTTTCCCATTGGCACAGCCAATCAGGTGCAGGGATTTATTTAATTCTAGGAGATACTATCTTTGTTTCAGTCCTGCCAACATGAAGTTGAGCTTACAGGAAAGCCCAGGTTCCAGTTTTTGTTCCAATACCACTCTAAAAATTGGGTGTTCCCAATTTCTTTGCTATGAGTTGAAATGTTTGCTAAACCAATTTGCTAAACATGTGTAGGGAAATCTTTCCAAATGGGTCAGCAACCGTAATAGAACAGGAACTAAAGTAAACTGTACTTTTTATCCCTTCACCAAAAATATAATGTAAGTTAAAGAAAACAAATGTTACATGCATTCTGAACTATTTATTAAAGGAACTATATCCCTAAATTGTGTAGTATCAAACTCTCTTGGGGTGATAAAGTAGCTAGCTGTCTTGGGGGGAGGGCCAGAGGAATTCTCAGTTGCTCACTGCTTTGGAAACAGCTTTGCAGCATGCAGCTCACCATGGCCACAATATGTGCCACTCTTTTGTTTTACCCCCTGCCTCCCAAGTCTCCCTATGCACAGATTCACTATACCCAACAACAATTGTATTAATGAGTGTGTTTAGGCATACCCACCCACCCCTGCAATAGCTGCTCCTACCATAGTTCAGTTGCCCTCACTTTATGACTGGTTATATGTGCTACGGCCCATGACCTGTGCCTGTTTGTTGGACCTAATGACACTTTATCACCCAGGCATCCCAATGTTGGATGAGCAATTGACCTGGAACATGTATTCAGGTTTTCTAAAACTTATAATCTGCTTGATGTGTGTTGGTGCATAAAACTCCCCTTATTGCTGTAGCTTAAGAAGCAATTTACATATCAAGCAGCATGTCTGCAATGGCAGCATTAATGCTTATTAATATGTTTATTTTAAATATAGCATGAAGTCTCACTAATCTGACATTCTTTTCAATTAGAAAAAAAGGTAATTTTAAAAATGTGAAAAGCATTTATGTTCATTATGCAGATACAATAAGTATAAAGTAAAAGCATAATACCTGGAAGACAACGCACTGAAAAGCTTCACCACCAAACTTTTAAGAATTTTTCTTATGCTATGCTCACATTCGCTGTACATGTTTTAGAATGTTCTTTTTGCGAAACATGTTTTCATCAGGTCTTGTCTGGTATTAATCTGGGCCTATAGTATTTTAGCTATAACGTTTTTATGGCATTGTAAAATAAAGGTCATTATTATAACTAAAACATCTACAGCAGCTTGACTCCTAGCACATTTAGGTTATAATTTACGTTGAAGCTTTATAATAATCATGTATACTACTTAGACTATATAAATGTTAGACTAGCACGTCCACTCGGACATTTCTGACATTATTTTAAGCCTTCTATGTATATCTGGTATGTGGCTTGTTCTGTAGCTGAGACCAAATACAGATTTACACAGTTATCTTTGTGTTTCAGGATGTGCTAGGCTAATGTGGCCCATTAAATTGCTTTGGATGAACCAGACATACTATGTGGAAAAATTGAAACAGAACACCTAAACCAAAATGCGAGAAACCACTTTGTTTTCTTGTTGCTGTATGTGACCTCATTGGGGAACTAGAACCCCATGTCACTGTGTGCCTACTGGGTTGGCAATCCCAAATGGCCACTTGTGATTGCTTGAGCATTAGCTATTACCATCCAGTTAATCATATTCAGTTTCAGCAGTGTGAATATCTACCACCTTGGATCCACTTTTGCTTTGCATTGTTGGTTTATAATGCCTCTGCTTCACGACCATGCTAATCCTGTCCACCAGTTGACACATCATTCTTCAAGTTTGGAAACAAGAGCACCCTATGGGCTATGCTAAACAAATTGCCAAAGTGTTCTGCTTAGCCAATAGGGTGCTGTTGTTTTGAAATATTTAAAAACAATATTCTTACCTCATTGGAGAAATGATTTACTTCACAGAAATGTTTAATAGATTTTTTAGTATGTTCAAGTATAAAAGCTTACTCATATGTAAACTACAGTTCACACCTGAAAGGACACCCAAAAGTAAACTTGCTTCACCAGATCTTGAGCATGACCCCACATGACCCCTAGCTTGATTTGCTTTAGTCCACAATATAAGTTTAGATTATGAATCTTATTGTGATTATGAAGTGTTGAGTGTCGAACTGTGTAAAAACAATAAAAACATTTGAAAGGGAAAGTCAACAGGAGAGCTTGAACAGTTTGCCGAGATATGTATTATTCTCCCAGCTGAGGACACATATAAATCTGTTTCTGTCAAAGAAATAGTTTAGCATCCCTCACAAACACACATACTGGCCACAGCTAATAAATACCTATTGGCCTTTATTCTTAGCCTAGCAATACTAATGTACTTCCTTTAGGCACCCCAGACATGCAAATATCATGATTAATCACCACCCAAAACTTTAAAAGAAATTAATTTACAGTTTTAGAGATATGGGTAGTATAAACAAATCACACCCCTATCTAAAGTTCTGTTCTATCTTGTTTTATTTTTACACATGGTGTCTGACCACACTGTACTTATTTACGGTCATTTTTAGTTGCAGTTGCTACTTTTAGGCTCAAGCATTTTGCTATTTCTGTTCTGTTAGGTAGGTTAGTGGTATGTTAAAAAAAATTAATAAAATATGCATCACGAAGATCTAAGAAATCATTGTCATATGATGTAATCGATTTCTAATGTTAGTGGAATGTTCATTTTTTAACTTTTGTCTGTTTAAGCTTCCATTCTTTTAATGTAAGCAAAAAGCTTTGTTGACGTGAGTGAAGCAAGTTTTGGGTTCGCTGTTGGGTGTGGACTGAAGTTTATATCTGAGTGAGCTTTTTTTACTTAAACACATAATAAAATTATTTATGTTCTAATATATTCCCAAAAATCACCCACGCCTGTGATGGGGCATTTTTACTGGTGAGATACATCATTTTTACCATGAGGTAAGGTTTTTTGGAAACAACAACACCCTATGGGCTATACAGAATGATTAGGCAAAATATTTATTCTCATATCCCATAAGGTGCTGTTTTTTTCCAAAATCTGTTACAACATTGGAAAAATGATTTACCTCACTTGTAAAAATGCCTGATTTTTTGGGAAGTAGAAAATCATTTTTACAGAATACTTAAGTTAAAAAGCTCACTCAAATGTAAACTTCAGTTGACAGCCGAAAGCACGACCATAAATAAACTTCACCAGATCTTTACCATGACTCCAATGTATACTTGTTCAGATTAGAGAGAATTAACACACAGTGCGACAATATTTACTTAAGTCCCATGCCACTTGATAAAGGGGTGCTTCCCTGATAAAGGGGTGCGTCGCTGGCTTTCTGGGTTAGGGGATGGGATGGATGGTCCTGGCATGAGCAACCTATTTTATTTTAATCTATGGGGTAAAAGTTAAGCTTTAAGTTCTCTTTGCTGGACTGGAAAAGCCTGTGCTGGACTTCCTGTACTCATCTGTAACAATAAAAAACTAATAATAGTTTATTAAAATCCCCAGCGCTTGATTAGGTTTTTGTGATATATTGGTAAATAACAGCCCACTATGCGATAATTAGAAACATTTGACAAGACTCTTCAGACTTTTCTGAATTATTTAGTATACCCCATGAGAAGTTGTTAATTGTATTAAAGTGGACCAATCACCACCCACGTTGGCCCTGGAGTCTAAAAGACTCATTGTTTGAACTCCTCTGATCGTTCGGAAACCTCTTACTTTTCTGCTGGTCTGTGCATGGTATAAAGTGCTGATTGGTTGAGCGCTCATGCATGTGCTATGGGAACGATGGAAAGGTGAGTGGAGTGGGCAATCTGGGGGGTTTCACATAGCGGGGCTGGGATGCCCCAGGCAAGGACCAATCATATAGTTAAGATATAGTCAAGATAGTTAAAATCCTGGTGATCGTTCGTTTCACTTTAATTGGAAAAAAAATACCTCTTTATAATAATTCTGCACCTCACCTGTAGAACTGGTCCACTGAAATACCAAGTCAAGTGTGGGAGAAGTTTTATTTTGTATGCGCTTTGTTTTGAGTAAGAGAGATGTAATAGGTTGGTCAATGGCTTGCTAAAGCATGTCCTCAGATCCAGGCAGCAAGACAAACACAGGCTTCTTCTCTAATAGTACATTTTAATTTTCTGAGAACAAAAAAAAACATCTTTACTTCTCTAATGCCCCCACCAGTATTCTGCTGTCTGCCTTCGGGCAGACCAGACCTAGGTTAGCAGTGGGCAGTCAGGTGATCATACCCTTTTTAACCAGTGAGCCTGCTCTCTTGTAATTTGAGGCAGGGGTGCATTCAATAGCCCGAGGGGGATGATACGCTATCAGCAGGAAACTATCGGGATTTCAGCAGTCCGCTACCCACAGTGTTGGCCTTTAAAATGATTTATTTTCAAGGCGCTCTCATGGTAACTTGTGAGAAGAATATGTTTGCTGTAATTATTTTCCTCAGTTCTTAAAATTGGATAAATTATTGATAATGATCTTAACAATGCTGCTTTTTCAAAATACTTTTTATGACAAAGCTTTCTGTTAAAATACAAGTGTTTCAAAATTAGCAGAAAAATAGAGATGCTTAATAATGTGTGCAACAGCAACATATCGACCATATTAACTGTCAAGCGATACAACTTAAACAGACTCATAAATAGTTTATTTGAGTCAGGTATTGCACTTTGTGAGAATAAAATGAGCAGGCAAACAGTACACCAGCTGCTATGGTTTCCTGTCCTATTATTTTTAAGCATTGGGAGAACAGAAATCACTTTATAAATTTAGTGTAGCATCTTATCTTTTACAAAAGAATGTAAGTTAGTTGAAATGGCTTCTATATTGTAAAAATGGCAAAATATTTCTTGTAAAAATCAATAGTTGTGTGTGATGAATGGCAACGTTTGTAATTAAAGAAAAACTAAAAGTTATTCATAAAAAGAATGATTCAATATAATTGTTTTTTTAATTGCTTCTCTTAAGAAAATTCACAAATGTTAATGTTTTTTATGTTTTTTTTTTCTATCTAGGTTAGGTTATATGCAAGGCCTAATGCAATCAGAAGAGGGTCTGGGGACTATGCCCTCAATATTACTAAAAGACTTTTGGAATTTTATGAGGACTACTTCAAGGTGCCATATTCACTGCCAAAATTAGGTAAGGACTACAATATTTTCTAATTTTATTTATTTGCCATATTATCCACAAAAATGGTTTATCCTGCATTCAGTTACAACTTCCTACATTATATTTGCAAATTCTGTGTTAGTTCATGTGACTTAAATGGAGAAAATACTGTAGACATTTACACCTGACCTTTGTACATTTTAGTTGTTTTTTTAGATGTGTTTGGCTGTTATTAAAACTTGGTTCCATGCAACCATATGGGAGTAGGGGTAGGATTGGTAATGGCTGGTAAAGATAAAAAAATACATATAAAGCAGATCTGTCAGTTCCTGCAACCTAGGGCTAGTCCTGTGCTTTGTAAGAACAAAAAGCCATTGAATATATATATTATTGCGTGTGAGCTGAATGATACATTTTGCTTGGAGTGTATATGTTTTTACATTACTATATCTAGGATATTTTTACAAAAGACCTGAACACATAGTGGGTATGCATCTCTTAATAACACAAAGGTATTAACAAAAATGTGGTAAATTTGTTTATATGTTTTTACCAAGGATTTGACCATATTCCTGGTCAAATTGTTGCTCTTCTAAGGAGTTGTTTCGGGGTCATGCTAAAGGTCTGGGAACCAAGTTTACCTTTGGGTGTAGTTTCGGGTGTTAACTTAAGTTTACATACGAATGAGCTTTTTTACTTAACTCACAAACAATTCCTTAAAACATTTACTTTTCTAATATTTCCCAAAAAATCACCTACCCCTGAGGGGCATTTTGACATGTATGTGCACTTTGTTTCCCATGAGGTAATGTATTTTTTTTCAAAGTTTGGAAACAGCACTCTATGGGCTATGCCAAATGATTTGGCAAATTATTTAGCATAGCCAATAGGGTGTTGTTGTTTTCTTTTTGAAATTCTTTATTTATAGATTTTGCAGGTTTATAACATACATGCATACAATAGGGTCAACAATACAGGAAACGTGAAAGGAATAGGGGGGTTCATGTGAATCACTGTCATAACGGAGGTGAAATATGGCAGTATAGTAATTATATCAGACAACAGTACATAATGCAGTATAATGTGGGTACCAGCTACGGGGGGTCATGAGTCAGGGGAACGCCACGCGACGAGAGCCGCCCAGCGACCCCCTGGTCAGTCCACCCCGTCATCTCTCCGCCTCAGCAGGCGACTACCGCCACTGGGCTTTCAGATAGAAATGGTTTCAACTCCCTCCCGTCGAGTGGGACCACAAGCCCTCCCTAGGGTAAAGAGACTAGACGTATAAGGGGGGGCGTAGGGGAAGTGAAAGGGCAGAGGGTAAAAAGGGGGGGTGGGGGGGGAAGGGGGAATTAAAAAAGAAGAGGGGGGGGACAAGACGGGAGGCAGGAGGGAGGGGCAGGTATAGGTGTAGGTATGGGTATGGCGTGCGGGACAGGGCTCCAGGCCGGGCGCCGCCCGGCGGCTGTTCAAACCAGGCCCTTCGCAGGCGGGGGCGAGACACATCCCACGCAAATAGGGCACAATCGTGGGCGTCACCATAGCCGACGTGGCGTCCCGTCAATCACGTAAACAAATCACGGAACTCTGCTGATTCTTCAAAAACCAGCCAGGGTAGCCAGGTAACTCTATATTGCTCGTCCCTGTCATGGAGAGTTGAAGTTAAGTCCTCCATTTCCTTGACGATACCAACCTCTTTCACCCAGTCCTTAACGGAGGGAGCCCTCTTCTGCTTCCAGAATCTGGGTATAACCTGTTTGGCTGCGTTCAACAAGTGGCACAGCAGTGTCCTCTTATATTTCCCTATCGGGGACTTCGTGGAATGAAGCAGAACCTGCGCCGGCTCTCCCAGCAACTGTGCCCTGTCAGCCGTGCCACCATGCTCAGTACCGCCCGCCAATACTCCTGTATTCTGGTGCATTGCCAGAACAGATGAAATAGAGTCCCGCGCTCCCCTCCGCATCTCCAGCAGCTCACATCCGCCGAGTCATACATCTTGCCTAGCCTGTCAGGGGTGTAGTACCAACGAGTCAGCAATTTATAATTAACTTCTTGGGTTCTCGTCGCCACCGAGGATTTATGTATCAAGGTAGCTATCTTGATTCTCTCCTTCTCACCCAAGGGCCGACCCAGGTCCCGCTCCCACTCCCCCCAATAAGCAGGTGGGGACTCTACCTCTCGAGTGAGGAGCGAGTACAACAGGGAAATCAGATGGGGCTGTGGTTGCCCAGTCAAACAAAGCCTCTCAAAATCGGTATGGTCCCTGAAGTTCTCCCTGCGACAGCCTATCTTGGACAGAACCGACTGGAACCGCAGGAGAGTCCAGGGATCCAAGTTCCCCCTCTCAAATTTTGCCCTCAGCTCCCCCAACGCGGCCCAGCCCCCTTTCGATAACAAGTCACATCCCCTTAGTTGGCCTACCTTCCCCCACTCCCTGAGGTCTCTCCTGGTACAATCAGGCATGAGCTGCGGATTATCTAATAAAGCCACCATGGGGGAGGGCCATGGGGAGATATCCGAACGTTCCCTAGAACTCCGTAGGACGTCCAGGGTGGCTGCTACAGTGGGGTGGGATCTCAAAGCTGGCACCCGATACTCTCTGTTCCAAGCGACAACGTCCAGGGGGGCAGGGGCCAAGGAGTGTTCGAGCCGTACCCATCTCTTCGTCTCCCTGCACGTGTGCCACTCACATATTCTTTGTAAATGGGAAGCCACCCAGTACGACTGGACGTCCGGCATAGCCATGCCACCCAAGTGTTTGGGCTTGAATAACACCTGCCGGCGGAGCCTAGCCCTCTTCTTCTGCCACACAAATCCCATAAGAACTTTCTCCAGGTCCCTAAAGAAACGACCAGGTATCTTGATCGGGAGAGCTTGGAATAGGAACAATAGCTTTGGCAGGATCGACATTTTAATTATATTCACCCTACCCATCCATGAAAAGGTAGGGGAATCCCATTTTTCCAAGTCAGCCTTTATTTTCTGAGATAGGGGCAGGAAGTTCAAGGCAAAAATGCTCGTCAGGCGATTTGGCAACCGCGTACCAAGATACGCTATTGAACCCTTGGCCCATTTAAAAGAAAATGCCTGTTGAACCGTCCTAGCCACTTCTCCAGGGAGGGAGATGTTCAACGCCTCCGACTTCTCGAAGTTAATTTTAAAGAAGGATAGCCTCCCGAAGGCTTCAAACTCCTTCATCAACACAGGAACGGAGACCGCGGGATTTGTGATGAAGAACAAAAGGTCATCCGCGTAAGCGGCGACCTTATGGATACCGCCACCAACACTCAGGCCCCTCACGTCTACATTCTTCCTAATTTTACATAGAAAAGGCTCCAAAGTCAAGGCGAACAACAGAGGCGACAGAGGGCAGCCCTGGCGGGTTCCGTTGCTGATCGGCAATGAAGCGGAGAGATGGCCATTCACCTTAACTCTCGCGCAAGGTACCGTATACAGGGCTTCAATGCGTTTCCTGATGTTCTCCCCTAAGCCCATACATCTAAGGGTTTCTTGCAAGAAAGGCCACCCCACCCTGTCAAAGGCCTTCTCCGCATCTGTGGACAAGACCATCATTGGCACTCCCGAGGACTGCGCGGAGTATATGACGCTAAGTGCCCGGACCACGTTATCCCTGGCCTCCCTCCCCAACACAAAACCTGTTTGGTCCAAGTGGACCACCTGGGCCACTACCGGGGCCAATCTATTGGCCAAGATCTTTGAGTACAGCTTCAGGTCAGTGTTGAGAAGGGAGATAGGGCGGTAGCTCCTGCATGACAGGGGGTCCTTCCCCGCTTTGTGCAAGACTGAGATGTGAGCCTCAAGGTCCCTGCCGGAAAAGGCACCCGGAGCATCCGGGTCTGTAATGGTGTTCCAGGCCCCAACCATGTGAGGGCCAAGGATCGAGATGAAAGCTTTATAGTAGTGGACCGAGTAACCGTCGGGCCCCGGGGCTTTCCCTGTCGGGGTCTGCTTAAGCGCCTCTAGCAACTCCCCCATCTCGATCGGGTCCTCCAAGGAGGCCGAAACCTCATCCGCTACCGAAGGCATGCCTGATTCCTTAATATAGTCCTCAATTCTATCTAGGTGCGACCGCGTCGGGGCCCCTCCACTGAGATTGTACAGGTCTGAGTAATATGCCCTGAATGCGTCCGCTATTCCCTCCGTGGTATGCCGTGTTTGCTGTTCACTATCGAGTACTGCAGAGATGAAATTCCGGGATTGTTGTTGCCTGAGGGCCCTAGCTAGCAGTGCGCTGCTCTTATTACCATACTCATAGTAGGTGCGTCTGCATCTCCTAATGACGTGTTTTGCTTTCTGTCGTAGGAGGGCGTTAAGTGCCTCCCTAGTCTGGGTCAGCTCCCCAAGAACCTGTGCCGCCTCAGCTTGCTTGTGTGTTAGTTCCAGGCCCCGGACCTTTTCTGTAAGCTTCACGATTTGGGCCAGCCTTTCTTTCTTGAGCCTCGCCCCATGGCTGATTAGGATGCCCCTGATCACACTCTTGTGCGCCTTCCATAGTGTGAGCAACGAGACCTCCCCATTATTATTTGCCCTAAAGTAAGACTCTAGGCCCTCTTTCACAGCCTGAGCCACCACCGCGTCCTTAAGGAGGGACTCATTCAATCTCCACGTGGAGGAGGGGGGCGGCCTGTCCACAAGCTCGAGGTCAAGAAACACCGGGGCGTGGTCTGAGAAGGAGGTGGGGTATATCCCGTCTCCCGTGGCCAGGCCCAGCAGGCTATGTGACACCCATATGTAGTCTAATCTAGAATATGTCCCGTGGACATGTGAGTAAAAGGAATAATCTTTCGTCCCGGGGTTCCTGGCCCGCCAGGCGTCCACCAGCTGCATCCCATGCAATGCCTTCTTCAAAGAACGCAGGGCTAGGTGCGAGAGCGCTGACCTCCCCACCGAGGAGTCCAATAGTGGTTCCAGAGTCAGATTAAAGTCGCCCCCTAGAATGACCTCCCCTTCCCTAAATTTCTCAATTTTGTCCAGAGTGTGCTTCAGGAATTGTATCTGCCCCTGATTGGGAGCGTATACAGAGGCCAGAGTATACAATTTCTGATTGATCAGTCCCTTAGCCAACACCACTCGTCCCGACTCGTCTCTCCAGACCTCCCTCAGCAAGAAGGGAACATCCCTGGAAATCAGGATTGCCACCCCCCTTTTCTTGGCATCTGCCGCACAACTGGTGAAAGCCTGGGGGAACAGCCTACTACAGAGTCTGGGCACGGAATCCCGCTTGAAATGTGTCTCTTGTAGAAAAATGATTTGTGCTTTACATCTCTTCTCCTGTCCCAGGATAGTTCTCTTCTCCGGGGTATTAAGCCCCTTCACATTCAGGGTAACTACCTTTACAGGGGCCATCCCTGCATAAAAGAGATAAGGGGGGGTAGGGGGAGCCAGAGACCGTCAAGCAGTGGTACCCCTCGCCGCTCGTCTGGCCCCGCACGCCAAGGGGAAGAGGAGAGTTATGACCAGGGGGGGGGGGACAGCAAAAGGAGCAAGGCAGAAGGGAGGGAGATGGGTATCAGGGAAATGGAACAAAGGAAAGGAAACTCAAGAGATGGACGGACAATTACAATGGTAGGGGTAGGGACTAGCTAGTAGTCCAACAGTCGTCCGGTGCCTTTTAAAGACGCGCTAAGTGGGGGAAAACCCCAGACCACGGGCTGGTAAGCCCAGTGCACGGTCTATTCCCAACAGGAGAAGGTCTAGGACTTCTCCTGAGGGGTGCACCAAATGGTGGGGGAGCGGAAGACTAAGCCTAAGCAAACATCGAATAGGGAGTCGCACCAGTATTGTAGCTACTCTGCGAGGCAAGTCGTGACCCTAAGGCGCTATCGCCCTGTCAAATAAGGTGCAGACAGTCTGAAGCAGTGAGACACCACGCACAGCAGCACAACACAATCGTATTTCAAGAAGGGGGGGTTTCCATGGGGGGCAGGACAAGGATCCAAGCAGAACCGTCCAGCTCGCCAGGAAGCAGGCGAGACATCGGTCCGCAAGAGGCAGAACAGCAAAATCCGAACATGACAGTATGGCATCAAGCCAGTATTGCAGCCATCCAGCAAGGCGTGTCATGCCCCCGAGGCGCCGGCGCCCCGCCAAGCAGAGTGCAGACAGGCCGCAGCAGACCGACACCACGCACAGCAGCGCAACACGACCGTACATCAAGGAAGGCCTTCCATGAGGGGCGAGACAAGAGTCCTCGCAGATCGGTCCGGCCCGCCAGGAAACAACCCAGTCATCAAACCTCCAGAGGTAGGGCAGTTAGCTCTGAATATGGCAACACATCATCAAGCCGGTATTGTAGCTACTCAGCGAGGTATGCCATAACCCTAAGGCACCACTGTCCTGCCAGACAAAGTGCAGGCATGTTGCCGTGGAATGGCACCACGCACAGCAGCACAACACCGTCGCGCTACAAGGAAGGGTCTCCATGAGGGGCAAGACAAGGATCCAAACAGATCGATCCGGCCCGCCAGGGAGCAGCGTAGGTATCCAGTATTCACAGATAGGGCAATAAATTCTGAACATGACAATATGGCGTCAAACTAGTATTGTAGCTACTCCGCGAGGCCCGCCGCGGCCCCAAGGCGCGATCGCCCTGTTAGATAAAGCTGAAACAGCCCGGGGCGGAACGGCACCACGCACAGCAGCCCAACACAGCCGTGTTTCAAGGAGAGGCCTCCATGAGGGACAGGACAAGGATCCGAACAAATCGAGCCGGCCCGTCAGGAAGCCTCATAGGCAGCAAACATCAACAGATAGAACAGTAAATTCTGAATGTGACAATAAGTTGTCGAACCAGTATTGTGGCTACTCAGCGAGGCACCTCATGGCCCTAGGGCGCTTTCGCCCTGGCGGGTAAACCTTAGCCCGTCCGAAGCGGAATGACACCACGCGCAGCAGCCCAACACAACCGTTTTTCCAAAAAGAAGCTTCTATGAAGGGCAGGACAAGAACCCAAACAGATCGATCCGGCCCGTCAGGAAGCTGCTTAAACAACAATCATCAACATAAGGACAGTAAGTCCTGAACATGGCAGTATGGTATCAATCCAGTGTTGCAGCCACCCAGCGAGGCACACCCCGCCACCAAGACGCTGCGGCCCATCCGGCAAAACGCAGACAGTCCGAAGCGGAATGACACCACGCACAGCAGCCCAACACGACGGATTTTCAAGAAAGAGCTTCCATGGAGGGCGGGACAAGGTCCAAATAGGACAATCCGGCGCGCCAGGGAGTTGCTCCAGCATCAATCAAAGGATAGAACGGAATCAAAGAAAAGTGCAAGCTCAGCAGGTGCAACATCAGCCGGCGGGATAAGGCGCCAGCGGCAGACCCGGGCCCGGGTCCCGCAGACGGTTCGCCTCACCTCCTGCGTCCTCTCCCAACTCTTCTATCTCCTCTGGGGCCACCGCCCTGGCGTTGCGGCAGTTGCCTGTTATATACCGCCAAGTCAGGGACCGTCCAGTCCGGGACGTCCACGCCCTCCACCTCCAAGAAGTGAAATAGGTCTGGGAGTTGGGAAGGTGACCTGAGAACGAAATGGTTCCCGCCTCTTCTCACCAGGAGCTGAAATGGGTGCCCCCACCTGTACGACGCCCCCCGTCCCTGGATAGCGTCCAACGGGGGTTTAAGGAGCCTTCTCATCTGCCTCTCCTCCGTGAGAGGTCTTGGAGAATGATGACCTGCACTCCCATGAATTTGACCGGGCCCTTCTCCCAAGCTCGTCGTAGGATATCTTCCTTTATCTTGAAGAAGTGTATTCGGCAGATAATATCCCTGGGCCTGTTCGGGTCCTGGGGTCGGGGACCCAGGGCCCTGTGCACCCGGTCCATTTCTATGAGATTTGAGCTGGGTAAGTCGAGGAGCTCATTGAAAATAGAGGTGACTGCTCCCGATAGATCCTTCGGTTCCACTGACTCAGGAACCCCCCGGAGACGCAGATTGTTCCTGCGGCTCCTGTTCTCTATGTCGTCGTGGGCCAGCGCAAGGTCCGCCAGGAGCTGTTTGTTTCCGGCCTGTTGGTGTTCCAGGGCCGCCACTCGTGCCTCCAGTGCCCTGTGGGAGGCTTCCGCTCCATCCATTCTTTCCGTTACTTCCGTCACCGAGCTCTGCAAGGCCGTCAGTTCTTTTTTGATGGTGCTCTCCATCCTGGCCACATATCCGTCAAAGTCCCCACGCGTTGGGAGTCCCCGCAGGGCCTCCTGGATATTGACTTTAACCGCCTCAGCGATAGAGTGCGATAAGAGATCTACTGGGACGGCCACAGGTGGATTGTGTGAGGTCGGTGGATCAATGCTTTGAGCGGCCCGTGGGGGCGAGCTCAGGATGTGCACCCTCCCTAGGTCTCCCCCCGGCAGGGCCTGCCCCGGGACTGTATGAGGGTGCCGCCGGGCCATCTTTGCTTGGCTCTCCTGAGACGGGGCGACCGCGTCATCTTCCCATAACATGCGTGGGGTAGGGTCATCTCCCCCTGCCATTGGCTCTCCGGTTGTACTGCCCGGTCTGGACTGCCATGTCAGCTGTGGGCTCAGTTGTGGGGATGGGGTGCCCAATAAGGAGCTGGCACTTGATGGGAGATCCACCAGTTGTGGGGAGGAATAGCCCCGAGGTCGAGGCGGCCCCTCCAGGGCATGCGGCGGAGAGTCCGGACTGCGGGGTACACCAACTCCCCGGGCACAGGCGGGCGTCTCTGGTCTGTGGGGCGCTGCAGCGACGAATGCCATGCTTCCCCCTGTCCCGTCTTTCTCCCGGCTCTGGGCAGTGTGTGATGGGGCCTGCGCCACGCCACTATAGGTGGCTACTGCTAAGGGCCAGGGTGGAGAGAGCTCATCCAAATCATGCTGTGGGGGGTTCAGCTGGCAGACTACCCCCTGCCCGCGACGCTCACACAGGGGCATCCCAGCTGAGGATCCCACATCTCCCCCTGCTCCACTCCCCCCCTGGTCCGTGATGGCGTGTGCTGGGGCTTCCCCCACTGTACAGGAGAGGGCCGATGCGGGAGTCCGGGGCAGGGAACTGACCTGGGGCCCGGCGGGCACGCTCCTCCGACCGTCTGCCTCGTGGTGGATCTCCGCCGTTGTTAGCAGCTCTGAGCTGCGCCGCCGTGCCGCCTCCACGCCGCGGGCGGCAGCCGCCGCCTCTCCCATGACGCCTCCCCGCCGATCCTCCGCAGGTGACATAGCGCGGTCGGGAATCGCGGTCCACGTGGGTGTCGCTCCCCCGCGGCCGCCATCTTTCCAGTCGCTGCCTCCAGGCCCTCGGGGCCCCGGGAACGGAACAGGGCCGGGATAGTGTGCACCTTGCCCCTCCTAGAGGGTCCCCGCTGCTTCCCCCGTCTGGGCATCAAAATGTCGGGTGTCAAGGAGCTCTCTGGCCTCAGTTCAGCAGGTAAGTTGTGCGGAGCTCCCTCGCCACGCGTCCTTACTCGGCCATGTCAAGCCACGCCCCTCCTCGGTGTTGTTGTTTTCAAACGTTACAAATTCTCATTAACTCATTGGTTAAAATGTCCAAACACAGGGGTAGGTGATTTTTGGGGAAAAAAATGAAAAAAAAAAATTTGTAAAACTTCAGTTCACACCAGAAAGCAAACCCGAAGGTACACTTGCTTCACCAAATCTTTAGACCCTGATTGTATGGCAATCTCTCGGGGTCATGCTAAAGAAAGTGCACCGGAAAATGCACACTCGGTGCACAATCTTGGTTAGCTTTTTAACTTTAGCACGCCAAAAATGCTATAAAAAATATTTGTTCTACTTTTTCTGAAAAAAATTACCCTCGATGGAGGCATTTTTACAGAGGTACACCATTTTTCCAATGAGTTAAGGATAGTTTTTTGAGAGTTTGGAATTAACAGCAGCCTATGGAGTATGCTAATGGATTTGAATTTTTTTCTGCATACACCATAGGGTGCTGTGGTTTCCAATCTTTCACAAAAATCTTCTCATCATTGAAAGAATTATGGACCATACCATTACAAATTCACAATCACAAAGGTAGGTCAGTGTTTGCGAAATATAAAAACTGATTTTTTTATTTAATTATTTATGTGATCAAGTAAAAAATCTCTCTCTGATTTAAACTTCATTTCACACTCACAGGCATAGCCAAATATAATCTAGCTTCACCAGATCTTTAGCATGACCCCTATTGCAAGGTTTTCAAGTGAAAAGTTGCTTTAACCCCCTGTCTTGTGTCTTTCCTTTTAAATGAAATAAATATTTAGGTTTAGCTGAGCAGACTGCTGACCCTTACTGCCTTTTCTCCCAGTGACAGTACCCAACACTGTGCCTGGAGCAGCCCCTTCTAATGTGGACAGAATTTAGAGGTCTGGAAGTTTTTTCTATTTCAATAGACAACAGTTTGGGGGTTGATGTACTTTTCCATCAGCCCCGAGATCAGAACTGCCACCACAGCTCATGGCCGAGGAACTCACCTACCACTATTCTTGCACTGTTGTGTGCTATGTGTGAGGAAGAATATGAGACTAGACCAAGGGTCCTTGGAGAATAGGAACATTGGTCTAGTCTCATACTCCCACAACCTAAGAGACTGAAGAAGTGTAGCTTGGAGAATTCCCATTCGGCAGCCCAGTGGAAAGAGGTAGATGGTGCGCAAGCGAATGCAGGTTAGATTTGGAACCTCAGCAAACAATGGCACACTTGAGCTAGGACTAAAAATTCCACTAAACTGGACTTTTCATTTAATCCTAACAGGAAAAGATAACATTGATGACCCTTTTTCAAATAGATGACAGCTTTTTATTTTTATTCAGCTACTGAAAGTAGACCGGTTCAAAGACAAAAGCTCAATTTGAGACAACTTATTTTGCCTTTTAGTGTGCTGGTGTGCATGGTGTATTGGTAAAACTGATTTAGTTACTGAGTTTAGCTAGCATAAAAGCAAGACATATGACAACTGAAAAGGACCAGAGGGGTATTATTAACACGTAAACAGCCTCTGTTTAGTTATCATGCAGAAAGATAACTTAAACTGGACCTTCACCCTGAAGAAGATTTTGTCCTATATTGTCCCCCACTAACCTGCAACTAACCTGTGTTTCAAACTTTTAAAATCCCAAAATGGCTGTCCATGAGTCTCCATCAGCTAGCAAAATGAAAGGGTCTTTGCTCCCATGCCGCTCAGCATTATTGTGGGATAGTTGCCCCTCTCCTGACTCCAGTGCCACTATCACCTGCCCCCCTGTCCTCATCCCCCTCCCCTCTCCTCAGCACTTATTTGGTTATCAGCCTAATGAGCGCTGCCCACAGAGGTTGTAAATGAGTGTAAACAGCGAAGAATGGCGCACTCCTGTTTTAGAGAGGGTGCATGTGCGCCTACACAGTCAGTAAGCAATAGTTGCGGCTCCTTACTGCACCGGTGTGATTTGCAGTAGGGGCAGGGAAGCTTGTTAGACAAGATAGCGGTGCCTATCTTCTTGAGTAACAAGCAGCATTTCAGCCCAGTGGGGGGAAATGAAGCAAAGTAAGCGACTAAAATCTTTATACAATTAAATAATATATGCTTTGGAAACAAAGTTTTTGACCATTGACTGAGGCTGAAGGTCTGGTTTAACTAATTGAAAGGTGAATGTATGTAAGGAAGTCTGGCTGTGTGTTGTGATGGAAATGCCTCTTGGTACACCATACACATGAACGTCAACTGTGTAATCTGCTCTTTTCCTTGACTACTGCTGCTAGTGCTTAAAGTAATGGTGTGCTTTGGTGGGCTTTATTTTGGCACTCTCCAGAGATCAGGGGGGATCCCTATTCATGATTTACCTGTTAACTTTTCTTCCCATTCATACTAATAAAGCTACACCTAAATTGCCCATCTCATTGATGGACACATCCACACGTTTTCTAAGTCTATATTGACTATATGTCTGTGCAATCAGCAGAACAAAACTCCTCACTGTGGTAATCCGACGTCTGTCCAGTCTGAGATTCATTTTTAAAGTATGCATTGAACGTTTGTAAAAAGTTTTATTTCTTTGTCTTGGTGAGATAGTTCTGAATCCATAATACATGCTCAAGCTGTGATGATCAGCAGCCATCCTCCCAAGCACCATCATTTACTTGGACTTAGCATCTTTATGGGATAAGCTGCATGATTTTTTTCTATTTTTGGACTTTCGTTTAGGTCTTGGTAGGGGTATGCCCTGTGCTATTCTGTATGATGGTCTTGGTGAACCCTTGTACACCTCCACACAAATCCAGCTTGACTTTAAAGCAAAACAAAATCCAGCTTGTCTGGCCCCGGAATCTCAAAAACCCCAGGGCTGGCCACTGGCCTTCTCCTGGGTCATCCCAGTTGTGTGAGCCTCCCAAGTCACTGCAAACCTTGCACTGCTGCCGAGCCATTCAGATGCATCTGGGCACACGGGGGCTCTCATCCTCGATTGCTGTGTGCAGAGCCATTTGCTATTATTATGCACAGCAAACCCCTCTGATTGGAAGAGAGCTCATGCATGTGGAGTAGGACCAGAGAAAGGTGAGTTTTTATGGTGATCTTGGGGGCTTCAAACCGAAATTGGAATGCCAAGGGGGGCGGGGGCAGGTAGCAAAACCCAGGATAGTCAAAAATCTGGGTTTTGTTCTGTTTTAAAGTAATAGCCCAGGCACACTCAAAAAAGTGAGTGGCAGGGCTCAGTGATGGAAGCACACCGTGTGCATTACATTGGAGTGAGCTGGGCTTGACTGACAGTATGGAGAGCCTCAATCTAGCCTAATGCTAAGAGAGGGGTGTGTTAACTTTACATGAGCCTCAGGATTGAATTTGTGGTCTAGATGGGGGGTCCTGGAGGCAGAGGTAGAGGAAAAAGGAAAGTCTCCTTCCTTGCTGTCACCAGAGCAAAGAAACAGCATGGTTCTGACACTATATCAGGTAAGCTACCATGCAAATTATTTGAAGTTTGACTGGTCAGTCCCTTTAAATGGGACAAACACCTGTTTTTCCTTTGATGGGTGTTAGTCCCTCGAGAGAGAATAAGAAAAATTTCGGGGGCACCCGGAATGCTGGAGCCCCCCGAACATCCCCCCCAGAATGCCTAATATCCTATCCAGCACTTCGGGAAAGATGTCCTACGATTGGCCGTTGGTACGTATGTGGGTGGGCAATCGCGGGACACCTTTCCTGACGCTGGCTCGATGTGAAGGTATGGACATCAGGCATTATGGGGGGCTTGTTCTTATTCACTGTCTGTGGGACCAACACCTGTTAAAGAAAAATGAGTATTGGTCCGGTTTAAGTCTAAAGCACTGGACCCAGCCTGGGGCGCAAGAGGGCCACAATGAAAATGCAGCATTTCCAACATAATAAATACATTTAAGTAACAGAAAAACATTAACATTACAGTGTGAAACTACAATATACCTCACCAGAAATAACATCACAAATAATGAAACTCCCAAATTGGTTGGTCAGATAAGAGTGTCAACCTATATTCCAAGGTGATTTTATATGGTTAAATCGCCATGAATGGTTTTTAAATTGAACTTTTCTAATTGTGTATCCATTGCTACTTTAAGAATAGAACTAAAAAAAAATTGCTTGGTGTTTGGATTGAGAAAATATAATTCGTTTATGTACAGAAATATACTTTCTTTACTGTAAGAGATACTTCCACATCCGTTTCACAGAAGGTGGTGATGACTAGTGATAATGTGAAAATTACATTGGCATTACTAGCTATAATTAGTAAAATTCATAAGTGAAAGCAATTTATCATATAATTATCTTATCATTTATGGATCTTATGAGAAGACAGGAGGTTCTCATTTTACACGTGTTTAATTAACACATATTCAAAATTACATGTCATTTGCCTCTGCAACACAACCATGAGATTCTGGTGATTTCCATAAAAAGCAAATACTCATGTACTGTGTACACACACTAGGTTGTCAATCTGTCAAACTTTTGTTCAGCATCTTGTTTAGGTTCCTAAACCTGGGTAGGAGGTATATATATATATATATATATATGTGTGTATTTTATATATGTCATTAGAGATCAGTTCTCAGTTTAATGCAACATCTGCTTTGGATTTGATTTTATAATCACCATTTGGTTTGGTACTGACATAGGCTATTTCAGAGACATTCCCCATAGGCTCAGGTGGCATGTGACATTGCTGGATAGAAATTAATAAGACAGGTTTATTTCAAAACAGTAGGAGGAGAAAAATAGTTTGATAAAACTCTTTTCTAGTCATAATTGTATTGTTGCCAGGTAAATATGGTAAGTTAAAAAGAAAAAAATAACTGAGGAAAAGTAAACTAAAAGAAAAACATGACCATGCAGTCCCTTAGTGGCGGCATTGTATAGTATAATGTTTTAGTAGAGTTTGTGAGGAGAGGAGGGGCATCCCTGCTCCAATTTGGGACCATACAAAAAGAGGGGGCTGGATGGAGGGTGATCTTGCCAGAGGGTACTTCACAGAGGAGTAGCTAGGCTTTCTGGCACCTGGGGCAAAGATTCAAAATGACGCCCCCACCTGTTCTCAGGCCCCCTTGGTGCCCCCTGACTTTCTGCACCTGAGGCAAGTGCCCCCCTGCTCCCCCCCAGCTACGACCCTGCCAATTCAGATTAAACTGGGTCCATACCCTTGGGGTTATTCAGCTGTATGAGGAGGCTACAGGGTTACCAGAGTTGGGTGAAGTCCTGCCTGGCCTGATTTTGCTTGTCTCCTCCCTACTGACTATGGGGTCACAAGGTGATTCTCTATTGCCGAGAGTATTCAGTGATCATATCATATAGGGGAATCAGTCTGATTGATTTTTATGGCTGTTCTTGGCTGACTGCTTGTACATGCCTTGCTGCTGCATGTACAAATAAAATCCTAGATTTCCGCCATAAGGCTTACGGTGTAATGCTAAGAGAGCATTTCAGCCACCCACCCTTTTGATCATGGACATTTCCTCAGGGATGTTGGAAGAAAGGCAGCATGAGAGCTGTGGCTGAGCAATAATGGACCTGCAGAAAAAATGTCAGGCAACTGCTTCTGGCACAGACCAGAGTCACTGGGGTAGAAGCTGCACATGGCAGCTGGATGTCAGCTCACCCTCAAATGCTCTTTCCACTTGGCACTCCCAAACATTCCTAGAGGCAAGCTGCCTTCAACTCCTTGTTACTGCAATAGACTCCGCCATGGCTGGCATCTACAGCTGCAGTCTCACTTTACATGTTAATCACTGGCTGCCTGGGTATGGTCTGCCACCTACAAGGACACTGGTCCTGCCAGCTCCAGCTACCCCTTCACCAGTTGAAGGCCAAAATGCCACATCCTCAGCTTCTTACTGCCACCTCCTCTAGGGCACCAGACACCACCAGGTCCCTCTTGGTTGCCGCCTCACTGGAGTTATGTTCTCCCGGGTGTTATAAGGTAATTGGAGAACAGGAGACTCTCACTATGGCAGCCATTCACTGTACCATCTTGGTTGTAACTCCCCTCAAAAGAGTCCCTTCATGCTGCTGACCACCACCATGAGCTGTCAAGATTGCACGTCCGTTAATTTTCTTACTTGGGTTTTATCAACCTACGTTTCTTCTATTTTCCTTGGTCATAGCTTTTCTGTCAATATGACCTTTTGTGTGACAAGCTATTTACACATTAACATCAATTTGTATAATTTGTATGCAATCTAAAACACAAAAACTTCACATTACAGGTTCTGTATAGAAGGAAAATAGGCCTCTGCTAAGGAAAATCTTCTGTATAATTCAAGCTACAGTTCTAAGTTGTCAAATCGTTTGAATGAGTTACATTGCTATTTAAAGAGCAGGTACATCTAGGTCTAAAAATATTTACATCTTTTCATGCTAAAAATACATTAGAACACATGATTAAATGTACCTGCTAGGATTAAGCATATAACACAGGTCTACAAAAAATATCTTTAAAAGACTGCATGGGATGTTTTCAGTAAATTGAATGTATTTTGGGGTGCTGAATCTGAAAGTGATTCCATTTACCCTCATCGCATACAATTTTCATGCAAAACACGTTTTAAGTAAAACATAATTACATTTGTAATTTATGCAACGCAGTTGGTCGACCAATGTTCAGTATTGACTCTTTGTGTGAAACCCCCAGAATGCCCAAAAATACACATACCTTCCTGGGGCTCCCACATCACGTTCACTGGCTGCATCTCTGGCAACCCTGTAGCTGAGATGTCCTCCTGCACCCAGCCATTAAAATTGGGGGATGGAGAGCATCTCACTACACAGGGAGGCCAGGCATGTGGACTTCTGGTGTGAATTGCAACCTGCATCCCAGGTGAGCTTTTTAGTGAAACGAAAAAGTGCAAAAAAAAAAAAGTCTTTGTCCTCCATTTTTTCCCCAAAAATCACCTGTACATGTGATGACATATTTTTACGGTTTAGGTAGATTATTTTTCCAGTGATGTAAAAATGTATTTTTAAAGTTTGGAAATAACAGCACCCTAAGGGCTGTGCTATATATTTTTTTTTGCTCGTATGGTTCTTTTGTTTCCAAATTTAATAACAAATATACACTCTAATTGGTTATATGATGTACCTGACTTGTAAAAATGCCCCAAACAGATACAAAAAAAAGGTAGAAAAAAATGTATTTGCACTTTTTTGTGTCTAAACACTCAAAAGCTCACAGAAATATAGGTTGCAATCCACATCGCAATGCAGACTAGATGTCACTCTGGCTGCACCAAATAATTAGCATGACCACCTATGTGCCTGCCATTTTCCCCCTTAAGAGCACAAAAAAAATAAAACGCTCACCTCTGTTTGGGATCGAGCACAGGGGTTCTCCAGTTCCCCCCAAGATCTTCAGTGGGATATGAATCACTTGCTTCTGTCATTTCTCTCCTGCTGCAGGGGGTGTTTTTTACTGGCGAGTGAGATGATGTCATGTCACTCAGCTTGTATGAAAGTCTCCTCCCGGCAGTGACAATGGGAGTCACAGAAGCTGGTAGCAGAGCAGGGGATGCCGATCCAGTGATCAGCATGGGACAGCAGCAGTAGGTAAGAAAGGAGGTAAGTATGAAAAAAAAACATTTAACCCTTTGTGAACTAGTAAGGGGTACTTGAGATCCCCTATACCATTTCACAGGGCAGGAGGGGCCAGCAAGTGGCCTACCAGCAGGCAGGTGACTTGCCAAAACCCCCAGCCATCACCTGCATGCCAAAAGCCCAGGTGTGTGCAGAAGAGCCCATGGCCTATGTGGGCTATGTTGGTAGCCTTAAGTGCCAAAAACTGGCCATTTGGCTTTTGTACCCAGGTCTACCAGCCCCAGTAGCTGGTTCTTGGGCTGGTTTTGCTCGTAAAAATATGTGGTACTGTTGTTGTAATTGGAAGGAATGGGGCTTTTACACGCAAAATGTTTTTTTTTTATAAAAAAAAAACACAAAAATGTTTAAATAATCCACACATTTCACCCAAAAATGTTGGGAAAGCAAGACATTTCATGTTCACCCTTTAACTAGAGTTTTTGTCCCCCTCTTTTGCCGGACCATGTTTCACTATTTTGCTTTACGCATGTTCAACTGTGATGAAGGGATTATCTGGGAAAATTCTATATTGTTTTTGTCTGGTTGGGGTTGAAAATGAAGTGTTTGTCATTTGTTAAGTGTATTCTCAATATTTTGGGGTTAAATATGTGCAAAAAAAATTATATTTTTACAATGTAGTATTTTTTGTAATAAAAAATGTAAGTTTGTCAATAAAATGTTATTACGTGTGAAACCCCAATTTCTCCTGGCTACAAAGGTTCCACATATGTATTGGTAGACAACCTTTTCTGCCCAGGAGACTCCACCAAACTGAAACAGCGCTTTAGGAGATTTTTAGATTAGAAAACCCAACAAAATATATATTCTCTGAAAGTACTCACCTCACCTTTCTAAGCATACCAGGCTTGTTGATGTTGGCACAGTTTTCTGAAAGTAATCCCTCAATGAATTCTTTGGCTGCACAGAGTTTGAGCAAAGGGGGTGGGAGTAGCTCCATCACTATTATTTATACAAAATTATCATCATTATTATTCAGGGCCTGGGAACCAATTTATGCCCAGTTTAACCCTCTCATCATCCAAGTATTAAGCACCAAACATGTCTAGCTATGTGGAAAGACAGAGATTTGGTTGCACATATCTGCAGATACATGTGGAAGCCACACTGCCCCAGCAAGGCACTCTGTGTTTAGTGTGGTCCCTACTCTTATTTTTGAGTCCCCAAAGTTGGGACATGTAATGCAGCCAGAGCTACTCACCTGGGAAGCTGCCAGCCTCCCTTTAGAACACTCCATAGGGAGAGATCCATGGTGGCTGAATCCCTCCCTGTGTGTGTTCATGGAAATTCAAACTAAGCAAAGGGGGTGGGAGTAGCTCCATCACTATTATTTATACAAAATCATCATCATTATTATTCAGGGCCTGGGAACCAATTTACCGCCCAGTTTAACCCTCTCATCATCCAAGTATTAAGCACCAAACATGTCTAGCTATGTGGAAAGACAGAGATTTGGTTGCACATATCTGCAGATACATGTGGAAGCCACACTGCCCCGGCAAGGCACTCTGTGTTTAGTGTGGTCCCTACTCTTATTTTTGAGTCCCCAAAGTTGGGATATGTAATGCAGCCAGAGCTTTGGGGACTCAAAAATAAGAGTTCCCAGGCCCTGAATAATAATGATGATGATTTTGTATAAATAATAGTGATGGAGCTACTCCCACCCCCTTTGCTCTGCACAGAGTTTACCTAAATAAGAATAAAAAAGCAGAATCAAAGCCACGCTTTTCTAAAAAAATGCAAACAAAAAAAACAAGTTAAATATGAAAAAGAAAGATCCCCCAAACAGAACAATTCCTAAAATGCATGGGTACTGTCAAGAGAAGAGTTGCCAAACACCCCAAAGTAAAGCGTGCGCGGAACGGTAATTTTACTTGAAAATTTCAGCTCTGCAGACAAAAAAGACTTTTTCTACCAAAACAACTCTTTAAATTTGTATACCCCCCACAAACCATATATTCCCCTAAAGTACACATGTTAAGCTTTCTAAGCATACCCAGCTTGTTGTAGTGGGCTCATGTTTCTGGAAGTAATCCCTTGAAGAATTTTTAGATTGCACAGGGTTTGCTTAAAATAAAAAAGCAGAATATAAAACACATTTCCCTAAAATATCAATATGCAAACAAGAAAAAACAAGCTAAATCTGAAAACACAAGGTCCCCCGATCAGAACAATACCCAACATGCACTTTTAACAAGTTACATAGGTTTGGTCCAATTTAAAGTGGATCTAAATCCACAATTTTGACCCACTGGGTTTACATCAGTTTTCCTGGTGCATCCTGATTCTTGGGGGCATGACTTGCATCGCTCCTTTCCATCCTAAAAAGTTGGAAGATTTGTGAATAGTACAGTCAGTAAATGTCAGGGCTTGTTCAGCCTGGTTGTCTACCACACTCCCACTACAAATTTACCCCATCACAAAGTCTACCAGGCACTAAGATGCTGATTTATTAATAGCGACATGTAGCGACAGTTGAGCGACTGTAGCGGTATTTTCACAGCGCCCGCTGTGCTTGGCCGTTGTTCGGTTGTTGACAGCGACTCAGTCGGTGTGCCGTAATGTTGAATACAAGGTTACGAGTTGCTATTTGACAGGTTCCGCGATGTATGGGTGTGCATGATAGCGACTGGTCAGAGCGACCGGCTTCCACCATATTCATCAAAAAATCACGCTCAAAAAATTCAAGCGCTGTGAAATGCATGTTTAAACCCCAGAGCGCTGGAGGCGATGTGTTAAAAGTCGTTTTTTAACCCCCAAACCACAAAAAAAATATTTTAAATAATTTAGTAATATGAATACATTAATATCAGACCTGTAATATCTATATTTCTTTTCCCTTAAAAAAATTATCTAAAATGGCAGAAGTGGTCACAGAATTTTTCACATTTAAAAAAAAAAAAAAAAAAAAAAAAAAACATTAATAACAATTAATTATTAATATTTAAAGATTGTTCAATTGAAATGCATTGGAGCGCGCCAGGTAGCGAGAGGTCATACCTGTCGCTGCTCAAGGTCGGACGCTGGCACTGTGGGCTGAGGCTGGAATAATGATGAATGAGTCGCCGCTATATGGCGCTATCTCAGTCGCTAAGCAGGATTGGCTTGATAAATGTTTGATTGTGGTGGGGAGCCAGCGTTCTCGTGGCGGGGCCCGTCATTACCGGCCGCTCACCAGTCGCTACCTATCGCTATTCCTTCATAAATAAGGACCTAAGTAGAATACAACAGAACAATATTGACACTGTGATGTAGTCCAAATCACCCTCCTCCACACTATCCTTATCACTGTCCCTATTTCCTTCCATTTTCCTTCTTTTCTCCCCTCACTTTCTTCCATTTTGTTTTGTACTCCTCATCTTCAATTTGTAAATAATTTTTTTAGTACAATGTTTTAAAATCAGAAATAGCTCACAAAAATGTTTTTGTTCCTTTACAAATTCAGCAGCAGCAAGAAACCCAGACGTGATGGAATTTTCTCTTTTCTCACATATTTAGCATGTAAACATCTCTCAGAAGCAGTTAAAATTCCAATGGAGTTTTTTGGTTGCAGACATGTGTAATTGTTCTAAACATTATTTTTTCTTTTCAATAATTTTTATTGAGCATGTAACACACGACAAATACATCCATTATAGCAATATAGCATAGCAGTTTCTTCTGTCTTAACAAAAGGATTGCTTTCTGACGTCTTAGTCATGATAACTACAGCTTACACAGGCTAACCGTTAAGAATAAAAGGGAGGGGGGAGAAGGGGGTAAAAGGAAATGAAAAAATAAAGAGAAAGGGAGGGGGTGGGAAATTATTGATTGTAGCAAAGAAGAAGAAGACAGATAAGGCTCATGCCTGAAGAAGCAAAGAAATTATCTTGTTAAAAGATTAATGTCGAAATCTGACGGCCAGAAGTTTTGCACTCAAGGACCCCACAGCTCCAAGGAACCGTCATGGATATCAGACATTTTTTCCATGGCCATAATATTATTGACCTTATTTTTGAACGCTCTGAAATTTAGGGTGGGCTCCTTCCATGCTCTAGCTATCACCATTTTCCAAGTATACAGCACATTCTGTTTCACTTATTCCTTACGTCTGGGTTATCCACCACAAGGTGGCGCAGTGGACTGCAGAAAGACTTGTGGCATCTCCCGGCCCTATAAAAAGCCAGGAACCTCCCACAAATTCCCAGTTTTCTTCTGCGAAGATAGAATATGGAATATCTCTCATGCGCAGGTGAGCGAGGCAACCAAGCCTGCGGCCCTGCAAGTCTATCCCCATCCGATTCTGGACTCCCACTGCCTCCCAGCCTCGGCTGACAGATCGGGGGAAGGTAGAAGAGCACTAGGGTCAAGTACTCCAGGAGCGCTGCTCCAAGCCGCAGACCCTGTACTTCAAAGGGGAGCCGGCCATAGGCTTTATGGTGAGCCTGATTGGGATGCTGAGGGGATGAGTTATTTGGGGACTATGTCCTCTTCTTTTACTTCTGGGCCTCCCCTCCCTGGCCATGGATACTCGCCGCTGCCTTCCCTCATCTACCTCTCTTCTCCTCCCTCTCTGACTCTGTTCAGGGGGGCGGAGGCGGGTGGCAGTGGTGGTGAGTGGTGTTTTTTCTGAGGTAATTTGGCGACTTTGGTGTGTTTTTAGCTGCCGCGCACCTTTGTACTACGCTCTGCGGCTGTGGGCTCTATAACCTGAGGTAATTTTGCTTTGTCATGGCGCCGGGCAGGTCACGTGTGGTGTTTTCTGAGGTAATTTGGCGATTTTGGTGTTTTTTTTGGTGTTTCTAGCTGCCGGGCAGCTTTGTACTACGCTCCGCGGCTGTGGGCGCTATAACCTTAGGTAATTTTGCTTTGTCATGGCGCCGGCCAGGTCACGTGAGTGCCGTTTTTGCACTCTTCGAGGGGGGCGGGGCCTGGTGATGCTGTGGATCGCACTGTTCCCCTGCGGCCCGCCCTCGAGGTACCTCAGCCGGCGCCATTTTGTTCAACCTGCATGTCTGGTTTTCTTCATTCCTGGCTGCAGCGCTGCTTTCCCTGGTGTATCGCTTTGCCTAGCGATCTGTGCCTGAGTGACCCCGTGGTGTCTTAGGTCCGTGAGTTCCCCTTGAGGGGGTTTATTGACCCTGGGATTTTCATGTGCTGCGGGATGCTCATGTGTATTTTTACTTATGTCTTTCAGGCGGGATACCATTGGGTTGTGGTTCTCTCGGCTTACTCCTTCCTCCCCCTCACTCCCCCTTCACAAAATAGACTTCTGGGGGCATCCCGTGGGAGGGCATCCCGGGTGGCTTCTGTCTTAAGCCTTTACCCACAACTGGTCTATTGCACCTGTGTTAATCACCATATGGAGGCTTCAGGGGATAGCGTGCTTGGGGGCCCTGCCAAGCCCTGCCCTGCCTGGGCAAGCCCGACTATGTTCCATGTGTGGGTATCCCCTGTGATTAACAGTGTCACGGTGTGCGAATGCCGTGTGCTGACAGTGTCATTGCGCTACAAGCTGGTTTGCCTGCTTCGCTTCCCACCTCTGCGCCTCCCTCTGCTTCCCCTACTCCCCCGCTCCTGCAACTAGGCCCCTGTGAGGGCACTGTTAGCAGGGAGTCTCATTCTGATTTGGCTCTGCGGGTGGCTAACATTGAGAGGCAGCTTGCCAGGCCTGTTCCTAGAAGGGCCTCTGGCAAGAAGCGGCGCCTGGATCCCAGGCCTTCCCCACTTGCTAAGATGTATGTGGGGATTGATGAGTTTGGTGGCTGTCACCCTCTTGAGATGGGGGAGCTCTCCCAGGATTCTGACTCCTCTGGGAACCAGCAGGAGGGTTGCGATAGTGACCCTGGGTCGGTGTCCAAGAGGATTCATGGTACCCTGAGGACACTGATAATCTGCTGTCACATATTTTTGATATATTGCACATTGCTGCCCCTGAGGTGGCTAAGAGAAAGCAGGGGGAGCTTTTTCGCCCTGGTAAACAGCGTCCAGAGTTCCCTGAGCAGGAACATTTTACCATTTTAGTACTTAAAGAATGGGAATGTCCTAGCAGGCTGCCTGCTGTGCCCAAGGGTTGGATAAAAGGTATCCCTTTCCTGCTGATATTGTTAAGAAGGCTTGTCCTGACACTACCTCTCTGAGGGATGGTGAGGACCGGCGCATGGATCAATTGGCCTGCCATGCTTTTACCTGTGTTGGGGCTGGAATGCGTCCGACCTGTGCCGCTGCCATTACTGCTATTGCCCTCAAGAGGCTGCTCAAGCGTCTCCTTGATGGTGCTCCAGCTGGTAGCGGGGGGGGGGGGGGGGGAACTATAGTACTCTTACTTTGTTCTGATTTAGAGGCCATTTCAGGGGTCCTCCATCCTCCTCCCTTCCTTTCAGTTGTGGCTCCCTCTTCTCTAGTGGCCGCAGAGATTCTTGGGTCTGTGGCAGATCCCGTGGTCATCCCGGTCTCTCCTGGATACCAAGCCCAAACCCTCTCACAAGCCCCCCCTAGGCATGAAGGGGCGCCCTCACCCATCCGGGTGGGGGAACGGTTTCGGCTCTTTGCTCACGTCTGGAGGCTTCACGTCTCAGACCGGTGGGTACAGGAGGTATTGTCCTCCGGTTACAAGATCTGAAGGGACTTAACAAATTGTCAGATTCAAGCATTTTCGTATGGAGACGCTACGCTCTGCTGTCAGTACCCTTCGCCTGGGCGACTTTATGACCACTGTGGACATCAAGGATGCTTATCTTCGTGTGCCTATTTTTCCAGGTCATCAGAGATTTCTAAGGTTCGCGCTGGAGGATCAGCATTACCAGTCTGCGGCTCTGCCCTTCGGTATCACCTCTGCACCTCGGGTGTTCGCCAAGATACTGGCGGGAGTGATGGCTCTGCTACGTATCCAGGGCATCCGCATCATTCCTTACCTGGACGACATCCTGACTGTGGCCCAGTGCTTTCCTCGGGCCGAGCAGGACACTCAGATGGTGACCTCCACTCTGGAATCCTTCAGCTGGGTGTTCAACTTTTCCAAGTCTTCTCTGTCCCCGTCCTTGGTGAGGTCCTTTCTGGGCATGACTCTGGATACCTCTCAGGTTGGGGTGTTCCTTCCTCAGCAGAAGGTGGAGGATCTTCAGATGCAGGCTCGGGCTCTGCTATTATGTCCTCATCCCTCCATCCGTCTGGGGATGCAGTTGGTGGGCCTGATGGTGCCCTACTTCGAGGCAGTCCCCTTTGTTCAGTTTCACATGAGACATCTTTAGTTACTCCTCTTGTCAGTTTGGCATCGGGACCCTGTGTCCTTGGATCAAGAGTTTGCTCTGTCCCCTCTGGCCAGACGGTCCCTCTCGTCGTGGCTGGACTCAAGGAACCTTCTAGTGGGCAGGACCTTCCTGCCCCCGTGCTGGGAGAAGGTCGCCACAGCTGCCGGTCTGACCGGTTAGGGAGGCTTCTGGAAGTCTGGAAGGTTCCAGGGTCGGTGGAGCCCACAAGAGGCCCATGCTTCCATCAAAGTCCTGGAACTGAGGGCGATCAGATTGGTTCTTTCTCGCCTGACCACTCACCTTCGGGGTCGGGCTGTTCAGATCCGCTCAGTCAACCAGACGGCGGTTGCCTACATCATTCATCTGGGAGGAACTCGGAGCAAGCGAGCCTTTAAGGAAGTGTCCCTGATCCTGTCTTGGGCGGAACAGCATGTTCCCGGCATCTCAGCGGTCTACATTCCGGGGGTGAAGAACCGGGAGGCGGACTCCCTGAGCAGGGGGGTGTCTTGTATGGGGGAATGGTCCCTCAACAACTGGGTGTTCTCTCCCTGTGTCATCGCTGGGGGGCAGCCGGATGTGGACCTGTTTGCGTTTCGTCACAATTACAAACTTCCCAGATTTGTCTCTCTGTCTCGGGTTCCTCTGGCCTTCGCCACGGATGCATTGGCTATTCCTTGGAAGAAGTATCGGCTTCTCTATGTGTTCCCTCTGTTTCCTCTCCTGGCCAGGGTCATGCGCAAGATAGTCCAGGAGCAGGTACCTGCCATCCTGGATGCCCCTTGTTGGCCAAGAAGGGTTTGGTTCCCAGACGTCGTGCAGTTGGCAGTAGACCGGTAGGTCTTGCCCAAGGATCCAGATCTCATCACTCAGGGGCAGCTACGCCACCCCAATTTACAAACGCTGGCTTTAACGGCTTGGCTGCTGAAACCTCCATCTTGATGGTAAAGGGGTTACTTGCTTCTGTTGTTGATACCATGATTAGGACTAGGAAGAAGTCCTCGTCTTTTATCTATTACAGGGTCTGGCATGCTCACATTGCCTGGTGTGAGTCCAAGTATCTTCCCTGTAGGGTGTTTTCTTTTCCCAGAATTCTGGAATTCTTGTAACATGGATTGGATTTGGGCCTTCAACTTAGTACCCTCAAAGGCCATGTTTCAGCTCTGGCAATTTTTTTCCAAAGATTTTTTGCCAATCACCGGCTGGTCAAAACTTTTTTCCAGGGTGTTTCTCATGTGCGTCCACCCCGTAAGCCTTTACTATCAGTCTGGGATCTGAATCTGGTGTTGTCTGCTATGCAAGGGCCTCCCTTTGAGCCAATCTGTAAGGCCGCCTTGCCCATTTTTGATTCTTAAGGTAGCCTTTTTGGTGGCTATCACTTCTGTAAGGCGAGTTTCTTAGCTAGCGGCGCTTTCCTTCAAACCTCCTTATTTTGAGCGGCATCAGGATAAGGTGGTGTTTTGGCTTAAGCCAGATTTCTTGTCTAAGGTTGTGTCTACCTTTCATCTCAATCAGGACAATGTCTTGCCTTGATTGTGTCCTAATCCTGCTAATTCCAAGAAGCGGACTCTGTATTCTCTGGATGTGGTCAGGGTTCTGAAGTTGTCTTTGGTTGCTACTGAGACTTTTAAGAAGTCTGATGCTCTGTTTGTTCTCACTTCTGGGTATAGGAAGGGTTTGCCTCCGGCTAAATCCACTATCAGCAAGTGGATCTGTCAGGCGGTGGGGCAGGCCTATTCTGCTAAGGGGAAGGATCCTCCCTTCCGTCTTACTGTTCATTTCACTAGTGCTATTGGTGCGTCCTGGGCCTTTTAGCACCAAGCTTCAGTTGAACAAGTTTGTAAGGCCGCAACTTGGTCTTCTGTTCATACTTTTTCCAAGTTTTACAAGGTTGATGTTAGGGCCTCAGCTGATGCTGCTTTTGGCCGCAAGGTTCTTCAGGCAGGAGTGGTTTGAACTGCCCGCCGTTGCTTTTTGGGGATCCCACCCTACCTTATGGACACTGCTTTTGGATGTCGTAAGGAATCAGACGTAAGGAATAAGTGAAACAGGGCGTGCTGTATACTTGGAATAATACAATTCTGTGAGTACTCACCTGTAGAATTGTTTTTGTAGTATACAGCACGTCCTGTTTCATCCCTCCCTGTATGGTGATTTGTTCAAATGTTCATTTTGGGATTTCTTTCATTATTGTTCTCCCGGCTTCTTGTCTAACTGCTTTGTAACACTGGGAATTTGTGGGAGGTTCTTGACTTTTTATAGGGCTGGGAGATGCCACAAGTCTTTCTGCAGTCCACTGCACCACCTTGTGGCGGATGACCCAGGCGGAATAAGTGAAACAGGACGTGCTGTATACTACAAAAACAATTCTACAGGTGAGTACTCACAGAATTGTATTTTTTGCCCCAGACAGGATATGGTATGCCAGTTGTTGCATCTTTGTACTTTGAGGGATTGGTGCATTGAGCAGCAACCTTGTGAGTCTGCAGTGTAGTGCTTCAGTCTTTCTGGGACCAAGTACCATCTCATCATTAATTTAACATTAGCTTCAATCGGGGCTACAGATGCAGAAACTCCGTAGGCTGCATTCCACATCCGGGCCCAATTCTTCTGGTCCCGGTCCTCCCCCGGCTCATCATGCCACTTCTGGACATAGTTAGGGCACGGCTCTGCTCCCCTAAGACTAAGCTGCAATAAATCTCAGAGATAGCTGCGCGGTCAGATGGATTCCAACAGCAACGTTTCTCGAAAGGGGTTAGATCATTTGTTTCCTGCCCTTATCCAATAATTGTCCCTCATCTCTTGGCATGTAAAATATTCTGAGTTCCGCAAACAATCCGCTATTCTCGATACACCTGCTTCCTTCCAAGTAGCAAAATTATGAGGTGACCCTATACCGGGAGGGAACATCGGATTATTCCACATCGATAAAAGAGGGAGGAAAGGGGATGACATGAAGATCGGCCCAAACCCCCTATCATACTGATCGATGCTGTTAGAGAATCGTGGGACTACCCAATCTGATAACATTAAACATTGCCATGAGCTTGGGGGCTAAAGTTGCACTAAACGTCTTATAGTAGCTACCCGAGAACCTATCAGGGCCCGGCCTCCTATTGGGTTTCAGGTTCGCCACCGCCTTTTGGACCTCCTCCAGTCGGATCACCTCTTATAACCTGTCTCTTAAATTACCAGGCAATAAGGTAAAATGTATATCTTTAAAAAGTTCCTCTAGCCTCGGTGTGGAAGGGTGTACAACTTCTGTAACTGCACTTTAAACAGATTAACCACCTTATTTGGGTTACTAGTCATCGTACTTCTCTAGTCTTTTAACCTGACTGGGCGATAGTTCTGAAGTGGCGTTTTCAATTTCCTAGCTAACAGCCTACCTGGCTTGTTGGCCTTGCAATAATACTTATATCTAAGCCAGCTTAATGATTTCTCTGCCAGACCCGCTAATGCCAAATTTAGCTCCTACGACACCCTATGTAGCTTAAGTCGTAGATCAGGTGTCCTATTCCTTTTTGCCTCTTCTGCCACTTGTTGGTATTCTCCCTCTATTCTGTTGATGCATTCGTCCATTTCTCTTTTTTTCCTAGCTGCAATCTGTATCAGTTTTCCCATGATAGTGGGTTTATGGGCTTCCCAACATACCATTGCTGTAATCTCTGGAGTCTCGCTTAAAGTAAGGAATTCTGACTCTGTATGAGCAGTAACCGTGCCCTCATCTGAAAGTAATGAGGAGTTAACCAGGTAAATCCCGAAGGTCTACTAATCAAGGAATTCAACTTGAGTAACAGGCCGTCGTGGTCCGACCAAGAAATCAGGATAATTTCCGCTGACCTCATTAATACCAAGGATTTGTAGAGCATAAAAATGTGATCGATCCTCGTGTAAACATTATGAGGATGGGAATAGTGTGTAAAGTTTTATGTTCCAGCAGTCTGCCAACGAGCACATATCTAGAATCTTTCGGAATGGTGTAGCTGTACTGGTCATTACAATTGGGCTAGCCTGGCATTGCCTATCAATGTGGGGGTTCAGCACCATATTGGAGTCCCCACAAATTATGGTCGTGCCATGCGCCTCTTCCGTAACCTCCTTGAGGAACTTCGAGAGAAACTTTCGGATTATAGTAGCCCGCCACAGTAACGTCCACATCCTGCAGGGAACCAATCAGTATTAAATATCTGCCCTCAGGGTCTCTCATTTCTGTTTTACAATTAAATTGAGATCCTCTCCGGAACCCGATAAGAATTCCCTTTTGTTTAGTGTCAGCACAAGCTAAGAAAAATTTGGGATATACAGGGTCAAAGAATTTGGGTTTGGAACTATTCGAAAAGTGTATCTCCTGGAGACAAAATATGTCCGGATGAAGAGATCTAATTGTTCGGAAAGCAAGGCTCCGCTTCTTAGATGAATTGAATCCCTGCACATTCAACAAGAAAATAGTGGCCATGATTAATCACTTGCGAAAAATGGAGGGCGGAAGAAAAGAAGAGAAAGAGAAAAAAAAGAGAGGGGGCACTTAGAAGGGTAGGAAGGGGGGGAAGGGGCAGTAAGTCTGGAGGATCGGGAGCAAACTTCAATAATGGGAAAAACATCACCTGGCACACAGAAGCTGATGAGGCTCTTCTCCGTTGGACTGCTAAATGCAATTGTGCCCTCCTCAGCTCAATCCACTAACACTGGGGATAGCACCAAAAATAAAAAACTGAACAGAGGAAGGGAGAAGGACAAACAGTCCCAATCAATCAATCTTACTTTTCACTATCTGAGAGGATAGATGGGAGTGCAGCATGTGATTGCCACCGGGCGGATAAATTGCTAATAAAACTATAATTAGCGAGTGGTAAAAGGTGCTTTTCACTGATCTAAAAATAGATAAGAGAAAAACTCACAGCTCTTATCCTTGCATTTTCCTGGGCCGACCAGGGTAGGCCCCAAGAAAATCTTGTCTCATGACCGTAAAGGCGGGAAGAGCACGGGTACTAAAAGGGAGACCCTGCTCTGGAGTCTAGTGGGGTTGTGTTTTCTCAGCCTTTTTCGGGGAGGAGCCCATATAACACAAAATTAAATTAATGTAACAACATGTCAAATAGCTCCGAACTGCTTGTGAATAACTGGATCAACTGTAACAGACATTAATGTAAACAAAGATAATAACCATTCTAACCATAACCATAGTCATATATCTCTATACTTCCCTCCACTTGAATAGGTAACAAATCGCTGTGTCACTTCTCTGCATTCATCACGTTACTCCATGTGGACCCATCGAGCGTTTGCCACCCGATCTTACTCTATGCCTCAGCCTCTTCCCCGTATGTTGCGACTTGATGGATTCATCATTGGATCTAGGTGATTAGAGGGATGTATTCTGCATTTCATTTCTATAAAGTCCCGCTGCTGAAAAATGGTGTTGTAGCACTTCTGTGATGTCGCAGTGTAGGTTTCCCTCTGTTGGTAAAAGATATACAGAAAGGAAATCCCCATCTATAAGAGACTTTATGATCTTGTAGAATTCTCAGTAACAGCCTCATCTCTCTTCTGCTTGCCATCGTGATTGTGGAAAGGTTGGCAAACACTTGGAATTTATGTCCCTGGAATGTCAGGTTTGCAGAATCCCTGGCGGCTTTTAACACTTGTTACTTGGTTGCGTAAAAGTGGAACTTTGCCAGAATGTCTCTTGGAGGTTACTCGGGGGGTCTTCGGGGGCCCAGCACTCTGTGGACGCAGTCGAGTTCAAGGCACTCAATAGCAATCCCTGGGAGCAATTCCCTGACACAGCACCATAATGACCGAATGTGCATCCTCCATGTGTTCAGGTAATCCTCTAAAGCGTAAGTTGGATCTCATATCTTTGTTCTCCATATCTTCTATTTTAGGGTGTAGAGCAAAATTATCTTTCTTTAGCATTTCCAGCTCCCAGCTTGTGCTTCCTGAGTAGTTATCACTTCACCTAATCTCCCTAGGGTTCCCAGGCTCTGCGTTACCTTTTCCAGCTCTGTGGAGAAGTGGTCTTTAATTTTCCTGGTGTTAGAGAGAGCTCTTTGCATCATGCTGTCAAATCTCACCATCAGAGCAATGTTTATTGCTGGCTGCACTGCTTGGCTTAGCTGTGGGGGTGCCTCTGTTTCACTGGCCAGGAAGGTTTGCTCACTCCACGCAATATCCTCCATGTCAGCCGTGCTCAGCCCGGCCACCATCTTGGATTGCTGAGCCAGGCTGTGGAGGAGCGACACACCCTCTCACCGGGTCCCCCATTCACCCTCCTCACCGCTGAACAGCTGATTGCTGCGCCGCTCGCCTTCCCTGTTCTTCAGTCTGCCTGGCTGGCACGGAGCCGGATCGGCAAGCTGCCATTCGCCTCCTGCGCCACCCCTAAACATTTTTTTATATGCATTGCTTTCCTTTGAAGATAATATTAACTTTCTTAGTCAAGGTTTAAAAAATATATATATTATTTTGTAAAATAAATACTTATGAGTACTGCATAAATGTATTTCAGTTAATTTTGTATGATACTTTTGTTATTTACCTGAGATAAGGAGGATATCTTATATGCACATTGTATGATATGCCTATCAACACTAATCCCCACAAGCTCCCTTTTCACGAATGGTTCCTTGAAATGTTTAGCTTTTCTACAATAGTATAATGTACTAGTATACAAATAGACACCCAATATATTCTAGCTCATACACAAAAAATAGTGATCTAGAGAGGAGCCGGAGGAGGGGGGACATTTATTTTTTTACATTTCACCCAATGTGAGCTGTATACTCTGACTATAAGATTGATCATTGTCGTGTGCCAAAGAAGTTGCCCACATTTTTAGGAGCACTTGAGCTTCTGCCTGATTCATGGTGGGGCAAAATGGAATGTGCCTATTTTCTTGCAAAAATTTGCATACGTGTGCGCCCACCAAAATGCAGACTTGCGCCTCAAAAATTCCACAAACGCGAATTTGAAGCCCCAAACTGTCTCTGACGCCTGATTCATGATATGTTTAGAGGGCAGAAAAGGTGGAGGAAACTGCAGAGTAACAGCATTTAATTCCGAAAACACATGCCAACATCTTCTGGCATGTTTTTTAACAATGAAAGTGTCAGCCACAAGTTCTTTTTAGGGATTGAACCCTTTCTTTTGGTTTTTGGAAGAAAAACAATTTTACAAAATGTTTTAAAAAATCACAAAATTTAAGGTAAAACACCAAATATGTGAGCTTTGGGCCCCAAAGTTTAGCAAAGAAAAAAGACAACTAAAACTAATAGTTAACTTATTAAACATTAATATGCAAACCAAACATGAGAGGGAGGGTTAAAGAGAACACCTGGGACAAAAAAGGCGGAGGGTTAACTGGAATCAGAGTAACCCCCCAAAAACACCCACCAAAAAATGAAGAAATGGCGACTAGAGTTTCACAGAATACACAGAGAAAAAGTAATGGAAAGGGGAGACATCAGGACCAATTAAGGGCTTAACCTGCCAAAAGTGCATGGGGCAGGGTCCTTTAGGCTTCAGAAACATTTCAGGCGAAAGGCATCAGAGGAAGCGGAGTGGAGGAATTTTGCACTTGCCCTGAAATTTGGTGCACCATGCGTGCCCATGAATCATGAGCCTAGGCTTGTTTGCGCTTGGTTTTGGGTTTTTGGTGCTTAGACCATGAATCAACCCTTATGTCATTTAGCAAATGGTGCTCGTTGTTATGAATGGGGAGGGCATGCTGCGGCATCCCCCACATCGGTAGCAACATGCATGCACTCCTGTACCAGGTATTCAGATTGGCTGAGGTGAGAGTGAACATGGCAGAAGCCTCTCATTAAATGAGAATGTGCCCATGCGTCGTTGGAACCAATAATACGTGATTGAAAATTCTGGGGGTTTCAAAAAGCAGCACATCCCAGTTTGGGATGCCTCAGGGGAACCAAACAAGACCCAGGAAATTCAAATTCCTGTGTTTTTTCTGGTTTAATGTATAGCATGTTTTCTCAGTTTTTTTAAATATTTGTTATATGCGATATAACGTCATGTAATGTTATGAAAAGCATATTTTAGTGTGGAACCTATACATTTCTAAATCTTTTAGCCTTTGGAAACATCTCTTTTTCAATCATAATTTCTAGAAACACTTCCTCCTTGGATTGGTTCTTTGCAGTGTTCAAATTCTGCAGACATATTTTTAAGATATTTCAGACTAGGTTCACTCAGTCATTCACTGCCAACAGGAGCAGGGAAAGCTCACATGTTCACCTAAAATTAGTGTTTCAGAATGAATCCTGGTTACATTTTTTCAACCAGAATTTACTGTGCTTCATTCAATATAAAGATAATTTTTGAAATTTTCTGGTAAAATTCAGTCTTCTCTGTTACAAATAGAATACCAATGGAGGAATCATCTGTCATTAGATCCCAATAATTAACTGAAGGTAAAATTCACTATTTTGCTTAAGGGGACATCTCAGTATAGTAACCAATGTTTGAGATGAATTAAAGAGGGATTCTTATATAATTCTGAAGCACATTATTTGGACGAAAAGTACCTCTGAATGACAAAGGTTTTTCTTTTGTACTTTTATTGTGTTTAACTTTTTTTATGCAGAATTGTATGTGCAGGTCTGCCATTGCAGTGTCATTGTCACAGTGTTATTCCATGTGTTTTCGCTCTGGTACTGGTGCTTCTCTCCATTTTGAATTTGGCTGCTTTAAAAGCTGAAAATTCCCCTTGACAATAACTGCATCAGAACAGAGGTATGCTTTAGCTACATTTCTTACTATGGGGAGGCTAATTTAAGACTAGTGCCACATATTGCCATTTGAGCGTCTATGTAACAGCTCTTAGAGTGTCCGCTGCAAGTGGGTATCTGGCGCTATAACCTAGTGTAGCGGCGGACAAGTGACGCTGTAGTATCCTGTCCAGCAGTGATAAATGTGATGTCTGCAAGGTGCTGTAGAAGCGCTCTCCCTGAGTCACTGCGGAGCCAATCGAGAATGCTAGGTGGTGTCCTGAGGTCAAAGTGCCCAAGATAACGTTACATCTAACAAAAGAACAAAGCTACAGCGAAATTTGGGCAGTGCCATTTGGGTGCGTCATTCGGCACTAAGGCCTATATTTAAGAAAAAACTACACACAACCAGCGTCAGCGCTCTAAAACTGGTTGCCAGACGCTATGTGCACCAGAGTGAAAACACATGGAATGGCAATGTTTTAACACTGTGACAATGACACTGCAATGGCAGACCTGCACATACAATTCTGCATGAAAAAAGTTAAACACAATAAAAGTGTTTGGTTGTTGGGCGGGAGAGACCACACGGTCATTTAAACCAAAAATGTGAAACATTACTTTAGGAAAATGCTATTTATACACAACCAGATAAAACACCATTGAAATGTATGGGAGGACGCTACTGAGCGACAGGTACTACATAGCACTTCTGAACACACAGCGCTGGCACTTTACACTGAGCCACCACTAGTAATACATGCAACGCTACATGACGCTTTTAGAGGCAATCACCAGATTGACTTTCATATATATGGTTTTTACATACTGCGCCCGGTGTTCACCTTACCCTACGTGGCACTAGGTGGCATTAGCGTTTCTTAAATAACCCCCTAAATGCCAAACATTACATTACAACCAAACAGGGTTTTTTTTTGGGGGGGGGGGGCAAATAGTGGCTTGCAGCTCAACCTTTAAAAGTTTGGAAAAGTTAGAGTTTTAACATCTGAAACATTTCTACTTTATTGGAAGCTTGATTTATTGCATTGGCCCTTTCCTGGGCCATTCTTAACTTGAAATTTCATTTAAACAATAGCATTTATGCATTCTCAGAGGACTTACAAATGCATTCTACCTTACTAAATGATTTTCTTTCCAGCTAGATGAGAATTAAACATACTGCTGATCTCAATGCCATTTTTTCTGGCAGGAAATGGGTTAATGTATGTAATAATAATTTGTAACATATTTGAGATGAATGATAAATGCACAAAAAACTGTCTTGATTAAACCATTGTATTGTAACATTTGATGTTTTCTTCTTTATATCAACATTTCTCATTAGTGTGGTGAACAGACATCAACAAAACTCACTAATGAAGAATCCCTAATGGCTCTCGAAGCAATTGACTAAAATGCTTCCCTGTTCTCATTTACAATTTGAAGGTAGAAGTCTCACTTAGTATGCATAACATTCACCAGACATACTAGTAACTGCAAGGATTTTGCTATCTAGGTGTGTGCATTGTTTTTCCCAGTGCAGTTTGTGTTCTCTCCTTGCTGATTTATAGTATATTTTTAATGTTTTAGTACATTTTACATGAATATTTATATATTCTTTTACATTATCAAACAAAGTATACAATTCTAAATAAATGTGCGAACCGGAGTTCGCTCTGAATTTCAGGGAAAGTTTGATTTGACGTGAACCTGAATTTTTGGAGGTTCTTGCCCACCAACCTTTCCCTTAAATCCTGACATTAAAGGTTTTAATGTTGGGGCAGTAGCAGCTATAGGGAAAAATGCCTGCCCTATATAGCAGGCACCAGTTTACATAAACATCAAGACTCCCCCTTCTTGTTCAGCTACTCCAAATACATGTGGAGGCTGATTTAATACTAGAACCACATATCGCCATGTGAGAGTCTGCATAGCGACGCTTAGAGCGACCTCTAGTAGATGCTGTAAGCAGGTATCGGGCGCTATAGCCTAGCTTAGTGGGCGAATTTTCTAGTGGCTGCCGCACTCTTACTCATATGTATCCCATGTCGGGTGGGTGCGCGGTCCGCGGAGACACCGCCAAAGTCCAAGAATTTAGTAAAGAACTAGCACTCCAATGTAAAGGTAAAATAGCTTATATTGTAACCCAAACACCATAAATCGTGCAAAACAAGGATTGGTTTCTGGTCGATGTTTCGGGGTGCACTGTGGCCCCCTTCCTCAGGACCAACCACATACAACCAGAACCAGCAGTGAACAGCCATTATATACAAAAAGAGGGCCTACTGGCCCATAACCATTCACAAATTTGCACCTGACGTCATAAATGACGTCACCGGTGCTCAGAAATTAGCATATCAATTAAACTGTAAGTTAATGCTATAAATGACAATAGAGGGGCCCCTTGAGGTCCCGGCTTACCTCTGCTAGGCGCCCCTGCCGATGGAATCTGCAGGGCACCGCCGCTACTGTCAGCAGGGGGTTGCCAGGCAACCCCATGCTGTCTCCCAATCAGGGAATGTCGGGCATGATGTCACAGGTCCCGGGAAATCTGCCCGGTAACCGATGATGCTGCCCAGGATCTAAATGATTGGCTCTCTGGAGGCAGAGCATCAGCTTCTGCACCCGACCCCCAGTGCGGCGGTGTCTTAAAGAAGAACACAACTGCAGGATATTTTAAGAATATTATACATAAAACATATAATGCAAAGATAACCATATGACATATGGTTATTTTTGCATTATAAGTTTAATGTATAATCTGTGACATGGTTCTCCCTCCGGTGACTTACCTAATCCCTCCTGGTTCATTAAGGGGCATCCCATGTAGTGTGCCCCCTGCAGTGTGATTTACCTTCTCCCTCCTGGTTCCTTAAGGGACATCCCATGGATTGTACCCATGTAGCGGGCAGAAGCTGACCCTGGGGCAAGCTAAGCACACGGTTCACTGTTGTCCAGTTCGAGGCCATGTGTAACGAGGTTTCCGATCATTTTGACAGGCTGGCTGAGCAACTGTCCCTCTCTACACCAAAAGTAGTACGCGATGACATCTGGCAACATATTGGCCACGAGTCAGGTGGCCAAAAAAATGGGATGACCACTCATGAGCTCATGCATGCATGTTTGGTTTTAGGTTGCAAACTGGTGGTGGATTACCAAAAACCATTGAATTTACACAAGCAGAGCAGTGTGTATATGGGATGCTGCACCCCGACACCTACCAAGGGGGGTCAGGGACTATTGGCACTGACTAGCAGCACATTCCCACCATTGGTAAGCGATGCATCCACAATACTTAATTTGGGAGGGGGGAGGACAAACCACACACTTGACCAGACACACACAACAACAGTGAGTGCTTGCCTCCACCGACATAGGAGGGGATTCTTCTCTGTAAGAGCAGTGAGACTATGGAACTCGCTGCCAGAGGAGGTAGTAATGATGGATACAGTAAAAACGTTCAAAAGTGGCCTTGATGCCTTCCTGGCATGTAATAACATTTCCAGCTATGGCTACTAGACCACTGGAAGGAGTTAAACAGGCTGAACTGGATGGACTAAAGTCTTTATTCAGCCTTACATACTATGTTACTATGTTACACATGTTTGCAAAGTAAGCACACAGATGGGTTTACCTACAAGTGCAATCCCAAACATACTTTTTTATTGCTTGCCAAGGTGTGGTGGGTATACCTCGCTGTGGTGCCCAGTGTGTAGCCCATGTTGAGTAGCTTAAAGAGTGCAGCTAAGGAATGTATTTAGCTTAGATTATTTCCCCCTTACCTTGCAGCACCCACAATAAGTAATGTCTTTGCTGCGTGGGACCCTGGCCTCAAACAAACACAAGTGTTTTCCTTTATCCACGCAGACCCCACCTCTCCTGGAAGCCATACAGGACCTGAAGGAGTCCCAGGGACAGCTCAGCCATCAGATGTCACCAAATAAGCCGTGGACCCCACCAAAAACTTCAACACCCTAGGAACCCAGACCACCTCCTGGCCCCATCCCCCTGGACCATGAGCAGGATTCCAGCACCTCCGAGTCCACCCAGCACCCCAGAGGCAGCCAGCCATGCCCTGCAGCCTGACAACCCCCGCGTTGCCAAGTGATAGAGGCAGACTGGCAGCCAACAGCTCAACCTTGCGCCAGAACTCAATCTGCTATTTTTAAGTGGTGCAGGAACTACAATTCTGTTCCATGAGGACCTTGCTGCAGGTCTTGGAGAAGCAGCAATTCAACAGCAATTTTGAGGCTCTGATTGTCCAAAAGGACCACCAAAACAACAAGGAATGGATGATGGTCATCCTAGAGGCCAGGCAGGCAGCAACTCATAAGCTTGCGGGGACCATTTTGCTTTTTAACAAATATTTTGTTGTTGCCCATTGTGAGCACCATTTGTGGGGCCCAGTGTGGTAGCTCCACAAATAAGACATTTTAAACTAATTTGGTTTGTATGTTTGTTTAGTCACAACAAAACAAAGTGGGTACAGAAGAAATAACAAAACAAAGCAAAAAACAAAAACAAAGCAGACACAAATTAACTAAAGGAAGAGTCAACCAGGTTTTAGGGGACTGACTGACCAGCACAGCTCTGGGTACCAGAATAAAGATGGCCAGGCACCTCCAGAGCTGTGGCGGGGGTTGCCTGTTCCAGATAAGCCAGCACCTTCTCCAAAAAGGCATAATTGTAGGGGGCAATGTTTGCAACGATAATCTTCACCACCTTCTCTAGCTTGCATTGGAGCGCTCTACAAGTATGGTCCAGGCAGGGAAACTTGCTTTTAGTAGTCCATATGCACACTCCACCACAGCACAGCTTACGTCTGTGGATGCAAGAAAGTGGTCAGCAAGGGCAACAGAGGGTAGCCAGAATCACCTAAATGGCCAAAAAAAAACATTACAAATAGCATTATAACATCCAATATAGCAAATGCAGAGCGAACAACAGAAACGCAGAAAGGCAATGCTACACTTACAAACACCCAGAAGCCAACTCAGATTGCCAGGGAAGCCTGCCAGGATGCTGAGAAACATAAATTGGTACCCACTACCAACTGGAGATTAAGTAAAATGCCCCATCTTACATTTCCTGTACAACAGACACAGCTTAATACACTAGCAATATATGGGCAACTTGGAAACAGGGCAAAAGGATTGGCTAGTTTAGGGGAGCACAATAAGGGCTTGGCTAAACAGTCGTCTTCACATGCGCAAAATGAAAAATCCCGAAAAACAGCAAATTCGGCCAAAAAGACTAAACTGAATAGCAGTTGAAGAATTTTAAGCATTCCTGCATGCGGGAACATGTACAGGCTTTATATTGGTGAAACTTCCACCTCACTATCCTGCCTCCGATTCTCCCTTACAATATCCCAACCTTGTACCTGGATGAGTTACTATTCTTTCCTATTTCTCCTAAACCTAATGTATTGTTCCTTAGTGATTTTCATAAATTGTTACCTGAATAAGTGTTTATTCCCAATAGTCCTGACTTTGTAATTGGAACAATGGCCTTTGTGGCATGTTACTGCGCCACTTACTGCGGTTTGATTATCATTAGTGTGATTGTAGTTTTAGCACATACATTACAGCTATCTTCCAGATATTTTTATTACTTTCACTTAGTTTTGCAGTTTGTCCCTTTCTTCACACTTGAAAGTGAGTGCCATGTCAGCAGCGCTGCTGTGCACACTCGGTCAGTGGCAAGGACATCCACAAATGCCTGGCCTGGGTGTGTGGCCAACTAAAGGTGTAGCTTACAGTAGCCATACATGCGTCATTGGATCTAGGAGAAAGTACATTTTTCTCAGGTGCTGTGGGGGAGGGCTCACACAGCTAGGAATCCTTATTTAGGATGCCCCAAGGGGAGGGATTTAGGTGGCCCTCTATAAGATTCGCTGACCTGCTGACTGTGGGTTTTGGTCCACTTTTTAAAATACTACCCAAAAATTCTGAGAGGGGAAATTTTACCATATAAAAGTATTGCCAATAAATGACATAAATACATTTTTGTAATAAATCATAGTCATATCTATTGGTCTAACTTAAACAATAAAACTAACTGACTAACATAAACATATTTTGTTTTTATCAGCTTAGTGTTCTAAAAATAATACAGTGATACAATTGCAACATTAGCAATGTCATTTATAATTTGTTTCAGCTATGCATTGGTTCATAGTCCATTATGCTGCTCATTACATAACTATTTTAATGCTACTGAAAGTAGCAGTTATTTTAATGCCAGGACACTAGGCCAAAACAAGCGGTTAAATCCTTGCTAACTTATTTACTTAAAAATGAAATGCTCATTTTCTAGCAAATGGGTGCTGGACTGCACTGGGACAGGCCTGGGGACACATTCATGATGCTGGAGCCCCTCCTAATCATAACACCCCACAACCACAAGTTTTTCTCCCTTGAACCTTGATGCTCTATTGAAATGTATCCCGCGATTCACTGCAGGCAGACACGTGGTCCAAAGCAACTTCTGCTTTTCCGGCCGCTAGCTGATACATGGACCATGCAAACACGCTCCCAATCGCAGGCTGCATTTCACTGGGGGTTAGTGGTTCAGTTGAGGAACTTGAGGTTGCTGGGGATTATGTGTTGGGGGCTTCAGCAATCTGGATGCCCCCCAAGCCTATGCAGTCCAGCACCCACTTGCTGGAACATGAGTGTTGGACTGCTCTACATTCATTATTATGCACTGTTGCTCTGCAAACCATTCAGTCATTTCTAATTTGACAATCAGGTGGGCATGCCCACAGCATAAACTCACCTTCTATCATCAGCTGCTGCATAACTATGTGGCATCCCAGGCCTCCCTGGTTTACATGTTTGTGTATTTTCTATAGGTGTCTTTATATCAAATGCTTACTTATATGCTCTATTGCTGCCTTTTGCCATCTTTGGCTGCTGCACCACAGTGCAATAATATTCTCAGAATCCCTGTGTACCTTCTATACAACAGCATGCAGATGCACTGGGATGCTGATAATACTTAATGTAGACACAGCACTCAACCCTGTCAGCCACTAACTAATCTGATAATCTGTCTCTAAAATCTAATTACAAATGGGTCTCAGTTCACACACATCTTCAGATGGATTTTTAAGCTGCACCACCAAACACTGCACCACTTCTTTGTTGGTGCAAGCATATCTATAATTTATGTGAGCCCCTTTGGGACATACACAGCAATGGATAAATTGGGAGCAACTTAAATGAGGGTGCCCGGTCACGTGCAGCACATGGGGGGGGGGGGTGAAAAGCCACCACCTTACAGCTGAAGACTCCCACCTCCATATTGCAGCCTACGTGGGAATGCCAGAAAGGTGATTGCATGGGGGTTAAAACAGCAAGGCATTCCAAATTAGGATGCCCCTGGGTTACTAAGTTGCTTACCATTAAGTCTTTTAGATTCCAGGGCCGGCCTAACAAGTGGTTGTTCCTCTTAATTCACTGTGCATTACTCGTTCCTCGTCCTCGGTTGTGCCCGCATCGGCTTCTCAGTGCGTCTGAGAACAAGGAGGAGGACGGCGCACTCACCAGGAGGGAGGAAGGTCACAGCTTGCATAGCTTGCAGAGCACAGATTAAGAGGGTGGTGGAGGGAGGATGAGAAGGGAGGCAGGTGGAGGGAAGATGGTCATGCTGTGCACAACACAGTGGAGGGAGGGGATTGCTGCTTTTGGGACATTAAGTGTTTCATACAGCAGGCTTCTTCCCAAAACACTCTGCAATACCAAACAGCAACCAGCGGCCGTAGGGGTGCCATAGCTGATATAGGGCAAGTTTATGTATGCTTTGTCACTGAATATATATATATATATATATATATATATATATATATATATATAAATTTACCATGTTTTAATCGGCATTAATTTTCGTTTCTACGCTATAGATTTTGAATTGTAAAGTTGGACATTACTTTTTTGTATCATAATTATAAAATAAATATAAAATACACTGTTTATAACAGTGAAACTGTGCATTTTTCTGTTTTTTTAAACTCACTACACACTGTATGTACTTGAAGTACAACATGCTCCTTTCATCTGTAATGAAAGAAAAGCATTGGGAATCTAACACATTGCGTTCATTACATGTTACGCTCGGACGGTATTTCAGTTTGTGTTCTGTTCTGGAACAACAGGCAAATGTGATGCAAGGCAACCCATGGCTTCAGTAAAAGAAAGAACAGCACACAGCTGAGAGGTTGGTCACTCAGACATGCATAGCATAAAACTGTAATACAATTTTCATAATTGCTAAAGCTGATTATTTAACTGTTAGCATTTCAAATCTAGTTTCTTTGTACAAATGTGGCTGTTACAGTTATAGAGTTGTTACCACTCTAGCTGTCGAGCAATAAAGTTTGCCTATGTATATCCACTTAGAGAAAACAGGAAGCATGTTTCTCATTCCTAAAAGACCAGGGAATGGTGCTCTTGAAGTTCCTCAAAAAACATATTCTCATTTTATAGTTCCAAAATGGAATACCTTAATATCATCTGGGTAGTACATGCTGACATCTGGATGTTTTCTGTATCAGGGCCATTTGAACCTACAATCTGTGGTCTGTTGTTGCTCCAATTCCAATGCTTTCCCTGTTACAGCACCTGCTGTCTTTGATATGTTTGGCTTTTTTGTATATCAGCCTCTCTTGTTTTGTCTGTTTGGTGTTCCCTTCCCTCTCACAGGTGTCTTCAGTCCCCTCCTCTGTCTTTACTACAAAGGTGTGTGTGTGTAACCTTGCTTTATCGTTCAGTCATTACGTCATGTAGCTTGGTAATGCATATGCTTTCTGTAGCACCTCCAGCCCCTCTGTTTTGGGCCTTAGGCCTTCTGTTATCTCTGTTTTCAGTGTTCATTGTCAATCCATTTGTGGTCCAGTGGTGTCCTGCCTGACTACTGTTACAACTTCCCTAGGTCTGCCACCACAGTAGTATTGCCCAGGGCCTTGTGAAACTTCCGCTATCGGGAGCTTTGCTGAAGACATCGGTTGGTTATGGACTCTTCTGTGAGTACTAAATCCTACCACACTCTGGGTAGTTTTTGACTTGCCCCTCTGGTGGCATGAATGGGCTGAATGTCTTGTGTGTATTTCTTCTCAGTCTGTGATTCTCTTCACCTGTTCCTAGTCTGTGACTCTGCCTGTTCTAGCTGTGGATTCTCTTCTCTTATTTCCAGCCTGCAACCCTGTTTCCCTGTTCCCAGCTTGTGACCCTGCTCACCTGTTAACTTTGCCTGTGGGATAAACTGGCTTGCTTTACAAGAGGCACCACCATATACCATGTTCCAATTCCAAAACTAGAAACTTCCTAAATCTGGCAATTTAATTTGCATGGCAGGCTAATACATGTTTACCTGCATACATTACAGAGGTTTCTGAGATTCACGGCTGGAATAATTCACATGTTTCTTTTTGGTATCGAAACTGAGAGTTTTGTTAAGCCGAGTTCTTTTTATACCAACCAGTGCCAATGATGGCAGCCCAGTTTCTCCTTCTCATATTTGTATGCTATCCTAGAAGCTTGTGCTACTTAATTCTTCTTTTACATAAGGAAGATGCATCTCCTGTTGTTTATTCAGTACATTTGGACTGATGAGGAATGCATAGGAGATCGTGAACACATTTACAAATGATATATTTTTATAAATAATATCCTATTGTATTTGATGTAGTTACCCTTAATCAGAATTTTATTGTACACCTCGTCTCTGCACTAGAGTGAGGGTTATGGCTTCCACTCTGACATCCCCCTTCCAGTTGGTTCGTCAGTGAACTTCTCACACGCTGAGACTTCCCAATCACTGGCATAAAAAAACTGCACGGAAGATTACCCCGGCTAACAAGAAGTGAGACAGGAAAGTGGGTGTTTGATAAAAAAGTCTTCAATGTATATCTTCATGTCAAGGTCCAACAAAAAGGGCAGAGTAAGGGATCCTCTAGCCCTTGTCACTGCTTCCTCATAGTGCCACACTGGCTGAGAAGAGCATGGTACACACTTCTGGTAAATCTCGCAGTTGACAATCCAGCTCGTCTGCCTCTTCATACAGACCTATTGTCTCATGGACTAATATTACATCCCTTTCTACTGAATCTTTGACAGCGGGGCTACTGACGGGTCAATCCTAGAACCAAACGTATTTCCACCTTACTGAGCGTTTGCAAACTCCTTCCTGTAAGTTGTATCATCGATACTGGAGGTCCTTTATAACATAAAGCTCGATTCATAGCATGCGCCACTGAATCAAACTTATAAAGCCCGAATCAGAGACTCTCCCGTATTCATTCCTGCATGCAGGAATAGTACAAAAGTCCAGTTCTTTTGCTTTTTCCGGGTCGTGCTATTCAGGGCTATGCTTTTTGGGGCAAGTTTGCTTTTCAGGAATTGTGGAGGTTTGTGTAAGCGAAATTTGCCGAATTAATACAGCTCAGCCCGAATTTCTGCGTTCTCATATGCGTAATATTTTGAGTTTTGCCTGTGCATTATTCAGAGCCCTGATTTGACCATTTTTGGGCCTGAAAGTCATTAGTGCCAAATTACGCCTGCTTTTTGCATGCGAGAACATGAGCTTCTTGGCATATGCATTGATAATGGAGCCCCTTTACAAGTTCTTTGAATAGCATGTGCATCTGCAGTGCCGTGGAATTCTTACCGTGTACTTATGGAGCTTAGGCATACCCGCCTTCGGCTGGACGTTGATTGAATATCCGATCAACAGGTGTTTGAATTAACCTGACTGAACCGCCTTTCACTTGAGAAGCTTTACTCAGAGGTGTGGACATGGTGGGCATTGCATGGTGGGCACTCAGAGGTGGGCATGCAATTGACGTTATGACCAAATTGGTTGGCTGCTTTCACATTCTGGTGAATGGCTCCTTCCAGGGGCTTGGGGCACTGTCGATGGCATGGCCCTGCAGGAGAAATACATCTCTTTTCATGACAGCCTAGGATGCGGTGAAGTTGTTTTTTTTCAACCTGGCGAATATGCCGAATGCCATGGGCACCATTGATTGCACCCATGTGTCGCTGGTGCCTCCTGTGACTCAGGAGTATATGTTTTGTTATTTAGGTGCTCATTGGTCTTCCTTGCTAAGTCTCCTGTGTTCATGTTAGCCTTTGTTCTGTTCCCCTAGACTTGCTAATCCTTGTTGCTGTTAGAGCCCCCTGATCCCTGTGTCCAAGATGCCCATGTATCTGCTTGCTGTTTGCCTGCTACTGTGATGTTGCTAGTGTATTAACCTGAGTCATTTGTCCTTTTCTTCTAACAACCACAAGATGGGACACTCCTTGAGAGTTCAATGCGTTGTGGGTCCAGATTTACGCTTCTTCAGCATCTTGACTAGCTTCCCTGGATCAACCCACAACGCATTTACCTTGCGGAGTTCCAACTTTGAGAGTGGCGACCTGAGTGCTGGTTGGCTTCTGGGTAAATGTGTGTATTATTGATTTTTTCTGCGTTTGAATTATTAGCCTTGCATTTGCAATGGTGTATGTTGATATAATCTGGGCCCCATGGTATATTTTTTTTGTGTGTTGTGGCTTATTTGTCTCCCTGCCCTTCCTCGGTAATAGTGTGTTCACGTGCCTAGTTTCAGTCCCCATTCGCCCTGTTCTTAGTATAACTCCTTTGTCCTTGTAGCGTGCCTTACCTTTAGGTTTTCATGCAAACTGTCTTTCTATTTCCCAGGTAAAACATTGTCTTTCTTGCAACTGTGGCCTCCTATCTCATTGTCTTTCTTTTTTTTGGGGGGGTTGTTATTTTTAGCCCATTTGCCCTTATGGTTCCACTTCCTACTAGCTCTCTGTGTGTTTGCTTTTGAATTTTTTGTGGATTTGAATTTCTTTTTTTTTTGGCTTTTAGGTGATTTGGGCTGCCCACTCCTGCCATAGCTGCTGACACCCTTTTTGCTCCCACAGATGTAAGCCCAGGAGGCAGCATAGAACTGGCCTGCCGCTGCACCTGTGCAGTAGTCGAGCAGGCCTTCGGCTTCTTCAAGAGCTGGTGCAGGTGCCTGGATCACACTGGGGGCACGCTGCCCTGTGTAGGTGAAGGTTGTGAAGATTATTATGGAGTGCTTTGCCCTATTGCATTTTGCGCTGATTGAGAGGGTGGTCGCATATGTGGAGGAGGCAACCTCCACCGCAGCTTCGGAGGTGCTGGGACACCTTTATTCCAGCACACAGAGCCGGGCAGAACAGTCAGTGCATCAACACTTGGTAGACTTGTCCTTTTCTTAATTTTTTTTTTCTAGATTTATTTGGGCCGTTTCATTGTTGCATTTTGATGCTGTACTCCCCTTTGTTTTGCTTTGGTTGTGAGCAAAGCAAAATACAAAACTAATTTCTTTGAAGTGTAATTTATTTAGGGAACAGACACACTGTGTGCCCCAAATTGTGCTTACAACGGGCTACACAGGGCAATTTGTGAACCAAACAAAAGTTGTGGACCATTGGCCAAAAAAAGGTAAAAACCCAAGGCTAAAGGTAAAAGTCCGCTAGGGCTGATTAGGGGGAGGTTGTACTCCTGGGTTGGTTGTTGTCTGGCTTCCAGGAGGGCCAGCATTCTTCTGGTATATTGATTCTGTTCCAACATTTGACCAAGCAGTGCCTCAAAGATGCAGTTAAACCCCCCAATTTTGATTCCTGTTCTGCTGCTTAACCACCCTTGCAGCCAGGTCCTCATGGATCAAGTTGGCATTCAGAAGAACCACTAAAATACTGTGTTAAATTGTGAAAAGTGGTGTTGTTGGCCTGCCAGTTTGCCTCCATGATTTGGCAATGCTGTGGTGCCTGGCTGCAGGGGCGTGATTGGCAGGCTTCAGGGTGCTGTTTGGAGGTGGAGCTGCTTGACTCCTGCCCACGGTCCTGGGTGTGGGAGCTGGTAGGGAGCCTGGGGTCCCATGTGGCTGCAGTTGGTGGTGGTGTCCGGAGCAGATTGGGTGACATCTCCATACTCTCCTATAGTGGGGTCTACTCCAGCTCCTGGATTTTATCTAATAGAGGAGATGGTGTCTGTGTGGAGAAAGGTTTTGTGCCACACAACAAAGAGATTAATTCAATTCATTCACGACTTTACACCTCCCCCCAATCATTTCCATCTGCTCATTGCGGCCCAACATTTACCTCATCTAAGTCACATAAGTCGCTTGGGTCACATCACTGTGGGTGGGGCTGGTGGATGGGGCAGGTCTTGCTGGTGGATCCAGGGAAGGCACGGAAGCAGCCACAGATGTGTGTAGGTAGAGGGGTATGGGAGACTGTTGCAGGATTAGACAGGAGTGAGCCCCTATGGTGGAGCTCTGTGTCCAACGCCGTGCGGTCACTGACAGCTGGAAGTGATTGGCAGAGACGTGTGTGGGGCAGGTATGGGAACCCTCTGCCCCCACATCCGGTTCCACTGATTACTTCCAGCTGATGACTCGCTCACCACCGCTGGAAGGGGCCTTTCATAGGGCGAGCAAGCTGATATCATCATCTCACTCAGCTTATAAAGGGGCCCTCCCTGTGGGAATGGGTCCTCTCTGTCCCGCTGTAAGTGGAGACCCTGGTCACTGGATCCTGGATAGAGGTGAGCTGCTTTTTTTTGCCATAAGGGTAAAACGCTAAGAACTAGAGTGGCAAGCATTTAGAATCTATGAGCTTGGTGTTTAAAGTTTTAAAGAGACCTTTCAGGCAATGACAATAATCAGAAGCTCATCTAAATCCTGTCCCATGTCCCTTGCCTCCATTTCCTGTAGCACGTTATAAATTATGTAGCAGGACTCCAAAGTTTGACCCCCCTTTTCCATTCCTCCATGACCACCTCCTAATTTAGTCACGTGGCAGACCTGGTCCCCCAACGTCCCAATAACACATGACTGGGCCACTCATGCTGAAAATACTGAGGGACAGGGGTGGCCATGTGACCATATTTTGTTCATGGTCAAGAAAAAATGTGAGGAAAGGGAGGGATGAACTTTGGAGACCTTTTACAGCATCTACAACACACTGAAATAAATAGGGGAGAGGCACATGGGACTTGTTTCAGCTGAGCTTCTTGCTGCCTCATTATCGCCTTTGCCTGGACTGATTATTTAAGAGGTATCTACACCTCACATACATATAGCACACCTGGTCCTGGCTTCATTTTTTAAGACAGGGTCACAAGATTGGAAGCCGCAGCACACTCTGCAATGGCCACTGCCAGTTGCTACAGTGTGTGCTGTGACCTGCAGTCTAACAGATACCCAGGTCTGGGACAGGTGAGTACACTTTAAATCCATTGTTATAAAATATGAAAAACCTTTCAGGGGCAAAAAATCCTGTATAGGTCCTAACTTCTCAAATCATCAATATTTTAGTTGATGCCAAAACTGACTGGAGGTCCTTAGACCCCCACTGCACATTCTTCCAAGAAACCAGATACCGGGAAATCACTACGCACCGCTTCTGTATTCTGGCCACCAACAGCCTGTTGGACTGTCGAATCTAACTGGCTGGTAGTGGTAACATATGGTAATGGTAACTTGTAGTGGCGCAAGAAAGGGGTGAGGATCAGCCACCCAATGTCAGGCTTCCTGGTAGGGTTAAATGAGCAGTAGGGCATCCCAAATTGAGATTCCCATGTGCTTTCTTTGAGCATCAGATAACCTACAAACAGTTTATGCCATCCTACTGGCAGCTCTTGTTAGACAATCTACAGCTATTGGTAAAGAATAGCAACTCATACTGCAGGATACATGGTTTATATATGCAGTATAAGAAAGAAAGCAAAATAAAGGAAGTCAAAGGGTTTATGATTTACATTGTCTGCTAAAAAATCTTAATGTTATATTTCAAGTGGAGATGGGAGTTGCATTGCCAAAGTTATGCACCTAGTTTCTGTTTTTAGCAAATTCATTATAGAAGTTTTTCCAGCGCGCGAGGGAGTGTAAGAAAACTGAAGCTTTTAAAACAAATCCAATTAGTAAAATTCAATACATCATAATGTCAGCATTGTTAATTGCTTTAGCTTGCTAAGAGCCCTGAAATAAATGCAGTAGAATTTTGATACAATTACAAAAATAAGCATGCACGTGCATTATTTCTCTTAATTAGAAAAACACTAGAAGCATAACTAGTTAACTACAGAAGCAAATGGCGAACATACTTCTGTCATTAGTTCTTACTTTTCCACATAGCTGCCCATGATATTAGATCTGTGAAGCAGAAGAGAATATAGAGAAGCTCAGATTCATTGGGTAGGCCAGATTTACTTAACATTAAATGATGTATGCAAACGTGCTTGCTTATGTGCAGAGAATATTTGTTTTAAGATTATCTTTATATACCATAGTAACATAGTTTGCCCATCAAAAAAATTAACAAACTGTATATTTGTAAATGTCTAGTTGATGAATATATGATTATTGTCACTGTATGTAGCCCATAAGTAAAGCTGCAAATTGGTTTTGATTAAAATATCTGAAAGCAGTGTCACTTACAATGTAAAATAGTTTTCAAGCATTTTTGAAAAGCTGCAGTTGATTTTGCAGATTGTGACGATTCTAAAACTGTTGTGTTTGATGGTACTTTCTGAGGCTGTGAACACATTGGAATAACTTAGCTTTGGAATTTAGAAAGATGCTCAAGCTGCATGCTAGCCTTAGTCTTTTTTTTAATAAATCTTTGCTTTGCTTTTTAATATGGAAAACGTTTAAATTTCCCCTTTAAAGAAAAGGTATAAAAAAATGTCAGGTTCTCTAATCTTTATGCTATCAAGCTTGCCAGTATTTATGAGCAGCATGCATGCAGCCTTTCGCTCTAGAGCCCACATTATAAGCTATCATTTGGGAAGACTCTCTTCCTCACTCTGGTTAACTGGGAGAGGGCACCTCTAGTAAAGGGCAAGTAACAGAATTAATGTAAAAACATGTTCCCAGTTAAAAATGAAGATAGGAAGGTCACTTGCCATACGAAATATGGCATTTAATATGATATCACGATAGTATCCATATAATAACATACCTGGTTGTATACTAGATATGTCCACTGACTTAATTAGGGCAACACCTTACAAATAGATTTTTTGGCCTTTGAAAGACATATCTCTACTTGGTAAGATTAGGGAGTCTGTAATCTAGCAAGGAGAAAATAGAGGACAAGAAGACTGAAGAACAAAAATATGGGAGGGAGAAAATAAGAAAACCAATGGTCACCAAATCTAAGAGAATAAATGAAGATGCCTCTAAAAAGAGTGAGGAGTAGTGTTTTACATAGAGGATACTAGTTAAAGAGGAGTAACACCCCCTAACGTCCATAAGACGCTTTATCTATTTATGGGGCATCCTGAATTTGGATGTCCCACGGTATAAAACCCCCCAGATCACCCAGGCCACTCACCTCTTCCACAGGGCTATGCCACAGTGGCATCCCAGGAATACCTCTAGGTAAAAGGTTAACCAATACCAGACCTTTTCAATGGCCAGTGTGGGCACACCCACAGTTAAGGGTTGGGATGCTTCTGTTTGCTCCATTCAGATTTCCATGCCACTCTGACATCCATGGGATTGAGAAAAAGGTGAGTTTATGGGCAATCCTGGAAGAAACACACAGTGGGGCATCCCAAAGAGAGAGAAAGGAAACCAGAGAGGAACAAAAACCAAGACAATTTCTTGGGTGGTTTTTCTCTTAAACAGCCGGGCCAAGTGTCAGGAGAGGTACACAGGCTCAGCTAACTAGGTTTGGTCTACCACCAGGGTGATGAGGGATCTGAGAAATATTTTCTTGTGTTTAAACCAGGACAGGGACTTGAATGATCTGGGCATTACAGCTATAATGAGACCAACCACCCACTTTCTTGGAGAGCACACTTGGCCAAGAGGACAGAGCCTTTTGCCCACCCCACAGTTTGTCACATGAGTTGCCTTTGCTCCCTGTTGTCCGTATTTAGGGTGTGAAATAGGACCTTAGGTCTCTTCTTTTTCAACATAGACACACTACTTTTAACCAGAGGCTTGTATCAGTTACTCTGTTCTAGCTAACCTAGGCATTGATGAGGTGCAGTGTTTGAGACCCAAGAAATTAAAAGTAACTCCATGCTAATCTTCTTCAACACTGACTTCCAATGACATGCATCAATGATTTTCAGCTAGTGCTCCATTCCAAATTCCCTTAGACAATTCAGTAATAGGAAAAATAGTAAAGCATCATGTAATTGTATTTCTCTATCTCATGTTCAGTGTAACTATATTTCATAAATTGTATTACATTGCATTATATTAATAGATAGAAGCTACAATATTGCTGATCCCTCCAAGAAGAGTACTTGTAATGTCATGTCTGTTTTTGTTCAAGTTAGATTTTTTCTCAATGTTTTGTAATAGGTGGTACCAGTGAGCTGAATTTTGATTTCTTTCTAGTGTTTCAGAGATATAAGCCTAACAACAACTAAATCTAATTTTTTATTTCGATTTCTCATTTTATAACCTGAAAGTGTTCTATCGTCTTTGCAAATTAGATTTGCTAGTCAGTTTCTTGTATGATGTGGCTCTTTTTACTTATTAGTTTGGAGGGAAAATATCACAGTGTTATATAATACAAGCCTGGTGAAACCAGTTCTTTGATGAAAAAATAAGACAGTAATTACTGATACATTTCAGAAGTAAAATATTTCTTAAGTAAGGGCATTGTGATTAATAATGAGAGATGTTTAATTGTTATCCCAATATTGCTGTCATTTGCAATGAACAAAATAAGCAAAAGCTTTAAATGGTCAAAAGTCGGTTACAGTGCAAAAGACATTGAATAAAGCATTTGCAATAGTTAATTAAAAGCCATTATTTCTGTGCACATACTTGTAGGTCCAAGATGTTTGTTGCATAAACGAGACCATAAAGTTGGAGCTAATTGTTTTAATACAAATTATTTAGACGTTGTTAATTAACCAGAGATATTTTTTCTTATTGAACAGCCTATCCTCTAGTGTGCATTTTAGGGAACCAATACCATTGCTCAACAAATGGAAGGGAAATATTATGTTTTCTTTTTTGCAGTAACAGGGATTTTTGTTTAGATAATTTTCCACTGCATTGCTTTTTGCATCTTCAATGTCCTTTATTCCACTTTGATAGCTGTTTTAATTTAAGCGTAATTAACTTAAAATCATTTATTCTTACACTATCCTCTGTTCGGGAACAAAGCAGAATGCATCCTATTGTATTAGTTTAATGATGACTATTAACTTTCTGATTGGATTACATAATGGTATGGACACAAATGAGGGAATTGTTCTGATCTAAGCAATATTTATAGTATTAAATCAAGCATATAACATTTCAGATTGAATGTAAATGTTGCCTGTAAAAGCAGTTTTGCACAATTAGACAAAAGTAGGAGTGTGCAGAAAGGCCAAATGTTTCAAGCAAGTAAGCTTAAAACACTAAATTAATGTAGGAGATAAAACTTTCATTGTCAGGCCTTCAATTACTCAGTAACAACTGGAATGCCCTAGATGAAGGATGTTTTCTGGATTTTGCCAATAAACATGGAGACATGTCACTGCTGACCACCTTCTTAACATTGTTGTTAACTGGCCACAGTGCTGATCATCCAGCTCCAATACTTACAGCATTCATCTTAAAATAACAGCATACTAACTATTATGGAAGGTGGCCTTTTTCAGTCAAGTATATTATGCAATTTAATTAAATCAGTTCTAATGTAAATGCTCCATCGAGGCCATGCTTTGATGTCCAACGACAAATGCGCCTGAAAAAGCCCAAAAATGGGCTGCAATGCTCCTGTGGCTTAGTGACCACTGGCAGGCATCAACCCTACAGACTCTATTTGCCACCAGAGCTCACACACAACACCGCTTATCTTGTGGGATTTGCTCCTATTTACTAATAGGTGTGCTTATAAGGGCTGGCTTTGCAGTCCCTTTACAAATTTATCAAAGTTTTTTATTTGGTTTGAGTTTTTGGTCTGGGTTTTGTAAAAGCTAGTCAGTTTGGTGTGACCAAAGGATGTGACCGATAAAGTCTAAGGGGCAGCCTGTCTACACTATGAAAACCTGTAAATACATTTGGACTAAGCTAAGCTACATTTGGACTAAGCTGTTATCTGTGGGATTCCAAATAAGGTGTAATGCTCAGGCTGGAATAGACACTCTAGGCCGAGACAGTTCACTGTTACAGTATGTTGATTAGGAAACAGGTTGTCGGCTAAGCAACAGAACCTGGAAACTAGATTTGGTTCGAAAGCAGACTCTTAGTTGGAAGACAGTAGACTCGACAGTGCCATTCTCAAAAAACTTTGCTGCCTGCCATAGCTAGCTTGCACACGTGTGAATTCTCGCATGTTCGCATGATTCAGGGTACACCTGTGAGATGATCTTGGCCATGTGGAAACGTGAGAGAGCCTCACAAGATCACTTGCACCAAACCCTATTTAGGTGAGAAATTACATCTAGCAGACCTATATTTGCAAGGAATGAAAGCACTCTCACAGCTTTCTAATTACAAAGCATGACCGAATGCCCATCCAAATGTTCAGCTGACTGATCCTCATTTCTTCTGCTTACCATACTTTGGAGAATATTTGTTCCCCATAATGATTTGTAGAAATGCAATATTGTTTATGTATTTTAGTATTTATGCCTAACATGTATGTTATGACTTGACTCTAATACCTCTGCCATCATGGGTAATATTCCCTTTTCTTTATGTAATATTCACACAAAAGCATAACTGTTATATAAACCTTATTTTTATTTTATTTTTAATAATTTAAATATATCAGTTTTTGCAAAAAATTGTAAATACATTTAGAACTAAAAATATTGGGAAACTCTGGAGAATTAAAAATATTTTTAAAAAATAGGCCATAATCACTGGAGCTCATGAACAGTAAAGATTCATTAATCTCTCAGCAAGATATTCATCAAAAGGCTCAGTTTCTAAAAAAAAAAAGAATAAAAGCACCATTCTTACCTGCAAAAACATGGCAGGGATTATAACACCAATTTCTTGCCTTAATAGACTGTTCCTAGGGTTAAATGGGCTCCCTTTTTCGGTACACATCATACCTAAAAACAAGACTTGTGCCAGGGCTCATTCTTAAATATCTGCATAAAAAGCGTGCACGTAAAAAGTTACCTGCTGAATCCCATGGAGCGCAAAAGTAATGTTAAGTTATCACCATGGAAATCTTGCACGAGCCTATTATGCTAAGTCAAACATAGAAAAAATCTGCAGGAAACCATACACCCATTTCAGCACTAGTAAACCCTGGTCAACAAAGCTTTATAGTAGAAGTCCTGTCCCCTTCCTTGTACAGAGCGGCAGTTTCTACTATATGCATGCACTCTGTGTATGCACCTGTACCCATTCAAGTGAGGAATTTGGCTCTGTGCAGCCTCTTCAAAAAGGCTGCACCCAGGGCCAAGAACACCAGAGTTATGGTGCTAGATTCTGGGCAAGGTAAGGGTTTTTTGTAACCCCACAGTGCCTCAGTGCCAAGGGACACAAGGTGAGGGGTGTTACTAAAAGACTGTACTTCTGCCTGCTTTAAGCCCCTGTCCCACTTTTAGAGTACTTTTGATGCTAGGCACCTTAAAGGTGCATCAAAAATGCATAAAAGTTTGTATTTGAAGTCCTGTAAGGGGATAGGTAAGTACTGTACATTGCAAAGCTGGGTGGGCAGTAGAGAAGAGGTGTTTAGTGTGTAGAGGGACACGATGGAAGTACCAAGCTCCGTCTGGGTTACTAAGTGCTAAATCTAACTTATTATAAATTCATACTCATATTCAAAACCTATATTACAAATTTAAAAAGATAATAGATCTAGGCCATTTCTCTAGTTCATTTGGTAAGACAGCAGCGTCCCATCCACATTCCCTTCTAGAGTGAATTTCTTCTTTAAAAACAGATGATGCCTATATGCCTTGTTATATTTATGTTTTCCAATGCAATGGCAGCATAGTTGAATGTGAGATATTGGTTAAGACTGAACCATTTTTATGATTCATAGAATGTCTGAATATTGTCTGGCAGACTTCATTATTTAAATGCTATAGCAAAGGGATTGAAAGATACATTTGTACACTCATACATATGTTATATGATGGTATGATAAATAATAGAAATTGACAATGTTTTGCTATACAATCAGATCAATCTTCAAACGTACCCCAAAGAAAAAAATACTTTTCTATTGCTTATAAAATAGTAAAAATAGGAGATGAAAGATTGGACGTCTAGCGAAATACTGTATGGGGTCTATTCAGAGCACACTTCTTTTAGGAGATAACGTTATAACATTGCCATTCACTTTCATCGTTTACCTTGGGGCTGAGCCAGGAGACAATTTACACCTCGGGCCTTATTCATTAAGGGATAGCATCAGGTAGTGCCTTGTAAACGACAGGTAGCGACAGGTGAACGCTGGACACGGCACGCAATTACACATTTATCAAGCGGATTCTGTTGAGCGACTGGGATAACACCATGTAGCGTCCGATTCATCATTATCCCAGCCTCAGCGTACAGCGCTGGCGGTCAGCTTTTCAGAGCGCCATGTCTTACCTCTCACTACCTGTCGCTCTCCCATACATTTCAATGGACGTTCTTTTACTTCTCTTTAAACAAGGTGTTTATTCTAAGTATGTCACACACCCCGCTTCAGAATATTCATAACACGTGGGTAATACCGACCTGAAGGGGCGTTCCTGCAGAGATGATAGTAAAAAGAAAGCCCCTCCCTGATCCATAAATACCTGGGACCTCCCACTCATCACCCAGTTTTCCATCTCTGCAGACGGCGAGCAAGTCAGAAGATGATGTCTCCTCCTTGCACAGGGGGATTTAAGGTAGCCGGGATGATTCCCGGCCCGTTACTTATTATTTCCGTTTGGACCCCTTTTTTCTCTTGAATATATATGCCTCCCAGCCGTGGCTGCAGGTCCAGGCGAGGGTAGATTGGCACCTCTGGTGCTCAGGAGCAACGCTCCGCCGTGAGACCCTATACAAGAGGGTAGGCAGCTTCACCGGGTTGGTGACCCCGGTTTGGGATGCCCTGTCCCTTAGCCTTAACATGGGAATGGCCCTCCCAGGATCCCTTTCCACTGTGGGGATGGGGGGTGTGGGTCCTCTTTTTATTACACTCTTTCTTGGCACCTTCTTTTAACCATTGTTTTATGTGTGTGTGTCTCTTTAATTTATGTCAGCACCGCGGCCGTTTGTAATGGAGGCCTCCGTGCTGTGCTGGGCTTTTCTTTGCCATAATGGCGGCGATAGTTTACCTCAGGGACACTTGAATATGCAATGTATTAGAGGGGGCGGGGCCGGACCTTCGGCGCGGGGCCGGGGTCCGTCCCTCCCTGTTTTTTTGTGCTGCTGTGTTTTTTTGTCAGGCAGGGTCTGTAGACGTGCGGTTGGAGCGTATGCTTTACAACATTTTCTGTATTGTATTGAACCGGCCAAGCGCCGCAGCCGCACATTCGCTGCGGCGCCGGCCGGTTTTGGCGCTTCTTTTCATGAGGGGATTTTTCCCTCACGATTCTAATGGGGGCGGGGTCGGACGTGCGGCGCGTCATCGCGGCCCGCCCACACCTATCTCGGCGCCGCTGAGGAACTGTTGCCATGCATAGGAGGGGGGGGGGGCGGGGCTCTGGGCTTTCAGTCAGAGAAGATTCTCCTCACGATCGGGTGGCCGTGTGAAGTCCCTGCGGTATTGTGAGTGGCCTGTGGCCCCCTCTTTTCTAGTTCGCTCTTTTGTTTCTCTTCTCCTCATGGGTTCTTTCTTTCTTTTCTTTCAGAACGGAGGCTTATCAGGAGGATCTTCTATAGTATTAGAGGGTTTCTCCCGGTCCTAATCCCTGGGTTCATTTTATTGTTCACAAATCCTCCCACTCGGGACATTAAAGGGGCATCCCGGGTTGTCTAATTGGCGTAATTCCCTGGGTCTTAGCGACTATTCAAAGTTCACCTTATGGAGGCATCCCCGGATACTGGGCTCGGGACCCCTTCGGGGCATCCCCGGAAGTGTATGTTGTGTGGGGTATCCATTACTGGGGATGATGTGTTACTATGTATACCATGTGCACAACAAACTATTACGCGGCAGTCCGAACCCCAGGCGTCGGGGTCAGCACAGCCGGTCGCTTCATCTCCCCCTCCCGCCTTGACGCGCGCCCCGTGTGACGTTGTCATGGGTAGGGATCTGCAATCTGAGATGTGCGCCAGATTGGCCAACCTTGAGAAAATTGTCTCCAGCTCGGTCGCCCGTAAGGCTCCGATTAAGAGAAAACATTTGTCGCCGGCTCCGCCGGTGGATGACCATGATGACGTTGATAATCTGGATTGGTCTGATTATTCCCCGCTAGAGGAAGGGGAGGTTTATGAGCCGTCAGATGTCTCGGACGATGAGCAGTCTTTTGGCGCTGAGACCGAGCCTGCTGACCTGGGGAGATCCTTGGATACTCCTCACGCTCTGGCTCTCATGTTGGAAGTTCTGAATATTTCTCCTCCCGAGGAGGCGTCACGGCAGAAGGGTGAATTATTTGAGGAATCCAGGCCGCGCCTGGAGTTCCCTACACAACGGCATTTTGACAAAATCATTGATAAGGAATGGGACAGGCCGGCTCGGCTCCCGGGCATCCCTCAGGGGTGGGATAGGAAATATCCCTTTCCTTCGGAGGCAGTTAAGCGCTGGGCATCTCCCCCCGAGGTGGATGCGCCGGTTTTGGGGTTGTCCAACTCCTCGGTTTTAAATAGGCCTGATTGTTCCACCCTCAAGGATGGAGAGGATAAACGTATTGACCAGATGGCTTGTCATGGTTTTACTAGCGTTGGCTCAGCCATACGTCCTGTGTGCGCTTCGGAACTAATGGTGTTGGCTGCCAGGTCTGTGGTCAGGGACCTGTTGAATTCTTCCGGGCTTCGTCCTGGTAGTAACGAGTTTCTTAGCCTTAAACGGTGTGAGTTGTTTTTATCCTTTGTGTTAACTGCCTTGGATGATACCTTGATGATGTGTGGAAGGACGTCGGCCCTACTGGTGACTATTCGGCGGTCGGTGTGGCTGCGCCAGTGGGCGGCCGATTTTATGTCCAAAAAGTCGCTGACGGCTCTTCCTTTTGTCGGACTACGGCTCTTCGGAGAGACTTTGGACTCTGTCACCAAGGGTGGTCGGTTACCTCAACGCAAGAAACAACGCCGTCCCTTTCGGGGGGCGCCTGCTTTTACCCCCTCCTTTCGTGGGGCCAGATCTGGCAGGGGTTCTGCATTTCCCCCTTCCAGAGGAGATTCTGGGAGCAGGGGCAGAGGACGGGCCCGTTCTGGATACAGTTGGGGCTCTAAGCCCAAACCGGCTACTAAGCCAGCTCAGCAATGAGGGGGCGCCCTCACCCATGCGGGTGGGGGGACGGCTGCGACACTTCTCCCAGATCTGGGATCGAGAGGTCTCAGACAGATGGATCCGGGAAGTGGTGTCTTCCGGTTACAAGCTAGAGTTCGAGCTTCGCCCCCCCTCCAGATTTTTCAGGTCTCGGATGCCTTCGGAGCCTCTGGCGGCGCAGGGGCTCCTGGTGGCAGTAGAGAAACTTTTGGATCTGGCTGTCATTTGCCCAGTGCCCCCCTCAGATCGGGGCAGGGGCTTTTATTCCAATCTGTTCACGGTACCCAAGAAGGACGGATCGGTCCGACCCATCCTGGATCTGAAGTTTCTCAACAGGTTCATCCGGCCGCGGAAATTCCGCATGGAAACGCTACGCTCAGCTATCCACTCTCTTCGCCAGGGAGATTTTCTGACGTCCATAGACATCCAGGACGCTTACCTGCATGTTCCGATTTTTCCAGCGCACCAGAGGTTTCTCAGGTTCGTGGTGGAGGATCGGCATTTTCAGTTTGTGGCACTGCCTTTCGGTCTCACCTCGGCTCCTCGGGTATTCACCAAGGTGCTAGCGGGGGTGATGGCTCTGCTCAGAGTTCAGGGTATCCGCATCGTGCCCTATTTGGACGATCTACTGATCATGGCCTCTTCCTTCAACCAAGCGGAGTCAGATACCAGATTAGTGGTGTCCACTCTGGAGAGGTTCGGTTGGGTGATCAACCACCCCAAGTCGGCTCTTTCTCCGTCCAGAGTTCTGTTTTTTCTGGGAATGTCTCTGGACACCTCGCAGGCCAGGGTGTTTCTGCCTCAGGCCAAGATTCTTTTGATTCAGGAGTTAGTTCGGCTTCTCTTGTCGGCCCCTCGTCCGACCATTCGACTAGGGATGCGGCTGGTGGGGCTTATGGTGGCCTCATTCGAGGCAGTTCCCTTTGCGCAGTTTCATACAAGGACGCTTCAGCTTCATCTGTTGAAGGTTTGGGACAAGTCTCCACTATCGTTGGATCAGTCCTTCCTGATGACTCCCCGAGTTCGTCGATCCCTGCAATGGTGGCTGGGGTCTGTCAATCTGTTGAAGGGCAGATCTTTTTTGGCACCGTGTTGGGAAACGGTCACCACGGATGCCAGTCTGTCAGGTTGGGGGGGTGTTTGGAAGAACCTACAGTTTCAGGGTCTGTGGGGCCCACAGGAGGCTCACGAACCCATCAATGTTTTGGAGTTGAGAGCCATCAGGTTGGTTCTGTTTCGCTTGACTCATCAGTTGCGAGGCCTGCCAGTTCAGGTCCGGTCGGACAACAGGACGGCGGTTGCTTACATCAATCACCAGGGGGGGACTCGCAGCAGGAGTGCCCTCAGGGAAGTGTCTTTGATTCTGGACTGGGCGGAGAGTCACGTTCCGTGTATCTCAGCAGTCTACATTCCGGGAGTGGAGAACACGGAGGCGGACTCTCTGAGCAGGGCCTCCTCTCGCCAGGGGGAGTGGTCTCTCAGTCCCCAGGTGTTTCGTTCGATATGTCTCAGGTGGGGGTTCCCAGCGGTGGACCTCTTTGCCTCTCGTCACTATCACAAGCTTCCAGCCTTTGTGTCTCTCTCGCAGGATCCTCTGGCTCTTGCAGTGGATGCCATGTCTCTGAACTGGAGGGATCTGGGGTTCCTTTACCTGTTCCCTCCGTTTCCAATGGTAGCCAGAGTGGTGCGCAAGCTGACTCTGGAGGGCGCGTCAGCGATTCTGGTGGCACCAAGGTGGCCAAGGCAGGTTTGGTTCGCAGACCTGGTAAGACTGGCAGAGGACCAGTTCGTTCTGCCTCTACTGCCGGACCTGCTCACCCAGGGTCGGCTGCGCTATCCCAATTTACCTTCGCTGCCTTTGACGGCGTGGCTGCTGAAACCGCCATCTTGAAGGAAGAAGGTCTTTCTGACGCGGTGGTTCAGACTCTTATTAGCGCCAGGAAGCGCTCTTCCTCTACTATTTACTATAGGACTTGGAGGTCCTATATTGACTGGTGTGAAAGTAGGTCTTTCTCTTGTAGGGAGTTCTCCATTTCTAGAATCCTGGAGTTTCTTCAACGTGGTCTGGATCTGGGGCTTCAACTTAGTACCTTGAAGGGGCAGGTCTCTGCCCTGGCGGTGTTCTTTCAAAGGTCCTTTGCACTTCATCCCTTAGTCAAGACCTTTTTCCAAGGAGTTACGCATGTACGGCCTCCTAGGAAGCCTTTTGTTCCAGTTTGGGATTTGAACCTGGTTCTTTCTGCTCTTCAGGGTCCTCCGTTTGAGCCCTTGAATGAGGTTGCTTTGTCTTCTCTTACTCAAAAGGTGGCCTTTTTGGTGGCTATCACTTCAGTTCGGCGTGTTTCTGAGTTGGCAGCTTTATCCATTAAAGCTCCGTACTTCGAAAGGCATCAGGACAAGGTGGTCTTTCGTTTCAAGCCGGATTTTCTTCCTAAGGTGGTCTCTGCTTTTCATCTGAATCAGGACATTGTTCTGCCTTCTCTATGTCCTAATCCCAGCAACGACAAGGAAAGGGCGCTGCATTCCTTGGATGTGGTTCGTGTTGTGAAATATTATCTGGTGGTTACGTCTTCCTTTCGTAAGACTGATGCTTTTTTTGTGGTGCCTTTTGGGCCTAGGAAAGGTTTGGCTCCTGCCAAATCTTCCATTAGTAAATGGATTCGTCAGGCCATCATTGGGGCCTATTCTGCCAAGGGGAGGAGTCCCCCTTTTCGTGTTACTGCTCATTCTACTCGTGCGGTTGGAGCGTCCTGGGCTTTCCAGCACCAGGCCTCTGTTGAGCAAGTTTGTAAGGCCACTACTTGGTCTTCTGTTCACACTTTTTCCAAGTTTTACAAGGTTGATGTTCGGGCCTCAGCGGATGCTGTTTTTGGCCGCAAAGTTCTGCAAGCTGTTGTGGTTTAAGTTGTGCATTGTTGCCTTGTTTTGGATCCCCGCCCTTTTTATGGACACTGCTATTGGATGTCCCACGTGTTATGAATATTCTGAAGCGGGGTGTGTGACATACTTAGAATAATACCATTTTGTGAAATACTCACCTGTAAAATGGGTATTATAAGTATGTCACACACCCCGCTTCACCCGCCCTTCTTGTATTCGGGATCCTTTATATTGTGAACTTTGCGTTATTTTGATTTATATTTGCCTCTTCCTGGTCCCTTACCTTACTGCTTCTATATACTGGGTGATGAGTGGGAGGTCCCAGGTATTTATGGATCAGGGAGGGGCTTTCTTTTTACTATCATCTCTGCAGGAACGCCCCTTCAGGTCGGTATTACCCACGTGTTATGAATATTCTGAAGCGGGGTGTGTGACATACTTATAATACCCATTTTACAGGTGAGTATTTCACAAAATGGTATTTTATTATTATTAATTTTTTTTTATTCTCAAATAATGTTGTGACCTCTCCTGGCCTTGAAAAAGCCATTTTTTTCAATTTTTTAAAAATTTTTATAAATTTATGCAGAATTGACATTACAGGTCTGGCATTTATGTGTTTATGTCACAATGTTATTACAATGTAATTCCCTATGTTTTCGCTTTGTTACTGGTGGATACATGTTCAAAAACAGCCTTTAATCACACAGCCTCCGGCGCTCTGGGCTACAGTGAAGCATTTTTGAGCGCCGGCGGTGTATGAGGCTGTTTTTTTGATGAATATGGTGTGAGTCGGTCGCACTGACCAGTCGCTACCTATTGCTCCCATACAGCGCTGTACTGCTCATATAGCGATTCCCGACAATGTATTCATCAATGCTGCACAGCGACTGAGGCGCTCTGAACTAGCGAACCACGGCTGAGCACAGCGACTACTAGCGGGCGCTCTGAAATGCCTGTTACAAACACTCATCTGTCGCTACCTGCCGCTAGTAATGAATCAGCCTGCCCGTAAACAATGAAAGTGAATGGCAGTTTCTTATGTTTACATATACATGTGTAAAACAGTGATAGGGGGATTCTGTTTATTTGTCTACTGCTCCGATTCAGCACCATCATTGCTTCAGCACCACATACTGCTACGTCTGGCATATCCCCCTTCCTTGGCATCCAGTCAAGGGTAATGAGTTTTTATGTATGTGACTCAGACATTATCGGAGAGGGATACCACAGGAAATCCCCTTCCATACGCCTCTGCTTTAGTGCCTTATCAAGTCACATTGGCGGAATACACAATGACTCCATCTCTGACCTATAAAAGCCTTCCTTCTGGACTCCCGGCCATTAGTCCTGTCTGTTAGCCAGAAAGGAAGGAGGGGGACCTGTGTTCCCCTGTTAAAGAGATGGCAGAAATGGTGCCTGCTTCAAGACTCACGCGCTTCAAGACCCAGGCGCTTCAAGACCCAGGCGCTTTAGTGCCTTATCAAGTCACATTGGCGGAATACCCAATTACTCCAGCCTTCCTTCTGGACTCCTGGCCATTATTTCTGTCTGTTAGCCAGAAAGGAAGGAGGGGGGTCTCCTTAGGAGTGATTCAACAACCATATATACATTTTTACCTGGTGCCTAATCAGCCCCAGGGTAGACAATAAAAGTGAATGGCAGTTTTCTCTGCTCAAAAGTAGTAGTTTTCTCACCTGGTGCAGAATTGAACCTATAGACCTATATTCTGCAGAGATGGCAGAAGTGGTGCCTGCTTCAAGATCCAGGCGGACAGAAATAAGCACAATGTCCGGCATAGGATTGAAAATAGAAGACATGGAGTGGTTGAATTCAGTATATTTTGTATTTTGTCATGCATATTCTTTGCAACAACTCTGGATGAACTACTAAGAGCACCAGGGTAGGGGTCCTGGCATTCCACCTGCAGGGACCGATGGGTGTCATGCTGGTACCACCACCCGATTACCCACACCCTCTGGGCACCAGGGCTGAGGTAGAGCTTGGTGCCCCTAGCAACCGCGAAAGAGCAATGGACCTGTACTGAAAGGAGTAGGGTCTGGTTAACTGACCGAGCCAGAGGCCGGTCATTCAGCCCCTGAGCCATGGGATAACAACCCCTTTGCCTGGTGCCCATGGTACCACATGTCTTTTCCTGGGAAATACTATACTGGCATGGCTTTTTCATGAAAGATTTTGAATCACACTCCTGCTTTTTATTTTTAGTAAAGAGTCTACTTAAAAAACAAAAATTAAGCCCTGCATCACCCAACTTTACTTTCATGACAGTTTTGCAGAAGAACTTTTTTTTTCCACATTTGCATTTTTATTCACTATTGCAAGATTATATGCGGATAAAATATGCGAAGAGAAAAAAAGTTCTTCTAAATCATGTGAGAGTACTTTTGCATATTTTCTCATCTGAAGATATGTAAATATTTGTAGGAGTAGTAGAGGACATATTTGTGTATATACTGTAAGAAGGTATCCCTCTGTGTGTCTCTGTATGAGAAATTTGGAGGCTGATTCACTACTAGCGCCACATATTGCCAGATGAGCGTCCACACCATATTTAACAAAAAACTCCACACACACACAGCGTTGGCGCTCTAAAACTGGGCCCTCTAGTATAGAGTGCCAGATGCTGTGTGATTAAAGTCTGTTTTTTTAACCAGTAACAAAGCGAAAACACAATGAATGGAATGACATTGTTTTAACACTGTGACAATGACACTTCAGTGCCAGACCTGTAAATGCAATACTGCATTAAAATATAAAGAAATAAATTATAAAAGTGTTTGCAGCCAGGAGAGCTCACACAATGATTTGAGCAAAAAATGAAAAATGTTAATTGTCAGACACGCTATTTAAACACAAACAAATGAAAGCCCATTGAAATGTATGGGAGAGCGACACTGATTGAAAGGTAATACCTGGTGCTATACGCTGAGCTGCCTGTAGTAATACATGTGACACTACATGGCGCTGTTAGAGGCGCTCACCAGATTTGCTTTTTTAAATGTGGTTTCCCGTACAGTGTCCGACGTTCGCCAGATGCTACCTGCCGCTACGAAGCACTACCTGGCGCTATCCGTTCTTAAATAACCCCCATAGTGTTATTCGCTAGTTGTATGTTAATGTGTAAGAGGAAATCTCTGTGCTCATGTCTATTTGTCACAGAGGGTGATAGTGTAAGTGTGTAGTAGAGGAAATATCTATGTGTATTTCTAGAGCCTATTAGAGGGAATCTCCGTGTGTGTGTGTGTGTGTGTGTTTGTGTGTGTGTAAGAGAATGTTAAAGATATTCTGTGTGTGTGTCTATAGGTTCGATTCTGCACCAGGTGAGAAAACTACTACTTTTGAGCAGAGAAAACTGCCATTCACTTTTATTGTCTACCCTGGGGCTGATTAGGCACCAGGTGAAAATTTATATATGGTTGTTGAATCACTCCCAAGGCAGACCATGAAAGAAAATGGTCTACTAAAAAGTAGTAGAGTTGTATCACCTGGTGCTAAATTGAACCTTATGTGTTAGAGAGTGGTAAAAGGAATCTTCATGTGTATGTTTGTGTGAGAGTAAAAGGAAATCTAGCTGTGTAAAGTCTTATTTAACAAGGGATAGCGCCAGGTAGCGAATGGTGAGCGAACTGCCACGAGAACGCTGGCTCCCCTCCGCAATCACACATTTATCAAGCCGATCCTGCTTAGCGACTGACAGAGCGCCAGATAGCGAATCATTCATCATTATTCCAGCCTCACCCCACAGCGCCAGCGAGCGACCTTGAACAGCGACAGGTATGACCTCTCGATACCTGGCGCTCTCCAATGCATTTCAATGGAGCAATCTTTAAATATTCTTAATTAATTGCTATTAATGTTTTTTTTTTTTTTTTTTTTTTTAAATGTCAAAAATTCTGTGACCACTTCTGCAATGTAAGATATTTTTTTTAAGGTAAAAAAAAAAAAAAAAAATTTTGCAGAATTGATATTACAGGTCTGATATTAATGTATTCATATTACAAAATGTTTGTAAAAACTTTTTTTTTTTTTTTTTTTAATTATGGTTGTTTGGGGGTTAAAAAACTACTTTTATCCCATCGCCACCAGCGCTCTGGGGTTTAAACAAGCATTTCACAGCGCGAGAATTTTTAGAGCGTGATTTGTTAATGAATATGCTGGGAGCCGTTCGCTATGGCCATTCGCTGTCATGCGCTCCCATACAGCGCGGAACCTGTCAAACAGCGATTCCTAACCCCGTATTCAACATTACCGCACACCGACTGAGTCGCTGTCAACAGCCGAACAACGGCCAAGCACAGCGAATACTAGCGAGCGCTGTGAAAATAACGCTACTGGCGCTCATCTGTCGCTACCTGCCGCTATTAATGAATCGGCCTCCCCGTGTAATAGAGTAGTAGAGGAAAAACATTTTCATACAAGATATCTGTGTAAGAGAGTAGCAGTGAGGCTCTCCATGTGTATAAAATGATATTCCCTGTGGATGTCTATAGGAGAGGGAATTCTTAGGTGAATTTCTACGTGAGAGAGTCGAAGAGGAAAATTGTATATGTAAATCTGTGAGAGAGAGTATTCAGGGGAATCTCCATGTATATGTCTATGTGTAAGGGCCATGAATAGAATCTACAGGAGGAAGGATGATATGTTTTGCGATCAATCACATAGAATCGGTAGAAGAGAGAAAAAAAACACATTTCCATTTCTAAATGTGCACCTGCTATCAGAATGAAAGCATGTTGCAATTTAGAATTTCAAACATTTAGATTTTACCCTTGCTATAATAAACATCTAGAAATGCTGTTTTTCATTGCTTTTGAACTCAGGAACAATAACTATAATTTTCATACTAAGGGAAATTACATATTATTCTCTGTAGGACTTGGAGATTTGAATTATTTTCTGTGCATAGATATTTTATGCATTTCTGTAATTTTTAATGGGAATACATTTCTGAGTTTCTGTACAAATTAGCAAAATGTCAAGCAAACATGACCAGCCTCAATCCTATACCAGCTATGCATCATTATGCTTATTAACGTCAGAGTTAGCAAATGGAAGAGTTTTAATAAACTTGCCAGATTTAGTGGCTAATATTACTGGAATAAATGTGTGCTTTGGAGTGTGTTATGGCTCACTTAGACACCGCATTAGACTTCCATAATTGTTACATCAGCTATATTTGTACATCATTTTTTGTAGTGATTAATTATCATGGCATTTCTGAAAACCAGATGGTAGCCGATGGCTAGGAAACTAGGGATCTTGTTGCCATTCCAACTGTATACCGAGTATTATTCCGGACTGTTACTCCCATCTCTCCAGAATTGTTTATAAGTCTTAGAGGCCGATTCATTAATAGCGGCAGGTAGTGACTGTTGCAGTATTTTCACAGCGCTCGCTAGTAGTCGCTGTGCTTGGCCGTTGTTCGGTTGTTGATAGCGACTCAGTCGGTGTGGCGTAATGTTGAATACAAGGTGATGAGTCGCTATTTGACAGGTTCCGCGCTGTATGGGAGCGCATGATAACGACTGGCCATAGCGACCGGCTCCCACCATATTCACTAACAAATCACACTCAAAAAATTCTCGCGCTGTGAAATGCATGTTTAAACCCCAGTGCGCTGGCGGCGATGTGTTAAAAGTAGTTTTTTAACCCCCAAACAACCATATTTTTGGAAACAAAAAAAAAACAATTTTGTAATATTAATACATTAATATCAGACCTGTAATATTAATTCTGCACAAAGTTTTGTTTTTTTTTTTTAGCTTAAAAAAAAAATATAACATGGCAGAAGTGGTCACAGAATTTATCACATTTAAAAAAAAAAACATTAATATGAATTAATTAAGAATATTTAAAGATTGTTCCATTGAAATGCATTGGAGAGCGCCAGGTAGCGAGAGGTCATACCTGTCACTGTTCAAGGTCTGACGCTGGCGCTGTGGGCTGAGGCTGGAATAATGATGAATGAGTGGCTATATGGCGCTATCTCAGTCGCTAAGCAGGATCGGCTTGATAAATGTGTGATTGTGGTGGGGAGCCGGCGTTCTCGTGGCAGTGCCCGTCATTACCGGTCGCTCACCAGTCGCTACCTGTCGCTATTCCTTGTTAAATAAAGGCCTTAGTTATAAGAGTCTTGCATTGCTCTAATAACATTTAAAGTGTTGCACAGGCCATTTCCTACAAAACACGTAATAGGCCGACTGCATTGTGACAGGTGCGGGGTAAGTCCAGGTGCTCCGGCGGCATCATGCAGCTGAGGGAAGATGGCTGTGTCCGGCACTGCGTTTGCTTACTCGCCACCGCTGGATAACAGTCCAGGTAAGTGTTTGTTTTTTAGACCCCCACCTCGCTTTAGCTAGTTTTCAAATCTGGCTGGAATGACCTTTTAAGTGATAAAGCATTTTTACAGATGAGGTGCATCGTTTTTTCAATAACGTAAGAATTATCTTCTAAAAAGTTGGAAACAGCATGCTAAAAATGTGTTATTTCTTCGAAACTTGTAAACAGTAATCCTTACTGCGTTGGAAAGATGATGCACCTCACCTGTTAAAATCCCCCACATACCTCACATGTGCAGGTGATTTGTTTAGGGAAAAAAATAGGACAAATAATTTTTATTGCACTTTTTTGTCAGTTAAAATTAAAAAAAGTTCACTAAGATGAAGGCTGCAATAAACACCCTAATGTGCACCCAGAGTTAAAATTGCTTCACTAAATCTTTAGCATGTCCCTCACTTGAACCCTTCTTTTATGTTTTTGTGGAATTTAAGCATATGCAGGATGAGTTGGTCAGGAGAAGCATCAGAATGGAAATCCCAAAGCAGATAGAAATGAACCAGTTACCTTATCGGCCACATGTTCCACTAATACGCATAGGCCTATTTTAGGTGACCTATAAAGGCTGCTGCATCCATGTTTGGCCCCTGTGTCAGCTAAAGGGTGTGCCATATTGGGAATGGCTAATATGATAATATTATTACATGCTTACAGTTTCTTGCAGATGGCTTATTTCAATGCCTTGATGTATTTTGGCCAATCAGATATATATCGGATTAGGATGAGACTGGCAGGCTGATTCATTACTAGCGGCAGATAGCGACAGCTGAGCATCTGTACACCGGATTTCAGAGCAACCGCTAGTAGCCGCTGTGGTCGGCCGTGGTTCGCTATTTCAGAGCGCCTCAGACGCTGTGCAGCATTGATGAATACATTGTGGGTAGTCGCTATATGAGCAGTACAGCACTGTATAGGAGGGAATGGTAGCGACTGGTCAGTGCGAACGACTCACACCATATTCTTCAAAAAAACAGCCTCACACACCGTTGGAGCTCAAAAATGCTTCGCTGTAGCCCAGAGTGCCGGAGGCAGTATGATTAAAGGCTGTTTTTGATCATGTATCCACCAGTAACAAAGCGAAAACATATGGAATTACATTGTTATAACATTTCTGGGTTTCCTGCCACTGTGTATTACTGGTTATGTTGGTTAAATCTAGGCAACAGCACAGCTGAGAAGCTGGGAAAAAACATCTCAGAGGTGCTTTAAAATGGCCGCAACAGAAGTAAATTGGCGAAGTGGCTTATTAACTTTGACTGGGTGCAGGAGCAAATGTAAGAGGCCGATTCATCAATAGCGCCAGGTAGCGACAGATGAGCGACTGTAGCGTGATTTTTTTCAGCGCCAGCCAGTATTCGCTGTGCTTGGCCGGCGTTAGCTTGATGACAGCGACTCAGTCGGTGTGCGGTAATGTTGAATACGGGCTGGGGGGTCGCTGTTTCACAGGTCCAGTGTTGTATGTGAGCGCCTGACAACGAATGGCCAGAGCGAGCGGCTAGCTTCATATTCATCAAAAAATCACGCTCCGAATGTGCTGTCGCTGTCCATTCCTTGTTTAAACCCCAGTGCGCTGGCGGCGATGTGTATTAACTAGTTTTTAACCCCTAAACAACCATATTTTTTGAATGTAACATTATACATGTTTTTAGAATCATTTTGTTATATGAATACATTAATCTCAGACCTGTTAGATCAATTCTGCACATATTTTTTTTTTTTTTTTACTTAAAAATAAATCCTAACATTGCAGAAGTGTTCTCCGATTTTTTGACATTAAAAAAATATTAAAAAAAAATAATACCAATTAATTATGATTAATTATAGATTGCTCCATTGAAATGCATTGGACATCGCCAGGGAGCGACAGGTCATACCTGGCGCTGTGAGGGAATTTGCAGCGGCGCTGTTCGGTCCAGGCGGCTTCATGATGAATGCCGCGCTAGCCGTCGCTCTCGCGGGCGCTAGCCTCATTTTGCTTGATAAATGCGTCATTGTGACCGCCGCCGGGCGTACTTGAGTCGGTAGTCGCCGTTAGCTGCCGCTACCTGGCGCTCGTCAGACACTACCTGGCGCTATCGCTTGATGAATAAGGGCCTAAGTGCTGATGATGATTCAGTATCATGGATGCAAATGGGTCATTTTTGTATGAATTTAGTTTTTTTTTTTTTTTTTTAAATTGTATTTATTTTTATTGGGCTTGCTTTTTTATGTATATAAAAAATGTTTGTTACGGCACAAAATATCATTATATATATATATATATATATATATATATATATTATGCACATGGAATTTTTCATCCATCCATATATTATCTGCTAGTATATGGGTATTGTGTTTGGGGGGCAAGAACGCTCTGTTTTTAATTGTCTTTATGTGGATGTGTCATGTGATTGGTTTTGTTTAATACAAATGATTAATTATACTGTATACAGTATATATATATATATATATATATATATATACTATTTTATGTGATGCTCCCATTTTAGGGGCAGGTGAATGGCTTTTCACCTTCCCCTTTATGCATAACTTTTGGTTGTGGGTGAGCATACACTACTTTATATACCTTTTTTTTGGTGGTGCAACCATCTAGAGCAACGTCTGAAGGAATATAGCAAGGCAACTAAACTAGCTGATTAGCTGCCATGCCCTGGCATGCCCTGGCATGCAATGTTTAATACAGACAGGAAGTTATGTGGAACAAAAGAAAACAACAAATCCAGTTACCTTAATTGCCTATTGCCTTATTCATATCTAATATTACATGCTTTAAAGCAATCCTTCTCAACATAGTGGCTACCGGCACTAGTGGTGTATTGCACTGGCAATGCAATGTTGGAGAAATAATTGTTAAAATTATTAGTAGTTTCCCAATGATATATTAAATTCTAGGACAACTAAAGAACTGTCCATAGTACATAAGGCCATCCAGGGTCTTACATACCATAGGGGCATTGCAGGCACATGCCCCCACTCCCGTGGAACAAGGGGGCCTGGTACAGGCTGCCTGCACCACCTCTGTAGTATGTACATGCCCTGCACATAGTTACACAGCCATGCTGCCTCCTTCCCGCTGGCTGTATTCATGGCTCTGGCCTCACTGCTCCATTTCCATCGCTGGTGAACCCCAGGTCTCCTCCTGGAGTACTCAAGCTCACCACACCTCAGGTCTCCACCACTCCCACCTCAGGTCTTCGCCATGCGCGCACCTAAGGTCTCCGCTGCACGTGGACCCATGCTTCTTTTTCGCTGCTGTGCACCTACTGCCTCTCCCTCGCTGACAGGAAGTGAGGACCCTGCCAGTGTGTGTCCGTGGGGGGGGGGGCAGGTATGTGCTGATGGGGACCCATGATGGCGGCCCTGCTATGGGGCCCCAACTGGGCTATGTACGCCCCTGGGACCATCATTTGAAACTAGGGAAATGGGTAAAGCAAATGTAAAATTTTGGGTAAAGGCTTCTCAGCGACATAGACTGTTTCGGGGATTTTGAAATGTTTGTGGGAAAACATGATCCTCTTTGGTTACTAAACCGATTTAAAGCAAACATATATTTCTTGCGTTTACTAGCCTATTTGACTGGGTGCATTTAATTCGTCCACTGAGCTTAAGCTTTTCACATGCGATCCAATTTTTCAACAAAAAAAAAAAATTCAGTGTGTGCTGATTTGAACCCATTGTTACAATTTGCCAGTTTACATTGTCAGGAACCTATCCCATCCTACCATGGCCAAGTCTCCCATCTAACATATTATAATTTATTGTAAAAAGAGGCAAGTACAATATAAGAAGCTTTGCAGTCACAAGTCTGGAAACTTGTATTTGGAAAGGTTTATTTTATTGGGATTAGATTCCTAATAGTTACAATAAAAATAATACCCCAGAGGAAATTCTTAAAAAAAAGTAGAATAAAAAGAATTTTCCTCCAGTTTATTGTGTGTTCCAAAAATCCAGAGCTTTTTAAAATCATATATATATATATATATATATATATATATATAATTGTTACAGTTCTAATGTCTTTTCTCTCTGCTATATATATATATTAAAAAATACAGTTCTTAAAGGTCTTCACGTGTGCTTAGAGAAATAACTGACCGATGATCTGCTGAACCTGTTTTCTCAATTTCTATGGCTTTCTTCATCCCGTTTGCAACTGGAGAAGCATAACAAATATGCTGTAGAACAGCCAAGATGTTAGTAAGCAATATAGTGGTAAAGGTACCCAGGGGTGGACAAGCCCATTAAACATAATAGAGAAAATGAAAAATTCCATGTTTTATAAGAAACCACTATAGTGAACAACATACATCTCTGAGGAGCTCGACCTCCCTTGCCCATAGCATGCTAGTCATTGAAAAAGGAGGTTGGTCATGATTGGCAACTAGAAAATCTAGTAACACTGACCAGCTCACTTTATTCATTGTACAAAATTTTATTTGATATTTATTCGTACAAACGTAGTGGTTTCTTATAGAAATAGATGGAATTTGAGTCTTTGATGGTTAATGAGCTTATTTACCCACAGGTACCTATAATAATGTATTGCCTAATAACTGCTTGGCTTTAACACCTTCATATATGTAGTGGAGAAGCTTTCTATGTGCTCTAAACTTGAAAACAATGACAGCCAGAATACATTTTTAATTATATTTTTCAGTTGTGCATTCATAGTTTTTATGAAGCCTGTATGATATATGTGATATCAAATGGATGTGACATATCTTAGAATTATATACTTTGCAATATATTTAAAATAAGCATAAAATAGGGAGTTGTGAGCACTTTTTTTTTAATTATTTATTAATAATTATGTGTGTTTTGGACACACTATTAAGTATGTGTCTTTGAATATTTGTGATCCTTACTTTGATTTTGGTGTGCTTGTATACCAAATTCATTTTAGAAAGGCAATCATGATGCAGGGCAAGATGCAGTGAAAGCTGGAAAAGAGGCCCTCTTCAGAATCACACTTTTATCACAGAAGCAAAAATAGCCACTTGGCCAAAACCATTAAAACACTTCACAAGAGAACGTTACGCTGGTCCTCCTCCTAGGATTATGATGCACGTGGCCTTATGTATGTCTACTGCTGGGATTAAGAACACACAGTTGCTTCTTTTTAAAGCATACCAATAAAGGTCGGATTTTAGAGAGACTTGGAGCTCTGGATCTTCTTCTCTGCATATCTGGTCTAATGAAAGGTAGAAGAATCCCTCTAGTCTGCATTTCAGGTACACTAACAGCTACTAACAGTTACTAACTCCAGGTATCGGTAGATGTATAGAGGCGCTTAGAACGACTGCTAGTATACGCTGTAAGCCGGTATCAGGTGCTGTAACAGAACGCCTCAGTCACTGTAGTAACCTGGCCGCATTGATGAATGTGATGTATGTCGGGTGCTCTAACACCAGTACAGCGCTGCAGGGAGCAAGAGCTAGCACCAGCTGCGACTGACTCTCAGTGATCCGCGCCATACTTATCAAAAGGACACAAACACAGCGTCGGCGCTCAAAATCTGGTCACTATAGCATAGAGCGCCAGACGCTGTGGGATTAAAGTCTGTTTTTGAACACATATCCACCTGTAACAAAGCGAAAACACATGGAATGACATTGTTTGAACACTGTAAAATTAACACTTTAGTGCCAGACCTGTAATGACAATTCTGCATAACGATATAATAAGTCCAAAAAGTTTCTGAAAGTGTTTGTTTGCAGCCAGGAGAGGTCACACAATAATTTGAGCAAAAAAACACGTTGTTTAAACACAAGCAAATGAACGCCTATTGAAATGTATGGGAGAGCGACAGTGAGCGAAAGGTAATACCTGGTGCTCTGGAAGCTAGAGCGTTGGTGCTATACGCTGAGCCGCCTGTAATAATACATCGGACGCTACATGGCGCTGTTAGAGGCGCTCACCAGATTCGCTTTCATAAATGGGGTTTTCCCTACAGCGCCCAGCGTTCACCAGACGTTGCCTGCCGCTATGAGGCACTACCTGCCGCTATGTGGCACTACCTGCCGCTGTGTGGCACTACCTGCCGCTATCCTTAAATAGGTAGAAATAAATTCGTGTCACTCGAAAAATCAGATCGCATGCACAAAGTTTTAACTTTTTCGAGTGATTCAAAAAAGGGGTTGAATTAAATACTTGCACTCGAAAATGCAATCGTAAAATTTTTTAATCACTCAAATTTTCAAAATGCTGGTAAAAAGGCTGTCGCAAGCGAAAATTATTGGAAAATGTACTCGAATTTTTTTTCTATTGTTTAGTATCGTTTTCTGACTGTTGCATGGTGTTGTAAGGCTTTTTAATGGGTAAATGTAAATGCATATTTTTTTTTCAACTTTTTAAGTTACCTATGTGGCTGTATGTACATGGCTACCATTGTGGATACATGTAATACAGAGGCAAGCTATGCTGTAGTGGAAGTACTAATTAAACAGTAATATTTGTAACATTGTGGATACATGTAATAAAGAGGTAAGGTATGCTGTAGTGGAAGTACTAATTAAACAGTAATATTTGTAACATTGTGGATACATGTAATACAGAGGCAAGGTATGCTGTAGTGGAAGTACTAATTAAACAGTAATATTTGTAGTTTTTTTTTGGGGGGGGGGGTTGGTTGGATTGCCAGGGACCTGTATTAAAAATGTTTCCTTTAATGCAGAAATGTGGCCATTGTTTTCTATACAAAGCATAGCACTACGTGTCCCTGGGTGCAGGGAGCAGCTCTTTGCCAGCTTTAACCTCATGGTACGCCATTCTTATGCTTACACTATAACGTGGACCAAAAGCCAGGATTTTGACTATTCTGGGTTTTGGTGCACCGCAATGTAAAAACCCAAAGGTCTTCTACCAGTTAATGGTGCCAAATATGGATTCCAAAGCTGCACGATTTAGCCTAGTAAGTAGGCTGGAAAAGCGCTTGATATGGCAGCGAAAATATGGGAATGGGTAGTGTGCGCCTTCTCTGCGTCACATCATCTGCAATATGTTCGAAGTCAATGGCCTCGATTCACAAATCATTGAAAAAAAATTCTCATGGTAGTAAAAAATGTAATTCATGAGAAAAAAGCCTGAGAATTTCACTGTTACCAAATCACCAGATAGGAAGACACTGAAAGTCAATGGAACTTTTTTACTACTAGTAAAAAAGGGTAAAAAGTTCAGTATTTTTTTCAGGAGTAAAAAAGTGCCATTGACTTTCATTGTCTTCCTAACTAGTGATTCACAAACAGTGGAATTCTCAGGCTTTTTTCTTATGAATTGAATTTTTTACTACCATTAGAGTTTACTACCATTGCAAAGAAAGTAGAAGGGATCCATTGTGAGAAAGAGCAAAATGAGTTTTCTCCTGCTGAAAGCTGCATCAAAAAACTAGTGTGAAACACTCTAATTTATATCATGTGTGCGGCTCATCAAGTCCACCTGAATCAGTAGTAAAATTTTCGAATTGTAAAATGCAGTAGTAAATTTTTCGATCCACTAATTTAATTCGCACTTTTACAGTCGCACTCAAATTTAATTCAAGTGACTCGTGTTTTACAATGGTTCCAGGTAGCTGAATCACTCGTAAAAAAATATAGCAAAATCACAACTTTTTAAGCACAAAACACACGAACAATCAATTTTCGACCTTTGTTGAATCGAGCCCCTAGTCTCCATTTTTCTAGCAGCCAATCTAGATAATTTGCATGCCCGAGTGCGTAAGATAATCTTAAAGATCATTAATAGTCTCACTCATAGCATGACACGCGAGTAAGTGCATGTATTTCTGCACATGGTGCTAATACTCAATATTTGCATGACCCTGATAATTATTTTTCATTTATATCAAACCAGGAGGGCCCGTCTAGCTTGCTTCCACTCACATGAATGCCTTTGACCTATTGGGGTTTCGGGGTGTGCTTATATGTCAAACCTTTTCAGTTGCTGGCAGCCATATTAGGAAATGAGGTAGTGGTAAGCATTGGCTGTCTCGACTTTAGTTTCTTTTTAACTGGGGCTGCCCTAAAGTGAAGTGCAGGCATAGGGTGACAGGGCAGTGCAGTCAGGCTCAATCTCAAATGGAAGCTCAACAGGTAAAAGAAATGGCCAGTAAATAGAGTCATTTTTAAGCTCCTGTTTTTCACCCACATTGTAATTGTAAATTATACCTAAACCATAAGAATGTTATTTATAAATATATTAAATACAAAAATGTGTCTTTAATGCGATTAGGTAAATACTCTTCAGCTGTAGTATGTGTGCTCTCTCATTTTCATATAAATCAGATGCAACCTCTTTATTAACTCAGAGGATGCTATCTGTTCTATTATGCTGTTAAGGTGTTTATTACCTTTTTATCTCACCAAGCCTATTTATGTTCAAGGTTATTGATTGCATTTGTTCAGGAGGAGATTATAGTTGGAATATGCAGTGGAAAGGAACAGTATTTTGTCTCCTCTCATAAACCAAGAGATTTTCATTAACCGTTGTATGTAATAAGAATAATCAATACACTGTTACATTTATGGCAATAAAACAAGAGGCTCATATTTTCTGTATTTGAAAGTTGGGGCCTGCGATGGACAGACATTAAAAATACAACATTTTTAATAACATATTGAATACTTCAGTTTGACAGTTTTGCATAAACAATATTTAGCCAGTTTAATTCAATTCCTACAAGCTTACCAGCTGGTGTCGTCTGGCTTTTCTCTTTCTTAGAGTGACTGAATTTTGCAGTAAAATAAGCCTATACCCTTTCCGGCAAGTCTGCCTCAGCAAGGCTAACCCCGCCCCACCATCCAGTGTTTGTATACTTACCTTTTCTCTGCACCTCTCAGTGCAAACAGCTGCACTATAGTGCCACCACTGTACCTCCCCAGAATATGAGGAAAAAAAAAAAGGACCCAGAAAAAAATGTACACGCTTGCTGCTACTACACCTTCCCCCCCAAAAAGCACCTTCGTCTCCTATTTTACAAAGGTGCAGTAGCCTTAAGATAAATTGATGGTTTTTAGAGTCCCCAACTTCACAGATCAGCATGGGCAGAAGGTAATTAACTCAGCACTGTTGGTCTAGGGATGGCAGGAGGGGGTGAGTTAGAGGCGTATTATCATTCATGATTGCTGCATTTTTAAGTTACTTCATGCAAATTAAATCTAAAAGGCAAGGAGGGGGGAAATATAATAAAAGTTTTTTTATTGTGTTGTAAGAAAATTTAATTCTTTGTAAACTGGTAAGGTGTCCTTGAGACCCCTAATGCCAGTTTACAGGGCAGAAGGGGCTGGCGGGTCACCTGCTCCATTACCTGCATCCCCAAAGCCCAGGGAGGTGCAGAAGAGCCCGCAGCACATGAGAGCTGGTCGCCCCTATTCTTGGTTTGCCAGGTTGGTAAGCCTTAGAGGGGGCACATTTTTAAAAACAAATTAGGAGGGGGTGTTTTTAAAAATTAGCCCTGTTCCCACAATTTAGCCCCAATCCTGCTGCCTCTAAGCCATGGGATCAGCTCTTATGCCTGGGCTACTTGGCTTTTTTTTTAAAAGAAAAAAACTATAGTAAGAAAACTAAACAATTGCCGCTGTCATTGTAATTGCTAAAATCAATGGGGGCTGTTCTGCCACAAATTCTGCTATAGAGATGATGGGGGTTGTTCTGCCACACAGTCTGCTATAAGAGGAATGGGAGGGGGGAGCTCTGTGACAGTCTGCTATGTGGGGGGGTTCTGTCAGATTCTGCTATGGGCATGATAGGGGTTGTTCTGCCACACAGACTGCTATAAGGAAGATGGGGGGGTCTGTCATAGTTGCTATGGGGATGATAGGGGTTTTTCTGTCACACATTCTGGTATAGGGGTGATTGGGGTTCTGCCACACACGTCTGCTATAGCGATGATGGAGGTTGTTAAGTCACACTGTCTGCTATGGGCTAATGGCAGAAGATTCTTCTTATTTGTTTTATTAAAGAATACACATTAGTAATGTCCCTACCCTATATTTTGCAGGCCACATGTAAAACAAATATTTTTTACATTTATTTTAATGTATTTATTTATTTATGTGTGTTTCCCTCTGACACCCATAAAAAAATAATATTTTAATTTATTTTTTTAAATGTATTTTTAATATTATTATCATATAATATTATATTAGTTATGCATTTATTACATTTTTTAGTTTTCTGTGATTATTTGGAATGCTTTCTCTACCCCATTTTGTGTAGGGCAATCTCCCTGGTGTTACCCTCCAATATGCCCTTTGACACCTGGAAAAATTAATATTTTCCTTTCTTATGTATTTAATTTTTTTGTTTTCTGTTATTATTTTGAGTACTTTCCCTACCCTATCTTGGGGCAAGGCAATCGCCTAGGTGTCCCCTCCCCCTGTTTTGCAGCCCTCTAGCCCTTGCCACCCCCATTTTACAGCCATTTTGGGGCCCTAAGTTCTGCATATTGTTATTGGCTGTATGTACTGCTGTTAATCTGTAATACCTATCTGACATTGCTGAGTAAATGAGTTTAAATTTAAATTTAGAGCATAGTCTGATCTTGATTGTTTTTGACTGTAGGGATACAGGTTTATTCCAGGGGCAGCACATTTTCAACTGTTTACTGCAGCGGTTTCCAAAACTATTGACTGGGGGTGTACTAACCAATAGCCACTATACGATTTAGAGAAACTGTTTACAATGAACCGGCAGTAGAATCTTTTTCTTGAAGTACTCATCTTCTACTCTGTTTTGGCAGTTTTCCCTCTCTCTGAGGGCTGACCTGTTTGCCTTTAAATGCGAAGCTGTCTATGCTAAAACTGCTACCTATAACTAGGAAGCTCTTCTTGTGCATTTTCTCTAAAAATGCAATGCAATTTAGCAGAAATAATTCTGACTTGGCACGTTTTCTTGTCCCAAAAGGTTAAAGAAGTCTGCAAGTACTTAACAAGCTTACACAGTGAACTAACAATTTAACAAATGTTTAGAACTTTTATAAAACTTCTTCTGCAGAGCTACATCTGTCTCATGTGATTGCTTTTTGTTTTTTTTATTCCAACACAGGATGAGTTGATAGCACAATAATCACTGACCTGCTGTTTACAAAAAAAGTATTCCTTTCACTTAATTACCTAATTATTAAGCACTTTACCACTTGAGGGTGGAGCATTATTAGCACCCGTCAATCACAGCTTAATTTTAAACAAACCATATTGTGTACTAGTTTGCAGGGAGATTGACTTAAACTTTACCCCAACATCAAATAAAGAAATATAATATCTTAAAGCAAACATGCATGCTAAAATGGAAGCATGTCCTTGCAAAACACAGCCACACATCCTGTACCTGTACCAGTCATCATGGTTCAAAGCCAACTCTATTAGCTTTTGCTTTTACTCTAAACAAAAATGAGTTGGATAAAGAGGAGGCTGCATAATAATATAAAGATAACCCAGATATGGCAAGATTGGGAATTAAATGAGTAGAGATAAAAGCTTCTGCTTTCTTTTTAAAATGTATCGTCTTAACCCTTTAATCACCAGCCATGTAAAAATCACGGGCCTGACATTTACCCCTGCTAGCGGCCAAAAAAAAACCTGACTCACCTGACCCTTTGATCGAACCGGCCGAGTCTTCTTTTCACCCAGGGGAAATCTGATCCGCCCCCTTGAGGCTTTTCCAGCTTCAGGAGAGGGCCCAAAGCCCCCCCCCCCTGCTGCTACTGCGCCCGCGTTCCTCCTCGTCGGGTCTCCAGGCAAACTACTAATAGTAATCAATTACGACTAATGTGACAGACTATATTTTTTGCAAAAACCCTAAATGAAAAATAAAACACCAAGCTGACAATCACAAATCCCTACATAAAAAAGAGGAGAATGTCACATCCTCATTAAGGCCTAATGGCCTGGGTCTCCAACAAATAGATCCATCATTGTTCACAATGACGCAATTTTATTTTCAGGTTTCCCCCTCTCCCCTCCAGCGCTACACTTCCAAGCCAGTTACTCTAAGACTATGTACTTTTCCCCCTAATGGACCTCCAAAAAATGTGATATTATATATCCATGTTGAATATCCCGCTGCACCAATTTAATATTTGAGAGGTGGCCCTAGTTCCATGTATGTAGCTTCTTCTGAGCCTTGCCCACATACATTTGAGGGCAAGAACAAGTTAGCAAGTACACTACCCTTCTTGTTTTACAATGTGATAAAAGAATAAATCATGAAAATTTCACGCTGGTTCCATTTGTTTACCACTACCTTAGTTTTATCAATTTTTGGGCAGATGTTGCAAGTACCACAATAACTGCCCTTCATGTTGCCATCCGACAACCAGTTTGGTGGGGGGGGAGAAATTACTTTTACAAAGTCTATTTCGCAGAGTAGGTGCCCTCTTCGCTGTTAGTTGGGGGGCCCTTATCAGTCCAGGGAATCAGTTCTGGGTCAGTTCGCAAAACGTGCCAATGTTTTTCAAACCTGATCTGAGGATTGCCTCCTTCATACCTGTAGCAACTGTTCCCGATCCGTATACAGTGCACATGTGAATGCCCGATCCAAGAGTGGTTGTGGGTATCCTGTGGCTGAAAAACGTTTTGTCAGAACATCCACATGCTGTAGAAAATCCTCTTGTTGCGTACAGTTTTTTTGTACCCGCAAGTATTGGCCACCCGAGAATCCCTGCCTCCAGGGCCACTGTGTGAAAGCTCTGAAAATGTAGCAGTTTACTGCTGTATTTGTTTACTGCTGTCTTCTTGTGATAAGTAATGTGTCCATCTTCAACATAGAATAAATTTACATCTAAATAGTCCACCTGTGTGTCAGAGACTGTGAAGGTCAAAAAGATTTTAAAAAGATTTTCTGATTGAAAAGACATATGTCCTTCAATTCCAACCAAGGAATTTAGAGTAGGGGAAGTTATTTTTTTATTTTTTTAGGTTAACAGCTAATAGTAACTGTTAATGGTATTTTCCTCTAAATAAGCATCTAATCCTTATTTGAAGCTGTCATCGTTTGATGCCGTAGCAAGCTTCTATTGGAGGCTGTTCCACAGATTTATAGTTCTTATGGTAAAAAATTATTGTCCCCTCCGGAGATTGACTTTTCTTTTTCTCCGGTGGAAGGGAGTACTCCCTTGTCTTTAGAGAGGATTTTACCTGAAATTATGTTTTTTTTTTGTATTGCCCATTTATATATTTTTACAAGATAATGTCCCGCCTCAGTTGTCTCTTCTCAAGACTAAACAGATTTAATTCTCGTAATCTTTGCTCATAACTAAGATCCTTCATTCCTCTTATTAGTTTGGTGGCTCTCCTCTGCACCTTTTCCATACTCAGAGCATTCTTTCTATGAATGGGTGCCCAAACTGGACAACATATTCCGGGTGAGGTCGCACCAGTGCCATGTAAAGAGGCAAAATTACACCCCTATCCAGATTCCATGCCTCTTTTGATGCATGATAATATCTTTGTGGCCTTGGAAGCAGCTGCTTGACATTGCATGCTGTTATTTACCCTTTGGTCTACCATTACCCCCAGATCCTTTTCAACAGTGATTTTCCAGTTTTACTCCCCTGAAGATATATGTGGCCTTCAGTTATTAGATCCCAAGGGCATGACTTTACATTTTTCCACATTGAACTTCATTTGCCAAGTGGATTCCCAGACACTCAAAGTGTCGGGGGTCAGCTTGAAGCTTTTGACTGCACTGTGCTACATATATTTGCAAAAATAGAGGCAGTGCATTTAATTGCACCTTCTATGTTTATAAACAAGTTCAATAATAGTAGGACCAGCACTGAACCCTGGGTTACACCGCTTACAACTGGTAACCATTCAGAGCAGGTATCATTAACCATAACTCTCTCTGATCCTGAAGAGCTCCTGAAGAGCTCATATTCCTCAATAAGTGTCTATGGGGGACAGTGTCAAATGCAAAATCCAGAAAAACTATATCTACTGCCACCTCTCTGTCCAGGCTTCTTGCCACATTCTCATAGAAGCCAGTTTAGCTAGTCTGACAGCTTCTGTCCTTTAAAAACCATGCTGGTTGTCACTTAATAATATAATATTATGCATAGTTACATATCTGTGTGTGTAGTCCCTTAATAGCCCCTTAGGCAATTTTCCCACATTAAAATTACAAGCTTAAAATTGCCAGGAGAGGACCTAAAGCCCTTAATAAAAATGGGCGCCACATATGCCTTGCGCTAGTCCCTTGGTTCTATACCAATTGTTAGTGAGTCTTTAAAGATCAAGAACAGGGGTGATGAGATAACTGAGCTGAGGTATTTAAGAACTCTTGGGTGAAGTCCATCTGGTCCTGCAGTCTTATTCACATTTAAATTATTTAGTCTTTCTCGGATGATATCCATGTTTTGCTTGTTGAGTATTATACCTGGGCTATTGCCCAAGTGGCACCTCCTGCACCCACATCAGCAAGCCTGGTACATCTAGAAAACTTAAGGTTTGTACATCCAGAGAATATTGTGGAGGTATTTCAAATGTAAAGGGTTGTTTTTCTTGAAAAACTGCAAGGTGCGCATAGCAGTTGTATTTTATCTGAAAATCTCCTAAAGCACTGTTTCAGTTTGGGGGAGTCTCCTGGGCAGGAAAGGGTGTCTACCAATACATATGTGGTACCGTTGTAACCAGGATTTTACACACAATATGATTTTATTGAAAAACGCACATTTTTTATTACAAAAAAGACTACAAATTGTAACAAATAGATTTTTTTTTTTTTTTTGCACGTTTCCCAAAAATATTGGGAATACACTTAAAAAAAGAAAACAAAGACATTTCAAAGCATTTCATGTCAAAGCCCAGGCTCTATATACTTTTCCAGGGAAAACCCTAGAAAAATGGTCTGTCAACAGAGGGTGACCAAAACTTTAGTTAGGCTGTCACTTAATGTATTAAAGGGAAAAACGATGCCATTCACAATTCAAACATTTGTAAAATTAGCATACTACATGTTTATGTCCTGGTCCAAAAATACACAGTACTAGAGGGAGAAAATGTATAAACTAAAAAGTTGCTCAGCTTTACAAAAATGTTAGCCAATACTCAGGCTAGGTATTTTCTTACTTGGACGTTTACAGTATAGTTACTATTTGGGTTTGCAACTGTTTTAATGGGAATTAAAAACATATTAATTTATTTAAATTAATATATTTGTGGTTAATATATTTGCGGTCATGCAAAAGCATGAGTTGTTCATTTGTTCTGATCCTTGAGTTTTCCCATAGAGTTTAGGTAAATGAAATTTGAAGTGCAAGGTTTTGTATAAAAAATAATTTACTTCAAGTGTCTTTTCAATATGACCTACATAAAGCCAACTGGCTTATAAACAACATATTTGTTCTTCATTACTTTTACATGCACAGCTACACATCTGCATTTAATGAATAGGCATAAGCAATAGCCTCACGCAGTTTCTTGATGTTCTGTCTGATTTTATGCATACAGATACAAATCCTCTCCATGGCTTTACAATTGGCTCAGCTTTTTTATAGGTTTTCACTAGGGATGAGCGAATCGATCCGGACGAACCCGGATTCGATCCGAATTTCAGGAAAAATTCGATTCGGATCGAATCCGAATTTCCCCGCGATTCGATCACTCGAAGTTTTCCTTTAACATCCATTCATTTACATTTACAGGCATTCTAAGATGGCGGACGGGACATGTCTGGACATGTATCCCGCGCCAGTGCAAGCTGGGGCAGTCACATGCAGCCTATCAGCAGCCAGCAAGCCCGGTGACGTCACACAGCGGTATTTAACGGCGGCCATCTTGCTTTTCCTCATTTCTCTATTGCATTCGTGACAGACAGACAGAACGCTGTGTAGCTGAGGCAGTTAGACAGGCTGGAGACAGGGACAGACAGGGACAGGCAGGAGACAGGCAGGAGACAGACAGGAGACAGACAGAAAGCCAGGGAAAGGTAGGAAAAACGGAGCTGGCTGACAGGGAGATTTTTTTTTTTTCATCCAGCCTTTGTTAGCGTTTTCAGGCTGCTTATAGTAACTAACTGTGCATATATACTGAACTGATCTTAAGTCTGCTGTGAGGCATCCCATTCTGTGACTAAAGCAGCCTCTGTTTAAGACCATATAAGCATTTGCTCTTATCATATTTGAAATTAGGCCTGATAAAGACACTTTTGCTGGCCAAAGCACTACTGGACCCTGCCAGGTCCATTCCTGCCCAGGGCATCCCATTCTGTGACTACAGCAGCCTCTGTTTAAGACCATATAAGCATTTGCTCTTATCATATTTGAAATTAGCCTGATAAAGACACTTTTGCTGGCCAAAGCACTACTGGACCCTGCCAGGTCCATTCCTGCCCAGGGCATCCCATTCTGTGACTAAAGCAGCCTCTGTTTAAGACCATATAAGCATTTGCTCTTATCATATTTGAAATTAGGCCTGATAAAGACACTTTTGCTGGCCAAAGCACTACTGGACCCTGCCAGGTCCATTCCTGCCCAGGGCATCCCATTCTGTGACTACAGCAGCCTCTGTTTAAGACCATATAAGCATTTGCTCTTATCATATTTGAAATTAGGCCTGATAAAGACACTTTTGCTGGCCAAAGCACTACTGGACCCTGCCAGGTCCATTCCTGCCCGGGGCATCCCATTCTGTGACTACAGCAGCCTCTGTTTAAGACCATATAAGCATTTGCTCTTATCATATTTGAAATTAGGCCTGATAAAGACACTTTTGCTGGCCAAAGCACTACTGGACCCTGCCAGGTCCATTCCTGCCCGGGGCATCCCATTCTGTGACTACAGCAGCCTCTGTTTAAGACCATATAAGCATTTGCTCTTATCATATTTGAAATTAGGCCTGATAAAGACACTTTTGCTGGCCAAAGCACTACTGGACCCTGCCAGGTCGATTCCTGTTGGGGCATCCCATTCTGTGACTAAAGCAGCCTCTGTTTAAGACCATATAAGCATTTGCTCTTATCATATTTGAAATTAGGCCTGATAAAGACACTTTTGCTGGCCAAAGCACTACTGGACCCTGCCAGGTCGATTCCTGTTGGGGCATCCCATTCTGTGACTACAGCAGCCTCTGTTTAAGACCATATAAGCATTTGCTCTTATCATATTTGAAATTAGCCTGATAAAGACACTTTTGCTGGCCAAAGCACTACTGGACCCTGCCAGGTCCATTCCTGCCCAGGGCATCCCATTCTGTGACTACAGCAGCCTCTGTTTAAGACCATATAAGCATTTGCTCTTATCATATTTGAAATTAGGCCTGATAAAGACACTTTTGCTGGCCAAAGCACTACTGGACCCTGCCAGGTCCATTCCTGCCCAGGGCATCCCATTCTGTGACTACAGCAGCCTCTGTTTAAGACCATATAAGCATTTGCTCTTATCATATTTGAAATTAGGCCTGATAAAGACACTTTTGCTGGCCAAAGCACTACTGGACCCTGCCAGGTCGATTCCTGCCCGGGGCATCCCATTCTGTGACTACAGCAGCCTCTGTTTAAGACCATATAAGCATTTGCTCTTATCATATTTGAAATTAGCCTGATAAAGACACTTTTGCTGGCCAAAGCACTACTGGACCCTGCCAGGTCCATTCCTGCCCAGGGCATCCCATTCTGTGACTAAAGCAGCCTCTGTTTAAGACCATATAAGCATTTGCTCTTATCATATTTGAAATTAGGCCTGATAAAGACACTTTTGCTGGCCAAAGCACTACTGGACCCTGCCAGGTCCATTCCTGCCCAGGGCATCCCATTCTGTGACTACAGCAGCCTCTGTTTAAGACCATATAAGCATTTGCTCTTATCATATTTGAAATTAGGCCTGATAAAGACACTTTTGCTGGCCAAAGCACTACTGGACCCTGCCAGGTCCATTCCTGCCCGGGGCATCCCATTCTGTGACTACAGCAGCCTCTGTTTAAGACCATATAAGCATTTGCTCTTATCATATTTGAAATTAGGCCTGATAAAGACACTTTTGCTGGCCAAAGCACTACTGGACCCTGCCAGGTCCATTCCTGCCCAGGGCATCCCATTCTGTGACTACAGCAGCCTCTGTTTAAGACCATATAAGCATTTGCTCTTATCATATTTGAAATTAGGCCTGATAAAGACACTTTTGCTGGCCAAAGCACTACTGGACCCTGCCAGGTCGATTCCTGTTGGGGCATCCCATTCTGTGACTAAAGCAGCCTCTGTTTAAGACCATATAAGCATTTGCTCTTATCATATTTGAAATTAGGCCTGATAAAGACACTTTTGCTGGCCAAAGCACTACTGGACCCTGCCAGGTCGATTCCTGTTGGGGCATCCCATTCTGTGACTACAGCAGCCTCTGTTTAAGACCATATAAGCATTTGCTCTTATCATATTTGAAATTAGCCTGATAAAGACACTTTTGCTGGCCAAAGCACTACTGGACCCTGCCAGGTCCATTCCTGCCCAGGGCATCCCATTCTGTGACTAAAGCAGCCTCTGTTTAAGACCATATAAGCATTTGCTCTTATCATATTTGAAATTAGGCCTGATAAAGACACTTTTGCTGGCCAAAGCACTACTGGACCCTGCCAGGTCCATTCCTGCCCAGGGCATCCCATTCTGTGACTACAGCAGCCTCTGTTTAAGACCATATAAGCATTTGCTCTTATCATATTTGAAATTAGGCCTGATAAAGACACTTTTGCTGGCCAAAGCACTACTGGACCCTGCCAGGTCCATTCCTGCCCGGGGCATCCCATTCTGTGACTACAGCAGCCTCTGTTTAAGACCATATAAGCATTTGCTCTTATCATATTTGAAATTAGGCCTGATAAAGACACTTTTGCTGGCCAAAGCACTACTGGACCCTGCCAGGTCCATTCCTGCCCGGGGCATCCCATTCTGTGACTACAGCAGCCTCTGTTTAAGACCATATAAGCATTTGCTCTTATCATATTTGAAATTAGGCCTGATAAAGACAATTTTGCTGGCCAAAGCACTACTGGACCCTGCCAGGTCGATTCCTGTTGGGGCATCCCATTCTGTGACTAAAGCAGCCTCTGTTTAAGACCATATAAGCATTTGCTCTTATCATATTTGAAATTAGGCCTGATAAAGACACTTTTGCTGGCCAAAGCACTACTGGACCCTGCCAGGTCGATTCCTGTTGGGGCATCCCATTCTGTGACTACAGCAGCCTCTGTTTAAGACCATATAAGCATTTGCTCTTATCATATTTGAAATTAGCCTGATAAAGACACTTTTGCTGGCCAAAGCACTACTGGACCCTGCCAGGTCCATTCCTGCCCAGGGCATCCCATTCTGTGACTAAAGCAGCCTCTGTTTAAGACCATATAAGCATTTGCTCTTATCATATTTGAAATTAGGCCTGATAAAGACACTTTTGCTGGCCAAAGCACTACTGGACCCTGCCAGGTCCATTCCTGCCCAGGGCATCCCATTCTGTGACTACAGCAGCCTCTGTTTAAGACCATATAAGCATTTGCTCTTATCATATTTGAAATTAGGCCTGATAAAGACACTTTTGCTGGCCAAAGCACTACTGGACCCTGCCAGGTCCATTCCTGCCCGGGGCATCCCATTCTGTGACTACAGCAGCCTCTGTTTAAGACCATATAAGCATTTGCTCTTATCATATTTGAAATTAGCCTGATAAAGACACTTTTGCTGGCCAAAGCACTACTGGACCCTGCCAGGTCCATTCCTGCCCAGGGCATCCCATTCTGTGACTAAAGCAGCCTCTGTTTAAGACCATATAAGCATTTGCTCTTATCATATTTGAAATTAGGCCTGATAAAGACACTTTTGCTGGCCAAAGCACTACTGGACCCTGCCAGGTCCATTCCTGCCCAGGGCATCCCATTCTGTGACTACAGCAGCCTCTGTTTAAGACCATATAAGCATTTGCTCTTATCATATTTGAAATTAGGCCTGATAAAGACACTTTTGCTGGCCAAAGCACTACTGGACCCTGCCAGGTCCATTCCTGCCCGGGGCATCCCATTCTGTGACTACAGCAGCCTCTGTTTAAGACCATATAAGCATTTGCTCTTATCATATTTGAAATTAGGCCTGATAAAGACACTTTTGCTGGCCAAAGCACTACTGGACCCTGCCAGGTCCATTCCTGCCCAGGGCATCCCATTCTGTGACTACAGCAGCCTCTGTTTAAGACCATATAAGCATTTGCTCTTATCATATTTGAAATTAGGCCTGATAAAGACACTTTTGCTGGCCAAAGCACTACTGGACCCTGCCAGGTCGATTCCTGTTGGGGCATCCCATTCTGTGACTAAAGCAGCCTCTGTTTAAGACCATATAAGCATTTGCTCTTATCATATTTGAAATTAGGCCTGATAAAGACACTTTTGCTGGACAAAGCACTACTGGACCCTGCCAGGTCGATTCCTGTTGGGGCATCCCATTCTGTGACTACAGCAGCCTCTGTTTAAGACCATATAAGCATTTGCTCTTATCATATTTGAAATTAGCCTGATAAAGACACTTTTGCTGGCCAAAGCACTACTGGACCCTGCCAGGTCCATTCCTGCCCAGGGCATCCCATTCTGTGACTAAAGCAGCCTCTGTTTAAGACCATATAAGCATTTGCTCTTATCATATTTGAAATTAGGCCTGATAAAGACACTTTTGCTGGCCAAAGCACTACTGGACCCTGCCAGGTCCATTCCTGCCCAGGGCATCCCATTCTGTGACTACAGCAGCCTCTGTTTAAGACCATATAAGCATTTGCTCTTATCATATTTGAAATTAGGCCTGATAAAGACACTTTTGCTGGCCAAAGCACTACTGGACCCTGCCAGGTCCATTCCTGCCCGGGGCATCCCATTCTGTGACTACAGCAGCCTCTGTTTAAGACCATATAAGCATTTGCTCTTATCATATTTGAAATTAGGCCTGATAAAGACACTTTTGCTGGCCAAAGCACTACTGGACCCTGCCAGGTCCATTCCTGCCCGGGGCATCCCATTCTGTGACTACAGCAGCCTCTGTTTAAGACCATATAAGCATTTGCTCTTATCATATTTGAAATTAGGCCTGATAAAGACACTTTTGCTGGCCAAAGCACTACTGGACCCTGCCAGGTCGATTCCTGTTGGGGCATCCCATTCTGTGACTAAAGCAGCCTCTGTTTAAGACCATATAAGCATTTGCTCTTATCATATTTGAAATTAGGCCTGATAAAGACACTTTTGCTGGCCAAAGCACTACTGGACCCTGCCAGGTCGATTCCTGTTGGGGCATCCCATTCTGTGACTACAGCAGCCTCTGTTTAAGACCATATAAGCATTTGCTCTTATCATATTTGAAATTAGCCTGATAAAGACACTTTTGCTGGCCAAAGCACTACTGGACCCTGCCAGGTCCATTCCTGCCCAGGGCATCCCATTCTGTGACTAAAGCAGCCTCTGTTTAAGACCATATAAGCATTTGCTCTTATCATATTTGAAATTAGGCCTGATAAAGACACTTTTGCTGGCCAAAGCACTACTGGACCCTGCCAGGTCCATTCCTGCCCAGGACATCCCATTCTGTGACTACAGCAGCCTCTGTTTAAGACCATATAAGCATTTGCTCTTATCATATTTGAAATTAGGCCTGATAAAGACACTTTTGCTGGCCAAAGCACTACTGGACCCTGCCAGGTCCATTCCTGCCCGGGGCATCCCATTCTGTGACTACAGCAGCCTCTGTTTAAGACCATATAAGCATTTGCTCTTATCATATTTGAAATTAGCCTGATAAAGACACTTTTGCTGGCCAAAGCACTACTGGACCCTGCCAGGTCCATTCCTGCCCAGGGCATCCCATTCTGTGACTAAAGCAGCCTCTGTTTAAGACCATATAAGCATTTGCTCTTATCATATTTGAAATTAGGCCTGATAAAGACACTTTTGCTGGCCAAAGCACTACTGGACCCTGCCAGGTCCATTCCTGCCCAGGGCATCCCATTCTGTGACTACAGCAGCCTCTGTTTAAGACCATATAAGCATTTGCTCTTATCATATTTGAAATTAGGCCTGATAAAGACACTTTTGCTGGCCAAAGCACTACTGGACCCTGCCAGGTCGATTCCTGTTGGGGCATCCCATTCTGTGACTAAAGCAGCCTCTGTTTAAGACCATATAAGCATTTGCTCTTATCATATTTGAAATTAGGCCTGATAAAGACACTTTTGCTGGCCAAAGCACTACTGGACCCTGCCAGGTCGATTCCTGTTGGGGCATCCCATTCTGTGACTACAGCAGCCTCTGTTTAAGACCATATAAGCATTTGCTCTTATCATATTTGAAATTAGCCTGATAAAGACACTTTTGCTGGCCAAAGCACTACTGGACCCTGCCAGGTCCATTCCTGCCCAGGGCATCCCATTCTGTGACTAAAGCAGCCTCTGTTTAAGACCATATAAGCATTTGCTCTTATCATATTTGAAATTAGGCCTGATAAAGACACTTTTGCTGGCCAAAGCACTACTGGACCCTGCCAGGTCCATTCCTGCCCGGGGCATCCCATTCTGTGACTACAGCAGCCTCTGTTTAAGACCATATAAGCATTTGCTCTTATCATATTTGAAATTAGGCCTGATAAAGACACTTTTGCTGGCCAAAGCACTACTGGACCCTGCCAGGTCCATTCCTGCCCGGGGCATCCCATTCTGTGACTACAGCAGCCTCTGTTTAAGACCATATAAGCATTTGCTCTTATCATATTTGAAATTAGGCCTGATAAAGACACTTTTGCTGGCCAAAGCACTACTGGACCCTGCCAGGTCCATTCCTGCCCAGGGCATCCCATTCTGTGACTAAAGCAGCCTCTGTTTAAGACCATATAAGCATTTGCTCTTATCATATTTGAAATTAGGCCTGATAAAGACACTTTTGCTGGCCAAAGCACTACTGGACCCTGCCAGGTCGATTCCTGTTGGGGCATCCCATTCTGTGACTACAGCAGCCTCTGTTTAAGACCATATAAGCATTTGCTCTTATCATATTTGAAATTAGCCTGATAAAGACACTTTTGCTGGCCAAAGCACTACTGGACCCTGCCAGGTCCATTCCTGCCCAGGGCATCCCATTCTGTGACTAAAGCAGCCTCTGTTTAAGACCATATAAGCATTTGCTCTTATCATATTTGAAATTAGGCCTGATAAAGACACTTTTGCTGGCCAAAGCACTACTGGACCCTGCCAGGTCCATTCCTGCCCGGGGCATCCCATTCTGTGACTACAGCAGCCTCTGTTTAAGACCATATAAGCATTTGCTCTTATCATATTTGAAATTAGGCCTGATAAAGACACTTTTGCTGGCCAAAGCACTACTGGACCCTGCCAGGTCCATTCCTGCCCGGGGCATCCCATTCTGTGACTACAGCAGCCTCTGTTTAAGACCATATAAGCATTTGCTCTTATCATATTTGAAATTAGGCCTGATAAAGACACTTTTGCTGGCCAAAGCACTACTGGACCCTGCCAGGTCCATTCCTGCCCAGGGCATCCCATTCTGTGACTAAAGCAGCCTCTGTTTAAGACCATATAAGCATTTGCTCTTATCATATTTGAAATTAGGCCTGATAAAGACACTTTTGCTGGCCAAAGCACTACTGGACCCTGCCAGGTCGATTCCTGTTGGGGCATCCCATTCTGTGACTACAGCAGCCTCTGTTTAAGACCATATAAGCATTTGCTCTTATCATATTTGAAATTAGCCTGATAAAGACACTTTTGCTGGCCAAAGCACTACTGGACCCTGCCAGGTCCATTCCTGCCCAGGGCATCCCATTCTGTGACTAAAGCAGCCTCTGTTTAAGACCATATAAGCATTTGCTCTTATCATATTTGAAATTAGGCCTGATAAAGACACTTTTGCTGGCCAAAGCACTACTGGACCCTGCCAGGTCCATTCCTGCCCGGGGCATCCCATTCTGTGACTACAGCAGCCTCTGTTTAAGACCATATAAGCATTTGCTCTTATCATATTTGAAATTAGCCTGATAAAGACACTTTTGCTGGCCAAAGCACTACTGGACCCTGCCAGGTCCATCCTGCCCAGGGCATCCCATTCTGTGACTAAAGCAGCCTCTGTTTAAGACCATATAAGCATTTGCTCTTATCATATTTGAAATTAGGCCTGATAAAGACACTTTTGCTGGCCAAAGCACTACTGGACCCTGCCAGGTCCATTCCTGCCCAGGGCATCCCATTCTGTGACTAAAGCAGCCTCTGTTTAAGACCATATAAGCATTTGCTCTTATCATATTTGAAATTAGGCCTGATAAAGACACTTTTGCTGGCCAAAGCACTACTGGACCCTGCCAGGTCGATTCCTGCCCGGGGCATCCCATTCTGTGACTACAGCAGCCTCTGTTTAAGACCATATAAGCATTTGCTCTTATCATATTTGAAATTAGCCTGATAAAGACACTTTTGCTGGCCAAAGCACTACTGGACCCTGCCAGGTCCATTCCTGCCCAGGGCATCCCATTCTGTGACTAAAGCAGCCTCTGTTTAAGACCATATAAGCATTTGCTCTTATTATATTTATATTATAAGACACTTTTGCTGGGCATAGGCTTGCTGCTGCCTGCCAGGTGCACTTCTGTTGAGGCATCCCATTCTGTAACATAGCATACCCCTCTTTATTTACACTAAGCAGCTCTCTTATTTACACTAAGCAGGCCTGTTGGAGGCTGAGTGTTACTGCTCACTTTTGGTGTGCATTATATTCTGTTTCATATAGACCCACCGCTGCCCGGGGTTTTTTTAAATATCACCTACTACCACGCCAGTTAGACTATGTCGGGCAGACAAGTGCCTGGAAGTGAAAAGAGGAGTGGCAGAGGCCAAGATTCCGCAGGCAGAGCTCGCATCAGACTGGGGGCCAGTAGCAGCAGGAGTCACGCTGAGAGACCTAATCTGCCAGTATCTGCTAGCGGTCGGGTCTCCACCAGTAACGCATCTGCCGTGGTAGATTGGTTGACGCGCTCATCAACAACATCATCACAACTTACGTCTGAGACCCCCAGTCTAGGGTCGGTAGGTTCCTCTGACACAACCCTGAGTTGGCATGCCCCGAGAGCAGTCCCTGTCCTCCCATTGCCTCTGGCCTACGCCGTTCCCTCCCCCAGCGACGTATCCTATGCTTTGGGTTCAGCTCCACTCTTTAGTGAGGAGGACCATCAGATAGAGGACAGTCAGCAGCTACTGCCCAGCCAAGAAATGGAGGTGGCTTCTTTAGCTAGGCAGACAAATAGTGATGTGGACAGTGTCGTGGGTGCTGCGAGCGTTCCAGCTCCTGCGCCAGACACTGTTGACGAATCCACGAACATCAGTGACGTACAGCCACAACTCGGTGATGATGATGATGATGACGATGAAGCCGATCGCACTTGGGAGCCGGGTGATGAAGGGGCTTCATCGTCATCATCAGGAGAAGAGGGGTGCAGGTTGCCCCGGAGTCAGCAGCTGAGGCAGCAAGGTGGTAGCAGTCAGCATGGGGGCACAATTCCAAAGGCTGGAGCCGGCCGGGGCCGGGGCCGGGGTAGAGCACCTGCTGTGCGGCAGTCTACCTTATCGGGAGGTAGTGGAGCAGGGGTTCCTGGAGTTGGCAACAGCAGCAGTGAATCAGTGAGGCCAGGGGGTGGGAAAAGTAGCTACTCGGCAGTGTGGCAGTTTTTCCTGAGGCATCCGCAGGAGGGTAACATGGCCACATGCAAGATATGTAGGCAAAAGGTGAAGCGTGGCCAGGGTCCAAATGTTGGCACCACGGCCCTGCGTCAACATATGATGCGTCACCATAAAACGACCTGGGAGAACCGAGGCTCCCAAGGGGTGGTCCAGTCTGCTTCCTCACCAAGTGAGCTCCCAATTTCTGCCAGCCAAGGCTCCAGCACCTCAGCCGAAGGCAGCTGTGCGTCATACCCATCCTCTGTCGCTCCTGCTCCTCCTCCTCCAAGTCATGCATCCCGCCAGCAATCCATCAGCGAAGCCATGTCCAAGAGACAGCAGTATGCGCCCACTCATCCTACGGCGCAGAAGCTGAATGTGCTCCTGTCCAAGTTGCTGGTGCTGCAGTCGCTCCCTTTTCAGGTGGTGGAATCTGCACCTTTCAGAGAACTGATGGCTTGTGCCGAGCCGAGGTGGAGAGTCCCAAGCCGTCATTTCTTTGCCAAGAAGGCAGTACCAGCGCTGCACACTTTTGTTGAACAGAAGGTGGGCCAGTCCTTGAGCCTGTCGGTGTGTAGCAAAATACATGGCAGCGCCGACATCTGGAGCTGTAACTACGGTCAGGGGCAGTACATGTCGTTTACGGCCCACTGGGTGAATGTGGTCCCTTTGCAGCAGCAACTTGGACAGGTCACGCCGCTTCGGCCTCCGCGCTCTCTGCCCATTGGGCCTGTGACACCGTGCGACTCGGCCTCCTCATCCTCCGCCATCTCCTCACCCTCCACTGTAGGCTCAAGTCTCAGTGCCCCTCCAGTCTACCATGTGTGCAGGGCACGGAGGTGTCACGCAGTGCTTCACATGGTTTGTCTTGGCGAACGGAGTCACACAGGGGAGGAACTGCTTAAATGTATTCATCAGGAAATCCAAACATGGCTTACTCCGAGAAAACTTAAAATGGGAATCATGGTTACCGACAATGGGAAGAACATTTTGTCTGCGCTGCGCCAAGGAAGCCTGACCCATGCCCCCTGCATGGCTCACGTCTTCAATCTGGTTGTCAAGCGGTTTCTGAAGTGTTCCCCCCATCTGCAGGACATCCTAACAACTTCACGGAAACTTTGCATGCACTTCAGCCACTCCTACACCGCCAAACACACCCTTCTTGAGCTACAGCGTCAGAATGGTATCCCCCAACATAGTCTGATTTGCGATGTTTCCACCCGTTGGAATTCCACCCTTCACATGTTGGACCGATTATATGAACAGAGAAAAGCCATCACGGATTTCCTGATGATCCAAGCAGATAGGGGGACTCCCCTGTGTAACTTCAATGTCAACCAGTGGCAGCTCATACGTGACACCTGCCGTTTGCTCAGGCCCTTTGAGGAAGCCACTTTATTTGTCAGTCGGCAGGATTACGGGATGAATGACGTGATTCCACTGCTTCATGTACTACAGCACATGTTGGAAACCATGGCTGGTCAGGGCACTGGAGACATGGCGTTTACATCTTACGGCCACATGAACCCCGTTGGAGCTGAACTGGAGGAGGAGGAGGAGGAAGAGGAGGAGGAGGAGTTGCCCAGCGAAACACAGTTTAGGCTTGGCGAAATGGCTGGTTTATCTAGTCAGCGGACAGGAGAGGAGGAGCAGGAGCAGCCAGAGGAGCTAGAGGTTTTTGAGGAAGGAGAGACAGAGGACCCGGGCACACCGTGGCAGTATGCAGTGGAGATGGAGACAGGTAGTCCATCCGAGTCACTTGCGCAAATGGCACGAAGCATGCTCACATGCTTGCGTAGTGACCCCAGAATTGTTTCCATCTGTCGGCGGGATGACTTCTGGCTGTCCACCTTATTGGACCCTCGCTTCCGGCACAAAATGGGGGCATTTTTTAAACCCACCGAGAGGGAGGACAAACTCAACTACTACAAAGACATTCTACGTAGGCAGTTGGCCGATGCCTATCTGCGCCATGGTCCATACTCTCGCAGGTCTGACTCGAGGGGACCTCTGCGCTCACCTTCCACTGCCATGGCCGCTGGGGGGGTTGGCAGCAGCAGCAGCAGAAGCTCCATCAGCAGCAGCAGCCTCAGTCTTCAGTCGCTAATGAGTAGCTTTCTACACCCGCATAGTGAGGCTACTCATGAGCAGCAGGAAGACCTGGAGCAGGACCTGAACCAGCAGGTCATGTCATACTTTGACATGACCATGCCAACACACCTTGAGGATCCGCTGGACTTCTGGGCAGCCAAACTTGATTTGTGGCCGCAACTAGCAGAGTTTGCCCTGGAAAAGCTGTCCTGCCCGGCAAGTAGCGTGCCATCTGAGCGGGTGTTTAGTGCGGCGGGGGCCATAGTTACGGCGAGGAGAACTCGTCTGTCAACTAAAAATGTGGAGAGACTCACCTTTGTCAAAATGAATCAGGGATGGATCAGCCAGGATTTCCACCCACCAATGCCTGATGCATGCGACTAGATTCAGCATGGTGCCACGTTTTACACTTTCCAAATGGTGCAAAACATATTTATGTCTTTAGGCCATTTTTTGGGCTCCTGCTGCTGCTGCTGCCAACTCCTGCCAACTCCAGGGTGTGATTCATCCAATTTTTGGGCTCCTGAGGCCAACTCCAGTGTATATTTGGGCTCCTGCTGCTGCTGCTGCCAACTTCTGCCAACTCCAGGGTGTGATTCATCCAATTTTTGGGCTCCTGAGGCCAACTCCAGTGTATATTTGGGCTCCTGCTGCTGCTACTGTCAACTCCTGCCAACTCCAGGGTGTGATTCATCCAATTTTTGGGCTCCTGAGGCCAACTCCAGTGTATATTTGGGCTCCTGCTGCTGCTGCTGCCAACTTCTGCCAACTCCAGGGTGTGATTCATCCAATTTTTGGGCTCCTGAGGCCAACTCCAGTGTATATTTGGGCTCCTGCTGCTGCTACTGTCAACTCCTGCCAACTCCAGGGTGTGATTCATCCAATTTTTGGGCTCCTGAGGCCAACTCCAGTGTATATTTGGGCTCCTGCTGCTGCTGCTGCCAACTTCTGCCAACTCCAGGGTGTGATTCATCCAATTTTTGGGCTCCTGAGGCCAACTCCAGTGTATATTTGGGCTCCTGCTGCTGCTGGTGTCAACTCCTGCCAACTCCAGGGTGTGATTCATCCAATTTTTGGGCTCCTGAAGCCAACTCCAGTGTATATTTGGGCTCCTGCTGCTGCTACTGTCAACTCCTGCCAACTCCAGGGTGTGATTCATCCAATTTTTGGGCTCCTGAGGCCAACTCCAGTGTATATTTGGGCTCCTGCTGCTGCTGCTGCCAACTTCTGCCAACTCCAGGGTGTGATTCATCCAATTTTTGGGCTCCTGAGGCCAACTCCAGTGTATATTTGGGCTCCTGCTGCTGCTACTGTCAACTCCTGCCAACTCCAGGGTGTGATTCATCCAATTTTTGGGCTCCTGAAGCCAACTCCAGTGTATATTTGGGCTCCTGCTGCTGCTACTGTCAACTCCTGCCAACTCCAGGGTGTGATTCATCCAATTTTTGGGCTCCTGAGGCCAACTCCAGTGTATATTTGGGCTCCTGCTGCTGCTGCTGCCAACTTCTGCCAACTCCAGGGTGTGATTCATCCAATTTTTGGGCTCCTGAGGCCAACTCCAGTGTATATTTGGGCTCCTGCTGCTGCTACTGTCAACTCCTGCCAACTCCAGGGTGTGATTCATCCAATTTTTGGGCTCCTGAGGCCAACTCCAGTGTATATTTGGGCTCCTGCTGCTGCTGCTGCCAACTTCTGCCAACTCCAGGGTGTGATTCATCCAATTTTTGGGCTCCTGAGGCCAACTCCAGTGTATATTTGGGCTCCTGCTGCTGCTACTGTCAACTCCTGCCAACTCCAGGGTGTGATTCATCCAATTTTTGGGCTCCTGAGGCCAACTCCAGTGTATATTTGGGCTCCTGCTGCTGCTGCTGCCAACTTCTGCCAACTCCAGGGTGTGATTCATCCAATTTTTGGGCTCCTGAGGCCAACTCCAGTGTATATTTGGGCTCCTGCTGCTGCTGCTGCCAACTTCTGCCAACTCCAGGGTGTGATTCATCCAATTTTTGGGCTCCTGAGGCCAACTCCAGTGTATATTTGGGCTCCTGCTGCTGCTACTGTCAACTCCTGCCAACTCCAGGGTGTGATTCATCCAATTTTTGGGCTCCTGAGGCCAACTCCAGTGTATATTTGGGCTCCTGCTGCTGCTGCTGCCAACTTCTGCCAACTCCAGGGTGTGATTCATCCAATTTTTGGGCTCCTGAGGCCAACTCCAGTGTATATTTGGGCTCCTGCTGCTGCTGCTGCCAACTTCTGCCAACTCCAGGGTGTGATTCATCCAATTTTTGGGCTCCTGAAGCCAACTCCAGTGTATATTTGGGCTCCTGCTGCTGCTGGTGTCAACTCCTGCCAACTCCAGGGTGTGATTCATCCAATTTTTGGGCTCCTGAAGCCAACTCCAGTGTATATTTGGGCTCCTGCTGCTGCTGCTGCCAACTTCTGCCAACTCCAGGGTGTGATTCATCCAATTTTTGGGCTCCTGAGGCCAACTCCAGTGTATATTTGGGCTCCTGCTGCTGCTGCTGCCAACTTCTGCCAACTCCAGGGTGTGATTCATCCAATTTTTGGGCTCCTGAAGCCAACTCCAGTGTATATTTGGGCTCCTGCTGCTGCTGGTGTCAACTCCTGCCAACTCCAGGGTGTGATTCATCCAATTTTTGGGCTCCTGAGGCCAACTCCAGTGTATATTTGGGCTCCTGCTGCTGCTGCTGCCAACTTCTGCCAACTCCAGGGTGTGATTCATCCAATTTTTGGGCTCCTGAGGCCAACTCCAGTGTATATTTGGGCTCCTGCTGCTGCTACTGTCAACTCCTGCCAACTCCAGGGTGTGATTCATCCAATTTTTGGGCTCCTGAGGCCAACTCCAGTGTATATTTGGGCTCCTGCTGCTGCTGCTGCCAACTTCTGCCAACTCCAGGGTGTGATTCATCCAATTTTTGGGCTCCTGAAGCCAACTCCAGTGTATATTTGGGCTCCTGCTGCTGCTGGTGTCAACTCCTGCCAACTCCAGGGTGTGATTCATCCAATTTTTGGGCTCCTGAAGCCAACTCCAGTGTATATTTGGGCTCCTGCTGCTGCTGCTGCCAACTTCTGCCAACTCCAGGGTGTGATTCATCCAATTTTTGGGCTCCTGAGGCCAACTCCAGTGTATATTTGGGCTCCTGCTGCTGCTGCTGCCAACTTCTGCCAACTCCAGGGTGTGATTCATCCAATTTTTGGGCTCCTGAGGCCAACTCCAGTGTATATTTGGGCTCCTGCTGCTGCTGGTGTCAACTCCTGCCAACTCCAGGGTGTGATTCATCCAATTTTTGGGCTCCTGAGGCCAACTCCAGTGTATATTTGGGCTCCTGCTGCTGCTGCTGCCAACTTCTGCCAACTCCAGGGTGTGATTCATCCAATTTTTGGGCTCCTGAGGCCAACTCCAGTGTATATTTGGGCTCCTGCTGCTGCTACTGTCAACTCCTGCCAACTCCAGGGTGTGATTCATCCAATTTTTGGGCTCCTGAAGCCAACTCCAGTGTATATTTGGGCTCCTGCTGCTGCTGCTGCCAACTTCTGCCAACTCCAGGGTGTGATTCATCCAATTTTTGGGCTCCTGAAGCCAACTCCAGTGTATATTTGGGCTCCTGCTGCTGCTGCTGCTGCCAACTTCTGCCAACTCCAGGGTGTGATTCATCCAATTTTTGGGCTCCTGAGGCCAACTCCAGTGTATATTTGGGCTCCTTCTGCCCCTCATAGTGATGCCACTTCAACTCTCTGCAATTGTGCCGCTCTGCGATTCTATTAGCGATGCCTCTGATCTGCATGTGATATTTCTTCAAAGTATTATTTAACTAACCCAGCACGCATCCTGTGCGTGTTACAGCAAGGCTGAATGGTTTACAACCCTATTGAGGCTGTAGGAGGCTCAGAAATAGCCGTTTTTAATAGCGATTCGTCGCGAATTTATTCGGGTCGAAACGATTTTTGTCGGAAAATTCGGCGAATCAGTCGAATCGAATTTTTCAAAAGTTCGCTCATCTCTAGTTTTCACAGTTGTTTTAGGATCCATAACCAACAACACCGTTGGATATTTCACAGCATGCTGGGTAAATTTTTCTGGCTTGATTTTTTTTTTTATAAAACCAAATGTTAAACTAAATGGGCATTATGTTTTATTTTTTTGGCAAGAAAAGACCACTAAAAGCTAGGGTTGAATTTAAAAAATTTCAACCATTCATTTGCCAGTAATATTCTTTTGTGCATAGTATATTTTATTATTATTCAGCATTTACACATTATTTCAGATGTCAAAACTAAATCAAGGATGTTTTTTTTCAGTCTGCCTAAATTGATTGACCACCCCAAAAAAAGGGGTTTTGTCCCCTGCAGATGATTGGTCTGACTCTGGGGCCCAGCAACTCATGTGATCGTTGGAAGCCCGCACCAACTGGACACGAATGCCAGTCACCTCTGTATCTACTTGTGTCCCCACCATCAGTCCAAGTGGCACTGCCACACCTTTTCTGTTCACCACAATTCAGGGGGTGCCAGTGGCACAATTGATTTAACACTCATAGACTTAGTTATAGACTTAGTGAAACATAATCAGGATTATAAAATCGTTGAAGTTTAATTACAGTTAAAGACAAACTTATTTTAAAATTAATCTAGTAATAAGCCTGCTGCAGTTGAAAAAACAAGGGTGATTACAGTGGACCTTCAGCCAAAAATATCTCCCCCTAATCAGGATTTCCTGACAGGTATTAAAAGGGAAGCTCAAAATCAGGCAAGATGACATTCCAGGTTCTTTCTCTTTCAATCTGTAATGCATGCTCAGTTGGTAAATTCTATTGAAGGTGTGGATCAGGTACAGCTTAAATAATGGACAAAAACATCATCAGCCAGCTTCTTCTAATCACAATTACCCTCTTCCAGATAGTTGCCAAGACGGCACAAAGGCACTACGTCTACACAGTTTGGCCATTCTGCAGAGAAAAAGACATTTCACTGAGGTGCGCACCAAACTGAGCTGAATATCTCTCCACATAGGATGGGGAGATTTACCCCACTTCCGAAAATAATAATTATATATCCTTTTGGAATGGGTGAACCCAGCTGAAAAGCATACATGGTCTGATATGTCCAAAAATGTTAAAGGAGCCACATCACACAGCCTTGTTTGCTAGCAGCCAATCTTATAATACAGTATGTCTCTAAGATCTGGTTAAAAATGGAATTTTCAGTTGCCACACATCTGCAGATGTATGTTGAAACTGCGCCACCAAACACGTCAACTCTGTATAAGTGCTGTCCTAGAAGTAATCTAGGAGAAACTTCTTTGGGACATATACAACATGACAAATTAGCCTCTCTAAATAAGTTTGGATTTCTCAAAGACTGATGTTAGAAACACAGAAGGTTGATCTATATGGTCTATTCAATCTGCCCTTATGTGTGTATGTTCCCTTTATCTTAGGATAGATGTATTTTTATCCCGGGCATATTTAAATTCACTTACAGTTGATTTTCCTCTGCAGAAAGTTTGTTTTAAGCATCTACTACAGGGGCGGGCATTTTTTTTTTCCATGGGGTCACATGAGAAACTAAAAATATTGTGGAGGGCCAGGCCAAAAGGCTGAACTCTATTCTGCATAATATTAATATTGAAGAAGTAAATTATTTTGGAAAACCCTGCATTCAGCATCTACCTTTCTTTTTTTAGCGGACATTTTAAGGGCTAAAGTCCTCTTGTGACAAGGATCATGTGCACTGCGCTGACAACTGGAGGGGAGGGTGATACCAGTTGGTAGGATCCACAGAAAGGGTGAATATCGCCCCACAGATGTCAGTAGCTCACTCTTTCACCACACTGGGCAGAGAAAATGCAGCCCCACTTCCCTTACTCTCCTTCCCCTTAAGCCAGCCCGAGGATGGCTTCCAGTCAGGGCACTTATGAGTCCCGCCCCTCCACCCAGGCAAGATGGCGCCGGAGCCTACCTCCTTCTCCTCCCCTGGTTGGGCTCTTCTTCAATGTCGGGTGCCTGCCCGTCCCTCTTCGCAACGGGTCGGCGCCTCCCACACTGTACACAGGCGATCACTTAAGCAGCAGCCGATCAGACAGAATTAAAAGTGTGCTCTTCAGAATCAACCACTGTGTTTTAGAGGATCTCTGATCAATCAAGTAGAGATAATAACTGCTTTAAAAAAGCCAAAAAAGACTTATCTTAGGCTGGAAAATGGTAACACCTCGGTCCCCCCGTACAGCGAGCCCACGCGTTCCGAGACGCTGGGTCTCTTCCTCAGGGCAGTCAAGTGGCTATAGCCACTTGACTGCCCTGAGGAAGAGACCCAGCGTCTCGGAACGCGTGGGCTCGCTGTACGGGGGGACCGAGGTGTTACCATTTTCCAGCCTAAGATAAGTCTTTTTTGAATTGTTGTTGCTATTGATTTATGTCTCCTGGGGTTAGGGATCACAGGTTTGATATTTAAACAATGTTTATTTGTACTTTGTATGAGATTGATGCACTTTGGCACTTAGCACTTTATTGATAAATGTGATATAATTTTGATTAAGGAGATATCTTTATATATATATTCTACTCACATATATGTTACTCTAACTGGTTGGCTTTTTGGTACACCCATGCCCCCCGGTGGCAGATAAGGATAGTGTAGATGTGTTTTATGTTTTTTAAATTTGTATATGTTGGTCTGTAATTGTTTATTGGAATCAAATTATTAAAGGACAATTTTTGTAATATCACTTGTGTGTGCAAAAGTAAAATCTTTGGTTAATATTTCACAGGGGTGTTTGGGCTCCCCCCTTTTTCTTTGTTTGGTAAATTTGTGTGAATACCAAAGTAGTGCACCACTATACCAGTGGTTGTGGGTGCCACCTTACTTATCCCCCCCCCATTCTGTGGGTGGTGGTTTGTGTTGCTTTAAAAAAGCCTCTATTCACTCGAAAGGCGAATTAGTTGTGACCTCTGCCACTGCCTGCTAGTGAAGTTAGTGAAGTGAAAAAGTTTTCTATTTGACTGAAATAAAAGTCCCCTAGCTGCTGATTAATTATTATAAATATTACACTTTCATTCTAAAGATGTTTTTAAAAATGTGTAATACAGTGACCTCAAATGTAATATTTAAGCATTTCATGCCTTACCATTTACTCTTTGTTTCTGTATCTGATTCTCAAGTGGATTAATTAAAAGTGTACTATATTTGACCCCCTTGTAAAAGAAAGTGGAAAATATATTTGATAGTCTTATGGTTACTGACTACCATAAGTAAACTGTTATTTCTGCTAAGCAGCAATAGGTGTTCTCTCTGTTTTACTAGAGCCAATTCAAACCACCATGTTATGCTTTTGATTAGTTTCAAATGGGTAGGTACACTGGTTCTTTCATAAGAACATCAGCAGCTTGTACTACCTTACTACTTGTACTACTTTAACTAATCTGGTTAATAGATTTTCCAAATGATTGATGTACCTACCATGTAAATCTCCTGCAGAACCCAATCCACTCACCTTGAGCCTTTGCTGCATCTCCGTGGACCGAATTTCATGATGGTTCCTTGCATTTTTTAGAAGTTAGTAGAATATGTTCAAATGTTCCTGATTAATAATAGCATTTAATAAATAATTCAACCTCGAGCCCATAATCCTTGAAGTGACTTTGAATCAAAACATAATTAACCCATTTTGCTAAATTTGTTGTAGACAAAGTCAATTAACCCAAGACTAATAAAGGATACATTTTCATTTGTAGCTCTTAGTGGCTGAATTATTTATAACTTCAATAGACTGCACTCATTTCTATTGTTTTAATTACTGTACATTGTTGAACTGCATTGTATGCCAAATGTTTAGAGTATTATATGTAATCTGTAAATTTCCTAGTAAAAAATGTACACATGGCCCACTTCCATGAACAGATACATTTTACGTTCATTGAGCGAGCGAAAAATCAAGTCAGATGACTTGCATTTGAATGCAGATGATTTGTTGCATAAATATTTGTTAGATAATAATTAAAGGGACTCTAAACCTTAAGGCAATAATTAGCCATCAAGCAACTCGTATGCCTCTCTTCCATTTCCAGCAGCATAGGGTAAAAGCCGTAGCTGGTCTCCTTTTTTTTCAGTGTTGCCTAACATGCATAAGCTATTTATGTACAATTTTCATGGCTTTTTTTACACTGTTCCCAAGGGTGTTAAGGTGGGAGAAAGTTAGTGTGTGCCTGGACATGGATTATAAGATCATAATTAAGGTCTAATTCAAGGTACTTGTATGTTCCCATTTACAGTCAATCTATGTTTTTAAATGCCGATGAATGGGAACTATTATGCCAGCCAAAATGATACGATGCGCGACCAATGAATTAATACTCATTGAATGGCTAATTTGGTTTTGGCTTTTGGTTTGCTTTTGGCAAAGAACTGATATCTATAGTAGCATCTTTAGTTAATGACTATCACATATATTTATTCAGATCTGTAAAATTGGGAATGCAAGACAGATATGTCTGTGATCCATTACAGAGTGCACAGAACTATAGTCAGCTCATATTGTTTGTATCCAGCATTTTGGCAGCAGGTATTTCAAGCTCTCTGTGCGTCACGTAACACATAATGTGTTCTTCAGGTACATTAAGAAAATTACATTAGATGAATTGTAAATTGCAATTATATATCTGTAACACTTACAGTATAATACTTTTTACATTACATTTTTATGAAATCCATAAATATTGGTTTTCTATGGAAAGGGTAAATTTCAGATGCTTTGGTCAGTTTCGCTATAGAAATACAGAAATGGGGTTTGGCCTCAAAAGAAAATTAGTTCTTAAAATTGCATTTATTGGTTATTTGACTCACAAATATTAGGCAATTTACCATAAGTATCTCATTGGCATAAAATTACTTTGCAATAAGCCCAAGGGCAGTAGTTGTAATGTTTGTTATTGAGTCTGCCTTTCATTAATAATTCATTTAATATTTGATAAATAACCAGCATGTGTCTTCTATATGCCTCCAATTGTTGAAGCATTTACAGTATTTTAATAAAGTGGTTATGAAATTTACCAGTGCTTGTAATAAACTGTTAGTCAATACAATAGTAATCCTTTGTGTTTTTCAGCCAAACACGCCTTGAATCTACACTTAGATTACCTACACCATATTCATGAATTGTGTAAAAGCATGGTAAATTGTAGCACAAACCATTGCACCACTAGTAAGCAGGGGGAATTATGTATATTTTCTATAATTTAATTAAATGTAGATTGAGATTGCATTTGAACATGCATCTGTCATCCTTTCAGCTGACCACTTACTAGTTGCTCCCCCACAGGTTCCCAGCAGTAGCTGGTATTATTCCTTCTAGTCCGCAACATCACCTCTTTGATCAGCTTTCTCTCCCCTTCCCATAGCTTCCCTCTGTCTTCTGCTGGCAAGTTAAGAGTGCCCGAAGCCATTTAATGCCAATCACCCGCCATTCACTATTGATTAAAATCTTCAATTTGCACTTTCACACACCTTAAATAGTGCTATCACCATCAGGAAGACTGAGTTTAAAAGATTTTGACCCAGAACACACCATGGATGAGAATCGGCTGTGAGTAAACTTACTATGGTGGATACTAATGCAGGAGAAATGAACCCGTTAGATCATCTCGGAAGAATAGCTTGGAAACCCTAGGAAAGCAGAACTCAAAGACCTTACACAAAAGGCACCAATATCTATAACCATTCTGATTAGCGTGTAAGACACGGGAATAGCTGTGGCCTGGAGATTGGAAGATCACTAACAAATGCAATATGCTAGAAAACCAGTGTATTTCTAGCAATGCTGATTTGAAGTTGCATGCACTAGAGATGTATTAGAAAAATCATAAGAATGAGGCCAGTCAGCAGAGAAAAATCCAAATGTGGAAATAACAAATTGATCTATATGTTGCAGGCATATTCCTAAATCTAAACTGCCATAGAATGATAATTCTCTGCATAATAAGCCCTTTAGAGTTAAAATGTGGTCAGTGCCAGCTGTATCCCTTGTATTCCCTCTTTTGGAAGATAGTAGCACAGACATACAAATTCTAGCACACCATGCAAAAGGTTGTTGCTAAGAGTCATTACATTTGATTTTCTTTTCTTATTTTTGGTCCTTTTTTAGGCTTAAACATTTCTTTTGACAAAGAGACAGATGTACAGTGCCACAAAATGGCAGTAATTTGAATGGAGGCCAAGTGATTAATGCCAGTGATTTTTAAAACTGGGTAACGTTAAATCCTGGTTTGAATATAAAAAATCTACCCAACAATATATTTTCATTTAATAGATACAAAGGAGGGGTGGCAGCTTTTCAGGCCAATTTTATAACTAGCATGGGAGGTACATGTGGTCAGAGCAACTGGAATACAGAAAGCGGCCACAACACACAACCCTGTTAGCTGGCAACCAGTCCTGTAACCTCTCTCTAAAATCTGGTTAAAAACAAAGGTTTGGTTGACACACATATGCAGAAGTATGCTGAAGCTGCACCACCAAATACCAAAGTGCCTCTGTGTAGGTGCAGTCCTAACTCTAATCTATGAGAGCCCACTTCTAAAGAAGTATGTTTCTCTCTTTAAAGTGCTGGGTGTAAAATGATCATATCACAGAAGAAGCTAATTGCTCATTTCTGGCTTGGCTACTTCAAATGACATTTGATGTCAATTATCCTGGTTCCTGAAATTCTGGTTTGACTAATTATCAAACTGGTTTTAACAGTAATATTCAAAATGGCATACATAGTTCTCAATCTGACAATGAATAATATTTAGAGAGAGGTCTTCTAGGAAAGGCACAAACACACATGCAGACATACAGACAGGCAGAGGGAAATGTTTGTGGAGGTGTGGCAACTTCTGTCTAATTCTTATACCCTTGCAGTAAAGAGTTTGCTAGCTTCCTCAGCACTTTAAGCTCCTTAAGCATGCCCTTGCTTCAATGCTGGGTTGCTGCCTCCAAATTCCCTCTGCAGGTCCTTGTTTTGACGCCATTCAGCAACTGATGATACTCCTGCTGCTCACTTGGCTAGGTTGTGCTGTGCCAGATTTTCAGAATGACAAATGTTACCCTAATTATAGAAATATTTTGCTCTAAATTATGTTGAGTGTTCAATCATTTTAACCATAATCTGCATGGGGTCAAGGTCCTTATAGAGATAGGGTGTTGAATGCACAACAGATGTCACCGCCTCCATTTCTATTCTCCATCTCCATTGGCTCTACATTTTAGCATAAATTTAATTTATGTTAAAATAGAAACAGGGTGTAACAGTGGTATTGTGACTTACAGTATATTGTCCACCATGTGTAATGCTGTTCCAATACTTCTTCCAAGTACCAAGGTAACACAGAAGAGTGTACTGGCACCCTACCAACCATTACACACGGAGAGTGGGGTACATCATTTGTATGTGTAATAAGAAAACCTCATGACAAAATAAGGATTATAATACATTAGTAGAGAACACAAAGGTTAATCCCTATGAAATCATGGGATAAAGCGAATCGTTCACCAAGGAATTATTCTGCCCATGGTATCAGTGCATCTATTCCTTTGACAATCACCACCAAGCCATTACCCATTAACACCTACCATACTGCATTCACGCTGTACCTGGATAGCTCGGATACATTGTGTGGACCAGGTCCGATTCAATGTACCAGGGAAAAGGCCCTTTTATGCCAATTTCATCATAAGCACATTGATGGAACACTTTGCTATGATTTTCAAAAATGGCCATCCAGCCCTTATATGATTTATTAGCCTTATGATCTTACTTCCAGTTCTTGACACTGGAGTGTTCTTTATCACATGATAAATCATTTAGATACAGGGATTAGATTGGGGTAGGTATAAATAGTTGTTTGGCACATGCTCTCTCAAAAAACAATCCTGAAGGAAGTTTTCAGATTCACGTAATCTTTTTAGTCTCAAATGCCAGTGATAAGGAGGTGTGGAGATGTTTGATCTATTTTGGAAAATAAGTCTTATCTTAAATTTTAAATATTTCAAGATCTATGACTGCTATGGGAAAGCGGGGACACCTAGATGGTTTACCAATAGGTCACAGTCATTCAAGGTGGCTACATCATTAATTGAGCCTAGCCTAACCTGTTGTCTTTGTAATTGACCTTTAAATGTTTAACAGCTTGCTGTATTACAGTCAATAGTGACCAGTGTTTTACAAAATGAAGACATAAATAATACATTGAATGACCTTTAGTTGCGGAGGTAGATTACAATCAGTTAAAACATAAATTACAGATAACAATATATGTCTTTACCTAGTGTGGCAGTTTTTAAAATCTAATAATGACTACTTGTTGAAAAAAACATGATATTATTTATTCAAGGTCTCTCTGTATTATTATTTAAATAATTGATGTAGTCAATTCATACAAACGTTAAAGTGCAGGATGTGTTTAAAACGAATGTTCTACATCTAATAAAAGGCTAGAAAGCTGCTGTGGTTTGAATATGTATGGGTGCATAAGTACTGGCTGTTTATTAAGTAGAAGCCAATGCTTCAGTGATATATTTGTGTGAAGAACGTTTCAGTTTTTAATTTTTAATAGAAGTAGAAAGCAAGGCTAATAATTTAGGCCCATTTGTATTGTTTAACATTATAATAAAGCAAATAATCAAGAATGTATCTTGAAGTTTCTGACTAGACAAACTAAATAAGGGTGGCCCAGACACCCCTATTGGCTAGTGATAAGAACGCACCACTAAATGTAACTAGATCATTATAGCAATTTTATTAAAACTTTTATTAAACTTAAAACCAAATATAAAACACATACAGACAAATAAAGGAGTGATCTTATGCGGACCCTAATCCACAACATCTCCAATTAAAATTGCTAGATATTACAATGATGCTCTTATGCGCCCCCACCGGTATCTTATCTGCAAAGAATTGTTTAATCTAATGAACCAACAATGAACACCGAATGATATATAATATGTTTTCTATAATGATATGTTATAGATTGTTTCTTTGCATTATGCACCTTACTTAATATAAGTGCATGGTGCAGTAATCCACATCTATAAACATTTCAAAGTAAAATCTCATAAAGTCCTAATGCTCATATATGCTTCCTATGTGAATGCTACAAACTAATAAGCAGAAAAGGACTAGAGGGGATGATAAAAAGGGGAACAGTGAAAATTGTAATATAGTAATATTACCCGTAAAAAGCAGTCCGTCTGGAGCCCCCTCCTCAACCCACGCATTCCGTAATGCCAACCCCCATTACTTCTTCAGGACAGGGTTTGCCATTACTGCTAGTCAAAAGTCATTTGACGAACCATAAATGTTATATTATTATCAGCCAAAATAATATGACACTTGACCAATGCAGTGGGCATTTCCACGGATCCATTATTGTCTGATTGTGGTCAATGTAGCAATATTTATTTCGCGAATCTATTTGTGGAAATGGCCCATAAAAGAGAGCTGTGAATCCAGTATGTAAAATGTCAGAAACTTTGCAACACAAACTAAATAAAGGATGTGTACTTTCATACATGCTCAGCAGCTTCACACCCGCTTGCCTGTTATTGGTGCTTACCCTTGTTCAAAATGCTAGCTATAGCCTTATGCATGCCTGTTTACATTTACCAAACAGGCCCATGGCTGTAGTAAATACTGTTAGGAGGTAGTGTGGATAGTATATCTGATCATGTGGTGAGCTTCTGAAACTTATTTGGAAAAGTTCTTTAAGTCATCAACTAGAGATGAGCAAACCGATTCAGATAAATCAGAATTTGCTCCCAATTTCAGGGAAAAAAATACATTAGTTACGAATTTCTTGGGATTCCTGCCAACGAAATGTTCCCTGAAATAGTTAAAAAGAAAACTCACCTGCTACCCACTCACTATCCAGTGCTGGATGATTTCCCACATGCGCTCCCTGCTCTGCAGCCGGGTGGAGGACACTTATCCTCTGTCCGGCCAGCCTGTATAAATGCCTGTATGTCCCATGATCTTGACCTAAGTACCTACCTACCTCCTACCTAACGTTTTTAAAAGTTAACCCACAGGACCACTACCTTAGGCTGAGGTCAGGGCATTGATCTACACGTGACAGCCGGGTCAGAGGCCTTTAGGCACTCAGAGGGACTACTAATGCTGTTACTCACACTCCACTGGCTGTCAACAGGCCTTTAGGGACTCAGAAAGCCTGCTGATGCCCTGCTACCCACCCCCACTGGCTTTCACAGGCCTTTAGGCACTTATAGAAGCTGCCGATGTTGTTATCCACCCTCCACTGGCTGCCACAGGCCTTAGGCACTCAGAGAAACTGCTGATGCTGTTATCTACTCTCCACTGACTGTCACAGGCCTTTAGGCACTCAGAGTCTGCTGATGCCCCTCTACCCACTTCCACTGGCTTTCACAGGTCTTAGGAACTTAAGAGAAACTGCTGATACTGTTATCCACCCTCCACTGGCAGTCACAGCCCTTTAGGAAGTCTGAGACATTGCTGATGCCCCTGCTACTCACTTCCACTGGCTGTCATGAGTCCAGCTCATGCTCCCCCACAGATGTAGAACAATAAAACTGAAACTTTAATCCAAATAGTTAAAATGGTCTGACATACAGACCCATGCAGTTTGCAAATGTACGTGGGTAGGTCTAAAAGTAATGCGTTTCAGGGGTAGGTGTTTCCCCTAAGTCATGCGTATATGACCTGACCCATGCTAGGTATAATTTATATTGAGCCTTATGTGCTCACCTGCCATGGGCACCATCAACCCAGAAGCAGAAGCACCTCTATGAACCCCTTTGTCATACCAGTAAGGGAGTGGGGCAAATGCTTGTCATATGGGGACAGGGAAGGCAGGTCACATCCAATAATTGGAAGCAGTGCGCGCTGAAAGGAGGATGAGTCGCTGGAGTGAGAGATTTAATAACCAGCGCTTGCTCTGCTTTGCTGACAATTCGGGAACTATGAGGCCCTATTATTTCTGGTCAGGATGAAACCTGGCTCTAATCATATACATGAATCATAAATGTAGACAAAATACTACAAGCCTAGTAGTTTTATATATATATATATATATATATATATATATATATATATATATATATATATACAGTCCCCAACTGTCAACAATCAGTACTGTTGTTGAAGAGAGGTAATGGGTGCATATCAATAATGAAGGATAATAGAATAAGTAAATTGGTTATATTAAATTTAAATTAAATTAGATAAGACTATATATCGCTCAATAGGTTATTATCAATAATATATAAGTAATATGCAAATATAGCTATAATCCCAGTACAAGCTGGGTCAAAGAGCCAAGTCATGGACCTAAGTTAAAACTTTTAAGAACAATGAATTCACGCTTAACAGTATGATATGATAAAATCATGTCCAAGTTGTTGGAAGTTGTCACATTTATCAGCTCATGAAATTAAGTATATAGAGAGAAGAGAAAGAATTAGAACGATTGTAAGGGATACAGATATACAGAATAATAATGACCCAATCTCCAATCACACCCCTGTGTATAAGGATATACAAGACTGTCATTTAATCCAATAGGGCATCCTTGATTAAAATTTAAGGATCCACTATGCTTCACGCTTCAACAAACGAACCTTTATGTCGTAGTCCCAGAGTAACTGTTATTAGTATTGTGACCACTGTGTTACTCGTGTTTTCAGGGTGGTGGGTATTCCAATGGAAACATTGGATTCCTTAACCAGAGATCTCATGTCGGATATGTGTTCAGCAATACACTTTTCCAATGCCCTAGTAGTGCAGCCAATGTATTTGAGCGAACATGTGTTACAAATGACCATATACACCACATTGCTAGTGTTGCAATTGTAAAATTAGACAGTGTGTGATGTTCATTATTGTAACATGATGTGACCATCTCTCCTTTTTTCACATATTTACAGCAAAGACAGCTCTGACCTCCACATTTGTTCATGCCTTTGGATGCTTCCTCTGCACTTTCAAGAGGGCTAGAAATGTGGACAAGGGTGGTGCACACTGTGACACCACTCGTATACCGTCATCCAGCACCTGTGTCAGCTCTGGGTCTGCCCATAAATCAGAAGATTGCTCTGTATGATTTATTTGATTTCAATGAATTGTTGGTAATATGTAAAACGGAATGTACACTATCCTTAGGTTGCAACATCCCTATGTGATCCGTGAGGGTAACTTTCTGTTGCGGTCTATCCAATAGGGCCTCACTGTACCCTCTCTACTGTAGCCTCTTTCTGAAGCTACCACATTCCTGTGAGAACTAAAAATCACCCGAACAGTTACGTTGTGCTCTTATAAACTCTCCCTTAAGAACAGCTTTCACCGAGGCGAGGGTGGAAGCTGGTCACATGTAGATTGGTATTTCCGACTGGGGTTTTCTATAAGTACTAGTTTCGATGTGGCTGAGTGACATATTCTGACTGATCCGCCTCTTAGCCCCTCTGCTTCCATTTGTTGGATGTGACCCACCATCCCCCTATTGACAAGCATTTGCCCCACTCCCTTACTGTTATGATTGAGTTCATAGAAGCACTTCTGCTCCTGGGTTGGCGAAAGCCATGGTGGGTGGGCACATAAGTAATTTTTTACTATATATCATACCTAGCATGAGTCAGGTTATATATATATATATATATATATATATATATATATATGACTAAGGAGGGATACCTACCCCCGAAACGGGTTGCACTTGGACCTACCCACTCATGTCTGCACACTGCATGGGTCTGCATGTCAAACCATTTTAAACATTTGTATTAAAGGTTACGTTTTATTGTTCTATGACTGTGAGGGAGTGCAAGCTGGACTAATTTCTTCACAACATGAGGTAAAGATTGCCAGCAATCCTTCAGGACACGCTAAACCTACAGCATGCATTGAGTGAGCCCTGCAACCCTTCTTTTTTCTTTCACAGGCCTTGGGCAGAGAAACTGCTGATGCCCCAGTTACACACCTCCACTGGCTTTCACAGTTATGCCCTCCACTCACCATCCCTTGGGCGGTGTCCTCTGCCCTGCTGCAGAGTGGGGTGCGGTGTGGGACATTATCCGCCAATGGATAATGGTTGTATATATTTTTTTGAGTGATGTATTAAAATATTTGGTGAACCCATATTTCCTTGGGAAATTTGGTGAAGCATTTGAATCCAATTTTAAAGAAATTCAATCATCTCTGTCAACACTCAAACAATTGCAAAATAAAATTTTCTTCAGATTTCTTCATCTAATTGAGTGTTAATGGGTGGTGCGGTAAAGTAAAATTCACTACTCACTAATAAATCATAAATAAATATATATATATATATATATATATATATATATATATATATATATATATGTAATTGATGGGCCTGGTAAAACTAGTAGCATATTGTTATTTCTATATAGAATCACAGGTGGATAGCTATAAATATTGTATTGTATACTTGTCCATAATTACAGTAATATACATATTGTTAGAGCACCCAATCTCCAGGAATGGAGCTCGGCGCCAAAGACAGTTACTGAAAGAGCATGGACAAACTTACTTAGGCTTTAATTATAAGATAAAGACAAAACCTTATAGTCAGGTCTAAACATAAACTAACTGACATTGACTAGGCAGGGAAACAAAAAAATGTTGAACCAGGCAGAGCCAGAGAATTTGTGTGCAGGTGGAAACTGAACGTGGTACGGAAGATCCCCACAGGCTCATGGCAGTAGTATCAGAGGTCAACAGAGACTTGACAAAATCTTGCTGCACTGAGTTGTGTGCTGATCGGACTAGCATTAGAGCAGGTGCCATCAGGGTTAGAGTTGAAGCTGAAACCAACAGGGTCAGGCCCAGATGCAGGCTGGAGTTCCAAGTCAGGCCCGGATGCAGACTGGAGTTCAGAGTCAGGCCCGAATGCAGGCTAGAGCTTAGGGTGAGGCTTGGGTGCAGGATGGAAGACAAACGTCTTCTTTTAATGTTTTTACAAGCTACGCATGTATTTTACTTCATTTAAGGGGCACACACCCCTACAACAATTTGTTACAGCATACTGTATTGAAATGACCTGCCCTGTGATTACATCCAAGGCTCAAAGAAGATTTAATAGTATGGCTTACTCAACTTGTTCATCTCAAACCGCCACCTCCATTTTTGCCAGCCATTGATCCACAAATTTGGGACCCAATGTGCAAGGAAGAAATATGCATTCCCTAACAATGAGGCTTGATTAGAAGGAATACACTTCTAATGACCCAGAAATGTGTTCTGACTGTATTTTTGAGACCTACAATATAAGTCATTTTATGTAAGGAAGACTCCAACCACTGTATTTGTGTCATCTACTTTGAGATCTGACTAATTGTTTGTAAGCAAAGTCTTCCTGAGACATGAAGCTCTAATTTGTGCTACCAATATGTCTTTTGTGATGTTTATTTCTGCCCATACTTATTTTCTGACATCATCTTACAATTACAAGTATTGCAAAAAATCTTTCCTTAGCTGTGATAATGTCTAAATACCTTGTTTTTGAGAGAAGAAAACTGCTAAATATGTTTACTAAATTCACACTCCCCTACTCCTTCTGCGGTAGATAGGTGAGGTGTTGATTGCATTAGCACGACTGGAGTTACTACTAGGTGTTAATTGCTGGCTAGTTAGTTGTATTGGAGTTACTATTTATTCACTGCCAGATTCCTGGACAAATCACTCTGATTAAAGAAAGCCTGTCAAATGACTACCAAAATGTCTTCAAGAAAAAAAAAAATAACACAGCAAATCCAGTTGCCATGATTTATTATTAAAGATTTATTCTGGTGTTAATGAAATGTTTAAACAACATTGTATTGGTTCTTTGAAAGTGTAACTCTGTAGAGGTGAACATACAGTATATGTCTTTAGTAGGGAAATCAAACAGACTAATCATTTTGCTGCTAGTTTCCGCTTATGTTATTTCTCATAGGACATTTAAAACTCCCAATGTATACAACTGCTTATATCAATAGATCTGCAAAGTCATTCAATTGTTTGACTTGTAATGTTAGGAAATACATTTGTGCTGTAATAAGGGACAATAAAATGCACCAATAACATCTTTTGTATCACTGAAATGTCTTCTCACACAACACAAAATTTTACTTGAAATGTATTGGGCCTTGGTTTTTGCAGTTACATAGATCTAACTAGTTTGGTGTAATATATTCTTTAGTACATCACAGTGATTGTGTTATGTTCAAAATTGTACACTGCAAATGTAAAGTATACTATTAATAAAAGGTCCCAATGTGTACCACCCACATGATGTGCTTTGTACTTTTTTATTATACAAATTATTTTGAATAAAAAAAACACTGGGCCTCCCCCAAAATAATAATATAAATCTTGTAATGCCTTCTTAAATGTAAGACATGAATAAAATCAAGTATGTATATAGGTTAAGCCTTTAAGTTTTACATAAAGCTGTGCCTCATGGTTACTGTGAAGACAAAAATCCCTTGGTAGTTTTGCACTTTCATGATATAAAAATATGGTAGCAGCAGAAAACCACTCAAGTGTCATACTTAAGTCCATCCATCTAGGCTCACTTATAGATAATAGATATTCATGAATATTGTCTAGTTCTTTTTTTCATTTTACGAAAACCAGCAGCCCTTTCCTCCAGTTATTAAAGTGGACCAACACCCAGGATTTTGACTATCCTGGGTTTTGGTCCACTTCGGTGGGGCACCCCGATCGGGGGTGCCCCGCTGTGTGAAACCCCCCAGAACGCCGTAAACACTCACCTCCCCACGCTCCTACGCGGGTGCTCGTCCAATCAGAGCGCTCAGAGCCGCTGTGGTATGCACATACAAGCGGCATCCAACCACAGCGGCTCTGAGCGCTGGAGGCCGCGTCTCGCGCTTCCTTCTAACAGGGAGCGTGCCCACGCCGGCCATTCACAAACGGCCGGCGCGGGTGCATGCCCTGCTAGAGGGAAGCGCGAGACGCGGCCCGCGTATGCGCTGTTGGAACGGGGTTAAGGTAAGGTTTGTGGGCGTCCTGGGGGGTTTCACCCCGCGGGACATCCCGATTTCAGATGCCCCGCGGGGAGGGATCTGATCCCCCCTGGGTGTTGGTCCACTTTAAATGTAAAGACATTTTTTATATACATTTATTTCTGTGTGGCATTGAAAGAATGTTTGCAGTTTGAAGTTAAATTATGGAATCCAGCAATCAGTTTGATCTCAAAATCAAGGTCCTTATTTAATGGCTGTAAACCCTTTACATGGCACAATGCCCTTTGCATCTACAAACATATTTATTAGATAAAGTAAGCAGCAACATAAAATTACAGTGCAGTAAAAAAAAGAAGACCTAAACATAATCCTTAAAGCAGTCATCAGTAAGTCCCCTAAAGTTAATTTATGTTACAGGTAGTGCTGAGGAGTTTAGACCTGCATCTGTATCATAAAGTCACCATAAGTGTATGATGTAAGGGTAAAGTAACCCTATAGCAACAATGGTCTAGTAAGAAAAAAATTACATATATAATATATATATATATATATATAAATAAATAAATAAATAAATAAATAGTTGCATTTGACCAGTCATACATGGGTCAGGTCATTCAGGCCGGCTAAGATGTATCTCACAAGCCCAGAGGCTCTTCAGTCCACATTTATTTTTCCACCATAATAAAAACAGGTTTTCAAATCAAGAATGGGGACAGATTCTGGGGAAATTCTACAATTCACTGACTAGTGCCGTGCGCAAATCAGGTTTTTAAAGGTTCAGGGAGAGAAAAAGTTCTGGTAGTTTCACCAGGCCAGGGGGGATGAGTTTAAGTATTTCTGGCTAGTAAAACTAGATGCACAGATCTGGACATCAAATTAATATTGCAGTATAACTGACCCAATGACAGGCCAGAGAGCCTTAGGGAGAGGGGTCTCTAGGAGAAGCAAGCCCTAGGAGAAGGATTAAGGCCTGGAAATAGCCAGGGAGATGAAGCCGAAGCTGCCAGCTTGGAGGTCCACTTATAGGTTCCCCTGTCAGGAGGGTAACATAATATATATAACATAACATTTGCTTGTCAGGTTTTCTTTGAATGCTCTTAAGTCTGCATTAACCACTGTATATACATATGTCTGACATATAACTCTCAATCCTAGCGTGTTGTACCTTCTTGTTTTTGTAAGATTTGATTTCATCTTGTATTATTTTACCATGTTATAAGTCTTTATTTACCATTAGTCTCAGTGATTGATTTGAAATAGCGGATATCTAAAGAACTACAATCTTTTGCATTTATCCATTGCATTACTATTGGTCAGTTATTAATAATAACCGGCCAATAAATATTTGTGTGCCTATTTTAGCCGAGCCAGACAGGATATATATATATATATATATATATATATATATATATATATATATATATATATATTATAAAACGGTTAAGAGTTTAGTTATTAAAATGTCTACAAATCTGGCCAGGTATGAGTTATTATTGTGTGAATGTTTTTTTGATATGTTTTTTATAATAATAATTCTAATTATATTGGTTCCAGGAGATATAATTGTTTACATATTTGGACAAACCAGAGACCGGAGATATTGCTTATGATTTTTAGTTATTAAATTGTTTACATACCATGTAGTTATAGTTCAGTCTAGCAGCTGAATGTAAATTCTTTTAACCAAAATATCAACAGAACAATTTACTAAATGCTTACAAATATGATTTAGAGTTAACTTGAAGGTGAATAATTCTTAGCTGCTATTTGTACACACTTTTTGTGGAATGCAGTCTTCTCTGTTGTGAAAAACACAAATGATTTTATTCATTACAGCACATTTTAAGGAATGTAGGATGTATAAACACAGAAAATTCTATACATGTGTATAATGTTTGGCCCTAGGCATTATCTACTTTAGATCTAAATAAATACAGGCTCACAGGACACTGTCATTCTGCTAATAACTAGAGTTGTCCAGATGTTTCCATGACCTGCTGTCATGTATATTCCACCGGCAAGAGTTTATTTCCAAATAGATATAATTTTATGATAGGGCTTACCGGTATTTGTGTTATTATCATTTATTCTTAGTATACAGTATGTCCTGCTCCAGATAAGAATCATTACACTTGTTTATTACTCCGCCAGATGGCGCTGGACTGCAGAGACCGCGAAATTGGCTCCTCCCGACCCCTCAAATACCCGGGACCTCCCACAATCCTCAGATCTTCTCTGCAGTCTGGACTGCGAAGGACAAGAAGATGTCTCTCTCTTCTCGCAGGTGAGCGGGGCTATTAGCCTGCGGCCCTGTAGGACTATTCCCACCCGTTCCGTTATTAATGTGCCTCCCAGCCTTGACTGCGCTGATCAGGGTGATGGTAGGCAGCACCGCTGTTAGGTGCTTAGGAGTGCTGCTCCACCGCAGGCCCCCACCAAAGAGTAGGGGGGTAACACCCTTCCTGGGAATGAATCTGGATAGAGTTAAGGCAAGGATTTTTCTTCCTCAGCAGAATGTGGACAGTCTGCTAGCGCAGGTTCAGTTACTGCTGTCTTGCCCTCATTCCTCCATCAGGCAGGGAATGCTGCTAGTGGGCCTGATGGTGTCGTGCTTATGCCCAGTTTCACATGAGGCCTCTGCAACTCCACCTTTTGTCAGTATGGGACAAGGATACTGCGTCCCTGGACCAGGTCCTTGTGCTGTCCCCCCTAGTCAGGCGGTCCCTCTCGTGGTGGCTGGACTCCAGGAACCTCTTGGTGGGCAGATCCTTTCTGGCTCCCTGCTGGGAGATGGTCACCACGGATGCTAGTCTGACAGGTTGGGAGGGTTTCTGGAAGTCCCTGCAGTTCCAAGGGCGGTGGGGCCCTCAGGAGGCCCACACACCTATCAACATTCTGGAACTGAGGGTGATCAGGTTGGTTCTGGCTCACTTGACCCAACAACTTCGGGGCCGGCCTGTTCAGGTACGCTCGGACAACCAGACGGTGGTTGCCTACATCAATCATCAGGGAGGGACCCGGAGCAAGGGGGCCCTCAAGGAAGTATCTCTGATCCTGGCCTGGGCGGAGGACAATGTTCCCTGCATATCAGCTGGGGGTGGAGAATCTGCAGGCAGACTCTCTGAGCAGGGGGACCTCTCGCCTGGGAGAATGGTCCCTCTGCGACAGGGTGTTTCAATCTCTGTGTCACCGTTGGGGCCAACCAGATGTGGATCTGTTTGCGTCCCGTCACAATCACAAGCTCCCGGCCTTTGTCTCCCTGTCCCAGGATCCTCTGGCCTTGGCCACGCATGCCCTAGCAATGTCATGGCAGGACTTTCAGCTTCTGTATGTCTTTCCTCCATTCCCCCTGTTGGGCAGGGTTCTGTGCAAGATAGCTCAGGAGGGGGTGCCAAGAAGAGTGTGGTTCGCAGACGTGGTTCAGCTGGCAGTAGATCAGTACGCTCTACCCAGGGTGCCAGACCTGCTCACTCAGGGTCACTTACGCCATCCCAATTTACAAACTCTGGCTTTGACGGCCTGGCTGCTGAAACCTCCATCTTGATGGAGAAGGGGCTGTCTGCCTCTGTTGTTGATACCATGATAAAGGCTAGGAAGAAGTCTTCTTCTTCCATTTATTACAGGGTTTGGCGTGCCTACATTGACTGGTGTGAGTCTAAGTCTCTTCCCTGTCGTGTGTTCTCTATTCCCAGGATCCTGGAGTTCCTGCAGCATGGGTTGGAGCTGGGGCTCCAACTCAGTACTCTGAAGGGTCATGTCTCTGCCCTGGCTATTTTCTTCCAGAGGTCCTTTGCCTAGCATTAGGCTCGATTCAGAGGCACATTCGTCTGGAATTCCGTAGCTGTCTGTGAAAGTTTTTGTGTGTGTTTGTCATTTTTTTGTATTTTTCATTCGTACGAACGTTCGGGCAAATGCGTATATGCGCTTTCGATGAACGAATCGAAATCTGATCATTTGCGTTAGTTCGGCTCATTTTCGGATCTAAATCTGATCATTTTCGTTCGTTCAGATAACTTACGTTATTGGGATGGGTTTCCGTGTGATTCAGAGACCTGATTGCCGATGGACATCTGCCCTATAAAACGGATTCTTTTCCGCTTCACTTACGGGTCCTTTGAGGACTTGGATTGCTATTGTTGAACATGTTTTGCGGCTATGTGGAGGAGTCTGAGTGCCTTCAGCTCCAAGGCATTGCATGTATCAGCATGGCCGAGGTCATAAATTGTATAGCAATGCATACCTGAATCAATACATTTCATGTATGCCTTATAAAAGCATTTTAATGCTAACCTTAATTAGTCCTTAGCATGTAAACCTTTATTTTCCCACACATCCATATAATTGTTATATTTTTTTAGACTTATGTCTTTTGTTATTTATATTTGGATTGTTGAACTTGAATCTTAATTTGTTGTTAGTTATTGTTATTGTTATTGTTTTAGTTGGTTACCTTTGCTTTGTATAATTATTTTATATTTGGTTGCAGGAACTGCAAGATGTGCCACTCGCACAACATACAAGCAGTGTTTGGTCCGGATATGCGATTCCTCAGTGTTCTTGCAGGGCATCCAGGGTCGTCCCCTGATGCTTATATATTGCGGAGCTCCGGCTTATTTAGTCAGTTTGAGTCAGGAGAATTATCTGGTGGATGGCTCCTGGTAAGTTTGCTCACATTCCATCAATCCTATCTATCCAATTTTCACTGTATGGCAATGAATATAGTTGATGACCCATGTCTTAACCTATGGCTGTTTTTAGCCCTTGATGACATGTCAAACAATATTGTTGCTTAGAATGTGTATTTTATGTTAGTATTTTTAAATTATTTCAGGGGATTATGGATATCCGTTCCAGCCCTTGCTTTTAGACGCTTTTGAAGTCCAGATTTAGGTGCTTGGACTATACGGGGGGGGGGGGGGCACTGCAGTATGTCCCCAACAAGGTTATACCAATAATTTATTTTACATTTTTTAACAGCGACCACACGTGCCAGAGTGGCACAACTGAGTAACCAGGGTCCTTCAGTTGGTGGGCGAGATGCAGGAGCTGCGCGACTCGGGGACCACAGATGAAGAATAATGTTCTGTGGCCTGCCATTGCTATGTATATATTTTATTACGTTTTATATGTTATTTTAACAATTTAAAATATGTCAAACGTTTTATATTTTTTAAAATAAAAAACAAAAAATTAAAGTTGTGAATTTGTTGAAACAATTTTACTAAAATAAAAAAAAACACTGAAAAATGCCATTTAAGATTATTAAAAAAAAACAAACAATTGTCTTGGTGTGATTTCCTTTTCTAAATACATTAATTAAGGGTTGGTTACCACAAAACGAATGCAAAACACTAAATTTAGATGTTTGCCAAGATTTGCCAGACCGCGAAGTGCTTTAGATGTGAGAAATGGAAGAAGAATGAGATCGCGAATTGATTTGGGTCAGTTTTAGGTATGGGAAATGGAATAATATACTGAGCGCAATGTGATTTAGCTAAGCATTGTAGCAGAAGTGAGTAAACCAAATATGTAGGCAAGCACATTAATGAGTTAAGTCTGTTGTTTGTGCAGGCGTAAAGTTGTAAAGATTTTCGTCTGGACAATTATTTTTAGAAAATGGAATTCAGAATCTAACGGGAAACAGAAATGATTAGTTCGAGGAGACGATGGAAAAAAGGCAAAAGCGAAAGCCTACGTTGTAACATGAGTAACATAAACGGAAAACGAAAGCTTGAAAATGACATTCTCGTTGGCATACGAACGAACGGATACTTTACTGAAGACTTGCGATGCATGCATAGAATCGCTCATATACTCATACGAGAGCGGGAACAAAACGAAAAAAATACAGATTGGCACAAAGACGAAAGTCTTATTTTGTCTCTCTGAATCAACCCTATTCTCTGATCAGGACTTTTTTCCAGGGGGTTACTCATGTGCGTCCCCCACGTAAGCCTATGTTGCCTGTTTGGGATTTGAACTTGGTCTTGTCTGCCTTGCAAGGTGCTCCCTTTGAACCTGTGCAGGAGGCTGCCCTGGCCATTCTTACTCTCAAGGTTATCTTTTTGGTGGCTATCACCTCTGTTAGGCGTGTGTCTGAGTTGGCGGCGCTTTCCTTCCAGCCCCCCTACTTTGAGAGACACCAGGACAAGGTGGTGTTTCGCTTCAAGACAGATTTTCTGCCTAAGGTCATGTCTGCCTTTCATCTGAATCAGGACATTGTTCTTCCTTCCTTGTGCCCTAATCCTAGTAACGCTAAGGAGAGGGTTTTGCATTCCTTGGATGTGGTTAGGTGTCTGAAGTACTATCTGGTGGCTACTGCACCATTCAGAAAAACTGATGCTCTTTTTGTGGTCCCTTCTAGTCCCAGGAAGGGTTTGGCTCCTGCTAAATCTACTATCAGCAAATGGATCCGTCAGGCTGTGATTCAGGCCTACTCTGCTAAGGGGAAGAATCCTCCCTTCCGCCTTACTGCTCATTCCACTCGTGCTATTGGTGCCTCTTGGGCTTTTCAGCACCAGGCTTCTGTTGAGCAAGTTTGCAAGGCCGCTACTTGGTCTTCTGTTCATACTTGTTCAAAGTTTTACAAGGTTGATGTTAGGGCCTCAGCTGATGCTGCTTTTGGCCGCAAGGTTCTGCAGGCGGCAGTGGTATGACCTGTCTGCTGTTACCTTTGGGGATCCCACCCTACTTTATGTACACTGCTATTGGATGTCCCAAGTGTAATGATTCTCATCTGGAGCAGGACGTACTGTATACTAAGAATAATACAATTCTGTGATTACTCACCTGTAGAATTGTTATTATGAGTATACAGTACGCCCTGCTCCACCCCACCCTTGGTTTTGCATTATCCTGGACCCCCTGTATGGTGATTGTTATCATTGTTATAGTTACTAGTTGGTTCTGTTTTCTTTCTCCCGGCTTCTCGTTAACTGCTTTTCAATGCTGGGGATTTGTGGGAGGTCCCGGGTATTTGAGGGGCCGGGAGGAGCTAATTTCTTAGCAGTCCAGCGCCATCTGGCGGAGTAATACCCAAGTGTAATGATTCTTATCTGGAGCAGGACGTACTGCATACTCATAATAACAATTCTACAGGTGAGTAATCACAGAATTGTATTTTAATTATGTACAACAAAATGTTTTTATTCAGTAGTAGTGTATTACACTATAGTAGAACAGGTGCTCATAAAGGTGTTTTCAGAGGGCTACAATGACTTGCGGTCCAGCATGCAAGGTCCCTAGGGGGGCATTCTGCTTTGGGATTCCTCACATTTAAAGGAGGAAATTAAACTCAAGTTTTCTTTGTTTCAGCGCTGCTGTAATAATCAGCATCTCTTTTTAGTGAGCGGTCCAAATATTTTACAGGGACGCTGGAGCAGGGAAAAAGTTAAACAAACATTCAGTTTGGTTGCACTGGACTACAGTGAACTAAAGCTCCCCGAGTAAACAAATGAAGACCCAAAAATACTTAGCTGCACTGCTTTTAAATACCAACAACCACCAGTTGTACAAATATGCATATAACAATGTTATGAATACATAATTTTCTTACATCATAAGGTCTTACATAATCAGGTACAGTTGTAGCAGCCCTGACTGTTTCCCATGTCTTAACACAATCGTTTATGTGAAACTGGTGAAGATATCTTATCTGGCTATTTTGTTGAAATTCAATATCCTGGCATTTAAGGATAGGCTGCTTTTCAGTGTTGCCGACACCAGGAGGAGCATGAGAGCATGGCCTATCATAATTGCAATAGACACACTGGCCTCAATTCAGTAACAGTTGGAAAAAAAATCTCCTGGTACAAATATATGCACTTTAGCTGAAAATATAAGAATTTCACTGTTAGTGAATTTCGAGCTAGGAAGATAATGAAAGGCAATGACACTTTTTACTACAGTGTAAAAAGGTGTAAAATGTTTTCTACTTTTTTTGGCGTGAAAAGAGCCATTGATTTTCATTGTCTTCCTAGCTGGTGATATAGCAACAGAAGAACCCCTTCACCATCATTTTTCTTTTCATCTCATTGGAGTACACTTCCTTGATCATCACTAACTCACAGGCAGTAGCCTAACTAAATGTGATGGGGCCCTGGTGCAAACATTAAATGGGGCCCCTTTGTAACTCATACAGTGCTTCCTATCTCTAAATGATGCCAAGTGAGCACAAATATAATAAAGTGGGGCTCCCTGCACCCCTTCAGTTAGGCCCCTTTAGTGATACCCAGGGACACGGAGCAAAAGTGGACCGGGAATACTGGTTACAGGTCCATTTTATTTATTTATTTATTTTTTTCCTATTTTAGAAAATGTGTGATTTATGAAAGCAGTTTTGGGGGTGGGGGAGCTCACTCATACATACTGTACACATGCCCAGCAGCAGCATTCTGTGTCCAGGATAATTTCTCTCTTTTTGATATGAGGACCTGGTGTATGGTTGCCATTGGTAGCAGACTGCTGAAAAAAATGAAAACAATGAAAGAAATACTAGATCAGCTCAGCAAATTTAACACCTCATGTTGGCAAACAAAAAATATACACTTAAAAAAATCCATCAAAAGTGGATTTGCCCTTTAAAGAGATACAAAACCTTGAGTTTTGTTTATTTTTGGAATTTCAACTGAATTTGGGATGCCTGTGTTTGTCACCCATAAATTCACCTATATATTAATGAACAGCAGAAAGGGGTGCCCAATTCAGGATGCCCCATAAAGAGATAAACTAGCCCCCCAAGATTCGGGGGGTGCTCTCCTTTAAAGTGGGTCCAGTCAGGAATTTTGAACATCCTGGGGTTTGGACCAATTATGGATATAAACATGTATTTTTAAAGTAAACCTAAACCCTCCCCTCACTAACCCTCTTAAAGGGGGGTGCACAGTATATAGTGCTGATTAGGCAAGAGACTGCCCATGCCCATCTGGTCGTACCAAATTTAGGTCAGTATGTACAACATAACATGCTTGACGAGATCCTGCACATTCACCATGGGAACAGCAGAAAGGTGAGTTGTGTGGGTGATTTGGGGGGTTTCACACAGTAAAAATTGACCTATCACCAGGATAGTAAAATCCAGGTGATAGGTCCACCCCAGGGCCACCTGATTCCTTCTACTGAGGCATCCTGATTTGGGATGTCCCGCCGTGTGAAACTCCTTGAATCACCAGTAAAACCTGATCTCTGATCCAACGGCATATGCATGCACTGTTTGGGATGCCAAGAGGTAGACTAACACCAACACTCCCAAGAGTCTTTTAAAGTGGAACAAAACCCTGCGTGGCCAGTCTTTTAGATTCCAGGCCAGCCACCGCCCCCCCCCCCTGCTATGTAACACCCCTCAGATTGCCAGTATTCACTAACTTCTCCCTGGTCCAACAGCGCATGCCCGGGCTCTGGTCCAACCAGAGAGGCTGTGACTATTAGTCAGTCAGCAAGCATTTCTAATTGGGATTAATGGCAGTGCAAACGGCCTCATCCCCAGCAGCATACACAATCCTGCCCCAGCCTATCTTAATGGCTGGGGTGGGAATGCGCACACAAGCTGAAGATGCGGAGATGTGCCCACTTGCACTCTCAATCAGAGCAGTTTGCTGAATGACATAGTTATTCACTCTAACTGGATGAAAGCCTGCGCATGCGCCATTCGACTAGGGAGAGGTGAGTAAATACCGGCAATTTTTTACACAGTGGTGCATCCCAATCTTTTAGATTCTAGGGCCAGCCGTGCAGGGTTTTGTTCCGCTTCAACCCACTAACTGTCCTAGTGAAATACATGTCAGAACAACCAAAAATGTGTCTGCATTAGCAGGGGCAGCTCTAGACACACAATGGAGTGTGGGGACCCAGCACCCATGGTGAGGGGGCAGTAAAGGTCAGCAGCCTGCTTAACCAAACCAAAAACCTCCTTTCATTGAAACGGCAAAACACGTCTAAAACACTGGCTTAAAGTGGACCAAAACCCAGGATATTGACTAATTAATTTATTGATGGCACTCATCTCACAAAATGGCTCAATTTAACCAATTTGGAGATAAGGTGAACCTGACTAGTTCTGTATATTATTTTATTACAGGTGAATCTGAAAATGCTTGTCCATTTCAGTGAAATACATACTGTTCGTTTAACATTTTGCAGATTGTCTCTTTTGTAGAAGCTTAGAATATTAGAAATAATTTCTGGAAACATGTTATGCATAGGGGTTTATTTCTTTTTGTGTTTTCTAGACTTATTAGCTGTGCCTAAACACCCATATGCGGCTATGGAAAACTGGGGACTAAGTGTATTTGTGGAGCAACGAATTCTTCTTGATCAAAGCATATCTTCAATTTCTTATTTGCTTGATGTCACTATGGTCATTGTACATGAAATTTGTCATCAGGTAGGTTACATAAAACTTTTCTATAAACTAAAGCAAAAATGTGGCATTACCTATTTTGGAGCAAGGGCCAATATAAGTGATTCCACAGATGGCAATGCCACAAGCAAACACATTAATTGTGAATAAGACTCTAGGACCGGATGGACTTCACCCAAGAATTCTTAAAGAACTTCTTTATCTCATCAACCCTGATCTTGATCGTTAAAAACTCCAGGTTTTCAGTAGCTGCTAGACTAACCTGATTGGCTTCTATGAAGATGTGAGTAGAAGCCTGGACAGAAGGGCAGCTGTAGATATAGTTTTTCTGGATATTGCAAAGGCATTTGACACTATCCCTCATAGCCCGGGGAAATTAAGGTCTTAGGGTTAGAAAATACAGTTTGTAACGGGATTGAACACTGTCTGGTGGACCATGAGCAGAGAGTTGTGGTTAATGGTTCCAACTTTATATGGGTACCTTGTCCCCAGTTGTAAGTGGAGTACCCCAGGGTTCAGTGCTGGTCTCACTGTTATCCAACTTGTTTATAAACATATAAAATATGCAGTAGGGTACTGTCTCTATTTTTGCAGATGACACTAAGATGTGTAGCACAGTGCAGTTTATTGAAGATGTTCACAAGCTTCAGACTAACTTGGATAATTTGAGTGTATGGGCATCCACTTGGGAATTCTGTTCAGTGTGAATAAATGTAAAGTAATGCGAGGAGCTCACCGCCTCCGTCCATGAGAGCACAACGCAGTTTTTGCAGACGTGGATGCAGTGGTTTCTCTTCAGAAAGACAAAAAAGGTTTAAACAGCTTGTGGAACCTGGTCCTCCCCCCTGAGACCCTTGGGAACAGCTAGCAACTGGGTTCACCTTAGTCTGGTGACAATACCACTGTGAAATGGAGAGCTAAAGATGCGCTGATGAGGTCCGGAGAAGTGCAATGATGGGCTGACTCCCCCCTGGTTCAACCCCCCCTCCTATCTTTCCTACCCCATTCTCCCCCCCCCCATCTTTCTTCTCTCTTCATTCTTACTTTTCTCTTTACACACAAGGCTCTCTCAGACTGAGCCACTCTATTTCAGGGCAAGGAGTTATACGCAAAGTATGGTGGACATCAAGGTAGAGTCCCCCCCCCCACTTGCCTGTATATGCGAGATGGCTCTGTATATGTGAGATGGCTCTGTAAGCTTGCAAATGTTGTACTTATCTATTTGTCTCTTTATTGAAAATAAAAATAAAGAATGAAAAAAAAAAAAAAGCAATTGGGGGGTCTAAAAATATACAGGCCACATATGTCTTCAGGGGAATAAAGCTGGGTGAGTCACTTGTTTAGAAGGATATAGGGGTACTGATAGACCAGAGGCTTAATAACTGATCGCAATGTCAAGCAGCTGCTTCCAAGGCTATTAGACATTAAAAGAGACATTGAATCATGGGATAGGGATGTAATATTGCCTTTTTACAAGGCACTGGTGTGCCCTCATCTGAAATTGGTGGTCCAGTCCTGGCGCCAGTTCATAGAAAGGATGCGCTGATTAATGAAAGGGTGCAGAGCCACCAAATTGATAGAAGAATGTTATTAAGATACAATCTCCAGAGGCGACAATCGTTTTTTTCTGTAAGAACTATATAACTATCTGTGAAATAGCCTCCCACAAAAGCTTCAACAGCTGACAGCTTCAAAAAAGAATTAGACGCTTTTCACATTAACCACTACTATTAGCTGTTATCAGTAAATAATAAAAAATAACTTTCCCCAACTCTGACACTTGATTTAACTTGACATATATGTGTCTTTTTTACCTGTATTATCTATGTACCTATGTAAGTATCAGTACACAAAATTAGACAAAATTTTCATATGCACCTCTTTAAAAAACATTGATATCATATCTTTCACCCCCCTTTTCGTCATCCTCATTCTAATTATTTAATTGTGTGTTTACAGAAAAACATCACCTAGCTTTATAGATATTCCTTTTATAATGGAAGATTATCTACCTATAGTGAAATATCTGTTTTATTCTAACATTTGACAGAATTTAATAATTACTTACATCAAGCGCACACAAAATTGAAATAATAAATGTTAATATGTTTTTTAACAATTATATTGACAGAATAATGGCTCCACAGGGACATATATTATGTCTATGAAGATGTGAATTTCCATGTGCCAGTCCCTGCGGACTTTAATTAATGCTTTCCTAACTTTTTTTTGCCAATTATAGTGTTTTTGTTTGAGTTACAGCAGAGAAAAGCAAAGGAAATGATTTATCGCAACACCAGAATGTGCTGGCCAAGTTTCACGTACATGTCAAAGTTTGTTTTGGCTTTGTCAGCTTGACATTAACCCACTCTCAATGACTCAAAGAGCAGATTTATGTCACTCAATTACGTTTTCTCTATAACCTCTATCAATAATTGATGGACACCATTCTTGTGCATGCACAAGATGTACCCTTTCTGACAGTGTGTAGGGCTTTTCAAAACTTTGTAGAAATCATTTTACAACATAGTTAAGTCTTTTTTCCTAGTAGTATTTAGTTAAACACAAGTAATATTAGAAAAGTTGCTAGAGGGACAGAGGATGTTCTTTCCAACAGGTTAACAACCATAATCACAGGCTTCAGAACTTTAAAAAGGAAAGCCTACTGTGTGTAATCAGCATGTCTTCTGACTTGCAGTAGACATAAGACTTTAAGGTGATTACAATATTTTTAAATAGAAAAGTAGGTAACCAATTTGAAAATGTTAACTTCTGGAAGTAATGTCTTTTAGACAGTATATACTTTGCGTCACAGTGGGCCTAACATGCTAAACCTATTTACCCCATTTTATGCTCAATGTGAACACTATGTAGCAGATGTCAGTTTGTTTCAAGTACGCTTGTTTACAGCATTGGCCAAATTCAAGACACAGTCCATCATGGTAATCCCTGTTAACGCTGCTTTGAATACTACACCACCATGTTTTAACTGATACTGTTCAGTTCTTGGTATCAGTAACACCCCACCTTTTTATTGATTCCACTCTCTATACTTCTGTCTGCTTCACCCATTTTATTCCACACTGTTCACACCTTTCTTTCACTACTTCAGACGTCATGTCCCACCAACATTGAGAGGGAAAACAGAATGATGTTTTGCTCCAGACCCGTGTGTGAGACAAGCAAATAAAAAGGGTATTAGATTGTTAACTGTACAAGCAATATAGTGCACCTTAAATAGGTGCACTATATTGCTTGTACAGTTAACAATCTAATATTGTTACATTAGAGTATCCCAAACTTGGCCTCAGGTACTTGGTTCACTAATCTACTACTATACTTAGGCCTTGAATCAGCACATGATTTAAAATATCTCATGCACACAGCATCTTCCCAATTATGCAAACCCTTTCTTGGTGGTGAGGATAAGTGTATTTTTGCAGCACCCATGGAAGAGAACTGGACCTGTACCAAAGGGTATAGAGACTATTATTCCAGCATGCCTAGAGGCTGGCCATGTGGATTTGAAGCCATTGGGACACTAATCCCCCATGCTTAGTTTCCCAGGCTGGTATTCTTGGGAGAAGAATGTTAGGTTCACTAAACTACACTATACTTAGGCCTTGAATCATCACAGGATTTAAAAAACCTCATGCAGACAGCCTCTTCCCAGTTATGCAAACCCTCTCTTGGTGGTGAGGATAAGTGTATTTTTGCAGCACCCCTGGAAGAGACCTGGACCTTCACCAAAGGGTTTAGTGACTGTAATTCCAGAATGCTTAGAGGCTGGCCATGTGGATTTGAAGCCATGGGGGCACCAATCCACCATGCTTAGTTTCCCAGACTGGTATTCTTGGGATAAGAATGTTAAGTTCACTAATCTACACTATACTTAGGCCTTGAATCAGCACATGATTGTAAAAACTCCATGCAGATATCCTCTTACTGATTATGCAAACCCTCTCCTGGGGATGAGGATAAGTGTATTTTTGCAGCACCCATGGAAGAGAACTAGGCCTGTACCAAAGGGTATAGTGACTATCATTCCAGCATGCCTAGAGGCTGGCCATGAGGCTTTGAAGCCATGGGGACACCAATCACCCATGCTTATTTTTCTAGGATGGTATTGTTGGAAGAAGAATGTTATTTTTTTTTTTTGGAATTCATGAATTTGGTCCAAAGTTGAGAAGAATTTTGTTTGGCACGAGCCTGAGTTTCATACAGTTTGTTCAAACAAGGTTCCTGCACCATGTTTGATGCTGGGCAGGCATTGTATGGAAATGAATTTGGACAGAAGAATTGTCGCAGTCTTAGGAAAAGCTTACATTTGGGGTAAATGTACCAGCCAGCCATAGACTTTCAAAAGAGTTGGTATTTAAACAGTAGCTGTTGGACAAGGATTTACCTGCATTATCACAAGAAAATGCTTTTTGAGGCAGTCAATTAGCTGCATTATGTCTCTGTGGAGGGAAGCCACAACACGAAAATCCTGTACCAGTTTGAGCAGCTGAGATGCTTAAACCAAAATCATGGCATGCATTATCCGGAGGGGGCATTCCAATTTTGGATGCCCCAACATGCCACGCCAAAGAGACAGCAAGGATAGTGTTAACATTACCCAAAATTTCACACAGCAGTCTCCTCACTGCTGCCTACAAAATGTGCCCACCACAAACCTGCTTCACCAGGCATGACACAATATGGTAGTCCAGTCTACACTGCCCCCAGCCCCCCGACATTTTGGTCCAGGGCATGGTCATCTTGGCAAGGTTGCGCAGAGTGACTGCTTCTGCTGTTACCCTCCCCCACTGGCTTTAACAGGCCTTTAGAGGCTGAATGAGACTAATTATGCTGTTACCGTGCTCTACTGGCTGGCACAGACCTTAGGGACTCAGAGAGACTACTGCTGTTAACCTTTTCCACTGGCTGTCACAGGCCTTGGGGAATCTATGAGACTGCTGCTGCCCCCTCCACTTGCTTTCACAGACCCTTAGGGGCTCAATGAGACTGCTGCTGCTTTTACCTTCCTCTATTGGCTGTCACAGGCATTAGGTCTTAGGGCCTCTATGAGACTACCACTGCTGCTACCCCTCTACCAGCTTACACATGCCCTTAGGAATGCAACGAGGCTGCTGCTGCTGTTACCCTCCATTGGCTGTCACAGACCCTAGAGATTCAGTAAAACTGCTGCTGCTGTTACCCTCCTCCACTGGTTGTCACAGGCCTTTAAAGTGGACCAACACCCAGGGGTGATCGGCTCGGGAATCTAAAAGATTACCTCACTCACCGCGGGACATCCGAGATTGGGATGTCCCGCGGGGGGAAACCCTCCAAAAAAACCCCAAACTCCTTACCTGATCCGCCGCCACGCCGAGAGTGACGCGCGGGAGGCGGCGGCGGACACGCTGTCTTGGTCGCCGCTGTCACCCGCTTGGACGTCGGCGGGGATTGGATGGCGCGGTCACGTGGGAGCGGGGAGAGGTGAGTTTTTTGGGGTTTCTGGGGGGTTTCAGAGAGCGGGACACCCCCGATCGGGGTGCCCCGCCGAAGTGGACCAAAACCCAGGATAGTCAAAATCCTGGGTGTTGGTCCACTTTAAGGGTCAATGAGACTTTTGATGCTGCTACCCCTTACACTGGCTTTCATGGGCATTAAGGCATCAGAGAGACTGCTGATACTGCTGAAACCCCCTTCACTGCCAGTCACAGGTTTTAAGGGCTCATAGAGACTGCTGATGCAGCTTCCACTTCCTTCCAATGGCTGTCACATTTCTTGATGCTGCTGCCGCTGTAGGTGCAGATGTGTGTTTTTTCCCCACCCCCTTACAAGTAAGTCTCAAACCACCTTACATGCTATAATAATATTCACGTTTATTCAGGGGTCTGGGAAGGAGAAAGAGCACAAACTGGATATTCTGTTCATCTGCTGGCACCAGGGGTTCTTCCTTAACCCTTTCGCTGCCAGCCTACCTGCAGCATTTGCCACTCCCTGTTGCCAGACTGAGTTTCACTGTTTCGCGCTACACATGTTCAACTGTCATTTTTGAAAGGATTTCCAGGGATTTCCCAGGAAAATTATATATTGTTTTTTTCAACAGAGTCTGGGCTTTAACATGAAATGTCTTGTTTGTATTTTTTAGGTGTATTCTCAACATTTTTGGGTGAAATGTGTGAAAAAAATTAAAAAAAATATATTTTTTTACAATTTGTAGAGTTTTTTTGTAATAAAAAATGTAAGTTTGTCAATAAAATCTTATTGCGTGAGAAACCCCAATTTCTCCCGGTTACAGCGATACCACATATGTATAGGTAGACACCCTTTCCTGCCCAGAAGCCTTTTATAGCTGCTGGATGACAAATGGTTAATTAAAAAAAAAAATGACATAGGGTCCCCCTTCCCGGGGAGGGAGACCCCATTTTTTTTTTGGATTTTTAAGGGTTAAAAACCCTTAAAAATCCAAAAAAAAAAATGACGTGGGGTCCCCCTTACCCAAAGTAACCAGCCCGGGACCAGCTATGGGGGCTTGTAGGCACAGAGTGGGGGGGCCAGCTTTGGTGGCCCCCCCACCCTGCAGCCTACGAGCCCACATAGCCTATGTGGGCCCGGGCTCTTCTGCCCCCCCCTGGCCTTTGGGGAGGCAGGTAATGGGGGTGCGGGGGTTAATGGCAAGCCACCCGCTAGGGCAGGTGACTTGCCACCCCCCCAGCCTTGTGAACTGGTATAAGGGGTCTCATGGACCCCTTACCAGCTCACAAAGGGTTAACTGTTAAAAAAACCACCACACAATAATAAAAAGTATTTTATTCAAAAAAAAAAAAATTTTTTTAACTGTACTTACCTTCGATTGCAAGCTCTTGTCCCTCGCCGCTCAGCTGACAGATGCCTGTGATCGGCATCCAGAGAAGGAGAAGGCAGGAGATCAGAGGATCTCCTGTCACCTCCTTCCAGGGCACCGATCACCGGCATCTGAGAAGCTGAGAAAGCTGAAGCCGGTGATCGGGACCGGGATGACGTCATAAGCCCCGCCCCCAAGGGGGCGGGGCTTAGAGGCAAGATGGCGGCCGCCATCTTGAAGAAGAGAGGAGAGAGCCTCCCAGGCTCCCTCCTGAAGATCGGTAAGTCCTGGGGGGGGATCGGAGGCCCCCCAGGTGAAGAGGAGGGACAGCGGGAGCCAGCGCACATGGAGGTAAGTGAATGTCATTTTTTTTTTTTTTTTTTTTTACAGTTAGCAGCTGCTGCTGCAGAAGCGGGGGGGGGGGGGCAGCCTATTCCGGGGGCTCTCCTGGAGCCATCCGACCCCCCACGGGGGATCGGATGGCACCAAATTAAAGAGGAGACCCGGCCGGATCCAACAAGGGGTCAGGTGAGTATTTTTGATTTTTATTTTTTAAACTAGAAGCGAGGAAAGTCAAGCACGTAACACCTACGGGCTTGGCACTTAAGGCCCAGCCAAGCCAGCACGTAGGTGTTACGTGCTTGGCAACAAAAGGGTTAAGGCTGAGCAGGGGCCCCTCTATCAGTTACAAACTATTGAGGCAGCATTTCTAAGGTAAGGAGTAATAAGGGTAGGTCGGAAAGGACATGAGGATTTGGGCAGGAAGGTCTCCTCTTCTTTTCCTGGGTCACTCAACTGGCAGATGGTCCTAGGGTGGGGCTTTTTTTATAATAATAAATCTTTATTGAGATAAACAGGGCATCAAGGCAAAAAAAGATTGACACGTCAACAACAGTAAATTTTCCAAGAGCAATACAGATGTAATCCAATAGATTGCCATTCCAACGTTCTCATCTTCGCTTTTACATCCGGCATACTTCACTCTCTTGTCCATCAACTTATCTATTATAGAACAGGGGAAAGGTAAAGGGCTAGAAAACTAGAGTAGGAAGGAAGACCAAGACCCCCGTCTCCCCCGGCGCCCCCACCCCAAGACAGGAGATGGAAGAGCAAAACGCAGAAGGGGAGGAAGGGAAGCCAAGTTAGGGAATAGTCAGGAATGCCCCCCCCCCCCGATTCCCCAGCCCACCGCCCACCAAGGCACCCCCCAGCAATGCCTCCACAAGGCCCACTGACAATTGGGGACCCCCATCAATGTCGCCCTCCAAGTCTCTCCCGGACAGCTCAGGCTTCATTAAGTAATCTCTTGCAATCTTCGGATTCTAGGAACATGTTCCACTGCAGCCAGAGAAGCCAATGCCTCTCCTCTGTGCGTCTGAGAGTGGCCGTCAGGTCTTCCATTCACCTGATGTCCTCTACGCTCCGAATCCAATCACTAATGGAGGCTGGCGTGGAGGACTGGTATGCATGCCCTAGCTGCGTTCACCAAGTGGATGAAAAGAGATTTCCTGTATTTCCCATTTGATGCGCTGATTGAGTGTAGGAGAAGGGCCTCCGGCGAGAGAGAAATAGATTCTCCCATTATCTTACCAATCCATTTTACGATGCCCCCCCAAAAACGCTTTATCTTCTCGCATTCCCAGAAGATATGTAGGAGGGAGCCATGGTTCCTCTCACATCTCCAGCAGAGGGGGGACACTGAAGGGTAATGACGATGCAGTGCCTGGGGTACCCGGAACCACTGACTTAAGATTTTATAGCCCGCCTCTTGGTATGTATTACTGATTGACGCACGTTGTGACAGCTTGAAGATCTTCCTTACTTGGGTTGGTTGGAATGTGATATTGGGGTGGGGTTTTTTACAGTCCCAAACAGTTCTCATCCTCTGAAAGGTTAGGAGGGTTAGGCTAGATCCCGACTCCAGGCTCCCGACTGTCCAGAGAGAAAGAAAAGTGGACTACTTGCTTTGGCCCCTGATGGCCAGCTCTCAGATGATGGGGTGAATACCCTTTTATGGCTATGGGGGTGACTGGTTGAAGCCCCCTTTCATGGCTATGGATGGGTGGTGGAGGCCCCAACAAAATCCTAAGAAGGGGCCCTATGTATAAAAAAAAAAAAAACCCTGGTATGAGATAGCACACCCTGCCCTGCGATGAGTAATAGATGAATTTGAATAGAGGTGGAGGCCCAAGGTCCTCCACAGAATCTGGGGCCATTCAAGGGATGCCCTGCGCTGAGGGGAGCCCCAGTCTGGTTCCACAATAGCGAGGTGCTAGGATTAGCTGGGGTGCTGGCCTTCATTCTGTCTCAGTGTGAAAATTGCATCAAAAATGAACCTCTATTAATTTAGATTAATTTTAGCAATTTAGTTATGCTCAACTCGGCACAAACATTCATGTATCCTGGAGCCTTGTAGTTATTCATAATGAGGATTCTTTTAGTCATGAGGTTGTTAAGCACAATGAAAGAAAACATCTACCCTATAGTTTATTTTATGATGGTTCCTGAAATATAATTTATTAGTCATCTTTTATTAATTACTCTTTATTATTCCCTATCATACTTCCCTCATTGCAAGTTACCAAATACAGTATTATTTATTTAAAAAATATACATTGCTCATCTATTTCAAAATTACTAAAATATTTTTAAAAAATATGTCTATGGAAATAAAATGATTGCTATCAATGCATACTATACTTAAAGGGCCACAACGTGAAAAAGCTTACCCCCCTGCCCTGCCTCCTCCTATTAGCGTTACAGTCCATGTAATAAAAGAAAAAAGATACCTTCACCCTGAATCTAGCCGCTGAAGTTGTGAACGTGAATAGAAAAACGTAAGCACATGCGATGCAGAGAGTGTAAGCTCTTAGAGGCTGGCCAGGACCTGAGGAAGATGGTGGCAGGTGACTTTGTCAGCTAGATTTGGGATGAAGGTAGGAGTCTGTTTTTTTTTTACATAAGCTGTAAAACTAATGGTAGGGGGCAGGGTGGGGTGTACATTATTTTTTTTAGGAATGGACTGGTGTGGCCCTTTAAAAAGAAAAGATCCCATTGCATGCAAAAATGTGTTAAAAAGGTTTGTTGTGCCTAATTAAAATGCATTCATATAATATATATTTTAATAGCAGAAAACCTTGTGAACATTTCTCACTTTCACATACAGTTCTTGCAGATAAAACTGTATGGATGAATATCTATTCATTCAAACAAGAGGAATTACCAATGCAGTTTATAATTAGCACAGTTTAGAAACCTTGGCTTTTTATTCCTATTACAACTTTAAAAGCATTTGTGGTGTATGCTTTTCGCATTGCCTGGAAGTAGATTACATAAATCAATTTAACACTTTTGTATTATTTAGCTTTGTATTTACAAAATGTTTCATGGTGATGTACTTCATTTTGTAGTGGTTTGGTGATCTGGTCACACCTGTATGGTGGGAAGATGTGTGGCTGAAAGAAGGACTGGCACACTATTTCGAATTTGTTGGAACAGACTACCTATATCCTGGATGGAATATGGTAAGCCCTGCCAGATATGCTTACTGTACTACATTGGTAGCTTATTTATCAAGAGGTCAATGCCACTCGGTGCCTATATTTTGCCTCAGCGGCACTTAGGCAGCACTGATGCATCCGCCAGCTTGCGTAGAATTTATCATTAGCCCCATAATGTTCACGATGATGGGGCCTCTTGTTTTAGCTGTGATAGTTATAGTGGTGCTGTAGTTTAATATCCCTATAGATCACAATGGGCAGAAGTATTTAAGGGTTTTATGCTTATAAATAATTGTACACATTCATTTGTACAGTACTTACATTGTGATTTATCAATAATGTAAATGCGGGACTTAGATGACACCTAATGTCTTTTTTTTTTCCTGTAAAATATATTATTTCTGCTTTACCAATGTGTAATTTAGAGCTCAACAACGAAAACGCAGTCTTAAATGTACTGAAAAGTGTGTTCCTTTTTTCCCCAGCAATTACACTGTAACTGTAATAAAGAAATGCTGACCAGTTACATACAACACCAAAAATGTTTTCCAAAAATGTTGCATTGCCTAAAAGATGGTGGTACAGAGTGGCGGTCACTGGCCTTTTTATAATTGCCATAAGGTTCCAGTAGGCACTTACACAGGACGGCCAGTAGGTAGTGCACCAATTTAAGCTGATTATTTAACATCAGGTTTTGTGACTTCCGTACATTCCATATAAATAGCAGCTCCTAAATATAAATAGATGTTGGTGCTCAAAAACATGCAGAATGCCTGCAAAATGAAGCTAAACCGTGCACTTCCTAAGTAAGGCCTTTAATCTTATCATATGAAACATAAGAGTTTAAATATATAATGTACACAGGTTGTAGTAGTCACAGACTGGATGATGATGGTAGAAGTCAGGTTTACTCTTAGCCCCTGATTTTCCACTACTCCTACTACTATTCAAAATCAAATTTACTAAGTTGTCTTCAAAGTGTACTTCAGCAAGCTTCTTTTCATATTACATGTTTATTTTACTATGTTTTACTATGTTACTATGTTAATGTTGTGCTGCCATATTCTGTAGAGTTCAAAAGCATTCACATTGACCTGTTATGTGGTAGAAGCTGGCTAAAAATATTACTCTTTATAGCCAACCATATTGAATTGTGTCATCTGACCAATTCCCTCTTAATTACATAACGTAAGTAATGTTGCATAACCTTGCACAACGTGCCAAAAGCTGTATGCTGTATGTCTTTTTAACTACCAGACCTAGGACGAAAATATAGATTATTGAGTTGACCTTCTATCAGAGTTTTACCTACGGACATACTGATTTTCAGTGTCCTACAGTGTGAACCCCCCGGTTTCCCTGTAAACTGATCATCAATCCAAGGTTAAGCTTAGCCACACTCCACAGCACTTCACAGCGTATCTATTCCAGTAGGGGGCAGGATGAGCACAAAGCACAGGAATGCCACCAGACCACCCTTTGGCATCCTGCACCCCCCCCCCAATTCATTTCACAATCCAGGTACAGAGTATGCCATTTTTATGTATTTATATTGTATATAGAGAGAATGCTTTTTGTATTCTCTCTATCTAGCCATTTTTAAACCAGTGATGAGGAGGGATTAACAGAAATTAAATAGATATTAAAGTATTATACATTTTTTAAATTGCTGACAAAACAGCTATAAAAGAAAACTCTTGGCAGATAAGCTGCCCTGCATTCTGCCAGTAGAAATGTTTGGTCAGGGTTCCAATCTCAAACTATACAGAACTGGATTTTCCTATTAAATCAAACATTTTGCATTCAAAGATTAAAAAAGTAACGTATATTTATATATTTAATATATACGTTGGCAATAACATATTAAATATAAATATAGGGCCTGATTTATCAAAGAGAGTGTTCCCTGCATAGGCATTCATCAGTGTGCATTATGAGGTGAAAAGCAAGAGCCTAATTTACCAGCTAGGAAGACAAGGCAAGTCACTGACACCTTTTACTCCTAAGAAAAGTAGTGCACATTTGACACTGTAGTAAAAAGTGCCGTTACCTTCCATTGTCTTTCTAGCTTTTTTGCTTTTTTCTTACTCTTACTTCTTGCTCATTTCTTACTACCAAGAAAAATATTTTAACGTTTACTAACTCGAGGCCTATGGTATTGTATATATCTTTTTTTAAATTGCAGCTATATATATATATATATATATATATATATATATATATATATATTATATATAGTGAAAAAAATGTGCTTAGAGACAGATGGAATCTTTCACTGTAAACCAGGAGTTTGATAATAATATTAAACATTAGACATGACAAAGACATCCCTAGAGCTTGTCCCAGAAAGTCTGGAAGGTAGACTAACAGCTGCCATTGATTGCTGTAGAAAGCATTGCAGCTGAGTTGGCTTCATTAAAAATATATCTGGAACTTAATTTACCTATAGAGACACAGTAATAAGAAGCAAGGAATGAATGAATAAAAAGGTTGACCACCCTGCCCTGTGAAAGCCAAATTAATTAAAGGTATTTAGGTTTTCGCAAGACAGCCAAATGGGCAAATAGCTGCAAATCCACAAATCTACAAGCTTGACCAAAATCAGATGTGTGTGTGTGCACATTTATATATACTGTGTGGGTATAGAGAGAGTAGATGTACCTCTTCCTGTTAATTAAAATATATTAAAGGCAATTAAGAATCAAGCTATATATATGTATTTAACATAATTAGAAGTTAATCAGTTTTAAATAAAAAAAAAACTAACATGCAATGCATTATTTTTGTCATCGCAGTCAGGATATTCCTAAATATTTTCATCATCATCTAAAATCCGTGTTTTAAATGAAGTGTTTCTTTAATAGCTTTTTTATTTAATTATTGCAAACTAGAATTTTACAAAATGTTGCCAAAAATAAAGAAGTGATGAAGTACAAGACAGAGCGTAAACAGCCCGTGCAGCTGATTTTTACTGAGCTGCTAGGTCTGAGGAGGTTTTGGGCTGGATTATCATCTCCTGTTGTAAGAAGGTTACATTTACGGTCTCTCAAACAAGGGGTGCTACTGTTTCTCTTTATGTCTGCTTTTTTTCAGTTTCTGCTCAGAATACAGACAGCAAAAGTGCAGAACATAAAAGCAGAGGAATAAGCTAGATATTCATATGTTAGGAAGTGCAGAGATGCACAAGTCATATAGACTTCTAATGCCAGTCATGTAAAATTTACGTGGCTGTCTCTCCTACCGTTAAACGCCAGCCAAGTATATTTTATGTGCCTGCCCCCCTGCTACAGCAAAATAAAAAAAGCCACTTCCCTTGGGCTGCGGCACAGGCTTCCTCTTCACCTGGGGGACTCCTTCATGAGGAGAGGGCCCTGAATAGCCCCCCCTTCTGCTGTTGCTTCTGCCACTTGCCCTGCCTTTTTGGGGTGGACCAGATGGCGCCATCCAGCTGACGTCATCCCACTCCTTCGCCGATAGTCCTCAGATGCTGCTAATGATCACTGGAGGGAGGATGGAGGGGCAAGTCCAGTCAAAATTTTATGAGAAAATGGAACAAGAAATCCTTTATTAGCAAGAGGTCAAATAGCATCCTCTTTTACAACTTGCCAGAAGTCAGGTGGTATAAATTCAAATAAGGTGCAAGTAGGTTTTCTAGACTGATAAGACATTTTACAACTTAATGAACTAAGTCGGCCAAACAAAGCATATCCTAACTATGAAGTACAGCGGTCGACAGATTATGGTTCTTTGCGGCACTTAGCAAGATGCATGAGGCTTGAAACAACATTTATGCTCCAGCAACCACAAAACAAAAACTATTTAGGAATGGTTTAAAAGTAAAAATGTTAACTAAATCCTAAGTGATGGATACCTGTGAATATCTGTTAATTCACAGCTTTGTGGTTAATTTGAACAGAAAGTCCACTTTTATGGATTTCCCTCAAGACCTTAGACCAGCTAAAAGTCCACATTAATGGATTTCCCTCAAGACCTTAGACCAGCTAGTGCCAGAAGGCAATATCAACTTACAGGCCTACCCTTTGGCACTAGCTGGTCTGAGGTCTTGGAGGGAAAGTCCACAGAACTGGGCTTTCCCTTTAAAGTAAACCTCCAGTCAAAAATGACTTGCCTTGACAGCCCTATGTAGGATGCATTGCTTCACAGACATGACAAGAAAGCTGAAAATCAGGTTTAATTATGATACATGACTTAATTATGCCCATTTCTGTTTCTGGTGACCCGCATGACTGCCAGGGATCAATCAGGTTTGCCGTGTGGACATGTGCACACCTGTTCTGCAAGTGGACATGCTAAGTAATTGTATTATTTTGGGCTATTTCTTAAAGCAATCATAAACTATCCGTGGCCAACCTCTGCCAGGGAGAAACCAGGTCCACATGGACACTTAAACTAATCTAACCTACCTCTCACATCATCGGGTAAGCCTGTATTGTAAAATACAGTATTCACCTCTAATAGGAGGTTTGCTTAACTGCTGTGTGCAGCTATTTCCTGCCCCCATCATACCTATAGCAAGAGTGTTTTTTGAATATAGGTCCTCTTTAAATTCGTTGCAACTAATAGGTTTCACTTCGATTGGGAAAAAAAGGTTTCATTTATGTGCATGCATGTCTGTATAGATATTAAGGCAGCAAGGGAGAGCTGCCATTTTACCTGTCTTTAGAGAAAATGTAAACTGACTGAAATAAAAAATCAATCCAACAAACATTTTTAAATTTAAGCTATTTTTTTTTCACTTCTTCATTCTGCTGTGAGAGATATCAGCTTGTGTAGTAAAACTTGAAGCACAACGAGTTTTGTTAAAGAGATCTTTTTGCCTTAATGGCGCCTGATCATTTTCAGGCCTTCAGCATCATTATTCTAAAATGACAAACACCAGCTGTTTGCACGTTTCTCTTCCTCTCAAGAGGAAACATCATGAATAACATAATCTGGAAGAGATAATACACATTCATTTTGATCAAAGTTAACATGGCCTTAATACTCAGAGACAAAATGCCCTTAAATTCACCGATTTATAGAGCTTACTGAACCAAATTATTCCACCGATCACCTGATGCCTTACTTGGGTAATGGCTGTATTCACTGTGACACAGTGCTATCAGGTGTTTCTTCTCCGTGAATTCATTACATGCCAAATGTGTAATAGGGTTCGCTTCATTGAAAATCTTTTTTTTTTCTGTGTGTGTGTTTTTCCTCAGACAGAATAATACCGTCTAAGGTAAGATGCAGGATCTTGAACAGATAATAGAAAAAAACAATAGAGTTTTGGGTGGTTATTCAAATGATTTTGAGAGCCTCTGGAATTTTCGGACTGGTTGTTCTTATTCGGCACACAATGAAGTGGCAAATGAAGTGTTTTTTTTTCTATTTAAAAAGAGAATTCTTCATAACTTGCAAAGGGACAGTTCTACAAGTGAGGTCGCATATTTTAAAAGCAGTCTATCCTACAGTCTATTCAAACACATTAAAATTGATCCTCTTTTAATTTCCAAATTTGTTCTGCTGGGCTCTTTCTGATGTGTGCTTGGATGCCACAGCGTACACTTCAGCAGCCTGTATTTTCTATTGGAGAACAGAAAGCAGTGTGAGAGCCCAGGGGGCAATAAGGAAGGATTCACTCACATGGCTGCATTGCCAAGGGGTGTGTTTAGGGTAGAGAAATACCACAGGGACAGATTTCTCTTCTAGGGGTAGAGCTGTCTTATTAATTGCACAGGTCACTATTTTCCACAATTGCAGAAGACATGCCAAGTAAGTAAATTTCCACCACTAATCAAGCTCAACAACAGCCTTCACCCCCGTTTTATTCATTTACACAATGGACCTGATTTATTATTTATTTTACAGTTCGACTTTTTCAACAGCGTTTACCTTGGTAGACTCCATTATGTTGGTCTCTGACTAGCCTAGAGCTGCTAACTAGTAGCAAGCTGACTTTTAAAAACATGTTACTACATAGGCTATGCCAGGGTGCGCCTATATTTGCCACCTAAATTTATGACTTTGCCTGCAGGTGGTGTAGCCAGGCACACATAATAAGAGAATAAGAAGAGAAAAAAGTGTTTTGGTATAAAAACTAACAATTAAACAAATAAAAAAAAATAAGTCCTATATGCTACAAGTTATATATGCTATATGCTAGAAGTTATATATGCTACAAAACCCAGCAACAGGCTTCTCTGGCTTTTGCTGTCTTTTCCCTGGATGCCCGCTATGTTAAACCCCCCAGGGTGCCCATAAAAACTCACCTTTCCCCAGTCCAACAGTGCATGACATCATTTGTCAGGCAGCTCTCATTGTTTAAAACAGGGAGCATGCACTGCCACATCCCCTGACGTCTTGTACACACCTGCCCCAGCCATTCAGATGGGCTGGAATGGGAGCATACGTATGGCCAGGGATGCGGCAGCGGGCACTCCCCATTCTAGTAAACGACAGCCATCTGCTGAATGATGTAGCCCTGAATGTTTTTTCTTTGGCATTCTGGGGGGTTTCACACAGTGGGGCAATATGATTTGGGATGCCCCAGGGGCACGGAAAAAATGGAAAAGTTAGTTCTGCTTTAAAATGCAAAACTTTAATTGAAAACCAACCAGTAGAGGGCAATATGCATATATTGTAAAGTATAAAGATATCTATACATACACTAATAGTCTCTTTGTATCCACAATAATATGCATGCACAGCGTGGTGTCCCCCAATTGTTCCTTGACCACCTTGACTTGTCAGTAATCTTTATGTATCATATAATTTTTCTTTACTACTGTAACATGCAGGAGTGTGGACAAACCTGCTCCTACAGGTTATATATTGTATTTAGTTCCCCCACGAGGGATAATATAGCACTATTGCACTTTATTTATTTACATACTTTCATTAGTAATGTATTAAAGTATTATTATATTGATCAAAATATTTATACAGCTTATTAAAATAATATTGGCACTAATTTATGAGCATGTTTGAAATATTTACTATTGTAATTGGGGCCGCCCCCACGGTTCATGCCTATTATTAAAGATACTAAGAGACCATTAAAGTATGTATAGAGATTTTTATACTTTCTATTACATTTTCAATATATGCATGCTGCCCTCTACTGGCTAGTTTTCAATTTATTTTAGGTGTGTTTTTAAGTGTATTTTATTAATAAAGGATCATTGTTTCAGCAGAATTGTGGTACCTTAAAACGTGATTTAGGGCTTTTGTACACAAATGTAGAGAGAGATATGTGCTTGGTACTGTTTTCTATCATTTTGTTTTTCTAAAGAATTGGGTTGGGGATCTGAACACATGATATGTACTATCTATGCATCAAGTATAATGGTGACTAAAAAACAATTATAGAGATTTTTTTCTTTAGAAGAAAAAACTCACAAAACCTTAATATACATATTATTGTGTCCCTCTCATGTTCCTAAAGCGTTAATGTAAAATTAAATGAAAAAATGCAAAAACAGATAAAATAGCGTGTTGTGTAACGTGCCCATTATATCCTATAGAAATTCAGACCCCCATGCTAGTAAAACCAGGCACACTGACAAGTACTACGCTGCTGTACAGTTTAGTAATGTGCTGATGTGATCAAAATCGATAGGCATGTTTTTCCCCTATGACAGTGTGTGCTCATGTATGCCTAGGTGGCGCACCCCATCATAGTGCCTAATATATCAGGCCCCATATCAGTAGAGAGAAGTGAAGGCTGGGGGAGGACATATAGAGCCTAATTTATTAAGCACTTCTGCCAGACAATGCCATTTCAGTGCAAATTACACTAGGGCAACATATGATTTTTAAAATTCTCAGCATGTGGCTGTACCACTAATGTTTAGCAAATGTGTTTCTTGCAATTTAGCAACATGCACAAATGTGGAAAAAAAATTATAAATTATATTTTTCACTACTGTAATTCGCAGTGTTGTGGAACCGTCTGGCTTGATAAATCAGGCCCTAAATTGTTAGTTGTTTCTAATGAATGGTCATGTTTACACGCATGACCACTTTAGATCCTTTTGGGTTGTGTCGTTCAAATAATGTTCTAAATGCAGGCACAGGTGTCAAGCTGGTGTGCAAAATCTGAGCGTTGGGTGTCTGCTGCTGGCAGCTCTTTCAGAATCTCTCATGGCTCTGCTTTCTCATGCTACCTATCCCTGGATGGAGACTGACCTGTGACCCCACCTACTTTCTGCCTCCTTCTTACTTTTCTCAAATACCCTAAGCTAAGCTAAGGTTGCAATGATCAAACAATCTATGAGAAATTGAGTCGGCCATCATATCGTTTTGGCTGACCAAACATTGCTTGTTCATTGCTTGATCATTCTAATGTGGAAACAGAAGTCATCTACAAATAGCAGTCAACATATTGAACAAGTGAAAGCACAAGAGATTGTGACAAACAACCAATAAATCTTCAGTGGCTGAATGCAAGTTGTTCAATCGCAAAAGATTTGTTTGGTTTTTCGCTCGCTGAGTGAATGGTCAATTTATCTGCTTGTGTAAATGGACCTTGCAAATGCATGAGCCGCTATCTTGTTTTTGACCCCCACAGGAGGTAGAAAAAGGTAAATTAATTTTTATGTGCAGCAATCTAAATTTCCCTGGATATGAGCACTGTTTGTTGTCTTGGTCTGGTTTAAGCCATTTTTGGCTGATGGTCCACTTTAACTGCAGGGATAAAGGTGCTCCCAGTGGCCTAGTAACAGCCCTACTAATCCATAGTAAACTGTCATTTTTGGGATCTTCTGTTGCCTACTATATACATAGTAGTTTCTACAAGTAGAGGGCAATGTGAATACAAAACACCCATTGCTGGACTTATTAGTTTAAGTCTGAATATTGGCTTTAATGTCTTTTTCTGGGTGGATTGAGCCTGAGTAGCCTTGAAATCTAATTCTGGCTCTATTTTTTTATTTGTCTGAAACACTTCTCCACATGAAATGATATACAACGCCTACTCCCTCTTTAGTTCCTAAATAGGAAATAGTAACTTTTTCTTGGTAGGTAGAAAGTGAAAGGGAAATATCTAGTATTATGAATTTGTTTTTAATAGTGTTTTCGTGTTTTACCCTCGTATGACACCCTAAACATGTTATCTGGCATATTGTGAGTATTTTGCTCTTTGTTTTGCAGCCATTGAATCTTCTATGTTTTTTATCGATCTAGCACTGTAAACTGTGAATTAGGCATTCATTTATTGTATGTCAACTCCCGGCCTAAATGCACATCTCCCTTTGTATCCAAAAGGTTTAAAGTCTAAGGGAGCTGTAAAGTGGCTTCCATTGAACAGAGGAGCAAAGAAAGATAAGTGCTTACTTTGTTGGCACTGGAGTGTTCGCTGTCCAAAACATTTAGGCTTGTGGGTCACTGCTAGGTGAAATGGATTTTAAACAGTCAATGGGTAAAATATATTAAAATTCGCCTTCACTTGCTAGGGACATGGCAATGGCAATATTCTAATATCTTAACCCTTTAAATGCCAAACTTGTAGATGTTCTTTCTTCTCCATTTGTTAAATGCGATGCACGTGGAATCTGCATTCTTAGCATTTTCCCCAGTTGCGGCAAAAAAAAAAACGCTCAGTGTTCTAGCACGAGGGGGTCTCCTCTTCCTCTATGAGGCCTTCAATCCCTCTCCAGAGTCTTCAGCGGGGCAAAAATACCTGTTTTCTGCCCCATGCTGCAGTTTATGACACGCCACTGCAGAAAGGGCGAGTGAGAAGATGTCTTCTCGCTCACTTGGTGTAAAAGGCCCTGTGAGTGAGTGCTGAAGCTGGAGTGATCGGTGGAAGCTGGGTGCAGGAGTAGGGGATTCAGATCCATTATTGACTGTTGACATATTGACTGTTGGCAGCTTGATCATTTTATTTCAGCTCTACGACCCTTATCTCTGGCCCCTCCCTCCTTCCGGCTTAATTCCACATGGGGAATGTGCCTAGTAGCAAGTTGCTGACACAGCCTCTTAGGAGTTGAGTGGGTTGTATCCTGACTACACTTTGCATTGCCTTTCTCTCCAGTCCATCCTGAAACTTGCTTTCTACTACTGTCATGTTGGTTCTAGCTCCTCTATCTTAGTATACGACGTTGCCCAGTCGATAAATGTAGCTCCTTGGGATAGAGTAGGTGTCAGAAGCCTTTTCAGAAGGATTCCTAGCAAGGATAGGCTTGTGGGATCGAGCTGAAGAACCTTAACGATCTTTGTCTTCTCATTGCAGACTGCTGGTTGGGGGAAAGAAGCCCATAGCACTGCAGTGCAAATAATGTTATCACTCTATACATTGACACTACATCTAGCTTCAACCTGGATGCAGTCTAGTAATCATGTCCTAAATTTCTGTTTGACTACCTAATCAAAAAAGCAAAATGGGTATTCACCTTTGTACCCCACAGTTGATCAGCTGGGCCACTTTGGACCCGAACAGGGGTCAGGATTGATGGTGTGTCAGGCTTGGGACCTGCCATCAGTCACAGGAGCCCTGCCACACCCTCTCTATTCCTTGCAATGGATGCGTTGTGCCCAGGGCTGTGGAGTCGGAGTCGAGGAGTCGGAGTCGGAGGAAATTTTGGGTACCTGGAGTCGGAGTCGGCAAACAATGCACCGACTCCGACTCCTACTAAATTTTGATTTAACAAGTTTAAATGTCCCAATTCACAAAAAGTTATAATTAATGACTTCTCTATTGTAAGAATAAAGACCAATGCATGCAGTGCCTCACGTAACCGCAAAACGAACACGTTAAGTGACCGTGAAGAAGCATGCTTTTCATGTGCTTCACTATATGGCACGCAACGCACAATTAGAAGCGGCAATACTTATACTTTGCATAGTGTTGTGTTCTGCTGTAACAGGGAACCCATGGGTAACCTAGCCTCTCACTGATAAGGGATTAAGTAAATATGTTTTTTGCAGGACTAGAGACACTTGTATAAGTGAAGGGAATGGAGGATCAATAGTTCAAGACTGAAGCTGTACCATTGGAAAAACTGCTGTCATTCAGCAAAAGGCTATAAAAACTTGTAAACTTCGATTGTTAGCTTAAACTTTAAACATGACTATGGGATTCTACTAGGGAAATCATGTTTTATAATAAAGGCCCCTTTCTGGATCCTCCCACTGCCCTATCTTCAGCAGAAGATCAGCACACAGAAAGGAGAAGGCAGCTTCTGCCCAACTACCTCTCTCTGCTAGAAGTAATGACATATATGTTGCCTTTCTTTCCTTCAAGGAATGTATAAAATACATTCACATATTAATACTGAGGAGTCGGAGTCGGAACATTTATCTACCGACTCCACAGCCCTGGTTGTGCCGAGGCCTGACATGTCCTCTCTTTTGTAGTGAATGGAGAGGTTGTGGATACACCTCTGTCACTGATGGTGGGGGATGCATCAGTGAATGAAGTTCAGGCCTTTGACAGTGCAAGAAGCGATCCATCACTCAGGTGAGTGGCTGATTGCAGGACTAAGACCTATAAGCTGTGGGGGACAAAAGGTGAGTACCTTTTTGATTGTGTGTTCAATCACTGTCACGGACCGGGTGGAGCGGACTTGGATGTGGATCCGCTTTGACTGTGGAACTGATGGCGAGTGCCATGTCAGGGGAGCGGAGTCTAAGAGGCCACCGGTATTCACCAGAGCCCACCGCAAGGCAGGTTGGTCTTGTAGTGGCGAGTACCCCCCAGGTCGCTACTCCCCAACAGCGGCCCAGTTCCACAGTTAGCCGAGGTTCAGTGTGGTGCACAGGGGCAGGCAAAAGACGTAGTGAGTACAGGCAGAGGTCAGGGCTGGCAGCACAGGTTCGTGGTAAAGGTGAGTAGCCAAGGTCGGGACAGGCAGCAAGGGTTCAGAGTCGGGGACAGGCAGAGGTCGGTACACGGGTGAGCAATCCAAAAGCAACTGATTTACAACTGGCATGGAAATACCAAGATCCGGCACTGATGGAAAGGAAATGCCCCTTTAAATAGGGGAAGTGGATGCAGGATTGGATGACCAGACGCCAATCAGTGGTGTACAGGCCCTTTAAATCTCAGGAATCCGGTGCGCGCTCCCTCTGGTGGACAGAGACGTGCGCACCTGACCATGCGAGGAGGAAGCATGGGGGAAGGGAGACGGCTGGGAGCAGCCATGGAGGTGAGGGAAGTGCTGTGAGATGGATGACGGCTGGATGCAGCCATGGAAGTAAGTGAAGTGCTGCAAGATGGGCTTGCAGCGCTCGCCCTAACAATCACGTTAATAATTCAGTCATTCTGCCCTAGTTTTTTGAAGCCTTTAAGGCCCAAGTCCAAACTAGGGATCAGTCTTTTTACTTCCTTTTTCCCTGTTCTGCTAAACAGACCAGCAGCATTCTGGGTGCCATTTTTTTCCTTATTGTTGGGGCTTATAAGGACACAGCAGTAGGCTTTTCCACTTACCGCAGGTGGATCACGTAAGTGGTATTTGAAGTCACAGAGTTAGGTGATAACTAACTCTACAAGGGCTGAAGGATCTTCCATTTCCAGGTTATGACATACCAGGTATAGAAATATGTCACCTAGTCCTTGGTTCATTTCCTGAACTGCACACTCATCACCATCATATATCAGAATCTCATGTTTTTAGCACAATCTTTTTAATTTGAAATAAGACCATATTACAACCTTCTACATTTCTCACCCACTGATATTCTGATTAGCTTAATATTCACCCCATCTTACTTTTGCATATCCTAAATTGACCATGTATTTTCGCAGCTACCAGTTGGGTTTTCTAGCTAGGCATACACAGCTCTATGGTTGTGGGCAGCACTTGAGTCGCAGGAGCTAGGTGGAAGAATACATGTGTCCTACTCCATTGTCAAAAGAGGTGGAGGAAGCAGCATCTAGGGAGTTACTATGCTATACTATTGCTATTGAATTAAGTTGTGCTGAGGTGGAGAGCTTTCCACTTAAAATGCTGAAAGTGTACCTTACCTAATTGGGTTATGGGGGGGGGACAGTCTCCAGGGGAGATGCTGAAATTATTCACATTTCCAGTACAAGTCACATGCAGAAGCCTAGTAAATAATTATCCCAGTGGAACAAACTAGATTGGTGGATTGCTATAACTATGGGGTCAAATCCTAGTTAAGGTGAGTGATTGGCTTGACCCTGTTGACAGATCAATCTTCTGCAAACTGTAAGTATAGGATTTGCACATTTCCCAAATGAAGATTTATGTTACCTAGTTAACGGGTGTGGGGCCGCATCTTGACAGGCTTAACCTCGATTCTTGGCCGAAATGCAGTCCTCCAGCACCTATGTGACAGCCTCTACATAGGGTGCATCGGTGTGAGCCAGCATGCTCTGATATAGCTGATCCATATTTATTGCATTTTTTTTTTAAATGCTCAGGCTGGCGCTCCAAAAATACACTCCAAAACTTCTGGTGAAGGTTGTTAGTAAAATAAACATAATGAGGCAGAATAACATTAATGCTATGTATGCTACAGATGTGACGGACACGGCAGCTGTAAAGTAAATGAATTATAGTGAATTAAAACTTAATTGCGCCTTTTTTTTGTACTGTCTTTATGTTTTAAAAAGATATAATTGTAAATAATAAACAACAAATGATAAAATAAAATGTGGAGTCATTTACTCATTATATCATATAAAAGTAGCAAACTGTGCTCCAGACAAAAAAAAAAAAGCTGACAGGGCTGTGCTGCTGTGAACTGGATTTACAACTAAAATACATTTACCCACAACCTATGAAACTAACTAAAAGCAAGAAGAACTGATACACAGATTATGGGGGGGGGTATGGGGGTTGTCAGATGTAGAGCTGCATCTCAGCTAGGGTTTTTGGTTCACAATGACTTTTTCAAGAAATGTTTATGGGTCAATATTATAAAGTATATGCATTGATTGTTTGAGGATTACCACCCCCTTAAAATGGACCAAAACCCATGCCCCAATATATAAGATTCCAGAGCCACTAGATTCCCTCCCCATCTAGAATCAGGATTGCTGTTCCAATACATTGTAATATACATGTGTTTTTTAGTTTTTTTTGCATGTGCAGCAATCAAAATCCATTAGTTGTCTTATCCATTTATCACTTTTAATGTAAGCAACCTACTTTGGATATATGGGCACACTTATTTATATAGTTTGTTGGTGCCAGAGTTATTGTTATCTGCAGAACCCCTAATAATGTACAATCAGAATTTCCCATTGCCCTTCGGATTTTGGTTGTTTTATATTGGGGGGAGAGGGGTTGCTTAATATTTTTTTTATTGTCTGACACAAAAAAAACACAGTGGAGTTTAATGCATATTAAACGGTTATTCCACTTTTGATGGCATTTTGTGCCAATATGATGTGCTCAAGGCACTGAGCTTATATGTTACTTTTTTTTCTTTTCTATGTGTATGCAACTCTGCTATAAAAGAAAAACATTTACCTTAGCAACAATGTGTTTACCTTCTGATACTCCTCAGAAACGTCCTGACTCTGGCTTGATAATCATCTGATTGGCTGAGGTGAGGACGACTGGTTTAACCCCATCTGCATTAATTCAACCTCTTCAGATGGGGATCACAGTGTTGTGTTCAGTAATTAAAGGGTTACTGGTAGCGTTCTCTGCTGGGAAAGTGATTACTGTTGATTTGTTAAGTCAAAGCTGTTGATGAGCTCACCTGTTACAGTGGAAGGATTCTGAATTTGTAGTCAGAAAGTATACTAATAGTTTTACTAAAGGGTAGGAGAGCCAGTCTTACTTTACCATGACAGAGCCACAGGAATATAGGAAATTTGGAAACAGCATGCAAATAAGTAAATCAGAGGTATGGTTTCACAATCCTATTTATTTTACATTCCAGAAGAAGAACACAAAAGGCAAAACACAATAGAAAGGGAGTTTTTCTTTAAACTTGTAGTTTTTATAAAAACTTTTTGTTTTTTTAACTTTAGAGGTTTGAAAACGTTTTTTTCATGGGAGGGGGGACCTGATAATGCAATCTAGGGTACCCAGCCTGGAGGCAGGATATTTTGTAAACTAACACATTTGCAATATGTTAACTGGTCTACCTTATTTGTGTAATAGGGTCCTAAGTTAGGGTTGTTCAATTCTCCTATGTGTTATATGTATTGTTTAGCTAGTTTGGTAAGGTTTGTAAAATAATGTGCATGTTCATTTCTCATTTTTTTCAGGAAAAGCAAAGGTTTCTGACAGATGTCTTACACGAGGTGATGCTAATTGATGGACTGGCCAGTTCACATCCAGTTTCTCAAGAGGTTTTAAAGGCTACGGATATAGATAGAGTATTTGACTGGATTGCTTATAAAAAGGTATGGAGGGAAAATAAACTCCACGGGGGTTTCTGTATCATTTTGACAGCTTTCAGTCTAACTGTAGGTTAATATTTAATTTCTTTTAACTGAAGTATATGTGCTTTCTGAGTCTGCCAAATGTTTTATTTTATTTAGGTTTACTGGTATAACAAAAGTAGTAGTAAAAGTACTATTACTGACTATTATGTGAACAAGCTCTGAATTAAGAATACTTAGCTGTCCTTATTATTTTGTTATTCTGCATTGCTAGTGTGTCTTTATTAGCTAGAAAAGTGCACATATATTTATGAGTAGGGGCCCCCAACCTTTATGTCCTTGAGAGCCATGTCCGACACTGTCAAATAAAACACTTGTTTCCCAAGAGTGAATCCCCCAGCCCCAAATAAATGTAATGAAAGAATTGGGTCAGTGTGCTGGCTTATCGGTTTCTGAAGCTTCTGTCCTCCACATGTTGAGACTTTGAAACCAAACACACATCTGGCTATTCAGTCAGCCAATCACTATTCAGTCAGCCATCAGATCATGAAAGATTAGTTTCACTGTAGAGGAGCTCTATCCCCGTTGCATGTTTGGTTGCTGGATACATTCCAGTGTAAAGTGTATTTCTAATTTAATATAACCCCAAATGCCACAATATACCACATGTATCACCAGTTTACAAAGGAAAAGACAACTGTTTATACCAACACTATTATAATTGTATACAAAATTGTCATGCTTATCATGTTCGCTCGCTGCAGGAGTAATGTTGGATAACCATGTGGACGGCCATGTGACCACATTGTGGTCATCAAGAAATATAAAGAAAAGAAGGGGCAAAAAAAGGAGATATAGTGCCCCTAAAGTGGACCTCCTGGGGGGCGCATGACAAATTGAAAGGGATGCTTATGAAAAAATGGCTGATTCAATACTGTGAGAATTTGAATATTGTGTGTATGCATATCGGCAAATATATTCGCATGTGAAAATGTGCATACATGCAAATGCATGTTTGCATAATTCAGCAGGGTTACCTGACTTTTCCCATGTGATAAAAAGGTCAAGATATGCTGGACTTGCTCTCCACTATTGACCTGGTGAGTGTGGCCTTTTAACATGTGAAAGTAGACTTTTCCACACATATGTTGTACTACCACTTATAGTTACGGTAAATGGCAACAGAGAAAAAAACCTTTAAAAATACATCCTGTTGTACTTAGGCTAGGCCCACATTGCAAGGAAGGGCAATACCCGAAACACATGCTTACATGCAAACGCACATCTGCCACCACCATTTTGTGTGTGTATATATAGTGTTAATTATTTTTACATTTTATTCATAATGTACCTACCTTCATTCAGCACCAGCATCCATGCATGTATATATTCATAACAGATCAGCCATTTTCATAATAATATGCATTTGCATGGTGTTGTATCTGCCCTATACCATACATAGGCATCACTGCTCGGACATATTCGCACACCCTTAGCACACTTCCCATGCCTTCTTGCGTGCAGTGTCTGCAGATATTCGCATGTATGCAGAAATGATTTCCATGCGCACGGAAAAGATTCATTTGCACTGCTGAATAGCACCTGCATTCGAGCCACAAGCCACATGTGAAAATATATTCACACTGTAAGAATATATATATTCGCACGGTGTTGAATCGGCCAGAAAAGCCAGTCAACACTGCACTCTTGTATTCAACAACCACACCATGTGTGCTGCATATCATTAGTTGACCTTCTTTGATTTCGGTACAGTGCCCCTTTAATATTAAGTAGAATTGTTCAGATGCACACATAAAAGAACATTAAAAAACAGCATGTGCATAGAAAAATAAAATGTGCCTGTTGTTAATGCCTATTGTTCAGTAATCAGAATGACAGATTTCTGTGCCTTAGCAATCAATGCAGACTGACTAGAATGATTACAGATTGACTTCATACCATCAAATAGAAAAGACGGCAATTTTTTCTAGAACTAGAATTTAATCCTCTGTAGCCTAATAGTATGGAATCATAGAAAAAAAGCCTTGATACTTTGGCTGTGCTTGTATTTTCTGTTAGGACTATGCACATTATAGTATTATTACATTATGATATTTCAGAAAGGAAACACCTATAGAAGGCGAACAGCTGAAATATGTGTTTAAAGTGGACCAAAACCCTTGTGTGCAGGCCCAGCATCTTGAGGCTTAGATGCACTTTGCCACCAGCGGGCAGGGAATGGGAGTACACATCAGACCACAGGGAAACCAGGGAAGCTTTTGCTCCCCTTTCTCTATGCCAGATCTCAGTTTCTAAACAGAGTTGTAAGATGTTGTATTAAATGCCCACTCACTACAATTCAATTGGGCACAGATCAGATTAGGCACAGTTGTATAAAATCAGGTTAGCCACAAATTGGACACAGATCACACTGACCAAAGATCAGATAGACCACAGTTGGATTAAACGTAAATAATTTTGGCACAATTGTATTAAGTCAGGTCAGATTGTCTACAGATGAGATTGCACACAGTTGAATTAAATCTGATCAAATTAGGCACAGATGTATTAAGTCAAATCAGATTGGGCACAGATCAGATGTATTAAATGTGCCCCAGCAACTGCCTCGAAGTGCAGGACAACAAGCAGATGTGCTTCTATGTACCTTCCTAGCTGTCCCTCCAGCCACCACCGCTGACTCTCCCTACCTAGCTGTCCTGAAATGGACAGTTTTTCTCTCTTTCTCGCTGTCCCTCACTCAAGCAGCCTCCTCTCCCTATCGGGGAGGCTGATTTATTAATAGCGACATGTAGCGACAGTTGAGCGACTGTAGCGGTATTTTCAGAGCGCCCGCTAGTAGTCGCTGTGCTTGGCCGTTGTTCGGATGTTGACAGCGACTCAGTCGGTGTGGCGTAATGTTGAATACAAGGTTACGAGTCGCTATTTGACAGGTTCCGTGATGTATGGGTGCGCATGATAGCGACTGGTCAGAAGCGACCGGCTTCCACCATATTCATCAAAAAATCACACTTCAAGCGCTGTGAAATGCATGTTTAAACCCCAGAGTGCTGGAGGCGATGTGTTAAAAGTAGTTTTTTAACCCCCAAACCACCATATTTATGGAAACTTTTTTTTATTAAATAATTTAGTAATATGAATACATTAATATCAGACCTGTAATATCAATTCTGTACAATTTTGTTTTTCATTTTTTTCCCTTAAAAAATTATCTAAAATGGCAGAAGTGGTCACAGATTTTTTCACATTAAAAAAAAAAAAAAATTAATAAAAATTAATTATTAATATTTAAAGATTGCTCCATTGAAATGCATTGGAGAGCGCCAGGTAGCGAGAGGTCATACCTGTCACTGTTCAAGGTCGCTCGCTGGCGCTGTGGGGTGAGGCTGGAATAATGATGAATGATTCGCTATCTGGCGCTATCTCAGTCGCTAAGCAGGATTGGCTTGATAAATGTAAATGTGTGATTGCGGAGGGGAGCCGGCGTTCTCGTGGCGGTGACCGTCATTACCGTTCGCTCACCATTCGCTACCTGGCGCTATCCCTTGTTAAATAAAGGCCAGAGTCTCCCTAGAAATAAAGCACTTGTTTCTAATAAAAAATAAATAAATTAAAGGGACTCTAAACCTAACAGCAATAATCAGCTACCAAGCAGCTGACCTGATACCTGTCTCATATGCCTCTCTCCAATTATAGCAGCCTAGGGTGGAAGCCGTAGGAGGGCTCACTTTGATATATTTTTTTTAATTCTATGGCCTCGATTCAATAAAGGTAGAAAAAATCTTAAACATGCTCTGCTGTGGTCAGAGAAAGCTGTTTGGGCTTGCTGTGCTCACTAAAACTGAGAGCTCCAAGGGACAGAGCTGTAGGACCACTTTTTTGTGTGGTTCTAAAGAAATAAGGTAGAAAAAAATTCTTAAGGTAGTAAAAAATTCAATTCATGAGAAAAAAGCCTGAGAATGTCACTGTTACTGAATCACTAGATAAAAAGACAATGAAAGTCAAGCCCAAACAGCTTTCTCTGACCACAGCAGAGCATGTTTAAGATTCATAAAGCTTCACATGGCTTGACTTTCAGCCATAAGCCAGGCATCGAAGCAACGAAATAATTTTTGTCTAGAATACATAAGATATTTACTTACAATCAAAGATTTTCTGGCGCTATGAAATAGCTTCTTTTACACTGTTCCCAAGATGGATAAGGTGGGAGAACGTTATTGCATGCCTGGACAGGGACTTTAAGGCTCTTTAACACTTCAGCCTCTGGGCTCTGTGGATTTCATAACTGTCCATGGACACCATTGTCAGTTTTTTAGGTGAGTCATATTGCCCAATTGCACAGCCTGTTGGATCATATTTATACTGATGATTATCAGCATGGCACACAATAAGGAAAAGAGGCAGTAAGTTTAAAGATTAAAGTAGAGTTTGGGCTGCTAAAAGCCATTATGCCAAACCAAAAAATACACTACAGGATAGCATTGGAGAAAGCTGATTTGAATATTGATTTTATGCTTTTGACAAGACATGGTCCCTAACTCCCAAAATTTCCATAATGTGTCTAGCAGTTCAAAAGGGGCTTAGGGGGCCCTGCTCATAATGTGGAAGGCATGTCGTGGACAGAGGGGGTTCCTGAGTCTCTGGAGGGACTAGTGCAGCAGGGGAGTGTGCCAGGGTCTAGGGTGCAGAGTTTAGCACAGTGTCCACCAACCCACCCACCCCGAGTTATACGCCAACATTATTCACATAAGACCTGGTTTCCAGATCTGCATTAAAAAAATGATGGAGTGTATGTTTTATTTGTATGTCTGTCATGGGGTTAATGAACTTTGTGGGCAAATATTAGTTTATGCAACCTGCTGTCTACATTGTTACACATTATTATTATTTCCAATAGAGAAATAGCAATTTTGCTAAAGTTCACCCTTTTAATACATATTTTCTTTTTATACTTTATATATGTAGCAATGCGGTTTGCAAATACAGGAACCATTGCTTGAATATGTTCTGGTTTATGCTTGCTTGGGTTTAGTTTTCGAGTTTCAGTTAAATATATGTCAGCTGTATTCATTTTTTTTTTTACCGATATTCATTTCTGAAACATTGGTTTTACATTGTTTAGAGAGACATTAGAGGAACATTGTTGGTGGAATTTTTGTCTGAAAAAGCAAGTACCTATGACCTAAAACAACAAGCTGCTTTCACATGAGACAGCAAGCTACAACCCTCACTCATAAAAAACATCTTGATGATGACCAGTATTATTGCTTCTCTATTATAATTGAATAGATACATTAAACTAGTTATGCAATATATAACTACATTGGCGGCTACCTGCAATATCTTTAAATTATATATGCTAGAATATTTTGTTTGTTGTGGAGAGACAGTAGATGTTGTACTTGCCTCAATGCAGGATATATGTAAATCAATGTCAATGTCATAACTATGATCCTGGTGCAAGATGTATGCCAAGTGTGTTCAGTACATGATGAACTGTATTTGTTATGTACTGGAGTTTCCAATACAAAAAAATTAAGATTCATCCATCATCAATGAATAGCTAGTAATTCCTAATCATCAATAGTGTGCCAACATTTGTGGAACATTTTTCAAAGTACCTAGTGTGAGGAATAAGGCAAATATTATATTTCATTTTATTGCTGATACCCGTCTCTCCCCTTAAGCTTCTCTTTTCTTAGCAGATGTCACCCTTACAAGCCTGGCTGGAAAAGGAAGTCCAAATATGGAACTGACACTCAGTAAAGACAGTTCTAGGTTGAAAGTCCAGTGTACTTACTGCATTAAAATCAATATTTAACTTGGGTGATTTGGGAAAGCGTGCTGTGTGATCATAGGTGCTGGGCTGTTAGTGTGACCCCGTGACACATGTTTCCTCGTGACACCTAGTATCAACCTACTAGCGATTAAGGTTTCTGTTTTGTAATCTGTTGTGCTCATCCCATCTATGAAATCAATGTAATAACAATGAATCTGCTGCAAGATGTATGCCAAGCGTGATTAGTACTGTAACTGTTTTTGGTCATGTGCTGAAGTTTCCAATAAAAAAATTAGGATAAGCTGCACCAAACTGTAAAATCTTGTAAAACATTTTGGATCTCATAAATCTGTATGGTATTTGACATACAGTAAATTTGCATGTTATCTACAGCTCCATCACAAATACTTTTCTACACCTGTGGGGTTGTTGATAATATGAGAGAACCAAAATTCCAATTTCTCTCAACTACTGGATGCAATGCAGAGCCAATGTTTTGTTTTCTATCATTTTAAATCTATAGGGAATATCTGCATATCTTTTTACTGCAATGCTTATGGTTGCATGAGGTGGGGCTGTAAAAGTACAGTTCAAGTTGCCTCTTTTGCAGGACTATGGTTTGCATACGCCAAACTGAATATTTGCTGTATTAATATGGGTGAAGCCGAGTTTTTGCGTTCTCGTCTGCATAAGTTTATGGGTTTAGCCAGCGCTTGCAATTCTGAGCCCTGATTTGTCCATTTTTGGGACTATAAAAACCTAAAGTTTCCAGTACAAAATTACACTCTCTATTAGCTAGTGAGAACCAGCATGTTTACATGTTTATGATGGAGCCCCTTTACAAGTTCTGTGACGAGTACGAGCAGCTGCAGCATCGAGGGCTGTTAACCTTGTACCTTCCAGAGCTTAGGCATACCTGCCATTGCCTGGACATCAATCAGATGTCAGATCAAAAGGTGTTCAAATTGACCCAATTGAACATCCTTTCATTTGAGAAGCTTTACTCAGAGCTCAGAACATGACCAAATTGGTTGGCTGCCTTCAATTTCTAGTGAACTTCCAGTCTGTTGGCATGTCTCAGCCACGGCCTGTCTAAATTTCTCCATGGCATGCCTGTCCTGCAGGAAAAAGACATCTCTTTTCCCGACAGCATGCATGGTGCTGGTTCCCCCAGCTTCTCAGGAGTATATGTTTCAGTATGTTTAGGCTCACATTGGTCCTCCTTCTTTACCACTCTCCCATATTTATGCTAATCTTGTTTCAGCTCCACTAAACCAGCTTCCCTGTGTACCTGTTGCCCATATATCTGCTTTCTTTTAGCCTTGAATTATGTCTTACCTTGAGATTTAGTTGCCAACTGTCTTTGTAATGGCCCTGTAAATCTGTTCCTTCTTACAACTGTGAGCCCCTATCTCCTCATGCTTCCTTTTATTGGGGTGGTTGATGTTTTCCGCCCCTTTTGAATTAGTGGTTCCTCTTAATAGTAGCTCCCTTATTTTTGGCTTTTTGTTTTAAGGTTTTGATCTTAATTGTGTATTTTAATACTTTTAGGTGATTCTGGTTATTCCCTTCTTCCCTGACTCGTCACACCCTTTTTAGGCCCCAGACACCAGCCCAGAAGTCATATAACCGGAAACACCACCGCACCCGTGCAGTAGTCAAGCGTGCCTTTGGACTTTTAAAATAACACTTCAGGTGTCTGGACCATATAGAAGGCACGCTGCAGTATAAACTGGATAACGTGGTGAAGATCATCCTGGCCTGCATTACCCTCCACAACTTTGCCTTGATGGAGAGGGTGGCAGCCTGTGTGGAGGAGACAACCCTTGCTGCAGCTCCCAAAGTTCTTGGGGACCTATATTTGGGCTCACAGAGCTGTGCTGGACAATCTATTTGTTTCATTCCTAATTTTTCTAATTTTATTATGTTTTTATTTTTGTTTTTTGTTTTCTGTATTGTGTTGTTATGCAGTACCCCCTTTTGTTTTTGTTGTGAGTATCATCACAAACAATTTGTTGTGCTTGTAATTTATTAGGGTAACATATCTGCAATGCCCCACAAATTAGGCAGATCATGGCCAACACAGGGCCTTTGGCTTTTAAATTAAACAAGCAAGTATCCCAAGCTTGCTTATGGGAAGGACACCTGGTCCACCCTTGCGCTTTGGTTTCTGACCTCCTTCAGTGCCTTCAGCATCCTTGAGATTTTATTGTTATCCACCACCATTTGGGCCAGCAGCACCTCCTAGTTGTTGTTCATACACTTCAGCTCAACCACTGCTGCAGCCAGGTCCTCATGGATCAGGCTTGTGACCCGATGCACCACTTTAAAATAGCAGCTGGACTTTCCCCAAAAAAGTGGTGCTATTGGCCCCCTCCATGGCATGACTGGCTGGCTCAGGGGTGCTCGGTGGAGGTGGTAGTGCTGCCAGACTCCTGCCCATGTTCCAGGGTCTGGGAGGTAGAATGCGGGCCAGGCTCCGGTGTGGCTGCACTTGGTGGTTGAGTCGGTACCACATTTGTACTGATCTCATCTGCTCTCCTGTGTGGGTGTGTCCTCTAGGTCATGGATATGTTCCGGGAGAGGTGCAGTCTGTGTGGATAAGCAGACGGTGCAGCTGGAGTTGCAGGTGTATGCCGGGCTGCTGGATGGGTGGTGGCGGCAAGGGCAAAGCAATGTAAGGCAACAACATTCCTTAGCCGGCCTCCTTCCTATTCTCAACATGGGTTACACACTGGGCCCTGCTGCTACATGTGGCCAAAACATCTTTGCTTCCACTTCAATGGGCCAGCTGCCACTGTAATTGGAGTTAACCCCACCTGTGTGCTATGTGGCCAATCATGTGTGCCTGGCAAGCACTCACATTTCGGGCCACTCATGTTTGTGCCAATTGTTAGTTGAAGGGCTCCTCCCCCCTGGGCCAATCTTGCAGGCCATTTTGCAGGCAACTCTTACCATTGGTGGGAACATGCCGCCGATCTTTGTCAAAGGTCCCCCACATTGCCTGGTAGGTGTTGGGGTGCAGCATCCTCATCACCCACTCCTCTGCATGGGTGAATTGCAGGCTCTTGGGCAACCCACCACCAGTTAAAGTCCAAATCAAACACGAATGGATGAGATTAAATGTGGTCCAATGAAAGGGCCAAACATCCCTCTGGTCCAGCACCACTTACCCCTCAGCCCATCTTACTTTATTTTTTCATCAGGCCACCGTTTTGAAATCTGGGCAGCCTATGCTGGGGTCTGCTGGGTGGCGTTTGGGGGGAGGCAGAGACAATGTGTCCACTCCCAGACCCAGAATGGGTGGTTCACAGGCTACTGGCAGGGGAACGAGCATCCTCAGCTGCAGATCCGCTGATCCACCTTATGCTCCACTGTGTGCTGCACGGGGCTCCAGTGGCCCGACCGGTGGGAAGTAAGGGGTTGGTTGTTCCGGGAGTCTCAGGAGCCCTGGGTGTGGGTCTCCCACTGCTGCTGGCTAACAGTGAGGCAGGTGACCCGCTCAGAGTTGATAAGGTGGTTGGCAGCAGGGGAGTGCCTGTGGGACGAATGGCAGGCATTGGGCTGGGGCTGCGGTGCCTTGGCCAGGTTCTGTGGCTCCCTCGACCATGCTTGGATATAGTCACACTTGTAAGCACTGCCATCAAAGGCCTGGGGTCAGGTGTGTACTTTTATACACAAGTGGGTGGATAATTGGCCAACAATTACATTTATTTAACAGGTCAGCACAGGCAAGGGCAACCTCTAGGCTACATCCATCATGGGCATCTATACATCAGCAGCACACTTGCCGGGTCTGCCAGGGTGCATCAGTGCAGGGGTATGTCATGCAGATCAGTTCTATACACCAATCAGCAGCAAGAATCATCATGGTAAGTACACATGCTATGCCATTTTCCTACACATGTTTGCCGCTTTACAAGCAGACAAAGGTGCGGACAGGGGACAGACTGGCTGCCGGAGCACAAACATACAAACTAAGGCACATGGCGGACACACAGTAATGGTGGAGGCCTATAATTCAAAAACAAACAGAGTTTGGGTCAACTTTATGTGCGCAAATTAGCCCTGACCCAAACTTGGCTGCCTGTTGAAGGGCCATACGTTGAACAGCCCAACACCATTAGTGTTCCAACCCACATGTGCCAAAGTGAACATGCAGTCAGGCAGACGCTCTGGCCACTGTTGCATGTGCCACTCTTGCCTGTTTGTAGGGGACACTGGGGGCCCAACGATGTGTGTAGAGAGAGGGGAATGGAAAACAGTGGCAGGTTTAGACAGGAGAGAGCCCCGAGACCTTACAATACTACAGTAATGGTGGACGAGAGAGCTGGGTGCGTTACTTGTCCTAAATGCATCAGCGACTCCCATCTGCCAGTACTGTCAGCGTGGAAAGTTGAGGCCGCTAGGTTGTAGAGCTGTGTCAGTGGGCACAATCCAACAGTACTAGAGGGGAGAGCTGGGTGCACCACTTAGCCTAGGAACGTTTTGGAGATGCCTACATGGTACATATGCCCATACTGGCATGGTCACTCGCCAGGACAAAGGGGACATGCATTTGCCAGCTGCACAGGGGGGAAATGTAAGAAATATGAATTTAAATGGGAAGGTGAGTGTGCACCGTGGAGCTAAACTAGGCCAATCCAGGGCATGTCAGAAAGTAACATTTGGATTCTCTTTTGTCAGACCACTACACAAGCAGAACACATGTCACACATGCTGACTTTTAACATCTGTTTGCATGCCATTACAGACCCAGGTGAAGGGATGGTGGCAAGGCGAGGGTGTCCCCCTAAAAGGGCAAATGACAATGTGTTGGTAAGTAGTGAACATTTGAGGGGCCTTGAACAAGGGAACTGACACACATGGGTTTCAGCAGATGTTGACAGACATCTCTTTACAGGTGCCATGTTGTTAGGCAAGGGCCGTTTGTAAAGGTTGGGCACTTTGCCCTATTTTATTCTTTTAAACTAAAGAAAAAATAACAAAAATATAAATAAAATAGCAAATATAAATACATTCTATTGAGCCTGAAAAAAAACAAATGTTTTATTAAATGAAAAAAGGTTTCCAAAGTTGTGTGGTGTCTCACCTGAACACATATGACTGAAAAAAAGGTACAAACTCTGTTTCCGAGACGAGTTCAACAGCCCAAAACATAAATGCTCAGCTAAACCTTATGTGTACCCAGAAATTACGGTCGCATATGCTTGTTTTTATTGGGGATATTCAAGGGTTCGCAAATTCCAGGTTTCCGACTTCACTTCAAAAAACGAAGCATTCATGGTAAACTCTAAATCAGGCTTATAGAGTGATACCTGGATGTGATGCCCCAGGGCGTCCAGGGTGTCACTAGGACATCCTTTGGTGCCCATAAGGTTAGATAATGAAATGGATTAAAGAGCCTAGCAGGCTATTAACTATTTATACAATACAGTGTGTAAATTTGTTTCCTCTTTAACTTATTTAAACAGTTCTTGGCAGCACACCAGCAGTTAAAGTATTGGTGCGAAATGCATCAACGCTGCGTGGGTGCTTTTTGCCATTAATTTTATAGAAATATTCACAGATTGGCCTCAACCTGACGGCCGTGGGGGGACAGTGTGAATCTGGATGTTCACAGGTTTGTAATATGCTGAATCTAAAAAGGAATTGATGTGTAAGTACTTTACTTTTCCTAAAAATTTGAAAAAGTAATACAGGGTCACACTATGATCTCTTTGCGCTGTTTGTTTTGACATCTCTTGTTACATATGTGAGTCAAAAGGTTCTTATACGATGAAGTCCAGTTTAAAGTGTAATCAAGACCACATATGAAATTGGAGATTGGTTGTTATACAGCACTAGCTAGATCCAAGGGAGCCTGCATAATCACCATAAGCATTTGATTACAATGCTGGTTTAACTCCTGAGATCTGGTGAGTGCTTCTAACACTAAAGTGGTTGGTGCAGGCTGTCGCATTCAGTCTATAATTAATGGAAGAACTTTGGGCCCATTTTAATATATGGACATTTATAGTTTTAGCTCCATGTTCTTTTTGGCGTTTTATTGACTTTTAAATCTTTGTAATACTGATTTTGGTATAATATTGTAGTATCAGTATATATTTGTTTTTTATGTTTTTCTAGCGTGGTATTGATTCTCTTTTTATAGATGTAGGTCTACTTTGAAGCTCTTCTTACTGTTGTACTATGAATAAAGGAAGTTGATTTGAGAGGCAATCAATGGGTGTTATAGAATTAAAAGGTAGGGCGCCAATGCATTTGAGTTTCTATTAGATACCTTGGATAGTCACTGAAGACTCTGTGATGGCTCACAGACTGCAAATAAAACACTACACTATCAATATATAGCAATATCCAGGATTTCACAAGGCATACACAATATTGTCCAACCCTGTCTAATATGCGGATGTGTGCTTTTTAATTATAAAGACATTTAGGCACGGTTTAAACTGCCCTTGGCAGAATAACTGCATGAGTGTCACTACTTGATTTTTGATATACTACCACTATGGTTTTATGGCTGAATATATATGATGTATTAATACTTTAACAGCATTTGAAGAACACATTACGCTGTTATGTTAGCTATGTATGAAAGGACAGTCCTAAATGTTATTTCCTGTTTTGGGCATTTCTCCTTGGGCATACTGTTTAAACTGCAGATCAAGAAGTATAGCAATATAACTTTAGACTTGCAAATGTAGATATAGGTGGCAATAGGACTCATTTAATATGCATGGCAGCTCTATCCTCTAAAAAGAGAAAACTCTGGTTCAGCATTTACCTTATTTAATTTAACATTACTAAATCTCCTAAAAACTGTCTAATCACTAAAAATTATATGGGCTGTTTGGTTATTTAAGTTTTAAATGTCCATGACTTTGAGATAGAGAAATGGTAGACAAAAAAATGTATACCGTTTTGCATATACTTAATAAAAAGGAAGCATGGCATTAAGGGGATCCTTGTCTGGTACTTAAACATTATGTTAAATCTTATATGGCAAGGACAGAGCAGTCAATGTACAGTTATTCAGATTTTAGTAGCAATATCTTTAAAACAATTATCTCATGTTTTTTACAGCATCAGTGTCCAGTGGGCTGCATAGCTAGTTTTCCGGCTGATTTTAGTATTGATTTGAATCTGCTTTAAATTTAGATTCTTCATCCACATTGGGAATTGGGACACAAGAATGCTGAAAAAGCTGACATTTCTACTGACCTGGCCTATACCTCCCCATTCACTTAGTGAATATACTTGGCTCCATGCATGGCACATTTGCTCTCCCACCTTGTAATACCTATTGGTAATGGTGAAAAAAGTTGTGCTTGGCACACATTTGTGGTGCTTTCCTCAAATTTCTTAGCACCTACCTACCTTCCTGCAATTTGTTGTTTGTTGTTGTAGTAATCCAGCTTTTCAGGAATTCATCTACTTTCTTTTCTCATGAAGCTACATCGAAATGAGAAATCTCTTCTAGAACTGCAAAGCATGCAGCAGGCGTTTGACCCAGTGACCAATCCTCCAGACACTCTGAAACAAAGGCAGTTGATCTATTTTCCAGCATTCCCTGTGCTTACAGTTGACAGGGGATTCCAAACTAATTGGTGAAGTGGACCGAGGTATACCATACACTGATGGCCAGCCCTTGCTTTACACATTAAAAAGAGCAGGGTAGATCAGTGTATTGCCATGTTGAGAAAAAGAAACCAACAGGAGGATGCACACTGGTGAGGGAATGTGCAGTGCAGTGAATAGAGTTTTCCAAGCCCCGAAATAGCAAGCAAAAAGATGAATGGTCCACACTCCTAAAAAGTAGCTTTTAATCTGGTCCTCTTAAAATAGTAAAAAAAGAGTAGAATACATAAAAAACACGTAAACGATGCCAGCAGCCCTCTAACGCGTTTCGGGCGCCATACTGCCCTTAATCATAGATAAATTATCACTATAGTTAGGTTCAATATATACATAATATGGAATAAACGGACTTACCCCTTACCGATGGTGCCATGTTGAGACAGTGGGAAACTAAAGGACAGGGACCACCCCTTTTAATTACTCTGTTATTAGATCCAATGAGGAAGACGTGAATGATGAGGAAGGGTTATGACCCAACATGGTATAAAGATGCCAGCCTACATAGACTCCACTCCCATTGCAGTCTGCTGATCATGGTAAACGCACAGAGCTTGGGTCTGAGTAACCTCAGGAGTCAGAAGCACATGAACTACTGGGTGAACCAGTGGCCAGAACATGCACAATATGAGCTACTGTGTTTTTGGACATAATATACAGTGTAAATGTGGAGGTTTAATGTAAAAGCATTGCCAATATGGATATCTTTCATAAAAAATAACCAGGCCTGGATATCATTTCTGTATTCATATTGAGAAGGTTTTGGATATCTCTATATATAGGCTTGAATATCAGCTGATCCATACCCCCTCCTACAGATTGAACAAATATTGACCACATTTACCAAAAAGGCATGGAATAAATGCATCGTGCTTGGCTTGCCAACAAACCTAGTGCCCTTGTACTTTGTAAAACTGTGTTTAAACTCCTGTTTAAGCTAAAATATGGCAGACATCTAGACCATATTACAGACGCAGTAAGAAAACATACCAACATACATATATAATACACTATGCAAATAAGATTTAGCAAATGACAAAATATTTTACAAATTTAGATAGTTGAGCTGAGTAAATTATCATGGTGACCTACATCTTGCAGATGGTCAGTCAATTTGTGTAATATAGCATAATGAATTGGGGAAAGATATAACAGATGGATTGATTTGGGACTGATGTACACATTTATCAAACAGACTTTGGCATTTAAAAAACCAAATAAAAATATGAGACTGAAAAGAAAATTGTAGTAACAACAAGAGCATTATATAACTTAGAGTACATCATTATGAAAAGGTCAGTGTTTACTTTTTAACAGCTCCTAAAACTATATTACAGAATCACTTTTCTGTCTATACTTTAAAGATCCCAGATAAGTACAGAGACACATGAATTAATAATCACAGGAGACTAGTACTGTACCTAAGAAGTAAACTGTAAGCAAACATTTAAAGAAGACCAGATGTTTTTGACCCTCCACTAGTCCCCCCCCCCCCCCCCCACGAGTGCACATCGTGAAGACGCCAGAAAAGTAGTATACAGCAATACCATGGAGTTTCCCAAATCAGGGACAGAGAACCACCTGGCCCTAGAGTTGCTTAAACATTAGGACAGGGCATACCAGGTATTGATCCTCATTAACCTACATACAATTGCTACATTTTCCAGAAAAGAATACAATGATATACAATTTATGGGCATATTCATTTATATAATCTATTCATGATGATACAACTGCAGGGCAAATACATTTTCTGAAACAGATTAAAGCAAGGACATATTCTGAAAAGGAAAGCCATCTTTTATTATGTGAATCTTGATGAACAAACATTGTTAACTACATGGGTAGCAAATTTCTTATGAATATTGACCCTGATTTTCCTGAAAGCTGGTAGACTATTTGGAAGACATCCCAGGACCACTGTGGAAGAAGCAGGTGAGAGTATGCTTTGATCACAATTGATTAGATTAGGATTATATATTTTGTTTTAAGTGCTTTAGAGTGGAAGATTTAAATTAGAGTGTCAGGTGGAGCTTTTCCTAGGTTGATGGCTGATTAGGGCAGGGTTCTGCTGAATAGTATTATTTGCTACTGTGAGGATCTGATCTTGTAAAGAGCCAATGAGTATTGGGTGTATCATGCTTAATGAGTTTCAAGGATCTTGGGAATCATGTGGCTGGAGTGTCACTTCAGAAAAGTCTACCTGCCTCTGTGAGAGAGTTGTTTTTTTTTTCCCTTTCCGAGGTGATGTGATAATTGGGATCGGGATTGTGGCATTTGCCATGCTTTGCATCCATTCGTGAGTTAAGTGTAAATAATACTCTACTATTTTAGTTAGCCTATTGCCCCCCCCCTTTCTCAAGGCTGTTTATATGATTTGTGTATCCAGTTCTTTATGTGCTGGTGTGCAAAATTAGTACTGCCATACTGGCAGACCGCTATATTCTCGCCATACAATTTAGGCTGCACGCAGTATCTGTACTAATAACTAAATTTTATTACAATAATTACATAGACACATAACAATCAAAGAAAATGAGACAGATTAAAAATGGTTAAAAAGACCATAGAACGGGTGATGTAAGCGGCCTTTTATGGACTATTAAAGAGTATCAATTAGATGGAACTATATATAAATACCATAAAATGGCAGGTATAAAGGGTCGCTGTGTTATCTAGCAAGGAAAATCTTGTAAACCATATGCTAAATACATAGCGTATGTGTTTAAAAGAAAAGAAGCTACAAGTGCAAAGGAGCTTGTATGTGCAAAGATGCTAAATCAAAAAATGCCCATGTTCCATATGGGATGTCCTTAATAAAGTGCTGATTGTGCAATACGTGCAAGGTGCAAAAGTGCCATAAGAGAATGCTAGCAGGGATACCAAGTTACAATGGCATGTAAATTATTAGAACATAACCAAATCAAACATAACAATAATTTTGTCACCAAAGGGACGAGTCCAGGTCCAGCTTAGAAAAGCCGTTTACCGACACCTGGGCTGGTGTGCTTGTTGAATCAGTGGGTGTTGGCTGATTGACTCATCATAAATAAGAGTTTTGTAGGACATAGAGGCCTTCGTAGTGGCTGCACGTGTCTTTAGGGACCATTGATGCCTGATGATATTGCGACATGAGATGTGGAAGGGGGTATATAGTTGCAATGACTAGGCAGCATTAACATTGGTGAGAATGGCTATAACCACAGGTTTATCTGATTGAAGAGCAGTGTCTGCTATTTAATAGATTGTGAGTACTAAGATCTATTTTTTACCTGTATGTTTGCCCCATTCATTCAGTTTTATTAAAAGTGCAACAGAGAGTATAGAAATGCACTAAACACATGATTTTTTGGTATAAACATAGCCTCATATTGCTTCCTTGTACTGCTACATCAAAGGCACAGTGGGAGGTTTTACATTCCTAATGTGCAGTGCTGTCGAAATAAATTGTTTATGGCTGCCTGGATGCCAAACCTGGAAAGCAGTGGCGTGATTTCACCTGCAGAGTGATATTTAATCACAATAAAGTGAAATACCTAGACATAAGGCATTGACAAGGCAGACTTGAAGTAATACATATGTCCTTGGCAATGTGGTAAGAGTGTGTAAATGGAAAGAGGTGCTCTGCAAAATGTTACATTTTATACATGTTTATGGTTAATAGCCATATAATAGTCCCTGTATCATTATTTTTGTGTTCTATGACCCCCAACCTGCCAGGCTCAAATCCTGTCTGCAATGGCCAAACAGCAATTTACATGAGAGAGAGAGTTCCTGGCACAGGAACATCCTATTTTTTGATAGTATTGCACATCTTAATAAAATAATTTTGTAATAAGGCGCATTGACTGCGACCAGATATCGCTGTTCCATACTTTTGCATGTCTGTGTACATTTGTTTTCTTCTTACTCTTTCACATGCAATGTAATCGGGTTCTTTTTCAATTCAATGAAAATTGTATAGAGATTAGAAGCACAAAAGAAACCAACATGCAGAGCAAAGACAGTCATTTTCCTGCAGACACTATAGCTAGATGGAGAGAGAGTCCAACATAGTCAACTCTTATGGTGAAAATGTTGACCCTGCATAAATCAAATTTTGGGGCTCGACTATCAACACTATCAGAATGATTCATGAATAAGCTGCATGCAGGTAGACAAACAACAATTTGTCTTTACACGTAGGCTTGATAATTAGCCTATAAATGGGGACATCTGCTGTAATTTACATGTACCTGCTTTGTCTGTATGCTTAAAGGAGCAGTATCGCGAATTTTTCTTGGTGACTTATATTTAAATGGTACTTTGAATGTAGTTAAGTGTTGGAGTAAGAATTACAAATTTAGAAAAAAATTATGTGTGTGTTGAGCAGCTGGAGGCTAATAGCTCATGTTTATGTCTTCTGAGTGTCACTCTGGCCTGTTCCATGCTGAGGAGAGGGGTGAAACAATGTATCAAAGTCTCAGCTGTTCAGTGCTGGCAGCCGTCCAGCATAAGATAACAACATTGCAACATTGCCTGGCCAGAACTTATATATCTAAAACACAGAGAAAAGCTCTAGAAGTCATTTAGCTGATTTTGACAGCTTTCCCTTCATGTTGGCTCTGCTGCAGAATCTTTCAGTTTACCATTTTCTCTCTCTTTTCTCAACACATTTTTCCATATGATCTTTCTTTCAGCTTTGTGTGTTTTGAGCAAAGCCCAACCCAGGATTTTCACTGGAGTTTTGTGCCCCTAGGGGCATCCCGACTTGGGATGCCCTGATATGTGAAATCCCCAAGTTCGCCTGTGAAAACGTATACCTTTCCCTGTCCCACAGCGCATGCGCGGGCTCTCATCCAATCAGCTCTGTTTGCACGCAGATGGGGAGCCTGAGCAGTAACCTTCCTGGCCGCCCGGCCTGTCTAAATGACTATCTGCGTGAGCACGCCAGAAAAATGGGGGGATCTGTGGTTATCCAGGGGTCGTTTCACACAGTGGGCATCCTGATTTAGAATGCCCAAGGGGGAAGGTCAATGGCCGGGTCTTATAGACTTCAGGGTCGGCAACTCAGGGTTTTGTTCCACTTTAATACCTTTAGATTTTCCTGCACAGTTATTCAAAGAATAATTTCAGTCAGTTTAGTTTATTTTGTATAGATTTTACACATTTGAGTCACCTGGTCTCATAACAAAAGCAGCACCTCACACACACACAGCCGTTACCACTGATTACAGTGTCAGCCTCTGAGGTAAAGTGTTGCTAGGAGACCAGTGGGCTAAATGAAGCAGCTCACTAAATACAACCCAGCAGATCCCCCTATTCAGCAAATGGACTGAGCCATTGTCATTATACAATTTAAAAGAAAGGCATATATTTTTTCCTTTTTCTATCGCCAGATTATTTATACACGTTAGAAGCTATTGTGTGGCTATTTAATTATTTATCTTTTTTAATGCAAATTTCGCGATACTGCTCCTTTAAGTACAAATAATATTTTTATTTACTAAAAAAACTTTTAGGCAAATACATCTACTGACTGTTAAATTTGTTCCAGACAGGTCACATATTTGGCTTAGTTGCTTTAACTTTAAAGTATAGTCTATGCAATATTAGGGTGTGATTTGTTTTCATTTAGAATGAGCACAAGAGTTAATTGAATGTCAGCATTTTCCATCTTACAAGCTTTGTTTAAACTGAAAGGATAATGTTTATGACATAATTTGCAACAAATGTCTCCTTTACAACTAACGCATTTACAAATCTGTCCCCTACCTTTTTATTTATACAACATAACAAATACATTTGGTTCAAGAGGTGTCAAGGTGACTGTTACAATGAAGTTGGTGTTTTCGCCAACTGGCCAGAAACCACATCAGGCTCACTCTGCATCATCATTAATTTTAAATATCTCCTTCTGTTGCTGTCTAAAAACAGCTTGCAGTATCCCTATGTACAGATTAAAATGGCCAGTAACAGCAGTCCATGGCAGTGACAAACTTGCTCAGAGTTCAGCGGATGGAATACAGAGTTTTAATGCATCTGCTATATATTTTGAAATGTCAAGTGTATCAGAAGTGCAGAAGAAGGGTTGGGTTTTTGATAGCAATAAATGGTAACAGAAATTTCTTAGAGGAACCTATATATTTATTTTTGAAGGATAAATCGTCCGTCATTCTCTAAATGAAAGTCACAAAAACAAGTTTAAGCCCAACTGCCAAACACATCTTTGATTCTTTCATGTTTGAAAGATAAAATCTAATCTAATTCAAGAAACTATTTCTTTATTGTAAGAGACTTTCTGTTTTTGTTGCTTGTGTGATTATTTCACTTGCCCCTGAAAGTAGTTTAATTTTCTCCCTTTGGCTAGGTCAAACAACCCTTTATCTAAATGTCAGACAAACATAGGTAAATGCTAAATGAGTCCTTTAATAACATGACAGGTCTAAGGGCATCATTCTTTAAAATGTTGACAGCCTCTTTGCCTTATGTGAAGATCATCTGCCATTTTTATTGAATAACTCATCATCTGCTAATCTGTAAAACTAGATCTGATTTCCTGACTTACTGTGTGTGCAATGCAGGCAGTGAAGTCAGCTACTGTAGCTAACTGGCTGGACTGTGCTGAAGCTAAAGGCAGATAAGGCATAAAGGTGCCTAGAATGATGAATTGTGAACTTAAAGAGGACCTCCAGTCAGAAAATCTTAAAAAGCTTAAAAAAATGAAGTGCCCTTATACTACCCCGGACATTGCCTTTCAGTATTTGAGCATGCTAAGGTGGAAAAAGTGCCTGCTTTAATGTTTATTGCTGCTTAAAAAGAAAGTTCACTTTCAATGGCATTTTTGGAAGTGCATATGTTTTGACACCAAAATAATGTCCTCAAAGTGCTGAGCATAGCTATTTTTTCTTATGTTAGCAAATGTGTTTTATGTAAGCAGATTTCACCAACTGCAATTTGTTGCTATTGAAAACTGCACACCATGTCTGTACACCAAGAAGAGAGAAGTGAGCCCTGGAGACACAGAATGCTGCTGCTACAGCGGCTGCTGACGAGAGGGACTCGCACTTAAACCGGATCCTCAGCGTGATTTCATGAAAAGCCCAAACCCTTAAAAAACTATTCCCCAGCATGTAAAATTAATATATTTAAGTATAGTCTTTCCCCCACTGGGCTGCAACTCTGTTCAGGACTCTAGGATACAGGCGCCGCCATCTTGACTCAGAAGTATCACACATACTGAGGAGAAGAGAGCAGGATAGCCTCGATTCAGAGACACATTCGTCCGGACTTCCGTAGCTGTCTGTGAAAGTTTTTTTGCTTTTTTTCATCCATTTTCTACTCGCACGAACGTTCGGGAATGCGCTTCCGATGAACGGAAGCAAATCGGAACATTTCCATTAGTTCGGATCATTTTCCAAACAAAATCGGAAATTTTCTGTTCGTTCAGAAAACTTCCGTTGCTGGGATGGGCTTCTGTCTGATTCAGAGAGCTGATTTCCGACGGATCACCACCCTATAAATCCGTTTCATTTCCCATCCACTTACGAGACCTTTGAGGGCTCAGATTGCTATTGTTGAACATGTTTTGCGGCTATGTGGAGGAGTCTGCACGCCTTTAGCACCAAGGCATTGCATGTATCAGCATGGCCGAGGCCATAAATTGTATAGCAATGTATACCTGAATTAATATATTTCATGTATGCCTTATAGAAGCATTTTAATACTGACCTTAATTAGTCCTTAGCATGTAAACATTTATTTTCCCACACATCCATATAATTGCTATATTTTTTTAGACTTATGTCCTTTGTGAATTATATTTGGATTGTTGAACTTGAATCTTAATTTGTTGTAGGAGTTATTGTTTTAGTTGGTTACCTTTGCTTTGTGTAATTATTTTATATTTGCTTGCAGGAACTGCAAGATGTGCCACTCGCCCTTGCCCCTAATGCCCGTTCTTTGCCTGCAGAATGAGGGCCAGGGGTTCTCTAATCGGGCACTATGCAAAACCCGGGCCGTGGTGGCGAGGGCCCTCTGGCTTTTGAAGTCCAGATTTAGGTGTTTGGACCATACGGGGGGGGGGGGGGGGGGCACTGCAGTATGACCCCAACAAGGTTATACCAATATTTTAATTTACGTTTTTTAACAGGGACCACACGTGCCAGAGTGGCACAACTGAGTGTCACGGTCCTTCAGTTGGTGGGCGAGATGCAGGAGCTGCGCAACTCGTTGGGCACCACAGATGAAGAATAATGTTCTGTGGCCTGCCATTGCTATGTATTTTGTTTTTTATAGTTGTAAAAATTAGAAATTTTCAAAATTTTTTAAAATTTTTTATTTTATGATGGAATTAAAAAAAATGTTACAGTGTCATTTCATTTACAAAATACATTAACACAAAACTAATGGGCCCAGAAATATTTAAAGATGAATATTCACATGACCGAGAAGTTTTAGGTAAGTTTTAGGGGGCTAAAATGGAAGAAGAACCTAACCAAGAGGTGGTTTGGGTGAGCTTTAAGGGTCCAAAAGGGAAGATGGAGGATAGTGCTAAGTGGTTTGGGTGAGCTTTAAGGGTCCAAAAGGGAAGATGGAGGATAGTGCTAAGTGATTTAGCTAAACATTGTAGTAGAAGTGAGGGTAGCAAATATGTAGGCGAGCACTTTAATGAGTTAAGTTTGTAGTGCGCAGGCGCAAGATCGTAAGGATTTCCGTCTGGACGAATATTTATTGAAAAAGGGAAACAGAATCGAACGGGAAACGTAAAGGATTCATTGGAGGATACAATGGGAAAAGGGCAAAAACGAAAGCCTACGTTGTAACATGTGAAAATGAAACGGAAAAGTCTGGATGGAAAATGACATCCTCGTATTCGTAATCTGCCGTACGAACGGACGGAAACTTTACAGAAGGTTTTCAATGCATGCACAGAATCGCTCGTACACTCATACGAGAACGGAAACATTTCACAAAAAAAAACAGATCGGAACTAAAACGGAAGTTTTTTGTGTCTCTCTGAATCGAGGCTATAGTGCAGGGTTATAGCTGTGCTTTGCACAGACAGAGCAGAGCTGGGGTCAGGGAAAGGACAGCAATCCCATAATGCAGAGTGACACAATCAGAAGACACTTCCTGCAGGCTGCCTGATGCTCCATGAGCCGCCACCTTGAATGTTTAAAGGCTCATAACATGCAGTAGATACAGGTAGGATGATTTTTAATGGGAGCAATCTGTATGTACAGGGTGTGGGAAATATATAAGATAGGCTCTTATTCAGGGTGAAGGTCCGCTTTAACCTTACACATGCCCAACGGGAGTGTTCTGTGTAAACAGGACTCACTTCTCTCTTCTTGTAGGTCTTGGTGTACAGAGTTGTTGTACAGTTGCCAATAGCAACATATTGCAGTGAAAACTGCTTCCATAAAACTCACATCTACCAACATAAGAAAAAGTAAAAAAATATTTAAGATCAGCTCAGCACCTTGATGACATCATTTTAGCAAACAAAATATATACAATTTCAAAAATTCCATTGAACGGGGACCTTCCCTTTGATTAATGCTCCTAGGTTTGTGCATCTGAATAGTTAACTATATGCACAGCGATCTTCACGTTGTTTGTCTGGATGCTTATGTCTCTATTAGCTATACAAAAGCTGCAGAAACTGTCACAGAAACCCTACTAGAGCAGCTGAACTTTATATGTGGTTAATCAGAATCAATTTAAGTAATATAAGCTATGTGCCGACTACTAATTTACACGAGTTACATGTATTGAGAACATGTAAGAAAGTGAAGCTTAATGAAAAGGTTATTATTTGAATGTGGCCCAGATCTGGCATATCCTATGGCTTAGAAGTCTATTTCTGCCCCTTGAACTTACCTGATGTACTGTATATTGGCTCCTGACAAGCTATTCCCATTAAAGGTTTACTAGCTTCGCTTCAATGTTTCTAACATCATTTCTATCCAAACTGAGCTGGAGGCAGCACCTCGTCTCATTAGTGCAAGAAATATTCGAGGTATTTGGGGAATCATAACGGAAACACAGGAAAAAATTATTTTAGTGAAGCAGATTTTCTCACTATGCCTGAAACAATGATCTCAATCAATAGCAGAGAAAAATAAAAACATCAGTAATATATAATACACTGTAACTTCATTACTTGTTATGACTGACTGTGATTTGGAGCTCAACCTGCAAATACGCTAGTAAGTGGAGATTCTGGTAATGCCAGAGTTATCATCAGTAAATACAGTTCTCTCTGGGGATTAAAGGCTGTTAGCTGACAAAATGGAGCAACTTGCTTTATAGTTTCCCAATGCAAGGACTAGTGCTGGTTGTTATCTGGAATAATGTATTTAGTATAGACTAAAATGTTCTTACCCAATGAAACTATGCTTCTGATATATATTTATGTTTTAATGCTTCTCTAGCAGTGGTTTTCTATCATTACAGTTCATGATTAGAATTTCTTTGCTAGGTTCTACCTCCTGGAGTTGACAGATTAAAATAACAACATGACATGGCGATTGATATACTGTTGCCGCTTCACACTGCTTACCTTTGTAAGAGCCCCATATAATACTTAAGCAAGATGCAGGGGAAGACTATTATTGCTCATTTATAAAGCTCATTCTGTAGCCCTGCACAAACTACAATTACAGACACGGTAAAACTTACAGTATAAAGCCATTACAATATGAAAACAGGGGATAATAGGAAGGAGAGCCCTGTCCTTGTGAGCTTACAGACTAAAGGATGGGGTGGAAACATTGGTGGAGGGATCACAATTGGTGCAGTGAGTTATGCACCATGCACCCTTTTTTATGTTTTTAGGTGTTTCTTAAAGTGGACCAACACCCAGGATTTTGACTATCCTGGGTCTTGGTCCACTTCCCCGGGGCACTCCGATCGGGGTTGCCCCCCTATGTGAAACCTCCCAGGTCAGGAGGAAAAACTCACCCCGCTCCTACAGCGCATGCGTGGCCGCTCGTCCAATCAGAGCCACTGTGGTATGTGCGTCAATGAGACGTCTTACCACAGTAGCTCCGAGCACACTGGCAGCCGCATCTCGTGCTTCCCTCTAACAGGGAGCGCGCCTGCACCAGCCGTTCACAAATGGCCGGCGTGGGCACGCATCCTTCTAGAGAGAAGCGCAAGATGCGGCCGCGGCCCTCGCATGTGCCATTGGATCGGGATCCAGGTAAGGGGGGATTTCACACAGTGGGGCATCCCAATTTTGGATGCCCTGCAGGGAGGGATCGGATAGGCCCCGGAATCTTATAGTTTCCTGGGCCGTTCTGGCTGGGTGTTGGTCCACTTTAAGCCAAGTTATATTCTTGTCTGAAGAGGTTAGTTTTGAGGACACTTTTAAAAGCTGAGTGTTGGAGAGTGATGAATTAAATTTCGGAGCACATTCCCAAAAAATTATTTTTGGAAGAAAATTAAATGTGGGATTGCGAGGAGGTGAATAAAGAGGAGGACAGGAGAATGTCAGAGGCAAAGCGGAGGTTACGTCTGGTTTGGCATCGCTGGCATAGAGATGCAATGTAGAAAGGGACCTTCGCTTTGTAGTTTGGTGTTAGTATTTTAACTTGAAGGCAGCCAGTGAACAGACTGACAGTGGGGAGCAGCACTGGAGAAGCAAGAGGAGAGGTGGATGAGTCAAACAGCAAACTTCTATAAAAGCAGAGAGACTATAGGTATTTCTAGGGAGTTTGAAGGCACCTTGAGATGCCTAGTATCCTTTTTTGTGAAGGAAGTGCTGCCACAATTAAGGTAACAATTGCATTTCACTGCTGTTCTTAACTTTAACATTCCAAACATTCTGGTACACCAGAGCATTTTTAAAATAGAGGATCTGAGTTAAAATTTATGGAAGTTGCAATATTAGGCTGGATTCAAAGCTGGGCGAGATTGCAACCTGTCCCAGTTTTTGCAGAGAATAACCCATTCTCGTGCATCTTCCCCTCCTTCTCGATTCAGCAATTTTACTAGGGCTAGTTGGCTTTTTTTTATCATTTCAGCGTATAGTAAAAAAATCAAAACAATTGCTGGCTGTCATTTTCATGGTTTTTATCACTGACGCTGACAGCTATGCAGTAAACTGTCATGCAATCTCGTATAAAAGTGAGAATTCTCTTACAGATTTCTTGTATGCTTCTTTCACATGCGGGATGATCTTGCATGCGTCCCTGTATCATTCGGAAAGACAAGAATTCCCGCTCAAGAGCTGCCCCTCGCACGGAGCCAGGGTTTTTCTCACCTGGCTCTGAATCAAGCCTATTGTGTGGGACCACACAGCCAGTAAATCCAATATGATAGTTTGGGGAGAGCAATCTTGGAATATAACCAAAGCCCTTAAAGGTGTCATACCAGTGAACAAGCATGCGTACTACTGAAATAAAATACATTAAAATCATGACATTTAGGTGCACTGATTCTGTTGACTGTATTACCTTTACAAAAATTGAGCGAATGAGTAGAAAAGCATTTATATGCTTTAACAAAAAGATGGGTACTCAACGTGACTACCCTGATGCTCATAGCACCGGGCCACTGTAATGGGCCAGCCTTGCTTCCTGTGCTTCTGGAATGCAGCCTCAACTGTCATCAAGTGGATGTAGCCTGCAGTTCCATTCACTGTGTTATGGAGGGCTTACCAGATGTAGCCCTGTTGCAACTGATGCCCTGAGAATTCACATTCATGTGTCAAAAATCAAAGGTTTGAATTGCTTTGGCAGATTTTCACCGCATTCAGACTCCCCTCTTCCCCGTTCAATGGCGCCTGCATGGGCTCCCGTCCAATCAGAGCCGCTCACTGAAGTGACGTAATTCAGCGAGCAGACCTGATTAAAGTGAATGGGAAGCTATAGTGGCCACATCCCCTGCCGCCCTGCTCTTGCGTCCCAGCGTAACTGAATGGCTGGGCGGAAGTGCACGCACAGCCCCGAGGATGCAGACGCTCTGGCTCCCCATTGTAAACAATCAGAGCCGCCTTGCTGAATTAAGTCAATTTAGCAGGTGTCTCTGATTGAACGACAGCCCGTACTTACGCCGTTGGAACATGGAAAGGTGAGTGATTACTGGGGAGGTTTCACACAGCAGTGCATCCCGATTCTTTTAGATTCCAGGCTGGCTGCTGGTAGGTTTTGTTTAGCTTTAAGCCTAAATGATATCCGTGCATAGCCAGCCCTTCCAAATGACTTCGGTTTGTATAATAATCATTATAAGTAGTGTAATTTAGGATATAAAAAGCTACACATCCATCAGTAAAAATAGCAAACGTTATTCTGAAGGCTATGAACCAGGATCCTAGAACTAGCAGGGATAGCCAGACCCCGAGGGGGTGGCTATAATAATTCATTTTTTTAAATACCACTGTGACCCTCTAAGCCAAAGTAGAATCTTGATAATTCTATAGCTTGTTCTTTCTTGTGAGCAATATGGTACCATTTGTTTTTTTTTTAAACTACTGTATCTATTAGGACGCATGCAAAATGACAAAATGTATTGTTTATATGTTATGTAGCTCTCAGTTGGTTTTGAAGTTGGTAACCACATTTGTTATTCACATGAAACTCGCTCTAATGCATTCAGTAATTCTGTCTGAACAGCAGATATTATTCTACTTAGCTGGATTAATCTTAAACTTACCATTCATTCTTTACACCAACCCTCATAAAAAAAGGAAAAACTGAGCTTCATGGTGTTCTACTCTGAATAAAAAAAAAAAGTCTGCATGGTAGAGCATTTAAAAACCTGTGTTGAATAGTATTTCGTTTTCAGCCATCTGTGTTTAAAAGAATAAAGGAGATTCATTATGACTTATATTTTATTCACAGGGAGCGGCTTTAGTACGTATGCTGGCCAATTTTATGGGACATAAAGTATTTCAGCGAGGGTTACAGGTAAGTGATTTTCTTTTACTTATGTTATTATACGTGTTTACTTTACATAAAAATTATTGATATATATATATATATATATTTATATATATATATATATATATATATATATATATATATGTGTATATAGATTATTGTAGTCTCACAACAAGAAAAAAAAAATGCTAAAATGTGAAAGCCCACTTTCCATTGCATTTTTGAAAGTGTATGTTTTCTTGTGTACAATAATGATATCCTCGAGGTGCTGAGCTTATATAGTATTTTTTTTTGGGTTCTTATGCTGGGAAATGTGTGTTTAATCTGCAATTTGATGCTATTGCAAAGTGTAGAGCAAGTCTGTACTCTTAAGAACTACAGGAAGAAATCTGCTGCCGCTGGGCATAGGTAAGGCTAGTTGAGCCACCTCACCTAAGCAGTGGCCATAGCAGCAGCATTCGTTGTGTACAGGGCTCACTTCTATTTTCTTATAGATCTAGGTGTATTGACAGACATCAACAGACAGCAGGCATTGAAAACTGCTTCCTTAAAACACACATCTGCCAGCATAAGAAAAAGGAATACCCAGCTCAGCATCTTGAAAGCATCCTTTTGATATCTGTATACACACTTTGAAAAATGCTATTGAAAGTGGACTTTTCCTTTTAATTTCCATAATGTCATGCTTTACTCACAATACAAAAACGCCATACTCGGCTTTCATCCCCCCCGCAGGCTGTCACTGCTAGTCTAATACTTTCAAACTTAGCGGATAGCCCTATGTCAGTCAGGGCTAGCCGCTGTGCGGTGTGCGCCACTCCTTCCTCCTCCGCTGCATCATCTAATGACACCACTGTGCTATTGAAGATGATGCTTTGCGTCACAGGAACTATGGGGGTTATTTAAGAAGGGATAGCGCCAGGTAGTGCCTCGTAGCGGGAGACAGCATCTGGTGATCGCCGGCGCTGAACGCAAAACCACATTTATGAAAGCGAATCTGGTGAGTGCCTCTAACATCGCCATGCAGCGTCCGATGTATTATTACAGGCGGCTCAGTGTATAGCGCCGGTGCTCTAGCTTCCAGAGCGCCAGGTATTACCTTTCGCTCAGTTTTGCTTTCCCATACATTTCAATGGACGTTCATTTGCTTGTGTTTAAACAGCGTGTTTGACATTTTTTTATTATTTTTTTTGCTCAAATCATTGTGTCACCTCTCCTGGCTGCAAACAAAACATTTTTAGAAACTTTTTATATTTTTATGCAGAATTGTCATTACAGGTCTGGCACTAAAGTGTTAATGTCCCAGTGTTAAAACAATGTCATTCCATGTGTTTTGTTACTGGTGTATATGTGTTTAAAAACAGACTTTAATCACACAGCATCTGCCGCTCTGTGCTACAGCGACCAGATTTAGAGCGCCAACGCTGCGTGTGTGTCCTTTTTTGATAGGTATGGTGTGGAGCGCTGAAAGTCGGTCACACTGAGCTGGCACTACCTTTCGCTCCCTGCAGCTCTGTACTGTTGTTAGAGCGCCCCACACATATCACATTCATCAATGCAGCCCAGGTTAATACAGCGACCGAGGTGCTATGTTACAGCGCCTGATACATGTTTACATTGTCTACTAGCAGTTGCTCTAAACGGCGCTATACAGATGCTCATCTGCCGATACCGGGCGTGAGTAATGAATCAGCCTCCATCTCACACCCCTCTCTATTCACTGCCATAGTTCCTGTGACATGCTGCATTGTCTCCAATAGCACATCGGTGTCATGAGACAATGCAGCGGAGGAGGAAAGAGTGGCGCACGACGGGATTCTCAGATCAGGCTATCCGGTCATTTTGGAAGAACCGGACCAGCAGCGATAGCCTGCTGCAGAATGAAAGGTGAGTATAGTGTTTTTATTTTGTGAGTAAAGCATGACTTTCATTTTAATTCTTTTGGTGAGATATATAATGTGATGGTAAACCAGCCAGCCCTCAACTGTTACCCTTTGGTGTGAAGGAATTGCATTATCTATATGGCTTATTATACTGTACATTTAAGCACTTGTTAGTTAACATTTCAGATAGTGGCCAATGTATTCATTTCCTAACTTAGCGGGGGATTAGATAAATGATATGCTTCTTACACCCAACTGTGTCTTGCTATCTTTGCTTTGTAAAGTTATCATGTCAGAACAAGTGTTTTCTGTTAATCTTTAGAGACAAGGACAATGGCCCCTTATAATTTATATACTTTCCTTTAGTATTGTAGAAGAAGAGCCTATTTTTTCATTATTTTGTAACAACGTTTCATAACTAACAAATCTACCTTAACCAATATAAAGACAAACAAAAAATGTTAAAAATAAACAAAAACGATGAAAGTCATTTATTTTCTTGAAATCTGTTTTGGTGAAATGATTTTACAGGCAGCCTTGGATGATGAATTATTTATAATGCAGTATGCTACTTAGAAATGTCCCTTAAAGTAAATTGATGTTCACCTGAAATACAATTATGCTAAGACAGAGAGAGCAATCAATCTTACCTGCTCTCCCTTAGCTTTTCATTTTGAATTTTAAATAAACTACATTTGGGATCAGGTCACATCGGAGAACCCTTGCTTTATCCCTTAAATTCACTGGAATGATAAAATAAACAAAATAAAGTTTGTGGTTTTGTCAGCTGTGCCACAGGCCTGATCAAAATTAAGCTAGTCTGGCTCAGTAATATCATTTTAATATGATTTACTAAGGCTATTTTTGAACTGCTATTGGTAATCCCCTAGAATAAATTACAGCAATTGCTATATAAATCTGCATATTAGCTGTATTCAAAGGGGGGCAGAAGCAATAAGAATCTCTGATAAAGTCCAATTAAGGTTTTTATGGACACATAGTTTAAGAGCTTAATTCTTTTGTTATATTACAGTAAAGCCCATACAATACGATTGTCTCCCTGGCCAAAAAAGGTTACAAATACAAATTAAAACTTTTATATTCTATAATGTTCTAGTTCACTCTAGCCCACAGTTTGTGTTGCACTGGCTAGAAAAGAAAGGACTGTGAAAATAGTACCTTATCAACACCGGGTAATTAAGTGGGCTGTGTATACCACAGTGCATATGTTGTTAAGCATGGCTATTGTAATACCTTATGTGCAAGCAGATGCTGGGTTAAGTCTGAATGTATTTAAAAGGCAAATCTAACTTTATTATTAAAGTAATTTTAGAAGTATAAAAACACTGTTTTTATCTTAGAGGTGACATTTATTTTACCGATATTTAAAGCATGGGAAAGGTTGCTTGTCAATTCACTTAAACATTATAATCAACATGTAGTGATATATGTCTGTACGGTGCAAAGCAAATATGTAACTGAGGAAAGTCAATGTAAAATTTGAAACCCTGCAGTTTCACGTAAACTTGCCTCATTCCTCAATACCTTGATGAATGTGCGGCTCTCGTAAAACTATTTTTTTTTAGTTTGGAGGAAGGTTATGACCTTCTAAAAAATACTTTCCATTTGTATCATGTAGAGACTAGAAGGTGCTGACAAGATCTGATGATGTCACACAGGTGTTTATAAACCTCATCACTACTGCTTAGTCACTAAATACAAGCAACACATTTAAATATCTGCATTATGAAATGAATTTGGTATTAAGCCTTCCCCATTGGAATCTAAAGATTTCTCTAAAATGGGATTTAATGGGAGTAGGTATTTAGTTACTGTTGTTAAGAATGCCTTTCAGATATTCTGAACATGTAGGGAGATTGAAAGAAAGATACAGGAAAGAACGTAGAGATGATTATAGATTTTAGTAGAATGCCCTTAACATTCTATCCAATACTCATTGAGGGAGTACAGGTAGAGAGAGTGGACAGGACACATTTACTTGAAAAGACACGTTTCGGCTATGGAAGATAAAAAGAACAGCTGAGGCAATTCTCAGGACTCTGCTTCAAAAGCTGGAAAGAATCAAATCAAGGGCGTAGTATAGCTGGGGATACATCTCTTCCAGTGCTCTACCATCATGCCATTACTACAAATTTCTAGCTATAAAGTTTATAATAAAGAATTATATTATGACAGGTTCTCAGCAGTAATAAGAGTAATTTGTACGGAATCTTCCAGCCCAATGATGTCCCTAAGATTTTGGCTGCCTGGGTTAGGTTGCACATAGACTTATTTTTAGGCAGGGGTACTTTAGTATGAGAGTATGGAGAAAAGAGTCATATTATTTGTAATTACTATGGCCAAGGTTATGCTTTTGTGCAGGGGAATACATACAGTAGCTCACAAAAAGGAGGACACCCGTCACAATTCTGTAAATATTTTATAATATCCTTTTATGGGACAACATTGAAGGTATGACACTTTGATACAATGTAAAGTAAGCCAATTAACAGCTTGTATAACAGTGTAAACTTGGTGTGCCCTCAAAATATTTTGTGGTGGCCTCCATTTTTTCAGCACTGCCTAACTCTCTGAAATTTACTAGAGCTTCACAGGTTGCCATTGTTCTTCCACTACTGATTGCATTACGGAGCTGGTGGATGTCAGAGACCTTGCACTCCGCCATCTTCTGTTTAAAGACGCACCAGAGACGCTCAATTGGGGTTTAGTCTGGAGATATGCTTGGCCAATCCAGCACTTTTACCCTCAGTTAGTTTAGCAAAGCAGTGGTTGTCTTGGAAGTATGTTTAGGGTTGTTATTATGTTGGAATGCTGCTTAAGTATATTTCACAGAAGATGGCAGCATTTTGGGTTCTCTTGATGAACTGTAGCTCCCCACAGATGGCAGCACTCTAGCAGTCTGAAACAATGACACTCTCACCACCATACTTACTGTAGAAAAGACACTTGTATACTCCTCACCTGGTTGCCGCCACACACGATTGACCCCATCTGAACAAATATGTTTATCTTGGTCTCATCATACCACAGGACAGGTTTCAGTCCATGTTTTTAATCTGCTTGCAAGCTTCCTTCTAGAACGACAGCCATGCAGGCCAGTATGATGGAGTGTGAGGCATATGGTCTCGGCCCTGATAGGCTGAACCCCCCCCCCCCCCATTTTAACCTCTGCATCACATGCTGAGCACATGTACTCAACTTCTTTGGTTGACCATGGTGAGGCTTATTTTGAGGGGAACCTGTCTTGTTGAACCACTGCTCTTGGCCACCATGCTGCAGCTCAATTTCAGAGTGTTGGTATAAGAGGAGAAATATGTTTAATTAATATTTGCAGCACAAGCAACCTCACCTATTTCTATTAGAAATTAATATTATAAACATCACCAATACTAATAATCATATCAGCCCAACTACCATTAATCTGATACAAACCAATGGTTGCTAAGGCTATCCTCACACATCCAGTGAAAAGAAGTTGTTACTTAAGATGTTATTACTTTGTGAACTTAGGAAAAAAATAATTGGGGTGATTAGGTGAATATTTGACTATATGATCACAACCATAAATACCATGTTTGAAAAAAGTCAACAAGGTCAATACAGAAATGTTCATCATTCCTACTATAAAGCATGGGTGTTGATGTTTTGAGGGTATATGAGCTACAATGGTGCACGACAAATCGAAAATGTGCATGCGTCTGCCAGAAGCTGGGCATGGGATACACTTAGACTTCCCAACATGACAACAAATTGTAACCGCTACAACAACAAAAGTTAGGGGTCTTGGGTGTTCAGGAATAATATTGTGCCGCTATGGAGAGATCCCAACCATACATTTCAGGAGAGACAAATTCAGCTTAAAGGAATTAAATAGTATTAGGAGCTAAGGGTATGCAACCTTTTTTACTATTTTGTGGTGCCTTAAAGTTAGAGAAAAAAATCAGAAAATTCATTTTTTCTCATCACTCATGTTTTCCTTGGTACACATTTTACTAATTTTGTCATGGTATATATTTTTTATGAGCATTTGACATGTAGATATCTTAACAGAGAAATATAGTTAAATTCCAAACCCACCAGTGATTAAACCATTTTCTGAACGTAAGTGGGTAGCTGACATACTGTACACATTAGAGATTAACGCAATTTAATAAAAAGGTTTTTAAACCATATGGATTAAGGTGATACTATCACAAACAATAAGGATGCTGTAGAAACAGTTGCTACAGAGATATAGCTTATGTTTGAAACTAAATGCAAAACCCTGCTAAATGAAATGAATTTCTAGTAGCTTTTTTTGCCTTTTCCTTTACAGAATGTTAGCTATTTTAATGAAAGGTATATAGTCTGCAGCTTTCGTACATTAGATTGAAATGGTTAAGAGATGTGCTTTACAAGGCTCTCCATAGCATTCTATATCATTTGTTATGTTGAAATAGGAAAACAATTGGGAAGTAGCAAAATCGTTGCTGTATAAGAAAGATAGGTGAAGATTTGTTGTTCTTTGGGACTTTCTCCTTTAGTGCTACACTGTAACCACAGAATGTAATAAATATCATCACTACTGATTGCGGAGGAGGATAAATGTCTGCAGTCATTTTAAACATCAGTCACTTACTTGGACTCTGTTCACTACCCTTTATGGTCTTGAAATATAACAGGCAAATATATGGCCACAATGGGGATAGCTTGTGTCTGTTACAGCAATAACAAGCAATTTGCTTCAAGCTGGCCAGTTTTGAAACTAATTTCAAAGTGTATCATCAAATGCATACTCTGAGCAATATGTTGCTATTAATACTGGTCAGTATGCCAAAAAGAACGGGCATTTAATATAGGTCTGGTAGAAGATATTTTCTGAGTGCTTTTATTCTCCATTTGTTAAAAGTGTTGACCAGTCAAACTTTATTGATAGGAGCAATCATGGCCTACTGAGGGCACTAGGTGCGATCTTGTAACTGGAGGGTTGCAGGTTTGATTGGCAGCCGGGACACAACTGAACTGCTCCCCGGGCACCACTAATAGGACAGCTCAACACAATGGGAATGTGTCTGCTGACTGCTTGTGTTTGTCTCACTGCACAAATGGCTTAAATGGGGAGGAAGTACCCCCATGTGTGCGTAAGCATACGATGGTAATATATGCACAAAAATAAAGAAAAACCTTAGTCAATTACCTGGCAATTAACCATATGCAGTGTCAGTGCCATGTTGTCTCTTTGCTTCGGATACCGATAGTAAGAGGAATTTATTTGTACACCTTGCTGCCTCCAGCACCTCCCCCCAGATACTGATCACAAATTGAAACCTGAGGCTTGTGTCAGGTTGACAACCCCTATTAGTGGCAGACTAGAATATCGCCCCAGCTCACTCCAATGCAATGCCCACATCATGCTTGCCTCCTAAAGCTCTGCCACACCATATAGAGATAGACCACACAGAGGACAACACAGCACAAGGTTTGCTCTGGCAATATAGGTTTGATTTGAAAAGGGGAAAAAAAGAACATTGCCATGTGTTCTTTAAACACTGGGAATACATTTGAGTGAGCCTATACAATTACTTTAAGTTTAAAGCAGACCAACAGTGGAACTCCTTCTATCCCTCACAGAATACTGTAGTTCTGGTGCCACAGAGTCTTGGGAGGTCATCAGTTTCACCACCCAAACACTTTATCAACAGGGCCACTACTCTGTATTTATTGGGTGACAAAACTGTCACTTATTATCTCCAAGCCTTGGCAAGTGAAGAAGACCTGAGGAACCTTGAACCGCAAGTGCCCTTCCTCTGGAGTTGGAGAAATAGCCAGGACCCGTTCTTTTTTTTTCTAAACCCTCCTTAAAGCGTAGGGGACGAAGAGAGGGGGTTATGCAAATTGTGACCAAGGGGTTTCTTTAATATGCTGTGCAAAACTTGGAAAGCCTAAATCTTTTGAACATTTTAAAGGTCTATCAATTTTCTGTTTTCGGCAGGGCTCTTGTGCAATACCAATTCCATGCTGACTTTATACTAACACCTATAATTAGATAGAATTACAAAATAAGTGTCCGTCTTTGCTATTGTTAACCCCTTTGGGTGTGTCTTAAAATTTTACAAATTATCAAGCCAAATGGGCAGCATTAAGATAGCAAATCTGCATGTGTTCGTTTCAATACCTTTAACATAGCGGTTTAACTGTAATTACATTCAACTATTGTGCTAAAGTCATTTTAAAAATCTGTAGGCATTTGAGCCAATGGAGATAATATGGGTTTGAAGGTTTAGCGAGTTGGCTTAGCTCAATAACAATTGATTAGTTTCTTTCTTCTCTCTAAAGTCGGACAAAATCTATGGATTTTCCATAATCTTGTAATTCTTCTCTTGACTAAACCAGATTTAGAATAAATTGGTCTTCACTAGAAAATATCACAACAAAAATGTTTGGTCAGTTAATGCATGTATGTGTGTGCACTCCAACTGTTACACAGCAAATAAGCTTCAATTTAGAAATCCTCAGAGCTTAGAAATGTAAGTAGAACCAAAAAAGAATGATTCAGCTTCTAAGTGACCCCACTGAGGACCTAAAATATATATTGCAGCATCATCAGTCGCTAACAAATACTGTGCAATGTCCTTTTTCTTAAAAAATACTGTGTGATAATTTGAAAATAGAAGTAACATTAAATTAAAATATCTATAATACTATATCTTCAGATATTTGTGAGATAAAGTAAAATAATGAAATTGAAGCAGACCTTTGTACAGGTTAAAAACACCCTCCCTTTCTAATTCCATTCACTAACACTTACTGAATCCCTAATAGAAACAAAAATACCCATAAATTAGTTTCAGTGACTGTTACATTGCACATATATATTGTGTTTGATTATGAAGTACTGGGTACAGATTTGTTATATTTCAGTGACGTTATTATTGTATTTTAAAGTGGGCCTCCAGTCAAAAATTATTGTTGTTCCGCTGACCCTGCAGTGGTGGGCATTCCCACCAGCAACAAGGTGCCAGTGACTGTGCAGCAGTACTTACCCACTTTTGCGTTATTTGCTGATGGCTTGCTACCCCCCCCCATGACTGCTGGCGATCAATGCGGCTTGCTCAATGGGTTTTCACAGTTCTGTATGTAGGATGATTACAATTTAGGGGTTCAGTGGCCTGCCAGTCATTGTTGAAGTCTGTTTTAGTGTGGACCAAATCCCATGGAACCCGGAGACTAAAAGAGTCCAGGAGGGAATACCCCTGGGATCCCCCACAGCCTTGGTTAACCCTTTAAGTGCCAGCCTACCTGGAGTTTTTGTCACCCTTTGTTGCCAGACCATTTTGCACTATTCTGCGCTCCCCGTGTTCAAATGTGATTTTTGAAGGGATTTCCAGGGATTTCCCAGGAAAATGATATATTGTTTTTTTCAGCATAGTCTGGGCTTTAACATGAAATGTCTTGTTTGTAATTTTTTAAGTGTATTCTCAATATTTTTGGGTGAAATATGTAAAAAAAAATCAGTTTTTTACAATTTGTAGTGTTTTTTGTAATAAAAAATGTAAGTTTGTTAAAAAAAAATCTTATTGTGTGTGAAATCCCAATTTCTCCTGGTTACAGCGGTACCACATATGTATAGGTAGACACCCTTTCCTGCCCAGGAGACTCCCCCAAACTGAAACAGCGCTTTAGGGGATTTTCAGATAAAATACAACTATGCTATGCAATATGCGCACCTTGCAGTTTTTCCAGAAAAACAACCCTTTACATTTGAAATACCTCCAACAAACTATATATTCTCTGGAAGTACACACCTCAAGCTTTCTAGGTGTACCAGGCTTGTTGATGTGGCCACAGTTTTCTGGAAGTAATCCCTCAATGTATTCTTTGGTTGCAAAGAGTTTCCCTAAAAAAAGGATAAAAAAGCAGAATCAAAGCCACATTTTTCTAAAAAAACTATATACAAACAAGAAAAAACAAGTTTAATCTGAAAAAGCAACATCCTCCGAACAGAACGATACCCAACATGCATAGCTACTGTCAAGGGAAGAGTTGCCAAACACCCCAAAGTAAAGCATGTGCGTAACGGTAATTTTACTTGAAAATTTCAGTTCTGCAGACAAAGTGCACACCTTGCGATTTTTCAACCAAAACAACCCTTTACATCACAATGATGTCACATTGCCCCGCCCCAGGGGGCAGGGCTAGCAGACCCGATCCAGTAGGTGGGGGGGAGGGCGATTTCTGGCCTCTCCTTGCCACGTAGGAGGCTGGGGGGCGATCAGAGCCCCCCCCCAGTGAAGAGGAGACCCGTCGGGAGGCAGTGCGGCCACAGGTAAGTAAATGTCATTTTTAATTTTTTTTTCTTTTACAGTGGCGCTATTCCGGGGGCTCTTCTGGAGCCATCCGAGCCCCCATGGGGGATCGGATGTCACCAAATTAAAGAGGAGACCCGGTCGGATCCAACGAGGGGTTAGGTAAGTATTTTACTTTTATATTTTTTTTACTGTGGGGGTTTAAAGTCAGCAACGTGAGTCTCACGTAGCTGGCACTTAAGTGGAGTAGAGGCAGCTGCGTGAGACTCACGTAGCTGGCACTAGAAGGGTTAATATATAATAATTCACGTGTCATTTTACCACCCTCCCTCCCCCCTAGATGCAGATAATTTAGTTTCTTGTGTTCTTACAAAACATCTTTAAATCTAAGGAAGTACAATATATACAGTGTGTGTGTGTGTGCTTATAATGCCTGGCAGGGGGCATGCCATTCATCTCAAAACCATGAACAGACCCTAATGGCTAGATCTGAGCATTTGCATGTCCTGGCAATTGAAAAAGATGCTCAGAATGATGACCTGGAGCAGAATGATGACCTGGAGCATAAAAAATTTTAAATCTAAGGAAGTACAATATATACAGTGTGTGTGTGTGTGCTTATAATGCCTGGCAGGGGGCATGCCATTCATCTCAAAACCATGAACAGACCCTAATGGCTAGATCTGAGCATTTGCATGTCCTGGCAATTGAAAAAGATGCTCAGAATGATGACCTGGAGCAGAATGATGACCTGGAGCATAAGGAGTTTATTTTCATGTCTCTACCCACTGACTTGGAACGATTAGTAATTCTTTTGATATGAATAATGCAACTACTTCTTGTTTCCTGTAAACCCCTTTTACTAGTAGGTCTTTCTGTCTCATTTGACCAACTTTATGAACCCCAGCAAGGTTCCCTCCACTTAAAATGGCATGCTGCTCTTGTCTCAACAAACATGTCATTGAAAATTGTTTGCTATGGTTGTTTGAAACCTTTGTTCACGGTGGATCTAGGCGGTGTTTATTTTGCCTTTATTTTTATTCAGTAATTATGTTTGGTTTCATGCCAGTCACCAAGCCGACTTCATCAACGTATGTTCATAAGTTTGTATTTAAATGTTAGGACAAGAAATTGATAATGGAAGAAAAAAAGCAAAAGATATATGCTTATCCCTGTGTCTGCTGACATGGTGGCATCTATGTTTTGGTCTCTGACTTATACAAGATATATATAATATATTGCGTATACAATAATGCGGGCATCTCTACCAATGCACGGACATGTTAAACTCCCTTTTTGTTGTTATTCTATGCAAAATTGCTGGGTATTTTACTAAAATGTGTATGACAAGAACCCAAATCGCAATATAGAAAGTTATAGATCATGAATATCTGACAAACAAGGAAGGTGTTGAGAAACTTTCCACCTTAACACCCAGGAAGGTGCAAAATGGCAAAACAGTCCTTTGTATGCAAATTGGATAATAAGTTGGAGAAGTTTGATAATTTCGTTAGTTATCCCAGCTGAGGTTTAACACTGCCAGTTTCTCTTTTTTAATAAAATGTTGCTTTAGAATAGTTGACAGTATTTTGTAAGGGAACATGGCTGAGGTTTATCTAAAAAAAAAAATAAAGACTACTGAAAATGAGTAAAATATATTACAAAATATGTTTAAACTAAATAGTTCAGATGGAGATGTTTCAGTAATTTAATGTGTTTCTTGAGTGAAATTTTATTTTGGCCTTTGTTAAGTAGCCTTGCTCTTTAGTACATGATGGTATTACCTTGTATCACTAATTTGTTTTTCTGTACTTCAGTAATATATTGGTGTTTACTTCCTGAATCCCCTGGGAATGTATGTGCTAGTTTGGCTTAGCAAATTGCCCAAGTGAATTTACCGTAATAGGGGACTTTATTGGAATAGCACCAAGCTTTTACCATGGAAATGAAAAGATAATTGAAGCTAGAGAGAACTACTTGTTGCTGGTATTTATTATAGGCAGATTAGACATGATGAATTTCTCTGTACCTGATCTCCTCTTAAATTCTCTCATTTTGTATTAACATCTGCTATTGATTTAAATACAGCAATGTGTCTCTGGGACTAGCAGTACAGTATTGACCAGGGGAGGGAGACTTTGCATTTCCAATAAATTACTTGTCTGCTGCTAACACCGCTTAGCATCTCCTGCGTGTATCAGAAACTGGAGCCTTTTATTATTTTGTAACTGAAAATATGGCTAAATGCATATTGGGATCATACATTTAAAATGGAAATTATATAACACTTCTGTTAAAGCAGACATTAAATGGAATGCTTCATGGCCACTTAAATGCATTTATACAACTGCAGTCATCCTTTGGGTTCATCAAACATGCTTTTCTGCTGCCTGCCTGTTTTCTCTAGTTCTTGCAAAGAAGTTCTTACTCCTAATGCATCTGCATTGCAGTAGACATCTTAGTTCACCCTCATATTTGTATTGCCCATACAACTGGAAGTCAAAGGGTGGGTCTTGCCAGATCAGTTTCCTACAATTCATTGTATTACTATAGGGAAAGATGGGCAGTAAACAATCATATGGATTTATGAATCCTTAATAGGTTTTTTCCAACATTTACATGACTATCACTTTTGGCTTCTGCCTTTTGGCATCAGTTCTGGGCAATCGTCTCTCATTCCCCATGAACATGACCTTCAGTCCTTTAATATAATTGGATGCATGCAGCCATTGCCTTCTTCAAATCCCACCATGATTGTCTATGCCTTTAAAATGTATACAAAAAACTATTGGTGGATAAGCACAGCCTATGTAAAAATAGTAAATAAGGGGGTGCCAGAAAGACCGGTGCTAGCAAGGTTTAATCAATTGAACAACATAGAAGGGGCACTCTGGTATGTCCCATACAAGTACCAGGAATATTCCGCACTCACCCTTAAATGATTAATGCAAACCAGTATATAAAAAGAAATTATGCTAGTTTATTAAGTTCAACGTATGTTCATAAGTTTGTATTTAAATGTTAGGACAAGAAATTGATAATGGAAGAAAAAAGCAAAAGATATATGCTTATCCCTGTGTCTGCTGACATGGTGGCATCTATGTTTTGGTCTCTGACTTATACAAGATATATATAATATATTGCGTATACAATAATGCGGGCATCTCTACCAATGCACGGACATGTTAAACTCCCTTTTTGTTGTTATTCTATGCAAAATTGCTGGGTATTTTACTAAAATGTGTATGACAAGAACCCAAATCGCAATATAGAAAGTTATAGATCATGAATATCTGACAAACAAGGAAGGTGTTGAGAAACTTTCCACCTTAACACCCAGGAAGGTGCAAAATGGCAAAACAGTCCTTTGTATGCAAATTGGATAATAAGTTGGAGAAGTTTGATAATTTCGTTAGTTATCCCAGCTGAGGTTTAACACTGCCAGTTTCTCTTTTTTAATAAAATGTTGCTTTAGAATAGTTGACAGTATTTTGTAAGGGAACATGGCTGAGGTTTATCTAAAAAAAAAAATAAAGACTACAACAGTGGAACAACACAGAACCCAAACGGGCATAACATCATTAAAAAACATATACAAGACAATCTAAAAAAGGGGAAAGAGTGGGGGGAAACTTAGGCAAGGCAATGCTAGATAATCAATATATACAGGTTATATATAATTAATTACATGCCAAACAAATGAAAAAGGCATGGCATAATATCTTGTTATCACAAAGCCAGTAAGCATAGATTAAACCAGATGAGAGCCAAAGTGTGCTAAACAGTGTGAGACCGAGGAGTGATAAGAAACAGACACAGAATATGTGCAAAGAAAATGCCACAGTGTGCTAAATGTGTAAGGCAAGGTGCCAGAGAAAGGATGACAAGAGTGGCTATGAAGAGTAAAAAGAATATCTGGAATAACCAAATACTGACTGGCTAGTGAAAACACAATATAAATAAATGCAGTATAATGAATTATAAAGTAATGAGTACGTCACCGTGTATAACCATGCCTGCCAATCCCCCCCACACCAAGATCAAACGACCGCCGACGCGCTGCGTGGATACACCACTTCACCTGGACGGGACCAGATGCCTTTGTATGCCTTTAAAATTAACCAAACCTCAAAAACTATCTGTTTTAAAACTCTCCCCTTGGGCATCCAATTTGGAATGCGTCTACAGGTGTACTTCAGTGAAGCATGTCTCCTATTAGAAGAGCTGCAGATCCTGAACATGTGTGTACATGAGCAATGAACTGTCCCCCAATGGATGCAGCTCTAAACGTCAGTATATCTCTAATGAAGGGCTCACTGATGGTGTAAGGGAGAAGTTTAGGTCTGTTTAGTTTCCCTGTAAACCCATACCCACCCTAGCACATAGTTGCAAGAGGGACTATAGGTCCACCGTCAGGTGGCCACTTCTGAATCTTTTCAATGAAACCAGAAACTTTTTATCTAAAACCAAGCCCTGCTAGACCATAGCTCCTGCCATGGTGTCCTATGGAGCTGCTGGGGTTCCTGCAACTGTGTATTGTGTATTGCTAAATCTAGGCTGCAGCATGGATGGGATCCTGGGAAAAGAATCCTTGGTGCTTCAAGATGACCATGACTAGGATACAGTTGGTGAGGCGGTGTTTCAGTTTTGAGTGGATGCATGAGCAAATGTAAGAGCTGACAATGATTCAGTATATCATACATGCAGATTGGGCAAGTGAGATTTGGGGAGTTTTTCTCCAACTGTGCAAGGCTGTTGGTCGGTTTAATGATGACATTATAGTCAAAAGGAGTTTTTAAATACTGTACCTGTCTTAAAGAATCTGATAGTGATCTATGTGCCGATAGCAGAAAAAAGGCAATTTCCTTTTCTTCTATTTTCAATGATGCCCAGATAGTGTAACCAGTGTCCCTTTAATTTTAAACCTGCAAACTATGCTTCCATGTGCTTCCATAATTCAGCGACTTTGCTTTCTCTTCACTTTTGAATCACTTTCAGTCTTTTGAGAGATTATTCAGACTATTATTCAGATTATTCGGGGGGTTCAAAAATTCTTACTGCAGAAGTCATTAAACCTTGTATCTGATGTTTCATTTGGGGAAAACATTTGTTATATTTGTTGTGATGAGCTACTAAGATGTTCTTGTTTAATTTTTTCCAAATATAAGCATATTTTAAATAAATCTAATTGTCAATGGGGGATGTTGAATATTTAAACAAGTTTAACTAGAATAGAGAGTTATTAGAAAAAAAATTGTTATCCTTATGGAAATTAATGTATGTTTTTATGTATGTGAATGTGATCTTCACTGTCAAAGTTTGTAAATACAATTATTCATTGTTAGTTATATAATTTGCAATCATTCATTAACCCAAAAAATGATTTTGAAAAAGAAGGTACACGCCAAGCTGTTTCTTTACTACTTCTTTTTTTTTTTTGAACTTTTAAACTAATTTGTCATCATATAAAAAGCTTGTTTTTTAATAAGAACTGGTCAAACTAATCATATGTGGTAATTACTGACCTAGTACACATATTTTTCCAATCAAAGTTAATGAACTGTTGTTAGGACACTTGGGGACCCACTGAAGTAACTGTAAGTTGAGAAAGCTTGAGCACTTGTTGAGAAAGGTCTGTTTACAAAGTGCTAAAGGTATGCCTGTTTAAATGCATGAAGCACAAAAAACAATGTTGTATACTGCTGAATTGGGGTAGCTGCAGGGTCCTCATTCATAAAATAATTTAAGTCTGTGATAGTTCCTGAAGTGACATGATCTTGCCAGTACAGTAGATGCACATGGGGCAGAACAGCAATCAATATGATAATAGAAGTTAGCTGGGATATGAAATTAAAGCGAGGTGTGATAAGTTTTGCTAATTACCTATTTTCTGTAGTAAATAAATCCAAGGCACTACCAAAAATGTCTAAGTAAACGTAATTGTGTGACCATAATTTCTAGTATCATTCCATTTACACACTTATGTTTCCTGCTTTAGGCATTATCACCCCCCTGTTTCTAATAAATGCTATCTTTATATTCAAGGAATTGATTTAGAATTTGCCTGGGTGGGTTTCTCACATGGAACTGTGCAATATCAGTGGTTATAATTGTAAGAATTTGATTGCTGATTTGATCTGCAGAGCAGATTCAATTATGGAAGTGTTCAAGAGTTTTTTTTTTCTGTTTCACTAACAATGTAATTACTGTGTGGGTGTAATATACCACCATGTATGTAATGTTGCAATTTCTTATCGAAACTATATTTAGATTTACCTGATCCATCTATGTGCTTATTCATGATATTCCAAATTTACATCACTATGCCTTCACTGGCAAAAAGTGCACTATTATTGTTTGTTTCATTGAAAAGTAGCATTTCATTGTTTACCTAGAGGTGGGTTCAGCACCTGGTGTAAAAATAGCTTTGCTATATTATGTTTCACTTAAAGTGGACCAACACCCAGGGGTGATCGGCCCGGGAATCTATAAGATTCCCGGGCCGATCACCTCCCTCACCGCGGGACATCCAAGATCGGAATGTCACGCGGGGTGAAACCCCCCAGAAAACCCCCAAACTCCTTACCTGATCCGCCGCCGCCTCCCGCGCGCCCCTCTAGACGAGCGCGCGCCCGCGCCGGCCGTCTGTGAATGGCCGACGCGGGCGCGCGCACGCCAAAAGTGACGCGCGGGAGGCGGCAGCGGACGCGCTGTCCTGGACGCCGCTGACACCCGCTTGGACGTCGGCGGGGATTGGACGGCGCGGTCACGTGGGAGCGGGGAGAGGTGAGTTTTTGGGGGTTTCTGGGGGGTTTCAGAGAGTGGGACACCCCTGATCCGGGTGCCCCGCTGAAGTGGACCAAAACCCAGGATAGTCAAAATCCTGGGTGTTGGTCCACTTTAACATGCACATTTTACTCCAAAATGCATTGACTGAACCTGGTGCTGAATCTACCCCCCCCCATATGGTTGCATGGGATTATTCGCAGTAGTGATCACTATCTGCCTGTTCAGTAATATTGGCTGATAACAAAACAGTCCATCCTGTAACTTTATCAACTGCCTGATGAATCAAAGCGAATTGTTCAATTACAAAAAGGCAGCTAGGTTTGTGCCGTTTATGTTTTTACGATAATTGAAAAAACAAAAATAAATAAAATCCTACACCAGGCATGTGGAGACACCAGCTTTCTCATACCTGTTTTTAACATGTTTTCACATTAATATACAGAATTACTTATTTATACATTGGTGTCTATGATTTGGGTTGATTATTTAATTATGTATGTATGTGCACGTTTGCGGTCACGAGATTGAAGCACAATAACTGGAAGAATAGTTGTAATTGCTTTTTATTGGTTGTCAGAATTGTTGAAGATCTAGGATGCTACTCGTGTGCCCATGAGACTTCCTGTGAGGGTACTTTTAAGTCTTTTTCTGACCTCTAGTTAACCCTGCTGTTAATGCAGTTCTTTTAGGAATACTTCATATATCCAAACCTATTAAATCATATGTTTCGCTCTTTTGGAACCTACTGATGTGGGATTTTATCTCGATCCACAGAAAGGTTAAAACTGAAAACCGTCCCTAAACTAGAGCTAATTGAGATAACATTAGATGAAATGCCACTGTAGTGTATGCATATAAATTGTTACATATATCTAGTTGATATAGATAGCAACAGTTACTACTTAAAAAAAAAACACAGACAGACACAGAACCCAAAGGCTTGATCAAATCAAATTGGATCCAACAAAAATCAATGCATGTGTATAAGCCTTAAGCTCTATTTAAGCACATTCTAAACAGCAAAACAACAAAGGCTGTAATAATTATGAGGGCAAGTACAACAAATTACTACAGCAAACCTTGTTTATATTGACTAGTTACATTCCAGTCAAGAACTTCCAAAAGATCTTCTGAAAAAAAGCTTTTATGTCTTGTGGGCTAATGACTCTTTACTATTGATTTTCTTAATATTCAGGCAAATTAAATACAAAGGAAAAAGATGAGACAAGATAAAGGACAAAGACAAATACCACAATGTTAGTCTGCCTAGGGACATAGGTAATAGTCTTAATCAAAGAGAAAATGTCCTAAATTAGTAGACAAACTGTATGCATTGCCCAATTCCAATTAGTAGGTGAATGTCTTACTACAGTCTAATCAATATCATTGTATAATTGGTTCTAATTGGCAGATTAACTGCTAAAACAAATCACTGACATCAATTTCTCCAGTATAAAAGGTGTGAAGTAGACCCCAGTAAACATTTTTTACATATTGAGCAGTATTTCAGATTTAAAAACTAGAAAGGTCTTTCAAACAAATGTTGAGAGTATGTTTTACTGGATGCTGGACGCTTTATAATTTTGATCAATATGTATAGTGAAATTAGATTTACACACACACACACACACACACACACACACACACACACACACACACACACATTTTGACATCTTGCAGGTGAAATATAGCAAACAGACCATTCCTGGGCTGTGCTCAGCACTTGTAGGCTACCTCTGTGGCTGTAAAGGTAGAAGCTGTTGAGTCCTGCATACTCATCTGTCTCTACTCCGTGTGCACCCATCAAACCTAATGTTTGTTTTGCTTTCATGTGTGGAGCATTTGACTTTGCCTTCAGACTTTCATGACTTTTGGATTTCTTTAGATTGAGGCTCAGATGTCACAGGGTAGCTTATATACTGTTCCACAGAAGCAGGGGTGAGCATTTAAAGGAGCAGTATCGCACATTTTTCTTGGTGACATATTTAAATAGTACTTTGAATGTAAAAGTGTTGGAGTAAGAATTACAAATGTAGAAAAAAATGATGTGTGTGTTGAGCAGCTGGAGACTAATAGCTCATGTTTATGTCTTCTGAGTGTCGGAGCCCGACACTCTGGCCTGTTCCATGCTGAGGAGAGGGGTGAAATAATGTATCAAAGTATCAGCTGTTCAGTGCTGGCAGACGTCCAGCATCAGATAACAACACTGCAACATTGCCTGGCCAGAACTTATATATCTAAAACAGAGAGAAAAGCTCTAGAAGTCATTTAGCTGATTTTGACAGTTTTCCCTTCATGTTGGCTCTGCTGCAGAATCTTTCAGTTTACCATTTTCTCTTTCATATTCTTATTTTTCATTTTTCCATATGATCTTTCTTTCAGCTTTGTGTGTTTTGAGCAAAGCCCAACCCAGGATTTTCACTAGCTGGAGTTTTGTTTTGTGCCCCTAGGGGCATCCTGTTTTGGGATGCCCTGATATGTGAAATCCCCAAGTTCGCCTGTGAAAACGTACCTTTCCCTGTCCCACAGCGCATGCGCGGGCTCTCATCCAATCAGCTCTGTTTGCACGCAGATGGGGAGCCTGAGCAGTAACCTTCCTCGCCGCCCGGCCTGTCTAAATGACTATCTGCGTGAGAGCGCCAGAAAAATGGGGGGATCTGTGGTTATCCAGAGGTTGTTTCACACAGTGGGCATCCTGATTTAGAATGCCCAAGGGGCAAGGTCAATGGCCGGGTCTTATAGACTTCAGGGTCGGCAACTCAGGGTTTTGTTCCACTTTAATACCTTTAGATTTTCCTGCACAGTTATTCAAAGAAGAATTTCAGTCGTTTTCAGTCAGTTTACCACTGATTACAGTGTCAGCCTCTGAGGTAAAGTGTTGCTAGCAGACCAGTGGGCTAAATGAAGCAGCTCACTACCCAGCAGATCCCCCTATTCAGCAAATGGACTGAGCCATTGTAATTATACAATTTAAAAGAGAGGCATATATTTTTTCCTTTTTCTATCTGTTATCTGTTATAAGCTATCGTGTGGCTATTTAATTATTTATCTTTTTTAATGCAAATTTCGCGATACTTCTCCTTTAAGTACAAAGTAGACTTTATGGATAAAGGTATTTGGACAATTGCACAATACACCTACTCCTGTTTTCTTGAAATCCAGTGGTAATCCACAGGTATTAATAACTGGCCCTGAAACAGCTTCCACTCTTCTGTGAAACTTTTCTACAAGATAATATTTCCCCAAGAAATTTGAGTTCATCCAAATGGAACTTTTAAGGAACTCACTCAAAAAATAAAGAAAATAAGCTAACCCTGTCACTGTTCCAGTGCCAGTCGTCGCAGCATCCAACTGCCCTGACTGGGCATCTAAAAACTGGGATCCCTGCCACGGGGAGAGGCTTTTATACTGTGATTGAGCTGTGATGTCACAGCTCACTCACAGTATGAATAGCCCCTCCCTGTAGTGGGGAGCCCAGCTGTTAGAAACTGGAGAGATCTCATACTGTCAGTGACAGCAGCAGTGGATCGGCATAGGACTCAGCGGTAGATTGGTGCGGGGCACAGCAGCAGACTATGAGTTGGATTTTTGCTGAGACCATCAATGGATTAGAGGTATAATTTACTTTTTCTATGTCCTTTTTTACATTTAAATTTGTCAACCGGTCCTTGAGACCCCTATACCTACCAAGGCAGGAGAGGATTCCAGTAAGCGGGTGACTTGACATAACCTATTGCCCCATTAACTGCATCCCCAAGCACAGGGGGAGCACAGAAGAGCCCACAGTCTGTGGGCTATATGGGCTGATAGCATTGGTCTATAAGCACTCATAGCTGGTGCCCCTGCTGGTTTTGTTGGATAGAGGTGACCCCACAACATTTTTTTTAATTTTTAAGGGTTTAACCCATGAAAATTGAAACAAAAAGTGTGGAGTTCTCCTCTCCTTGAGTGGGGGACCCTATGTTTTTAAGTGTTAACTATTAAATATTTTACTATAGTTCTACCCATCAGTTAAGATAATTAATTACGTAGACTTTAGGCTTTATTCATCAAGGGATAGCTCCAGGTAGTGCCTTGTAAGCGACAGGTAGCGGCAGGTAGCGCCAGATGAACACCGGCCGCAGCACGCAATACCACATTTATGAAAGCGAATCTGGTGAGCACCTCTTACAGCCACATGTAGCGACTGATTCATCATCACAGACAGCTCAGCGGATTCTGGCGGCGCTCAAAGCGCCAGGTGTTACCTGTCGCTACCTGTCACTCTCCCATATATTTCAATGTACATTACTTTTCTTCTCTTTAAACAGGATTTTCTTTTATTATTTTTTTTTTGTATCAAATCATTGTGTCACCTCTCCTGGCCTATTTAAATATATTTTTGAAAACATTTTTTATTTTTTATTTTTTTATGCAGGATTGTCATTACAGCTCTGGTATTAAAGTGTTAATGTCACAATGTAATAACAATGTAATTCCATATGTTTTTGCTTTGTTACTAGTGGATATGTGTTCAAAAATGTACTTTAATCACACAGCTTCTGGCACTCTGAGCTACAGCAACAGCGCCGGTGCTGTGTGAGACTGTTTTTTTGATGAATATGGTTTGAGTCACTCACACTAACCAATCGCTACAGTTCGCTCCCATATAGCTCTGTACTGGTGTTATAGCGACTCTCATATCAAATTCATCAATGCCGGCAATGTTACTACAGCGACTGAGGTGCTCTGTAATAGCGACTCACGGCCGATCAGAGCGACCACTAGCGGTCACTCTTAGCGCCGCAGTACAGACGCTCATCTGCTATTACTTGGCGCTAGTAATGAATCAGCCTGTTTGTTTACTAAGTTATTTAACCCTCTTGTACCTAATTTCTAACTAATTGCAATTTTTTAGGCATACACGTTTTATTTAGTATGGTACTTTTATAGTTGTGCTGTTGAATTCCCTTATTGGATATGTGTAGATTCCTTTATGGCCATCTGTCATTACTTCAGTGTCATGAAGAAGCATTAATGCAGGTAGTGACAAAAATAACAACGAACAGTGATCAGTCAAGGGAAAAATTGACAGTGGAAAGAAAAACTTGAATTCACCAGGGGGACAATAAAGAATCAAAATTCTTAAACCGATATGAAGGTTTATGACGTTTACTGCTCAGTAAAACCTTGCTTATTTAATATACAGCTGTTGCACTGCATTGTTTTAAAAGAAACATATGACAATTGTCAGCAAATAACTTATTTCATACCTTTCATAGTTTAGTGTTACAAGTATTTCTGCTTCAGAATATTGTTAAAATAGGTTGAACACCCAAAAGGCAATTTTTGCATTTGTTTCACTAATGTTTTATATTTATATGTAAAAACCAATAAAACCACACATTTTTGTTGTACTTCATATCTGTCAGTATTAGTAACATATTCAAAGGATCATAGGCACAGATTAAATTCCAAAACTTCCATGGACAATAATTGTGGCCTCTGAAGACGTCTTCAGGTCAGCAAATGCCAGATACTCAAAATTAAGCATCAACCATGCCACACATTTTTTGTCCAAATTTGTCCAAATTACTTAGGAACTACAAAGAGCATTCTTTCAAGACACACATACAAACCATCCAAGTACTCCTGCCTCCTGCTAGATATACTTGTTTTTTAGCTTTATCAAGTACCCTAAATTTCATGTAGTTTGGACCTTCGCATAAGAGGTGTGTGTAAATAAATTTGTATTCTACTAGCATTTTCCTTACATTAACCCTTTCATTCACCCCTTACATTCTCTGAAAAAATTCACTGCTAGCTTCCAGCAGCAGGAATACGCAATCACACAATCAACAAATGTGACTAAATGTGTCTAAAAAACAGCACATATTTAAACCTCCTAGTATTTCTGCTTTAATTTTATCAAATGTGGCCCCATCTTCTAGGAAACTGTATAAATGTCCGTATTTTCTCTGGAATAAGTCAGACCAGGTTTGGATATAGTAGGAGAAGACACAATGTGTGTGATTTTTGCAGTTTATAATTCCCTTGTGGCCATTTGGTCATCTTTAATAGCCCATACAAATCTAGACTCTATTACCTACAAAGTCAGTAAAAGCAAGCCACAGTAACGCCACATATTCTCAGCAACATTAAATTGTATGCATAGTGTTGATGCATTTTAAACCCTGGCAGGCATTAATTATGGAATCAAATAAACCCTAAAAAAAAATAAAATTAACCCTTATATACATACCACATTACAGTTCCCACGACTGCCCCATCAGCAACCTTTATAGCCTAGCCAAAATCCACCTATATTATACCCCACCCCACCAAGCTAGGAGGTGAAGCACTACTGGGACCAACACATACTGCATGGATGATCAATTGCTAAAAGCATAAGGGGGGGCACGATCATAGCACAGAACCATGTGCGAGGGAGGCCCATTCACCGGGGAGAAATGGAAGGTGAACTCCTTCATCCCCTGCCATCCAGATGGGCCACTCCCAATCCTCACATGCCAATGAGAATAGAGGAGGTGGAATAGATGAAAAGGATAACAGTTGAATCCCTATCCATCTACTCCCACTTAAAGTACACAGCAATAAAAGAGACAGGTTGGCATGTCCATCCTTGGCATCTGGCAGAGGAAACTTATTTTTTGTATTGTTGGTGCTGTTGGTACCCATGGGGTTCTGTTAAATAGATTTCTGTCTCCTAATATTTCCAATGGTCTCTCAGTCTTCAAAAGTATTTTCATTTGATCCTGAATCAGGATGCCCTTAGGTCAGGGAATTGCCTATCCTTGTAATCTTTTAGACAAAAGGGCTGGGCATAACACGTCTTTAAAATACATTGAAATTACCTCTATTTTTTTACACCACTTATTTCTAGGAGAACGTGTAGATAATTGTTCATCAACTTAATCATTTATGGTAATCAGTGTACAGTTGTTTTTGTAGCTTTGATTTAGTTACAAAAATTCCCCTTAATATAGGACTTCTGATATTGTGTCCACCCAATACATACACCCATATGTTCTTTCAAGTTTTCATCTCACAGCAAGAGTTTTATCAGATTTGATCTTCAAGATCACAAAATTCTTTTTTTTTCTTGTAACAAAGACTTATTTGACTTAAATGTAATTTCAACTAGAGTAGTGGGAATTAATTATATATGTTTAGGGTTTTGCACTCTGGATAACAGCTTTAGCTTTCTATAAAAAAAACAGTGGGCTGTTTTTATTAATGATAGTGTACATCTTCCTACTGCATCTCTGAAGCACAGTTTTCACAGATCTATTCCTCGTATTAAACAGTGGGAGCTGTTCCAGCATCTTGTTTTTTTAACTTCAGATTATATCAGTCAGCTTGATGAATACTGCTGTGCACTGGGTAGTTTGATTGATTCTCTACAGTACAGACCAACTATTGTACCCAACATGTGTTTCACTATGACAGCTTCTTCCAGGGGCACTGCAGGCCATTCTTTATTGTATGTCTTATTTATAGTCTGCCTGATAACAAAAAAGATTATTTTATACCTTATAGGAACTCCAAAATGAGTACTGGGAAGCTTGAGCACAAATACACCTGATTTATGTGTCCTAATTCTTTTAAATGTCATTATTGTAATTGAACTGGCTCTAATAATTTAGATATATGTTGTTAACCCCTGGTCTTTCGTTAACGATGTTTTCCATTGGTACTAAAAGCACGTAGTTTAAACTAGCATCCTAACAATTTCATGATAATAGATAATACACTCTAACATGAGTTAGTTTAAAGGAAATCTACAGATGTAGCCACCCTTACTGTTTCCAATGTCCTAACACAATTGGTTATGTGAAACTGGTGAAGATATCTTATCTGGCTATTGCGTTGAAATGTAATACCTTGGCATTTTAAGGTTGCTATTCAGTGTTGCCAACACCAGGAGGAGCATGACACCATGGCCTATCTTAACTATAACAGACATACTCGCCTCAATTCAGTAACAAGTTAAACAAAATTTCCTGATACGAAAAATGCACTTTAGCTGAAAAAAATCATAAGAATTTCACTGTTACGGAATTACCACCTAGGAAGACAATGAAAGGCAATGGCACTTTTTACTACAGTGTAAAAAGGTGTAAAATGTTTCTTACTTTTTTGGCTTAAAAAGTACCATTGATTTTCATTGTCTTCCTAGCTGGTGATTCGGCAACAGGAGAACACCTTCACCTCATTATTTTTTCTTGACATCTCATTGGAGAACACTTCCTTGATCATCACTAACTCACAGGCAGTGGCATAACTAAATGTGATGGGGGCCTGGTGCGAACATTAAAGGGGCCCTTTCGGGGCGTGGTCACGTTATGGCCGTGTGAGGACGCGTTCCTGGGAGCTCCGCGCCTAAAGTCGGCAGTTATATTGCATTTCCCATTAGCTGGAGCCTATTGGATCCATGTACAAATGCGTGGTGTCCCGAGGCAGTGCTTCTGTAGCTGGCGGGGAAGATGGCGACACGTCATCGCCCCGTGAGAGGGGGGGAGAGACATCTCCTGTGGCTGCTGCTGCAGAGCCGAAGACGGCGGCGGAGGAGGCGGCAGTGGATCCGCCGGCAGTGAAGGATGGTCAGCGGCCGCTGCCTGAGCCTCGTGGAGCGGCGGGCGGGCCGCCCGATGCCGCTGTCAGAGGCGGTGCTCATCTGAAGGCAGGCGGGGCAGGTGGAGAGGCTCCCCAGCCCTTTCAAGCTGCCCATGGGGTCGTACTGTTGAACACCAACACTGCACTCCCGTACAACAGTTATCACATAGCACATGTGGGGGAACTCACAGATGATCCGCCCTCCCCAATGCAGCCTGGGCAGAATAACATCACGGTTACTGAGCAGGAGCAGCCTTCCCCCGGGTGTTTGTCGTTCTCCGGCCCCGGATCTTCCAATTGGCCACAATCTGCCCTGCTTGACAGGCCATTCAGCCCCCAGATAAATGCCACCCCAGCACCTGGAGGCGATCGGGATCGATGGGTGGCTGCTGGCAACTGGTTCCAGCCACCGAGCCCCGGTGGGCCCCTTACGCGCGTGATAGCCCAGGTTCACCCGCACCCGGCCTACTTGGAGAATCCCAACAACGTGGATCGCTGATGATTAGTGCATCACACTGCACCCCAGCTGAGGGCAATGGGAGCCCCGCAGTTCTGATGGACGAGAGGGGGGGAGCAACCACAGCAGTGGCCACTATGCATTGTGCGGCCGCGCACTTGGAGCCTATGTCACCGGTCTCTCGGCCGGGGACCAGCAATGCGGACGCCGGAGCGGCCTCTTATCGTGGGGCTATGTGGGGGGTGGGCACTCCCCCGCACCCCGGGTCGGGGCCATCGACGAGTCAGAATCATCAGCTTCCAGATCCGCATTCACCCGGGTGCTGGCCCGGCCCACCTGCATCCCCTGCCACCGTGGCTCCCGATCAGATCCCCACGGCACAATACAATCTGGAGTTCCTTCTGAAGTTTTTACCCTCAAGAAAGGACTTTGAAAATTACACTAATAGAATGGAGTCCCTGTTTAGTCCCTGTTTAGAAGGGATCTTGAGGAAGTAACAAAGTCCGTGTCAGAGGTCGCTGATAGGGTTCAGACCCTGGAACAGGAACAAACAACCACAGTCCAGCGCATAGAAGCCCTTGAAAGAGCGAACGCAGCCTTGCAACAAGCTCAGAACGACTCAACTCAACACTCCGTCAGAATGATGATCCACCTGGACGATATGGAAAACCGGGGACGGAGGAATAATATTCGAATTAGAGGGCTTCCGGAGACACCAGAAAACAGCAAGTTGGAGGAAATAGCCAACCACCTTTGCAATGAGCTCCTGGGGCGGAGGCGAGATGAGCACATTGAAATTGATAGAATTCACAGAGCACCTGGGCGGAACCCGCCTGACCCATCTAGACCGAGAGACATCGTATGCCGTGTCCATTATTACAGAGTCAAGGAGGCGATCATGCGGAGAGCTTGGGAGAATGGGCCTTCAAACTACCGTGGTGCCAGGGACCCTCCAAATGAGGCGGATCCTTAAACCCCTGTTGGAAAAGATCAAAGACGCGGGTGCCACCTATAGATGGGCCCACCCATTTCATCTGGTGGTATCGAGACAGAACAGGTCCTTTGTGTTGCGCTCCCCTTCCCAGATTCCGGAACTTTTTGGTTTCTTGGATCCTCTGGCTTTTCCCATCGAGAATTGGTTATCACCAAGTTTAGGCGTTGAGGAAGTCGGGCCCAGGCGCCCAAGACGCGAAGATGGTCGGCCGCGCAGCCCAAGCAGGGCGTACGACCGACGGGGCAGACGTCGGATTCAATAGATCCAACAGACTCAATGGAATTGGTGGTTCTGGACCGGCCCCCTGTTTCTGGGGTCCTGGCGTTGTAAAGTGCCCGCGCTTGATTCTTGCCTCCTTCTATTGAACTGTGGGCCACCTGCCTTGTTCTAGGAAATCCCTGTGACTTCTGTGGACTCCGGATCCCTTTTCTCATGCTTTGGGCTCCCATCGTTCTGGCCCCCGATTCACGTTGGCCTCCTGGGTGATCCGGACTCGTGGCTGCCTAGCGATTGGGGGCCCTGGCGGGGGTGGGGGATGTCCCTAGACCCAGGTCCAAGTTTCAGGTTATGTTATGGTTATGTTTACCCCCTGGGTACGATGTGCCACGGTTATGTTATGTTAATCTGTTTCACCAGTTGTTCTTGTAGGGTCTCGGCCGGCCTGCCCCGGTCTGGGCTGGGCTGGTGGTGGCCTTCGTGGCTCGTCCGCATTTTGGGGTGCCCTGTGGGGCTCTCCCCTGCCTGGACCGTGGGCGGGGTGGACCAGACCAAGTGCTATCACGGGCACTAGCCTTGACAGGCCCTTACCTAAGCCGGGCCCTTCGTTGCTCTCGTTGTTTTCTTGTGATTCTGGTGCCAGGCTTGATGGGTCACTGGGCCTGGGCCCTGGTGGTCTTTGCCCTTGCTGGTTGCTCTTGCTGCCGTGCGGGGCAGGAACCAGGACCAACGTCCATTGTTAATGCTAATGGGTACAGTTCCATTTTGTACAGAAAGCGCATTTCCCACTCCATGGTCGTAGCTTTCCAACCCCCGACTTAGGCCAATCTTCTCCCTCCTGCAACGAGGAGAGAGACAAGCGTAATTTGTTACACTTAGTTAAATCCCCTGTTATATTTTTCTGCTACCCATCCACCCACCTGGTTATACCTAACCCCCCCATTTACCCCTCCCTAAACCTTATCCCCGTTCTACCACAGCTTAGGAAGGGCCTATACTATCTACCTCAAAATTACGGAAGTGATTGTCTGCTCCTTCAATGTAAAGGGGTTCAACAACAAAGGTCTTCTATGATCTCCATAAACAAAAGGTTAAAATAGCGCTGTTTCAAGAGACACACTTCAGGGCGGACCATATCCCCGCAATTGGCAATAGATTTTACTCATCTTGGTTCCATTGCCCTAATCCTGACTCTAAGACCAAAGGGGTATTGGTGGCTCTCCATAAATCACTACCGCACGAAATAGTGGGAACCAAGGTTGACCCTCTGGGTTGGTTCCTCTTCATAAAGATGAAACTTTTTAATAAAATGTATACCGTGGCGAATGTTTATGCCCCTAATCTAGACCAGGTTGATTTCTGTATCAAGACGCTCAAGCTCCTGGAGGACTTCGCTGAAGGAATAATCATCATGGGTGGTGACTTTAATATCCCCCTCAATCCTTCCATTGACACCTAATCTGGGAGGTCAGTGCTTTCATTGAACAAACTCAACAAGTTACGGAGGTCCCTGGCGGACCTCCAGCTGATTGACACTTGGAGGGTATTGAATGGCGCCAAAAGAGATTACTAATTTTTCTTGCATGCAGCCAATTCCTATAGTAGAATCGATTATCTGATGCTCAGTCACCATGCCATGGATTGGGACCCCAGAGCGTGGATAGGCCCGATTTTGTGGTCTGACCACGCCCCAGTTTTCGTTTCACTCTGCCTTCCTGGTCCTGCCCCCCCGGGATGGTCATGGCGCCTAAATGATAACCTACTCAGCGACTTGGTCTGCTCCTCTGTGATAGAGAAAGCAATTGAGCACTTCCTTGAGGACCACAAAGACGACCCAACCCCACTGCCTTGCCAATGGGAAGCCCTGAAGTGTGTTCTCAGAGGGGAGTTTATTAGACATGGCGCTAGGCTTAAACGGGAGAGAGCTTCGCTCATAACCCAGACGCGAGATCTGGTCCTCTCTCTGGAGAAGGAACACAAAAATAATCTCACCAATGCCAAACTTCTGGAACTCCAGGATGCTAGGGAAAAGCTCCAAAAGTTATTTAATCGGTCATACGGTTCAGAGACAAAGGGAAGGCCATGTTTTACGAATCGGCTAATAAGTGTGGTTGCTTACTAGCCAGAACGTTGCATCCTAGATCAACAGCAACGTACATCCAGGCCCTACATAGACGGGACGGCACTCTAGCTCAAACTCCTTCAAGTATAGCGGACACTTTTAGGAGCTTCTACGCCTCTCTGTATAATCTCCACAATCCCCCCGACTCTACTTCTGGGGCGGGGGCGTCCCCAGAGGAGATAGCTGCTTATATTGAGAGCACCCCATTGCCCACCATTTCTGTTGAGGAGATTGAGGTCCTAGAAAAACCATTCTCGGAGCAGGAAGTGGCTAAGGCGATTAAAGAGTCTCCGTCGGGTAAAAGCCTGGGCCCTGACGGCTACTCGCCCAAATTCTATAAACACTTTGGACCTCGCATAATCCCTCTGTTAACAAAAACCTTTAATGCCATAGGGGACTGTTGCTCCTTCCCTAAACAGACACTTGAGGTGACAATTGCGGTCATCCCCAAACCGGGTAAAGATACTGCCCTGTGTGGGAATTATAGGCCGGTTTCCTTAATTAACATCGACCTTAAACTCTATGCCAAGGTTATTGCTCTTCGGTTGCAACCTTCTCTCCCGGCGCTGGTCCATTTAGACCAGGTGGGGTTTGTCCCGGGGAGGGAGGCCAGGGACAACACCAACAAGCTTCTTGACTTGATATCGTATGCTAGCACCACCGGGGTACCTGCGTGCCTCCTCTCCTGTGATGCGGAGAAGGCATTTGACTAGATTGGGAATTTATGAGGGCTTCTCTCAGGCAGATTGGTGTTGGGCCTGGCCTCCTTTCTAAAATTATGGCTTTATATGCCTGCCCCTCGGCCAGGGTTAGAGCTAATGGGCTTCTCTCAGCTCCCTTCTCTATCAGTAATGGCACACGCCAGGAATGTCCGTTGTCCCCCCTGCTCTACGTTCTTACTATGGAGCATTTAGCCATAGCCATCCGGAATAACCAGATATTAAAGGGATTCAAATAGCGGGCCATCAATATAAGACATCCTTATTTGCGGATGATCTGCTGCCTCACTTGACATCCGTACACACTTCCTTTCCGTCGGTGTTGAGGGAATTCCAACGGTTCGGCCAGGTGAGTAACTTTAAGGTCAACTACTCGAAATCAGAAGCCCTCAACATTTCACTCCCAGACCGGGAGGTTAAGTGATTAGAGAGTAGTTTCCCCTTTAAATGGAGAGCCAGTGCTATCAAGTACCTGGGCGTGCAAATTCCAGCTGACCTCTCTAAATTATATGAGCTAAATTATGCCCCGCTCCTTAGCAAAATACTAGCAGATCTTAACTCATACTCTAAGAGGCCAGTCTCGTGGTTCGGGAGAATCAACAGTTTAAAGATGGACACCCTCCCAAAACTCTTATATATATTTCAGACAATCCCAATAAGAATTCCGTCCAGATTCTTTTGCAAGCTGAAATCGGCATTCTCTAAGTTTGTTTGGGGGGTCGCCAAACCGAGAGTGAGACTCTCCACCCTCTCCAGACACAAAATGAGGGGGGGAGCAGGCCTACCAGATTTGAAACTCTACCATACGGCCGCAGTGCTGTAGCGGATAGTTGATTGGAAACATAGAGCAGGTGACAAACTATGGGTGCAGCTCGAGAAATCGCTATCCCCATTCAATCCCACTGCATTGGCATGGGCTGCACCCCTTCCCGGACACCAGAGGGAGTCTATGCCCTTCCTGGCGAGGCAACTCTTGGAGACCTGGGACCCGCTGCAATGTAAACTTGGATTGGTACGCAGACCTGGCCCACTTACCCCATTATTTGATAACCTGGCATTTGAACCGGGATTACAGGCCAAGAACTTTCTCATTTGGAGCGCCTCTGACAATACATCAATTGGTCACATAGTGAACTCTGGGGAGGTACCTTCGCTGGCGGATCTGAGAGAGAAGGCGGGGGGTAGACACATATCGTGGCTTCTTCATAGACAGCTACTTACATTTATAAAGGCCAATAACTTTATTGCCCTGTCTCGAAGCCCCCCCACAGAGCTAGAATCCCTAGTTAGCCAGAAAGACCCTCCAACCCGAGTAATATCATCCCTTTACTCACTTCTGAATAGAACAACTCAATCCTCTCCACCAAATTATATAGGTAAATGGGAAAAGGAACTGGGGACGCATTTTTCAGAGAACGACCTTACTAAAATATACGTGAGCACTCACGGCTCGTCCCTAGCAGGCTCGGTTCAGGAAAGGAGCTACAAAGTACTTGTCAGATGGTACAGATGCCCGGTTGACATTCATCGATTTGCAGCATCGCAATCTGATAAGTGCTGGAGATGCCAGAGGGAAGTGGGTAATACGACACATATTTGGTGGAGTTGTCCGACTATCAAAGCTCTCTGGGACCGGATCTTCACTATCTACGAAGAGGTCACTGGGTCCAGGGTTGAAAACACACCACAGGTGGCGCTCCTCTCACTTGTCCCTGGGCCAATATCTGGGATAAAAAAAGGTATCCTGAGATACTTTATAGCAGCCATGAAAGCCACTATCCCTAGGCGGTGGAAGATGCAGGTGCCCCCCACATTGATGGATTAGATTCAAGAGTTAGAGGCAATCCGCATCATGGAGGAGCTAGCCGCAGTAAACAGAGACACCACAGAGCAATTTCTGTTAACCTGGACATGCTGGATATTCTATCGGGACACACATCTCCCTGCTTTGCTCCAACCTGGTGCCCAGTGAAACAGATAGCCTAGGATGAATGTGGAGAATATGTCCGTTAATAATCACTCACCTTTTGGTTAACAGCTTCCACTGGCCCTTCCTTCCTTCCCTTAATTTCCCCACTTCCCTTCCCTTCCTTCCTTAACCTCCCTTTCTACCTTCCCTTCCCTCCCACTGTCGCTTCCTCAGCCTCCATCCGCAATACCCTCAAGCCACCAGTTTCATACTCTCCTCTGGAATTCTGATGGGCCCACCTTCTGGAACAATTTGTGCATCAGAACATGTCTTTATAATCAAGGGTCAACATAGATCATCAGTTCTGGAGGAGAGTGGGTTCACCATTGTTATCGCTGTTACTGGTACCATTATTGATATTGGCCTGAGTATCGTTATCTCAATATGCATAGTATTTCCTTAATTTTTTTTTTTTTTTACCCCCTTGTATTCCCCCCCCCCCCTTTTTTTTTTCTTTTGTTTTATTCATTGAAAATCAATAACGTCTGATTATACTAAAGGGTCCCTTTCATAACTCATACATTTTTTTCTGTCTTTTAAACAAGTTTGATACAACTAGACAACTAAATACTGAAGCAGCAGAGACCAATAGTGCTTCCTTTCTCTAAATGATGCCAAGTGAGCACAAATATGATAAAGTGGAGGAATAATAATGATGGGGCTCCCTGCCTCCCTGGGTGCCGGTGTGGTCGCACTCCCTACCCCTGCAAATTGGGATATCCCAGGGACAAGGAGCAAAAGTGGACTCGTCACCAGGAACGTAACTATACTGGTTACAGGTCCGTTTTAATTTTTTAAATTTTTTAAATTTTTTCCCATATTTTCACTATCTGCAATCTGTTGCCCTTGTCAACGTACACCAAGTCTGTACATCAAGAGATTGTTCAAATAATCATTACAAAATAATAAATAGTACCAAATACATGTTGGACGGCCAGACGCTGAGAAAGTGCTAGTGCCTTTAATAAGACGTGCAAAAATTAAATTGCAATAGTGCATGTCAAGAAAATAAGGCTATTAGATGCCCATCTAAAGTACAAAGACCAAAACATGGACCTCGATTCAACAAACTCTGTAACAAGAAATGAGGTTTTTTTTTAGAATAAAATACTGCATTTTTTAGCTTTTTCACATTTTTGTGATTCGACAAACGCGCTTCCACACCCAGCCATTTAGTTAAGCTGGGAGCGGGAATGTGTAGCACACCTCAGGGAGCCTGGGATGCCGGATTTTGCTTCAAAACAGCGCTTTAGGTCACACATTAGTATGTATAGCACGCTTTAAAGTGGACCAAAACCCATCTTGGTGGGCTCTGGAATCTATAAAACCCCAGGACCACTTGATTTTGCCTCCCCAGGCATCCTGATTTGGGATGCCCCGCTGTGCGAAACTCCCGAAAAACCCCAGTGAAACCAGATTCTATCTCAATCCAGTGGCCCATGTGCAGGCGGAATTTGGGATGCCAACAGCCCCAAAAGTCTTTTAAAGTGGTTGACTCTTGAGTCTAAAAGATCCCAGGGCCAGCTGCTGGCCTTCCCCCGGACTTCCTGAATTGGGATACCATGCTATGTGAAACCCCTTCGGTTACTTGTATTCACTCTTTCCTCCCCTTGGTCTAATAGCATATGCATGGTCTCTCATTCATTCAGAGCTAGGCTCTCGTCCAATTAGAATTTTATGCTGTGCATACTAATGCTAGAACTATAGCGCTGTTTTGAGGAGGTAAGCGGCCGCTCACGGCTGAGGTGTGCTATGCGTTCCAGCTCCAAGCTTATCAAAATGGCTGAGCGTGGGAACGTGGCCCGTAAGTGGTGTGAGAGCCCTGGAAAGGTGAGTGAATTGGGGCGATCTTGGGGGCTCAAAAAGCAGGAGCAACACACCCCCTCTAGTTTACATGACTCCTGAGGTGTGTGATCACCGTATTACCCGATTTCACTTATCTCTTCCCTTGCTGCATCACAGTGGTGTGGCCGGATCCCCAGCTCACCTCAATCTGAGACGCATACCCGCACTGATGCATGTTCGCTAGATTCAGATCTCCTTTCTGCTCTGAGCTCAGAAAGTAAAGGACATTTGAATTGAACAAATGCTGCTGATTGGCTGAGGGGACCACCTGGGAGCCAGGAAAAGGTGAGTTTTGGGGTAATACACACAGCGATACCCCACCATAGAGGAAAAAAGTGCAATTTTGGTGGGTTTGTTCTTCTTTCAAAGTACCAATAACCATGATTTTGACCATTGCTAATTTTGGTCCACTTTCCCAGGGCATCCCAATTTCTGAAACCCTAGACCACCCCAAAACCATTGAGCTAGGCAGGGGGTGGGAGTGTGGTTCAGACTGCAGGGAGACTGGGGATGCGAACTCCCCTTCATCACTATGCCAGGCTCTGCTACAAACAGCTGAATGCATGCATAGCATACAGTGCTCATTGGATGAGAGTCCATGCATGCATGCACTGTGGGACTGGAGGAAATTTGAGTTCTTTGGGGAATTTTTGGTTCACTTTATTTTTTGTGTGGCAACATGATGTCCTGTGCTATAAAAAAAAAAAAAAATATATATATATATATATATATATATATATATATATATATATGTCTGTCCCCATCAAATGGAGCTGAGTATGTCTGCATATAGTGGACAAGGAACAGCTGTTTCCTGCGAAATTGTAGTAGTCGCAGCTGTTGCTTTGGTCCTTGTCCCTAAAGCATCCTGATTTGGTATGACCTGCTGTGGTAAACCCCCAAATCTCTAGTAAAACCTATCCGGTCCCCGATCCAACTGCACGGCAGTGCAGGCCTAATTTGGGATGCCCCAAAAAGGTTGAACAACACCAACACCCATAAGAGTCTTTTAAGGTGGCAGAAAACCCAGCCTGATCAGCCCTGGAATCTAAAAGATTTCAGGACCAGCTGCTGGCCTTCCCCCAGGGCTTTTCAAATGACTGATTGGGAGCACAAATGGCTTATCCCCACATCTTCTGCCTGGGCATGCGCTTCTGTCACAGCCATTCAGATGGGACTGGGATGGGAGCACATGTGCTGCTGAGGATGAGGTCGCTTGTGCTCCCACTAATCCCAATCAGAGCCCTTTGCTAAGTGACATAGATAGGCATGGCAAACTGCTCTGATTGGACAAGAGCCTGAACATGTGCTGTAGGGCCAGGCCAAGGTGAGTTTGTATGGGCGATCTGGGAAGGGGGGTTAACAGACCGGGAATCCCAAATCAGGATAGTCAAAATCCTGGATTATGTTCCCCTTTAAAAAATGTTTACTTTTTTGGGAAGCAGTTTTTACTACCTCCAATCTGTTGCTATTGGCAACTGTACACCACGATATGAAAGAAGTGAGAAGTGATCCCTGTACACAAAGAACATTGCTGCTAAGGCTGCTCCTGAGGTGAGGGAGCTCACTCAACCTTTCACATGCCCATCAGCAGTGTTCTGTGTGTGTACGAGTCACTGATTTCTTTTTGGTGTACAGTTTCCAATAGCAGCAGATTTTAGTAGTGAAAACTGCTTCTATTAAACACACATTTACTTACCTAAGAAAAGGAAAAAAAAAACAAGATGAGCTCAGCACCTTGGGAACACGATTTTTGGCACTTTCAGGTACCCCTGGGGCAACCCGAATTTGGATTCCCAACTGTGGGAACCTCCTGCGCAGGCCCACACAATAGGCCCATATTACTTTAACAGAAATGCCATGGGTGTCACTAGGAGCAGAGGGGTATCACCAGCAGAGAGGTCCAATAATAATCTAACAGAAATGTCTGGGTCGTCAGTGGGAGCAGAGGGGTGTCACCAGCACGGGAGCCCCATATATTTCTAAAAGAAATGCCATGGGTGTCACTGGAAGCAGAGGGGTGTCACCAGCACAGGAGCCCCATATCTATCTAACAGAAATGCCATGGGTGTCGATGGGAGCAGAGGGGTGTCACCAGCACGGGAGCCCCATATATTTCTAAAAGAAATGCCATGGGTGTCACTGGAAGCAGAGGGGTGTCACCAGCACAGGAGCCCCATATTTATCTAACAGAAATGCCATGGGTGTCGATGGGAGCAGAGGGGTGTCACCAGCACGGGAGCTCCATATTTATCTAACAGAAATGCTATGGGTGTCGATGGGAGCAGAGGGGTGTCACCAGCACGGGAGCCCCATATATTTCTAAAAGAAATGCCATGGGTGTCACTGGAAGCAGAGGGGTGTCACCAGCACGGGAGCTCCATATTTATCTAACAGAAATGCCATGGGTGTCGATGGGAGCAGAGGGGTGTCACCAGCATGGGAGCTCCATATTTATCTAACAGAAATGCCATGGGTGTCGATGGGAGCATAGGGGTGTCACCAGTACGGGAGCCCCATATATTTCTAAAAGAAATGCCATGGGTGTCACTGGAAGCAGAGGGGTGTCACCAGCACAGGAGCCCCATATTTATCTAACAGAAATGCCATGGGTGTCGATGGGAGCAGAGGGGTGTCACCAGCACAGGAGCTCCATATTTATCTAACAGAAATGCCATGGGTGTCGATGGGAGCAGAGGGGTGTCACCAGCATAGGAGCCCCATATTTATCTAACAGAAATGCCATGGGTGTCGATGGGAGCAGAGGGGTGTCACCAGCATGGGAGCTCCATATTTATCAAACAGAAATGCCATGGGTGTCGATGGGAGCAGAGGGGTGTCACCAGCATGGGAGCTCCATATTTATCTAACAGAAATGCCATGGGTGTCGATGGGAGCAGAGGGGTGTCACCAGCATGGGAGCCCCATATTTATCTAACAGAAATGCCATGGGTGTCGATGGGAGCAGAGGGGTGTCACCAGCACGGGAGCTCCATATTTATCTAACAGAAATGCCATGGGTGTTGATGGGAGCAGAGGGGTGTCACCAGCATGGGAGCCCCATATTTATCTAACAGAAATGCCATGGGTGTCGATGGGAGCAGAGGGGTGTCACCAGCATGGGAGCCCCATATTTATCTAACAGAAATGCCATGGGTGTCGATGGGAGCAGTGGGGTGTCACCAGCATGGGAGCTCCATATTTATCTAACAGAAATGCCATGGGTGTCGATGGGAGCAGAGGGGTATCAGCACGTGAGCCCCATATTTATCAAACAGAAATGCCATGGGTGTCGATGGGAGCAGAGGGGTATCACCAGCACGGGAGCCCCATATTTATCTAACAGAAATGCCATGGGTGTCGATGGGAGCAGTGGGGTGTCACCAGCATGGGAGCCCCATGTGACAGACTCTCTGCCCCTTTGGACTTTACACAGGTTCATTACTTTCCTTTTCTTAAGCATGTTACAGACTGCCAGTGTATTGATTGATTACGTCACAGACAATGGCATTGTTCGGATTGAGTGTATTACAGACGTCTATTGTATTGCTGATTGCGTCACCGGCAGAGTTGAGGGATTGTGTGCCCTGCTGCTATTGGTCGGTGTGTGTGTCATGCAATGGAGACTTGTGTATATAAGGCCTAGAGTGGCACTAATAAAGTCAGCTCATCTTCACCCTCAATACTGAGTTCTGTCTCTTATTGGGGGAAACACTATATTACAGTTCACTAGCCCTTGTAAGGGCTGTTCCTGTTTCCTCACGGACGACTCTGGAATTCCAGCAGCACCTCTTACGATTGGGAAAAGGACGTCTCGGGCGGTGAAGCCCTCCGGCGATAAGGGTTATCGCTACACCCCATATTTATCTAACAGAAATGCCATGGGTGTCGATGGGAGCAGAGGGGTATCACCAGCACGGGAGCCCCATATTTATCAAACAGAAATGCTATGGGTGTCACCTGCAGCAGAGGGTTGTAATTGAATTTAAATGAGTGTATTTGGTGACCCCCAGAGTCACACACAATAAAAAGGGAAAACCACCACCCCTAGACTCGTATAGACTTTAGGGAGGTGGTTGCTACTATTTAAAGGAATGTCAGGGAGGCAGAGTTTAGGTCTGCTTTTAACCCTTTCGCTGCCAGCCTACCTGCAGCATTTGCCACTCCCTGTTGCCAGACGATGTTTCACCATTTTGCGCTACACATATTCAACTGTCATTTTTGAAGGGATTTCCAGGGATTTCCCAGGAAAATTATATATTGTTTTTTTCAACAGAGTCTGGGCTTTAACATGAAATGTCTTGTTTGTATTTTTTAGGTGTATTCTCAATTTTTTTGGGTGAAATGTGTGAAAAAAAACAAAAAAAAAACATTTTTTTACAATTTGTAGAGTTTTTTTGTAATAAAAAATGTAAGTTTGTCAATAAAATCTTATTGCGTGAGAAACCCCAATTTCTCCCGGTTACAGCGATACCACATATGTATAGGTAGACACCCTTTCCTGCCCAGAAGCCTTTTATAGCTGCTGGATAACAAATGGTTAATTAAAAAAAAAAAATGACATAGGGTCCCCCTTCCCGGGGAGGGGGACCCCATTTTTTTTTGGATTTTGAAGGGTTAAAAACCCTTCAAAATCCAAAAAAAAAAATGACGTGGGGTCCCCCTTACCCAAAGTAACCAGCCCGGGACCAGCTATGGGGGCTTGTAGGCACAGAGTGGGGGGGCCAGCTTTGGTGGCCCCCCCACCCTGCAGCCTACGAGCCCACATAGCCTATGTGGGCCCGGGCTCTTCTGCCCCCCCCTGGCCTTTGGGGAGGCAGGTAATGGGGGTGCGGGGGTTAATGGCAAGCCACCCGCTAGGGCAGGTGACTTGCCACCCCCCCAGCCTTGTGAACTGGTATAAGGGGTCTCATGGACCCCTTACCAGCTCACAAAGGGTTAATGTGAAAAAAAAACACCACACAATAATAAAAAGTATTTTATTAGAAAAAAAAAAATTTTTTTTTACTGTACTTACCTTCGATTGCAAGCTCTTGTCCCTCGCCGCTCAGCTGACAGATGCCGGTGATCGGCATCCAGAGAAGGAGAAGGCAGGAGATCAGAGGATCTCCTGTCACCTCCTTCCCCTGTGCCGATCACCGGCATCTGAGAAGCTGAGAAGGCTGAAGCCTGAGATCGGGGCCGGGATGACTTCATAAGCCCCGCCCCCAAGGGGGCGGGGCTTAGAGGCATGATGGCGGCCGCCATCGTGCAGAAGAGAGGAGAGAGCCTCCCAGGCTCTCTCCTGAAGATCGGTAAGTCCTGGGGGGGGATCGGAGGCCCCCCAGGTGAAGAGGAGGGACAGCGGGAGCCAGCGCACACACAGGTAAGTGAATGTCATTTTTATTTTTTTTTTTTTTTACAGTTAGAAGCTGCTGCTGCAGAAGCGGGGGGGGGGGGGCGGCCTATTCCGGGGGCTCTCCTGGAGCCATCCGACCCCCCACGGGGGATCGGATGGCACCAAATTAAAGAGGAGACCCGGCCGGATCCAACAAGGGGTCAGGTGAGTATTTGTTGTTTTTACTTTTTAAACTACAAGCGAGGAAAGTCAAGCACGTAACACCTACGTGCTTGGCACTTAAGGCCCAGCCAAGCCAGCACGTAGGTGTTACGTGCTTGGCATTTAAAGGGTTAAAGGAGGTTACATTGAAGAAAAAAAATATTTTCATTGATTGGATTAAATGGAATCATTGCAATGTGACAGCAGCAGGAATGATACATTAGGGAATTGGGAATTGCATTTTTTCCCAAAAGAAACAATTGTCCAGTGATTGTTTTTGCAACTGAATGAGACCTTTGCAGTACACTGCTCCCCTTAGTGGTTGCTGGAGTGAAATGCAAGATTGTCGGAGATAAGTAATTCTAACTAACTCATCTCATCTCACAACAAAGGGCTCAATTTAACCAATTTGGAGGGGTTAAAGCCTGACTACATCTGTATAAAATGAAATATGAAATTAAAAAAAGCCACAATTACCTTAACTCTTATAAAGCTGTTTCATCCAGGTCCAACATTTCTGAACACTGATGTTGCTGAGATCTTATGTCCATTGTTAGGGCAAAACTCGGACTTTGTTTCTTCAGTTCAAGTTCAGCCATGGTCTGAGCAGAGTCATAGTGGGAATAATTCCCCTGCGGTACGGGATCGCAGTGCGTGAGTACATACTGTACTGTGTGCAAGGTTGCATGATTGAGAGCTTTGGTGGTGTTGTTCTCTCCTGATTACATAGCCAAGGTATTCCAGCCAGCGGGGAGAACATGACCCCTGCTCCGCTGCTGCATATTAAAAAGGGTCTGAGGTCTGAGTTCGGAGTTCCTCATTAAGTAGACTAATAATTGAAGGCACCCATGGCATCTTGATTGTGCTATTTAATGCGGGTGGTAGTCTTTTATGCAGACAAAAACCTAAGCTGGCCTGCCCTAGATTTGGGATTCCCTCTGTGTAAATTTTACCTTAATCCCCACTTCTGCAGCATATCCAGGTGCCTCTGGTGGCATCCCTCCATCTGATGCGTGTATACCTGCCAGGCATATTTGAATGCCATCCAATTGGAGGTGCCTAGCAATTCATTGATTCAGCACTGATTGCTGGGCATTAAAATGCATGTCGATTAATGCTGATTGGAGAAGAGCCTATGCATGTGCTTTAGAGGTTCAGATGATGATGAGGATGAAGAATTTTTTGAATCTCTTTTGAAAGCAAATTATACTCCTCACCACTTTCAAAATTACAAGGATGGGTGCAGGCAAATAGAAGGTAATTACCACAGAATCTGTGGGGAAAACACTATTGTATTGCTTGGGTTAATCCAGCAAAAACCCAAGAAACCTATCTATAAATAGCCGCACTACCAATGGATGAAATATAGTAACACTTCATTAAAAAACATTAAAAACATCGGAACTCTGGGTATATTTTTACGCTCTAAAAAATGCTGACAACATGTATAGACTGTTCCATAAATAAAATACTATTGGTGTAATCAAATTGTGCCCATATATAGCTAAAAAGTGCAAATAATCAGAAACAACAAATCATAAACAATGATATGGCCAATTATTCCTGTGCGAGACAACCATAAAGTGACAAGTGCTCTAAATGTAAACATGATCTCTATCTAAAGTGCCAAGTGCTAGCCATGTTAACCGGAACTATATAATGTCAAAATAAGATCACCGAATTTGCAGAGCTATCATCCAGAGGACCGGGCAGGCAAGGACAACGACGCGTTGCGTGGTGTAAGGATCTTCCCGGGGGATGGTGTGTTTGGACACAGTTCACGGCAGACTCAGATGTTATAAAAGCAGATCTTGGCGTTTATTCATGGCATAAACAGTCCAGCAAACAAAACATACAGCAACCACGTGCTTCTTTTGTGTATAAACAAAATAAAAGACCTAGCCCGTCTGGGCGCTTACTAACAGGTTCTTCTCACCTATCTGCCACTTTCAAAACACGGCGTTCGCCTAGATATCGCAGGGTGAGTTTTTAGCTCCAGCAGTGGCTGCGTTCGCAGCTTCCTTCAAACACACACAGGCTGTTCATTCCTGGCTGAGAGCAATAGCCTGCAGTCTCTGCAGAGTTTTTACCTTCCCAGGCTAATTAGGATCAGAGCTCACCTGATTCAAAACCCAAACTGGATCGGGGAGGTGTGGAATGACAGGTCCCTCTACCAAACCTACCTGCCATTCCATATAAATCCAGGCCCGGCAAAATTAAACAACAACTCAGCAGCATATCACTGCTGAGAAACAATCAATCCTGGACTTACCATCTCACCCAGCGTAGTAACCTAGGTGAAATGTACACCCCCTCGATCACTTCTCCAGTGACATGTCTACATATCCCCCCCCTCTTCGTCAGACCGGAGGGCTGAGCATTTTGTCCCCACAGACAATGTACCCTCGACAATGCATCAGCATTTGCCTGTAATTTCCCTGGCCTGTGTTCCACAGTGAAATTAAAGTTTTGTAGGGACAGAAACCATCTAGTCACTCTTGCGTTTCTCTCCTTGTTTAACTTCATCCATGTTAGGGGGGCATGGTCTGTCACTAACTTGAATTTCCTGCCTAGCAAGTAATATTTTAGGGATTCGAGGGCCCACTTCACTGCCAAACATTCTCGTTCTACAATGGCATAATTTTTCTCGGCCGGGGTTAGCTTCCTACTCAAGTACATCACCGGATGCTCCTCACCATTTACTACTTGTGAGAGTACTGCACCTAAGCCTGTGTTAGAAGCATCTGTCTGGACCAGAAATTCTCGCCTGAAATCGGGGGTAACTAACACAGGTTGTTTGCACAAGGCAGATTTAAGGCTTTGGAAAGCCTTCTCGGCCTCTGGAGTCCACGTGATCATTGCTCTCTTTCCGCCCTTTATCAAGTCAGTTAGGGGAGCAGCAACTGAGGCAAAGTTCGGCACAAATCTACGGTAATAGCCCGTAATACCAAGGAAAGCTCTGACCTGTTTCTTTGTCAGGGGTCTAGGCCAATTCTGTATTGCCTCAATTTTATTTAGCTGTGGCTTAATCAACCCTCTTCCAATAATGTAGCCCAGATACTTGGCCTCTTCTAGGGCTATTGCACACTTCTCGGCATTTATGGTCAACCCTGCATCACTTATGGTATCCAATACGGCCTGTACCTTACAGAGGTGACTTTCCCAATCAGGGCTAAAAATGACCACATCATCGAGGTAGGCAGCTGAGTAATCACAATGTGGTCGCAAAATCAAGTCCATCAACCTCTGGAAAGTCGCAGGTGCTCCATGTAACCCGAACGGCATCACTACATACTGGAACAGCCCATCAGGGGTGGAGAATGCAGTTTTCTCTTTAGCCTCATCAGTAAGTGGAATCTGCCAGTAGCCCTTTGTGAGATCGAGGGTGGTTATGTACCTGGCATTACCCAACTTCTCAATCAACTCATCTACCCTGGGCATAGGATAGGCATCAAATTTTGAGATCTCATTCAACTTTCTGAAATCGTTACAGAACCTCCAAGTTCCATTAGGCTTTGGGATTAAAACAATCGGGCTGGACCATTCACTCTGTGACACCTCAATTACTCCCAGATCAAGCATACGTTTTACCTCGGCAGATACGGCTTCCTTACGGGCTTCCGGGATCCTATAGGGCTTGAGGTTTACTCTGCTTCTAGGCTCAGTTTCAATGTGATGATAGATGAGGTGTGTACGCCCTGGAAGGTCAGAAAACTTGTCTTTGTTTTTCTGTAAAAATTCCTGAGCCTCCTGTTTCTGTGACACTGATAGGGTATCACCAACCTTGACTGGAGGGATTGGTTGTGACAAATTATTAACAGTATTTGTCGCCCCCAAGGATTCCCTGTCTTTCCAGGGCTTAATCAAGTTTATGTGGTAAACTTGGAAAGGCTTCCTTCTACCTGGTTGGTGCACCTTGTAGTTCACCTCACTGACCTTTTCAACAATTTCATAGGGACCTTGCCACTTCGCCAGGAATTTACTCTCAACAGTGGGAACTAGTATAAGGACCCTATCGCCTGGGTTAAATGTCCTGATTCTTGCAGACCGGTTGTAAATTCTACTTTGGGCCTCTTGCGCCCTCTGGAGGTGTTCCCTTACTAGGGGCATTACAGCGGCTATACGGTCCTGCATTTGTGCTACATGCTCAATAACACTCTTGTATGGGGTGGACTCGCTCTCCCATGTCTCTTTTGCAATGTCCAGTAGACCCCTAGGGTGACGACCATAGACCAACTCGAACGGTGAGAACCCTCTCCTGCGTTTTGCCAGTCCCCAAGTGTCCCCCAAGAACATGGTTATGTGCCATGTCAAGCACCTGACGCCGGTACGGCTTAGGCACCAGAAGCTGTTCCACAATCTCATCCTTAATCTTAGTGACTCTATAAAAAAGATCATTAGTCACAGAAAAATGTGGAAATCTTTTCTCAGCATCTGGTTCCTGAGGTACCCCATTCATGACAGCAACCTGCTCTCTCGCATTTTTGAGAGTGGGGTCCTGTAACTGTGCAGTCCCAAAATTATCCCTAGACACCTCTAAGTCGGGTATATTTTGCTCAGTGGGAGGAGCCTCCTCCTCTCCAGCCAGGACCTGCAAAGGAAAACGATCATTTTCATCCTGCACACTTTTATCACTTATAGGGGGTAATGCAACAACCTTAGGAGTATCCTCACTTCTTTCGGGGGATTTTCTTTTTCCCCAGAGAGCCCAGAATAATGGAAAATCGTGCCCCAATATTACGTTATGCATGAGATTTTTAACCACACCCACTTCATATTGTACAGTGCCTTGTTCAGTCCCGACTTCAGCCAGCACTATAGGGTACACTTTTGTATCCCCATGTATACAAACAACACTCATATGCTTTTTACACTCAAAGTCCCCAGCCACCAGGCTGGCATGCACCAAGGTTACGAGGCTTCCTGAGTCCAGCAACGCCTTAACAGGAAAGTCATTAATTGTAACGTTGCAGATTTGCGGTTCAGTCTCTAGTCCAGGAACTGCAACACAAGATGGTTCCGCAAATAGCGACTGACGCCGATTAGCCTCACATTCCATGGGCTCAGTGGTAAGAGGGCAATGGGCAGACACGTGTCCCGTCTCATGGCATCTCCAGCACCGGATAGAGCCTGGTCTCCTTGGCAAGGAGTCCTTTTTAGGGCCACTTAGCCACCCGGGACCATCCCCAGTCTTTTGCCCCTGAGACACCACTTGAGCCCTTTTTCCTCCCTCAGCACCCCTCCACACTCCCCCAATAGATGGAAGTCTCTTACCAGCTGATGGCACAGATCTGGCACTCCGGGGAGGTGAGGATGCTGCAGAAACATCACGGAGGTAGTCCTCAGTCGCCTGGAACCTCTCCACAAGGTTGACAAGTTCGTTTGCATTCTTAGGGTCACCTTGTCCCACCCAGCGTTGCAGGTCAGCAGGAAGTGCTCGGAGGTAGCGATCCATCACAACCCTCTCTAGGATCTGTGCAGGAGTAGAAGAGTCTGGCTCCAACCATTTTCTCGCCAAATGGATCAGGTCATACATCTGGGACCTCGCCGATTTGTCCAAACTGTAGCTCCAGTTGCGTACCCTCCTGGCACGGACCGCAGTAGTAACGCCTAGTCGGGCAAGTATCTCCGCTTTTAGCCGAGTATAGTCCTTAACCTCTTGCTCACTGAGGTCATAGTAGGCCTTTTGAGGTTCCCCTGTTAAATAGGGCGCAATTACCTCTGCCCACTCAGCGACTGGTAACTTCTCTCGCTCAGCCGCACGCTCAAACCCAGTTAGGAAGGCCTCAACATCGTCCTCAGCAGTCATTTTTTGCAGCGCTCGCTGCACAGCTCTTCTCACATCAAAAGTCTCTGGAGCGGCTCGCACCACTGTGTGGGGATTAGCAACCACAGGCGCCTCTTGTTTTGCAATCAGGTGTTCAATAAGTTGTCTATTGGCCTCTATCTGAGCCTGTTGCTGATGCAAACTCACTTGCATAAACTGCTTCAGCATCTCCTCCATGTTGCCCGACTGTTCTTGGAGTGTAGTTGCAGCTTTCACCCAAGACATAAGCAGCTGTAGCCAAGTCTGTCCACACCGTTGCCCCTAGCAACCGTTTTGCTCGCATCCTCCACCAATTGTAAGGATCTTCCCGGGGGATGGTGTGTTTGGACACAGTTCACGGCAGACTCAGATGTTATAAAAGCAGATCTTGGCGTTTATTCATGGCATAAACAGTCCAGCAAACAAAACATACAGCAACCACGTGCTTCTTTTGTGTATAAACAAAATAAAAGACCTAGCCCGTCTGGGCGCTTACTAACAGGTTCTTCTCACCTATCTGCCACTTTCAAAACACGGCGTTCGCCTAGATATCGCAGGGTGAGTTTTTAGCTCCAGCAGTGGCTGCGTTCGCAGCTTCCTTCAAACACACACAGGCTGTTCATTCCTGGCTGAGAGCAATAGCCTGCAGTCTCTGCAGAGTTTTTACCTTCCCAGGTTAATTAGGATCAGAGCTCACCTGATTCAAAACCCAAACTGGATCGGGGAGGTGTGGAATGACAGGTCCCTCTACCAAACCTACCTGCCATTCCATATAAATCCAGGCCCGGCAAAATTAAACAACAACTCAGCAGCATATCACTGCTGAGAAACAATCAATCCTGGACTTACCATCTCACCCAGCGTAGTAACCTAGGTGAAATGTACACCCCCTCGATCACTTATCCAGTGACATGTCTACAGTGGTCACTCGTGGACCACTTCGTCAGGCTGTCTTACCTGTGCAGTCGGCATGCCCGCCTTTTCAAAGGCGGCCGTGCGCCCCCCTGGCGTACGTGGCGTCGGGACGCGTCACCACGCGCCCCGCCCTCCTGGTCAGAGGGCGCAAGGGCAACGTAGTGGCGCACACCCACCCCACGCCCCCGGAGCGCATCCGCCGGAGAGCACGGCGCGGGACGCGCGCGCCCCCCGGCACCCGACGCGCAGGCGCACTCCCCTGCAGTAGGAGGCACCCGCGCGCCGGAGCGCCGAACAGCACGCGCGCCCCCCCAATCTGGGGTTTTGCACACAGTGGCATCTCAAAACGTACATTTTTCACCCGCATTTTTGACTGGACGAATTTAATTAGTCAGCTTTGTTGAATCATTCGAAGTTACTTAAAGCGGAACAACAGTACATTGCACACAGTGGTCTCTCACTGGCCTCTTTAGCAGGTGCAAAGAAAATGCAGCTATGAAAATGTATTATATACCCGTTTATATCCCGGCCTGTTAACACATGCACATTTAACATTGCTAATTTTTCTCGACCCCATTTTCTGTTTTTGATGTTTTATAACTTAGAATGCCACTGTATTATTGGCAATAGTGTTGTGTGAGGTTTACTGTGTGCTGTCATATGTGACCTAAGCATCAATATTACCAGGGGCAGACTGGCCATAGGGAGCACAGGGAGAATTCCAGGTGTGCCGCAATGTTTTTGGATGACTGGGTTTCAGATGTGGAACCCACCAGTTGAACACCTTTGATGCACATTGGGGGGGAAGTTAACCAATTCCCGAATAGGAATCAGCTCTGAATTTCAGGGAAAATTTGATTTGGCACAAATCTGAATATCTCGGCATTCATGCCAATTGAATTTCCCTGAAATTCTTTAAATAACAAATTCTGTCACTTACATGCATGCTGGCTCACCCATTGCTTCGGTCCGGCGTCAGGTGGTTGGCGCTGTCTTAATTGTCCTGAAAGATGGCCATTTTAGATGTCCTGGAAGCATGGCCATTTTCCCGTGCACCTCTTGCAGCACTGGTGCACGCATGCTTCTGTACAACCTAGCCATCATTGTGCGGCTTATAGCACAGCAGAAGGGAAGTGGGGGAGGCGATGCTATTAGCTTGGTGAGCCAGATTCAGGTGCTACTGAGCGGGACACACATGCTGCTGGTGGATAATAGGGAGAAGGTGAGTTTTGAGCAATTCTAAAAATTCAATTAAGATTAACCAGGTTTTTTGTGGAAATTCGGTGAATCGTCCAAATCGAATTTCTAGGAAGTTTGCTCGTCTCTACTCATTACCTCAACAGGCGGGTAAAATCTGAGGTGGATTTGTTCCCAGTCTGCCCCTAACTGTCCAGCCGGCCAGCTACCCGGCTACTCTATCTGCCTATGATGGTTCACTTAGTAAGTAAATCAGGCCCACCATAAAAATTAAAGATCAGTTTCTTTATAGAAAACAAACAATACTGCGATGCATTTTCTAAAGCATGTGTTTAAGGGGTATCACTTGTCTTTAGCTAGCACCTCATACTATAAAAGAAACAAAGAAATAATAGCATTTCATCATTATTATTTAAAACAACCCCTGACAGCAGCTGAGTAATTGTTCTTTTGTAAACCATGATTAGGTGAAAGATGCTGTATACTATTCTGAAAATGCATTTACAGAAAGTGAATTTATTTAAGGCTCCTGCTTTGTAGGAAATAGCTTATCTAAATAATGACTTGTTAGGGAAATGCAGAGTGATAAATATAACACAGCTAAGAGCAAATAATCATTTTAACAAATAAATACATTCAAAACCATGCACATTTATCAGAGTCTTAGCAAAACATACTTCTAAACACTGTATAATTGCACTTTAAGCATGTGTTATTATTTTTATATTGTTGACTACACAAATGAAATACAGTATTTTTGAAATATAAGACGCACCTGCCTATAGGATGCACCTAGGATTTGGAGGAGGAAAATGTTGTGCCCCACCAAGAGCCAATTAATAGGCAATGTGCAGAATCCCCCCATTACAAGCAGAGTGGCATTCCCCCCTCCCATTCCCATAGGCAGTGTGGCATTCCCCTCTCCCATTCCCCATATGCAGTGTGGAATTCCCCCCTCCTATTCCCATAGGCAATGTGTCAGTCCCTTTCCCCATAGGAAGTGTGGCATTTTTCCTTCCCATTCTCCATAGGAAGTGTGGCATCCCCCCTACCATTCCCCATAAGCAAAATAAAAAAAAAGTAAACTCACCTTTCCATCATACCCACGCTGCTGGCCAGGCCGCCACAGCCATGGAAAGCCAGAAGATGGAGGAGGAGCGCCAGGCAGGCGGACAGGGAAACTGATCCCTGCCTGCCGCCCCCACCGCTCATGCTGTCCCTGCTGTCCTCCCTGCATCTGCCGCCGCTGCTACTTCTCCCCAGTGCCTGCACACACAGATGGGAAACCTGGCTCCTTACAGTGGGTGGGCGTGACCGAGCATCGGTGTGACAGCTCGACAGAGGCAGGGGGCAGGAATTGTTTGCCCGGTCTACCCGCCTTCCTGCCTCTCCTCCATCTTCTTGCCTAGTGTGGTGGCCTGGCCAGCAGATGAGGGTATGATGTAAAGTTTCCATTTCTCCTTTTTTTCACATTTGCCTGATAAGATGCCCCAATATTTTCCACCCCACTTTTCGGGGAAAATACGTGCGTCTTATAGGGTGAAATATCTGGTAGAAAAAGAAAAAAACATATTGGGCAACGGTTTGAAACCTTGTTTATTTAAAACTCAAAAAATCTAGTCTGATTATATACTGATATATATATATATATATATATATATATATATATTCAGCACATAAACCCCTATTAAGAGCCAACAGTAGCCATAAGTTCACTGGAAAATAGTAAGGCCCACGATAGTGTTTTTTGATTCTGGAAGGAAAGCAAAAGGATGACAGAGATGGAAAGATGTGGGCAAAACAGATATAGATAGGTGATGAAGAGGTGGAATGGAGAAGAGATGCAGAGAATCTAAAAAAGGCAAGCAAAGAAGGAAGCATGGAAAGCAGGCCAAATGTAAAGCTGGTATGTGTGGAAAAGGAGATGGGAAAATATAGGAGAGTGTAATGTAATGTATGAAAGAAAAAGTGATGGAGGAAACAGAATAGGGAAGAAGGATGGAACCAGAGTAAATGTAGAAAAACAATAGAAACATATTGTCACAATCACACTCTATCAGCCCAGCCCATACGCCAGACAGAGTGTGATGGTACAAGGGTTAACACGCCACTAGACCCCCAGACAGGGACTACTAGTCTCAGCAAGTCATCAATTAACCCTAATAAACGAGTTGTCACAATCACACTCTATCAGCCCAGCCAATACGCCAGACAGAGTGTGATGGTACAAGGGTTAACACGCCACTAGACCCCCAGACAGGGACTACTAGTCTCAGCAAGTCATCAATTAACCCTAATAAACGTGTATCACCAGAGCTTCCCTCAGGAAGGTGAGCTCATCTATTTAGAGGTCAAAGACTGGAGCTGATTAATTAAACATTTAATCTGATAAAAGGTATCACAGTGCTGGAGGTGATTTACAACAATAAAATGACATACAAAAATACAGAAAGAGTATACAGCAAATAACAATATACCCGATGCCCATCTGAGTTAGCGCCTGGCTGCTCAGCACGCTGTCTCAGCCCTTCAAGGGAAGGATCACTGTGCAGAGCTTTCCGGAAATATTCATTGCCCTCCCCCCATCTCGTGGCATCAGGGGACACATTTCCCTCAGCATCTCCACCCTCCTCTGCTTCGGCTTGTGAGTCATCGCCATCCTCCCTTCCTTTTACAGCTGCAGCTCTGGCACACTGCTGACGTGTAACCACGGCCACCATTGATATGCCTCCCTGGGGTTTACCTTCCTGCCCCTCAGTCCCGGACATAACAACGTTACAGGCAACAGCTACATCACTCCTTCCTCCCTCCTCCTCCTCAGCCATCTCCGGCTTACAGGATGGGGACACATCACTCACTGCTGGTCCCTCATCCTTACCTGTCACCAGGGGCCCACCAACCCCTCCCCCTAGCCCATCTCCGCTAGGTTTTGACACAGGTAATTAATTGGCATTACATTTCACAATACACCCCACTCCACTTTTGGAAGACACAACTGGTTCAGTTACAGGTAAACATTTATCATCCCCCTGCACTCCCTCCCAGTTATCACATTTCACAGTGTCCCCCAAAGTCTCGTACAGTACCTCAGAACGATCAGGGCTGTCTCCTAGCCCCTGTGGTGGGCAGGCACTGTCCTCTGGAGCATAATGGCATAGCATCCGACCCAAATCATTCCCCAGCAGAACACTGACAGGGATGTCCTCAGAGACCCCCACCTCTCGCAAACATTTGCCTGTACCCCAATCCAGGTACACACGGGCCATGGGTACAGCCGGGCGCACACCTCCAATTCCTTTTAAAGCCATGGTTTTTCCAGGGATGATGTCCTCGGTATCCACCACTTCAGGCCGCACTAAGGTAAAGGAGGCCCCTGAATCACGTAGACCCACGGTCACCCGGTCACCCACAGTTACGCTCTGCAGGTTATCCACTCTTTTCTCCACTGTTCCAGACACCAGAAAAACGGCTGGGTGTCCTTCAACTGCCGGTGGAGAATTCTTTTTGTTGGGGCAGGTGGCACTCAGGTGCCCAATCTTGTTGCATCTATAACATCGGCGGGTGTCCCCCTGACCCGATGTGGTTCCTGTTGCTCTTGGTGTGGACGGCAGGAATCTCCCAGTTGACCTACTGGCACTCTGTGGGTGGGCAGCTCCCTTCCAGGTATTTGATCCAGCTTGTGCAGGACCACGCTTCGCTGTTGGTGCACGGTTATTGGCAAAGTCATCTCCTAGTTCTGCGGCTTCTGCGACTGTCTTGGGCTTGCAGTCCAAAATCCACTCTCTGGCTTCACAGCTCCTTGTTTGGAGGAACTGATCCAGAACCATCAAGTCCTCCAGGGCCTCATAAGTGGTGACTTGTAGGCCCCCAGTCCATTGCCTGAATGCAGTCCTTAGCTGACCTGCATGTTCAGTGCAACTCTCTGTGGTGCTCTGTTGTAAAGTCCTAAACTTCTTCCGATAGGTTTCTGGAGTCAGATTAGCACTTTTTAGCAGTTAAAAGAGTCCTTACGCAGTCCTTTTTGTTGGAGTTTCCCGTGGTTGCTTGTTGCTTGGGACGATGTTATGATCCCAGGTCCTTAGCTTGTAATGCACCAAGCATGTGTCCACTCTTGGCTTTTGTTAGCCAGAATTTGGAGGAAAAATGGCTTACAGGACATATCCGATCTCCATGGAATTCCTAAGGGTGGGGGGGGGGGATTCTATTCCCCAGGTCCCCTTATCTGATTTCCGGTTTATGGCCAGAGCAAAAAGACAACAGCCTGGCACTTCAAAGAGATCTGACTTAAAACAAGGAAGTATCACAAACAGAGTCTTAATTAGGTTGGAATGTACACGCTGCATGGCCCTGTTGTCATATCGGAGGGTGTTTTATGGCACACGGGTGGAGGGGGGGGGGAAAGCTGCTGGTCCATATTCAAATATACACACACATATATACACTCATAATACGTATGTTTATTCTATAATCATGCCCTGGGCATGACACATATATATGCAGGAAATGTGGTGAACAACCATGAGAACGTGGGAAAGATATGCGCATAGCTGAAAGGTGGATGCGAGTGATGCCAGGGCCAGCCCCACATGTGCTGTGGGCTTGAGAGAAAGGTAAGAATTCCTGGTGAACTGCTGGGTTTCACACAGTGGGGCATCCCAATGGGAATAAGCTTGCTTTAACCACTCACTGAATACTCATATTATGCCTACCTGGGACAGCCAGGGTTAATCTTTTAGGCAGTTGTGACAGCTGTCTGCTGATTTCCCTTCATATTAGTATTTAAATAGCCCTTTCACTAAAGCATAATACAGTATCAGGAATTCTCCCGTATTGGAGGTAAATGTATAAATACTAAGGAGCATTTCTCCAGAAAAGCACCTGCAACGTGGAACACACTGTGCTGACCATAGCTAGCCTAGCAAGGTGCTGGTTCACCAGAAATTTCTCCAGTGCTCCCGATGATCAGTCCACCCTTGCTCCTCAGAATAATGTCGGTGTCACAGCGTAGTACTTTCTCATTGCTGCTCCCACAGTGGCAGTGGATGATTCCTGGCAAGTGCAGTGCAGCAGCACTCACAGGAAGCACTGTTTCCCAGAGCTCTACCCATGTTGTCTTTTCACAGGCCAATACAGCTATATGTTTCTAGTATTATATACTGTTATAGTGACCTCCCATCTTACCCAGAAGGAGGAATTTTTATGCTTAGGCCTATGTGTTCTTTTTAAGTAGTATAATATATATTTTTGCATTTTTATATTTAATTAGCAGTCTTTTTTGTGTCTCACAAATATAAACAAGACTATAGTGATTGGAACCTTCTGGGGTCACATTCTTTTGTTTGGGCAGCTCTTGTCCCATTGATACACTACTGCTTCTGTTCCAGGTTGTTCCCCCAGCCACATGTTCTGCTTTCATTGTGGGAGTCCCTAGTCACCTGCGATAATGACCTCTGTGGCAACTGTTTAGCTGCCTTAATCACCACAGGTTGCTCCGGCATTAGACATTGTGACATATCTACTGAGGTGACATATATTAGAATGCCATACATTGCATCAGGAGTTTAAAAAATCAGGGTGCATTATTGAAAGAATTGTGTGTGGCTCACTGGCACTGGAGTCCAGGTCAAGGTTAAGGAAATGAGATTAGACATTAGTCTAAAAGTTACATTTTTAAACAGTTGCAGTTTGAAATGCAATTACAATGTTTGAAATGCAGTTTGAAATGCAAGTGTTAATTACACTATATTAATTTGTTTGCTATACGTGTAGGAAACCCACCTTTCTTTAAAAATTACCAGTAGGTAAAAAGCTTAATCAGATTCCCTCTCACACTCGCAATTTATGAAGGGCTCTGTGCTCATATTTATTCTGAATTATTCTGACAATGCCACATATATATTTTTGTATGAAGATATGTATAAACTCATTTTCAAATTCCCAGCATTCAACCTAAGTTTAACCCTTTAAGTGCCAAGCAAGTAACACCTACGCGCTGGCCTGGCAAGGACCTAAGTGCCAAGCACGTAGGTGTTACTTGCTTGACTTTCCCCCCTGCTAGTTAAAAAATAAATAAATAAATAATACTCACCTGACCCCTCGTTGGATCCGGCCGGGTCTCCTCTTTAATTTGGTGCCATCCGATCCCCCGTGGGGGCTCGGATGGCTCCAGGAGATCCCCCAGAATAGCCCCCCCCCCCCCGCTTCGGCAGCAGCAGCTGCTAACTGTAAAAAAAAAAAAAATTAAAAATGACATTTACTCACCTGCAGTCGCGCTGCCTCCCGCCGGGTCTCCTCTTCACTGGGGGGGGCCTCCGATCGCCCCCCAGGCTGCTTAGTCTTCAGGAGAGGGCTCAAAATGCCCTCTCCCCCTGCCTTCCGATGGGTGCCGCCATCCTGATGACTAAGGGGGCGGGGCTTATGACGTCACTCCCGGGTGTCGTCCCGGCTCTCCTCAGCTCAGCTGTCAGATGCCCTGGTGATCGCTGGGCAGAGCAGTGGAGGGGCAGGGGATGCTCTGATCCCCTCCTCTGGCCAGCGATCACCAGGGCATCTGACAGCTGATCGACACAGGAGCTGACAATCGGGTGAGGTGAGTAAAGTAAAAAAAAACATTTTTTTTTTTTAATAAATGACATTTTTGTGTGTGTGTGTGTGTGTGTGTGTGTGTGTGTTTTTTTATGTTAACCCTTTGTGAACTAGTAAGGGGTCCATGAGACCCCTTATACCAGTTCACAAGGCTGGGGGCTGGCAAGTCACCTGCAACTAGCAGGTGACTTGCCATTAACCCCCGCACCCCCAATTACCTGCCTCCCCAAAGCCTACAGGCTATGTGGGCTTGTAGGCTGCAGAGTGGGGGGCCACAAAAGCTGGCCCCTCCACTCTGTTCCTACAAGCCCCCATAGCTGGTCCCGGGCTGGTTATGACGGGTAGGGGGGACCCTATGTCACTTTTTTGGGGATTTTTAAGGGTTAGGGTTAGCCGGGGAGGAGGGGCCCTATGTAATTTTTTTTTCGATTTTTAAGGGTTATGGTTAGGGTTAGCCTAACCCTAACCCTTAAAATTCCCCCCCAAAAATGGGGTCCCCCCCTGTCATTTTTTTTTTTAAATTAACCCCTTATGCTCTGTCGCCCAGCAGCTATAAAAGGCTTCCAGCAGCAGCAGAAGAGCAGAAGCCAGAGTGATCAGCGTGGGACACAGTGCTCCAGGATGGATGGGAGGTAAGTATAAAAAAAAAAAAAATACAAAGACAAATAAAATATTTTTTCTCCATGTGTCTGTGTTTTCTTTTTATTACTTTTAACCACTTGTGAACTGGTAAGGGATCCATGAGACCCCTATGCCAGTTCACAAGGCTGGGGGCTGGCAAGTCACCTGCGGCTAGCGGGTGACTTGCCATTAACCCCGGCACCCCCAATTACCTGCCTCCCCAAAGCCCGGGGGGCTGAAGAGCCCGGCCCATGGAGCTTGTAGCCGGCAGGGCGGGGGGGGCCACCAAAACTGGCCCCTTCGCCCTGTTCCTAAAAGCCCCTATAGCTGGTCCCGGGCTGGTTATGATGGGTTAGGGGGGCCCCACATAATTTTTGGTGAGATTTTTAACCCTTAAAATTCCCCCCAAAAATGCCCCCCCCCCCCCCCCCCCCAGGAGGGCGGACCCTATGTCATTTTTTTTAATTAACCCCTTATGTTTATAGTGTGGATAGTAGTATTTTATTTGTAAATGTTATAAAGTGCTCTTTTCAGTTTGGGGGGTCTCCTGGGCAAGAATGGGGGGGGGCTACCGATACATATGTGATACCGTTGTAATCATGAGAAATGGGGATTTCACATGCAATATGGTTTTCATTAATAAAACAAATGTTTTATTTAAAATAAAGGGGACAAATGTCTAAAAAAATATTATTATTTTTTTTTTTTTTTTTACGCAAAAATATTTAAAAGACAGTAGAAAAATTACAAACAAGACATTTCATGTTAAAGCCTAAACTCTGCTGCAAAATATATATATATTTTCCTGAAAATTCCAGCAAAAATCACGGCTAAACATGGCGCAAAATGGGGGAAAAATGACCTGTCAACAGAGGGTGACAAAACTTCAAGTAGGCTGGCAATTAAAAAGGTTAATAGTACCTATGCATGTTGGGTATTGTTCTGCTCGGCAGACCTTGCGCTTTTAGATTTAGCTTGTTCTTTCTTGTTTGCATATTTATATTTTAGGAAAACATGTTATTTATTCCGTTTTTTTATTCATTTTTTTAGGGAAACCCTGTGCAACCTAAGAATTCTTTGAAAGATTACTTCCAGAAAGGTGAGCCTACTACAACAAGCTGGGTACTCTTAGAAAGCTTAACATGTGTACTTTCAGAGAATATATGGTTTATGGGAGATATTCCAAATGTAAAGGGTTGTTTTGGTTGACAAATTGCAAGGTGCGCACTTTGTCTGCAGAGCTGAAATTTTCAAGTAAAATTACTGTTATGCTCACACTTTACTTTGTGCTGTTTGTCAACTCTTCCCTTGACAGTACCTATGCATGTTGGGTATCGTTCTGTTCGGGGGATGTTGCTTTTTGAGATTTTACTTGTTTTTTCTTGTTTGCATATAGTTTTTTTTTGGAAAATGTGGCTTGATTCTTCCTCTTTATTCTTTTTTAGGGAAACTTTGTGCAACCAAAGAATACATAGAGGGATTACTTCCAGAAAACTAAGCCCACATAAACATGCTTGGTACGCCTAGAAAGCTTGAGGCGTGTACTTCCAGAGAATATATAGTTTGTGGTGGGTATTTCAAATGTAAAGGGTTGCTTTTCTGGAAAAACTGCAAGGTGCGCATAGCGCAGTTGTATTTTATCTGAAACTCTCCTAAAGCTCTGTTTCAGTTTGGGGGAGTCTCCTGGGCTGGAAAGGGTGTCTACCAATACATATGTGGTACTGCTGTGACAAAAATCACAGTTGAACATGTGTAGCGCAAAATAGTGAAACATGGTCTGGCAACAGAGGGTGACAAAAGCTGCAGGTAGGCTTGCAGCGAAAGGGTTAAATCTCTATAGAAATGAATAAATTGTGTCTGTAATGCCAAACAAAATCATGGTAGCTTTTATTGATTGACTTTACAGCCTTGGACCTGTGTATACAACAATGGGAAACATTTTTTTTTTTTACTAATCCATAATTTACCTTGACTAAAAAATGTTGTTTTTAGTTTAATGTTTTAAATATATTCACAGACCTACACTCATATAAAGGACATTATCTTATATCCCCCTCACCTGTCCCTGACACATAATGCATTATTCACCTTTCCCTCCGGGTAATCTTCAACCAGTTTCTTTTGGCTACTGAATGGATCGGTGGTCTCATTACAGTGTACTCATTATTATGAGAAGTGTATCATGAAATTATCTGTCTAAAAGTGGTTCATATACACTAAACTCACTGGATTACCTGGCTTCATCACACTCATTGCATTTCCAGCGCTGTTGATAGATGGGTCTACCTGGCACTATCACAGTACACCTTTTGCACTGGGACCTGACATTCACCTGACACTCATCTGGCACTACGTGGCATTACGTGGCCTTAGCATTTCCTAAATAAACCCCACAGTTCCAATTCATATTACCAAGGTAGTACCACATTTTGCTAGCAATGGCTTTAGAGGCTGTCCAGATGAGAGCCCCGTCCTTCATGTGTGGTGGAATTGCCGTAAAATTGGAGGTTGGCCCTGGCTGAGATTCTAAAGCTTTCTACAAACCTTTTGGGCCAAATCATCCATAGAGATTCATGGGTCACCCCTCTGCATGTGAAGCTGGACAGCATCACCCATACTCAGCTTAAGTTGATTATCTTCTTACTCTTAGTGGCCAAGCAAAATGCTAGAAGAATATTAACCATTAGCCAATTAAGAATGTGATCAGCATCTTGATGGATATTAAAGTGGAAGTCCAGTCTTTTCCCCACCCTGTCCTCCCTCCCTCTTGTCCTGAGACAGGACGGGGGGGGGGGGGGTTAAAAAATTGAACACCTTTCCTATCCCAGGAATCTAGCGTTCTCACAGGCACTACAGTCAGCAGCTGTACACTAGGCTAAGCATAAAGCCTTTCCTGGTGATTACTCCCAATACCCCTCCCTTTTTTTAACTTTTTTTTCTTTTTCTGGTTATCAAGGTTTGCTAACTAGTAGTTACGTTTTAGGTAGTTTTTCAACTATATCTTACAACCATTGTATAGTACACTTGCTTATAGGGAAAATCTGCCAGCCCAGCAGCCACGTGACCGCGCCAGCCAATTAGAGCACTGGATTTGTCCTGGGGACCGAGGAGTAAGGTAAGTGATCTCCCTTTCTGCGTCAGTAACAAACAAGGGATGCCCCCCTGTGCTCGGAACACCACCCATGTTCTGGTTTAATTTATTCTTACAGATATGCAGTGCCTACTTATATCCCTTGAACATTTCCTCATTTTTAAACATTACAGCCACAAACCTAAATGTATTTTAATTGAGATTTTGTCATTGATGCAGTAACTGCCCGTTAAAAATACGCCCGTCTGTGATATTTGGACTGCACATGCCCAATGTGTGTGTGTGCTCGGATAAAGTAACATCTGCACATGTGCGGATGTGCAATAGCCAGCGCAAACTTTAGGGCTATATGCAAGCATTTCACGTAGGCTAAAAAGTTCAACTTTGGTCTCATCAGACCAGATCATCTTGTACATCTTTTTGTGGCTATAGCGCCAGTTCGGGAATGCTAGCATTTTTGTCTTAACTGGCACTGTGCTTGTGTACTACATTGGCAATAGCCGCCACGGCGCTGAGTACCAACTAATTAGCTTTGATTGTTGTATTATGTATTGGTCGGCCTATGTCAGCACCTGTTGGACCTGCCCACCATTTATCACAGTGGCAGTGAGCGCCACTTTGGTCTGTCATTTTTCTGCTGCTCCACAGCATAGTCATTCATTTTTCCTGCTTGTAATCTTTGGCGCTGTTTTTTTTTCTACCGCTTGGGACAAAAGGGACATACTTTATAGTGTATTTAGGCTGCATTTTAGTTGTTAGTGTTCAAATTACACATTTGTTAAGCAAAAGTAGCCATGAAAATAAGTTTTAATACCCCCCCAAAAAAATTGATACTGCGTTTCAATTATTGGCAAGTCCCAGTGCATGTTCTGTACAAATAAATTGACAAGTGCTTAATAAGTATAAGATTTAGACACTGCAATCCACTTCTGCTCATTGTACTCTATGGGATCTTGACCTACAGTGACCTACACTGTCACCTGGCGCTGCTTCAACCAGAGAGCTCAGTGCTAGTGCTGGGTGCCGCCGAGGCCAGAAAAGTGGCGCTGTCGCTTCTTGGGGACCAACCACCTCCTATGGAAGATTAGGTTTAATTAAAAAAAGGTCCTTGTCCTGGTAATACAAAGGATAAAAATACCCTAAAACAATTTTGGCTGTAAATTTAGTAAATTGTAAAATTGGGGGAAGATAAAGGTAAAATTAAGCAATCTTTTGGCTCATATCTTCTAGCACTATTTTCAATAGCCATTACTTGTCCCGGCATGAGATTGTGAGTAGGGGGGCTTTAACAGCTAGTTTAGAGCAATGGTATTCTGTCAGAAACCAACAGCATACAATGGCATACCTAGGGAAATCAAATATTGAAATTACTATAACAGTGATACTAAGCAGCATTGAGGGCAGAAAACATACAAACTATAATGTACCTGGGGTAAGGCAATGAAATAGATTGAGTTGTTTTGGGTTTTTTGGTCCTCTTTAAATAAGGCTCTATATCATTTCCTGCAAAATTTCAAAACGTGCTGGGCAAATTTACTGGCACCCCAGCTATGTATTTGGTTGGAAATAAATAACTGAAATCAGTTGCTTACTATAAAAATCAACAAGCTTCTTACACCCCTCAACTGGAATTTTTGTGCACTTTACTTTTGCAAACTGCTCCAGGTGTTTCATGTTTGAAGGGTGCCTTTTCCCAACAGTAGAATGATGTGCTTTACCAAAAATGTCTTTATTAATCCACCATCCAGATTATCCTGTTTTGCAACATTTGATTAGTCTTAGACTTCGTCCAATTTAAATTAGCTACAGTGTCATGCATTGTAAACATCTTTATTAGGTTGTACACTGTGGAAAATGGAACATACATCAAAAGCTCTGGGGATGGAATTGTAACCTTGAGATTGTTGATATTTTGCCAGAACTTTCTTCAATATTAAGGCAGTTATTTCCCTCTTTCTGTTCTCCATGCTTAATGTGCCACACAGAGGCACACAATGAAAGATTCAAACTTTCCCCTTTTTATCTGGTGATTTTTATATTACCTACACCTGCCACAGGTGAGCTTGAACAAGTATCACATGCTTAAAAAAAGTTTTTACCTACAATTTTGAAAAGTTTGCAACAATTCTGTCCAGGCCATTTTTTGGAGTTTTGTGTGAAATTATGTCCAGTTTGACATTTGCTCTCTCTTTTGTGTTGTTCCAATACACACAAAGGAAAGGTCTATAAGAAAACACTTGTAACTGCAATCATCTTGTAGAAGAAAAACCTCATTTTCCATGAAATTGTCAGGGTTGCAAACACTTACGGCCATGACCATATGTTGTAGTATGTTATTGCTGTTATGCCCTGAAATGTAAACACAAATGTAAACACGGATTGCTTTAAGGCCTAATTTCATTAAGGAAATAAAGCAGAAGGGTTTGACAAAAAAAAAGAATAAGGTATGAACAGGACAGGGGTCCGTCCTGGTTGGATGAGACCCAGTATCCGGTACTTCCTGAATACCAAATAACATTAAAGTCTGCGGGAGATAAAATATTGCCAAAGGTCCAGTGTTGATTTTTATCCTAACAAAGCAGAAAAAAAGTCTGCCCCCCCCTTCCTGCAGGGCTACTACCCTGGCACGCTAGGCACAGGGGCTGGTAACCCAGGGCTTGGAGGCTGAATATCCATCCTCCCCCGGGTCAAGCCTCCTAGCCTCATACCTTTCAACAAACTGCCAGTTTTGATGGGTACCAAGCTCTTTGGTGCCCAGGTGTACACCGGTACCCCTTCTTCCTATATTTTTTCCAGACAGAGGAATGGTGTACATGCCTCAGAGAGGGGCTTTTATATCTCAGGGGCATGGTTTCTAGTGATTCCCCTAGCATCACTGATGGTAGGACAAACCCCCAAAAATGCCCCACGCCGCTTTTTTAAATAAATATTTATTTTTTCTAATTGTTTATATGCAAGAGTATACATTTTATCTCTGTACAATTTTTAGCTATTACATAATAAATTATATATTGAGCAAATTTGTTGGCAAAACACGTTAATCTTGCTTAGTTTCAATGTATATACTTACAGTGTATTTTAAGACATTAATAAATCCAATAATTAAGCCATTTAATAAATACATGTGGCTGATTGTCACCCAAATGCTGACAAATGATTCCAAAATTAAGAATTGCAAATCAAAACCACAAAAGTTAATTCTAAATTATGTATGGTCGCTATAGGATAAGATGGAAATATATACTGTAGTTAGAAAACATTATTTAAATTATAAGTATTAAGTATTGTGCGCATAATATATTATTATGTTGGAAAGTATGGAAGGATTTAGCTTGTTTTACGTTTAGCTTTAACAAATATATATATATATATATATATATATATATATATATATATATAGTTTAGCCTGCCGTGGATAGTCACCTTAATTAAATAAAATTTGTTTGTTTTCAATGTCATGAGGACATAAATTGGCCTAGGGAATGGTGCGAAAATGGAATTGGTTCCTGTTTAGTGCTTCAGTAGCCAACATGTCACACCTCTTACATGTGCGCAATACATGCTGTTTTCGGTGATGGCCTACTAGTTTGTCTTTTCCAGAGCTACTCTGCTGCTGCAAAAACACAATTGTTTCTTAGGTGTTCCACTCCCTGGAGACAGCAATTTCTGCAAATCAGCCACAATTTGACATCTGAAAAGTACAAATGCTATTAGAATTGCAGCAGGACAAAAAAAAAGTTCCCTGTTTTTCTGTACATCTTTAGTTTTGAAAAGGTTTGCATTATAGAAAGTGTTCACTTTTTTCCGTATTTGTATCATGTTTTATTAGCATAGTTATGTTTTAGTCAACAAGTTACCAACTACAAAATAATATCATTTGCAGTAATTGCACTACTGTTATAAGGGGTCCTCTATAAAATTACCCAGCTGCAAAGAAAGGTACTGCTAAGACAGAGGGGGGATCCTGTTTGTCACACCCTACTATGAAATTAGGTGAGAACAATCTTTCAAGAAATCATCAATTCAAATATTGGGCTCCCTCACCACTGCCCCTCCCCTGGTGCTTAGTCGCTGAAGGAGGTTAAAACAAAAAATGTTAACTCACCTGGCCCCAGCATCCTCGCTGTGCATGTGACAGCTACTTGCGGCAGCTTGAGAGTCTGGAGGTGGTCCCAGTCACCACAGAAAAAACATGGACGCCTAGTATGTGCAGCCTGAAAGTAGCTGCCTTTCTGTGCTCTTGGAAGGTGCACACTGCCTGGATCTGGAGGGAATGCAATATTTTACTTTAGGGTTACTTTAATTGAGAGAAGACAATTGAGACAAATTAGAGTGAACCACAGTAAATTGTAGCCTGTTTGCTTCTTCATAGAATCGCAGAACGGAAACCCAGATTTGGCTGCGGCATATGAAGCTGCACATCTCCATCTGCACGACAGCAGGTATCAGCACTGCTCGCTATGTAACCCCTTAGCCTCAATAGTGTGCTAGACTTGGCTAGTGTACATCCCTGTGAGCCACACAATAAGGGTCATGTGGCTCCTGAGCTACAGGTTGGAAACCCCTGATCTAGACCAATAAAATATATGCTGAAAATATTTTGTTGAGACAACGAAGAGGGTCAGCCAAGACACATATCTTATACAGCCAAACTTATACTTGATTGTTGAGGTTGAGAGGTGTTCCAAATGCCAAAATATTTGGTTTTCCAGACTTTAATGAATTTTAGTATAGTGCATTTAAGTATAGCAGCTTCTGCAAGAAATATTTAAAGTATGCTGTATATATGCCAAGAACTGATTTAATATATTACAGAGCAGGGAACACAAGATTATTGGCAGCTTATGCATCCTTGTTGATCTCACCTCTTCCCAGTTCATCCCAGCAAAAACAGAAATTTTTGGATCTCTTCGTTACTTCCTTGAGTAAGACCTCTTCCTGAACTCTTCCTTGTCGGTGACAGCGTGTCCATCTTGCTCTTGTTCAATAAAACAGAATAGTTTGCGAGATTGAGGATCACAGCCTCCCTACCCGAGGTCGCCATGTGGTACACCTGTCCCTGCTCCAGTAGTCACAGTGATAGGTCACGCCCGCTTCATTCAATGCAATGTAGAAGGTATATCAGCTTGTGGCATGCCTTCTCTATTGCATTGAATAGAGTGGGTGTGGCTAGTCACTGTGACTGATGGTGGGGGTGGCCAATTGACACAGTGGTCAGTAGAATTGTGGAGATGCTCACTGGTGGACTCCAACTTGTGAACCAGTGAAGTTTAAACCACCAGATAAAAGGGATCACTCACAGGGGACAAAATGATAGTATTAATGTGTTTTCTACTGCCTGGACTGTGCCTTTAACTGCTGCATTTAGAAATGTTCGTATAACAGTCCTAACAGTGTCAGACTGTGGTCCAGTGGCCCACCCTACACACAAATGCAGATAATATCTGTATATTTTTAGGGCTTATGAACTCACATTATGTGAAACTATATTGTGTGCGAGTGGATAATCAATGCTTTCCTGCAATATTACAGCTACAGCCAGCATTATTCTCACCAATAAGAAAAATAAGCAGCATAATGACTACTATCACACCGAGCTCCATCTGTGCAGGAGCCCCTGAGTACTGGAGCTGTATAGAGGATCAAAATGAAAAAAATAGGCTGTTGCTCAATAGTGCTGAGGCTATTACCATACAGGGCATCACTTTTGGGGATGGGGGCACAGTTTGGGGCCCACCGGGGATTCCCTTTCAATCCTGCGTGCTTGCCTGAGTCTGAATCTGAAATGTTTTTAAAATAGGTGGGGATGGTTACGTCCCTGTGGCTTAAAATCTCAGTTCAATCAAACAATTTTAGTTTTTAATAGAATCAAAAAGCACTTATTTTGTCATTCACAGTTTCTTAGGTTTGCAAAAAGTCTGGTAGCACCTCTGGACAATCTTTCGGGAATTTTCCCAGTGATACCCATAGATAATTTGCTAGATGTCTGGTTGCTACAGGCAAGGAACCTTTGTTGTGCTGCGTATAATTATATAACCTTTTGGTACGATTTTTATAATAAGACATGTTGGTATTGTACATGTTCTCCCTAGGTACATGTATTTGATATTTGTATTTCTTCTTGTAGTGGTATTTCTTTCAGATGCATTATCACCTATTGAATTTTAAAGAGAGAAAAGGGACCTTTCTGTTGTTTCTGTTTGTTGTGTGAAGCTGGAAGCCCATCTCTTTGCTTTACGTTTTTCTCTTTTTATGTATTATCATTTTTAAAGCGGACCAACAGTCAAAAATGACTTAAACCAGACCAATGCAACAAATAGTGCTCATATGCATCTCTCCCCAGGTCAATTTAGATTGCTGCACATAAAAAGTAATTTATCTTTGCTGGGGTCAGTTTTAAAAACAAATGGTGGCTCATGGCCTTGCAGGCCACCTGTCATCAGGAAGTGCTTCCTGTTAATGTGCATTATCAGTTATGTCAGTTGGGAGAGGAAGCTCCAAAATGTCAGCTGCCTTTTTTTTCCAACTCTGCCAGGCTGTTGGTCCGGTTTTATTGTAGATACTCAGACATATTTTGGCATTTTAGATTCTTCTCCTGGTGACGAAAAGGGAAGATTTATGGAAAATTATTGTGAGCCATAAAAGATGCTTAAAAGTTGAATGAAAATAATATTCTCTTTGAATTGAACCTGCATGTGCTCATTTAGGACCCACTTAAAGCGGACCAAAACCCACATTTTTAATTGCTACCCCCATGAAGAGTCCCTTTTGACTATTTTTATTGCCCCACTTTACTCTTATCCCAGATAATGCTGGCTGTTTTAGCTGTAAAGCTCAGCCTCCTTCATTTATTGCTACTGTTGTGTGTGGCAATGATGTCATTGCCACACCGATGTAATGACTGATCACCTGCCATCTTACAGAGAAGGACAGCAAAAAAAAAAACGTGTTCCAGGACGATTCAAAAAGTGAAAATATCCATTTCTAGTTCTATACCCTAAGAGGGGAATATTGGCTAGGGCTTTGGCCAAATGTATTTCACAAGCTCGGTGGGTTTTGGTCCACTTTAATATATGCAAATAAAGAAAAATAAAGATGTAGTATAACTATGCTTTCAGTGTGACCCTTTAAAATTTAAAGGGGGTTATATTAGTTATTCCGGCTTTGTCTGGAAAAGCTGAGCTGGGAGAGACAGCAAAAGTTTTTCTCACTTAGCACACAATAGACTAAAATAAAAAATAGTTGTCTTCTATTTAAAATCATTTGTGGATCTTTGTGGGGCAGTTCTACTGGTTAGGGACACATTGTTTTTAATGGTGTAGAATAGATATTTTATTCTAGATGTTACAAAATAAAATCTGCCTATGGGGAATCCAAACACATTTGGAGAAGCTCATTTTTAATTTGCTTGTATTTTCCATAGGCTGTTTCCAAGCATTTAGATATCAGGTGGTAGAAATACCCAGGAACTTTTCTCTCTGAAGTCCTGAAATGCATCCTTGGGGTGGGGCATGCAATGTATACTCTCATTGAATTCCTGTCTTTCCTAGGGGCGGGGAAACCTTCTCTCAGGTGCTGCCATGGAAACACAGGGGGGGGGGAACTATTTTTTATTTTAATTTATTATGTGCTGACTGCAGCATTCCATTATATATATATATATATATATATATATATATATATATTATAATTACTATAATAATAATTATATAGGGTATAATGTTTTATAAACTGAATATATTCCTACTAATGAATTCCCTCTATAAATTACTGTGATGTCAAAAACAAAGACACAGACATAACAGCATTACTGCAAGTCATAAACTGAAGGCCATGTTGTCAATAATCATAAAAACAACAAGGTGCAATCTAATATAATAATATATTCCCCATGAGACTAGTGGACCATTTAAATCCCAATTTCACTTTGACAGCAGATTGCCAGAGAAAATATTTAAATAGTCTATTTACAATAAAAGTTATTAAAATGGCACTCCCTAGGTGGCCGTAGAAAAGAACTGAGCGGTAAAGTGCACTGACAATATAAACACACTCATAGGCCACTGTCTATGGTCCCTAGGAATGTGTAATAGTGCAGAAAGCACAAGACTGTGCCACCTACTTTCTGTATTCTGTAGCAGCAAACAGAGTCTGTTTAGATTTTTGGTCCACTTTAATTCCTGTTAGTCATACATTTTACATAGTTGTTACTATAGTAACTGTGTGCCAGGTTAGACCCAAGTCTGCAAGCACCGTAAGCCACCTAGTCCTGCTGCTTATGAGCCCTGAATTTTAGAGACTCCCTTTTTATTTCTTTAAAGTCTCCATATATTTTTGTTCCCAGGATTTCTTAACAACCCATAAGTATGGCAATGCAGCAAGAAAGGATCTGTGGAATACACTTTCAAAGGTAGGTCTTAAGATTTGCTTAGTAATTGTTAACACATTAAAGGGACTGTCCATGAAAGGGGTTAATAAAACCACTTAAATAAATGTTGTTTACCTGTCATTGGTCCGTATGTGCGGCTTGGAACACGATTTACCTGATTTCTTCTTAAGTACCTGCGCTGTGCTTGGATGGTCAACAAATAAAAAGCATCCTGTTACCAAGGGGCGTCCTGTAGCTCCCTCTCAGCTTGTTCACAAGCACTGCATTATTTTACCCCTGCTCTGCATGGCCATGCCCACTCCCTCTGTGTGTGAGAAAGAGCAACTGAAAGTAAAACATTATACAAATAGTATAACTCAGCAACAAAAGCTTTTATTTAAAAAATGAAAAATGTATAAGACATTGCCAGGGGTACCTCTACACAATGGCCCAATTCTTAAGCCTATTTGTAGGGGTCCATGCTTATTAAAGCACTTCAGTATGCTTTTGGGAATGAAATGAAAGTTTTATCTTAGGTAGCTTTCAAATTTAACACAAAAAAGCTCTAATGTTACCCAATATCACCTGCTCATGCGATTGGGGATTTTAACAAGTGAGCACATTTTTTTTCAAATGAGAAAAACACCCCCGAATTCATTTGCCATAGAACACCAATTATAGGCTTCAACTGGTCATCTATAGCTCACCATCGGCCATGGCCCTAGTTAGCATATGCACAGCCACACGTAATTAGCATTTCAACTGCCCCCATTTCTAATTCACATTTCAATCTCTGACACACCTAATTAGCATTTAAATCACCCATGGCTGTCTGTGTGATTATGTGGCACAATCACAGTTTTGGATAAAGACAATAGAACCTTCTCCTCCTTCGTTTACTATTGATCATTAGACTGTGGACACTGTGAATTAGAAATTACTCTGCTGATATGTATAATCTGATTCTATTCACGAGCAACAGGGAGAAAGGGAGGCTCAGCCAGGGTGTTTGAAGCTTAATACTGGGTTCTTACAGACCCTGCCTACTATGTAGATTATTATGCAGCATCACAGCTCCAAGTGCCATGTCCACTTGCTTCAGAAAATACATTGTAACGTAAAATGGTAATCCTTGATATCTCTGCCATTTCTTCAATTAAAAATGGAGTTTTAGGACAGTGCCAAACATAGCCCAACACATTGTTCTAACAATTGCTTTTGCCTGCTGTATTCCTTTAAGTTTGGAAAGTGCTGCTTATCTAACATTAATGCATGCACTTGTTGCTCGGCTCAGTTACCCAAATCCATCCTCTATGCTTATTTGAACTTAGAAGATTTTTTATATGTATCCTGCAAGCTAAATGTGCTATCAGGGGCTGTTTTATTTCTATTCATGACCAGTTTGATCATGAATAAGATTGTAAAAGTAACTGGTATTTATGTAAATTACTAATACTACTTATTTTAAGGTATTGAAAAATGAAGGCAAATCTGTTAACATTCAAGAAGTGATGGATCAGTGGACACTTCAAATGGGATATCCTGTGATAACAATCATAAGAAATGAAACCGTCGATGAAGGAATAACAATTACTCAGGAACACTTCTTATACAATAAAGATGCAAATAAAAGAGACATTGAGCTACAGAATAATAGGTATGATATAGCAGTTTTTGGGTTCGTGACTTAATGTTTGCTTTTACTTGCAAAATAGTATGTATACAATTACTGATTTGCCTCTACAACCATATTTACTTCTAAATGGTTTCTGAATATAAATAAGATACCTTTCCAAATCTACATGAACAGATAAAAAAAAATATGTATTTTATTGAAAAATGATGGTCCTCGATACTGCAATAATAGCTTGCAATCCTCTGCTTGGCTTGTCTGTTATGAATACTCACTGGCTGCTCATCATTCAGTCCAATGCTACATGGTAAATAGCTATTTTTTATTAGGTCATAGTGGCAGATACACATTATTAGGCACAATAATAATAATATATCACCAATATATTCCATAGTGCCTTACAATAAGAACATGTGCAAGCAGGGTAACAAATTACATAACAAAATATGTAAACCAGTGAAACAAAAGGGAATGACGGTCCTGCTCCCAAGCTTATAACCTAAGAGGTGAATGGGGCAGGGAGGTGACACAAAAGGTTATTGCTTTGTTAGTGCTTTGTACCATGGTCAGCAATAGTGTCTAAAACTATTGATGTTGTGACTTGATCTAATTGCTGGGGGTAGGGCATTCAGAAGAACTAATGCAGCTTGGGAGAAGTATTGTAAACAAGAGTAGGAGTTCCATATTATGGTATTTGTTAGTCGTAAGTAATTTGCTAAGCGTGGGTAGGGTGGTAAACTGAAATAAGTAGAAGATATTAGGGAATGCAGCACCATGAAGAACCTTCTGGATTAGAATGAGTTGTTTTAACTGAATCCTATACTAAGGGCGGAGGCGTCAGAGTAGCGATTAGACAAATAGATGAGCTGAGCTGCTACATTCAGGATGGATGGAGAGGGGGAGAGTTTAGTAAGGGGAAGGCTGGTTAGCGGATTTGACTTCCCATGTATCATCCTTTGAGCCTTAAAGGAACAACCAGAGTATATATAATTTATGCTTAAACTGATGAGCGTATGATCAACGTTGGATTTTATTATATATGTCATTTACCCTCTGCCGTCTGATAAGAGTTTGGCCTTTCGGTGCTGGGAACACTTGCTATAAAGTTTGATGCATGCACTTTGGGACGCTCTAATTCGTCTGTCTCACGCTTGAGGTTGAAAGGCCTATCAAGAAAAGCTCTGTGTTCTTACAATTACAATATACCAGGATTGGGATTTCCTTACACGTTGAGTTGTTTTTAAGCATTTTTCTGTTTAATGTTTGTGTGCGCGGTGTCTGTATAATCTTTACTCTAAGTATTATACCTGTTAACGAAGGCTGGTTAGTAATGAGAATAATTAGAGAGTAATTAAGATGAGAATGGATCAAGGCAACAATAAGAGTTTTTGTTGTTTTTATTATGAGAAAGGGACGGATTCTGGAGATGCAGGTCGCATGAGTGGTTTAATGTAGGAAGTGAATGACGGATCAGAGTCAAGCATGACACATAGACATCTTACATGCTTATTACACATTAAAATGTGGAGGGCTACCACCCATCAGGAGTGTGCTCTGCCATGAACTACTGTAAATCAGAGCTAGCCTCAACCCTAATGACTCTTATAAAGTACACAAAGAAAAAGACAATTGGGTCACAATTGGGTGCCACATAAGGCACTTAAACTCCTTCCATATGGAGTACAAACGCCCAGTACAAAATTTTACAATTTTAAAAACAGGGACATTGTTATCTCTAAAAACCATGGGGGCCCACACACATACCCCTGCATGAGCGCACCACACCAACACCCCTCACATATACAGTGCCGACTGGCTAAGGGTGGGCAATTTGCCACAGTAAATGAACTGTGTACCATGGGGAGAGTCACATATAGGGACAATCATTGATTCCAGGGAGCAAGAGGGTAACTGAATGCAGCTGAGGCAGAAATCATTGATGTTTGAAAAGCAGTGGGAGGTCCAAGCAGCCATAAATAATAGCCGCTCTAGGATCCAGTGCCATTGGCACCTCCAGGATGTGCTTACCATCAGCAGAGCTGTAAGAATGTCCTCAGGTGACCCTGATGAAGTTCTTGCCCCAGGAGTAAAATATACGTAGGATGATGGAGGCCTGAGCTGCTCTCCCACCCCTTCCTTCTTTGACCAGAAGTCTGGATGTTCCAGCATGGAGAGTTGTGCTTCTGATACCCACATTGCAGAGGAGGAGGACATTCTTACAGCCCTTCTAGTGGTGAGCATAATACGGAGGTCCTAGACTGGATCCTGGAGCAGCTATCATTTATGGCTGCTTGGACCTCCCACTGCTTTTCAGCATCTTTGAATCCCACCTCGGTTTCGTCCAATTACTGATCCCAGGATCAGTGATTGCCCCTATATGTGACTTTCCCTTCTCATTTACTAAGGCGAATCGCCGACCCTTAGCCAGCTGGCACTGTATGTGTGAGGTATGTTTCGTGTGGCATCTGTGTGCAGGGGTATGTGCGTGGCCGGGCCCCCTTGCTTTTTAGAGACAACGTTGTCCCTGTTTTTAAAATTGTAGGGAGGGAGGGTTGCATTTTGTACTAGGCCTTTGTATTTCATATGGGATTTCTTTTAAAGGCTTTCTGTTAAAGCAGAGTTGGTGGAACCAGCAAATTATATCCTGATAGAGTGGCCAAAGCGATAGGAAAAGATCCAAGAGAGAGGATTGTCCATTGTGCCTGATCTCTATTATACCTGATGTAGGGGCCCTGAGTGACCTTGAAACATTGTGTATCTGCTATGATGACATGGCTTCAAATGACTATTGACTTGATTCCTCACACAAAATTTGCTTATTGTAGTCCTCAAAGATTAGTGGCTCCCACCTATTTGTCTGAATCACAACAACTATCCACTTCCTCCCAGTTTGGTCCCCAAAAGGATGGGGTGATTTCTCTCTACTTTTTACCACAGTGGAGCTGGAGTATACCAAATAGAATTCCACAATGAGTGTCGGGGATAGTCTGACATAACTTGCTTAGGAAGCATGTTAAAGAAGGATTATATTTGGGTTCACAAAAAATAATGGCAACAGATTGTTGATTGTGTTCAATATTTAACAACTGACATATTAGAATTAAGCATACAGTATATGAACCCATTATCATTATGGGAACACCAAAAAACTCAATGAGGTTGATTCAGCACCAGGTGCAAAAAGTGCACTTTTGGCCCTGGGGCTGAATTTACAACTGGGTAGAGTATGAAAGTAAATTTCACTTTTTACTCCCCCAAATAAAGAACTTTTTGTACCTGTCAGGTGATTTCGTATTATGTGCAAAAAGTCCACTACTTAAAATTAAAATTAAAATTAAAAATGGTCATTCGTTTTCCTTGTGTGTCATGCTAATTATTTAATAAAGCAAGGTGCACATTGAGTGTGCATTGTGGTGTGAATTGCAACCTGCATCTTCATGAGATTTTAACCTTTAACAAACAAAAAGGTGCAAGAAACGAAATGTTCTAATTTGCCTCCCAAAAAAAGACACCCACATATTCGATTTGTTCAGGTGAGGTACATCATTTTTCCTATAAGGCAAGGATCATTTTTTGGACCTTTGGAAACAACAGTACCCTATGGGGTATGTTAAACAATGTCTGTATAGCCCATATAGTTGTGGTTTCATATACTTATCCTTACCTAATTGAAAAAAATATGCACCTCACCTGTAACAGTACCCCATCACAGGGGCAGAGGATTCTTTTTTTGGAAAATTAGAACAAAAAATTTTATGTTGCATTTTTTGTGTGTTAGTTAAAAAGCTCACTGAGATGTAGGCTGCAAATCACACCCAAATTTGAACCCAGAGCTGCGCTTGCTTCACTAAGTAATTTTTATGATCCCCACCATTCCACAAAGCATTTTACCACTGACCAGGCCTTATCAGGAGATATGAGAATGAGTATGTAGTTTCTTATAGAGCTCATTTTCGGTTTATTGACATACCTCCTAATGAAGGAGGAACAAGAGTAGATTGTTTGATAGGTTTCCCTAACCCTTCAGAAATAACTTCAGCTCTACACCATATAGAGTTATTTGCTATTCCTAAGTCCATATACCGTATGCCTATCTATATGCACTTGTTGGTAATTATGATTATGATGGTAATGTTTTATTACATAAGCTTACTTTTCTAGTTGCACCATGCAGGTATACTAGGCAAATGCATTCAAACTGGGTTGGATTGCCGATGCTAATGTTAATGTGGATTTGAAGGACATACAGGGACATTTGCCTGACCAGTAGGGCTATTTATAAAGGAAAGGTGGCAGAAGTTTAGCGGAAGGAGATTGCGGTTTATTGGGAGAATTATACTGCACTCCTTTTTACCAAGAATTCAAAGTAACGGGCATTATTTATGATTGTGGCATTTAGCATCTTTCTTGTGGCTATAGCACCAGTTTCAGAGCACCAGCCTATCTGACACTGCAATGTGGACTACATTGGTGCTAGCAGAGAACCCTATCTAATTAGCTGTGATAGTTGCACTAGGTTTTCTCCAGCCTATGTAAGCAACTGTTGGACCCGGCTGCTGTTTATCCCAGCCCCAGTGAACACCACTCTGTACTGCCGTTTTTCCAGTGCTCCACAGCAAATTTATAAATGTTTTCCTCCTTGAAATCTTTAGTGCACGTCATTATTAGTTAAAACAAATCACTACTGGGGACAGAGGGGACAAACTTTACAGTGCGTTTAGGCTGCATTTTAGTTGTTCAAATTACACATTGTTAAGCAAAAGAATGCATTATCATTTCATTAACCCCCCCCCAAAAAAACAAACATTAGGTGATATGTCGGTCCTGTGTTTCAATTATTGACAAGTTACAATGTAAGTTCTGTACAAATAAATGTGTGTAATATAAATAATAAGCGTTAAATACTTTAATCCAGTTCTGCCCAAGTTGAAACTTGATCTACAGTGCCCGGCGCTGCAACCTTTTTGGGGCTAGTGTTAAATAAGATGCTAGCTGGCAGCTGCATCGGCACTGCTGTCTTTTTATTTCTTAAATTAAATACTGAGGCCAAAAAAGTGGTGCCATGAGGTGCTGTCACTTCTTAATGGAGCACTATTGCAGGCCAATGATAAAAAATCCATATAAATATGCTGGATGGTAGGAGGAGAGGTCACATATACACTCTGCATCAAGAAATCTCCAGCCAGGCTTGCCTTTTTTATTTGACCCCTCTTCTCGTTATCCGGCGTGTTTTTATGGATTTTTAATACCACATTTCAAGTTCATCATCCTGAAACATTTGATAGCTATGAAAGAGAAAGCTAATATTTGGATTATTCCAACTTCCATTTCCCTTCTTCTTAAGGGGCATCCCAGTTTGAGATGGCTCCAGGGATTAGCAAGAGAGACACCAAGTCTCTTTTGACTTTTGGTCCTCTTATAGACTTATTTTGTTGAGATTACTCATGTCCTCCCTGTATCCATAATTTTATTTAATGGGATATTAAAATGCTTGTTCTGCCACTAGCTTCACATTACAAGACATTATTCAATGGACATGGCAAGACTTGAATATTTATCATAGCCATCCTTAACTGACACTTATGCTGCTTATGAAAGGTGACAAATTATATCAATTGGAGATCTTCCAGTTCTAAGTAATAACCCCCAGAGGTGATAGTTATAAAGCAGCGTAAAGGTCAGGAACTTCAGATAAAAGTTACTATCACTCAGATCACCTCTTAAATAGGCCCAGAATAATTAATATTAATTGACAGAAAAGCCTAATCACTAAAATCACTATCACATTGCAACTCTGATTAATCTGCTGTCATTTTATTAAACCAAAATGTTTCAGTGCCAGTTAAAAAGTGCAGCCAAATTTTTCACAAATTAAATTGTAAAACTAATTAATGTGCTCCCTAATTTGGAAATACATACAAAAAACAAAAGAAGGAAATCTCTATCTGCTAAATGATGAATGAAGTTTTATTGGGATATTATTTTGCTTTTAAAGGAGACCATAACCTACTGGAAAAGCCCTCACCAATACTCCCTTTGTAGGGTGTAGAACCATAAATGGATATTTCCATCACTGGCAGACAATCAGCCATTGCATAGGTGACATCACTGCCACTCACAACAGTGGCAATGACTAAAACCGGCATTAGCCAGGAGCAAAGTGAAGCAGCGACAATTTCCAAAAGGTACTCCTCATGGTGGGAAGGAATTCAAGGGATGCTACCAGGATGGACATTCTATACTGGTCCAACAATGCATGCTATTCTGCCTGCAAAGGAGTCATCCAAAGATGCTCCAATCCTGCACACCTACAGCTTGTTGACTTGGCCATTTGGCACATCCTGTTGGAACTGTAGCTTATCTGCAGGGCTACATGCCCCCCACACACACTTTCACCCCCAGTGGCATGGCCTTGAGTACCACTAGCTAGGAAACACGAGTATTGCCAGTGGAAATAGTACCACTGGTTGGGAATCCCTGATTTGGCATGGGGCAGATGTGTCAAATTCTCGAGACTTAGAAGAAGAAGTAGTCTCAGGAGTTTGGTAAAGTTTACTAAACATAGATTATGATCATTAATTAAATTGACTTATATTTGTGACCTAAAGCTCTACCCGTTATGGTTCTCTGTCTGCAGGAAACTAACCCCCCCTTCTGCAATCTGGGCAGAAAATGCTTACCTGCTTTCTCATGCTGCTTTTTGGAACATGGAAACTGCTGCACACACAAATGTCTATTTCAGTTGGTTTCAGAGGCGGAGTACAGAGGGGACGAGGAAGCAGCGAGCAGGATTACAGGCGGTGGAGGGGTGGCCGCCATATTGCTGCATTACACCACATCCCTGCTCTCCACTCGGCACCCGAGGCGAGCTGTGGGCGGCTGCATGAAGCGGTGCCGCCGGGGCGTCCACCTGGAAGAACCCCACCCCGGAGTATGGAGGGGGTGAGGCGGCGAGTAGAGACCCGCCGACACGATCAGAGGAGGAGCGGCGGCCATCTTGCCGCCTCTGCAGCCAGCTCTCCGCCCGGTGCCCGAAGTGAGCTGTGGACGGCAGCGTGAGGTACAGTGACAAGCGCATCCGCTTGGAAGCACCTGGATCCCCCCCCCTCAACGTTGTTCTCCCCTACCTGGTCTGCATGCGTGCGGGAGGGAAGTCTGGAGCACTGAGCCGGGTGCTATCTTGAAAAACCCCTCCGCCCCTCCCGTGCCTGTCAGTGTGGAAGGGAGCTGCAAGCGCCTGTGCTGCCTCCCTCGGATTGTGGATCTGCTTGCCCCCCCCCCCTCTCCGGTCTGCCCTGCTCCCTTTGACTTTCTGGGGTGTGGGGGAGAAGATTGGATCCCTGAGACGGGTGCCATTTTGTGGAACCTCTCTACCCCTATTCTGCCATCTTGTGCAGCAAAAAGATAAGAAGGCCTATTTGGAACTGTAATAAGCAGTCTCCTGAAAAAGTAAAGCTGATCTCTGTGGGAGGAACCCGGGGAGCTATTGTAGCGACCACTTGTATTGCGCACCAGTGTTCTCCAGCATACATGTGTGCCCCGGAGTGTGTTGAATATTGAGCAGGGGGAAGTGCCCGTCGGTATTATCTGCCAGTGCTCTCCAGCATCCACAGTAGCCCCGAAGTGTGTTGAATCCTGAGCTGAGGGAGGTGTCTGCCTGTATTGTCGTCCAGCATTCACAGCTGCCCCGGAGTGTGTTGAATATTGAGCTGGGGGAAGTGTTCGCCGATGTTGTCTGCCAGTGCTCTCCACCATATGCAGTAGCCCCGAAGTGTGTTGAATACGGTATTGGGGGAAGTGCCCTCTTGTACAGTTCATCAATGCTACCCAGCATAAGCAGCAGCTCCGAAGGGAGTTGAATGCTGAGCGGAGGGAGGTGTCCATCTGTGCTGTCCACCAGCACTATCCAGCATACACAGCACCCCGGAGTGTGTTGAATACTGAGCTGGGGGAAGCGTCCACCTGTTCTATCCACCAGTGCTCTCCAGCTTAGATGGTAGCCCCGGAGCGTGTTGAATACTGATTCGGAGGAAGTGTCCACCTGTGTTGCCCGCCAGTCTTCTCCAGCATTTACGGCAGTCCTGAAGTGTGTTGAACAGGGCTTCCCTGCCTTGCCTGTGTCATCTATTTTGAACAGTATCTCCCAGAAGAAACACAGTTACGCTTTGGGACGCTCCAGGCCCTGAGGATCTGAACTGATTTGTGATACGATGGATGGGGGCAGTAAAAACAAGGACAATAAAACCCAAACCAGGGGATCCCTGGCAGAGAATCAAAGCGACCTTCACCGCTTCATTTCAAAACCCTCAGAGAGTGCCCGAGATCCTGGCCCAATGGGGGGCTCACCTCGACGGGAGGCGATGGGAGAGGAGCTCGACCAGGAGAGCGCGGGCGCTTCAAGGTCGCCACCGCTAGACCGCACACTGTCCAAAATCTGGGCCCACTTGCGCTCCATGTCTACTAAAGAGGACCTGTCTTTGATCACTCAGTTAATTAGTGAGAAGTTAACCGAAGAGGTTGGCCTTCTGAGAGGAGATCTGAGACAACCGGACACCAGATTGGATAAGGTGGAGCGCAATCAGGAGGAGGATAAATCGGCTATTCACCAGCTTACGCTTCGCCTGCAAGCACAGGAGGCGGCGACCGCTAGTTTAACTCTCCTCCTCGAGCATTTGGAAAATCGCAACCGGCGAAATAACATCCGCACCAGGGGCCTCCTGGAAGCAGCACGAGCAGAGGACCTTATGCCCACTTTACAGGGAATTTTTTTCTACGTTACTTAGAGAACAAACAGAAGGTGACTCTAAAATCGAGATTGATCGTGCTCACAGGGCCATTGCACCTCTCCCCCGTCAAGGGGAACCTCCAAAGAACGTCATCTGCAGGATCCATTTTTTCCAGAAAAAGGAGGCAATCATGGCAGCGGCCAGGAGGATCACGCTCCCGTGGCCCTTTCTATTAACCTAGAAGGAGGGTCGAGGGGGGAGTGGACGTGGAGGCTGAACGAGTCCCTGCTGCAAAATGAGCAGCTGGTCCAAAGCCTTCAAAACACTATCAATGAATACTTTGAGCTTAACAAGAGCACGGACACCTCTCCGTTTAATAATTGGCAAGCTCACCAAGCAGTCATAAGGGGCAGATTAATTCGTCACGCCACTCAGGTAAAGAGGGCTGGGGAACAGGAGCTGCAGAGACAGCTGGAGAGGGTTCAGGAGCTTGAGAGATCGCATAAAGCCTCGTTAGCCTAAAGCAACCTTCTGGCGCTCACCAAGGCCAGGGTGGCCCTGAACTCTCTCCTATCCTCCAGAGTTGCCTACATCATAAAACGATGTAAGAGGATGTATTTCGAGTGTGGGAATAAGAGTAGTGCACTCCTAGCGCGGGCCCTCAGAAAGCAGCAATCACTGAACTATATTGAAGCAATCATAGATGGGCAACAAAGGAAACTTCATAACACCCCTGACATTGCAAGTCCTTCTGCCAAAAACTTTACAACATCCATCCTGAGGGGACAGACCCGGATCAGGGGCGCATAGAACAGGTAAAGTAGTATATTGTGGACTCTGGGATGCCTGTGTTGCGGGGGGAGGAGAGGGAGGCCCTGGAGAGCCTGATCTCTATAGAAGAGCTAAGGGCCGCTGTGCAGGGCTCACCGAACGGGAAGTCACCGGGGCCCGACGGGTTCTCCGTCAGCTATTATAGGCAATTCCTCCCTCTCCTTGCTCCGCTCTTTCTCTCGGCTTTTAACTCGCTGCTAGCTTCCCCCGTCCCAGCAAACATTGAAGTCTGCTGGGCATACAAAGCACGCAGAACAGGGATGCTGGGTGAATGCTACACATGAGCTATAGAATCCCAAATCAAGGTGAGTATATGGGGACTTTGGGGGGGTTCACAATCTCAGGTCTCTGGATTGGGCTCAATAGATTTTGATCTGCTTCAAGATAATAAAAACCTGAAAGAAATATGCTAACATTTGATTGTAAAAGAGAAGAATATTAGATGGTACTTATAAAACGCTAAGGTATAACAGAAGCAGCAAATTCAAAATCACATTCTGCTTAGAAAGTTAGTGGGATACCAAACCTAAATGGCTGCACTCCTACAGCTCTGCACTCCCCTAGTTTTAGAATAGAAGTGTCTGAGGAGGGGCATGTGCTATAGGGGCAACTATTTCCATATGTTATGCTGATACCCAACACTACAATGTTTATGGTGTAAAACTGATTATGAGCAGACTATTTATGTCAAGTGGGATACACTGGCATTGTTTTATTAGGTGCCTGATTTCCCGACATTATATTAGGTGAACTGATTCCTGACACTACATTATTGTTAAGTATCAGTGTAAAACTCTGTTCTACATTTAAAATAATGGTAAGTGTTTTAAGAGAATGCCTGCATTCTTAAACTGTGTTTGTTCAGTAAGTTCAAAAGAAACATTTCAGTCAAGTAATTTTCTGTGTTCTATGCAAATAGATCATCTAAATGGAAGAGCTACATTACAAAAGAATACATCACACAAATCCCAGTTCTGAATATCTATCAGTTACAAAAAACTGAGAAATAAAGTCTTGCATTTAGGGCATATGTAAAGTTTGATTCCTTCAATGACACATAACATCATCAAACACTGCCTCAGGCAGCCTGCTAATGTTTAATTTTCCTCTTACTAAATTAATTCCAGTAGCATGTCTTGATGGGCTTCTTTATGTTTTCTGTTGCTAGGGTATTCGGATAATTTCACAAGGAGTTTTGAGTTTTAGAATGGCATCTTCATTTTATTACTATTACTTTCAAGATTGTTTTGAATCTAACAACAGTTGAGGACTTTATTTAGAAGAGACAATACAGACTGATGCATTTCAACATTTCTGAAATACACTTTGGTCTGTTTGCCATGTTTCACCACTGTGCATGAATGATCTGCTCAGCTCTTGTGTGTTTGTCTTTGTTTTGCAGCTACCTTTGGCAGATTCCATTAACTATTGCAGTCGGAAATACCAGCCATATCTCCCCACAGACAATTATATGGGTATCGAACAAATCAGGTGAGAACACAGCAACTGGTACTGAAAACAATGCAAGCAGCTCTTAAATTAAATGTATTATGCATTTAGAAAGAGCTATTCATAGCTGAACATTTTATTAGGCAAGATTTTCCCCACAAATGGACATGAAAAGCTCGTTCCATAGAGCACATCACAGTTGATTAGCTCTGCTAATGACCAATGACAGTGAGTGCTGCATGAGTGATGCCAGTGGTGCCCCTTCCTCTAATTGCTTAAATAAATTAAAAAAAAAAAAAAAAAATATATATATATATATATATATATATATATATATAGTCTAAGAATCTGTGGATTATATAAATGCAATCATTTTTTAAAAATCTGACCTGACTGTGAGCACAAAAGCTGGATGTGATAGGAAGGTGTTAATGGGGAAATGTACCTAATAATTTCATTAGGGCATCACTCTGTGACCCAAGCCAGTGGCCTCTTACTTTTGTATTAGCCCATGAGGGTCATGCTAATTATGTTTTAAAACAGCAAGCAAAGTAGCCTGTAGAACTGCGAGTATGTACAAAAGTTAATAAAAAGTAAATGAACTATGGCGTGCAGCCCAATGGGTAAAAATATACAGTCATTACTTAAAGGCAGAGGAGACTCTGCAATCCCCCAAACCTCCTTGGTGCTTGGTGTTGAGTTGGCTTGGCCGCATGCCCCTCTTGTGATCTGGTGATATTCCCTCCTTTTTTGCCTGTTCCCCTCATCCCCTTACATTGCAGCGTGGAGGCCGATTTACTACTAGCGCCATATATCAGCATGTATACGCTGAGCTGCCTGTAGTAATATATGACACTACATGGTGCTGTTAGAGGCTCTCACCAGATTCACTTTCTTAAATGTGATTTCTCATACAGCGCCCGGCGTTCACCAGACGTTACCTGCCGCTACAAAGCACTACCTGGCACTATCCCTTCTTAAATAACCCCTATAGTTTGATGATGTTGTGATGTTTTAGATAGATATATAGCTCTGCTGCTGCCACCTGTGCATCTGTGTGGAGAGCTGCAAATCCTGGCCTGTCGGTGGAGGACAGAGTTGAGAACTCCTGAGATATAGTACTTACTTCAGGGGCTTACGATATCCAAAAAAATCACCTATACATGTGATGGGGAAATTTTACAGATGTGAAACATCATTTTTACAAATAGGTAAGGGTATTTATTAGGAATTTTGAAATAACCACACCCTATGGGGTATGCTAATCAAAAAATATATACTTACCACATCAGAAAAAAGATGTACTTCACCTTTTTCTTGTGTATAAAAATGTAAAAGCTCACTGAGCTGTAGGTTGCACTTCACACCACAAAGCACACTGGCAGTGCACCTGCCTTCACCAAATAATTAGCCATATGGGCTTAATTGGGAACAATCATTTTTTATTGCACTTTCTTGTGTGCTAAATTAAAAAGCTCACTGAGGTGTAGTTTGCAACTCACACCACAGGGCACACCCAAAGTGATTTTTGCTTCACCAAATAATGAGTATTACCCCCTACTACTTAACCTCACAACACAGCATGCTACCGTAATAATCTTTGTGAGCTTTTAAAGTGGACCAACACCCAACGCTGATCGGCTCGGGAATCTATAAGATTCACGGGCCGATCAAATCCCTGCCTGCGGGGCACCCCGATCGGGGTTGCCCCGCTGTGTGAAACCCCCCAGGACGCCCCGCAAATCCTACCTGTTCCGTGCTTCAATGGCGCATGCGCGGGCCGCCGCCGCCTCTCGCGCATCCCTCTAGCCGGGAGCGCACCCGCGCCGGCCGTTTGCGAACGCGCTCCCTGTAAGAGGGACGGGCGAGAGGCGGCGGCGGGCGCTCTCACCTTGTCCGTTGACGGACCTCGCTTGTCCGTCGGCGGTGATTGGTGGAGCGAGTCAAGTGGGAGCGGGGTCAGGTGAGTCTTTGGGGCTTTCTGGGGGGTTTCACACAGCGGGGCACCACCGATCGGGGTGCCCCGCGGAAGTGGACCAACACCCAGGATAGTGAAAATCCTGGGTGCTGGTCCACTTTAAAGCCACATAACCTTTTATTTAATTCAAAATAGTTTAGTTGCAAAAAATAACTTTTCTAGGAAGTATTCTTTTTACAGTTTGATTATGGGATTACCATTTAACCTTTTCATACAAGCAATCATATTGCTGAAGATGGCTATCATGAAATACTTAGCAGTAAATGTTGTGTATCGGGGGAGGGCACATAATTCTGGTTTGGTCTTTTTATTTTTGGTGAAAAATGTATCTAGCATTTCCTTCAAGAAAATACCCAAAACACTTTGAACAAAAAGTGTATACAACCAGCATAAACAAATGGAATAAAGGGGTTTTGTTCTATTTGTACGAACAGGAGTACTCGCTACAGGTTTGTTGATATAGAGAAGTTTAGTTTTAAAAGCCTTTCCGCTTGTACATGCAAAAGAGTGTAAAAAAGAGATTCTTTTAAATGCCTTATAATTTTTTTTTTTAACTACAAATACCAGCACTTTATGGGACATTCATAAAAGAGCCTTTCCATCTTGGCTCCATTCATTTAAAGGACATTCTAGAGCAGAAGCAGGCTGGCCACACTGCTTTGGGGAGCTGACAAGACTCCTGCTTCTAAGTTCCCCTTGTATTCCATGCATCTCTAGTTTTCTCTTAGCCTCACTTCCCTTGCAGCCTAGTGTTCTGCCACCTACCCACCTCTGGCATATTTTCTTCCCCCACTGTAATAATGCTCCAATACCATTAATTTAAGAATTGCCTTAATCACCCATGTCCATGATCTTTCCCTGCAATCCTATAGCCTCAGGCTTGTAGTATATTCATTGGCCAGCCAGGGATATTGTGGGCTGGTCATAGACTTGCCTGCGGGGGGTGTAATATACTGGTCTGAATTTTTGTCCCAGTCTGCAACTGCCCCTAGAGGGTGTTGGTATTTTCTTGATGTGAGAATTTTGTTCCAAACCTGCAGACATTCTTCACAAATAAATACAATAATGTTCAAGGGATTAAATAAGGGTTCAAAACAACTTAGAGGAGCTCTCAAATGTACCTCTTAATGTAGGTCTTCTTACCTATAGTAAAAAGTAAAAGACAAAATAGTTTTTCCCTATTTAACCTTTTTTAAACATCAGAACCTTCTCCATCTGTGATGGGGCAGCTCTATAGATGTGATCCAAACAACCCTATTCCCCATAGGAACAGTACTAACTGAGCCATTGCAAAGAATTTCAAATTCTCAAATTATATGTAAATACCTTATGTATTCTACAAAAAGCTACACACAAAGCTGCGGTTAGAGACAGCTGCCGGACCACTATGACTACTATGACCACTATGCCAGGCTCACTCATGCTGAGAGCCCCAAGGGGCAGAGTGTCTTTTTTGCATTGTCCTGGAGGAATTAATTTAAAAGGAGGACACACTTTGGAAGTCTGCTATAGTTTTTTTACCCTTCACTGCAGGAAATTGAGGAGAGGAATGTGAGACAGACATCAGGTGAGCTGCTTGCTGCCTTCTTATTTTCATTGGCATTACAGTCCCTCTAATGGGGTAGATATTTTATTTTAGACATTTGGAAATAACATAAGGCTATTCGAAATCCAATTGTAAAAGTTTTTGGCTGTTATGTACGTAAATGTGCATGCACGCACTTCCACATGCACATGTTTGCACCCATACGCATGCATACACTAACAATGGTGCATTCGTGCACTCCCAGCCATCTTGGTGAGGGGTGCACAGAGGGGAGGGGGAGGGCTACATTGCTGGATGCGTGTGGAGGGGCAGACACGGATGGCCGAGAAATGACATCATGTTTCCCCTACCGTCCTGGTGCCAGGCAGCAGTGACACATTGGAGAGGCAGCAACCTAAGATATGCTGCCTCTGTACCTTTTTTATATATTGACTGAAAAATGCCTTTAAACACTAGTTCTTAGCAATTAAATACTACACTAGTACTTTAAAGAGGTTATACCATTCAGCGAAGTACTTTAAAGAGGTTATACCATTCAGCGAAGTGAACAGCTTGAGGACAAAAGTTATTCCTAGTTCTCTATCTGATTGTAGTCCATAGAATATGTAGCCTTTCTTTGCCAGTTTGAGCTTTGCAAAAACCAGATGATGTGCTGATAGTTCCCTTCTTTTTTGGTGCATTGTGGTGTAGATTGATGGCCTGGCTCTAGCTCTTTAGATTCCTGGCCTCTTTCAAGTAGGCTTACTCTTCATCACCTTTGATGCGACCTACCATGAGAGTGTCATCTGCAAACTTGATGAAATGAGGGCCTTAAAGCAGACAATAACTTTTTATTATTTGCTGATCATCAGACTTAGTCTTAAAATATTCTACAAAAATATCCTGTAATCCCCAAGATATTGATACATGCCTATTCTTATTAGGGGTTTAAGCAGTAAACAATCTGTTAACAAAATTCAAAGGTGAATATTCCTAATATAGCACAATATACACAATTGTTGCCATGTGTTTTTTGCATTTAAAATTTATTTTTATGGTTTGCTTATTTTGGGAAATTGACTAGTCTTTTCTTGTTTTGTCACCACAGTAAATGAATGGACATTCATAAGGTTGGAGACCAGGACAAAATACACATATAATACCACTCACAACAATAACCATGATTTTTCACTTTTGTTAGCTTTCTGTGGGTGATTTTCTTTATTTGGTCACAGCTGAAACAATGTTACAGGTGCACTTCCCCTCATGATCTATAACAAAAAATGCAGGTACAAATTAAACCTGTAAACTCCACTTTGCGACAACTAGAATAAACTAATAAATGCTGGTTGTCCAGACAAATTAATGTAAAACTCACCCATTCAAGAATGTTGACTTGATACACAGACTTCTGTGGCCCCAACTATGCTGTTCACAAAATAGTTTTAACAAGCACAGCAAAAAGAGTGGGGAGTGCTTCTAGTCTGGGGGGGGGGGTCTGTTGTGACCCTTAAAAGTACATATGACAAGTAGATGGCTCAAACCCCAGTATTTATATGAATGAATGTGCTAGCATTGAAATGTAAGGGACTATATTTCTGGATACATGCAACTTAAAACACCTTAAAAGCTCAAGATCAAAACCTCAAAGTGATTGAAAAAAATGTGAATGGAGCCTACTGGAACAACTAAAAAAGGCAATGACTTTTTCCATAATTTATAAGTTTTCATTGGTGGAAAAGTTGCACCAGAGATGTTTGTCACCTACATTTCTTTATATTGAATAATAAACAGTATCCCTATTTCTGTAGGGAATAGGAAAAAGACTTGAGGAAAGAGATGTCTGATGAGCAAATATTTGTTTGGAACTCTAAGACCCCTTTGGCATTAAAGACTCCCAAGCATTTTAGTCATATGTATCTCAACTCATCGAATAACTGCTGAAGCTGTGACGGAGGACTCTTTGCTCCACATATCTTGGAGTTGTGAAAAGTTGAGAGCCTAGTGGAAAGAATTAAAAAAAAAAATATTCCAGAAATAGGAGAGGGGGATATAAGGATGAGCCTGCTACCTTCTTCATACATTGAAATAAGAATAGTATTCCATGATATAGAAACTCTTTAACATACCGACAGAGGCAAACAAAGGTTTCTCAGAGCTCCTTAGCCAAATTCAATATTTTTAACATATTTTCTATCTCTCCTCAAAGAGAAGATCAGTTCTAAATGTTACCAAAATTCGTAGGTCACTAGCTTTGTAGCACTTTTAAAGCAAGGAATAATATTTGACAAAATATGTTAAAATTATATATTATACACACCTGCCCCTCATTGGGTGCATCCCTGAACATTGCTGCTCCCTCCCCGTAGTAGATATGCCACAGCCTGAGAAACAGTGCTCTATACACACAGTGCTGTGGGGGGCAATGCACTGACAATTAGGGATTGGAACAATGAAATCCAGCATATGATGGAAATGGAAAAACTGACAGCAACATTACACAATAGAAAATAACAATTCTAAGGAATTTGGGTAAAATGGAATCAATTAAAGATGTTTGCTTAGATGAAGTGAGTTCTAGTGGCTGTCATAAAACTTGGGATTGTGTCACTTTTTGAGAAAGATCTGGGTTTATTGGCTATATGCTAAATAACATTATGCAATGTCAATGAGCTGCTTCCAAGACCAGCAAAATTTTGTCATATATTAAAAGAGGGATGAAGTCATTGGATAGGGACCTAATGCGGTCCAAACCTGGGAACTAGTTCTTAAAAAGTATTTTGGAAATGGTGCAAAGGAGAGCCACCAAACTGAAATAGGAAATGAAGGATCTTAGTTATGAATAAAGATTACAGAAATTAAATGTATTCAGTCCTGTGAATAGACACCTAAAGGGGGGCATGATAAAATTAAATAAATGAGATTTTGTCACCTTCTGTTGCGAGACCATTTTCACCATTTTGCGCTATGTATACAGGAACTTCCCAAAAATTACATATTGTCTTGTTTGCAGTTTTGTCAGTGCATTCATAATATTTTTTAGGTAAAAAAACGTAAAAAAAATATTAAAACTATATTTTTTCACATTTTTTCATTTTATTTTAATATAATTTTATATTTTTGTCCAGAAAATCATTTTGCATGCAGAAGTCCCATTACTCGCAATCACAACGGTACCTCATATGCATCTTTATGAGCACTTTATGTTTTCAAATAAAATCTGCACTTTCAATGGTTAAATTAAAGACTTTTAAAAAAAAATTTGGGGGTTAAACTTTTAAAATAAAAAAAATGGCAAGGGCCCTTCCTAGTAAAACCAGCCCTGACACCAGCTATGGGACTGGCTTTTCTGTCCTTTGGGCTGTGGGGAGGTAGATAATGGGGTAAGGAGTTAATGGCAAGTCTGCTGGCTGACAGGTGACTTGCCAGCCCCCTCCTTCCCTGTGAACTGGTATAGGGGGGTCTCCTTGACCCCTTAACAGTTCACAAAGGGTTAAATGTAAAACACAAAACAACATATAATCTTCCTGGAAATTCCTGCAAAAATCAGTTAAACATGCAAAATGATGACAAATTGCCTGGAACAGAGAGTGACAAAATCTCACGAAGGCTGGCAGTTAAAAGGGTTAAATGTATTTTTGCATGTTGGGTATTGTACTGTTCAAGGGACCTTGTGGTTTGAGATTTAGCATGTTTTTTCTTGTTTATATATTGATATTTTTGGAAAATGTGTTTTTAATTCTGCTTTTTTATTATTTTTTCTAATCTGTGCAACCAGTGAATTCCTCAAGGGTTTGCACCCAGAAAACTGCACCCATGACAACAAGCTAGGTAAGCCTAGAAAGCTTGAGGTATATACTTTGAGAGAATATATAGTTTGTGGAAGGGATCCCAAATGTCAAGGAAAAACATGCAAGGAGTGCATAGTAGTTGTATTAACTATTTTATTTAGAAAATAAAAACTGTTTCAGTTTGGGGTATTTCCTTGGCAGAAAAGGATGTCAGTGATACATATGTGGTACCGTTTTAGCCAGAAGTAATATGCTTTTACACACACTATGATTTCCTTGAAAAACATTATTTATTTTAAATTAAAAAAGCTACAAAATGTAAAAAGTAGCATTTTGCCACATATTTCACAAAGAAATTGAGAAATCACTGAAAAAATTACAAACAAAGCATTCATTGTTAACCCTTTAAGTGCCAGCCTACCTGGAGTTTTTGTCACCCTCTGTTGCCAGACCATTTTGCACTATTTTGCGCTCCCCATGTTCAAATGTGATTTTTGAAGGGATTTCCAGGGATTTCCCAGGAAAATGATATATTGGGGCTTTAACATGAAATGTCTTGTTTGTCATTTTTTAGGTGTATTCTCAATATTTTTGGGTGAAATATGTGCAAAAAAAAAAAAAAAAAAAATTTTTACATATTGTAGTTTTTTTTGTAATAAAAAATGTAAGTTTGTCAATGAAATCTTATTGCGTGTGAAATCCCAATTTCTCCCGGTTACAGCGGTACCACATATGTATTGGTAGACACCCTTTCCTGCCCAGGAGACTCCCCCAAACTGAAACAGCGCTTTAGGGGATTTTCAGATAAAATACAACTGTGCTACGCAATATGCGCACCTTGCAGTTTTTCCAGAAAAACAACCCTTTACATTTGAAATACCCCCAACAAACTATATATTCTCTGGAAGTACACACCTCAGGCTTTCTAGGCGTACCAGGCTTGTTGATGTGGCCATAGTTTTCTGGAAGTAATCCCTCAATGGATTCTTTGGTTGCAAAGAGTTTCCCTAAAAAAAGGATAAAAAAGCAGAATCAAAGCCACATTTTCCTAAAAAAACTATATACAAACAAGAAAAAACAAGTATAATCTGAAAACGCAACATCCCCCGAGCAGAACGATACCCAACATACATTGCTACTGTCAAGGGAAGAGTTGCCAAACACCCCAAAGTAAAGCATGTGCGTAACGGTAATTTTACTTGAAAATTTCAGCTCTGCAGACAAAGTGCGCACCTTGCGATTTTTCAACCAAAACAACCCTTGACATTTGGAATATCCCCCATAAACCATATATTCCCTGAAAGTACACACGTTAAGCTTTCTAAGGGTACCCAGCTTGTTGTAGTGGGCTCATCTTTCTGGAAGTAATCCCTCAAAGAATTCTTTGTTTGCGCAGGGTTTCCCTAAAAAATTTATAAAAAAGCTGAATAAAAAACACCTTTTCCTAAAATATAAATATGCAAACCAGAAAAAACAAGCTAAGTCTGAAAGCGCAAGGTCCCCTGAACAGAACAATACCCAACATGCATAGGTACTATTAACCCTTTTAATTGCCAGCTTACTTGAGATTTTGTCACCCTCTGTTGACAGGCCATTTTTCCCCATTTTGCGTCATGTTTTGCGCCATTTTTGCTGGAACTTTCAGGAAAATTATATATATATTTTTTTGCAGCAGAGTTTAGGCTTTAACATGAAATGTCTTGTTTGTAATTTTTTTTTTTTTTTTTTACAATATTATTAAGTAAAAATAATAAATAAATAAATAAAAAATTTGTTTTAAAAATTGACTCCTTTATTTTAAATAAAAAATGTATTTTATTAAGGAAAATCATATTGCATGTGAAAGCCCCATTTCTACCGATTAGAACGGTACCACATATTTATCGGTAGCCCCCTGTTCCTGCCCAGGAGACCCCCCTAACTGAAACAAGTATTTTATAACATTCACAAAAAAAATACAACTACCATCCACACTACAAAGGGTTAAATCGAGAAAAAAAATGACATAGGGTCTCCCCTCCCAGGGGAGGGAGACCCCATTTTTTTTTTTGATTTTTAAGGGTTAAAAACCCTTAAAAATCAAAAAAAAAAAAACGTGGGGTCCCCCTTACCCAAAGTAACCAGCCCGGGACCAGCTATGGGGGCTTGTAGGCACAGAGTGGGGGGGCCAGCTTTTGTGGCCCCCCCACCCTGCAGCCTACGAGCCCACATAGCCCATGTGGGCCCGGGCTCTTCTGCCCCCCCCTGGCCTTTGGGGAGGCAGGTAATGGGGGTGCCAGGGGTTAATGGCAAGCCACCCGCTAGCGCAGGTGGCTTGCCATCCCCCCAGCCTTGTGAACTGGTATAGGGGTCATGGACCCCTTACCAGTTCACAAGGGGTTAAATGTAAATAATCACACAGACACAAGCAGAGAAAAAAATATTTTATTAATTTTTATTTTTTTTTACACTGTACTCACCTCCCATCCATCCTGGAGCACTCTGTCCCTCGGCGATCACTGGCTTCTGCTCTCTTGCTAGAAGCCTTTTATAGCTGCTGGATGACAGAACACAAAGGGTTAATCAAAAAAAAAAATGACATAGGGTCCCCCCTCCCAGGGGAGGGGGACCCCATTTTTTTTTTATTTTTAAGGGTTAAAAACCCTTAAAAATCAAAAAAAAAATTGACGTGGGGTCCCCCTTACCCAAAGTAACCAGCCCGGGACCAGCTATGGGGGCTTGTAGGCACAGAGTGGGGGGGCCAGCTTTTGTGGCCCCCCCACCCTGCAGCCTATGAGCCCACATAGCCCATGTGGGCCCGGGCTCTTCTGCCCCCCCCCGGCCTTTGGGGAGGCAGGTAATGGGGGTGCCAGGGGTTAATGGCAAGCCACCCGCTAGCGCAGGTGGCTTGCCATCCCCCCAGCCTTGTGAACTGGTATAGGGGTCATGGACCCCTTACCAGTTCACAAGGGGTTAAAAGTAAAAAATCACACAGACACAGAGAAAAAAAATCTTTATTTTTCTTATTTTACACTGTACTCACCTCCGATCCGACGTCCCTCGCCGCTGTCTGTCCCGCGCCGCTGTCACTGACAGATGCCGGTGGTGATCGGCGCAGGGCGGGTGACAGGTGAGGGGGCTCCGATCGGAGCCTCCTCAGCTGACATCCGCCCTGCTCCGATCACCACCGGCATCTGACAGATGCCGGAGCTCGGAGGGGGTATAGGAGGAGCGGGATGACGTCATCCCGCTCCTCCCACAATGGGCGGAGCTAAGCGGCGGCGGCCATCGCCGCCATTACAAGAGGTGAGGACCCGGAAGAGGGTCCTCACCTGAAGACTGCGCAGCCCAGGGGGGGGGATCGGACCCCCCCCCTGGTGAAGAGGAGACCCGGACAGAAGGCTCGGGCGCGGAGGTGAGTAAATGACAGTTTTTTTTCTTTTTTTTTTTTTACAGCGCCGATGTCAGCGCTGGAAACGGGGGGGGGCGGCTGGTTTCGGGCCCCCCCCTGAAGACGGAGGACGACGGGGGGGCAATCGGATGCCCCCCGCAGGAAGAGGGGACCCCAAGCTTCACGGGGATACCGGAGGTAAGTGTTTTTTTTTTTCTATTCTTTAACTGTTTGGGGGAAATGCCAGGCACGTAGTTTCTACGTGCTTGGCACTTAACGATAGGAGAAGCAACCACGTAGAAACTACGTGCTTGGCATTTAAAGGGTTAAAGGAACACTAACGCGAAATTGTGTAATATTAAAAATACATAAAAATACATCGGCTAATGAGAGGAGGGGTCACTTATACACCTGAACTGAATAAAACTCCTGCCAAGCTTGTGGTTTATTCTCTCATGGTAGGAATAAATTCCTGGGGTGACATGTTTAGTCTGTCACCCCAGATGTCTTTTCCTTCCATTAAAAGAAAGAAAAACAAACCTGGCTGGATATTTCTTGATGCTGGGTGCATAAGTGACCCCCTCCTCCTGCCATCCTGCAAATTGATATGGATTTTTATCATTGGGCCATTTTTAGCCCAAACTCTGCTAAAAAAAAAAAACAATAAATAGTTTTCCTGTGACAGTTAAATGTGTATAGTGCAAAATGGTGATAAATGGCCTGGCAACAGAGGGTGACAACATCTCTAGGTAGGCTGGCAGTGTAAGGGTTATAGCATGGGCAGCTGACAGCTTCAAAATGTTATTATTACTATTAGTTACTATTAGTTGTTATCTGGAAATAATAGTTATACAATTAAATAATTAAAAATATATAATTTTCCTTAACCTTGTCCTTTGGTTGCACAGATGGGCATATGTATTTTTTCAATCATATTAACTATGAGAAAGTAGAAAGTAGTAGCACATTAAAATGTGTTAGTATGGGGAAGAGATACTTTATTTATCATAGTATCAAATGCAGATTATAAAGGACTCAAATAGAAGTAGCAAACTTTTGGCACCTATGAAGTTCTAGATGGCAAAAATGGGAATAATTCGGTTCTAAAATATAGTAAGTGCGAGGGCACTTGTACTCATTTATCATTTTGCTTATGACAAAAATGTCACAACAGGGGTCATGCCCAGAGTAACTTTAATGCTGGTTAAAGCCTGGAAGAAATAGGTACATTTTTATTTTTGTTATTACAGTCTAGAGAACAAAATGTTATTATTTGGCAAAATAGCAGTATAAACACAAAAATAATTAGTGATACTGTAATTTGTGTCTTTTATTTCAGAAATGTGAAACTTTTCTTTTTGATATATAGTTCTCTGTTTTATAACTGATTTTTTTTTAAATAGGTTTCTCTCCTATTGACAGCTACTTTACATGAAAAACAGTTTCCATAGCAAGATTATGTGGGAGGCTGTTTATGTCATGCAGTGAAACACATAGACAAATGACAAAGACAACTGCTATATACTAGAAAAGTAATAAGTAGGAATATTGAAAACCATTGTTACAGTGATGTTGATTGAAACACATTGTGCTTAGAACTTTTGATAGTTGGAGAAGTGTGGGGGCCAATAGTTTGTAAAGTTTATACAGTGTACTCTATGCTCTTTGACATTAGTACTGAAAATAAAGCGTACACCATAAACACTGTTAGCTCCTTCCTGTGTGTAAGGACCGTTATGTAGCAATCTACTGCAAATAGATATTGGCCTTGATTCAATAAGAGTTGAAAAAAATTCTCATGGTAGTAAAAAATTCAATTCATGAGAATGTCACTGTTACTGAATCACCAGCTAGGAAGACAATGGAACTTTTTTACTCTTAAGAAAAGTAGAGAACTATGTACTCCTTTCTACACTGTAGTAAAAGCTGCTATTGACTTTCAGTGCCTTCCTATCTGGTGATTCAGTAACAGTGGCATTCTCAGGCTTTTTTCTCATGAATTGAATTTTTTACTACCATGAGAGTTTTTTCAACTCTTATTGAATCAAGGGCAGTATTTTAATAAGATTTATTAATTATTATTTTAATAAGATTATTTATTTTAGTTTTAGTTTTTGATTTAGAACCTTATATTGTCAAGCCATAGTTTGCTATTCCTAATACAAATAGTCCCAATCCTATTTGTTCCCCACAAACAATGTAATTTTAGGGTTTCTTCGGGACCATACAGTGGAGAGTGGCAAAAAATATGTGGTTTTTGAACCACTGAAATCCTTTTCATGTGATGTGTTGAAAAAGCCACCTCCCAAAAAATAAAGTCACAGGGAGCAGAATAAATTAAAAAAACACAATTCTTTTCCAGGTAGGTTTGTTTTATTTAGAATCTGGATCTGCTGCAGATTAGGAAAGTTGTGTCTTCAAAGGTTGCCGATGGGCACCATTTATTCTGGGCTCACACAGCTTCACCATTGGCCAAGTGGTAAACGATGGGGTTTGCTTGCCTAGAATTTGGTTCTTTTGGAAAGTTAAGCAGACTGGATTTCCTGATTAAGGGTTATGAGTTTGGGGATGCTCATTGCTTGAAGAAGGTATCCTCACAAAAACCAAGTAGCGCACTTAATTATGTGTAAAGGTTATTAAGCTTTCTATGCGGTGTGCACAATTTGTAGTCAAGTTAGTATTTTGACTCTATATCAAGGTTAGGCAGCTTATTTTTATTTGTGAATGGCTGGTGTGGGCATGCGCGCTGTTAAAGGGTAGCAGGGGATGCGGCCACCAGCATGCTTGGATTCGCATGCATTTGACAAGCTTCTGAGGCGAAGGGGCTGGAGCGGATCCGAGTGCGGTGATTGGGTAAGAGGGCAGCACATGCGCCGTAGGACTGGGAAAGGGTAAGTGAGATTGGGCGACCTGGGGGCATTCACACAGCGGTGTACTCCCAATAAGGGTGCCCGGGGGCAAAGACCAAAACCCAGGATAGTCAAAATTCAGGGTTTTGATCCACTTTAAGTCTTTCAGAGGAATGCAGCACTTTTGAAATTGCTAAGGTGCATGGGCACAATCACAGAACAATGAACATTTTATTGCAAATAGGAAACCTGATCGCTTAAAACATGTTAGAGACAAAAATTCTAATTAACTGTCAAAGATTTGAGAAGAATTCAACATTAAGTGACCATTATCTTCCAGTGTTGTCATATTCCAAAACTGCCGGGTAGTACAAATTGTTTAGGGCTCAGGAAACATAGTCAAGGTAAGAAAAAAAGACACATTGAAACATCAAGACTTGACCAAGAAATATTTGGACTGATATATAACTGACATTTGGAAGTATTTATGGACTGAAGAGATATGATTGACTCTTGACATACCAGATGGAGATGGACCCATATCTTAATTGGTAACAGTGGGGAAGTTACAAAGAAAAGGAACCTTACCTCACTTGGATCCTGCACTGTTGCCCTGGGCAAGGGCGGCAGTGCACAGAGTTGCATTTCCCTCCACAGTAGTTCAATAATAAAATGGATCCTGAAAAGCACTTTGCCTAATAATTGTAAAAAGAAGTGTATATGTACTTTACCTTTACTACCATCTAACTTAGGCAGAGAAGGTCTCCAGCGAGATTGAGAAGTTTTTTACACTTTGGTAACTAACCCCCATTGTCCCCTTGATAAAGCGGCATTTGCGCTGCGGTACGCGCATGGGGGGTTCTACATCAGTGGTCCATTCATAGTTTATTTGGATTAAATTGTAAGTACATTATGTGGTTATGCATTTTGTTTGTTTGATTTAAGGGTGCATTCGCTCAGTAGCGCTCTGCCATACATTTCGATGGTGTTTCATTTGGTTGTGTTTAAATAGCGTTTTCCTATAGTAAACTTTACATTTTTTGGCTCAAATCATTGTGTGGCCTCTCCTGCCCTGCAAACAAACACTTTTATTGTTTTTATTTTTTATTTATGCAGAATTGTATGTGCAGGTCTGACATTGTGCTGTGTTAAAATAATGTCATTCCATGTGTTTTTGCTCTGGTACTGGTGTTTGTGTTTAGAAACAGACTTTTCTCAGACACTGTCTGGCGCTCTATGCTAGAGCGCCCAGCTTTAGAGTGGTGACACTGTGTGTGTGTAGTTTTTTCATGAATACAGGCTTCAGCGATGAGGGCTGGACTCACTTAACTGGCACTACCTATCCCTCACTTCAGCGTTGTCCTGTTATATGTAGCGTAGCCTTAGGCGCTATGACCTCGGGACACCACCTAGCGTTTGCGATTGGCAGTGAATCAGGGAGAGCGCTTCTACAGCACCCACCAGACATCTTATTCATCAATGCTAAACCGAATAGTACAGCACCACTTGTCCGCCTGCTAAGCTAGGTTATAGCGCCCGACACCCACACAGCGTCTACTAGCGGTCGCTCTAAGCGCCGCTATACAGACACTCACATGGCGATACGTGGCGCTAGTATTAAATCAGCCTTCACGTGTTTGAGTAATGCTTATTAGAGTTGGTAGTTATTAATTGGTATTTGTTGGCACTACAATCATCCTATGGTTATTAATTACCACCTTATTTTGATCTATATGAATCTTTTTAATGTCTTTTTATTAGGGATATTTTTGTCAAAAATAAAATAGATTTGTTTATTAAACCCAATTGTAACTAGTATTCTCCTTTATCCTACAGATTAATATTTCTTAGCTCTACAGATATTTTTCTTAATAACAAATAGAACCCAATATCAAATGTATTTATGTAATCCTTTCCAATTGAGTTCAACTGTCATATCAGATTCTTTAGATTATTTTAACAGACAGTTAAAGAATAAGATCATCCTTTGGGTGTATTTGAATTAGTTATGAAGCCTTGATTCCATTTCTTGTAGTGTGTCAAACAAGCAGCAATTGTTTTAAAATAGATGCATTCCAGTGTTCTGTGAATTATTTCAGATGAAAACATATACATTTCACATTTGTCATGATCAACTGACACCGAGAGCGGAGGCTGGCAAGCGTGTCTTATTGCATTGACTGTAAAATGACAAGAAGGCTTAGCTCAGTGACATGAAGGCTTACAACATGTCTGTGTTGAGATTATGTTCTGTCCCACTTTAGTGTTATAGTTCATGCTGACTGTGAGAACAGCTGCTGTATAAATAATTCTGGATACAGTGTTATTTAGACTGAGGAATTCTCGTTCTTAATGACTAACTAATTACTTCAGACAATTAGTAGGCTTAACAAGCACAAAGTGCTGTTTATCATCCATTTTTGTTTTTAATGTAGCACTTTTGTGCTAATTGTGTTGAAAATAGCACCGTTTAAAGTACATTAAATAATTTACAGCTCTCTTTCTTTTTAGAATACCACCAGATTCCCTTGTTGGATGAAAGCAACTGGGTGATGGGAAACATTGATCAAATTGGGTACTTTAGGGTTAACTATGATGTCAAGAACTGGAGATTACTGATTGACCAGCTAATGGGAAACTGTGAGGTGAGGTGTAAGTTCTTGTTAAGTTTGTTTTGCAGGAATGTGTTGTGCTATAAAGCTCCTTACTGGCATTATCATCCTTAATGGTCCCATTTTTCTCATAGGTCATTTCTGTCAGTAATCGGGCAGGTCTGATCGATGATGCTTTCAATCTAGCAAGGTATGTTTTGCTGCAGATGTCCAACTCAATAAGCAATCTTGTCAGCTGTTGCGGAAAAGCTTCAAATAGGGCTGCCCCTTTTTTGCCCATCAGTTATTTGGCCGGTCGGTTTCACACTCGGCAAAGCATGATTTTTCTTTGGGTTTGCAATGCATAACACTTTTGTTTCTCACTTCCCCATCTTGTTGTCTTCCCTGGCACTCATCACATTACTGATCAATAGACGCTTCAGGGTACCACCATGCAAAAGCTTGATCAATTTTTCAGCAGGTTTATTCCTAAGATTAATGATCCACGTCTTTTTCTTTTGCTAATGAACTGATTTAAAAATGACCTGGATGCAGTATTACATTTTTTTCAAGGGAAGCATCTTCATGCCTCAGTTCCTGATTTGTTTTCATATATAATAGAACTTTTTAAGTTTGATTGTTTTAGTCATCAAAAAATATAGATGTATGGCTTAAATTACTTTTAGACGCATACTGCAGCACAACTGTCAAATGGTTCATTGGTTTCTGTGACATGTTTTTAACACATTTCTTTACTTAAAAGATTTTGGTAGATGGCGCTATGACAATCTTTCCCACCCAATCCTTACTAAACTTAGTAGGGATCTTGCAGCTTCATTGTACAACATGTACTTCCAAAATCTATAGCCTGTAAAGAAAGTAGTAACTTCAAAGTATCTGTGAATATGCTTGCTTGTTTCCAGTCATTTTCTTGCTCCAGTAACCACTCAAGCACTATAAAGCAATTCACTTTGGTTGGATGCTACCCAGGAGCATTTTAAATCAAGGCAAACATTGGCCACGACGAAAAATACATTTATGTCATATGAATCAGTTTTCCTTTGGACACTTTAATCTGAACCTGGGGTCCATAGGGGTCAATTCAGAGCCAGGTGAGAAAACTCACTCCATTGTCTACTTTGGGACTGATTCAACAACCGGGTGTAAATTTTCACCTGGTGTTGAATCAGTCCCAAGGTAGACAATGAAAGTGAATGCCTGTTTTCTCTCCTAAAAATTGTTCCTGGCTCTGAATCGACCCCATAGAGCGTCAGATTCCTGCTAATATTTTTATTGTACAAAATGTTCGCAATACAAAAAGTAAAAGTATAAGTACAATACAAAATATTGTGTTAACTTGAAACAAATAACAGCCTTATCTTAAGTACATGGGAAATATTTATGCAGTGTCAAATTTAGTTGTTAACGATAACAAAAATAGATCTAGCTAACGGTGGAGACAGTATGATCTGATATAAATTCTAACACAATAAATTATCCTGTACTATATTCTATTACTAGAAAACCAGACAAGACAAACAAAATAGACAAATACAATCACAATACCATTCACACATGCTGGGGGCGGGGTTCCAGGGGAAAGAGGAAGATATGTGTATTTCAACCCTTTAAATGCCAAGCGCATAACTCCCACATGGTTGCCTCTCCTGCCATAAGTGCCAAGCATGTGGGAGTTATGTGCTTGCCCCCCCCCCCCCCCCCCGCTAGCAAGCACATAAAGTAAAAAAAACTAATTGACCCCTCATTTGATACGTAGGGGGATCTGATTCAGGAGAAGGGCCAGAATAGCCCCCCCATCATTTTCTCTTATATGTGGTGTCTATTTTACAGTTAACCCTTTGTGAACTGGTAAGGGGTCAATTGGACCCTTATACCAGTTCACAAAGCTTGAGGGCTGGCAAGTCACTTGCCATTAACCCCCAGTTCTCCCATTACCTGCCTCCCAAAAGCCCGGGGGGGGGGGGGGCAGAAGATCCCAGGACCACAGAAGCTTTGCAGGCTTGTAGCCTGCAGGACGGAGAGGGGATCACACAACTTTTTTTATTTAACCCTTTATAGTGTGGATAGTAGTTGTATTTTATTTGTAAATGTTATAAAGTGCTCTTTTCAGTTTGGGGGGTATCCTGGGAAGGAACGGCTACTGATACAGATGTTGTACTGTTTTAATCGAGAGAAATTGGGTTTTCACATGCAATATGTTTTTCTTTAATAAAATACATTTTTTGTTTTCTATTTTTATTATTCAAAAATATTTTTTAAAAACTGTGGATAAATTACAAACAATACATTTCATGTTCCTGGAAATTCCTGCAAAACTTAGAGTTAAACATAGCACAAAATGGTGAAAAATGACCTGTCAACAGAGAAAAAAATCTCAAGTAGGCTGGCAGTTAAAAGGGTTAAAAGTAGCTGCATGTTGGGTATTGTTCTGCTCAGCTGACTGAGCTTTCCGATTTAGCTTGTTTATTTTGTTTGCATATTGATATGTTAGGAAAATATGTTTTTTATTCTGCTTTTGTACACATTTTTTAAGGAAACCCTGTGCAACCAAAGAATTCTTCAAAGGATTACTTCCAGAAAGGTGAGCCCACTACGACAAGCTGGATACACCTAGAAAGCTTAACATGTGTACTTTCAGGGAATATATAGTTTGTTGGGGTATTTCAAATTAAAATTACCCTTACTCGCATGCTTTGCTTTGAGGTGTTTCGCAACTCTTCCCTTGACAGTATCTATACATGTGGGGTATTGAGTTAACCTGTTTTTTTCTTGTTTGAAAATTTAGGGTTTTTTTTAGGAAAATGTGGCTTTGCTTCTGCTTTTTTATTCTTTTTTTAGGGAACCCCCCCCGTGCAACAATTTATTGAGGTATTCCAGAAAACTGCACCCATGTCAACAAACCTGGTACGTCTAGAATGCTTGAGTTGTGTACTTCCAAAGAATATATAGTTTGTTGGGGGGGTTATTTCAAATGTAAAGCATTGTTTTTCTTGAAAAAACTGCAATATGCACATAGCAGTTGTATTTTTTCAGAAAAAAAACGCTGTTTCAGTTTGGGGGGAGTCTCCTGGGCAAGAAAGGGTGTCTACCAATACATATGTGGTACCGTTGTAACTGGGAGAAATGGGGATTTTACATGCAATATGACTTTATTGAAAAACTTGTAACATTTTTATTACAGAAAATACTACAAAGATGACAAACATGACATTTCATGTTAAAGCCCAGACCTGGATTGAAAAAACAATATATAATATTCCTGAAAAATCCCTGGAAATGCCTTCAAAAATCATAGTTAACCATGTGTAGTGTAAAATAGTAAAAAAGAGTCTGGCAACAGAGGGTTATAAAAAACTCTAGGTAGGCTGGCAGTTAAAGGGTTAAAGATGTGGCCCACTATCTTTTATATTCGAGCCATATAATGCATACCATGGTTTTCAAATCTTATGAAACTGTGGCATAGTGTCATTAAGTGGGAAGACTATATTTTTATTAATCATGGTTTGCATAAGATGCTCCTTTACCTCTGTAAAAGGTAACAATAGGGATTTCCAGACCTTAGCAAAAACTTGTTTGGCCTCTCTACATAAAAGTGGCATTAATCAGAACTGATTTGTATTCATCTCCTTTGGTTTTCTGTTAAGCAAAGCTTTATAGAGACTTTTTTTAAAGGTGAAACCTGTGACAGATTTTACCATCCTGTATGAGCGAGTGTAGCATATTCCTGAAGAAGCTGGTAATGACTTCCTCATATTGTTAACCCCCTGTTTGCATGTGTTTTGTCACTTTGATAAAATAAACTTTTGTGTTTAGTTGAGCAGACTGCTGACTATTAATGTGTACTATATACTATGTGTCTGGAGCTGTCCTTGCTAATCGAGACACATTTTTGGATGTTTAGAATAGTTAGGAGGTTAATTCTTACACAACAGCTACTAGTACTAATAGTCTTATTACTATGCAAACACCCTTACCAATCCACTTTATTTTTAGAGAGCTAAAACAAAGTGACTGACCTTGACGTAAAATCTGAATAAAATAGGATTAGATCACCTCTTTTTATTCTTTGTTATTAGCTGAAGGTAAACTTTCAGGTGCTGTAGGTTCTCGTTAAAGGGACGCCCATTTCCTGTCTACAGCAGCTTATTTCTCCTAATCCAGTAGTATAAACCTCAACTACCGCCCACTGGCGACTGCCCTATAGAACAGCTGCCCTCATGTCATTCACAGTGACTTCAGTGCGCCCACTTTATTTCACTCGTTCTGGCAGCCCCCCCTATTTTAGTGAATATAATGGGTGTGGCCAGTGATGTGGGGGGCATTTCCTACAGAGGTTGTTAGTGTGCAGGGATGCCACATAATTCAATTTCAGGAGACAGTAAGCTGTATATCACCAACCTAGAACAGATCAACTGGAGGGGACAAGGTTTTTTTTCTGACTAGAAAGCAGACCAAAACCATTAGACACAACATTCAAACCTCCCACTCCCCTTTTGGGAGCACACTTTAACAGACTTCAATAATGTGTCTGCCATGATCCCTTCCTTATCATAACAATCGCCCACCAAAACTGAAGCTGCCGCTGTATCCTCATAACCTGCCCCAATAACCAAAGCTCCATTTGCCATCCTTGGGAAAGGACAAAGAAGCCAACAATCTTGCATTCCTCCCCCACTTGTTGCCATGGCAAACTTTTATTAGTATAGCACATGAACCGATAACTGTTCATACCAAGACTGTGGGCATGCAATGTCATGTTCAAAATACATTACAAACCACCTGTAAAATAAATACATATAAAGCAAATAAATAATATATTCTATGGCATATATTATAAAGGGGATGACAAAAATGTAAAGATCATGGAGTGTCAATAAAACAATGCCAAAGCTGCATTGCAGAGTGTCCTTTCTTTTTTATAACCTCATCTTATACGCAGCTTTAATATTTATGTACTGTAGCCTTTGGAACTTCTGGCCTTGACCTACATTTTAGACTTGCCTCAAAAGTTGATAATTATTATTCCCAAAGGGAACTATAATGCTCTTTCTCCATATTCAGACCAGATTTACCATAATCACATTAGTGCCCCAATGCTTATGCTTCTTTCTGCAATTTAAGCTGATGTTTTCTGTCTGCATCTGCAGGTGCATCCATTGATTGTTAATATAGAAATGGCCTGCAGGACAGCCTGCTAACTATAACTTTCTGTGCATATTGGCGCTCTAGTAGGGTAAGCATATCCACTCCCCTGGGGGTAGCTAGTGTGAGTAAAAAAGCCCTCCCAGCTTATGCTTGTACAAAATGTTTCAGGGAATAAAACTAGAATGGCAGAGACCCATAAGAGGTAGGTTAAAAACATTAGCTAAAGTAGACAAACACATAATAAATATAACAATAACAAATATGCTGGGGCCTAGATGGCATAGGAACTGAAGGATTGTGAGGGGATGATAACAAATATTAATTGTATACCTACACTCCCACTAATACATTATTAATGGTTATTGTACTTGCCTTGAAATTCCAGCACATAAGGCAATCACTCACCCAGCCGATATTGCTGGAACAGTCTGATAGCTTATATGCAGTTGACAGGGGTCCACCATGACTTAAGTAATGTAGGTCTGCTTTAAATATAGAGTACATTGTTAGTCTGTGTGTGTCGGGTGACTTCTTAGATTTAGTGTAGCACTATACTGCTTCTCGTCAAAATTCAGCTCCAACAGTGGGATGAAGAGGTTTGTCACCTCAAATTAATTAGAGGTCAGGTTATGACTTGACGCTTCTAACTATTCCTAGTACAAAAGAGCATTTAAAGCTCCTGGGTGAATTGTTACATCAGAAAAAGAATATATTAAAAGACCCTTTATTTATTTTACTAATGTGAATGTTCCTGTCAGCTTTCTTCAGCTACACTATTGCTTTAATAACAGACATTTGAGATAAACTGAGCTTCAGTTTGATCATTCCTGTCCCTTAAACCACATAAAGGCAATTTCTCAAGGGTGATCCATTAGTGCTCCAGTAGATGGGCATTGATGCACTGTGTCTGGCATGTGTGTTTTTGTAGCAACCCAGATGCATTGCAAAGCAATTCATTTACTCCTATGGGTAATTATTTTGCAGTGTAAAAGGGCTTTGGTCCTACTTCTAATCAGCATTTACTCTGATCCGCATTCCTTCAGGGACTTTTCAAAGTAGTTAGTCCAATCTTCTTCTATTGAAGCACTTCTGAATGTATCCCGACACAGAGACATTGATCAAACACAAAAAAAGTTCAGATTGTCTGTGGATTATTACTTTGTATGCACTCCTCATGTTTAAGATGATTACATTGTACTACATATGTTCTAGCAAAGCAGAGGAGCTCAGACACAGCTGAAAGCAATTTGAAAGCCTGTGAAAGCAATCTTTGGCTCTGTGTGAGCTATATGATTTGGTAAAGTGTTTTATATTGTGTTTTGATAGCGGTTTTGCTGCATTGTGTACGTTGCTTTACATTTTGAAATCTTTGTCATTTTGCCATACCCGTGTTTTAATAATAATAAAATAAACTGAATCTAACACGCAGAATGACATTAAAGTGGACCAAAACCCTGCATGTTTACCTCAGGCCCCTTAAAGGCTCACCCCTGCCTGAGTAACTATTGGTGCCAATTTCCCCAGTGTTCTCTAGCTAAAGCTGCTAATGAGCTCACCTGTTACAGTGGAAGAATTCTTGTACTTCAAAAATTAGACTATGAGCTTTGCTAAAGGCCAGGAAATCCAATTCCAACTGAACAAAACAGAGCCACATGAATTTTACTTGGTTTTCACCGGTGCAGAGCTCTCTATTCACATATGGCCTGATGCAGAGCCTGTCCGTGAATGCAGTTTTTTCGGAGAATTGCAAACGCTCGGATCATTCGCAGCCTTGTTCCAAGATAAGTTTGTTCATGCGGAAGTGGTCGTATTTGCATTGCGTACGCATACAATTTAGCTGAGCATTTACAGTATTTGCAGCGGAAGTAGTCTCGGTGGAGGCCAACCAGGTCACCCTTCAAAGGCTGGAGAGGCTGGAGGCCAACCAGGTCACCCTTCAAAGGCTGGAGGCACAGCAAGCTGCAACCACCCTGGGCAACATCCCCCCCCCCCGCCCCCCGCTTTAGCAGCCCCTGGTGTTACAAGTGAAAAAAAAAATTACATTTACTCACCTCCATGCATGATCGCTCCCACCGGGTCTCCTCTCCGATCCTCCGATCACCCCCCTGGCTTCAGGAAAGAGCCTGACAAGCCCTCTCCCACTGCTTCTTCCATGGGCACCGCCATCTTCACCGCATTTGTCATCAGATTGTGAGGGACAGAGGAGCGGACAATCGGAGGTGAGTAAAGAAAGTCATTTATTGATGTGGTGTGTTTTTTTTTTACTGTTACCCCTCTGTGAACTGGTAAGGGATCCATGACACCCCTATACCTGTTCACAAGGCTCTGGGTCTGGCAAGTCACCTGCGTCTAGCATGTGATTTGCCATTAACCCCGAGCCCCCACATTACCTGCCTCCCCAAAGCACGGGGGGGGGGGGGGGAAGAAGAGTTTGTGGCTATTAGGCTTTATTTTTTCTCTGTGCCCGTGTGTGTTTTTTTACTTTTAACCCTTTGTGAACTGGTAAGGGATGTATGAGAAAAATCAGTTAAAAATCACGCAAAATTATTGAATGAAAAAAGAAAAATTACCTGTCAAGAGGGTGACAAAAGTAGACTGGCAGTTAAAAGGGATAAAATTACTTTAGCATGTTGGGTATTGTTCTACTGGGGGGACCTTGCACTTTTAGATTTAGTTTGTCTTTTCTTGTTTGCGTATTGATATTTTTATTAATTTTTTTAGGTAAACCCTGTGCAACCAAAGAATTCTTCGAAGGATCACTTCCAGAAAAGCCCACTACAATAAGCTGGGTATGCCTAGAAAGCCTACTGTGTGTACTTTCAGGGAATATATGAGGGGTGTTCTCCTGTGTTGTTTTGGTTGCAGCGCTGAAATTTTACATTTATTTTCAAATTTGAAAAGTAAAATTACGCATGCTTTTCTTTGAGGTGTGTGGCAACTTTTCCCTTGACAGTAACTATGCATGTTGGGTATTGTTCTTTTCGAGGGACCTTGCTTTTTCAGATTTAACTTGTTTTTTTTCTTGTTTAAATATTTTTTTTAAGGAAAATGTGGCTTTGATTCTGCTTTTTTATTATTTTTTAGGGAAACCCTGTGCAACCAAAGAATTAATTGAGGGTATACGTCCAAAAAACTGGGGCCACATCAACAAGCCTGGTACGCCTGGACCTAAACATACCAAAACATATACTCCTGAGCAGCTGGGGGAACCAGGGCCACATGCGTACAATGGCACCCATGGCACTTGGCACATTTGCTATTCGAAAAAAGCCCAACCTCACTGCCTTCCAGGCTACCAGGCTGTCAGAAAAAGATGTATTTCTCCTGCAGGACAGCCATGCCATCAAGAAATTTAGTCATGCCGCAGCTCAGCGAAATCTAGGACATGCCAACTGACAGTGCTCCTAGCCTCTGGAAGGAGCCATTTGCTAAAAATTGTAAGCAACCAAGCAATTTGGTCCCCTGACTCAAACTACAATCCCAGCCTGCCATTCCAGGGTGTCCCTTGGTGAAGTTCCTAGTGTATAGTAGGTAGTGGTGCCAGGGGATACAGAGGGGTGTTTTGTGAAGTGGGAGAGAGAGGGGTGACATTGATATTGAGGATGAGGGGAGCCACAGGAAAGGGGACTATCAAAAATGACTGGAGGTCTGATGGGGTGGGGTGCATCCTGGTTCGGGCTGCAGGACCGCCCTAACATTAAAAGGATGCCAAGTACTGCATAGCACTACTCAACTGCTTCCACATTCCCTCGCTGTCTGGCTCCCTGTGTGACTCCCAACAGGCATTTTGGATAGAACCTGCCAGGTGAACACCAGTGGCGGTAGCTACCAGCAAGGGAAATGGAGAGGATGGGCAAAGGAATTCAGCGGAGTGCTGCAGAGATTACATAGAGGAGGTGGACAATAATTATGAGAGCAGGGGGCTTCAGAGATCATCGAGTAGGTAGGAGGGATTGGGACATTGAAAGAGAAGGGGGCTGCAGAAATAATTTATATATATATGGGTGTGTTTGGGGAAGCTGTTTCTGGGCTGTTATGAGAGCAGCAGATCACCTGCACCCTGGGCCAGGGATCACCTAGCACCCCTCCATATTGCAGGTATCCCCTCCTATTGGTAATGTAATGGGTGACTTGGGGAGCACAGAGCCACCTCCTTTAATCTGCTATACTCCTGTTGGTACTTGCAATAACATTAGCTGATCACCAGGATTTTGCTTATCCCAGTGATTTATCCTCTAACCTGAGGTATCCTGACTCAGGATGCCCCTCTGTGTGAACCCTCCCCCCCCCCAGAGCCCCCGCACACCCCCCAAGTCACCTATTACAGTATCAATAGGAGGGGATACATGCAATATGAAGGGTGCTAGGTGATTCCCAGCCCAGACTGCAGGTGGTCCGCTGCTCTGATCAAAGCCATAGTTCAGGAATACCTTCCCCCAAACCCACCGAGATTTCAAATGATCAGAAAATAGCATGTGCTGGTCAAGTGATTTATAAGTGTCAGTGATAAAGGCAGCCAGATCGCTCCTCACCACAGCCTCTAACCCTGGGAAGCCCCCAGCCAGAGAGAAAGATCTAGGTGGCCATATACCACTGATACAGGCTGCGGCTCTCTCCCTGCCGGATCGCTTCTGTCATCTCGCCAGGTCCCGCTGTATGCTGGTGCTGCTGCCAGCTGTCCCCCAGGGTCTTGTGGACATCACAGCTGTGTCTGCCAGGTCTTTTTCAGGTCTCTGCTGCCCATGTCACCACCATCCCTGGAGCAGGAAGTGACCTCTCTGAGCTGTGATTAATGTCAGTTTGACAGACAATCACAGCAACATCAAATGTGCTGGGGGGGGGTCGACTGTCATCTTTCCTTGATCGCCATGTCAAAAGACATGGTAATCAATTCCCCACCTGACGTACAGTTCCTCAATTTGCAGGAAGTGGCTCCTGTAAATGAATTTAGCAGGATTTTTTGTTGAATTTTTTGTTGAATCACTATGGTGAACAAGCTCACAACACAGCATGTTGGTGCATAACAAGGTTTGTACACAAGTATAGGGTTAATTTTATTATTCAGTGTTGTTCACTTGGACATGATGCTTATAAATCTACCCGGCCAGTCTATTGACTTGGTTTGTTTCACATTTTCTGAATTTATGGTGATGATAATTTGCATATCACTGATAATTTTCCCTTGGCAATTATAGTAACATTTGGTATTCTGTCCCCAGAGGGAAAATGATTGCACTAGGAGATATTGCAGAGTTCAGCAGCTTGGTGTAAAGAACAAAGCAAGGTCAAAGTGTTGTAGAATATATTGAGGCTTAATTCTGTCTCTTTAGCAACTCATGCAGTTTGAAAAAGAGAAAGTTAAGAGGTCAAGTATTTCTAGTGAAAGCCCATCAGACGGGATTTCATTTATCACATTCTTATACTGTATAGGAGTATTGGGACTTTAATGTTGTCTTCTCGTCACTGTATGAAACTCCTATACTCACCTGCACTGCCTACAACTCTCAGTTGCCGCTTCATGAAAACTCCCATGCTTTATACTGCCTTGCTTGCATTGGAGAACAACTTTAAACTTGGGCACTAGAGATGAGCAAACCATTTCACCTGAATTGGAGTTTGCTTAGAATTACAGGGAAAAAGGTCAGCATGGTCCAGAGAAGCAGGGGAGCAGAGAAAACCAGCTGCGCTGTTAGCTGAGCTGGCTTGCATCTGGTGCTGTCTACGCCCTCTGCCAGCTGCCAGACCAGAGCGATGTAGAGCTGGTGTGCTCATAAGTGACTGATACGTCTTCCCCGATGATCCTCAGTGTTGTGAGTGTCCCACGTGTCTATGCATGGTAAGTCCCTACTGGAGTCTAGGCTGGTCTGATTTCTTACTGAAAAGTTGAATTTTTTATGCAAAATAACTAAGGGTGGGGCATTATGTGAAAGAAATAAAACGCAGACATATAAACTATGCAGCAGGAGGTAATATATATGCCATTATTTTTAGAATGTCAGATTTGGTGACAGAAGTGCTTTAAATATAATAACCAGGTGCACCGAAGTAATACATCATTACAGAAGATCTATAGATCTCTAACTTAAGCTTTTTTTAAATTTGTTTTTAATTCAACTTTTTTAAATGTCTGATTCAAATATATACTCTGAATGTGTCAAAAATACATAAAGGCTCTAAATTCCTAAAAGTGTGAATTTAACAAGATAAGACCCAAATGGGAATCAATCATTCCACTGTCAAAAACAGAATCTACAACTAAAAAAAATGGAAAAAAAACATTTAAATCCCAGCAAGTTCAGACCAAGAGCATTGAATCACATGGCCACAAGATCATAAAATTTATATATATATAAATATATATATATATATATATATATATATATATATATAAATTTCTTCCGCTGCTGAACTCAAACTGCATAAAACTACTATTAGAATGAAGTTGCACAAATTAAAAAATCTACTTTTCAAAGATAAAGAGATCAGGGCATTCAAAGTACAGTAATGTGTGCTGGACAGACAAAGCAAAGATAGAGTCTGGTGAAAACTAAATAATTCAATTCAACAGAAATTATAATTCGGGGCTGCTTTGCATTACATCAGGGCTTGACTAACTAACCATCATAGTATTCCCTAGTCATTGTACCAAAGGCTCATTAAAGAATAAGGTGGAAACAAATGTTAGAAGGTGAGAGGTCAATAAACATGAACCTTGCAATATAACAGTGACCCTAAATATCACAGAAGATACTTTATTTTAAAAAAATGGAGGGCTCTGAAATAACCAAGCCAAGACCTGAATCAAATGTGTTTTAAAAAAACACATAAATGTTTTTCTACTGAAAATGAACGAAGGAAGTGGAACAATCTTGAGAGATTTAAGAAACCCTTGCTTATAGATTCCACATTTTAGAGCCAAGAGTTTATTTAATATAGCAGTGATTTTGCTGAATACATAATTGCAAGTATTCACTTTCTGTTCAATATATTCGCCTCTAATAATATATATTGTTGAAATCATAATCAATTATGTTAAAATAGGTTGAAGGTCAAATATCACCATGGAGAATATTTACTTTTTACTTGACTGTGCTTGTTTGTAGCTAACTACATTCATAATTAAAACCAGATTACGAACACATACATATTTGTAAAACATTAACCTCATGCCATAGTACAGAATGGGAAAATTCCATTAGATCTAAACGTTAGTTATTGTTTTTTTTTAACGTTATTGTTATTGTTTTTTTAACGTAATTCAATAAAAAATGGGCAGCCTATTTCTCTTTTTTCTGAGACTTATAATAGGGGTAATGTAAACAGCAAAGGTTTAAAAAAAGGAGCAATGTGCAATAATGCATAGAAACCAATACAGTGTAGTTTTACTTTAATTAAACCGGACCTTCACCCTGAATAAGAGTCTTATATGTTTCCCCCACCCTGTACACACAGATTGCCCACTTTAAAAATCACCCTACCTGCATCTACTGCATGTTCTGAGCCTTTAAACATCCAAGATGGCAGCACATGGAGTCTCAGGCTGCCTGCAAAACTGACTGTGTTGCTCTGCATTCTGGAATTTCTGTCCGTTTCCTGACCCCAGCTCTGCTCTGCCTGTGCAAAGCACAGCTATAACCCTGCCCCCTGCACTTTTGCCCCCTCTCCTTTCCTCAGTATGTGATGCTTCTGAGAGGAGATGGCGGCACCCATATCTTAGAGTCCTGAAAAGAGTTGAAGCCCAGTTGGGGGAAAAAATACAAAGTAAGCAGTATCCTGCTTGGTACTGACAAAAGGGGGCATATGGACCCTGGAAACGTTGACCAATCTGTAATCTTTGTAAACTGCGTTGACTTGTGGATTTAAAATATAGCTTGTGTTGATCTACAAGATTATTTGGAGTGCCGGTCTTCTTTGCAAATTTGGATTTGTGGTGTCTCCGCAGACCGTGCACCCGCAATAGAGTACCAGAAATATGGATAGATGTGCGGCAGCCACTAACTCATTGAAAAACAGGACACATATTACCTGTAAATATGTATTATCACATGTATATGTGTTTTTTTAGGAAAGATTCGAACAAATATTTTTATTGCACTTTATTCTGCGTTAAAGTTAAAAAACCTTACCCAGATGCAAGTGGCAAGTCATACCCAAATGTGCACCCAGTTTTAAAGTCGCTTTACCAAACTGTAGCACGACTCTCACTTTAACAGCTTCCTTCTCACACACACAGAATTTCTCCAGCCGCTCTTTATTCAGTGTGTGTGTGTTGTGTGTGTGTGTGTGTGTGTGTGTGCAGCATGATAGACAGGTTTCCCCATGTTTCCAGTGGTGCAAATCCTTCTGTTTGTTGTGGGCTGTTGCTGACACAGCTTCCCCTTATGCTCATGTGTAAGTAGGACTGTCAGCTGTATACCAAGATGGCTACTTCCGTGTAGATCAGGAGCACAAAATCTTGATGCAATTTCACAACACCTGCATGAAGTTAAAGAAGTTCTGCAGGCAAAATAAAAACAAAAGGGCACTTATCTTTTGTCCCGTGACACTGATCGGTGGAGGTCCTGGGATCAGGAACTCACCTGAGCTTTGTATCTGAGCCCACGCTGCAGCATCTGGGATTAGAGTAAAGCAGGAACAATGAAAATTGGCAAAAGGTACTCTTCACGGGGGGAGCAATTTAGGGTATGCTAGTTAAAATTGTGGGTTTTGTTCCACTTTAACCCTTTAAGTGCCAAGCACATAGGCCCTACAGGTTTGCTTCTCCTACCGTTAAGTGCCAATCGTGTAGGGTCTACAGCCCTGGCTTTCCCCCCTGCTACTGTAAAAAAAAAAAATTAAAAAACACCTGACCCCTCGTTCGATCCGACCAGGTATTCTCTTCCCTCTGTGGGCATCCAATTACCCCCTGGGGCTCTTCAGGAGGGGACCCGAAATTGCCACCACTGCTAACTGTAGAAAAAAAATGACATTTACTTACCTCCTTGAGCGATCCCTCCCGATGGGTCTCCGCTTCACCATGGGCCTCCGATCCCCCCGGGCTCTTCCGCAGTGAGGACAGAGCCTGAAAGACGCCCACCTCCTATATTGTCACCATTAGCCCTGCCCCATGGCTCGGAACTGTCAGTTCTGATGGCGATCACTTGGGGGAGGTTGGGAGGCTGTGGTCCCCCAGCTCTCCAGTGATCACCCCTGGCAGCTGTCATCAGATACCTGGGGGACATGATCGCCACAGGACACAGAAAAGGAGGTGAGTGTTAAAACAATAAAAAAGATACAAGTTATTTTTTTCTGCCTGTTTCTGTGTGTATTTTTACACTTAACCCTTTGTGAACTGGTAAGGGATCCATTAGACCCCTTTTCCAGTTCACACGGCTGGGGGCTGGCAAGTCACCGGCACCTGCGCAAGGTCCCCCGAGCATGCCAATACCCGACACGCATAGGTACTTTTAACCCTTTTAATTGCCAGCCTACTTGAGATTTTGTCACCCTCTGTTGACAGGTCATTTTTCACCATATTGCACAGTTTAACCTTGGTTTTTGAAGGAATTCCCAGGGAAATTATATATAAATATATTTTTTTGTGGCAGGGTTTAGGTTTTAACATGTAATGTTAAAATATTTTTAAGAAAATAAAACTAAAAAACAATAATTGTCTCATTTATTTTAAATAAAACATTTATTTTATTAAAGAAAATCATATGGCATGTGAAAGCCCCATTTCTCCCAATTATAACGGTACCACATATGTATCAGTAGACCCCTGCTCCTGTCCCCTTTTTTGAGGGGAACTTTTAGGGTTAAAAACCTTACAAATCAAAAAAACATGGCGTGAGGTCCTCCCTAACCAGCATAACCTGCCTGGGATCAGCTATGGGGTCTTGCAGAACAGAGCACAGGGGCCAGCTTTGGTGGCCTCTGGCCCTGCAGGCTACAAGCCGACATAGCCTATGGCCATGGGCTCTTCTGCCCCCCCCCCCGGGGTTTGGGGAGGCAGCTAATGGGGGTGCTCGGGGTTAATGGCAAGTCACCCTCTTGCTGCAGGTGACTTGCCAGACCCAGAGCCTTGTGCACTGGTACCCCTTACCAGTTCACAAAGGTTTAAAAAAAACACACAACTCACCTCCAATCGTCAGCTCCTCTGTCCCTTGCTGATCTGATGACAGATGCAGTGATCACCGGCCAGAGGAGGGGGGAAGCAGGAGATCCCCTGCTCCTCCACTGCCCAGCGATCCCCGGCATCTGAGAGCTGAGCCGCCGAGATGATGCCTGCATTTTTTTACATGTAATGTCAGCGGCTGCTGAAGTGGGGAGGGGCCCTATTCCAGGCACTCCCCTGCAGCTGGGGGGACCTGGGTGGGGGATCGAAGCCCCCCGGATGAAGAGGAGACAAGGTTTGATAGAGGGGTCTGGTGAGTGTCCTTTTTTTGGCCTGCTAGCAGGGGAGAAAGCCAGGTATGTAAAATGTACGTATCTGGCAATTAACGACAGGAGAGTGTTACATAGCTGGCGGTAGAAGGGTTAAACTATGCTTGTTATCAAGTATTCATGTATTGCTTACCAGGTTGCTCCCCTGAAACATGCATGTAACCAACAGAGTCTGGTTCTGTTGTAGGTCAGCAATCAAAAACCATGCTTTTGTTATCAAATCGGCGGCAATCACAGCAACATTATTATTTTTGCTACAGGTATATTTATTAAAAAAATTGGATATATAAACTTTACAAAAACTTGGATAAATTAGTAGTAGAGATTTCAACAGTTAATTTTTCCCTACATCATGGATGTAGGCTAGAAAAGGACTAATGTCTTAAGCCACAACAGACAGTGCTTTTTTGTAATTACTTGACTGAATGTATTCAGATAAGGTAAGCTGCATAATTTTACCATATAATAGTTTTAGGATTAACACCTGATCTTTCTAAAGCGTGTTTACACTGGCTAACCCAGCAATTACATCAATGGCTTTTGAATACTAAACTACATCCACCTTTTTTGCTTTTGTATGCTATGTATATGATATTGTCTTTCTAATACAAAACAATTTTAATGCAACTATTTGGGCACAATTGGTAAAATGTTTCTAAAAATTTGTTCTAAAAAAAAATCAAACATGCTTTAAATCAAATGTACCATTTTTTTTTTTTTGCAGAGCTGGATATTTGACACAAAATATTCCCCTGGAGATTATACGATACCTCTCAGAGGAAAAGGATTTTCTTCCTTGGCATGCAGCAAGCCGTGCACTTTATCCTCTAGATAAATTGCTGGACCGAACCGAGGACTACAGTATATTCAGTGTAAAAGATAAACTATTTTCTACTCTAAAGTTAAAACCTTGGTTCAACTGTCACAGAAAAATATATAATTTAATTTGACATGTTCTGCAGACATTGGTCATGATGTAAATGCACAAAATTCATTTTATGCACATATATATATATATATATATATATATATATATATATATGAGAGAGAGCGAAAGAAAATTAATAAAATCTATGAACACCATAAACAATGCAGTATCTATTCTGCAAATACGTTATTGCAGTGTGTGTATTTAAATACATAACTTTGAAATACGGTACATCCTCAAGGCATACTAGTTCTTTGAAAAAGAACACAAAATTGCTAGAATCGTTATACAGTTATAGCACATGTTTATGGTCATAAAGGTCCACCATTTTTTCATTTTTGTTCTTTTGTTGATGTTACATATAAAACACTGCAGAGGTGTTTTATGTTTAAGTTATGGAAAGTTTAGGGTTGCCTATCAAAGTACATTTGCCAACTTTTAAAAGAATAATTAAAAGTTGAAAGTCATGTTTATTTTCATGCAGTTAGCTGCCCCGTGTGTAATTTTTGGTCAAGATTTGCAGGCGGTCAAAAAGAAAAAACAGAGCAGTGCCTGTAGAAGGTCTCCCTATAAATAAATTGAAAGCATAAAAACAAAACATTAGAAGGGATATAATACCTTGTGCTTTCATTGAAAAACAACACAGCAGGACATTGGCTGGATGCTTACAATGTAACAGCAAGACTATTTTTTAATTCCTCAGAGGAATCAGCAGCGGTGACCCCCCCTTCCCCGATAAGGCCCTGGCATGTGCCAGTTTCCTCCAGTTTCAGCTGCATTTTATGTGCTAAAATTGGTCCACCAGGCTTTTGCCTAAGTTAGCATAATATATCAAGACGGTGGGCCGCTGGCAGAGTAGTCTATTTTTTTCGAGCTCAGACCAAAGAAATAAATGTCCATTAGGGATAGTGCTGAAAAAGTTCACATTTGGAAAAAAAAAACTACATCCGTCAGGATGTGTTTGCTACCACCCTGATCATGTTACCGGGGATTATCTGTGCTTTATCTATGAAACATTTCAAACTGCCTCTCTGTGGTAGCCTGTGTCACGCACTATTTTTTGGTAAATGGTATAGTTTGTCAACAGCAGAAAGTGGTGTAATCCAACAGAACAGGTTAACATGTAATTCTATTAGTTACCTCCATTTTTCGCTAATGCAACTACCACATTCGAGGCAGCAGTGGCGGTGATCAACAAAATATTTTAGATTACACTTGAGAAAGTGGCGGACATTGTAAACCTGGCTCTTTATGTAGTGTACAGGTTTTTTTTAATGAAATAAAAGCCTGACACACACACACACACACACACACACACACACACACACACACACACTGGCCTTGATTCACTAAAGGTAGAAAAAAAAAACGCTTGGAAAATAAATTCGCATTCGAGAATTTTTCAAACCTAGGAGTGATTCACAAAGGCAGTTGAATTAAATTCGTGTGTGTGAATTTGCGGGCAAATTATTCTCAGTGTGCCACACACCCCGCTTCCCCTTTAATTCTTCACGAATGGGTTACTCACCGCCAGGTGACGCAGTTGCAGAGAGGAAGTCTTGTAACGAGCCCCCTTCCGGCCTATATATACCTGGTACCTCCCACTTAACACCAGTGTTTTTCTTTTTGCATGACGACAAGACAGAAGAAAGAAAAGACAAGACAGAATTAGACAGATAGTTTGTTACCTATATGGTTGATGGAAGCCTCCCAGCCCAGGCTGCTCACTGGGCAAATGGTAGATGACACTATAGGTGCCTAGAAGCTTATCTCCTCCGCTCGACCTCATGCGTGGGGCAATGCGGCGATCCGGCATGGTGATCCGGATTTGGGATGCCCTTGTCCCGAGGTTCCCCTTGGCCCCCTTTTCTCTCCCGTTACGGTCCCTTCTCCCTTCACTCGGGGGGGGGGGGGGGGTCTGGGGGATGTATATATGCATGTGGTGTTTTTACTTGTGTTTTTACTTGTGTTTTTAACTTGTGTTTATATCCATTTTCAGGTCAGCGCCGCTGTATGTGTGCACACGGCCTGACCTGCTAACACTTTTTTGTTTACAGGTTGTCCCCCACTGATCAGCGCTCTCTCTCTTGCGGCTCCGCCATTGTGCGGGCCGCGCTGTTGACAGTTTCAGGCGCGGCCTGAACTGCCAGAGTTTAGCTCCGCTTTAGGTGCGGCCGCCATTGGCGGGCCGCGCTGTTGGTGGTTCAGGCGCATGGCCTGAAGCTGCCAGAGACGCCCTCCCCTCCCAATAACCGAGGGCATCGGGTGCCCTCTCGTTTTGCGGCACCACCATTTGGCGGGCCGCACTATTGGCGGTTCAGGCGCATGGCCTGAAGCTGCTGGAGATGCTCTCCCCTCCCAGTAACCGAGGGCGTTGGGCGCCCTTTCCTTTTTTCGGCACCGCCATTTGGCGGGCCGCACTGTTTGAATCTGGGGGGGGCGGGGCCTGGACGACGTATGAGGGGGCATGGCCTGAGCGGTGTCGACGTGCAGCTCGGCCCCGCCGCACTTCCTCCTTCTTATTAAGAGTCAGGTGCGGGGTACTCAGCTGCAGGAAGTGGATTGTCTCTGCTGCTGCTGCGGTCTTTGCTCTCAGCCTTGGGCAGGTAAGCGGCCTCACCTCGTGTGGGGCCGGCTTTTGTTTATATTCATGATGGTTCAAATTCTTTTTGACCTCTTAAAGCATTTTGGGGTGTTTTACTATATGTTGGCATGAATGTTGTACTGCATGCTGCCCCTTTTTTTCTGGGATCTTACTGTTGTTTCTTTCCCCACAGATCCTGGGATTCCCTCACTGCAGTGGCTTCCCGGTTCTATTATACCTGGCTAGTCCTATTTCTCTCAATTGGGATATATATATATATATAAAAAAAGGGGGATAATTATAATTTAAATCCTCCCTCCCGGGACATTAATTTAAAGGGGCATCCCGGGTGGCTTTATGCCTAAAACCCACGGTTGTTGCGAATACCAGAAATCACTATATGGAGGCTTCCGATAATACCGGAAATGGTTCTTCGGGGCCATCTAGACTGTGTGGGGGTTATGGGACTCCGCTCCCAGGCGATGATGTTATATAATGCATTCCTTGTGCAAAGCAGAATATTGTGCATCAGTCCGTCGCTCCGGCTTCTGGCTCTTCGCAACTTCCATCATCTCCTACCCCCCCCTCCCTGTTCCGGACCCCGTGTGACATTGTCAAAAGTGGGGATTCGCAATCCGAGGTGTGTGCACGATTGTCCAACCTCGAGAAGATAGTTTCCGCCAAGGTATGTCAGAAGGCTACAGCGAAGCGGAAACACCCTTCTCCTGCAGCTCCTGCTTCACAGGATGAGGGGTGCGAAGCTGTGGATTGGTCCAATTATTCCCTGGACGAGGAGGGGGAACTCCTCTTGGAGTCGGATGAGCCTGCAGACCAGCTGGAGATCGATGCTGGCGATCTGGCTGCGGGGGTATCCCTTGACACCCCCTCCATTTTGGCTCAAATGAAATTTTGAACATTTTCAGTTTGTGGCACTTCCGTTTGGCCTTACCTCGGCCCCAAGAGTGTTCACCAAGGTGCTGGCAGGGGTGATGGCCATTTTCAGATCTCGGGGCATTCGTGTCGTACCTTATCTGGACGACCTTCTCATCATGGCTCCGTCACTCAGTCAATCAGAGACAGACACCAGGATGGTGGTCTCCACGATGGAAAGCTTTGGTTGGGTGATCAACTTCCCCAAGTCCTCCCTCGCTCCGGCCAGGGTGGTGTCTTTTCTGGGGATGCAGTTGGACTCTTGTCAACACAGGGTGTTTCTCCCCCAGTCCAAAATTCATCTGAGTTGGCTCGGGTCCTACTTGCCAATCCTCGGCCGTCCATCCGTCTGGGGATGAGGCTGGTAGGGTTGATGGTTGCCTCCTTCGAGGCAGTTGCTTTTGCTCAATTTCACACGAGGACGCTTCAGCTTTATCTGTTGGTGTCCTGGGACCGGCAGCCCCGGTCGCTGGATCAGTCCTTCCAGTTGTCCTCCCGGGTCCGGCAGTCCCTCCAGTGGTGGTTGGTCTCGGCCAATCTCGTGAAGGGCATGTCTTTCCTGACCCCTCTTTGGGAAATTGTCACCACGGACGCCAGTCTTTCGGGATGGGGGGGATTCTGGAAGGAGCTTCAGTTCCAGGGGCAGTGGGGACCTCAAGAGGCACACTTACCCATCAATATTCTGGAACTGAGAGCCATCCGTCGGGTTCTTGCCCTTCTGACTCAACACGTTCTGGGCCTTCCAGTCCAGGTTCTTTCGGACAATTGAAAAGCGGTTGCTTACATCAATCATCAGGGAGGGACTCGCAGTCCGGGTGCTCTCAGGGAGGTGTCTCTGATCCTGTCCTGGGCGGAGGCCCATGTTCCTTGTCTCTCGGCGGTGTACATTCCAGGGGTGGAGAACCAGGAAGCGGACCGGTTGAGCAGGGGCTCTTCCCGTCTGGGAGAATGGTCTCTCCATCCTCAGGTTTTTCGCTCACTGTGTCTCCGGTGGGGGACCCCGGAGGTGGACCTGTTTGCCTCTCGTCACAATTGCAGGCTCCCAAACTTCGTGTCGCTCTCCCAGGATCCTCTGGCTTTGACAGTGGATGCCATGTTCCTGAGCTGGGGGGATCTGGGGTTTCTGTACCTGTTTCCTCCGATACCCATGCTGGGCAGGGTGGTTCGGAAGTTGGCTCTGGAAAGGGTGTCCGCCATTCTTGTGGCCCCAAAGTGGCCAAGACGAGTGTGGTTTGCAGACGTCGTTCGGCTGGCAGTGGACCAGTTCGTTCTGCCTCTTCGGCCCGATCTGCTCACTCAGGGTCGGTTGTGTTACCCCAATTTACCAGCGCTGGATTTGACGGCCTGGCTGCTGAAACCTCCATCTTGAAGGAGGAGGGTCTTTCTGACTTGGTCGTTAAGACTCTGATCAGTGCCCAGAAGAGGTCTTCTTCTATCATCTACTATAGGACTTGGAAAGCCTATATTGCTTGGTGTGAGATTAGATCTTTTCCTTGTAGGGTCTTTTCGGTCTCCAGGATTCTGGAGTTTTTACAATCTGGCTTGGACTCTGGTCTTCAGCTAAGTACATTGAAAGGGCAAGTTTCTGCCTTATCTATCTTTTTTCAGAAGCGTTTTGCACTTCATCCTTTAGTAAAAACTTTTTTCCAGGGGGTTACGCATGTGCGGCCCCCCAGGAAACCATTACTCCCTGTTTGGGACTTGAATTTGGTTCTTTCTGCTCTTCAGGCTCCTCCGTTTGAGCCTTTGCAAGATATTGCTTTGTCTACCCTGACTCAGAAGATTGTCTTCTTGGTAGCTATCACTTCGGTCCGGCGTGTCTCGGAGTTGGCGGCCTTGTCTATTCAGGCGCCTTACTTTGAGAGGCATCAGGATAAAGTGGTCTTTCGGTTCAAACCAGACTTTCTTCCTAAGATTGCTTCTGCTTTTCATTTGAATCAGGATATTGTTCTTCCCTCCTTGTGTCCTAATCCTAAGAATGACAAAGAGAGGGTTTTGCATTGTTTGGATGTAGTACGCTGTGTTAAAGTGGACCAACACCCAGGATTTTGACTATCCTGGGTCTTGGTCCACTTCGGTGGGGCACCCCCGATCGGGGTGCCCCGCTGTGTGAAACCCCCCGAACTCACCTCTCCCCGAGCCGACGGACAAGCCGCGGACAAGCGGCTCCTCCGCCGCCGCCTCCCGTGCGTCCCTCTTGACGCGCGCGTGCCCGCGCCGGTCATTCACAGAAACTGAGGTAAGGAGTTTGGGGTGTTTGGGGGGGTTTCACCCCGCGGGACATCCCGATCTCGGATGTCCCGCGGGGAGGGAGGTGATCGGCCCGGGAATATTATAGATTCCCGGGCCGATCACCGGTGGGTGTTGGTCCACTTTAAGTACTATTTGATTATTACTTCTCCTTTTCGTAAAACGGATGCCTTTTTTGTTGTGCCCTGTGGGCCTAAGAAGGGTTTGGCACCGGCCGAATCTTCCATTAGCAAATGGATACGTCAGGCCATTATTGCGGCCTATTCTGCTAAGGGGAAAGTCCCCCCTTTTCGTATCACTGCTCATTCTACTCGCGCCGTTGGTGCGTCTTGGGCTTTTCAGCACCAAGCTTCTGTTGAACAAGTTTGTAAGGCCGCTACTTGGTTTTACAAAGTTGATGTGCGGGCCTCAGCGGATGCTGTTTTTGGCCGCAAAGTTCTGCAGACTGCAGTCATTTAAGTTATGCTTCATTTTTGCCTTCGGATACCCATCCCTTGTGGACACTGCTTTTGGATGTCCCATTCGTGAAGAATTAAAGGGGAAGCGGGGTGTGTGGCACACTGAGAATAATACCATTTTGTGAGTACTCACCTGAAAAATGAATATTGTCAGTGTGCCACACACCCCGCTTCACCCCGCCCTTTTCGGTATCCCGGTTCCTTTATATGGTGAAGCTTTTCTTTATTTTGAGGTTACCTTTAGATTACTGGTACCTTGTCTTTCTGCTTTTTAAATCACTGGTGTTAAGTGGGAGGTACCAGGTATATATAGGCCGGAAGGGGGCTCATTGCAAAACTTCCTCTCTGCAACTGCGTCACCTGGCAGTGAGTAACCCATTCGTGAAGAATTAAAGAGGAAGCGGGGTGTGTGGCACACTGACAATATCCATTTTTCAGGTGAGTACTCACAAAATGGTATTTTTTTAGTGCGCAGTTGAAAATCACTTTACAACTGGAAAACTCAGTGAAAAAGTGCACGAATTTTCCATACCCAAATGCTGCGTGTGAGAATTTTTTCTACTGCTTCCTAATTTGTAGCAGAGCAGTATGACCCCTTGTTGCTCTTTGTACTGTTTTTTTTTTGCTTTGTGTTTCTGGACTTTCTAATTGATGTGAACTAGTACATGTCATTGTTAATGTTTAATTATGTTTAATTTTGCACTTTGCATTGGTTCGGTGTATCATTTTTTGGTGATGGTGGTTTAGGTGCCCTTTTGGCAGTGTTGCTTTGCATTGCTTTACATCTATTGTTATTGTACCAATTTATTTGGGTGGTTTGTAGATTAACAGTTCTTAGTTTTGACTTTGCTCTGTGGATCCATTAATATACGAATGTGAGTGCTGCTATGAGTGTCATCATTAGCATAGATATTGGTTTGGTCGCCCCATATAGTCCTGATGTACTTACATTTCCAAACCACATTAAAGGTTTCTGTTGCATCCAGGGCCAGCTCCAGAGTCCCAGCGTGCCCCTTGTGTCACGTCACTTGTGCGGTTCTGTGAATCCCCCTGGGATGACCGGTATACTCACCACACATATTAAAGTGCACCAAAACCCAGGATTTTGACTATCTTGTCCTACAGGTCCTACAGCGCATGCGCAGCCACTCATCCAATCAGCGAGCTGGATCCGCTGACGTCACATCGTCTAAGGCAAGCGGCTCAGAGCGTACTGACACGCGCATCTCCTGCTACCCTCTAACAGGGAGCGTACCCGCGTCGGCCATTCACAGATGCCTGGCGCAGGCACGCCCCCTGCTAGAGGGATAGCGGAAATGCAGCTCACGCATGCGTCATTGGACCGAGAAAGAAGGTAAGTGTATGGGCGACCTAGAGAGTTTCACACAGTGGGGCATCCCGGTTTTGGATGCCCCATGGGGAGGGAATCGATCGACTTTAAAGTGCACTAAAACCCAGGGTTTTAAATATCCTGGGTTTTGGTACTCAAATTGGGATGTCCCGCTATGTGAACCCCCCCCCCCCCCGGGTTTGCCTGTAAAACATACTTGACTGCCAACCCAACGGCACATGCGCAAGTGTGCAGCCAGTCATTGCACTTGGCTCCATTCTGCTTTGCTCAGTTCTCGAGAGGTCTCGTCGGCTAAGGCCCCGATGAAGGCGAGTGCACCGATAACTGCATCCCTGTTAGCTTCCAGCTGGGTGCATGGCTGTGCCAGCTATTCACAAATCATTAATTGGAGGCCCCAAGGAGAGGGAATCAGGTGGCCCTGGAGTCTTATAGACTTCATGGCCGCTTCTGGTCCACTTTAATGCAGGGCATAGAATTCTGTTTGTCCACAGAGCACAGCATAGAGAGCAGGGAATGAACAGCATCCCCGGTTTCCCTCCGACTGATGTGTGTGCTCCAGCACCCAGGTTGTCTGTCTGAGCTCCTGCCCGAACATAAACTGTGGTAAACCAGGGATAAGTTGTGGGACCACAGGCAAGATGAGTATACAGGTGATCCCTAAGGGTTTTACACAGCGGGATGGCCCATGGATAGGGATTTGGCCGCATTAGGAGTTTGTTAGACTGCAGAGCCATCTGGGTTTGGGTCCACTTTAACAACAATCTCAAATATTCCACTGTACACTGGTTTTCTCCCATGGCATCCTGAGTTAGGATATCATGCTGTTTGAACCCACCCCCCCAGAATATCACTATTCACTCACCTCTGCCTCGTTCCTATGGCGCATGCGCAGGCTCTCCTCCAATGCAAGGCATCTGCCATGGCTCTCATTGACTTCAATGGAGAGCGCATGCTGGCGTATCCCCCCTGTGGCATGTGCTTGCTCCTGCCCTAGCCAATCATATAGGCCAAGACAGGAGCAGGTGCCACTGGGGATGCATCAGCGCGCACTCCCCATTAAAGTCAATGAGAGCCATTTGTTGAATGACATAGTCATGGCAGACAGCTGTCATTGGACGAAAGCCCGGGCATGCGCCGCTAGAACGAGGAAGAGGTGAGTGAATAGCGACATTCTGAGGGTGTTTCACCCATGGGGCATTGCGGGTTTTGTTCCACTTTAAAGTGGACCAATCACCAGGATTTTCACTATCCTTTCCCTACGGGCATCCTGATGTCCTGCTGTTACAAACCCCCTGATCTCCCACTCCAGTCATCTTTCTGCTGTTCCCACAGTGCATGAGCTTATCCAATCAGTGATTTATGCCGTGCATACTAATGTAGGGCATAAAGCCGTTGTTTTGGATTCAGCTTCGGCATAGGGCGCATGTTTCCCTGTGGAGCGCACGTTACCATGCATTTGCACTGTCTGAATAGATGGGTGTGGGAGCGCACACATCAGCAGGAATACTGGGGAGACTTTTAGACTCCAGGGCCTTCCATGGTGGCGACTGGTCCAGTTTAAAGAGGAAGATGCGCCTGGGCAGCCATGGGGTCTAAAAGATCACTTAAAATACACGCGGGCAACTTACAACCCCTGGGGCATCCCTATTAGGGATGTTCTACTGTGTGAAACACCCTAGGAATCCCCGCAAATACCTTTCCGTGGATCCACGTCAGATTTATGGGTCTCGGCATATCCTTGGCCTCCCTGCAGTCTGCGGTGCGCTCCCACGCTCAGGCACGGCCTAAATGACAAGTTTGCAGCGCAACACAAAAGTACAAAAAAATACTTCCAAAAACAATTCCAAGCAGCCCAGGAATCCCGTGGCACATGCACCAGCAAAAAAAAAAATTAACAAAAGTGGCCGAAATAATTATAACAATCCCAGCCCATTGAAATGTATGGGATAAGGCCACACAGTGCAGTGTAAGCGCCTGGTCTGACACTGTAGAGAACTCAGCAATGGCACTGATGATCGATGGGACACTACCTGGCACTGTCACAGGTGCTCTGAATTTTTGATTTGATAAATACATCTTTTGCACTGGGACCTGACATTCACCTGACACCTGGCACTAAGTGGCCTTAGCGTTTCTTAAAGTGATTCCCTCCCCCAGGGGCATCCAAAATCGGGATGCCCCGCTGTGTGAAACCCCCCAGGTCGCCCCATACCCTTACCTTGTTTCCCGGTCCAACGGCGCATGCAAGAGCCGCGAACACATCCCCGCTATCCCTCTAGCATGGGCGCGTGCCCGCACCAGGCATTTGTGGATGGCCAGCGCGGGCACGCTCCCTGTTAGAGGGAAACGGGGGATGCAACCGCCAGCGCGCACAGAGCCTCTGGCATTAGACGAAGACTTAGACAAGGTGGCGTCAGCGGCTCCGAGCACGCTGATTGGACGAGCGGCTGTGCATGTGCCATAGGACCGGGAAGAAGTGAGTTGGCATCGGCGATCTGGAGGGGGTTTTACACAGCAGGGCACACCCGATCACTTACATTTATCAAGTTGTGCAACGGCATGCAATGTGGTAAATAAAACATTGCACATGTTACTGCACATGATTTATTTTATATAAATGTTTTTGCTAATATGTGTATATTTTATATATATTAATTAAATATAATAAATATAATAATATTATTATATTAAAAATAATAATAAATTTTACACAATTTCATGTTTATCGGCCTCCCTATGGTGTACTATGGGCTTTTTTTGCAGGTATAGTAGATAGAAGGATTCCATGGTGGAAGTCAGAAAATAGACTTTTCTCCTCCTGAAAGCTGCTGTAAAAAATTTGTGTGAAACACTTGAATTTAACTCATGTGTGGAGCCAATCCATGGCACCTGAATCACTAGAATTGTTTTTCGCTTGTAAATTCCACATAAATTATTTTCGCAAATCGAATTATTTTCGAGTGCTTTTTCTCTCACTCGAATTGAATTAGCAAAAATGAAAGAAAAACTTTGTTGAATCGCGCGTAGAATATGCACGCGCAAAATCGCACCTTTTTCTAAAAAAAAATGCGAAAATTTGAATTCGACCTTTAATGAATCAAGCCCACTGTAACAAATTTGATGGGAGAGATTGTGGCCATGACTATGCTATTTGTTTGCCTTGAATAGTCCCCATTGCAATGGATGATGCCAGCTCAGCTTGTGCCCTAGTTAGGTATACAATATCTCTCAATTTAAAGATAACCAAAACTCATAGAAATGAATTGATTCTTTTTAAAGGATTTTCCAAGGGGCATGTCCCGTGGAGTGAAACCCCCTTGTTTTCCATGTAAACTTACCATGATCCTCGATCCCCTGGATGTGGATAAGCTTAGCCGCACTCTGCAGCAACCCATAGGATCCCCATTCTCAAAGTTAGTATAGGGATGGAGGGGCTTTCACACTGATGGAAGAATGTAAACTAGAGTAGCGACCTTTAGACTTTAGTGACCTGGAGATCATCACTACCAGTTTTCTCATTTTGTATCAAACACCCACAGATATCCTTTAATTTTAGATGTCAACTTTCTGCTAATCTAAAGAAAATAGGTGCATGTCTGTTTATACATTCTGCTAATGAACATGATAAACTGCAGATATACCTATATGTGTGATTATACCAAGAAGCATTGTTAGCGTGTTTCAATGCTAGGTTTCTACTGTTGTACTGCACAAAACAATGGCAAAGGTTCTAAATCATATATACAAAAAGTGATAAGGTAACCACTAGGGGTTAGTGTTGCAATGGTGTCCCTCAAGCACCATCAGATGTACTGTCAACTAAAAAAAAAGATAGCAAACACATAACAATGCAGGTACTGAAAGGCACTAAATCAAACCGCTTAGTATGTGTTTTACTTTTATATTTTGTAATACGTGAAAAAAAGGTCTATACCTGTTCTATTATATTTAACACAATTGTTTTTCTTTCCTTTAGGAATATGTATTGAAGCAAGTTGCAACAATGTACTTTCGCCTTGGATGGCCAACTAATGGGCACAATGGATCAATAATTCAGACATCATATCAAGCAGAGTATGGCATCATTCAATGAAACATTCTTTTAACATCACACTAATTTGATCACCTATGTAAAAAAACAAAAGAAAAAGGTACTCACTTTTTGTCCCTTACAGCTGACCTGCCCAACTCTTGCGGTCAGCAATTTACCTGATAGCTGACATCCCGCACCGACTGGGGCCCCTACAGCAGTTGCCGGAGCTTCTGTGTCCAGCGGCATCAGTCAGTAGCACTTTCATTCACTAAAATTTGAGGGTGTGTGTCAGGCATTGGCAAACCCCCTTCATTACAATGAATGAAGAGGACATGGCAGCACTCCCATGCTGGACTAATGTCTTTATTCAGCCTTACATACCATGTGTCATGCCGACTCACTAACCTGCTCCTCTCTCCAGCTTGAGCAGTGCAGCACATCTCCTCCTCCCCCCACATCCCCCGCGTCCTTGCTCCTGTGTACACAAGACTCTTATGCCTTCCGCCAGCGCTGCAGACATTGCAGCTGCCAAAGGCTGATTTGAATGGGCCAGTGAGCCCAAACGTTGCTCATGGGCTCTCAGCCCTTAATTAAGTGTGGGCTAAAGAGCCCTGGTTTTGTTACTAGCCTATAGACCAAAGTTGCCGCCGCCAATCCCTGTACACCTTCCCCTATTAAGGTGCCCCAAGCCCTGTCATCCTTGACCTTGCCTCTGCCTGCTATCTATGGTAACTTGCTCCATCTACAGTTTTGACCTTTGGCCTGTGCTCTGGCCCTGCCTCTGGTTATCCCTCTGCTGGTTATCCCTCTGCTTTGATGCCTGTTGGACTGACTACACGTGTATGACCCTTGCTTCGTCTGACCTCCTGTGCACCCCAGTCACGCTCACCCACATGCAGGTCTAGCCCTCAGTCGATATATAATTAGTAAGACCTGGGAGCAACCATGCTTGTGTCCCGGCAAACGGGGTCTCGTCTAAAGGTGAAGATAGTGGCGGACATTGGGTGTTATCAACTTACTGGTGAGCCTTACACTATGTTACTATATTACTATTTTATGCTACTGTTCGGGCCCCGGCAGTGCAGAGTCATACAGATCAGCTTCCGGGGACAACAGGGGAGTACCTATCTGTTATATTACATAGGAGTTCGATCTCTTTGACTATTTTGGTGTCTAACAGGCTACTAACTTGCTTCTAGTGTGTTATTAGTTAAATCCTTATAAGATTCACAGCAGGCAGCCATTACCATACTGATTAGTACTTTCCGGATTTTGAAGGAACAGCCAGTTATAACTCACTCTACAAATGTAAAGCCCAACTACTTAAAAAAACAATTTCAAAAAAGTTTTAAAGTCCTATTCACTTTATTGCTGCTATCTGTGACCGCACTTGAGTAATTTAGCTAAAAACAGAAGCTGGCTTAGTAGCTAGTAGTAGCTTAGTAGCACACTAATGATAAAGATTTACAAAAAGCTCATTCTGATATGAAAGCCTATTCAGCGTAGTCAAAATGGTGTATGGTTGGTTGTAACTTTTGGGTTCAGATTTGATAATTTATATTTCTGAATTTTTTTACTTGAATAAAAAAAATAAATGATACATTACTATTGCATTGAGAGCATTACACTAATAGCCATGTTACCAATATCACCATGTTCTCAAGCTTTTCTTTAAATGTTATAGTAAATAGCAAGCTAAACTTTTTTTAAGTTTTAAGTTGTCAGTGACTGGATTTTATATATCAAGGCAGTGGGATTATTCTTCTCTACTAAAGTATGATTTAAATGCACAGGTGCAACACATATTTTGACAGGATATAGTCCATAACTTTATCTCTGGCTGGTTTATTATTTGTAGGTACTCCTTTGAATCCCAAGGGAGTTTATCTTTTATACCAAGCCATACAATGCAGCATCAAAAGAAGAAAGCTCCATTAGTGTTACACAGTGTGACTGTAGCAGCATGATGCACCTGTCTCTCTCGTTTGATATTTGATTTCTCTGTGGCCCTGCATCTTTGAGATTTATATTCCCCTGCATGACATTTTTAAAGCAAACAATGTTCTGCTTATCTCTTGAGTTACGACCTCAAAGTAATGTTGAGATTTGAACTTATGCTTATCACTGGATACCAGAATGCTTACATGTACTTCGAATGTCGCCTGCCTTAGCATCATTATTTCAGACACTTATTCTTTATAAGCCTCCTTTTTGTAGAGTGAACTGTAACTATCTCCTGCTGGATGTGAATGTGCTTTAAATTATAAACCTTTAAATCTTCTACAGTAAGAGTTCACTGATAGTATTCTGATCAGATTCAACTTTATTCATTTTCAAAATGTATGAGTTGTTAATGGCTAAAGTCATTTACCAATCTTTTACCTCCAGCATTTCAGTTATCATTTTCTGTGCCCCTAGTTTTCAATACTGGATGTGAGATTTCATTCAGGGACGTGTTGATCTAAAATAAATTGAACTAGCACATTTTGTTTGTCTTCTGATTGCCCCCCTATTGCTTGCTAATAAATTTTAGGCTTGTGCAGTGGCATTGGTTTTAAACATGCCTTCAAGTAAAACCTTTTGCTATAAGCCAGTAAAGTCATCTTAAAATTCCCATATCATTTCGGCTGTTTATTATTTGTGATTCCTGCATTTAAGCTCATGCTTTACTTTATTTTGATACAACTAGCAAATTATCCAGTTTACCTTTTTTTTCTTTTGCTTAAAAAAAAATGTAAGAGAAACTGAGAGATGAATTCTATTCTTTGTTACATCATTGTTGGTGGGGGGGTATAATAGGAAGAGTATACGTGTGGCTGCCAACATAGTGGCCCATGTGCTGCCAAAGGGCTCTTCCAGTAATGGCCCAGATGCAAACTTTAGTCCTTTGCATTAACCTGCGAGTCAGTGACCAATTTTAGACCACTAGTCTTTGTTTGAGGAAGCTTGCCTTATAAATGGCTTTTGGGCTCCTTTTGCACTGGTGGGATAATGGGACAATCGCGATTCACTGGCAATAGCACTGCTGTGAAATCGACTCTTTGACATAGTAGAAAGGCAATCACTGGGTAATCACAATCGACTCGTAAAAAACCCTGTATGCACTTTTTTTCCCTGGTATGCTTGCGATACCTCATAAACAAATAGCGATCACAAGTGCAATCTCTGCCAAGATGCCAGAAAATCGTCAGCCAATATGTGACCGCATTAGCGATTTCATTTCAGACAAGAGGTCCATTGCTATGGGGCCTTGTTGCTTTTATACACAAGTAGGAGCAATGTATTACTATTAAAGGAGACCTAAGCACTCCCTAGCAACTCTGTGTCAGGTAATGTTCAGGTCTGTGAGGATCCTAATGTACTCACTCTCACTACACATGAGCTTTGGATTTTAGAGATACCTCTCCGTCGTGGAGCTCTATATGACTGGGACCAATGAACAGATGCGCACTGCAGTGCCACTGCCCCCCATTGGAAAAGGTGAGGCTGCCGCATGTCTATACAGTTGTCTCCTGCCCACCAGCATATGGAGCTTGATTAGGAAAAGGAGAGTATTTCTCCAATGCAGATTTTAGGTTTGCTTTAATGATTCCCGCTAGGGATGAGCGAATCGATCCGGACGAACCCGGATTCGATCCGAATTTCAGGAAAAATTCGATTCGGATCGAATCCGAATTTCCCCGTGATTCGATCACTCGAAGTTTTCCTTTAACATCCATTCATTTACATTACAGGCATTCTAAGATGGCGGACGGGACATGTCTGGACATGTATCCCGCGCCAGTGCAAGCTGGGGCAGTCACATGCAGCCTATCAGCAGCCAGCAAGCCCGGTGACGTCACACAGCGGTATTTAACGGCGGCCATCTTGCTTTTCCTCATTTCTCTATTGCATTCGTGACAGACAGACAGAACGCTGTGTAGCTGAGGCAGTTAGACAGGCTGGAGACAGGGACAGACAGGGACAGGCTGGAGACAGGCAGGAGACAGGCAGGAGACAGACAGGAGACAGACAGAAAGCCAGGGAAAGGTAGGAAAAACGGAGCTGGCTGACAGGGAGATTTTTTTTTTTTCATCCAGCCTTTGTTAGCGTTTTCAGGCTGCTTATAGTAACTAACTGTGCATATATACTGAACTGATCTTAAGTCTGCTGTGAGGCATCCCATTCTGTGACTAAAGCAGCCTCTGTTTAAGACCATATAAGCATTTGCTCTTATCATATTTGAAATTAGGCCTGATAAAGACACTTTTGCTGGCCAAAGCACTACTGGACCCTGCCAGCTCGATTCCTGCCCGGGGCATCCCATTCTGTGACTACAGCAGCCTCTGTTTAAGACCATATAAGCATTTGCTCTTATCATATTTGAAATTAGCCTGATAAAGACACTTTTGCTGGCCAAAGCACTACTGGACCCTGCCAGCTCGATTCCTGCCCGGGGCATCCCATTCTGTGACTAAAGCAGCCTCTGTTTAAGACCATATAAGCATTTGCTCTTATCATATTTGAAATTAGCCTGATAAAGACACTTTTGCTGGCCAAAGCCCTACTGGACCCTGCCAGGTCGATTCCTGCCCAGGGCATCCCATTCTGTGACTAAAGCAGCCTCTGTTTAAGACCATATAAGCATTTGCTCTTATCATATTTGAAATTAGGCCTGATAAAGACACTTTTGCTGGCCAAAGCCCTACTGGACCCTGCCAGCTCGATTCCTGCCCGGGGCATCCCATTCTGTGACTACAGCAGCCTCTGTTTAAGACCATATAAGCATTTGCTCTTATCATATTTGAAATTAGCCTGATAAAGACACTTTTGCTGGCCAAAGCACTACTGGACCCTGCCAGCTCGATTCCTGCCCGGGGCATCCCATTCTGTGACTAAAGCAGCCTCTGTTTAAGACCATATAAGCATTTGCTCTTATCATATTTGAAATTAGGCCTGATAAAGACACTTTTGCTGGCCAAAGCACTACTGGACCCTGCCAGCTCGATTCCTGCCCGGGGCATCCCATTCTGTGACTACAGCAGCCTCTGTTTAAGACCATATAAGCATTTGCTCTTATCATATTTGAAATTAGCCTGATAAAGACACTTTTGCTGGCCAAAGCACTACTGGACCCTGCCAGCTCGATTCCTGCCCGGGGCATCCCATTCTGTGACTAAAGCAGCCTCTGTTTAAGACCATATAAGCATTTGCTCTTATCATATTTGAAATTAGCCTGATAAAGACACTTTTGCTGGCCAAAGCCCTACTGGACCCTGCCAGGTCGATTCCTGCCCAGGGCATCCCATTCTGTGACTAAAGCAGCCTCTGTTTAAGACCATATAAGCATTTGCTCTTATCATATTTGAAATTAGGCCTGATAAAGACACTTTTGCTGGCCAAAGCCCTACTGGACCCTGCCAGCTCGATTCCTGCCCGGGGCATCCCATTCTGTGACTACAGCAGCCTCTGTTTAAGACCATATAAGCATTTGCTCTTATCATATTTGAAATTAGCCTGATAAAGACACTTTTGCTGGCCAAAGCACTACTGGACCCTGCCAGCTCGATTCCTGCCCGGGGCATCCCATTCTGTGACTAAAGCAGCCTCTGTTTAAGACCATATAAGCATTTGCTCTTATCATATTTGAAATTAGGCCTGATAAAGACACTTTTGCTGGCCAAAGCACTACTGGACCCTGCCAGCTCGATTCCTGCCCGGGGCATCCCATTCTGTGACTACAGCAGCCTCTGTTTAAGACCATATAAGCATTTGCTCTTATCATATTTGAAATTAGCCTGATAAAGACACTTTTGCTGGCCAAAGCACTACTGGACCCTGCCAGCTCGATTCCTGCCCGGGGCATCCCATTCTGTGACTAAAGCAGCCTCTGTTTAAGACCATATAAGCATTTGCTCTTATCATATTTGAAATTAGCCTGATAAAGACACTTTTGCTGGCCAAAGCCCTACTGGACCCTGCCAGGTCGATTCCTGCCCAGGGCATCCCATTCTGTGACTAAAGCAGCCTCTGTTTAAGACCATATAAGCATTTGCTCTTATCATATTTGAAATTAGGCCTGATAAAGACACTTTTGCTGGCCAAAGCCCTACTGGACCCTGCCAGCTCGATTCCTGCCCGGGGCATCCCATTCTGTGACTACAGCAGCCTCTGTTTAAGACCATATAAGCATTTGCTCTTATCATATTTGAAATTAGCCTGATAAAGACACTTTTGCTGGCCAAAGCACTACTGGACCCTGCCAGCTCGATTCCTGCCCGGGGCATCCCATTCTGTGACTAAAGCAGCCTCTGTTTAAGACCATATAAGCATTTGCTCTTATCATATTTGAAATTAGGCCTGATAAAGACACTTTTGCTGGCCAAAGCACTACTGGACCCTGCCAGCTCGATTCCTGCCCGGGGCATCCCATTCTGTGACTACAGCAGCCTCTGTTTAAGACCATATAAGCATTTGCTCTTATCATATTTGAAATTAGCCTGATAAAGACACTTTTGCTGGCCAAAGCACTACTGGACCCTGCCAGCTCGATTCCTGCCCGGGGCATCCCATTCTGTGACTAAAGCAGCCTCTGTTTAAGACCATATAAGCATTTGCTCTTATCATATTTGAAATTAGCCTGATAAAGACACTTTTGCTGGCCAAAGCCCTACTGGACCCTGCCAGGTCGATTCCTGCCCAGGGCATCCCATTCTGTGACTAAAGCAGCCTCTGTTTAAGACCATATAAGCATTTGCTCTTATCATATTTGAAATTAGGCCTGATAAAGACACTTTTGCTGGCCAAAGCCCTACTGGACCCTGCCAGCTCGATTCCTGCCCGGGGCATCCCATTCTGTGACTACAGCAGCCTCTGTTTAAGACCATATAAGCATTTGCTCTTATCATATTTGAAATTAGCCTGATAAAGACACTTTTGCTGGCCAAAGCACTACTGGACCCTGCCAGCTCGATTCCTGCCCGGGGCATCCCATTCTGTGACTAAAGCAGCCTCTGTTTAAGACCATATAAGCATTTGCTCTTATCATATTTGAAATTAGCCTGATAAAGACACTTTTGCTGGCCAAAGCCCTACTGGACCCTGCCAGGTCCATTCCTGCCCAGGGCATCCCATTCTGTGACTAAAGCAGCCTCTGTTTAAGACCATATAAGCATTTGCTCTTATCATATTTGAAATTAGGCCTGATAAAGACACTTTTGCTGGCCAAAGCACTACTGGACCCTGCCAGCTCGATTCCTGCCCGGGGCATCCCATTCTGTGACTACAGCAGCCTCTGTTTAAGACCATATAAGCATTTGCTCTTATCATATTTGAAATTAGCCTGATAAAGACACTTTTGCTGGCCAAAGCCCTACTGGACCCTGCCAGGTCCATTCCTGCCCAGGGCATCCCATTCTGTGACTAAAGCAGCCTCTGTTTAAGACCATATAAGCATTTGCTCTTATCATATTTGAAATTAGGCCTGATAAAGACACTTTTGCTGGCCAAAGCACTACTGGACCCTGCCAGCTCGATTCCTGCCCGGGGCATCCCATTCTGTGACTAAAGCAGCCTCTGTTTAAGACCATATAAGCATTTGCTCTTATCATATTTGAAATTAGCCTGATAAAGACACTTTTGCTGGCCAAAGCCCTACTGGACCCTGCCAGGTCGATTCCTGCCCGGGGCATCCCATTCTGTGACTAAAGCAGCCTCTGTTTAAGACCATATAAGCATTTGCTCTTATCATATTTGAAATTAGGCCTGATAAAGACACTTTTGCTGGCCAAAGCCCTACTGGACCCTGCCAGCTCGATTCCTGCCCGGGGCATCCCATTCTGTGACTACAGCAGCCTCTGTTTAAGACCATATAAGCATTTGCTCTTATCATATTTGAAATTAGCCTGATAAAGACACTTTTGCTGGCCAAAGCACTACTGGACCCTGCCAGCTCGATTCCTGCCCGGGGCATCCCATTCTGTGACTAAAGCAGCCTCTGTTTAAGACCATATAAGCATTTGCTCTTATCATATTTGAAATTAGCCTGATAAAGACACTTTTGCTGGCCAAAGCCCTACTGGACCCTGCCAGGTCCATTCCTGCCCAGGGCATCCCATTCTGTGACTAAAGCAGCCTCTGTTTAAGACCATATAAGCATTTGCTCTTATCATATTTGAAATTAGGCCTGATAAAGACACTTTTGCTGGCCAAAGCCCTACTGGACCCTGCCAGCTCGATTCCTGCCCGGGGCATCCCATTCTGTGACTAAAGCAGCCTCTGTTTAAGACCATATAAGCATTTGCTCTTATCATATTTGAAATTAGCCTGATAAAGACACTTTTGCTGGCCAAAGCCCTACTGGACCCTGCCAGGTCGATTCCTGCCCAGGGCATCCCATTCTGTGACTAAAGCAGCCTCTGTTTAAGACCATATAAGCATTTGCTCTTATCATATTTGAAATTAGGCCTGATAAAGACACTTTTGCTGGCCAAAGCCCTACTGGACCCTGCCAGGTCGATTCCTGCCCAGGGCATCCCATTCTGTGACTAAAGCAGCCTCTGTTTAAGACCATATAAGCATTTGCTCTTATCATATTTGAAATTAGGCCTGATAAAGACACTTTTGCTGGCCAAAGCACTACTGGACCCTGCCAGGTCGATTCCTGCCCAGGGCATCCCATTCTGTGACTAAAGCAGCCTCTGTTTAAGACCATATAAGCATTTGCTCTTATCATATTTGAAATTAGGCCTGATAAAGACACTTTTGCTGGCCAAAGCCCTACTGGACCCTGCCAGGTCGATTCCTGCCCAGGGCATCCCATTCTGTGACTAAAGCAGCCTCTGTTTAAGACCATATAAGCATTTGCTCTTATCATATTTGAAATTAGGCCTGATAAAGACACTTTTGCTGGCCAAAGCACTACTGGACCCTGCCAGCTCGATTCCTGCCCGGGGCATCCCATTCTGTGACTAAAGCAGCCTCTGTTTAAGACCATATAAGCATTTGCTCTTATCATATTTGAAATTAGGCCTGATAAAGACACTTTTGCTGGCCAAAGCCCTACTGGACCCTGCCAGGTCGATTCCTGCCCAGGGCATCCCATTCTGTGACTAAAGCAGCCTCTGTTTAAGACCATATAAGCATTTGCTCTTATCATATTTGAAATTAGCCTGATAAAGACACTTTTGCTGGCCAAAGCCCTACTGGACCCTGCCAGGTCCATTCCTGCCCAGGGCATCCCATTCTGTGACTAAAGCAGCCTCTGTTTAAGACCATATAAGCATTTGCTCTTATCATATTTGAAATTAGGCCTGATAAAGACACTTTTGCTGGCCAAAGCACTACTGGACCCTGCCAGCTCGATTCCTGCCCGGGGCATCCCATTCTGTGACTAAAGCAGCCTCTGTTTAAGACCATATAAGCATTTGCTCTTATCATATTTGAAATTAGCCTGATAAAGACACTTTTGCTGGCCAAAGCCCTACTGGACCCTGCCAGGTCCATTCCTGCCCAGGGCATCCCATTCTGTGACTAAAGCAGCCTCTGTTTAAGACCATATAAGCATTTGCTCTTATCATATTTGAAATTAGGCCTGATAAAGACACTTTTGCTGGCCAAAGCACTACTGGACCCTGCCAGCTCGATTCCTGCCCGGGGCATCCCATTCTGTGACTAAAGCAGCCTCTGTTTAAGACCATATAAGCATTTGCTCTTATCATATTTGAAATTAGCCTGATAAAGACACTTTTGCTGGCCAAAGCCCTACTGGACCCTGCCAGGTCCATTCCTGCCCAGGGCATCCCATTCTGTGACTAAAGCAGCCTCTGTTTAAGACCATATAAGCATTTGCTCTTATCATATTTGAAATTAGGCCTGATAAAGACACTTTTGCTGGCCAAAGCACTACTGGACCCTGCCAGCTCGATTCCTGCCCGGGGCATCCCATTCTGTGACTAAAGCAGCCTCTGTTTAAGACCATATAAGCATTTGCTCTTATCATATTTGAAATTAGCCTGATAAAGACACTTTTGCTGGCCAAAGCCCTACTGGACCCTGCCAGGTCCATTCCTGCCCAGGGCATCCCATTCTGTGACTAAAGCAGCCTCTGTTTAAGACCATATAAGCATTTGCTCTTATCATATTTGAAATTAGGCCTGATAAAGACACTTTTGCTGGCCAAAGCACTACTGGACCCTGCCAGCTCGATTCCTGCCCGGGGCATCCCATTCTGTGACTAAAGCAGCCTCTGTTTAAGACCATTTAAGCATTTGCTCTTATCATATTTGAAATTAGCCTGATAAAGACACTTTTGCTGGCCAAAGCCCTACTGGACCCTGCCAGGTCCATTCCTGCCCAGGGCATCCCATTCTGTGACTAAAGCAGCCTCTGTTTAAGACCATATAAGCATTTGCTCTTATCATATTTGAAATTAGGCCTGATAAAGACACTTTTGCTGGCCAAAGCCCTACTGGACCCTGCCAGGTCGATTCCTGCCCAGGGCATCCCATTCTGTGACTAAAGCAGCCTCTGTTTAAGACCATATAAGCATTTGCTCTTATCATATTTGAAATTAGGCCTGATAAAGACACTTTTGCTGGCCAAAGCACTACTGGACCCTGCCAGGTCGATTCCTGCCCAGGGCATCCCATTCTGTGACTAAAGCAGCCTCTGTTTAAGACCATATAAGCATTTGCTCTTATCATATTTGAAATTAGCCTGATAAAGACACTTTTGCTGGGCATAGCACTACTGGACCCTGCCAGGTGTACTTACTGCTGGTTTTTAGGGCATCCCATTCTGTGACTACACCAGCCTCTATTTAAGAACCTAACCATTTGCACCTATTCTAATTGAAATTAGGCGTGATAAAGACACTTTTGCTGTGCATAGTCTTACTGCTGCCTGCCAGGTGCTCTCTGGTTTTTGGGACATCCCATTCTTTAACATACCATTAGCCTCTGCATTTACTGTAAGCTGCACATTTATTTAAAGAAATTTGGCCTGTATGAGCCTGCTAACACACTGCTGCTGTGTGCATATATACTGATCTCAAGTCTGCTTGGGGCATCCCATTCTGTAACATAACATAACCTACCTACCATACTAAGCAGCTCTCTTATTTAAACTAAGCAGGCCTCTTGGAGGCTGAGTGTCCACTTTTGGGTGTGCATTTATATTCGGTTTCATATACAGTGGGGTATCCCAATTTGTAAGATAACCTACCCCAACCATGTAAACTAAAGGTTACGTCCTTCCAGAAGGAAAACTTATACCGAACACTATTTTTGTTAGGGGCATTGACCTTTGGATTGATCGGCATGAAATTAATTTTTTTTTTTCAAAGTATGGCGCTGTGAAGAAGGTCAAAATGATGTCTCATACTTGGATTATTGTTACTTTTTGTTCAGCTTGAAATATAACAGGCCACACGGGCATCCCAAGGCACATGCTATTTTAAACCTATCTGTTATACAACATAAGCGTTGATCAGGCTACTTCAGTTTGCACTTGTTTTTGACTGATTTTAATAAACCAGGCCGCAGGGCACCCCAAAGCTGCACCTTGCACCCTATCTGGTATACAACATAAGCGTTGATCAGCATCAGCTTCATTAAGCTACTTCAGTTTGCACTTCCTTTTTGACTGCTTTCATTTAACCAGGCCGCAGGGCACCCCAAAGCTGCACCTTGCACCCTACCTGTTTATACTAAATAAGCATCTACAGCCTCAGCTTTATTAAGTTATTGCATTTTGAATTAGTTTTGGTCTGCTTTAAATACACCAGGCCGCAGGGCATCCCAAACCTGCATGTTGCACCCCATCTGTTATACTAAATAAGCGTTGATCAGCATCAGCTTTATTAAGCTATTGCATTTTGCATTGGTTTTTGTACTGCTGCCAAAACACTAGCCCATATGGGCATCCCAAACCAGCACATGTCACCCTATCTGTTATACTAAATAAGCTTCTACAGGCCCTTTTTTTATTTATTTATTTTTATTTATATAGAGCTGCAATGGCTTATATTGTGAGGTTAATTTGCCATTTTGCAGCATAATATAGAGCAGCCCCTGTGTAAATCTGAGGGGCAATAGCTTATATAGTGAGGTAAATTTGCCATTTTGCTTCGTTATATAGAGCAGCCCAGTTGCCATCTAAATCAACTACTGTCCGGCCAGTACAGCTTTTCCAGGGCAAACTCTGCTAGTTGCGGGCACAAGTCAAGTTTGGCTTCCCAGCAAATCCAGTGGATCTTGAAGGTGTGTTGGCATGGTCATGTCAAGGTATGACATGACCTGCTGTTTGAGGTCCAGCTCCAGGTCTTCCTGCTTCTCATGAGTAGACTCACTATGCGGGTGTAGAAAGCTACTCACTAGCGACTGAAGACTGAGGTTGCTGCTGATGGAGCTGCTGCTGCTCCTTCCACCCCCCCAGCAGCCATGGCAGTGGAAGGTGATCGCAAAGTTCCCCTAGAGTCAGACCTGCGGGAGTATGGGCCATGGCGCAAATAGACATCGCCCAACTGACTACGTGGGATGTCTCTGTAGTAGGTCAGTTTTTCCTCCCTCTCAGTGGGCGTAAAAAATGCCCCCATTTTGTGCCGGAAGCGAGGGTCCAATAAGTTGGAGAGCCAGAAGTCTTCCCGCTGACAAATGGAGACAATTCTGCGCTCACTAGTACGCATGCATGTGAGCATGCATCGTGCCATTTGTGCAAGTGACTCGGAGGGACTACCTGTCTCCATCTCCACTGTAAACTGCCATGGTGTGTCTGGGTCCTCTGTCTCGCCTTACTCACAACCCTCTAGCTCCTGTGGCTGCACCTCCTCTCCTGTCAGATGACTAGATAAAATGGTCATTTTGTGAAACCTAAACTGTGGTTTGCTGTGCCCCACCCCCTCCTCCTCCTCCACTTCAGCCCCCACAGGCTTCATGTGGCTGTGAAATGTATGTGCCATGTCTCCAGTGCCCTGACCAGCCATGCTTTCCAACATGTGTTGTAGTACATGAAGCAGTGGAATCTCATCGTTCATCTCATAGTCCTGGCAACTGACTAATAATGTAGCTTCCTCAAAGGGCCTAAACAAACGGTCGGTGTCACGTATGAGCTGCCAATGGTTTACATTGAATTTACACAGGGGTGTCCCCCTATCCGTTTGGATCATCCAGAAATCCGTGATGGCTTTTCTCTGTTCCTATAGTGCAGTGGTCCTCAACCCTGTCCTCAAGGCCCACCAACATGTCATGTTTTTTGGATCTCCAAATAGCCAGCTCTATTGCTCTGCAGCTGCACTAATTACTCCACCTGAGCATCTTTGTGGAGATCTGCAAAGCCTGGCCTGTTGGTGGGCCTTGAGGACAGGGTTGGGGACCACTGCTATAGTGGATCCTGCATATGGAGGGTGGAATTCCAACGGGTGGAAACATCGCAAATCAGACTATGGTGGGGTACACCTTTGTGACGCTGAGGCTCAATAAGGTTGTGCTTGGTGGTGTAGGAGTGCCAGAAGTGCATGCTAACTTTCTTTCCTGTTGTTCGGATGTCTTTCAGATGGGGGCAAGACTTCAAAACTAGACTGAACACGTGTGCCATGTCAGGACGCATGACTCTGGCTTCCTTGTCGCAGCGCAAACAAGATGTTCTTCCAAGTGTCAGTCACCATGGGTCCAAATTTGCAGTTTTCGTGGATTAAGCAATGCTTTCATGGATTGAGTTCTCATTTTTAGTAGTTCCTCCCATGTGTGACTCTGATGGTCAAGGAAAACCATGTGAAGAACAGCGTGAAACAACAATCACCAAGGGGGCCTAAAAGGATATATATTGTCCACCATGAGTCTATAGTTACAGCTCCAGGCGTAGACAACACTGTGCACTTTGGTACACACTGACAGGCTAAAGGACTGGCCCACCTTCTGTTCAACAACCATGCCATGTGACTCTCCACCTCGGCTCGGCACAAGCCATCAGTTCTCTGAAAGGTCCACCACTGGGTAATGCAGCAGGCTGGACTTATGGTGACGCTGTCTGAGAGGAGAAATCCCTCAGACATCAAGATTAAAAATTCCAAGAATTTTTGAGGGCTAATTATTCAGAGGCAAATGATAGCTAGTTGTTTCTGATTTAATTGCAAGGTGGAAACACACCCTCAAACAAAACTTCACTTTCGCAATACTATTGCATTTGTCTATTCATAATTTTATGTATATACACTAACTAACCTACTTTTTCTCCACAGGATGCTGCATGGAACACTGCCACATCGCTGAGTAGCTGATTTTTCCTACCAACAGTCCGCAATAATTCGCTGCTGCTGCCGCCGCCACCGCCGCAGACTCCAGGGACCCTCTTCCACTACCTCGGCTTGCAACACCTCCTCCCACGACACTCTCCTCATCACTAGTTGCCGGATAGTGGAAGAAGAGGCGAGTGTCTCCTCCACTTCTTGGCTGGGCAGTAGCTGCTGAATTTTATGATTATCAGATCTTGGATATCAGATCAATGGATAGTGGAGCTGAACCCAAAGCATAACAGGCAGACAGTTGACTGGGGGTGTCAGATGCCACTTGTGATGCAGTGGACTGCTTTTGCAGCACTTCCAGACAAAGTTGCTTCATTGGCTGACACAATGACTGGTAAAGCTGTGGAACATATGGTTGAAAAGCAAGAATAACCATTTGTTTTTATATGAAAAAGACCCTGGTTTATACAGACTTTTTTTTTCCAGAGACTGCCCTGCGTGGAAATGAATGGCGCATGGATCAGCCAAGCTTTCCTCCCAACAATGCCTGATGTATTCCAGTAGATTGATGACGGGGCCAGACCAAGAAAGATGGATCGTGCAAAACAGATTTAAGGCGCTGCTCTCAAGTTACAGACATTCCTCCGCATCGGACCACAAGTAAGTATTGATAAAAAATCCTTTACGTTACTCTTACTTTTTATTAATATTCTTCGGATAAGACGGATCAGACATGATTCCAGATTAAAAATTCCAAGAATTTTTGAGGGCTAATTAGTCAGAGGCAATGACACCTTCTTGTTTCTGATTTAATTAAAAGGTGGAAACACACCCTCAAACAAAACTTCACTTTGGCAAACTTTTGCATTTGTTTATTCATAATTTTATGTAGATATTACTAACTAAGCTACTTTTTCTCCACATGACTCTCCACAGGGTGTGATTCATCCAATTTTTGGGCTCCTGAGGCCAATCCCAGGGTCTGTTTAAAGTAATGTTTGGGCTCCTGCTGCTGCTGCTGCCAACTTCTGCCAACTCCAGGGTGTGATTCATCCAATTTTTGGGCTCCTGAAGCCAACTCCAGTGTATATTTGGGCTCCTGCTGCTGCTACTGTCAACTCCTGCCAACTCCAGGGTGTGATTCATCCAATTTTTGGGCTCCTGAGGCCAACTCCAGTGTATATTTGGGCTCCTGCTGCTGCTACTGTCAACTCCTGCCAACTCCAGGGTGTGATTCATCCAATTTTTGGGCTCCTGAAGCCAACTCCAGTGTATATTTGGGCTCCTGCTGCTGCTACTGTCAACTCCTGCCAACTCCAGGGTGTGATTCATCCAATTTTTGGGCTCCTGAGGCCAACTCCAGTGTATATTTGGGCTCCTGCTGCTGCTACTGTCAACTCCTGCCAACTCCAGGGTGTGATTCATCCAATTTTTGGGCTCCTGAAGCCAACTCCAGTGTATATTTGGGCTCCTGCTGCTGCTGCTGCCAACTTCTGCCAACTCCAGGGTGTGATTCATCCAATTTTTGGGCTCCTGAAGCCAACTCCAGTGTATATTTGGGCTCCTGCTGCTGCTGCTGCCAACTTCTGCCAACTCCAGGGTGTGATTCATCCAATTTTTGGGCTCCTGAGGCCAACTCCAGTGTATATTTGGGCTCCTGCTGCTGCTGCTGTCAACTTCTGCCAACTCCAGGGTGTGATTCATCCAATTTTTGGGCTCCTGAAGCCAACTCCAGTGTATATTTGGGCTCCTGCTGCTGCTACTGTCAACTCCTGCCAACTCCAGGGTGTGATTCATCCAATTTTTGGGCTCCTGAAGCCAACTCCAGTGTATATTTGGGCTCCTGCTGCTGCTACTGTCAACTCCTGCCAACTCCAGGGTGTGATTCATCCAATTTTTGGGCTCCTGAGGCCAACTCCAGTGTATATTTGGGCTCCTGCTGCTGCTACTGTCAACTCCTGCCAACTCCAGGGTGTGATTCATCCAATTTTTGGGCTCCTGAGGCCAACTCCAGTGTATATTTGGGCTCCTGCTGCTGCTACTGTCAACTTCTGCCAACTCCAGGGTGTGATTCATCCAATTTTTGGGCTCCTGAAGCCAACTCCAGTGTATATTTGGGCTCCTGCTGCTGCTGCTGCCAACTCCTGCCAACTCCAGGGTGTGATTCATCCAATTTTTGGGCTCCTGAGGCCAACTCCAGTGTATATTTGGGCTCCTGCTGCTGCTACTGCCAACTCCTGCCAACTCCAGGGTGTGATTCATCCAATTTTTGGGCTCCTGAGGCCAACTCCAGTGTATATTTGGGCTCCTGCTGCTGCTACTGTCAACTCCTGCCAACTCCAGGGTGTGATTCATCCAATTTTTGGGCTCCTGAGGCCAACTCCAGTGTATATTTGGGCTCCTGCTGCTGCTACTGTCAACTCCTGCCAACTCCAGGGTGTGATTCATCCAATTTTTGGGCTCCTGAGGCCAACTCCAGTGTATATTTGGGCTCCTGCTGCTGCTACTGTCAACTCCTGCCAACTCCAGGGTGTGATTCATCCAATTTTTGGGCTCCTGAGGCCAACTCCAGTGTATATTTGGGCTCCTGCTGCTGCTACTGTCAACTCCTGCCAACTCCAGGGTGTGATTCATCCAATTTTTGGGCTCCTGAAGCCAACTCCAGTGTATATTTGGGCTCCTGCTGCTGCTGCTGTCAACTCCTGCCAACTCCAGGGTGTGATTCATCCAATTTTTGGGCTCCTGAAGCCAACTCCAGTGTATATTTGGGCTCCTGCTGCTGCTGCTGCCAACTCCTGCCAACTCCAGGGTGTGATTCATCCAATTTTTGGGCTCCTGAAGCCAACTCCAGTGTATATTTGGGCTCCTGCTGCTGCTGCTGCCAACTCCTGCCAACTCCAGGGTGTGATTCATCCAATTTTTGGGCTCCTGAGGCCAACTCCAGTGTATATTTGGGCTCCTTCTGCCCCTCATAGTGATGCCACTTCAACTCTCTGCAATTGTGCCGCTCTGCGATTCTATTAGCGATGCCTCTGATCTGCATGTGATATTTCTTCAAAGTATTATTTAACTAACCCAGCACGCATCCTGTGCGTGTTACAGCAAGGCTGAATGGTTTACAACCCTATTGAGGCTGTAGGAGGCTCAGAAATAGCCGTTTTTAATAGCGATTCGTCGCGAATTTATTCGGGTCGAAACGATTTTTGTCGGAAAATTCGGCGAATCAGTCGAATCGAATTTTTCAAAAGTTCGCTCATCTCTAATTCCCGCTGAATTAACCATCATTAGAAATTATGCAGGCTCTGTACCTAAATGTTGCTTCATAGTGCCAGAAATGCCAGAATCCACATATATTAAGCCTATGTTTGTTTTAAAGATTTAGGCCATCAATCCTGCTTTTGCTGTTTAATAATCTATTGGGGAGATTTATGCTCAATGTATGCATGCCTGACTATATGGTACTGGCAAGCAACAAATATAGGGTTGCTGTACCAATGGCATCCCACAGATCCTAATGATGCACATTGTTCTTCTGTTTGGGAGGAGAGAGGAAGCCTGAGTGGTTTTATTATAAAGCATGACATTACCTCATATTTTTTGGCAAATGAAAAGTGCTATGTAATAGCTGTATGAACCCCACTTCCCGTATTGGTCAGGATTCACTTACCTTTTTGGCATTACCACATGGGGTTTGTGGGCTGTGGCTACATCCCTGGCATCTCCTTGGCTGAGGCATGCTCTCATACCCAGTCATTCATATATATATATATGGCCGCCACAGACCACAGGAAGGCCAGATAAGCAAACTGCTTCTGCTCCCTATCCTGCTCCCTAAACCGAAAATCAGATATTTCATCTTAGATACCTTATGTTGGGTTGTCATTTCTTAACATGCTGATTGGTCACATGATTTACAGCCCAGATGCAGAAGTTTGCATGACACACGCTTTCTGGTTGATATGATTGATACTGGATAACAGCCCTTTTTTTTCCAAAAGGTCAGGCAAGGGAGTAAGTTTAATTTTGTCCTTGGAATTCATTTTTAAACAGCTGAAATAGTTTGACTGTTGCTTTATGGCTTTCAAATCAGACAATACAATACATTGAAATGACTTCAAAAAATAGTCACAAACATAGAATGTTTTTCTTTTCAAGCTGTTGTCTGGTAAAGCTGCACATTTAAACAATAAAAATGTAATTAAAATTAGAATTACAGCCATATAAAGCTGTAAACTGTAATTGGAATATTTTACCTGTAAGGTTCGTAAAATGCAAAGTAATATCAGGAGATAAACATATTAATGAAAACTGTAGCAGCCTGCTTCTAATTGCTAACTGAGGAAGAGTCCAAGATGTAAAATAAAATCACTGTCATATGTTTTTAGCAATGACAGAGTTTATTACATTGATTTGTTTGGAACTTTAAAGCATACGATGAGCTATTTCTTCCAAATGTGTAGACAAAAATGTATGTTTTATCCAGAATGTTTTATTTTCTCTCCCTATTCATCAGGGAGTTAAGAAGAGAAGTCATTATGCTGGCCTGCAGTTTTGGGAATAAACAATGTCATCAAGAAGCAGCAACTATGATCTCTGACTGGATTTCAAGCAACAGGAATCGGTACGTGTAATCTTCACATATGTATCCCGCATTGGCTGCGTCCTTTAATAAATGCACCTAGCATTTTGGGGGTCATGCTCTCAGCTTTTATCTGCTTCTACAAAAAACACCTCATGTTATGCTTTGCTTCGCCCTTAAAAAGGAAGGAAATGTGCGCCCAAACTGTTGATAAAATGACTCATTTTTTTATCTTAGAAAATGTATACAATTCAGCATTTTTTCACACAGTAGGTTTGTCTACAGTATTTTATATGACAAATCCATATGCAAAATGAGTGCCTCCAAATTACATTGGCACTGATTGGGCTAGTAAAACAACATCATTGCCGATATACATCAGCTATTAATTAATGCAGGATTAACATATCGTACAGTAAATAAAAAAAAAATATACAAATGTCTCAGCTTTCAGAAAATGGAGAGCTAACAAATAAATAACATTAGTCACAGCAAAGTATATATCAGAAACCACTAAGATAGTAATTTTACGCAGAACATTTTGTATGGCAACAAAAAATGCCAGTTTCCCTAGCAGCTATTCTGAATCTTCAGATGCAGTGACAATGTGAAAACCAGGCTACTTGTTTTAGGTGTCAGAAAGATACCTTTTTTACAGTTAATTCCCCTGAGCGACCCTTCGACCATGAAAACCCTGCAGCATACTCACTACCTGCTTAGGAGAGGACACATAGTTTTTTTCAACAATAAGGTCGTAATAAGAAATTCCTTTCTTTTTGGGAAAGATGCTGTTTTAGCATTAATAATTAGAATAATTAGAATTCATGTGTGCAAGGTAAAAACCACACATAGTGTATGACCAATAAAAATGACTTTTTTATGTATAACTGATTAGAAGCAACTCTGCTAAATTGTAGAACCACCTAGGGGTGAGTAAATATAATCAATCACCTCTGTTCTATGCCCACTATTTAAACAATTGTCCAAAAAAAAAAAAAATCTGAGACATCTGAAATTGACACAAGCAAGTTTGTTGCATTTTTGTTATGTCAAAGCATCTCTCCCGAGCTCGGTGATTGGAAAAAGGCACGGCCTAAGAATTTGGTTCACAAGATAATTTACCCCAACCCCTGGCATTATCCTCTATTCTATCAACACCCACTCATGCAGGGTTCATGCTTGCAGTGATTTGACAAGTGGTAGAACTTGACTGGGGGTTATTATCATTTAAAAATGTGACTTTATGACACCTTAAACAAGCAGTTACACCAGACCTGAAACGACCGTAAGGTAAACTGCAATTATTATTATCAACTCATCACTTGCACTATTTTCCTAATTAATTTTTTCTGTTATACTTTTTTTATACATTTTTAAAAGCTGTGCTTTTCGTATACTTGCAGAGAGAAGTCCAAACTGTTTGTAACTCAGTAACCCTTTCCTCCCCCTCACTTCTAATCTCCTTATGGTTGTTAAAATTATAAAACAACTTAGCTGATCGCAAAACCCTCCTCAGATGCCAGTAGGGGGCTCCAAATGGCAGCTGTAAACTTGAGTGGACCTGTATGATAGAACAGTACAGTCACATGTGTATGATATTGGGGGGTGACTGACCTGTCACTTCAGGTCCCAGCTTCAGCTTCCATGAAGATTGCTTGAGAGTTGATTTTTATGTTATTGCCCGAATTGGGCTTAGCACTGGTGGAGTTGTTACAAAATGCATGGACTTCCTCTTTCAGTATTGATTAACATGTTTTGCCTAAGGACAGTATTAAAGGCAATGGCAATAATAAGGCAGCAAGGAGCTCTTTCGAAGCCTGCCCTATGTGTGTCTACTCCTTTTCCTGTAGCAAGCTGTATCTGCTTTAAGAAAATTCAGTGTTTCTTCGTGGAGAAGGTTGGTATACAGTACATTCAAATGGTGGTTTATATAAGTTATTCCAAATGTAGTAGCTCCAAAAATCATTCTGATTTAGGCCAATACATGGCATTTGTTAGCCACTACTTAAATGGACAGTCCAGGCTATGGCAATAATACAGCAGCAAGGAAATCACTTGAAGCCTGTCTCATGTTCCCCTTTCCTCCCTATCCTGCAGTGCAGTGCTGTAGATGCTATGATAGGTCTCCCTATTTTGCCCCTCCTTTTAATTCCTTTCCACCATTTGCACCACTAAATGTGGGTGCATGGCCACCCCTGTCTTTTGGCCCTCCCATCGAGGCCAGCAAATGCAGTGATACTACTGAGTTGCTGAGCTCACTCAAGCTGAGAATGCTGAGAGACAGGGATGACTGTGTGACCGTATTTGGTGGTAATCATGGAGGAAAGGAAAGGTGGGACAATCTTTGGAAACCAGCTACAGCATCAACATTGCAGGAAATATAAAGCTCCTGGTTCCAAGTGAGCTCTTTGCTGCCTTAATAATTTCATTGCACAGACTGTGCCTTTAATTACTAGCTATGAAATACCACGTATTAGCAATTATGATTTTTATTAGCCTAATCTGGGGTTTTTGGAGTCACTAATGCTGCATATCGATTAACTGTATATTAAGGACCATTCGAATTTAGTGTATACTAGCCTTCTATGTGAAGAAACTCTGAATTGCATTTGTTTCTATTATCCAAGATAAAAATTACAGTCACTTTTGCTACAGTTTGAATGTGTGCTTTCCCTTTTTTAAGTTTAGATTGGACTGTGGGCTTGTAGAGGAAAATAAAGGAAGGTAGTGTCCCGAGTGAATGTTTTTGTGTGCTCATTTTTATTATTATTACTATTAGTGTTAATTTAGTAAGCACAATCATCCTCTGTGGTGCTATACAAGGTAGAAATTACAGACAAGGTGAAACAAATATACATATAATAAACAGGGTATGATGGGTCAGATGTTAGATGCAGTAGTTAGCATTTGCTAATGGAGAACAATAGGAGTAGGGCCCTTGGGGACCTATAATCTAAAGGATAAGGGTAAAGACACAAGCTGGGGTATAATCATTTTTATTGGTGGACTTCTGTACATTGCCATAATATCTGTATCGCTTTAAAAAAAAATCACTTTGATTCATAATTGATGTCAGCATGGATTAACTCTTTTTTGTCTGCCTGCAGCTTTAAAAACCTAACGCAAGCTTATCTGCAGCATAAATGTTGCGGTCATAGTTGTATTGGGTTTAAATATGCCTGTATAAAATTTTTCTTTGTTAAAAAAGAATTAAAAAAACTATAGATAACTTTAGATAGATTTTACCAAAAAACTGTTTCATACAGGGATATTTATTACGAAATACTTTGTTTCTTATACTATTTATTTGGCTTGAAAAAAGTATATCCAGCGTGCTAGTGATATCTGGATCCTGGAGGTTTATAATCTTGTTGACTTTTGTAATGTACACTACAAATCAAGACTACTGTCATTTATTGAAAATTGACCAAAAGTAGCACAAGGTCATTTGAACATCATTCTATCCACCGAGAGGTGCTAATGTCTTTTTGGATGCAGGAAATTGCTACCTTGTGGCCCTCTACTTGATGAAACTTTAGAACTCTGGCTATACTGTAAAATATGATCGGCACATAGCAACCAGAACAAAGATAGCTATTATAAGTTGGAGCATATCATCACTGTTATGTATCTCCAGGGTTGCTTCTGAATGTTTGCTGGGAGTCTTAAAATTATTCTGTATTTTTGAATTAGTCTATATGAAACAGCCAGAAATGTTCATTTATATGAAAGTGTACATTAACCCTGTTTCACAGGTGTCTAAAGTTATACATCCAGACACGACTCATAACATGTATAAAGTGGATATGAAAAATCTACACATTTAAAATAGCATATAATACAAAATCAGACTAAGGAGAAACCTTTCAGAACTTTTTCCACCTTTAGGCTCTGTTCACAAAAGGAAAACAATGAAATATCAGGATACACAATAACTGGTCAAGCTAGCAAGATAGATAGAAAGAAAAGTAGATAGATAAAGCATTCATTTTATTAGGTGCTTGCTTTGTGCTAAGATTGTAGCTGGTCTGCAAAGGCACTGTATCAAAATATGTTTGTGCATTTGTATCTATTGCATTGCATTTAGGGAAAAAAAGATTCCCCTCATCAATGATGCATAGTCATGTGAACTAATAGAAGCCCCATCTTGGGGATATATAAGGATTCCTTCCTGGTTGCCCACCGTTACCCCTGGAGCCACCCTGGGATGACAAAGTAAAAGGACGGGAGTTCTTTGTCACCACAAAAAGACCTGCCCACTGGACCTGGAGGTAGCCTATCACTGAATTTAGATTTATTAAACTATTTTTAATGGTGTGTATGTGAACTTCTTTAGACCTCTATAGAAGTTCCAAGTTCCAATGGTAGGGGCCGCAAGCCACCTACAGCCCCAATTATCCCCCCCCCCCCCCAGACACTGGGGGTGCAAAAATAATCCATAATCATAGGCATAGGAACTGCTACCTCTGGGTTACCAGCTCCTATGTCTTGTGCATCAGGCTAGCAGCCCAGAAGACAACAGAATTTAGATTAATTTTCCCCCACATTGTGCTGCCAACTTAACCCAAGCAAAGTGTAGGTATAGTATAGTATGGTACACTGCGCTATACCTGTGTTGCACTTACTTTACCAAAGACTTGTGCTGCCCAGCACTAATGCTAGTTATGCAAATTTGTTGAATGGTATTGCATCTCAGGGCTCTTTGTATCACTGAAATCAATCTCATTCACCTGTGCTAATTAGTGTGCCAGGTGAGAACAGGAAGATTGCAAAATTGTGTAATATTAAAAATTCATACAAACACGTCGGATAATGAGAATAGGGGGTCAATTATATACCCAACACAATAAAACTCCTGCCAAGCTTGTGGATTATTTTTTCCTGGTAGGAATAAATCCAGGGGTGACAAGTTTAGTATATCGGTGTAACAGAACTCGTCACCCCAATTTCCTCTTCCTGCCTTCTGTAAAAATTAAAAAAAAAAAACAACAAGCCTGGCTGTAATTTCTTGATGCTGGGTGTATAAGTGACCCCTCCATTCGCCATCCAGCATATTTATATGGATTTTTTGGCATCAAGCCATTTTTTCATGAAGTGCTCCTAAAAAGGATGAGCCACATAATAAGGCAGGCCATAGATTTTAAGTAAAATGAGAAAGAAAAAGGATCTCTCTGCTGTTGGCATCAAAAGTAAAATGGATAGGTATGACAACATTAGATATATCTCAAAAACTAAAGTGGACCAAACCCCTTTTTCCCTTCCCCTCTCTCCTAGGTTTGCCCCATCACCCCAAACACCTTAAGGTGGTCCTTCTTCCTCTTCCTTCGCTTGTTTTTTATTAATGTGGCTTGACTGGGCTTGTAGTCATCCCATCTGGCATATCTGAGATAGCTGACTGTCTGATCTACAAAATAAGTGCTGTTTCCCTGCGTTTTGCGCCATGCTTCTACCCTCAGCCTAAGTGACTAGGTGCAAGAGTATGCCCAAAGATGCTGGCAATGCAGCCACAGGTTGGTGAGTATACTGGAAATCCGAGTGGGTTTCATACAGCAGTTCATACCAAATCAGTTTTCCCCAAAAAAAGGCAGTAGGCCAGCCCTGAAGTCTTTGAGGCTCCATGGACAGCCAAATAGGGTTTTGGTCTGCTCTAGGCATTGTTATTTTAATGTGAAGAGATTTGGGGCTGATTCAGAGCACAAATGGCTTTGTGCAGATAAATGCATATCAAGTAAGGTTTCTGCCAGACAAATTCATCAGATTAAGAGAATAGCTGCTAAAATACCATCACTAAATGTCCATGTTAAAGGGTCCATGTGTTGCTATGGCCAGTGCTTTAATGACGATTGCCGATGGATTGTGTTTGCCCCACAGTGCCCTAGTGTAAAGGTGGCCTAGGGGTTTCTGGTTTGGGATGGCTGGGAGGAAGGAGGGGGGGAATGAGACCAGCTGATCCATCTCAGTACCCAGATTTTGGTAGGTTTTTTTTTTTCACAAAAGCTGTAAGCACAGATCTGGGCCATACTTGCTGAAGCTGTTTTGTGCATCACCACAGAACACATTGGTCTTTTGGGGTATCCTTGTGCATGACAGATACGTATTCTTCCTTTCTCCTTCTATACACCATTCCCTTAATATTAAATTTTTCATTGTCGCTCTGAGGTGCATATGTACTTAATTCTTTGTATGCTTTATAGCATCTTTTGGCTCTGTTTTTATGCGTTATCAATGTATTTTTTAATAGGTTAAAGATATAACAGTTGTGAGCACTTGCACTTTATTGAGTAGGTCTTAAACTGTTTATATGGATTTTTTTGAGGGTGGAGGGGCCCTTTTACACTTCATATTTGGCACTGTGTCTGTAATAATAGCCTTTACTCCATAGGGCTGTTATGGGGGGGTTACAGGGTATCAAGGGTCCCAGTATGGAAGGATGCTGAGTGTTTAGTGCTGTCCTTGGCTATTATGTAGGGTTTTTTAAAGGGTCAGCAGGGTTATGTAATCCACAGAAATACATATCTTATGGTTAACTGAACTATCAATTGGTCTGCAAGTTATTTATGTTAAATGGGATTTGTGCAGCCTGTAAATTCCCAATGTCTGCCTTGATAATATGGTATTGGTTTGTTTATCCAAATATAAGGCTTCTTGTTAACTCTAGCTAAGAGCACTTGAAAGGGAAGAGCCATGTGTAGTCAATTTTTTACAGGCTTTTTCTTTAACTGATCAGAGCTACATGGGGCTTTATACAGCATAGAGATCTGTTGTGGTATGGTGTGTTTAAATTCTGGATGAATGCATACACAAAAAAAGCACAAAAAAGGTAGTTGAAAAAACACCACCTATACAATATACATAAACCTACATTTTGCTTTTTGTCCTGTTTTACAGGTAATTTTTTAAGATTATTGTTCTGAATAAAATGCTACTAAGCTATTTGGCCCAGCCATAGCAATTAAGTAAAATGTTAAAGATTAAAAAGAAATAAATAAATAAAATAAGTTGCAAAACTAATTTCTGCCGTAACATTTTTGCCCATTATGTAGCATGCATAATAATAACTTAGATTAATCAAAAACTGACAAGGCAATTTTTGTTACTATCATCTGTTAGGGATATGAAGCTGGCATCTTAGTAAAAATAACTTGAGTTTTTTTTTTTTTTGTGGCTTTTCGTTCTATTATTAAATGAAGGGAGTTTATTTTCATTACTGGTCGAAAGAAGGTCATGTATGTATTTCTCATATTTATTTGCTCATGTTATGAGGGGGTCAATACTGACCCTTCCTAATCAGCTTTATGCAGGGGACTATTATGACAGTTTTGAGATGTCAGTGTGAGGAGAATGGAAGTGGATCCTGCTGATAATATTTTGTCCGACAAATTCTGCCAGTGCACTTATTCTGTAGCCTTTTCTGGTAAATGAGTTGGAGTATCCCAAACCTAGATGAATGGATGTGACCATAGAATTGTGACTATCCTAGGACAGATCTTCACACATAATATCCTAGGACAGATCTCTGCACATAATAATGACATGCTGATAGAAAGCAATACATTTCCTCCCACATGATTTCTTTTCTTTAACTTGAGGGCTTTGAACAACAGTCTACTGTATGTATGTTAACTGAGTTTTTTAATGTTCAAAGCCACACTTTATGGTCACATTGCTATGTTTTAAACTCCCTTTACAGACACACACTAACTTCTTTCCGCATTTTCCCCCTTGAAAACTGAGTAAAATTACTATTTTAAAAGCATATAAAAATCTATAGGGAAATACATTATGTGTATAATGCAAAGACACTTTCTTCTCTACAAGTAAAGGGTCGGGCTGAGCTGGGTGTTCTTTAGGTTTATGAGTTATGTGCATGCTCTACTGTGGTCATAGACAGCTGTGTAAACACTGTGGCTTTCCAGACTCACATTTTTAGCCTGGTCCTTGAGGATTGAAATTGAAAGGTGGACAAACACTTGAGTCATACTACAGCTTCTACAGTGTGCTGTACGAGATGGAGGGGAGGTACATGGTACAGGCTTCAGGTAAACTGCTTGATGCCTTATTATTGTTAGTGGGTTTACAATTCCATTAGGTGGTTTGCAGTGTATTTAATATTTGTAAGCTTCAGAGTCATTTATTTGACATTAAATCCAAAAGTAGAGCCAGCTCAGAAATCTTTAGTAAAACGTTCAGAATCTGATTTAAAAAAGCATTATCGATCTTCAAGGTACATCCTTTTAAAATCATAGCAAGTGTCCTTATGAAATGTCCCCACATTTTGGAATTGCGGGTCCTCAATGATTACATATATTACACAGTTGCTAATTATATACATACAATACATGTGTCCATTTTGCTGCCTGAATTCAAAATACACCAATTAATTGAAAGGCACGTTACCCAAATTCAAATAGCTCCAATCACTATAAGAGTAAATACAGAGAATAGATCTACTTACGTAGAAATCATATGTGACCATCAGATTGAGTTATGGGCTTTGATAAACTCCCCCGCCCACTTGCCATCCATAACATCGAACAGCCAACAACATGGGAAGAATGTCCAGGGGCGAGGCAGCAATGCTATCCAATTTCACAAGTCCTGCTGCCGGTACAAGTCTCTGCAGCCCAGACTCAAAATGATATATTACATAAGGGAGGCCTGCTTGACAATATACTGCCTGATATAATAAAAACAGTTATCATGTATCTGGGCCTAGATAATCCATTAAAGACCAATAAATATGGTGACCCTAATGGTAATTAATACAATAAAAGTCAGTGAATATGGTAAGATAAGGATATTACAGTAAATAAGAAATTAAATATAACATGTAGATTATAAAAATGGAATGAAAAATGTAGGGTTCTATACAGATGAATAAAAGTATTAGTGACAGATTCTTAATATTAATGATAGAAAAACAACAAGCCACACATTTTAGATACATATATACAAGCCCTCATATATATATAAGAGATGAACCCATAACTAAGTGAGATTTATACAATTAAACCAGACCAACAGCCTGGCACAGTTGGAAAAGATAGCTAGCGGCCAATCCAAATTGCCCTGCATATGAGCACTGTTTGTTGTGTTGGTCTGGTTTAATTCATTTTTGACTGTTGGTCCGCTTTAAGTTCCAATAAACAGTTCCGTATAAATATAGGTCTTAAATCAAAATTAAATGTACCCATAAATATCCTAACGGTCACCCATATTGATCACTTAAGTTCAATTGTCATCTAGTCCACAGTTGCTGTGCAGAGTTCCACCCCATCAGCATCAGGCTAAAATTGCATCAATCAGGTGATTTGTTTTATTATTTTAATGCCTGAATCAGGCTTAGCACAGGGGGGTGGCTTAAAGGTTACAAAAGAATTGGACTTTGGACTTTTGGACTCTTCTATGTTTATAGTCATTCAGGGAGGCTAAGCTGTCACACGTGTCTTGAATCTAAGAGCAATATTTATATGACTTCATTATTGATTTAATATTCTGCAAGGACTGCCTTTAAGAATTCAGATGGACAATGCTACTATGATTGCAGCAATCATCAAGGCAGCACCAAAAGCAGGTAAAACTTTGAAGTTCAAAAGCAGGTCAGACATTGCAGAAGAAAATCTCATTCTTAGTTAGTTAGGGTCCCAGCACGAAGGTAACTGGTGAGTGGTGTCCATTTGTGGATACCATGAGACTGGATCTCAGGACTTGGCTTTATACTACAGGAATAGGACAGAAGCCCATGGGGGACAAATGATAAGTATGTGCTTTTTGTGTTTTACCTTGACTGACCCTTTAAAATGACAAAGTGTATTTAATTTACCAACTAAATGAGGAGTATGATACAAACTGATTAAATCAATCAATGATACATATATATAGTCAGCACACAACAAATAAAATAATTATATGGCTCTAAATGGAGTAATAGAAAATAGCCATCCCCATATTCACTCAATACAGTAACAGCAGGATTGCCTGATATGCACTGTATAAAGTGAAATCAAGCTGTGTTACTTTTTCATGGCAGTTACATACACTTTTTCAAGACATACAAGTTTTCAGGACCTTTGCTGGATTTCTGCATAATTTGTATCCATGCTGTGCATGCTTACTAGTGCATAGTAACAGCCAATTCACTTATTTCAAACTGCTCATGATATTGCTATAAGCTAGTAGTGCTGTTTAATCAGTCTTTTCTTTATTGCATGGCACAGCTGACTTCGGTATTCATAACAGTTGGGTTATTCCGCCACAAGGTGGCGCAGTGGTAATGCAGAAAAGCTGTGGCTTGTCCCGGCTCCCTATAAAAATGGGCTTAACCATAGAGTTCCCCAGTGTTCTCTCTGCAGTGGACTGCGAAGTTAGCAGATGGCACTCTCTCTTGCGCAGGTGAGCGGGGCAACCAAGCCTGTGGCCCTGCAAGTCTATTTCCATCCGTTTCTGGACCCTCATTGCCTCCCACCCTTGGCTGACAGATCGGTTGAAGGTAAAAGAGCACTAGGGTCAAGTGCTCCTGGAGCGCAGCTCCAAGCCGCAGACCCTGTAACACAAAGGGTAGCCGGCCATAGGCTTTATGGTGAGCCTAATAGGGATGCAGAGTTTATGTCCTAGCTTCTGAGGGGGTAAGTAGTTTTGGGACTGTGTCCCCTCTTTTTCCTTTGGGTCCCCACCCTGCCCCCCTCCCTCCCTGACCATGGCTGCTCGCCGCTGCTTCTCTCTCTCTCTCCCCCCCCCAACTTGGTTGGGGGGGAAAAAGGGGGGTGGGTGGTGGCAGCGAGTAGTCATTTCTGTGGTGTTTTTATGTTTTTTGGTGTGTTTTCTGTTTTTTTTAGCTGCCGCGCCGCTTTGTACTGCGTACCGTGGCTGTGGGCGCCATAACCTGAGGTGATTTTGCTTTGTCATGGCGCCGGCCGGGTCACGTTAGCGCAGTTTTCCGCGCTCTTCGGAGGGGGTATCGCGTCGTTCACCTCACGGCCTGCCCCTCGAGGTACCTCTGCCGGTGCCATTTTGGACGAGCTGCGCATCTGGATTTCTCCCTTTCTGGCTGCAGCGCGGCTTCCTCCGGCGGGTTGCCTTATTCAGCGGCCTGTGCCTGTGTGACCCCGAGGTGTCTTGGTCCATGAGTCCCCCTTGGGGGGTTTTTAATTGACTTGGGGTATTTTGCTGCGGGATGCTTATGTGTGATTTTACTTATGTCTTTCAGGCGGGATACCATTGGGTTGTGGTTTCTCCCGGCTCCACTCCTTCCTCTCCCTCATTCCCCCTTTATTAATTTCTGGGGGCATCCTGTGGGAGGGCATCCCGGGTGGCTTCTGTATTAAGCCTGTACCCACTGCTGGCCTATTGCGCCTGTGCTTATCACCATATGGAGGCTTCTGGGGATAGCACGCGTGGGGGCCCTTCGGGGCAAGCACGGCTGTGTTCCATGTGTGGGGTATCCCCTGTGAGTAACAGTCTCACTGTGTGCGTGCCGTGCGCTGAAAGTGTCCTTGCGCTTCAAGCTGGTTTGCCTGCTTCGCTTCCCAGCTCTGCGCCTCATTCGGCTTCACTTACTCCCCTGCTCCTGCAATTGGGCCCCAGTGAGGGGAATGTTGGCAGGGAGTCACATTCTGATTTGGCTCTGCGGGTGGCTAACATTGAAAAGCAGCTTGCCAGGAATGCGCCTAGGAAGGCCTCTGGCAAGAAGAGACCTGGACCCCAGGCCTGCTCCCCTTACTGAGATGTATGTGGGGATTGATGAGCTTGGTGACTGTCACCCCCTTGAGATGGGGGAGCTCTCCCAGGACTTTGACTCCTCTGGGAACCAGCAGGAGGGTTGCGATAGTGACTCTGGGTCTGCGTCCGGAGAGGAATCATGGTACCCTGAGGGCACTGATAATCTGCTGTCACATATTTTTGAAATTTTGCACATTGCACCCCCTGAGGTAGCTAAAAGAAAGCAGGGGGAACTTTTTCGCCCTGGTAAACAGCGTCTAGAGTTCCCTGAGCAGGAACATTTTACCACCTTGGTGCTTAAAGAATGGGAACGTCCTAACAAGTTGCCTGCGGTGCCCAAGGGTTTGGATAAAAGGTATCCCTTTCCCGTGGATCTTGTTAAGAGGTGGTCATTTCCCCCTGAAGTGGACGCTCCCGTGCTAGGCTTGTCCAATACTTCGGTCATGCCTTCCCCTGACACTACCACTCTGAGGGACGGAGAGGACCGACGAATGGATCAAGTGGCCTGCCATGCTTTTACCTGTGTGGGGGCTGGCTTGCGCCCTGTATGTGCTGCCGCCATTACTACTATTGCCCTTAAGAAACTGCGTAAGCGTCTCATTGATGGCACAACAGCTGGTAGTATGGGGGAGGCATATAGGACTCTCTTACTTTTCACTGATTTTGTGGCCTTTATCCTTACTGCTGTGAATGATGCTGTGCGGTTGTGTGAAAGGACCTCTGCGCTCTTGGTGGCTATGCGCCTCTCTGTTCTGGTTGCACCAGTGGGCAGCTGACGCTGTGGCTAAGAAAGCTCTCACTGGCCTCCCCTTCGTGGGGCTGCGGCTGTTTGGGGAACGTCTTGATGTTATAGCCAAGGATGGAAGGCTGCCTCAGCGTAGGAGGCAGTCTCGGCCCTTTCGGGGGTCCTCTGCCCCCCTCCCTTCCTTTCGCATTCCCAGAGGGGCCGTGGCTCCCTCCTCTCCAGTGGTCGCAGAGATTCTTGGGGCCATGCCAGAACCGGTGGTCGTCCCGGTCTCTCCTGGAATCCTAATTCCAAACCCTCTCCCAAGCCCCCTCAGGCATGAAGGGGCGCCCTCACCCATCTGGGTGGGGGGACGGCTTCGGTTCTTTGCTCACGTCTGGAGGATTCGTGTCTCAGGCTGGTGGGCCTCAACAAATTTGTCAGATTCAAGCATTTTCACATGGAGACGCTGCGCTCTGCTCTCAGTACCCTTCGCCCGGGCGACTTCATGACCACTGGGGACATCAAGGATGCTTATCTTCATGTGCCTATCTTCCCAGGTCATCAGAGATTTCTAAGGTTCGAGCTGCAGGGTCAGCATTACCAGTTTGTGGCTCTACCCTTCGGTATCACCTCGGCACCTCGGGTGTTCACCAAGGTGCTGGCGGGAGTGATAGCTCTGCTAAGGAACCAGGGCATCTGCATCATTCCTTACCTGGACGACATCCTGATTGTGGCCGAGTCTTTTCCTCGGCCGAGCTGGGCCACTTAAATGATGACATCCACTCTGGAGTCTTTCAGCTGGGTGATCGACTATAACAAGTCTTCTCTGTCCCCGTCATTGGTGAGGACTTTTCTGGGCATGACGCTGGATACCTCTCAGGTCAAGGTGTTCCTTCCTCAGTAGAAGGTGGAAGGTCTTCAGCTGCAGGCTCGGGCTCTGCTGTTGTGTCCTCATCCCTCCATCCGTCAAGGGATGCAGTTGGTGGGCCTGATGGTGTCCTGCTTCGAGGCAGTCCCCTTTGCTCAGTTTCACATGAGACCTCTTCAGTTGCACCCCTTGTCAGTTTGGGATCGGGACCCTGTGTCCCTAGATCAGGAATTTGTTCTGTCTCTCCTGGCCAGACAGTCTCTCTCGTGGTGGCTGGACTCAAGGAACCTTCTGGGGGGCAGGTCCCTCCTGCCCCCGTGCTGGGAAACGGTCACCACGGATGCCAGCCTGACCGGCTGGGGAGGCTTCTGGAAGTCCGTGAGGTTCCAGGGTCGGTGGGGCCCACAAGAGGCCCATGCTTCCATCAACGTCCTGGAACTGAGGGCGATCAGGTTGGTACTTTCTCGCCTATCCACTCACCTCTGGAGTCAGGCTGTTCAGATTCGCTCAGACAACCAGACGGCGGTTGCCTACATCAACCATCAGGGAGGGACTCGGAGCAAGCAAGCTTTCAAGGAAGTGTCCCTGATTCTGTCTTTGGCGGAACAGCATGTTCCCTGCATCTCAGCGGTCTACATCCCAGGGGTGGAGAACCAGGTGGCGGACTCCCTGAGCAGGGGGGATGTCTCATCTGGTTGAGTGGTCTCTCAACAACCAGGTGTTTCTCTCCCTCTGTCACCACTGGGGTCAGCCGGATGTGGACCTGTTTGTGTCCTGTCACAATCACAAATTTCCCAGATTTGTCTCTCTGTCTCAGGATCCTCTGGCCTTCGCCACGGATGCCTTGGCAATACCTTGGATGAAGTTTCAGCTTCTCTATGTGTTCCCTCTGTTTCCTCTTCTGGGCAGGGTCATGCGTAAGATAGCCCAGGAGCGGGTACCAGCCATACTAGTGGCCTCTTGTTGGCCAAGAAGAGTTTGGTTCGCAGATGTCGTGCAGTTGGCAGTAGACCGACACGTCTTGCCCAAGGATCCAGATCTTCTCACCCAGGGGCAGCTACGTCATCCCAATTTACAAACTCTGGCTTTAACAGCTTGGCTGCTGAAACCTCCATATTGATGGAAAAGGGGTTGCCTGCTTCTGTTGTTGATACCATGATTCGGGCTAGGAAGAAGTCCTTGTCCTTTATTTATTACAGGGTCTGGCATGCTTACATTGCCTGCTGTGAGTCCAAGTCTTTTCCCTGTCGGGTGTTTTCTATTCCCAGGATTCTGGAATTCTTGCAACATGGGTTGGATCAGGGCCTTCAACTTAGTACCCTAAAAGGCCATGTTTCAGCTCTGGCAATTTTTTTCCAAAGGTCTTTTGCCAATCATCGGTTGGTTAAAACCTTTTTTCAGGATGTTTCTCATGTGCGTCCACCCCGTAAGCCTTTGCTACCAGTCTGGGATTTGAATCTGGTGTTGTCTGCCCTGGAAGGGCCTCCCTTTGAGCCTATCTGTGATGCTACCTTGTCTATTCTGACCCTTAAGGTAGCCTTTCTGGTGGCTATAACTTCTGTAAGGCGAGTTTCTGAACTAGCGGCACTTTCCATCAAACCTTCTTATTTTGAGAGACATCAGGATAAGGTGGTGTTCCACCTTTGCATTCCCTAGATGTGGTCAGGGCTCTAAAGTTTTATTTGGTTGCCACTGAGCCTTTCAGGAAGTCTGATGCTCTTTTTGTTCTCACTTCTGGACCTAGAAAGGGTTTGCCTCCGGCTAAATCCACTATCAGCAAGTGGATCCGTCAGGCGGTGGTTCAAGCCTATTCTGCTGAGGGAAAGGAACCTCCCTTTAGGATTACTGCTCATTCCACTCGTGCTATTGGTGCCTCTTGGGCCTTTCAGCACCAAGCTTCTGTTGAACAAGTTTGCAAGGCCGCTACTTGGTCTTCTGTTCATACTTTTTCAAAGTTTTACAAGGTTGATGTTAAGGCCTCAGCGGATGCTGCTTTTGGCCGCTAGGTGCTTCAGGCAGTAGTTACTTGAACTACTGGCCGTTACTCTTTGGAGATCCCACCCTACTCTGGACACTGCTTTTGGATGTCCCAACTGTTATGAATACCGAAGCGGGCCGTGCCATGCAATAAAGAAAATAGCAATTCTGTGAGTACTCACCTGTAGAATTGTTTTTGCTCTTGCATGGCACGGCCCGCTTCGCCCCACCTTTGTTATCGTTGTTCTTGGTTGCCTCTTTATGGTGATTGTTCCTAGTCAATTGGGGTCTTTTACCTTTTTCAAATTTTTTTACTTATTCTCTCCCGGCTTCTTGTCTCACTGCTTGTGTACGCTGGGGAACTCTATGGTTAAGCCCGTTTTTATAGGGAGCCGGGACAAGCCACAGCTTTTCTGCAGTACCACTGCGCCACCTTGTGGCGGAATAACCCAACTTTTATGAATACCGAAGCGGGCCATACCATGCAAGAACAAAAACAATTCTACAGGTGAGTACTCACAGAATTGCTTTTTAATTGACTTAGGGTCGATTCAGAGCCAGGGGAGAGTTTTCACTCCTTTTTAAGGAGATAAAACTGCCATTCACTTTCATTGTATATCTTGGGGTTAAATCAAAGCCAGGTGAAAATTTACACCCGGTAGACAATGAATGTCAGTGGCAGTTTTCTCTCCTAAAAAATTAGTGAAAATTCTCACCTGGCTCTGAATCGACCCCTTGGACTTCAGTGTTTTAAAATGCAGTATTTCATTTTTTTCTACTTACTTTAAAATTGTTACTTCATTTTTCAATACATATTGTATGCAAAATTATGGAAGGCAAAGCATTATCAGTTGCCAAATTGTTGGTCAAGTAGGTTCCTGATTAATTTGCGTCATGCAAATTATTATAGGGCCTGATAATAAAAGCTCTTCACTGCATGCAAATGATTTCAAGAGCCTCAGAAGTGCCTCATCCTCAAGAGACATTCTCATTAACATACAATAAAGCGGACAAAATATATTTTTCTTCTAATATTATAAGACACTACCCTGCTCCTATAGTTCTTCAGGTGAGGTGTGATCGCCCACCGCCAGCACATCCCCGACATCGCTGCAGCTGTGCACTCTCCCATGCCAAGCCATTCAGATTAGGCTGGGCATGTGGGAGCGCACAACAATGGCTTTATGCCATGCGATGCAATGGTATGCACAATATAAAGAGGTAACTGGATGAGCGCTCATGCATGCACCATGGGAACAATGGAAGTTGAGTACAGTGGGGTATCTGAGGGGGTTTTCAAAATCCTGGTGGTTGGTCCACTTTAATACTTTCACCTTCAGGTTTTGGACCTACTCTATACATTTACTTGGTGGCACGACTGTAGCTGGCACCTTGAACTTGGGCAAGTTACTTCTGGTACAAGGAGATACTTTCCACTATTACAATGTCAGCCTCCAATGTGTCAACTTGTATTACCCACTAATATCTCTAGCCTGATTCATAGCCTCTCCTGAACGCATTCCCGCATGCAGGACTACTTCAAGTTCTCGGTTTTAGCCCTTTTTCTGCCTCGTGCTATTCAGTATTGTCCTTTTTTGTGCGATTTTGCTTTTTTTTAGGACCTTTCTGTTTGCATATGTGAAACCTAGTTTTTATACGTGTATTACCGAGCTTATGTTTTCTCGCTTTCATAACTTTATGGATTTATTCTATGCTTGCATATTATTCTAAGCCTTGATTTGGCCTTTGGTGGGGCGTTTAAAAAAACGGAAGTTGCCAGCCCCAGCTTACGCCCTCTTTTTGCTTGCGGGATTGCTAGCGGACGTTCTGCCAACGTGTGTGATGGAGCACCTAGACGAGTTCGTGCCAGATTTCTAGTATCTGCAGTGGGTTGCTCACCCAGTAACTGCCATTGTCCCTGCACACCCACCGCCATCTGTGCGTTAATTGGCTGTCCAGTCAACATGTGTTTGAATTGACCCACCAGAACCGCCTTTCTCTTGAGAAGCTTTACTAAGATGCAATTGATGACATCACTAAATTGGTTGGCTGCCCTCAATGTTTAGCAAATGGCACATTCCAGAGGCTTGGGGCACTGTCTGTTGGCATGTTCAACCCTTTGTTGAGCCAACACAGCGAATAAGCCCGATGTCATGGTCGCCATCGACTGTTTAGCGATGGTACATCCTGTGATGTAGGAGTATATGTATAGGTATGTTTGGTGTTCATTGGTCCTCCTGCTCCTTCTGGCCAAGTAACCTCTGTTTTGCCTAGCCTTTGTTCTACTCCCCTAAACCAGATAATCCTTGTTGCTCATGGGGCACACTGATTGTTGTCCAAGTTGCCCATGTATCTGCTTGCTCTTTGCCTGCTACCGTATTGATGCTGGTGTATTAACTTGTGTCTGTTGTCATTTTCTTACAGGAACCATAAGATGGGGCATTTGATGAATGTACAGTGTGTAGTGGGTCCAGATCTGTGGTTCTCTAGTGTATTGGCAGGCTTCACAGGGTCCACCTATGACTTCATCTTGTGGAGCTCCAGTCTCTATTCGCGCTTTGAGACTGGCGGTCATTTTTAGTGATTCTGTGTTTTTTTAGTGTTGCCTATTTGTCTCCCTGACATCCTTCCATAATTGTGTGCTCATGTCCCTAGTTCTGGTCCCCATTCCTCTTTAAATATAAGTTTGACTTGCCTAAAACAGCCTTCTTGGTAGCTAAAACTCTGTGCAAACATTTTGGGTCCAAAGGTGGCATTGGCTTATTATTTCACTTCATGGGGTTGCAATAAAAGTTTAAAGTGGTACAAATCCCCTGCAGTGTCCATGCTTCCATCCCCAGCCTGTCTGAATGGCAAGAGGCAAGGTAAGCAGAGCTGAGGTGGGGTGAGGCAGGGACAGTTGGGGTGGGACAACTAGAAAAGAATAAAGATCATAAAATGCCCAAACGAAAGGTGAGGGTAGCTCTCATAGATCACAGCCTACACTTTTGGTTTCAAGTCTTTTCCCATCTAAAACATTTTGCATTGTCGACACAATGCTGACAGTCCTTTCCTTAACTGTTAATGGTTTAGATGCAGTGTTTGCTTGAATGCCTATTAACAATCAAAATACAATGTACCCTGCAATATAATTGCAACCTGAGTGTCACCAATCTCTGCAAAGAATTTAATCAGTGCCTCACTTCCTTCTGGAATTAGCTCAGCCCCGCCTTAAGTGACCAGCCGGCTGCATGCACTACAGGCAAGGCAAGCTCAGATTTCCAAATCCCTAACATTTCGAATTAGAGGGAACTGGGGGCATGCAGCCTGGGACCATAGGCTGTACATCCCTGCTCTAAACCTTCTTCTAAATCATTAGTTGTCTGTCCTGTACTGACAAGAATATCAGCTGTTACAATGATCAGATAGCAAAAGTCTGTTAAGTCAGAAATAGGTGTCATTGAATTGTATATTACTTTGCAGTGTTCTCCTTTAACTAAAATGCAATAAACTTTAAGTAATCAGGGAGAACCTTTTCAGTTTCTTGAATCAAATAGTCATCCATGATTTGCACAGTGATTTTGCCAGACTGAACAATAGAGCAGAAGGAAAGAAGTTCTTTGCAAACTGCTGGCCTGCATTTACATATCTAGGGAGTAATGTGAGTAGAGGGTTTTACCTATACTCACTACAGAAAGGCATTACTTTTATGATGATTCATCTCTTGGGTGCAACACTGAGAATGGTTGTCTAATAAAAATGCATGCATCTAATTTACATGCTGCTGCACATAGCAATGGGGCATTGCTCAAAACATTTCTAGCTAGCTGTGCTGGAAGTTCATAATTTAAGTAAAATCTGATAAATTGTCTATCTTTAATGAGCAGGCTGCATTTCCATTCATTTTTTATTTCGCTATTTTTCAGTTCAGATCCCTGTACATATTAATGAGCTGATATTCACAATTCTAAGTATTGACACAGCTTTAAACTAGTTAAAGAACTGTTCACAGATTCCATTTTTGTTTTAAAAAGTTGCAGGCTTAAGTGGAATTTTAATTTTCCACTTAATTAAAGAATAGTATAAAATGCAGTCAATTACATTTTATGAAATTAGAACCCAATTTGCCCAGAAGACAAGTAATTACATCCTCTTTACAAATTCATATCATTGTATTGTTACTTTACTGAAATTTAAAAATATGCTAATTATTCAGAAATTGTAAGATATGTATGTGCTCTGTGTATGTGCATATGTTTCTAGTTGAGATTACTGGTTTATGGAGAAACTTTTAAACAATACTAATTATATATAAAAGGAGACATTATATTAAAGCTAAAGTGTTCTGTCATGTAGGCCCCTTAATTCTAGAACCCTATCTAGAAATAGCAGGAAAGTTAATTAATGTAGCCAGAAGGGGAGATGGTGAAATAATTATTTAAAATTTTGCAGCAAATAATTATGGCATGTCTATCTAAAGCCTTCTATATATTTAGGTCACGCATTTATAATGATTCACTGTATAAATGAAAGCCTGCATCAGGTTGCATGCAGAATGGACAAAAGTACTAGTTGTATGCATCCTAGTAATAAGGGTAGCTAAATATGGCCTATGTATTTGATATCATAACTGTCTACAAAACCCTGCAGTCAGACTGGTAACCTAAGGAAGCAATAAAGGGGGGTGGGAGCAGCTCAATCACTATTATTTATACAAAATTATTATTATTATTCAGGGCCTGGGAGCTAATTTACCTCCCAGTTTAACCCTCTCATCAACTAAATATCAAGCAACAAACATGTCTAACTATGTGGAAAGACAGAGATTTGGTTGCATATATCTGCAGATACATGTGGAAGCCACACTGCCCGACAAGGCACTCTGTGTTTAGTGTGGTCCCTACTCTTAATTCTGAGTCCCCAAAGTTGGGACATGCAATGCAGACAAATATCTGGGAGCTACTCACCTGGGAAGCTGCCAGCCTCCCTTTAGAACACTTCACAGGGAGAAATCTATATTGACTGAATTCCTCCCTGCTTGCGCTCATGGCAATTCAAATGAATAAAGGGGGATGGGAGCAGCTCAATCACTACGGGAAGCACTTGTCTCCATACAGAATCAGGACCACGGCGACTTATTCGCACCCTCAGTCTTATTCACCAGTTTGCATCTCTGTGTGTGAACAAAACAAAATCAGTTTACAAATCGCATAAGAAAAATAAAAACCCATAAACACAGAAATAACTCTATGCCACAGAGCAAAAAGTTATATTTCTAATATTTTAAATAGATCTCTTGAAGATCTTTCCACCACGTGACTGTGAGGTCCAAAAAACAAATGTGTCTCCTTCACCACTAAAGGCTTATCAGACAGCCAAGGCAATAAGGCATTTTCAATTTATCCATTTGTTACCAAAGTGCAATACTGTTTTCAATAAAGGAAAACCTATTTATTCCAATGTTGCACTCACATGAAAATCCATCTTTTTAACAGGCAAAAATGTCAGCACTGTTTTAACATGGATCACGCACTTTCCTAGAGCACCCCCTATTGTCACTCATTCATTTTCGTAGCACTAGACCCGAAGCAGAAGTAGACTCACCTGCATGGGGTGCTCTATCCCCCACTTTTGTGTTCAAAGCTGCTGGACTGACCATAACTAACTGTTAAGGGGATTGGGAACCCAGCACCAAACTAGTGAATACAATTTGTTTAAAAAAGCCAAATTGAATCTAGTTCCAGGGGAGGGATGGGTGCCATGGGTGTGCTTCCTATCAGTTTGAACATCTTTTTCAAAACTGAGTCCACAAAAATGTGCTGTTGAGTTAAAAAAAAAGCACCCAACATACATTAAAAAATATGAAGGTGCATGGAATGGGAGCACTAGTGAAAATCCCGAAATTCACATACCTACACCACCACCACTCCAAATACATATCACTGAGGGCCTTATTCATGAAGGGATAGTGACAGGTAGTGGCTGTTAAGCGACAGGTAGCGGCAGGTATCGGCATGAGAACGCCGGCCACAGCACGCAATTCCACATTTATGAAGCCGATTCTGTTGAGTGACTGGGATAACGCCGTGTAGCGTCCGATTCATCATTATCCCAGCCTCAGCGTACAGCTCCGGCGGTCAGCTTTGCAGAGCGCCACGTCTTACCTCTCGCTACCTGTCGCTCTCCCATACATTTCAATGGACGTTCTTTTACTTCTCTTTAAACAGGGGGTTTTTATTATTTTTTTTTTTTATTCTCAAATAATGTTGTGACCTCTCCTGGCCTAGAAAAAGCCATTTTTTTAAACTTTTTTCATTTTTTATGTATTTATGCAGAATTGACATTACAGGTCTGACATTTATGTGTTCATGTCACAATGTTATTACAATGTAATTCCATATGTTTTCGCTTTGTTACTGGTGGATACATGTTCAAAAACAGCCTTTAATCACACTGTGTGAGGCTGTTTTTTGATGAATATGGTGTGAGTCGGTCGCACTGACCAGTTGCTCCCATGCGCTCCTATACAGCGCTGTACTGCTCATATATCGACTCCCCACAACGTTTTCATCAATGCTGCACAGCGACTGTGACGTTCTGAACTAGCGAACCACGGGCCAGCACAGCGACTACTAGCGGGCGCTCTGAAATGCCTGCTACAGACGCTCATCTGTCGCTACCTGGCGTTAGTAATGAATCAGCCTGTTAGGCTCATCTTCCCAGTTGTGTCCTACTCCAACATGACATAATTGCCCATTGAAATCAGTGTACACCTTCACATCTATACGCTGCAAGTTATGTGCTTTACCTGCATGTACGCTGTGGTGCAGATAGATACTGCTGCCGCCTGGTCCATCTCTGCTTTTGCTAGGCTATCCATGATTGCCAACTCTCAGACATCCATTGAAGCTGCCTCTATGTCATGCAATAGGAACAAACAATGTGAAAGGGCCCTTAAAAAGACTTCTTTATAATCCTAATATCAAATGTCAAAAGCTTAGGCATTCTAAAGCACTGGGATTCATTCTTCCAATAGTGCAGAAGGCAATTTTGCACAAGTCCAGTTTCTTTGACTACAGTTACATACAGCAACATTTTACAAATATGCGCGCTACAAATTTAGCCCTAATAGAAAACATCTACTGCACTGTGAACATACCAAGATATTATTGCCCAAGAGGATGGTGCATGCAAGATGTATAATTACTGCCGACTTACAGAAAACATTTGCATTGTTTGGGTACTGTATAGTATAACTAATGTTTCAAAGCCCAGCCAGCATGCTTTATACCAACTACTCTAAGGATTCTCTGCATCTGGCATACAGAACAGAAGATTATATAAAAGCTAGATGAAAAGAGATAGACAGAAAGACTGGGGATGACAGGTTTGCTGCAGGGTTGTTCAGACAGCTGTTCAGCTGGCCTGTTACTGGAAATGCAGACAGAACACAGCTAGTAAAATAAAGAACACTATATATGATTGAGATGTGAAACAATAAAGTACATTTTACTTGTACTCATAAATGACAAGCAACAATAGTAACATCTAGAGTGCCCTCATTTTTTCAACTATAAATTCTAAAATAGAAATACAGTCCTGTCAGGAAAATCACAAACTTCTATTAGCAAAAATGAATTGCAACATTGACTTTGCATGGCAACTTTCTTCTTTTATTTCAGATCATGTTGTAATTTACAGACTGAATTTGAACAGAACAGATACAGAGGCCGGGGAATTTAATTCCCTGCCCACATACTGTGTGTGTGTGTGTGTGTGTTTGTGTGTGTGTGTGTGTGTGTTTGTGTATATATATATATATATATATATATATATATATATATATATATTATATACATAGCAGAGGCATTAACTACTTATATGTATTTGTAGCCTTGCCACTAATCTACAAGGAATTATTAACAATTAATACACATAGATCCAGTGAGTGCACCGACGCCAGTAGTATTTTCTGGTGCTGAATAGTTGCAAACTTGTATGGCTGTTTCCAATGCTAAACAGCATGTGGTGGGTGGAGAAAAGGTAAGTATCTTAGAGCAGGGGGAGAATAATGGGCACCTCAACCTAGCCTTGTCATTTCCACCTACATTCCGTAAGTGCAGCACCTAGTGTCAGATATTGGGGGAGTAGTGTGCCCCTATGGCACCCATGACCTGAGGTCCCTGAAAATAGTCCACAAAGGTGGGCCTTTCTTTCTTTTTTTTTTTTTTATATTCTTTATTTTAGCAATTTTCAAGTACATTGTAACAAACACATACAATAGAGGGAATACAGGAGCAGGGAGACCGGGCCTCATGCCAGTATCATACACTTAGTTCACATATCAGCAGAGCCTACTTAATCCCACCGCTACTCCACAGCCCCATGGTAGGGCGTGGGGTATCCTCGCAGAGTACATGATATCTTCCACCCAGTTATGTCTCCAGATGACTCCTTACGTTCTCTATGCTGGATTACCCGGAAAACCCATCATACCCACCTCTGCAAGACATAATGGGCGAGGGGACCACATAGGGGCAACAGGAAAGGGGGGGTGAAAGGACAGGGGGAGAGGGGGGAGGCGGTGAGCAGCCGACCACACCTCCGGTTCCCGGCAGCGATAAGCTCACCAGGAAGATGAATATGGCTCCTCTTGGGGGACTCTGTCCCTACCTCGCTAGTCACAGACCCTGCAGCACGGATGCATCCCGGGGTCCCATTAGTCAAACAGGGCTCTGAACTCTTCTGACTCCTGGAACATTAGCCAGGGCATCCAAGTTGTCCTAAACTGCTCTTCTCTGTCATGGAGTGACATTGTTAGGTCTTCCATCTCACAGATATTTAATACCTCCCCTACCCAGTCCCTCACAGATGGGGCGCTTCTCTGCTTCCAGTACCTAGGGATCACTTGCTTAGCTGCATTCAGTAAATGGACTCGCAAGGTTTTCTTGTATTTCCCAACCGAATGCTTTGTTAAATGAAGTAGGACCTGGGCCGGGTCCTCCTGAAATTGTGCTCCAGTGACCTGCGTGATGATGGGTAAGACCTCCCCCCAGTATTCTCTGATCTTGGGGCAAGTCCAAAATATGTGAAACATCGAGCCCCGCTCGGTGCCACACCTCCAGCACTGCGGATCTGCAGAGGTGTACATCTTACTGAGTCTATCAGGTGTGTAGTACCAACTCGTGAGGATTTTATAATTTGTCTCCTGTACCCTGGTGGCTACCGAGGACTTATGCGCCAGCGTAGCTATTTTTTCCCTCTCCTTCTCTCTTAAGGGTCTACCCAGATCCCTTTCCCAATCGCTCCAAAAGGCCGGGGGGGGGGGGGGTAATTTGCTCATTTACCAGCAGAGAGTATAATTTGGAGATTAAGTGCGGGTACGGTTGGCCTCCCAGGCATATCCTCTCAAATTCCGTGGGGTCCCTGCATACATCTCTTCTGAAGCCTAATTGAGACAGGATTGACTGGAAACGCAGAAGGGTCCATGGGTCAAGCTTGTCATTCTCCCACCTACTTCTCAATTCCGCCAGAGAGACCCGGCCCCCCCATTTATCAGGTCCCGGCTTCTCAACCGGTTCAGGCTACCCCATTCCCGCAGGTCTGCTCTAAAGGGGCCAGCATGTAGAAGTGGGTTACCAACAATTGGCACCACCGAAGAGGGCCAAGGAGAGAGCACTGATTGTTCCCTGTACTCCCTGAATACCCCCAGTGTTGCCCCAATGGTTGGGTGCGCTCTAGGGTGCCTTGTTCCACACCGAGTTTTCTAGCTGGGCGGGGGTTGCGGCTAGCTCCAACTTGACCCATCTTTTTGTAGCTCAGCAGTTCTGCCATTCGCATATCCTTTGCAGGTGAGTGGCTGTCCAGTACAGCTTCACATCTGGCAGCGCCATGCCACCTGATTGTTTGGGACGACATAGTAATTATGACCTCAGTCTCGCCCTTTTCTTCCTCCAAACAAATCCTATTAATGCGCTATTTAGTTCTCGAAAGAAGTGTGTTGGGATGCGGATTGGGAGAGCCTGGAACAAGAACAGCAGCTTAGGGAGTACAGACATTTTAATAATGTTAACCCTGCCCATCCAGGAGAATGTAGGGTGATCCCACGCTGCTAGGTCTGTCTTAATTCTCTGTGCCAATGGCCAGAACTTCAGGGCTAGGATGTTTGACAACTGGCTTGGCAGCTGCGTGCCGAGATAGGTAATCGAGGAACTAGCCCACTTAAATGGGAACGATTGTTGCATGTTTCTGACCACCTCCCTGGGAAGTGAGACATTCAGAGCTTCTGATTTGTCTAAATACATTTTGAGTTAGGATAGCCTCCCGTATACCTCAAATTCCTTTATCAGGACTGGGACTGTCACTGCAGGGTTTGTGACGAAGAAATGGAGGTCATCTGCGTACACAGCTACCTTGTGCATGCCATCGGCCGAGTCCACCCCCCGGACGGCCTGGGTCAGTTCCCCAAGTACCCTTGCAGCCTCCGTTTGTTTATGGGACAACTCCAGGCGCCTGACATGCTCTGTGAGCTGCTCTAGTTGGATCGCTCTATCTCTTTTTAGCCTGGATGCCTGGCTGATCAGTATCCCTCTAATCACGCTTTTGTGCACCTCCCATAACATCAATAGTGACACTTCCCCGTTATCATTATTTCTAAAGTATGCTTCTATGCCCTCTCTGACAGCTTGGACAACCACCTCATCTTGTAATAGGGACTCGTTGAGCCGCCACGTCAATGGAGGTGGGGGTCTATCGGAGAGGTTCAGATCTAGATAGATAGGGGCGTGATCTGAGAAGGAGGTCGGGAGTATCCCGCCATCTGATGCCAGGCCCAGTAAGCTGTGTGAGATCCAGAGATAGTCAATCCTGGAGTATGTCCCATGAACTCTTGAATAGAAGGAATAGTCCCTGTCCGCAGGGTTTGCACCCGCCACGCATCCACCAGCTGCATACTGTGGAGCTTTTTGTTATGTGTTCTCAGTGCTAAGTGGGACACTGCCGATCTGCCCGCTGAGGAATCTATCAGTGGCTCAATGGCCAGATTGAAGTCGCCTGCCAGGACTATTTCCCCCTCCACAAATTCCTCGATCTTATTTAGTGACTGCCTAAGAAACTGGACCTGTCCCTGGTTGGGGGCATACAAGAACATCAGGGTATAGGTTTTCTGACCCAGGAGACATCTCACCATCACTATATTTGATTACAAGACTACCGAAGTAGTCAACCGGAGGTCAGAACACGGGGGACCTCCGTAACTGGTGCAACTTTTACTTTCCTCTAGACCTCCTCCGATACCTGGACTGCGTGTGCGCCAGTTCCGACAAGCACTACACTTTCCCGTTTGAGGGGGTCGAGTAACCTCCCCAAAGGGGTGCACCAAATTTTCGTGGGGGGGGTGGAGGAACAGAACTCGGGCCAGCAATGAGGGAGACGCACTATGTCTACTACCACCTAGTGTTGCACCCTGTGGCGGCCTTTCTTTCTAAGTTCCCACTTTGGCTGAAAGACAAAGTGGCTAATGTTTTTTTGTCTCAGTTCTAATCTCTGTGTATCTCTCCTTTGTTTTGACTAAATTATCTCACTTTCTTTTCTAGCTCAGCCATTTCCTGTCTGCCAGGTGTTTGTGTGAGCACCAGTCAGTTTTGTTAGATTAAAAAAACAGTATATTCATTGTAAAGAGGCTAATTTTCATGTGAGAAATCTCAAAACACATAGTTTGCCCAAAAGCAGCACAATGGGGTGAACAGACCCTATAGAGAAAACTTTTGATGTGCTTCTCATGCATTCTGTTGCAGGACAAGAACAATTGCAGTTTTTGCATTTAAATGTTATCATTCTTTAAACTGTCTTATCTTCTAGAACTATTATGCAGAATACCATATTCTGACTGCATGTTGTTACAGATAAAATAATTCTCTACTCATTCCCTTAATTATACCCCATAATTCTGTCAACAAACATTCTGAAATAAATAAAGATAATTGCTTTAAAATGCACAGCTAAAATGCAATGCCGCCATGCAAGCAGGGAGACGGGGCTTAATGAAAACATATCATCAATGCCAATGATAACAGGGTAGGGATGATCATTTGAAAGGCTTTAAACACACAGATCAGCAAATTTGCATACCATTGTTTGTTCATTTTTTGCTGTCACTGCTTCTGTGGATTTAATGATGCAAATGGGTCGTCTTTAAAAAAAAACAACTGCTGATAGACAGGCAGTTACACAATTCTAATTATTTCACTGACAATGCACATTGTATTAAGTAACTCTGTATTTTTGTAAAAACACGTATAGTTTTATACATCATAAACAAGCATGGGTGCCAGGGTTGCCACCTGTGTTGCATCTTTCAAATAAAGTATCCCTAGTTATAACAACAAGGTAATAGCTGCACCTAGGCATATGATATTTTACCCTTTGTATGGCAAGCATCCTATCTTAAATAAGTCCTTAAACCTGGGATGCAGTTTATGTAGATGGATAACATACCCCCAAACATACTTTCACTTGCTAAACCTAGTAAGCTTAAGACAAAGATGAAAAACATTATACATGAATACATTTTACTATCTATCTATCTATCTATCTATCTATCTATCTATCTATCTATCTATATCAGCAGAGCAAACACACATGCTGAGTACACCATTACATTTAGAACATGATAAAAAAAGATCTGAGGTTCAAATGTTTCCTACTAAGACATACAAGCTTCCCTTACTCGGGTTGATCATTTTCTACACATTCATTAATGTTCTTCTAAAAGCTGAACTTTGGCCTGAATTCCACCTCTCTGCTTGCAACACACTGATGGTGTGTTAAACCACTCAACAACTACAATGAATTATATGCAGGACTGCCTCTCTGTTAATCTCTACAGCAGCAAGCAAAAATGCAGAGTGGTCAGTAGTACAAGCCATCAAGTCCTATTGCTACTCCACAGAGGCTTGAATAAACTGGGGGGGGGGGGGGTTATTTAAGAATGGTTAGCTCCAGGTAATGCTACCTAGTGGCTCGTAGCGTCTGGTGAAGACCGTGCTAGACTTTAGGAAGACAAACTTCAAGGAAATGGCGGAGTATGTAGAAAGAAAATTAGGTGAGTGGAACAGAGTAGCAGAAGTGAGTGCCCAGTGGTCACTATTAAAAATGGCCATCTTAAAGGCAACTAAGCAATATGTGAAACAAACTAGCAAGAATAAAAGGAAGAAGAAACCATTATGGTTTACTAGGGAAGTCGGCACTATCATAAAAGATAAGAAGTCTGCCTATAAGAAGTATAAAGTAAGTGGAAGTGTAGCTGACAGAGAGGCATATAAAATTAAACAGAGGGAAGCAAAACTAATTATAAGGACTGCTAAAGGGCAAAAAGAGGAAGAAATGGCCAAATCTATGAAGAGGGGAGATAAAACCTTTTTCCGATATATTGGTGACAGAAGAAAAACAATGCAGTCTCAAAAATGAGAAATAGGGAAAATAAATATATTGATGGAGATAAGGCTGTGGCTGACCATCTGAATAGCTACTTTTGTTCGGTATTTTCAGATAGTAGCAGGCATGGCCATAGCACAGCATCCCGCTGGGAGCACAGCATCCCGCTGGGAGGGCACAGCTCCGGAGTTTCTGGAGGCTGTTGTCCTATCCGAGCTGGCACATCTAAAGGTAAGTAAGGCGATGGGTCCAGATGGAATCCACCCCAGAGTTCTAAGGGAACTTAGGTTTGTGATTGCAGCCCCTCTAACTGATTTACTTAACCATTCCCTTTCAACTGGTGAGGTTCCAGATGATTGGAGAATGGCCAATGTCGTACCAATCCATAAAAAGGGGAGTAGAGAAGAAGCCAGTAATTACAGGCCAGTTAGTTTAACATCTATAGTGGTCCAATTAATGGAAACACTCTTAAAAAAACAGATAATTTCCCATCTAAAAATTAATGACCTATTGGACCCAAAACAGCACGGCTTTACTGAGGGCAGATCATGTCAGACCAATCTTATTGATTTCTTTGACAATGTCACTAAAGTGTTAGATGAAGGTGGTGCTGTGGATATCGCCTATCTGGATTTTAGCAAAGCCTTTGACACTGTACTACATAAGGAGCTCATAGATAAGTTAGTGAAGGTAGGACTCAATCCCTGGATAGTTCAGTGGATTTCCAGTTGGCTGAGGGATCGGTATCAGAGCGTTGTTGTAAATGGTGTGCAATCTGAACAAAGGCGAGTTACAAGTGGTGTGCCGCAAGGCTCTGTCCTGGGCCCCATTCTTTCTATTATAATTGTAAGTGACATAGGAGAAGGCCTGGTAGGAAAAGTTTGTCTGTTTGCTGATGATACAAAGGTTAGTAATAGGGTGGATATTCCGGGAGGTGTCTGCAACATGGAAAATGATTTAGCTTTACTGGATAGATGGTCAAAACTGTGGAAACTAGAGTTTAATGTCTCTAAATGTAAAATAATGCACTTGGGTAGAAGGAATCCCTGCTCTGAGTACCGTATGGGCAGCACTGTGTTAGCCAGGACCTCGGAGGAGAGAGATTTAGGGGTACTGATTACTGATAGCTGCAAGATGAGTGGACAGTGTAGCCAGGCAGTGGGAAAAGCAAGCAGGATGCTCGGCTGCATAGCTCGAGGCATCACCAGTAGGAAGAGGGAGGTTGTGATGCCGCTGTATAGAGCCCTGGTAAGGCCACAGCTAGAATACTGTGTGCAGTTCTGGAGACCTTACCTGCAAAAAGACATTATTCAAATAGAACGTATCCAAAGGCGGGCAACGAAAATGGTGGAAGGACTTAAACTTAAAAAATCAGGAGAGACTTAAAGAACTTAATTTGTACAGTCTGGAGGAAAGAAGGGAGAGGGGGGACATGATTGAGACCTTTAAATATGTGAAAGGATTGAATAAGGTTCAGGAGGGAAGTGTTTTTAAGAAGAAACTTAATGATAGAACAAGGGGGCACAACCTGAAGCTAGTCGGGGGAAAGATCAGGAGCAATGTTAGAAAATATTATTTTACAGAAAGAGTAGTAGATGCTTGGAGCAAACTTCCAGCAGAGGTAGTTGAAAAATCAACAGTCACTGAATTTAAACATGCCTGGGATAAGCACACATCTATCCTAAGATAAAGAGTACATACAGTATACACATAAGGGCAGACTAGATGGACCGTATGGTCTCCTTCTGCCGTCAACCTTCTATGTTTCTATGAATGCTGGGCGCTGTACATAAAACCACATTTAAGAAAGCAAATCTGGTGAGTGCCTCTAACAGCGCCATATAGCATCACATGTATTACCAGAGGCTGCTCAGTGTTATAGCGCCTGCCCTCTAGGTTCAGGAGCACCACGTATTACCTTTTGCTCAGTGTCGCTCTGCCATACATTTCAATGGGGTTTCATTTGTTGGTGTTTAAATAGCGTTTTGGGCATGAATATTTACTTTTTTTTTTGCTCAAATCATTGTGTGGCCTCTCCTGGCCTGCAAACAAACACTTTTTCTTTATATTTTTTTTTGCAGAATTGTATGTGCAGGTCTGGCACTAAAGTGTTAATGTCACAGTATTAAAACAATGTAGTTCCATGTGTTTTCGTTCTGTTACTGGTGACTGGTGATCAGACTTTGATCACACAGCATCTGGCTCTCTATGCTAGAGCGCCCAGCTTTGTTAAATATGGTGTGGAGCACCGAGTGTCAGACGCACTAAGCTGGCGCAATCTATTGGCTGCTGCAGCGTTGTCCTCTTGTTAGATGTGGTGTATTCTTGGGCGCTTTGACCTTAGGACACCACCTAACGTTCTCCATTGGCTCTGCAGTGAATCAGGGACAACGCTTCTACAGTGCCCACCACACATCAAATTCATCAATGCTGGCCAGGATACTACAGCGACCACTACGCTAGGATACAGTGCCCGACAGCGGTCACGCTAAGCGCCACTACACAGACGCTCACAATACGCGTAGTAGTGAATCAGCCTCTACGTGTGCCACCGGTTGCCGTGACATCTACATCTATTACATGTGACTTCAACTTTTGACAACTGAGCATCAGTAGTTGTTGAGTGGTTTAATGGGGTTAGGTCTCCACATCATTGTTAAAGTTGTGATATTAATGATTGTGTTTGTTTCTGAATTCTGTTTTGTGCTTTAGCTGAACTAACATGTTTGACCTACATTTTTGTACTAAACTGCTGCGTCAGCTACACATCTGGTATACTTGGTCTATAGCCATTTTTTTTACTATCCTGCTTACATCTATAAAGTTTTCATTTTTGGTAATGTGTTTAACACTAGTTATGTTGATTCTATAATGTCGGATCTTATCAAATTCAACCTTTAACATTTTTGTCAGTAGCCCTGTTGTGCACCACTGTATTTTCCTTTTTCTTTAATTTTTGTACATTTTTATTGAAGGATCATAGTCTAAAACATAATCTTTATTATCTGCAGACATACACATTAATCATTATGCATAGACACATAATCATAATTTAAAGTAAACATCTACTACTTTTGAACGGGTCAAAATGACTGCCCATAGTGCATGGCTGGTTCTTTGTGGCCAATCGCAGTGCCAGATTTTGTGTTCAGCAAATAGGGTGAAGGTAAGAAAACCAGGACTGGCAGCAGTGTATGGGTGCACTTACCAGCACACATTCTGTTGAAAACAGTTGCTGAAACTTTTCATAAATAATCCAAGAACAATTTATAATGTTTTTCATGGAACTGGGCTAACTAAACGTGTTAATTGCTTGTGATGATCTTTTTGGGGTATTTCTAGTAGACCACCTACTGTTTACGATGTATGTTGCATGTTTACAGTTCATTGTTTGAAAGTAAGCTTGATTCTAGATCTATATTTATGCCCTTATTCATCAAGCGATAGCGCCAGGTAGTGTCTGACGAGCGCCAGGTAGCGGCAGCTAACGGCGACTACCGACTCAAGTACGCCCGGCGGCGGTCACAATGACGCATTTATCAAGCAAAATGAGGCTAGCGCCGGCGAGAGCGACGGCTAGCGCGGCATTCATCATGAAGCCGCCTGGACCGAACAGCGCCGCTGCAAATTCCCTCACAGCGCCAGGTATGAGCTGTCGCTCCCTGGCGATGTCCAATGCATTTCAATGGAGCAATCTATAATTATTCATAATTAATTGTTATTAATTTTTTTTTTTTTTTTTTAATGTCAAAAAATCGGAGACCACTTCTGCAATGTTAGGATTTATTTTTAAGTAAAAAAAAAATTTAAAACAAATTTGTGCAGAATTGATCTAACAGGCCTGAGATTAATGTATTCATATTACAAAATGATTCTAAACAGATGTATAATGTTACATTCCAAAAATATGGTTGTTTAGGGGTTAAAAACTAGTTAATACACATCGCCGCCAGCGCTCTGGGGTTTAAACAAGGAATGGACAGCGACAGCACATTCGGAGCGTGATTTGTTAATGAATATGAAGCTAGCCGTTCGCTCTGGCCATTCGTTGTCAGGCGCTCACATACAACGCTGGACCTGTGAAACAGCGACCCCCCAGCCCGTATTCAACATTACCGCACACCGACTGAGTCGCTGTCATCAAGCTAACGCCGGCCAAGCACAGCGAATACTGGCTGGCGCTGAAAAAATCACGCTACAGTCGCTCATCTGTCGCTACCTGGCGCTATTAATGAATCGGCCTCCCCATATAAACTCTTTACACATCGATATGTAATTATTAGAATTTAGTCATGTATATGCATTTCATGTGCTGTATAAATCATATAAATATGTTTTCCATATCTTATAGATTTACATGATTTAGATAATGTTTTGTATGTAATTAATTCTTTAGAATCCCACCCAATGTCCGGGACATTGTCTATTGCACAGGAGTTTCCTTAATGGATGAAGATGTATGGGAGTTTATCTGGATGAAATTCCACTCTACCACTGCTGTATCAGAAAAGAAAATATTACTGGAGGCACTTACCTGTAGTGATAATAGGAACCTACTGAACAGGTGATTGAAATTAACAAATGTTATATTTAATACAAGTATATAATGGCAACTAACTTGTTTTCCATTTTTGTGTTATTGGCTAGGGCAATTTTGTGTATCATTCTGTTTTGAGGTCTAATGTTCTGCTTAATTACAAAAAAAATCCCTTTCCTATTGTCTCCCACAATGCTTTGCTGCCCACTCCCTCAGCCTCCCACACCCAGCTGTGGGAATGTGGGCATTCTTGAGATCAGCCAATTGGCAATCTCAAAAAATCCTGGTGGCCATGGCCACAGCACTGGAGAAACATGTTTTTTTTTAAACTGGGCCACCGCTGCTGCAGCAACCTTGCCCAAGGTACTCAGATGGGGATGGCAGTTTGGGGGCCATGGTGGGCACATTAAAGGGTTTTGCTCTGCTTTAAAATGTAAACCTGAAACGGAAGGCAGTTTTCTGACAGACCTGCTTACATTCAGTACCTTCACATCACCCACACTCCTCTTTCTCGTTATCTGATCCAGTGCTTCATCTCCTCTTTGAAGTTGCATGATGTATTATGATGCACAGTGATTAATGTACAAACTAACTTTTCTTCTTAAATCATTTCTTGTCCAACCTATTACATACATACTGAAAGTGCAGTATTAGTATCACCAAAACTTAAATGTAAACATAACCCCGGAAATCAATTGGTGTAGCTTTAATGGTCTTAGATACACCCACAATTGCAAGGGTGTATAATCTGCCTTAGATACTTGCCTGCTAGCTTTAAAAATCATTTCATGTCCCCCCTTTGTTTCTTTAGACTGTTTATTTCATCAGTTGGTCAGATATTCAAAACCAGATTGTCCAATCATTTTATAAGACGTGCAATAAAATTGCATTGCTTATTAAAATCAAATCAAACATTATTAAATGGAAGATATACATTCAGTGGCTATAACTCTGAGAACTCTTTGTCAGTTTGTAATTTTGTAATGTATTTTTATATACCTATCTCCAAGAGGTTGAGAGCAATACACACAAACACATCATGTGTACAATATATTCACCCTAAGTGTCAATTTTCCTTTTTCAGGCTTCTCAACCTGTCACTCAATTCAGAAGTGGTACTGGATCAAGATGCAATTGATGTTATAATTCATGTAGCCAGAAATCCACATGGAAGAGATTTAGCATGGAAATTCTTCAGGGATAAGTGGAAAACTCTAAATGCTAGGTATGATGTGGTGTGGTGGTTGCTAACGGATTTGTGCAGCTAGTATTATAAATGTTTTAGGTTAAATGTTTTTCTTATTATTATTATTATTATTATTATTTCTCCTATTATAAAGTAATTAATAGCATTATCTTATCTTACAAACATCAGCGTTTTTAATTTAATACTTTTAATGTAGAGAAAGCCTAAAGGCTAAGGCGTTTTATATTAGTTGGGTAATTTGGAGGTTGGATAAGTGTATGTACATGTTTGGTAACAAAAAACTGTTTATGCAAGAGTATACTGGGTAATATAATAAACTGTGTATGTATGTCAACTTTCTTTCTCAGGTATGGAGAAGCATTGTTTATGAATTCAAAACTTATAAGTGGAGTTACAGAGTTTCTTAATACAGAAGAAGAACTACATGAGGTACGTGCATGTTATTAGATTATTATCAATACAATTTACTCCTAATGGAGTCACTCATATTGATAGTAAGATTCCCATTAGTAGCTCTGGCAAAAACTTGGAACTGGACTAGCTCTGGACCTAACGCCTCTCTAGGCATTAGCTGCCTTCTTTCCTCCTTCAGATTCCACCAGCACATGTCACACTGGCACTAGCAGCATGAAGGTTGCTTTTCAGTCAGCAGTTTCCTCTGTATCTGCTTTAGCAAAGTTTCAGGCCTTTCATGCAGGGGAGGTCATCAGCAGTTATCTGTGTTCTATCAAGCAGGTCTATGCTGCGATGGCAGTTCTTTCAGATATGGTAACTTTTATAGTTGAACCTGTATAAAATAGTTGTACCAGGCATAAGAAGAGGACCATGTGCTGCTATTTTTTCTTGCCATGGATAAAGAGATAGATTAGAAAAAAAGGATTAAGAAGAGCATTCTATGGTTTATCAAAATAAGACAAGTCAGAAGTTACTGGAGCTGATGAGGTTGAATTCCCCCACATTCAGCTGCCTTAAAAAACAGGACCATTACCTAGATGTGAGGGGGGTTGACCCCTGGCTTGGCTCACATAACACTCTGCATCCTTGCTTGTCCAAATAGTCTCGCCTTTGGATTCTCATCAAATAGATTATAGATTATATATAGATGACTCTAGTATTTATAAATCATTTTTTTTTAAATTAGTCCAGAATGCCACCAAATAAGCCGCTGACCACTGAACACCTCCGGCGTCCCAAATGGAGTTGCGTGTAATCGGGTGGGGTAACCTGTAAACTGGTATAGGGGTCCCCTGGACTCCTTAGCAGTTCACCCCAAGTGTAAAAAATAAAAGACAAAACAAAAAGAAATGTAATAGTCTAAATGTAACTACTTACCAGTCCGTGTCTTCTTTCTTCTGTCCCCCACTGCCCTCAATCCTCCTCCACTCTTGTGATGTGTATGTCATGTGCGGGCTTTGCCTGCCACAGCCTGTCACTGAGCCCACAGCCTGTAGCTGTGATCGAAGCAAGGGATACCTGTATCCCCCTTCCTTTCAGCTGCTGGGGAGCGTCTATTAAAAAATATTTTAATATTCTTAATTAATTGATACTATTGTGGCAGGGCATCTCAAGGAAATGGGGACGCAAGTCCCCCTTCTTTTCTCTGGGCTTCCTAGCTGGGGACAGACTGAGGGCCAGTAAGGGGACTGCTTTTATACAAAGACGCATGATTTCCTGGGAAAATCCCCTTCATCCCCCACCCCTTTTGTGACATATGTAGTCACATGGGGAGATCCCAGAGAGGCTCAGCCTCTCTGTATCAAAGACTACTCCTGCAGATCATCAATCATTCCCCACCTGGGTGCCAGGATGAAAGGAAGAGGAACCCATGTCCCCCCTTCTCCAACTATCGGTGTGGGCATCAGCATTTTACACCTGCTGGCACATAAACAAGACTGCGGTCAGGGCACCGAAGAGCATTAAAGAACAGTGCTGGATGCAGAACAACCTGGCACTGGATGGGGACCACCCCATCGTAGGAGGACAGAACCATGCAAGGAACAGAAGAAAGAAGACTGGGACTGGTAAGTAGTTACATTTAGAATTATAAATGTGTGTTGAGTCTTTTTTACACCTGGGGTAAACTGGTAAGAGTCCCAGACCCACTATACCAGTTCAAATGGTAAGGGCAGCCATGTCACCTTCCATCATTGGCGGGTGACATGGCAGTGGCCCACCCAATTACCTGCGCTGCAATTTGGGACACCAAGATGCAGAAGAGCTGTACACAACATCAGTATGGGTATGGCCTTCTTTCAGGGATGGCCTCCAAGTCCTGGGTAACCAGCCCTTAGGCCAGGTCCCCGGGCTAATTGGCTTTGGGGGGAAGGGGTACACGCTTCTTAAAGGAAAATTTAGTAACCTAGTAAACAAAAAAAACACATGAAGCGGTTGTCATTTTTATTGATAAAAACCATGCTGGCAATTGCAGCATAGCTTTTATAAATGAAATCTTTTAAGTATCGCATACAGTGTGAACTATAATGTGAGTTGTAAAATGGCACATGAAGAAACTATTTGCTCCTGGCTTTGGCTATCCCCACATGTGGGACACGTGTCTCTGCATCATGCACCCATGAGTAAATGTACAACATGCGCCATAATTTATGCAGGGGCCAGGCTCTTCAGCGCACGGCCCAGAATCAACCGTTATATAGCTATGTAGTCAACCTTGAAAGTAATAATCTAAATCCAGATTTCGAGAGAGGGGGCGTGTCCCGGCATGATCGAGGAGAGACGTGAGTGAGGGATCTCCTGCTCTCCCTACCCGATTTTAAGGTACCTACCTGGCGGCTGGAGCCCGGAGAGGCGGATGGCGAAGAAGCCTAAGCGGCAGAGAGGTCAGAGGAGCGGTGGCGGGACCCCGACGGGCCGTGGCGAGTCTGTCAAGGCTCGGAAACGTGAGGTGGCGGAGGTCACCAAGATGGCGGCTGAAGAGTTGTCCGGATGGCGAGACGGAGGGGGGCCGGAGCGGGAATCCCTCTCATCGATGGAGGAGTCATGCGGCGAGAACGGGGAGTCACCGCGGAGCGGCGCTTCGATGTCGGCGGGACCGCGCTGTGAAGAGGCGGCTGGGGTCGCGGACTGTGGTGAGCTGGGGAGGCTGCGGGAGACGGAAGCCGGCGGGTGGACCAAGATGGCGCCCGACACCCGCCCGGCGGCCCGCTTCAGCGCGGAGTGCGGGGTCAGAGGAGGTCCCCCAGATGTCAGTGCCGGCCAGGAGGAGCCGGCGGGACCACCGGGGGGCACGAGCGAGGAAGTCGCCGGGCCACAGGCGGAGGAGCAGCACAGCACAGCTGACGGGTGGAGCAAGATGGCGGCCGCTGTCCCTGCTGTGTCTCGCGTCGGCTGCGGCCTCTTAAAGCCGCAGCGCACCGAACATGGAGGAGCTCTTGCGTGGCCTGGGGAAGCGGGAGGCACTGCAGAGAGAAGCATGGGGTGGGCCCTGGAGATGGAGGGCACCCCCCCGGTCTACCTAGATGCTGCCCAGCATGAACCTTCTGTCCTGCCCCCTCATGCCCAGATCATACCCCCCTCGGGACTAGAGGATGGGACCCTGGCGGCTGGGGCATCACGAGTGGAAGAAGCAGGGGTCGGACAGCAGCGGCCCCGGGATGGGGGGCGTACCGCCGGGCTCCGTCAGGGGCTCCCGACAAGCCTCAGCAAATTCGCTTACAAGCCTGCGATGGAGCGGCGTTCGGCCTGCACCCCCTGCTCCCCTGCCAGCGAATGGGAGCATGCACCCGAAACCCAAAACGTGGGTCTCCAGCAGAGGCCGGTGAAGCCGAGACCGGGGAGAGGGGACACCCTTGGGTCGCCAGGGAGTGCGGATGAGAGGTCGGGATCGCCCCTGTCCCCGCTCCAACCCTCTCCAGAAAAAAGCCCGTTTACCCGGTCAGATGACCTCTTGCCGATGACTCCGGCGATTTCCCCGGGAGCCCCGGTTGCCGAGGTGCCTAGCGTGTGGAGCACAGATACCCAGGTGGAGGTTCCACCTGAGGAGAAGCTGCAAGAGAGCCAGATCCACTTGGAAACCATCTCGCTTCTGAAGGGCATCCCCTCCAGGGGGGAGATCGAAAACTTGATCGCTAAATATGAAGCAAGCTTCAAGCGCGAGGTCCTCGCCGTGCATCATGAGGTGGCCGGAGTCGAATCCAGGGTTCGGGCCTTGGAGGTGGAGGGACCTTCTTACGCCGGCCGCTTGCAGGCATTGGAAGCAAGATGCGACTCCCAGGAAGCAATGCTGTCGGCCTGCCAGCTGCATTTGGACGACCTCGAGAACCGCAATAGACGGAACAACTTGAGGATCAGAGGGATCCCGGAGCCACGGGACTCGGAAGACGTTAAAGCCTTGGTCACCGCAATATTCAACGAAGTGTTGGACAGGGAGCCCTCGACCCCCATAGAGCTTGACAGAGCACATAGGGCCTTGGGTCCTAAGAGGTCAGACCCAGCTTATCCCAGAGACATTGTGTGCAGGATCCACCTTTTTTCATTGAAGGAGGAAATTCTGAGGAGAGCGTGGAACAAGGACACCTTACGCTTCAGAGGAGTGCCTATCAAGATTCTGCAGGATCTGTCTGGGCGGACTCTCCAAATGCGCAGGATGATGAAGCCCCTCATCGAGACCATTATCAGTCAGGGAGCAACATATAGATGGGGTTTCCCGTTTCATCTGATAGTGAAGAAGGCGGCTGGGACTTTCACCTTAAAATCTCACCGTGAACTGGGGGATCTGTTTGCATTTCTGGGGTGCGACCCGGTGGACATCCCGGACTGGCTTGCCTTGGGTGGGCCCCCGCCCCCGGGGGGCCTCCCCAGGAGAAGGAAGAGGAGTCTGAAGAGCTTTCGTGACCTGGGGCGCCTTGGGGGCCCCTCCGGGGGGTCCCCCGGGGGCGCCGGGCCACTGCCCCGGGCGTTGAGTCTTGGAGGTGGTCATGGGGCCGTTGGTCGGGGGCGCGCGCGTCCTGGCCCCCGTCCCCCCTCCGGCCCGCCTCGCCGGGGGGGGGGGGGGCGGGGGGGGCGCGTCCCTGATTGACTCGTCGCCCCTTATGGCCCTTGGGGTCGCCAACCTTCTGTCGACAGTTCATGATGTGTTATGTAAATTCTCTGCTATGCTGTATGTAGAAATGTATTTTGTTCTGGTTTTAGTCGCCTAATCCTTTCTGGTCGTTGGCTGGTGCCCTGCTCGCGGAACCTTCGGCTTCCGTGTGTGGGGTCCCTCCCCGGCCGCCTGGCGGTTGACGGTGAGGCGTCAGCATGACATGGGAGGGCATGGAATGACCCCCCCTTTTTTGCGTCTCCTAACCCTTGTCGGACGCTGCACCCCCAATAGGTTGGTCTTCTGGGCACACGTAGCCCTAGTTGACTATTTACACCCCGTGAGAGGGGAACTTTAGTGTTTGCTTTCCCGGTAGTTCTTAGAAGCCGGGCTCTTTCTCCCCACATCCCCCCCCCCCGTCTCCTGTTACTTCCCTCCTTTCCTGCTCACCCCCTCCCCCTTCTGTCTGCCTCCCCCCCCCCTGTACTCAGGGGCGGATACCCCAAAACTATCCACCCCCCTGCACAGTTCAGCAAATCTCAATAATGCAGGGAAAGCCCATTTCTGAGATTAACGTGGTCTCCCTCAACGCGAAGGGCTTGAATAGCCCAGAAAAGAGAGCCCTAATCTTGAGGAACCTTAGAGGGTTGAAGGCACAGGTTGCCTTCCTTCAGGAGACCCATTTCAGGGCGGGCGGCTCCCCCTCATTCGGCAACAAGTACTACCTTAGGGGCTATCATAGCCTTTCTCCAGACTCAAGATCCAGAGGGGTAAGCATTGTGTTGGACGCTGCCCTGCCCTGGGAGTTGATCGACTATCGGACGGACCAGGAGGGGAGGTGGATCTTCCTCAAGGGGAGGATCGCATCTCACCTCTTCACCTTCGTAAACATATATGTGCCGAATGTGGGTCAGTCAACCTTCTTGGAGGGAGTCCTCGATGCCTTGGACACATTTAGGGAGGGCGAACTGGTGATGGGCGGTGATTTCAACGTGGCACTTGACCCACTGGTGGACACCTCCAGAGGGACCCCGCACGAGTCGTACGCCAAATTGAGGCGGCTTAAAAGAGTGCTTGCCCAACACCAGTTGATAGACCCCTGGCGCATTCAACACCCGACCGAGAGGGACTACACCTTCTTCTCCCCCCCGCATAGGTCATATTCGAGAATCGACCTATTCCTGGTACCACACGCCTCGCTCTCTAGAGTGGTGGACTCCTCCATTGGGAATATTACCTTATCAGACCATGCCCCGGTTTCTCTGTTGGTCTCTCTTCCCCGCCCCATCCCCAGGGGTTGGTCCTGGCGCCTGAATACCTCTCTACTAGACGATCAATCAATAGTGACTGAGCTCCAAGAGGAAATTAAAAAGTACTTTGAGTGTAACTCGTCGCCAGAGATCAGCCCGGGGGTCCTCTGGGAAGCGCACAAGTGTGTAATCAGAGGCTCCCTGATTGGCATTGGATCCAGGATTAAGAAGGAAAGGGCAAAACTCATCCGAGATCTTTTGGCAGAGATAGGGAAAGTAGAAAAGCTACACAAGAAATCCCTAGCAGCGGCCCATCTGGCAACCCTGACATCCCTGAGGGAGAAGCTCAAATCATTGTGCTGCGATAGAGTGAAGGCACAGTGGGCCAAATGTAGGAAGAGGTTCTACGAGGCGGGGGACAAATGCGGGAAATTACTGGCAAGGGCACTTAGAGTGGAAAGAGTGAGATCTTACGTCCCAAAGATAGTAAACAAAGAGGGCCATAGTGAGCACCTAACAGAGAGAATAGCGGAAACCTTCCGCAAATTCTATGAATCCCTCTACAACATCCAGGGAACAGGGAGGCAGGACATGGATTCCTGCATAGCAGAGTACATAAGGGACTCGGGGCTGCCGAAACTGCCGGCGGCGGTGGTGGAGGGGCTGGAGGACCCCATCTCCCTGTTGGAGTTGCAGAAGGCGGTAGCGGAGACGGCTGGCGGAAAGGCTCCGGGGCCTGACGGTTTCCCCTCCCAGTATTATAAAAAAATGCTCCCCCTCCTGGCCCCCAGTCTTCTTAGGGTCTTTAACTCGCTCAAAGATGGGGAGGCCTTCCCCTCGGACTCCCTCAGGGCATACATCACAGTTTTGCCCAAGGAAGGAAAGGACCCCACGCAGTGTGCAAGCTACCGACCCATTTCGCTCTTGAACACGGATGTCAAGATCTTTGCAAAGATCCTGGCGTCTAGAATTGCCCCCCACCTCCACCACGTAATTGCCCTAGACCAGGTGGGATTCATGCCCCATAGGGAGGCCAGGGACAACACTGTCAAAGTGTTGAACCTGGTGCACCTCGCCCAAACCACCAATAAGCCTTCCCTGTTGCTCGCAACCGATGCCGAGAAGGCCTTTGACAGGGTCAATTGGCAATTTATGTACTCCACCCTTAGCCATATTGGACTTGGTTCCAACCTTATGAATTGGATCGCGAGCCTTTATAGGAAGCCCTCGGCGTCGGTGCGAGTCAATGGGGTAATCTCAGAACCCTTCGGGATCAACAATGGGACGCGACAGGGTTGCCCGCTTTCCCCCCTGGTCTTTATTTTGACACTCGAGCCCCTGCTGTGCTACATCCGCAGGAATCCAGACATCAAGGGATTGGAGGGCCCCAAAACCCATTACAAAGTCGCAGCCTATGCTGACGATCTGATCTTCTGTCTATCTGCCCCGGAGGTCTCGTTACCCAACTTGATGCGAGAGCTTAAAAGATACGGAGATAGATCAGGATACAAGATCAACTGTTCTAAATCCGAAATCTTAAACATTAACATCCCGGAGCGGCGCTTTGCGGGGATTAAGGAGGCTTTCCCCTTTAGGTGGGCGAGGGAGGGGGTCACATACCTTGGGACCAAGATAGGGAATGACCTTTCTAAGATCTTCAGCATGAACTTCCCCCCGCTACTGAAAAAATTCTCAGATGACATCGCCAGATGGTCTATGGGTAAGATCTCCTGGTTCGGGCGTACAAATGCGGTCAAGATGAACCTCCTTCCCCGCCTTCTTTACCTACTCCAGGCCCTGCCAGTCGCGGTCCCGCAGACCTTCCTCCAGAAGGTCAGAGCCTTATTTACTGGGTTTATATGGAAGGGAGGAAAACCCAGATTAAGTAGAACTATCTTAGCCAGACCGAAGGAAGAGGGAGGGTTAGGATTCCCAGACCCGGTGTTGTATCACGCTGCCACTCACCTGGGCAGGGTGGTGGACTGGTGCCGGCACTCAAGACATAAGCAGTGGGTCGGGCTGGAGCGAGGCTCCGGGGGGCCCCCGCTGGCCAACCTACCTTGGCTTGAGGGGAAGGACATCCAGGAGGCATTGAAACACCCCACGGTTGGGGCTACTGTGCGCATTTTTAGGCGGTTCAAGGAGCTACCGAATATTTCCCCATCCCCGTCTCCAATGTTCCCGGTGTTGGGAAACCCACGATTCCCACCCGGGTGTAGCGGTCCCAAGGCGAGAGAGTGGCGTGAGGCGGGTTTGTACAGAGTCAAACACTTCTGGACACAGGTGGGCTGGGCTAGGACCGATGACTTGGCACTGAGGGGCTCCGTTCCGAGGTGGTCAACATGGGAGCAAATGCAGATAGCACATTTCCTTCAGTCTCTGCGGGGATTTTCGGGGGGCTTGCGCCCGGGGACCCGGTTCGAGGAGCTCTGCTCCGGCCCTAACGTGGAGAGGCACGTGCTCTCATCCATCTATAAACTGTTGATCACTCCCCAGGATGCCGAGGAGCTTCACTTTGTTAGGTACTGGGAGGGAGGCTTGGGGGCCCCATTCACGCCAGAACAGCGGAGGAGACTTCTCGCAGCACCGCATAAGACCTCCATCTGCACCCGGACTCAGGAATGCAATTACAAAATTCTTACCGGGTGGTACAGAGTTCCGGCGACCCTGCACAGATGGTTTCCAGACGTGCCGGATAATTGCTGGAGATGTGGTGAGGCGGGAGGCGATCTTATCCACATTTTCTGGTCCTGCCCTAAGCTTCGGCCTTACTGGGACTCGGTGAGGAGGGTGATAGGGGAAGTCACCGGGGAATCGGTACCAGACGATCCAGGAATATGTCTGCTTCACCTAGGGAAGACCCCTCTGAGAGTATATAGGAGATCCCTAATGTGCCACCTTCTCAATGCCGCAAAATCCTGCATCCCCCTGATGTGGAGGAGGACCTCTCCCCCCTCCCTGGCCAGCTGGGTCCTGAAGGTTAATGAAACCATGCGTTTCGAGGATTTAGCATTGAATAGGGAGGGAGGGTTCGAGAAATACACAAAGACCTGGTACGACTGGATGGTCTTCTCGGATTCAGACGAGTGCAGGGCACTGCTTCAGGATACTTGAGCGGTGTTGCCTTCCCTCGCCACCCCCCCCCCTCCCCCCACCCCCCTATATCTTTCCCCCCCCCACCCATCCCTCCGTTTTTTGAGGCATTATGTTTATATATGTTGGTTGATATAGTTGTAAGATTCCTCGCACTGGTTTTTTTTTTTTTTTTTTTTTTTTTTTTTCACCTCTTTGTGTTTTCTGGAACGTGTTTAAAAATGTTAGACAATGCACAACATTGCTCATCTTCTACATTTTATTGTGGTATTTGTTTCTTTGATGTATACAAAAATTCAATAAATAAAGAATTTAAAAAAAAAAAAAAATCCAGATTTCGAAAAGTAAATGTGTTTTCACAATGCAATCCTATTTATTCCAATATGCACATGTGAAGCCATGGAAGTACAAATCATATGCTAAAAAAAAAAATATTTTGCATTCATTATTTTATGCTAATATTTGCATAAGTCTACTTATAATAGAGTTCTGTTTCCTGATGTATTTTCATTTTATTACATCGTCAGAACCTATGAATACACTTAAAAGTCTGCTGCATGAGATATCCTTTTTATGCGTAATTTTTTAAACCTTAAAAATACCCTTACAAATCACGTACATCCTATATTATATGAAGCATCTGACAACATTTCACTGCACCTAAATCTCTATTCTTCTGTTCATATCATCTTATAAAACTATAATGTTTACCAGTAATTGTGCAAGGAGGACTAGAGCTAATTGTAGCAGGTATGCCACGGTATCCCAACCAGGTATCGCCAACCAACCAAATCAAAGTTTGGCTTTGTTTAAAAGATTTAACCTTTATTGCTACAACAAAATGTCAGGTTTATTGCTGTAGTTATGCTTCTTTGTTATTGAATTAAAGCACAATTGAAAATAACATTAATGGACCAACCACCAAAATGGGTTAAATGGAAATGTAACATATGTGTGGTTATAAGGGGAATTTCATTTTCAGGATGATAGCCATAATGATTACTCTACTAGGTAGTAATCTGTTTTTTTTTCTCTGTTTTTAGCTGAAAAACTTTATACAGCTCCATAAAGTAGGATCAGCTGTGGCCCCTCTGTCTCGGGCATTGGAAACTGTAGATGCTAATGTACGATGGCAGCGCTTATACAGGGAAGAACTTTTTCAGTGGTTACGAAGAACATTGAAACAATAACCTTTAGGCTCTTCCTGGATCCATTTTTTATCACCTAGAGTCATATTTCTTTGGAAAGTCCTGAACGCATGTTGTAAGAATACAACAAAATAGGGCACAATGTGCCCTTCTATATTTTTTGCACTTGGCTCTTTTTCAAATCAGAGAAAACCCTTTTTCAAGAGAAACCACGAAGACTGTATAATTATTTCCAGCCTTTCCAGGCAAAGTATTATATATAAAAAATATACATATATATATATATATATATATATTGTGCATGTCATGTTACTGTACATTTTAAACCTTTATTTTATGCATGCTTGTATAGTTTGCCTGTGAAGATTGGCATGGCTGTCCATAATTTGTATTTGAACTGCAGTCACATGAAGAGTGGGCATTATGCAAAGCACAATGACTATTTTTGACAATCAGTATGCTGCGAAGCTCAAGATAAAGGATGGATCAACAATACAATACGCAGATCTCATGTGATCCAGTACTGCAAATATGCATAACCTCATTGTATTAGTATACAAATTGTATATCTGTGGTTGATATTTCTATTAAATTAACATCAAATATTTTGAGAGCTAAACAATGTAATATACACATGCATAATAAAATAATTTTTATTGCTTTTTTATCCGGACCATGTTAATGCTTGTGGAATTTCCATGATAAAAAGCCATTTCTGGTTTAATAGTGATAAACATTATTGTATTCCAAGAATTCAACAGAACATGTTACTCTATGATCAAATGAACAAACATTTTAACATGATCATATTCATTTTAATATAGATATTGCTCTTCTTTGATTGAAGTCTTTCTGAACAAGACAAAGAACCATTCTAAATGAGGAGTGGTGGCTAATGTATGCTTTTGCCTCTGTGTTACCAGAGGTTTAAGGCTTTGGCAGTAAGCTCAGCCTTAGATTCATGTGGGGCTAACAACATGGATTTGTTAATGAAGCACTGTTCCAGTACCTCTGTCACCATACTCTACCAACAGCACACAAGGCCATCTTTGCAAGGAATTGATTTAAATGTCCAGAATTTTTCCGTAACAATTCATAGATAGCCCCATCCTCTTTATTTCCATAGAGAGTCACCTGGTAACAACTACTCTTAAGGCTTTAAAAGGAAAGGTCACAGTCTTGTGGTGGTTATCACTCTCCTGGTATCTGAAGCTTGGAGCTGCACTTCTGTGTTAAAGCTGGCCCTGTGGTCTATATTAAGGTATGCAGAGAGGAGCCCCATGGACTTTACTTTAACTGTAATTCAGAGCCTTGCCATTGACAGGTTTACTCTAATGATGGTGACCCGCTGCTGCTTTTTATTGAGGAAACTTAACTGCCAAATTTTTGGATTGGCAGTTTCATAATTTTGTAATGCTCACTTCCTGCCTTGCATTAGAAAAATATAATTTTTTAAGCTTTAATATACACAATATTTGTCATGTAATGTAATGTCACTTGAATATGTTCTGTTCTGGTGTAGTTTGGCTGATTTGTTTTTTCAAATGATTTTTATTAAAAAGTTTTCATGTACAGAAAAAAAAGAGAATTATCAAATATTAGGCATAATACATATACCATATACCAAAATTGTATGGATGAAACATATCTAAATAATAAAAGGATGTAAATAAGAATTATTAATAATATGGCATAGACAAATTTAGAGTTTAAACCCTGAAGAAATAAACAGTAGATTAGAATTTAAGAATAGGAAAGAGGGGGGGAAGTGGGAGAAGGACTGTACCTTTTTAGTTATAGATTCATTGCATAAGAGAATGTCATATAGCTTCCAATTAAAAGAAGGGGATCTTTGTATCAGGGGTGATAACTCAAGAGAACTACATACTATAGGGAAATGGAAGCACTGTCCAGAAGAGGAGAAGCAATGTGTTGGACAAGAATATGATCATTCCTTGTATGTACCCAGCATGGATGTGAGTAATGAGTATAATCTTTTCTGGTAGGATCTGACTCCCTCCATAAGTCTACCAGGTATCAGACTGTGGGGAGAGCGTGTGCCACCAGCCAGAGAATGGTTGTAAACATGTGGGTGTATCATTTATTAAGAATCTCCACCCAGAGTTATTAAACCTTTAACACGCTGAGAAATAATTCAGAAAATATTTGTGAAAAAGGTATTTTGAGCTTTGTATGGGAATATTATGAAACAATGATGATGGGGCGAACTTGTATGCTGCCAAACAAGATAAGGAAACAACCACTGGGGTTTTTAACCAAGACATATTGTAGTGCTCTCTTGAATGTAATAAGAATCCCCCTGTTTTTACCCCAGCTGAAGCTGTGAAGAGAATAATGTACCGTCAAGTACCTGGGGGGCTGAGGTTGTGGTGAAATGTGTTTCTTGCATACAGAAATTACCCACATGAAGTGAGCATATCTATTTGAATTCCTTCATGCATATTTGGGGTATTCCGACCCTCTACCTTAAAACAGATCTTCACCATGATTTAATGAAAAGCCCAAACCCTTAAAAAACGATTCCCCAGCATCAAAAATTAATATATTTTACGTTTTTAGTCACTTACTTATTATTTCCCCCACTCTGTTCAGGACTCTAGGATACGGGTGCTGCCATCTTGCCTCAGAAGCATCACATACTGAGGAGAGGAGAGCGGGATAAAGTACAGGGGGCGAGGTTATAGCTGTGCTTTGCACACACAGAGCAGAGCTGGGGTCAGGAAAAGGTCAGCAGTCAGAAGGCACTTCCTGTTTGCAGGCTGCCTGATGATCCATGAGCCGCCATCTTGGATGTTTAAAGGCTCATAACATGCAGTAGATGCAGGTAGGATGATTTTTAATGTGAGCAATCTGTATGTACAGGTGTATGGGAAACATATAAGATATGCTCTTATTCAGGGTGAAGGTCTGCTTTAAGAGACACCAGTTTTACTGGCATGAAGTATTCAGGAGAGCTCATTTTCTCCTCCGATATTGACATAAATCCTAGAGTAAAGAATGAAATAAAAGGACAAGAAAATGAAAGAAGAAAGTAGAAAAAATGGGCATATAAGTACCAATTTGTGCAAATAACACATAGAACATAAAAGTACCCTATGAGCAGAGATAAAAATTTCAAACACTCATGAAGCCTCTTTCAGAGCCTCTCGCAAATGCATTCCCGCATGCAAGGGTGGTTATTTGTCTCGGTTTTGCATGCACATGTCCCTCGAGTAATTCACTATTTTTGTAAACATATTTTTTCATTTTGCATAAGCCCAAACAAGTATTAGATGGCTTAATACAGTTTTTAATCTAAAACGTACCGAATTAAGTGATTCTGAGCCTGTTTTTCATGGTAAAAAATGGTCCAGAAACTAATTTTTGCAGGTTGCTGTTCCCGCCAGTAAAACGCTTGCAAAAGTGGCTGTCTTAGCACATGCAAAGTTGTTAAAACTCACGCCACCCGTGTTGGCATGCATATTGAATAATAGAATTACATTTTTCACTTATAACTTACATGGGATGCCCCAAAAGGAACCAGGTGCAAGAAGGGGAGTCACACTGCGGGGATGCACACAAGCATGGGATGCCCCAAAGGTTGGCTTCAGCTATAGAAAAAAAACAACAAATCTGTATGCCTATGCTGGCTTCCTATGATGGCCACATCTCACTTCATGGCAACATAGGGCTGGAAACAGGTACCAGCTCAGCTTAAGATGCTAGTTCGCCAGTCAAATATGTAATTACTCGGCTAAAACGAAAGCATATGTAATGTCACTTGAATATGCATCTGTTCTGTTCTGGTGCAGTTTGGCTGATTTGTTTTTTCAAATGATTTTAAAAGTACCTATAAAAGTAGCAGAGAGCAGAGATAAAAATTTCAAACACTCATGAAGCCTCATTCAGAGCCTCTCGCAAATGCATTCCCGCATGCAAGGGTGGTTATTTGTCTCGGTTTTGCATGCACATGTAATTCACTATTACAAGAGGTACATGGGCTCCAGCTATGGAAAAACAACAAATCTGTATGCCTATGCTGGCATGCAAGTATGATGGCCACAGAGCACTGAGAACCAAGGACTTCATGGCAACATAGGGCTGGAAACAGGTACCAGCTTGACTTCAGATGCTAGTTCCCCAGCCAAATACGTAATTACTTGGCTAAAATGAAAGCATACACAAAAGATTTACGCTCACATATGGCTCCAATGTTTGCAGTGCGCTTTGAAGGGATGCCTCCATCTTTAGAGAATATTTTTAGCTTTCAGGATTTCAAGAAAAGTCTTGAGAGCTCTACTACTAGTAATAGTTTGTGGGGCTATAACATCAAATAGTTGATAGGGGAAGGTTTGGAGGACCAAAGATTCTTTCTTGCAAGCACCCCATGAGTTGTTCCATGGAACGAAAAAGTACAATTTAAATGCCTTGAATCTGAATATTTGTGAGATCTGTTCCCAGATTCTTCTAGTTTATGGGGTAGGATACGATTGTCTGCTTTTGGATCTTCAAGTTTCTTTTTATGTTTCTCCAGTATTTCAGAATGAAATTATGCCTGTAGCTCTAGGTCTGTGACATGATGTCCAATTTATTTCACCTCAGCGGCTAAGATGGATGTAATATGAGCTGTGATGATGCCTTATCAGCATTGCAGCACCTTTTTCAAGTAGAAATTCATAGGTTTGAAGGGAAGGAGGTTGTGGCACTTTTTGCATGCTATAAAATTAACCTTCCATCTGAAATTAAACTTTAGGCTTTGAGTTGACAGCAGGCTGTGGTTGCATTTTACCCCAGAATATGCTCAATGGAGAATGGGTACCATTCCTGCCTGACACAATAGCTTTATCAAACGAGTTTCAGGCTATGGTGCAAGGGTTTGCTGAGTTACCTTTATTTATGTGCCTCTAGGGGTAGATTTCAATCGATATAGCTGAAGAAAACAGTTTCCCTCAATAAAAGCAATGAAAGGACAATAGTTAATGTGTATTAGAATGGGGATGCAGAATTTACTACAGGCAAAATGTCCATCAGCCACAGGCGGGTGTAGCGGGAGGGCCTTTTCGCTGACCCCTCAGAAATATTCATGGTGGGGGGGGGGTTCTAAGGGTAGACCTCAATTGATATAGGTGAGAAATGTGGCAGGGGTGCTACTGCCTGATAACAAAATGGTGGAGCTTCAAATTAGGTCACTTGGTATAGAGAGCCTGTTGTTAGTATGTGTAAAAACTATACAGTTCACCCAGTTAAAAGCTCTAAAATGGCAATAGTTAGTGTCTAGAATGGGGGCTGCAAAATTTACCTTGGATGATACGTCTGTCAGCTGTGTGCGAGTGAAGTAGGAGGACAATTTCGCTTATCCCCTCAGAAATCCTCCAAAAATTTCCCAGGCATGGGGTGGGCATGTTGTATTGGTAGATTTCATTTTATAGAGCTAAAGAATGTGGCAGGGGTGCTACTGCTGCATGAAAAAATGTCGGAGCTTCCTTTTAGGTCACCTGGTATACTGTAGAAAGCCTGCTCTCATTCAGTCTTCCCCATTAAATGTAGAACCGTTGAAACAAAATATATATTAAACACCTGCCAGCTTTTGAAAAAGCCTAGAATAGGCTGAACATCTATGAGGTTTATTCGTCAATGGCTAGCGGCAGGTAGCGAATGGTGAACGCTGGGCCCTGTATGCAATACCACATTTATCAAAGCAATTCCAGTGAGCGACTCTAACAGCGCCATGTAGCGTCCGATTCATCATCACAGGCGGCTCAGCGTATACCACCGGTGCTCTGGCTTCCAGAGCGCCTGCCTGATATTACCTGTCATTACCTGTCGCTCTCCCATACATTTCAATGGACGTTACCTATCTTCTCTTTAAACAGGGTTTTCTTTTAATTTTTTTTTTTTTAATCAAACCATTGTGTGACCTCTTCTGGACTATTTAAAGTCATTTTTGAAAACTTTTTTGATTTTTTCAATTTTCATGCAGAATCGTAATTACAGGTATGGCATTAAAGTGTTAATGTCACAATGTAATAACAATGTAATTCCATGGCCTCGATTCAATAAAGGTAGAAAAAAATTCTCATGGTAGTAAAAAATTCAATTCATGAGAAAAAAGCCTGAGAATGTCTCTGTTACTGAATCACTAGATAAAAAGACAATGAAAGTCAATGGTACTTTTTACTACTAAGGAAAAGTAGAGAACTTTTTACACTGTAGTAAAAAGTGCCATTGACTTTCATTGTCCTTTTTTTGGGTGATTCTGCAACAATGAAATTCTCAGGCTTTTTTCTCATGAATTGAATCTTTTACTACCATGAGATTTTTTTTCTACCCTTATTGAATCGAGGCCTATATGTTTTCGCTTTGTTACTAGTGGATATGTGTTCAAAAACGGACTTTAATCACACAGCTTCTGGCGCTCTGGGCTACAGCGACCAAATTTTGAGCGCTGGTGATGTGTGAGGCTGTTTTTTTGATGAATATGGTTTGAGTGGCTCCCACTGACCAGTCGCTACTGTTCGCTCCCATAAAGCGTTGCACTGGTGTTATAGCGACTCACACATCAAATTCATCAATGCTGGCCAGCGACTGAGGTGCTGGGTAACAGCGACCCATAGCTGATCACAGCGACTACAGACACTCATCTGTCAGTACCTGCCGCTAGTAATGAATCAGCCTGTTACAGCCTATTTATCCTTTCAACTATATGCGCTAATCAAGCCAGGAAAAACGTTGAGAAACACATTAAAAATTAAATATGTCATAATTATTTTATGGAATATTGTTGATTTTAATGATTTTGACATAAATAAAAATAAAAATTTTTTATGGAATTGCACAAGTAATGTGGGGTAAACTTCAGTCAAATCTGGGAGGGACAGACCAGAAAAATGTGTATATATTGTTAATGTCTATTAGAATAGGGGCTGCGGAATTTACTTTAGGCAAGGTATTGTCAGCTGAGGGTGGGTGCAGCTGGACAGCTGTTTCGCTGATCACCACAGAAATGTTCCCAGGCATAAGGGGGGATGTTGTAGGGGTACTTAGACCCAAAACTACCATTATCCAATCAGCTGTGGAAGTGTTTTAAGGGCCATTGGCAAGAGCCACAATGGAACATGTCCAGCCTAGCTCGCGCTCATGTGCACTTCCCGGTTTGGCTGAATTTTTAAGTAACTTCTGCTCAGATCTTACCAAACTGAAAATGTAACTTTACCCCTTATCTGAACAGTAACACTAACTGGTGAGGTATGGATAATTTGTAATAAAAAACTTAAAAAAGCATTATATGGGGTATTTCTGGAAAATCTGGAGATGCCTTGCCATTTTCTTCCTGCCTACCACATTATTACTGCATTTGAAACTTGTGTACCTCACCTGAGGAAATATCCGCATCAGAGATACAGATAAATGTGTTTTGCATGTTGCATAGTGAGCCCAAAATATAACCAAAAGTGATCCTTGCTTTAGCAATAAATTAGCATACCCCCAATGTAAATTATTTCATTTGTATCTGATAGCTGATTACGGTGCAGGTCAAGGGTTTAAAGTGTACCAACACCTGTGCGGGTGTTGGTACCACCGCTGTAAGACAGAATGCTGGACGCCTGTACATAACCCCTCAGAACACATGTAAGTCTTACCTTTAGCCTCAATCCTCATGCGGAATACAGCACAGCATTTGGCCGCCTGGAGCTCATGGCCAGTTGCGATCCTGTACTTCCAGCAGAGTATCGAGGCAAGGGTAGGCATTAGAGGCGTTCTGGAGGGTTATGTATAGTGGGACTCCAGCATTCTGGATCCCCCCCAGACTGTCTTATAGTGGCGGAGACCACGTGGATGTTGATTCACTTGAAAATAAATTTAAACGCAACTCCAAACCAGAAGTTTGAGATACTTTAATTTTGGACACATTTTTCATAACTTTTTTAGATGACTTGTAAAATGAACATATGTAAATGTTCTATTTTAAACATCCAGTCAATAGAAATTACAACTACGTACAAAATATTGTACAAATAGGAGCCAGAAAATGTGATGAGCATAGCAACTTGCCGACAAGCTTGAGGTATTTAGCTTGCTTTTATTAAATTGTGCATGCCATTTATTAGCTAAACATTGCATTTATCAATTAAAGCCTAAACATAATGAGCAGCACAGGCACGGACTAGCAGTTTTTACTATAGTGGTATTTTCTGAGTTTTTCTACGGGCAATATAACTGAAACTTAGCTTTAGGGTGAAAGTTGTTAAATTTACTGAATCGAGTCAAAAATGTCTAGCATGCAAAAACAAAGTGCTTAAGAATTTGAGAATGCCAACCTTGTTGTTTTTTATGATGATAAAGTACTTCGGTTTTCAAAATAAGAAAAATATCACTTTATTGCATCATCTCATTTTTATATCAAGTTTATATCAAGTTCAAGTATATATATATATATATATATATATATATATATATATAATTTATTTTTTACTCCATGGAAGACACAGATGGCCAATTGGCCAATCAAAGGTCCTACCCTCTGGTAGGATAGGATCATGGAAGGAGCTTATTTGCCATTTAGGGTATATTAAGCAGATAATGGGTGGTATATTTTCCAATTGTCAAAGGCACACAGACATATAATGCATATAAAAATATCTACACACCTGTGTTAAAATGCCAGACCCAAAATATTCATATCAAAACTTTTAATGTCTGGCTATTCTAAAACATTGATCTTCTTCTGGAAGAGCCATTCTTGGGTTCATGTGGAGGCATGCATTGGGTTGTTGTTGTGCTGACGGGTGAAATTCTTCTTCCTATTCATCTTTCTAGCAAAGGCCTGAAGGTTTGTGGCAAAATTGACAGATGCTTGGAACTGTTCATAATTCCCTTTACAGTTTCAGCTGCAGAAAAATGCCTAAAACATCATTCTGCCTCCACCATGCATTACACTTAGTAAATGGTTTTCTTTGTATGCTGTGCAGCATTAGGTTTGCACCAAACATACATTTTTGAACGATGGCCAAAATGTTAAACCTTGGTTCTATCAGACCATAACATATTTTCCCACATGGTTGGCGCCACATTTTCTTCTTGTCAATCTTTGAGGGAAATCAGCATTCTGCTAGCACAGAAGAGATGGGGAGATTGAGTGAGTGAGGGGAGGAGCTACGCACTTGCCGCCCGAATGCTGCCTGCCTGAAATCCGGAGTATCCTCCACGTTCCTGCCACTCCGTCATCCACCATCCACCAAATAATTTTGGTTCTCCTATCCACCGTAATTCTTCCTGCAATTTCCCCGCTCACCTAAACCATCAGACTCGCTGGAACTCACCTAAATCATCAGCCTCGCTGGAACTCAGGATTACCTTATTAACGGCACTGGAACCCGGGATTATCATATTAACGGCGCCCGCTACTGTCGGCTTCCATCCACCGGCCACCGCCGGCAGCCGCCCCATTCGCCCTGCAGATACAGCTCCGCTATTGCTCACGCCCGCTAAGGTCGACTTCCATCCACCGGCCGCCGCCGCTGCTCTCAGCCGCCCCGTTCGCCCTGCTGATACCGCTTCGCCACTGCTCGCAACCGGTCTCCGGCCACAGCAGCTGACATTCCTTCCATCCACCGGCTGCCGCCGCCGTAACCGGTCTCCGGCCACAGCAGCCGACATTCCTGCCAGCTGCCCCGACTTACCCCAAAGCCACCGCAGCCGCCACTTCTCCCCGCTATGGTCGGCTTCCATCCACCGGCCGCCGCTGGCCGCCGCCGCTGCTCTCAGCCGCCCTGTTCACCCTGCTGATACCGCTTCGCCACTGCTCGAAACCGGTCTCCGGCCACAGCAGCCGACATTCCTTCCAGCTGCCCCGACTTACCCCAAAGCCACCGCAGCTGCCACTTCTACCAATCGCCCTGACTGGCCATGCTGACTCTGCGCCGCTGACATCGTAGAACCACCACGCTGAGCGGTCAAAGCACTGGAAGCAGCCGCCGCTCTTACTAGCCGCCCTGTTCTGTCCAGCTGCTGCCTCAGCCGCCACTGCCCCCAGCCGTCCAGATCAAGCTGACTTCTCCGATCCACCCTGATTGGCACAGTTGACAGTTTAAGCAGTTTAAGTTTAAGTTTAAGTCAGAGAATACCATCCGCATACACCTCGTTCATACAGTGGCTACCCTCTGTCTCCTGCCATCGCTCCCAGCAACACTAGCAATTAGCAATTGACAGAGGCATAAACGAAGACCAAATCAGCCTGCCACCTCTTCTTTATGAGTGAATAGGGGAGAAGGAAGGGAGGTGATAGGGGCTGGCAGATCGAATGCTGCTCGCCTGTACACCAAGAATCTGCCACGTTCCTGCCATCCCCGCGGCTCATCCAGCCGCTACTATTCCCAATTGCATACAAACAAGCCGGACATCCGCTATCTATCTCTTTAGATTGCATAAAAGGTGGTATATCTAGCAGCCTAATTCAGCGTGATACTTGAAGGCTGATCGAGCAATATACGACCTAAAAAGAAAGACCAAGTTGGCTACTCTCTTCGTGGGCACGCAGCTCCTTGCAACTACTTATCCTGCTGAGCGCAACACCAGGTACTTTCAATATAGTAAACAAAGTTAAAATATATGCAGAGACACACATCCTAACCCTCAAAATACAATATACAAAAAAAGGGGGGAGAGAGGAAAAAACAACAACAAAAAACAAAAAAACAAAAACAAAAGGATACATCACCCAGATACGCTGCAAAAATGTCACAAAATCAAAAAAGAGCGGCTCAAAAACAATCCACGCTGCCATCATACAATACTGGCCTATCCACTCGGTCGAAAAGTAACAATAGCCCTCATCCAACCGAACAGCCACAACAAGCAAACGTTGACATACTAACAACACCGGCCCGCTCTTTTATCCCCCCAAGGCCCTCCGGGGGGACCCCCATCCCGTCTGACATTTCTAAATATTATAGGCAAATAAGCAAAGCCCATGCAGACTTCATTCAAAAGGAACTTTTCTGTGATATGGGCAACTCTATAACCAGGCCAGTTTCAGCACAAGCTTAACTTTTAGAGGATGAAATAGATATTCAAAAAACCGGTTCCAGGCAAAATATACAAGCAGAGAACCATACTAAACAGGCCACAAACACCAGCAGAAGCCTGCAAGGATCAGAAAGCGAGGATACACGAAATCTAATTAAACAGGAAATAAGGGCTGGCATAAAGGAACTCATTGATGGTTTCACTTCCGATTTAGAACACTTTAAGATTAAAATCACAGAAACATTAAATGAGTTAGATGCAACTACCAACAGACAGCTAAAAGAGACAGTAAGGACCTCCGACCTCACCGACCTTAAAAGCTCGATTGAAGATATGATCCGTGAATTTCAACATACAATATCTCACCAAATACAACTCACTGTAAAAGAGTCAATAGAATCGGAGCTCGGTGAATTTAAATCCGCTATGCACGCCATTACAGAGGGAATGGATTCCCTTGAGGCAGATATGTTAGTTCTCGCTAGAGAACGCAAAGAAAAAAAACAAAACATGACATCCATGAAAAAAACCTTGAAAGATCTGGCAATAAAGCAGGACGATCTAGAAAATCAATCAAGACATAATAATCTAAGAATTAGAGGAATCCCTGTAGAAGTAAAGCACAGTGAGCTAAACCCATTGGTTAAAGAAATTTTTAAAACCTTAACGAAAAGCGAAGAAACAGTTAACATTAGCAGATGTCACCGAGATGGGGGGAAAAAAGCTACTGCGGAGGGAATCACACAGGACGTCCTTTGTTTTATCCCTGATTATGAAGTTAAAGAAGAAATCCTGATATTGGCTAGGAAAGTAAGACTAATCCAAATAAGGTCCAACACAATTCAGATATTCCAAGACTATTCGAAGCATACTAGATATAGGAGATACCTTTTGAAGCCTCTACTGGCCCAACTAGATGCAAAGCACCTAAAATATAAATGGATTGGTCCTCTCAGGCTCTCAATTTCTACCACCGGCAAACCATTTATACTAAAGGATGGTGATCCACTGGACACACTCATTCAGGAGCTCACGCTATCCCCATTGCACATCCCAGAGTGGGAAATGAACTCTGATACGGCTATTCTGCCTGAAAAAATGCTAGTAGAAGACTGGTCAAAAAAATGAAAAGGATAAAGGGGAAGAGGAAAGTGACGGGAATAAAGCAGGAAGATAAAAATAGGAAGAAGAGAAAGAAAAGTGAACGAATAAATATAATATAAGGAAAAAGAAAAAAAAAAAGGAGGGAGCAGGAGAAGGAAAAAAAAACATAACAAAAAAAAAATAAAATTTCCATGGCTGGAGGGGCAACTCGGGCGGCAGCCCCGGCTCAGGCCTAACTTGCCCCTAAATTACAAGGAGGCAGGAAATAGGAAACCAAGGAATGGCAACCGCATCCTTGGACGGTCGAGCCATGCGCGTAAAGGGTAATGGGGTATGGGAGGGTTATGAACCACGGGGAATAAAAGAAAGTAATCGACAGGAACCCTTGAAATTTATATACAACACAGCTACATACCAACACCAATTATGGAAAATAAGCTAATAAAAATCTGTACATATAACATTAGAGGAGCAAACTGCCCAGGAAAAAGAAGAGACATCATTAAAGAGCTTCAAAGGCTAAAAATAGACATTGCTCTTTTGCAAGAAACACATTTCAAAAAAAGTACCGCACAGGGCCTTCTCAGAATTTGGCCGCATTATTTCCAACCCATTCCGGACAAAAAAAGCGTGAGGGGTGGCGATACTTATAAACAAAAATTGTCAATACGAGCTCATCTCTCAATATCTGGATGAGCTAGCAAGGACCATAATAATAACAATCAAGATATGTGGGCAAATCTGCACTATTATTAATTCATATGCCCCGAACCAGGGACAGATAAAATATCTAACAAATGTGGCAAAGAAAATTGACAAACAAAAAAAAGGCATTATAATCTGGGCAGGTGATTTTAACATGATAGCCAACAATGAATTAGATTCCACCGGAACAAGAAGGAAGGAGGCGGAACTATTAACTAACCATCTAGTATGGGACCACATTAGAGGACTTAACCTAATGGACGCCTGGCGAACACTTCACCCAACTGAAAAAGATTATTCCTGCTACAATAGAGCCAAAAACACATACTCAAGAATAGACTTCTGCTTCATCAGGCAGCAAAATCTACATATGATTACCAACTGCTCGATAGGAAACATAACCCTATCAGATCATGCGCCAGTATCCATGACCCTGAATTTTAGATACAAAACTGGTGTAACCCATCAATGGAAGTTAAACAAGAATATATTAAAGTCTGCCGGTGACCAACAAAGTTTAAAATATAATATCAGAGAATTTTTTACAACCAATAAGACCAGCGAGGTAAAGATCAGAACCATCTGGGAAACAGATAAATGCTATATACGAGGTATATGCATCGCAATCGCAGCAAAAAATAAGCAAAGGATTACACAAGAGGTAAAAGACCTGGTAGGTAAACTAGATAAGCTTGAAAAATCCCATAAACAACTAGCAACCGAAAGTCTCTACCAGGAAATACAAAAGACAAGGAAGGCACTTAAAGAAATATTAAATCCCACTGAACACAAATCAGCAAGAATAAAGAAAAAACTTGGCTGACCTAGCAAAAGACAACAGGGCTGAAAATTTCATTGCTTCTATCACAGATAACATGGGCATCACTCATCATACAACAGCAGAAATTAAAAATATCTTTTATCAATTTTATGAGAATTTGTACAATGTTCGCGATCCAACTAATAGGAACGGTGATCACCTTTTTCAAGAAATGAACGCACCGAAAATTCCGGAAATATTGAAGCAAACTTTAGAAAACTCATTCAGCATCGAAGAAGTTGAGTGGGCAATTAACAGCCCCCACATCTAACTGAACTTTTCAATGCATTAGATAAAAACAACCCACTCAGCCAACAGATGAACAATGCAATAATAAAATTAATTCCAAAACCCGAAAAAAAATAAATCCAACTATTCTCAGTACAGACCTATATCGCTAATTAATATTGACCTAAAGATCTTTGCAAAAGTTATTTGTAAACGACTAGAGGAAGTTCTACCCTATGTGATCTCCAATTCCCAAGCAGGATTCATGCCATCTCGTGGATTACACCAAAATATCTCCCTGGCCATGTCAGCATTGTATAAAATTTCAAAAAAAAAAAAAGGCGATCATATTAGCCCTTGATGCCGAAAAAGCTTTTGATAGGGTATCGTTGGGGCTTTTTGGAAACTACATTACAAAAAATCGGTTTAGGCCCAATCATTATCAATAACATTTTGAGTCTATACACAAACCAGTCGGCACCGATCGAAGTTAATGGCTCCCTTACCAACAATCAAGGGGATAGGAACCGGAAAAAATGAAATAAAAATTCTTGCGTATGCAGACGATATCTTATTAACCTTAGGAAACCCCAAAACTTCTCTACAAAGATGTTTACACATCCTGGAAGTCTTTGGACAGCTCTCGAATTTCAAATTGAACATAGGAAAATCAATTATCATGCCACTAAATATACCGCAACTAGAACTACAAGAACTTAAACAGACGGCTAACTTCCACATCGAGAAGAACCTTTTTAAATACCTCGGATACCACTGGCATAAACCTACCCCACCCACATTTGGAAAATGGTTAAGGAAGATGCAGGAAATTATCGAAAAAGAAGTGACTACAGAGATTGAGACCAAAAAACAACTTCTTGAATTTGGAAAAGATCTGCTACAAAAAACTCAATCAGAACCATAAACCTGGATAGGCAAGAAAGAAAAAGAAAAAGGAAGAAGATGAAGGAGAAAATAAAATGAGAAGGATAAGGGAAGGAGAGAATCAGGAAAAAAAAAAAAAAGGGAAAGGGAAGTGAATAATGAAACGACAAGGAGAAAATAAGAAGATAAAGAAGTATTTCACCAAACATATATCTTGGAAAAATCAGGTATGTTTTGTATATATACGTGGTGGACTGCAGTAAGACAAATCAAACAGCCCCGTGGTTCAGCTAGGGGGTGGGGGGAAAGGGAGAAAGGAGTAAATTTTGGCAAATACCCGCACTTGATGAAAAGAGGACCCCACCTGCTGATGAAAGATCACGAATCTGAATAAAGCAAAGGGATACTTAAATCTGAGCGGGAAATAGAAAAAAAAAAAAAAAAAAAAGGTTTGCACCAAACATACATTTTTGAATGATGGCCAAATGTTTAACCTTGGTCTTATCAGACCATAACACACTTTCCCACATGGTTGGTGCCACATTTTCTTCTTGTCAATTTTTGAGGGAAATCCAGTGCCTGGTAATGTCACTGTTGTGCCACAGTTTAACGACTGATGCTTGTCATCATTGTGTTTCATGGTAGGCCCCATTTAATGTTCACACCAGGGCCCCATCACATTTAGTCACGCCACTGCCAAAAGTTATTTTTTTAGAGAAAAGGAGTAGTAAGCTAAAGTTATTTAAAGCTGACCACAACCCACTAAACTAGTGAAATACATTTGACAAACTCACTTCTTAGGGTGTAGAACTAGAAATTGATATTTTCAACTAGAACAGTTATTGCATAGGTGGAACAAAGACCTAACTGCCACTCACAACAATGGTAATGACTTGAGGAGGTGGGACTTCCAGTTAAAACAGACAGCATTAGCCTGGGATCAGAGTGAAGCATGACCTGTCCTGGCAAAAGTAATCTCGCAGCAACATGCAGGATTTATGAAAGGTAGGGGTATGCAACAAAACATTGCTCTAGCCATAAGTGCAGTCAACAAACTATCTAATTATAAAGGAGGAATAGTCACCCTAGACGCTGAGAAGGTGTTTAATAGGGTCTCATGGGGCTATCGCCAAAGCAGCACCGACGAGTTGCGTGGTAGCACCCTACCTTGTCAGGATGTCAATTCTTCATCATTTCTTTGAAGACAAAGATATGGTCACATCCAGATTTTACTGGAACTACAGGAAATTAGAACGGCTCCACTAGCCAGACCATATCCACAGAGCCCTCAAATGGTAACAGATACCAGATAATATCTGGGTAAGTATATCTGGGTAAGTGCAGAAACATCTCCAATGAAACGTATCCTCAAAGCGATCAAGGACCTGACGAATCCTATAACAGTATTCCTGCCACCTTTGTCAGACTGCTTAAAGATAAGACTCTTAAAACTTAAAAACATCTCACGCATCCGTCCCTTCCTCTCACCTGACACCACTAAAATGCTAGTGCACATCCTGGTCATATCCCTACTGGATTACTGCAACATCCTTCTTTGTGGCTTACCAACTGACTGGCACCCCTCCAATCTATTCTGAACTCCGCTGTTCGCCTCATCCATCTCTCCTCTCGCTCCTCCAGTTCTGTGCCTCTCTGCCAATCCCTACACTGGCTGCCAGTCCCACAGCGAATCCTGTTCAAAACTCTCACCTACAAAGCTCTATTCAACCAGGCCCCTCCCTTCATCTCATCTCTAATCCAACAATATCAACCTAGACGCAGTCTTCGCTCTGCTGCTGACCTTCTCCTGTCCTCCACCCTGGTCACCTCCTCTCATGCCCGCCTCCAAGACTTCTCACGTGCAACTCCAATCTTCTGGAATGCCCTCCCCCACCCAATCTGCCACTCCACAACCTTCAAAACCTTCAAACGCGCCCTTAAAACTCACTTATTCAGACAAGCATATAATCTGGCCTAACCAATCTTCTAAAGGGCATATGCCAAAAAGCTCAATACTGACTGTGATTCCCCCTCGTCTTCACCCCTCTTCCTTTAGACTGTAAGCTTGCAAGGGCAGGGCTCTCTCCCCTATTGTATCTTGTACTCAGAATATCCACTGTCAACTCTGTAAAACTGCATTTGAAATAGTATATGTACCGTATGTTTCTACCCTGTCTGTAATTACTACTTTGTAAAGCACTACGGAAGATGATGGCGCTATATAAATAAACAATAATAATAATAAAACTCTATCGACAAACCCAGATCTCATGATTTCCGGGAAACCCAGACCTTCCATTATGCAATAGATTAATAAGAACAAGAGATCCAAGATCAAAACCAAAAATCATTTTTTTATAGATTTTATTTAGGGAAATCTTGTGCAACCTAAGAATTCTTTTAGGGATTACCTCCAGAAAGATGCGCCCACTACAACAACCTGGGTATGCCTAGAAAGCTTAATGTGTATACTTTCAGTGAATATATAGTTTGTGGGGGGGTATTTCAAATGTAAAGGGTTGTTTTGGTTTAAAAAGTGCAAGGTGTGCACTTTGTCTGATAACACAGGAACATTTTGCAATAATTTGAATAAGGCAATTCAGTTATGTCTATGCTGGCATAGGTCTGATTTAACTGCTCCCAAGCAGCAGTAAGGTCTACAGGGGAATCTCTCCTAATAACTTCTTTGTGAAAAAATAAATAATGAATAAAATAAATATAAATATGCTAGATAACAGGAGGAGGAATAATAAGGCACCATACATTAAATATCCAGCCAAGTCAAACAATTTAAATACTTTTTTTTAGGACAGCCTGTTCCCTGAGCTAGAACGTTTTACCACACACCTCCTTTCAGCTTCATTCTGTCTTTGCCTCTCTCTATAATTGATTTATTTAGCATATGATTCCCACAATTAATTTTTATTTTCACTGTCCTAGTATAAATTATACTTTAAACAGTCATTAATATTTCTTTTCATTTTGCTAATTTTCTTTACAGGAAGCATGTCATTCAAGCTTACCATCACGCTTTTGAAAGATTAAATGCACCTTGGATCTACCCAAAAATGCACAAATCATTTTGTACCCATTATATGCAATAGTTAGTTAACCATGAACAGGTTTGATCCCCAGTTTGAAATCTTATTCTCCACCATTCTTCCTTTGTCAGCCCTAAAGCTGACATTGTGCTACTGATGAACTTTACATGGTACAACCCTACTTTCAATCACAAACTCTGCTACTGTGACTAGCAACATGGACGCAAAAAGAAACTTTCCATTGCCACTGACTGCACAAGAAAAACAGAGCAGAACCAGGCTGCACGTCTGGATGGGATACACCCTACTTATGGTCTTTTTATTTAGACTTGACATGTACTTTAATTCTTCATCTGTTATTCTTTTCCAAATATTGCGTGTTCTGTTGAATGCAGTGGACTTCAAAGGGGAAGTCATCCCTAATGTAGTCCATTGGTCTACCCACCTTCCATCCTGGAGGCAGGATGGGAGCATTACAAAAAAGCCTTGGTTGGCCCAGTGCTAAAACTAGCTGCCCACAGACAGCAGCCTGTGTGCAGCATCTGTGCCCCCTCTCCAAGGTGGCTGCACTCAGGACCCCAGATGATGGGGTGACAACACAGGATCCTGAGCAAATTTGTTATTTGTAACCCCATCCTGCCTCATCACCAATACACAACATTGTGTAATATCAAAAAAACATAAAAACACATTGGCTAATGAAAGGAGGGGTCATTTATACACCTGAACGGAATAAAACTCAAGCCAAGCTTGTGGTTTTCTTCTCCTGGTAGGCATAAAATCAAGGGGTGACAGGTTCGACTGTACCAGAGTCAACAGAACCTGCCCCCCATTTCTTCTTCCTTACAATAAAGCAAAGAAACAAGGCAGGCTCAATATTTCTTGATGCTGGGTTTATAAAGTGACTAACTGAAAGACTGGGCATGGGGCACGGGGATGCGGCTGCCAGCAAAGACAGCGTCGCTGGAACGCTGGAATCAGATAAGAATACTGGTGCATCCGGTACAGGATGCCCCAGGAACAGGCTAGAGGCCAGTCCTGGAATTTTTTGATTCCAGGTCAGCAGCAGAGGGTGATAGATCGCCTTTAAGGTATTACATACATTATAATGAAAACAATTAGACAAAAATGATTTACGAAATAAGGAAAATATTAATTATCACATGCAGCACTAAACTCATAAAATCATGATTATTTTAACTTTTGCCTCCCCTTGCTCAAATCATGTTTCATCTCCAGTAGACGAGTAAAGGCTTTACTTGAAAGAAAGAAGTTGTGTTGCAGGGCAGGCACTGTTGTAACGGGATAACTTGGCATACAGCTAGTTACTGCACCATGTTAGTAATTCGCTCCGATTCACTTCGTAAAACTGGGTCGTTCTTTATCTTTTCAAAGTATATATCCAAAGCCAATTTACATGAAATGTGAGATCATTTTGGCTCTTGTAAAAGAAAACAAAGCCCTATGAGCAGGAAGTTCGTTACTTTGGTTTAAAATGCTGTCAGAATACCTACATAGAAACAGATATGTCTCTGTGTGCTTCATGTATTATTCACGATTTCTCCTACAAACGGCTGCAGACTAGATTATACAGTTTCTATACAAGAGCACAGTGAAGAGTAAGACCTTCTGTGCCAGTATTCATTCCCATAAAACAGGTAACGATAATAAAATGTGCTTTCTGTCTGCCACAACTTAAGACCCACTATTGGCTGCACTTGCGGGAAATTGTGTAAAAACGTGACAGGATTGCAATAGATACCGATATGTGCGCCTGCCTTTTTGTTACGGAAGTCCATGTGTAATAAAATTAATTTATTTAAAAAAAAAATGTGTGCACAGGTATCCTGGAGGAAAATGAAAAATGAACTACACTTCATTTCCAATGACACATTTTAAACTTTAGTTTACCACTCAGTGCTAAAAAAAATGTTCAGTGCTTGCTGGGTGCCCCTTACATTTGTATTGGTTTGTATTTCAATGCAGACAGCCTCATGAACTAACAGAGTTACTGTAGATTTTGTTTATTATAGTCAGTAGTTTAAATATAGCCCAAAGGTCTTATTCATGAAGGGATAGCGTCAGGTAGCGCCTTGTTAATGAGAGGTAGCGACATGTAGCGACACGAAATTACACATTTATCAAGCAGAATCTGTTGCGCGACTGCCATGTAGCGTCCGATTCATCATAATCCTGTCGCTCTCCCATACATTTCAATGGACGTTCTTTTATTTCTTTTAAAACAGAGTTTTTTAATTTTTTTTCTTTTTTTTTAAATCTCAAATACTGTTGTGACCTCTTGTGGCCTAGAAAAAGCTATTTTTGGAAATATTTTTCATGTTTTATATATTTATGCATAATTGACATTACAGGTCTGGCATTAATGTGTTCATGTTACAATGTTATAACTATGTAATTCCATATGTTTTCGCTTTGTAACTGGTGGATACATGTTAAAAAACAACCTTTAATCACACAGCCTCCAGCGCTCTGGGCTACAGCGAAGCATTTTTGAGCGCCGGAGGTGTGTGAGGCTGTCGGTCGCACTGACCAGTCGCTAACATGCGCTCCCATACAGCGCTGTACTGGTCATATAGCGACTCCTCACAATGTATTCATCATTGCTGCACAGCGAGTGAGTCGCTATGAACTAGCGACCCACGGCTGAGCACAGCGACTACTAGCGGGCGCTCTGAAATGCCTGCTACAGACGCTCATCTGTCGCTAACTGGCGCTAATAATGAATCAGCCTGCCCGTATTTTTGTTATAACCAAGCTTTTCCTTGTTATTAAAGTGGAAGTACAGTTAAAAATTGACTTTAGCCCTGGCAAAACTTCTCCCCAAAACACATTTAACATAATATAAGCAGATCTATGTCTAAGATGAATGTGGGATGTACTCTCCCTGTCGGTGTCAATCACGTCTATTAAAATTGTCAGGCTCCAGCATTCATCAACAGAACAATGATACTGTGTGATTTATCCCCCATTTCCCTCTCCAAACCCTGAAAGAGTTAAAGAAGAGAAGCAGCGGGAGGGGGGGGGGGATAACGTAGCACAGCATGAGAGCTATTTTACTGGAAGTATTTGACCTCAGCAGCCGGGCAAAGCTGGAATGTGGGTATATTGCAGTAAGAGATGAGACCTTATATTATCCAAAGTGTGACAAGTTTTGAATCAGCAGGGCTTAAAGTAAATGTTTGATTGGATTTCCGCTTTAAGATTCCTTATTAAATCCCTACTACAGCCTCCCAGACCCATACACCACAATTAATTTGCTTTGCTAATCCTTGTCATCTTTTCCACTGGTATTAGTGACGGAAAAGGCTCATTTTGCTTTATTATCACATTTTCTGCGTGGAGGTCCAGGGTATACATTGCTCCTGCCATGGGCCTTGCACAGATCAGGACCTCTTTCCTCTTATCTCTAGTAATGCTATAATGAGAATTTCAGACAAAAAGAAGAGACTTGGCCTATAAGCATTCAACATATTCATAAATGATAGCAGTAGCAGTAGGTTTTCTTTAAAATATTTCTTTAAAAGTCTAATTTAAGATAATGGAAGACTTTGACTTTTTGACATTTTCATTTTGTTTTTTACTATACTGTACTATTGTAGAAAGGATTGAGCCAGCCAGCAATCGTTATAAAATCCTTCAGCATTTATTATCTTCGTTTAAAATCAATATACTGTACTATACTACCTGGCCATGTAGATTTACCAGGCCTTATGCCTTTTGGTAGGGGTTCGGGACTCTCCCAGCGGTGCCGTGGGCACCCCTGGAAGAACCCTGTGCTCATGCAGATGGACACCGGCTCTTCTGTACCCCAACTTTCAAAATGGAGGTTCGGGTAATGGCGCAGCCCCCCTACCCTGGACCCCTTACCAGTTCATCCCAAGTAGTAAAAAAAAGACACCACACCAAAATAAAAGTAACATTTCACTACTTACCGGTCTCTATCTTCTTTATTCTGTGTCCCGACAGACGCCATCTTCCGTAGGTCCAACAGTGTTCCAAGAGTCGCATTTGGTCATCCTTTCATCTTTGGGGCTCTTCTGCACCCCCTTTGCAGCCTTCTTTCAGTGGCAGATGTCATATGCTGACGCCCGCAACCGCTAGTTGTAGATTGTGGGGGACAGAAGTATAAAAATGTGTAGTGGTATGAAGGGCTCATGTTTTGCACCTTGAGGATCAGCATAACGTTCACTTTACGCACTCTCAACAGTGATATCATAGAGTAGTAATATCATACAGCACATATATATTTTTAAATCAGCATTAATTATAGCAGGCCCTTACCCATTTCCTACACAATGTCTTACCTTAACCTTGTTCCCTGGGCGAGATGAGGCTCAGCAATTGGCCACTTGTGGTCCCTTGAGCTGGGGTTGCGTTCTGTTTCCCAGCCGCCAGTCCAGGGCAACTCATGTGATTGCAGGCGGCCAATAATGGGGTGGCATTTCGCTTGGGGGGATCAAGGTCCAGGTAAAGATTGCTGGCATTTCGGGGGTCTATGCATAGGAGGGCTCCAGCAATCTGGCCCCACTGAGCCTGTTGCAAAGCGGCCCCACACCCATTAGGTAGGAAATAGGTGTGAGACCACTTTAATATCAACACAACATTATTCAGTATCATCTTATTTTAAACAATATCAGTAATATTAAAATGCTTTTTTGTAGTATGAGCCACAATGGGGATCAAGTTTGTAAACATTATTAGCCGTGTTTTGCTGTGCATTGAATATTTCCAATTGGTGCTTTTATTTGCTTATTTTTAGGAAAAATGTAATGTGTAGTGATATATATAATTAGAGATGAGCGAACCGGTTCGGACGAACCGGAATTCGCTCCGAATTTCAGGAAATATTCGATTCGGCACGAACCCGAATATTTTGTGGTTCGTGCCGGCCGGCCCGCTCCCACCATGCCGGCATTTAAAAAACAAAGAAAAAAAAAAGAAAGAAAAAATGCCGGTATGGTGGGAGCGGGCCGCCGGTTCCGCGCTGACAGCGGATCCGGCCGCTCCCACCATGCTGGCATTTAAAAAACAAAAAAAAAAGAAAAAAAGCATTTTTGCCGGCATGGTGGGAGCGGGCCTGCCGGCTCCGCTGTCATGACGCACCCTCAGATGACAGCTGAGAGCGGCGCCGGCCTCCACGCTCCGGACCTGCAGGTAAGTGTTTGCCTTTTTTTTAAAATGCCGGCATGGTGGGAGCGGGCCGGCCGGTTCCGCTTGATAGCGGAGCCGGCCGGCCCGCTCCCACCATGCCGGCAAAAATTTTTTTTTTGTTTTTGTTTTTTAAATGCCGGCATGGTGGGAGCGGGCCGGCCGGCTTTACCGGCCCGCCGGCCGGCCCGCTGACAGCTTTACCGGCCGGCCCGCTCCCACCATGCCGGCATTTTTGATGGGGAACTTCGTAAAAGTTCGATTCGGCCAAACCCAAATTTCTTTGTGAAATTCAGCGAATCGGCCGAATCGAACTTTTCAAACGTTCGCTCATCTCTATATATAATACTGTAGTAGTATATGCTGTTTTTTTTCACTTTCCTCACTTTAAAATTAATTCATTTTTTTGCTTATAGAGAACTACTAATATTAGATAAAATGTTTTAAATAGTCTTCTAATATTTTAACATAATAATGTCTTTTTAAATGGGAACTGAATCAGTGTATACCGTGGTTAAAGGAAAATTCTTCTATCTCCTTAAAGTAAGGTTTTTGGGCTAAAGTAATAGAGACAAGCCTTTATCTTCAAATAATCGATAGACATTAAAAATGTTTATATCTCCTCTCCTCAATGGGGAAAAAGTCTGAAAGAAAAGCCGTTAAAGTGTCGATTCAGCACCACAAACAAAAAATACATTTTGTGCTAAATCAATCTAACATGCGGGAAATATCTCACATAATTCAGAGGACATATGCGAAGCAAAATCGCACTTGCAAGAACGTGATAAAAAGAAATGCAAGAATCACATATGTGAGTATGCGAGCTGTAAAAAATAAATGCTAAAAATACATGTGTTATTTTTAATAGTTTTTTTTAAATCAAGTGCCCAACCCCCCCCCCCCCCATCGATACAACCAGCCCAAGCACCAGGGATGGTAATCCAGGGCTCAGGGGCTCAAAAGCCAGACCGTGGCCTTGCTAATTAGCAGCCCCTAGGCCCTACGGTTTGAATCTGTAGCACTTGGTTGGGTTCCTCTGGAAGAACAGTCCATACCAAAGGGCACCAGGTTCTGTCACACACCCCATGTCCCAAGAGGGAAAGAAGGTAATCGGGCAGCGGTACCCCCTACTTTGTGAACTGGTGTATTTCACCAGAAGTAGTAAAAAAAAGACACTGCACAACAAAAATCTGACTACTTACGAGTTTTTACAAATTTTCTAGCTTCTATCCCCCCCCCCCCCCCCCCCCCGTGTGGCATCCTCCTCTTTGTCTAGCCCCTCTCCTAAAGCTTGCCAGCCTGGCACACCAAGCATAGGAGATGGTAGTCCATGGCTCAAAGGCCAAATTGCCCCCCCCTGGCCCTAGTAATTTCCCACCCCAATGCCTTATGGCACAGGTCCAGTGCTAAGCACCAGGACCCTTGCTGATAATGACATGTTATGGGGGGAAGGAAGCTATTATACTAGAGAGAGACAGAGCCTCTCTGGAATCTCCCCATGTGACTTTTATGTCATTGGAGAGGAATAGAGGGGGTTACCCAAGGAAATCCCCTTCCATACCCCTACCCTCCATTGATGTATTTAGTCACTTGGGGGAATCCACAGAGGAATCCAAGCCTGGCCATTAATCCTGACTGGGAGCCAGGGTAGGAGAAACCCATTCAAGGGCAGAGGCATCTGCTTTAGACACTGATGCTGGCATTGAAGACAGTAGAAGTCCAGGCAATTGAAACAGGAGACCCGTCGGATCCAGAGGAAGACACTGCCCAGTGAGGTAGAAGACGCAGACTGATAGTAGTCAGTTTTAGAATATTGGATGTATTTTTGTGTTAGATCTGTTTTTTACTCCTTCTGGTGATCTAGTAAGGAGTCCAGGGGAACCCTATACCAGTTCACAGGGTAGGGGATTAGCATGTCACCTTCTGGGACTAGTGGGTGACTTGCATTACTGCCACCCAACTGACCCATATCAAAGGGAATAGGTGCTGGTTAATTGTCAGGGCCAGGGGCTGGCTGTACAGTTGGTTGAGGCAGGGAGGGGGAGGTACAATTCCCCCCAAAATATACATATCCTGTATGTAACTGTTTGTAAAAAAAGCATGCTGGCATTTGAATCATAAACAAAGCCTGCCAGATTGTGAAGCTGACTTTTTACTCCTGCTCTTGGCACAATCTCCTCATTTTTACTCTTTGCAAGTTCTTCATGAGAGAATGTTACGCATGTGCAAAATTATTTCTTCATTTATAACTGAAATAAAATGTTTGGACTGATATTCTACTTTAAAGTTTATGTCCTTCTGGAGGTTGTGAGTGACAGCCTCACCACCTAACATGTAATGGGTCTTTGTAAGTGTAAAAGAGATTTAATGAATATATCTTGGTTTACACTATGCAGGCATTATTTTTTTAATTTGTGTCTACAAAAAGAATTAAAGTTTCATCCATTGATAGCGTCTATTTTTTATGTGTTACTGGTGATGTAAATCAAAGGAAAACTGAATTATTTTCCCTGGACCATGAACAAGAAGATTTAGAGAATACAGTGAGAGAAGCTTTTTCACAGAAACTAGTTTTTGTTTCTCACACAGATTCCATCATTTAAACTACATTTTCAGGCAGAAAAAAAGCTATAGTCACCTTTTCTCTCACACAGACCATCGCTCCTAGTCCTGGGTTGCAGCGCTTACCTGAAAGGCTGGATCCAGGTCCCTTGCTGCCCAGCAGTGAATGGAGGAGGGCATAGCAGCTCACTGTGACTGATGGCGGGTGCGTCTCCACATCGAGTCAGGAAGAGACCCACGACAAGTGAGCGGTGCTGCACATGGTGCTGGGCAGCGAGTGACCTGGATCCAGCATTTCAGGTAAGCACTGCAGCTCCGGTCTAGGTCAACAGTCTGCATGGGAGAAAAGGTACAGCTTTCTTTTTATTTCTGCCTGAAAATGTACTTTAATATATTCATGCAAGAAACATCTGCATACGTTAATCCTGCTGAATTACTGATTTATCTCCAAATCTTTCAAATTTAAAAAATACAGTTTTATATAGGATTAAATCCCTCTAGAAGATTATTTTCTGTATTTTTTTTTTTTAATTAAAGCTAAAGGATCAGATTATTTGCCATCACAAATTATATTGTCGCCTTATTTTAATTTTTGCTTCAAAAGATATGCTATGGGCTTATTTTCAGAAGATGTCTTATTTTTTCCATAAACAGTCTACATTTGTTCGTCATTTCATTTCCAAAATCAGTTTCATTCCAAAATGTAAACATAGTCGCAAGCCAGTATGTGGAGAGACCCATGTTAGGCTTAATATAGGGAGACCAAAAAACCCTCTACTTAGGAAAAGGAAAAAAGTGGCTTTCCTAGAACAGAAAGTATTTGCACAGTACCCAGTCCAAGGACAGATAGCATTACCCATCTACCCTTGCAGTAGGCGGAGCTATGCAAATCATCTCTTTACATCTCTGGGCCATCCAAGGCCCTTAGAACCGCTAAGGGTGCAATTCCAAGGATTAGCTTTACATTTTATACAGCCAGACACATCCAACTAGTGGACACATGTTTCGAGCTTTAGGCTCTCATCAGCACTAGGGCAGATGCCTCTTGCTGTTTGGGGGGTGAGACTTGGTGAGTACCAAAACATAGTTTCCGTTCTAGGAAAGCCACTCTTTTCCTTTTCCTAAGTAGAGTGTTTTTGGTCTCTTTAGCCGCCCTATATTAAGCTTAACATGGGTCTCTCCACATACTGGCTTACGACTATGTTTTGGTACTCACCAAGTCTCACCCCCCATACAGCAAGAGGCATCTGCCTTAGTGCTGATGAGAGCCTAAAGCTTGAAACGCATGTCCACGCATGTTTAAAGCTAATTCTTGGCATTGCATCCTTAGCGGTTCTAAGGGCCTTGGATGGCACAGAGATGTAAAGAGATGATTTGCATAGCTCTGCCTACTGCAAGGATAGATGGGTAATGCTTTCTGTTCTAGGAAAGCCACTCTATTCCAAAATTGATAAAGCTACTGTAATATGCTTCCCCCCCTACGCAGTCTGTGCTGGGAAGAAGAATAACAAGATAGCACTGCCCATTGGAAGGAGCCCGAAGAACAAGGGACCAACAAGCTAGATGCGCTCAGCAAGGTGAACGTAAATAGCCCAATATGTGAACCGGAGGGGGCAGGCAGGGGACGTTTTGGGAGTCAATATTAACTACCACCTTTGCCCGATGTTCCTCTTTGAAGCCAGGAAAATCCTGAAAAATTATGCTAGGGCTCATTTCAGGTCTTATTTTCAAGAAAACTGGGTAGTTTGCATTTTCACAGGTTGTCTCAGGTTGAATCCATTGCATGCAATTGAATCTTCTATTGTGTCCATCTGCACTTTGCAGCAGCCAGTAATGAGGGTAACCCAGTTAGGTGCACTCTACATACAGTATATTGGGGTGGGCAAATTTTGATGGTTGTGAGGTTTTTCAGAGAAGCTGAGATTTGAGAGGCTTTTTTTCATTCAGCACACAAAGAATAAAAATAGTTTTCTTCTACTTAAATAACAAAGTCCAGGGCAAATGTGATGGGGCAGGTTTTATTTTTAAGGGGTAGATATTTTAATTTGGTAATAGCAGCAGCATATAGGAAATCCAAACATATAGAAATGAGCCTCTCTGAATAAGTTTGGATTTCTCATAGGCTGCTGCTAAGGGGACAGTTCAGGCAACAGCAATAAAAAGGCAACAAGCAGCTCATTTGCCGCCTGCTGCATGTGCCTCTCCTCAATTTTCTGCAATGCTGGGTAGAAGACCTGGATGCTCTTCAAACTTTGCCCCTCCGGTCAATTCACTTCCACTGCAGGGCTATGCAAAACAGTGCTATATGTGCGATTCTGTCCTTTGGAGCTCTTAGCACAAGTGAGCACAGCAAGCCACATTGGTCCTGCAGCTGTCTCTGACCACAGCATAAGCGTGAACATGATTCATAAAGCTACATTATGACACACTCTTCCAGCTCAACCACACCCAGAAATGAAAGCAAACCAGTGATGACACCTAGAATACTTAAGATATGTATGTATACTCAGAGATTTCGAGGTGCTTTTATTCTGTTCCCATGGGGATAAGGGGGGTGAAAGTTATCATATGCCAGGGACTTTAAGTCCTTTATTATTTTATTCAGCAAATTGTAGTTTATTATTTATATTATTTAGAGCATTTTTGCTTTTGACTGAGCTAAGTGGCAGGGAATCTTGTATGTTATTGTCTGTGTTATGTTAGACCTACTGTACTTCAACTCCTTATTTTCACTGAGCTATTGGCAGTTTCAAGAGGTAAATGTCAGGGGCTGGGTTGGTTACTTTTTAAAGGGCAGCTGTAGACTAAACAGCAGCTGCATTTATCAATCTACCAATCACCAATCCCTTGTGCTCTTCAGCTGCACACTCCAGACTGGGCACTTTTTTATTTATGGTGCCTGTGCTGCTCTTAAAATTGCGAAATTTCTTTTCACCTGCTGGAGGTTGATCCCTGAATTTTCATAATATTACTAATCTCTTACACATTTTACTTGCATCCATTTATGATTTGTTCATCACCAAAACCTTTGCCATCATGGGTTTTTTGGCTGACCCCCTCAGACATGTTTTTGCCCTGCTGCCCTATCATATGAGGGTCTACGATTCAGCCACATCCCTAGGCATGACATCAATTAAGGTGAAATGTTGGCCTTGTCGTCATTTCTTTTTCATTCCTTAAAGTTCACTCTTCACCCTCAATTACAGCCACTTCAAAGCACAGACAGACAACCATGGCTAAGTATGGACATAATTAATTGTAACGACAATTTTGAGTCACTGAATGGTGATGAGTAGAAATTGAAATCCAATTGGGATTTCCTTTTTTTTATAAAAAAAAGCCCCTCAGAAACTCAGGAATGCCTTTTCATTTGCTCAGTTGCTTCTTTCAAATCCACACAAGTCCAGAATCCTAAACAACTGCTTAACACTTTCCCCACAACCTCAGTCTCCCACCTCTAAAATCTAAACCCTCACATCTCTATTCAAACTCTCTAATCGGGTACCTCCCCTTCATTATTCAAACATGCAGTCATAACCTCAATATTAAAAAAAAACTCCCCGGACTTATGTGCTGTCACCAGTTACCTATTCGTCCGAACTTCTGCAAAAACATCTTCACTCAGGGCTGACATGCTATTTCTCTGCTAACTCCTTAAAATATCCTTTCCAATCTAGGTTCTGCTCCAACCACTGTACTAAAACTGCCATGGCAACTAACGATCTATTCACCATTAAATCTAAAGCTCACTACTCCATCCTCATCATTCTTGATCTATTCTCTGCTTTAAACACAGTCTCTTTGCCTTGAATGTGGCTCACAATCATTGCTTTGTGCCAAATGGGGCTCTTAAAGTTTTAAAAGCTGGGGGCCCCTTCTCTACCGTAATGGGAAGAAGGGCATTCCATATGAACTCTTTTTAGTGTTGTCCCATTACATAATATAGGGGAACTTGAGGATTAGGTTTAAAGCATGAATAAAAATTCACAAAAGCACGTTTTTAGACAAGGATTATTGTTTTTCGATGCGATGTGCAGCAGTCAATTAAACTTGCTAGCAGTGTTCATGTCTAAATGTAGATGAGCAATTTTTTAAGTGAAACATTCCTTCGCTTATAACTCCATATACATTGATGATCTCTTGTTGTAATAAACATCTGTTCCTTATTGCATTCAATTTGCCCTGTATTTTTCTTTCATTTGAAGATCTTTTGACTATTATGCGTACAATAGCTTCAAATGTGTGCACAATAAATATAAAGAATAAATGCAAAAGTGAATTTCACATTTCGGATAATATATTTTTTGTATTTTTATAATAAAGCTCCCAAAGCAGGCAATTATACCAACTTGAAACTGACAGATAAATAATATGTATGTAAATGCAGAGTTGAAAGTATTTCCACCTCCTGGAAAATATATTAACGTGCTTACAGTATTAAGTATTATTCTATTACCATATATTAACATGCATTGAAACTTTTTGCACAATATAAATTGCATATTAATGACAAGAAATAGATGTAATATCCAAAGTTTTGAATCTATTTTCGATGCAAATTATAGTACCTCTGTTACATTGTCTGAATTTTTTTACAGCAAGAAGTCCCACAAACAAAACATACAGTACAGTATGAGTCCCATTACTCCCAATAGGGCCCTTATTTTGGGCATTTGAACTACCCAGACATAAAGTGAAATGTTATGGGGGTCATTTACTAAATGTTTCACCACCCTTTTCTGCTGTTTCTGCTTTTTTCATGTTGTGTGTGCTGCATTTGCTAACGAAATATCTGCTCCAACGCTCACCGATGATCTCGTTTGCCGTATTCACCTTGAAAGCGTTGGTGATGGGCGGTGGCCTGCGAACGGTGCAGCCATTCACCAGCTTTCGGTGGCGCGAGCCATAAGAAACAGTGTTAAAGGCGATTGCTTTTAAAATCGGCCCTGATCTAACTTGATCATTTTTATCCTAATGTGCCTTGCCCCTAACAGCTCCTATGCCTAGCACACATATACACATGCATATTTTTGGTCATATTAAACTAACTTTATAAACATATGTTTCCGAGGGATGAAACAGCTCCCAAAAACACTGTTAGTCTCTTCTGACTCAAGAGACATCTTTTGCTGCTGCGTTCAAGTACTGTAACTAAAACTGTAGCATACATTTTAATTTGGATGTGCATTTTCCAATGACAAACTCTTCAGGTTGCGCACGGATTACAGATTGCCGCAAATGTGGCAAAGTATGGCGTACAATACTGTTTAGCGCTGCTTATGCTACTTTCAAAAGCTTCAGCCTCATCACTAGCAACCGGCCATCTGTGTAGGCACATGTGTGTCGTGTACCAGGAAGCCAAGGAGTTGGGACTAGTGAGTACTAGTGGGCATGACAATGCTAGCAAGAGGATGCCTAAATCTAAGTTTTCAGACTCCTCCGGGCACAGTGTTATAAGAGTAAGTCATCAAGGTAATTTCTGTGGGTTAATACACTATTATGTGAATGGCATTGCTTCAATGCAGAACACTTTTTGGCAGGCTTAGGCCTGTCAATTAGGTGATTGCTACCCTATCCCTCTGCAGAATTTCCCTTCCCCACGCTGGTTGGACAGGCCTAGGACTGTCAAGAATTCATTCATGATCTGCCTAATTGTTGGCCGTGGTCTTTTACAGATGTGGTGTGGGGAATATGTGACATAAGGGACGAGTTATGTGAAATTACTGGGTGGGGGGTATTTGAAATATGGGACAGGGTATGACAGAAGGGCTGGGGTTTGTGACTGGGTGTGGGGGTATCTGAAATTAGGGATGGAGTATGTGAAATAAGGGGTGGAGTATCTAAAATTAGGGATGGAGTATGTGAAATAAGGGGTGGAGTATCTGAAATTAGGGATGGAGTATGTGAAATAAGGGGTGGAGTATCCGAAATTAGGGATGGAGTATGTGTAATAAGGGGCGGGGTATGTGAAATAAGTCTGTGCACACCGGCAACTGATTTCTAATCAGTTTCCATGCACAATTATTGCACATACGCCACCCCCTTATTTCCTATTTCTCCACCCACTTATTTCACATACCATCCCCTTAGTTCACAATCCTGAAACTACTTCACTGTCTTTGTAGCATTAGACCTTATAACCTTACATAAATCGAGCTTTCATGTTCAACCAAAAAATGTTCACATGTCTCATTTCACCCTCCCCTTTTGGTTTACACAGAAGCTGGAGTATGACCATGCCGCCATCCTGCATCGGAAGCAGCACATTAGGGAGGCTATTTCCAATGCCCTCAATGCAGAATATGGCAAGCGCTACAGTAAGGACCAGATCCATAGGCAGTGGAGGGATTTGAAGAGATTTCATGCACCCACTGTCTACCTTATCTTTGATGTGGATTTGCCTCGTAAGGTGGACCCTCGTTTACTAATCGATAGCAAGGATTTTTTTCTAGCTCTACACATTTAGGCAAGTGTTCACCCATGTACACCTCCAGAAAGGTGCTCAAATGCCCCAGGCAAGTCTGGCCAGAGCAGGAGGAGGAGGATGAGGATGCAGGCCGACCCTCCAATGCACAGCCTGCTGTGCCTGTCTTTGTGGCCGAAAGCAACTTGTCCACCAGTGCGGTGCTGAGGCCTCTGATGAAAAGGAGGAAAGGGAGCCCATCCCTCCACAGCACATCCCTGCCTATTTGAGGGGATTGAGCAGGAGGCGCCTGTTATGTCCTCACCTGGTTAGTATTATAAAGCATACACCGCAATCTATTTGCCCTTTTATCTTTGTGATCAATGCACATTTATGTTATGTTGTTTGGGTTATAGAGTCACTGATCTAAATGTATACTGGCTTGCCACAAGGGGGAAATAGCAGTGCTCCATTTTCTGGCAAGTGCAATCTGGTTTTATGTTTCTAACAGCTTTTGTGCCCAGAAATGTCTTCATGAAATGTTGCTGGTTCCCTTTATGTCCTCTCCGGCTCTCCTGCCAATTCCTATGTCATGTGTGCTTATTAATGTGCCCTTCCCTCTAAATCACAGCATGACTTTTTCTGGACCATTTTTAGTCACCCCCTTACTTCATCTGCAATGCCCTGATTCGTACAAAATGTATGGAGTTGGGTATAAATTTAGAAAAATATGCAATTCTACTTAGAACACGGACTCATTCCGGCCCTTCCACCTGATGATATCTTTGCTAGACTCCAAATAGAAATTGACTGCTTGCCTTTAGGGTGATACATTTATATAATCTAGAAAGTGTGCACATTTAAAGCTCGCACCACTTAAACACACATGGTGTGACACCAACATTGGCCCCCACTTGCAGTTCAAACAGAGTAACTTGGGTCAGCATAGTTGCTTCATATTTCTGTCTTCGACCTAGCAAGTAGTAAATGGTTTCTTTCATTTGTGCTATTGTGTTGCAGTTTGTTAGGACCATTTGGTAGGGGAGACTAAATTTTAGCATAATGACTCTTTGCAAGTTTCTTTTGTACTTTTCTACTTGTAGGATTGCAGGAGGATGAGGAGCTCGATGAGGTAGTCAGACCTGGAATTAATGTCCTCACCAGGTTATTTTCCTCCAGCATGCACCACTATCAAATATGTGCTTAGCCAATGGTTTTGCACATGTAAGTATACTTTAGAAATGCTACTTGGAAGAAAGCAGCCCTCAATGCATTGAAGTGACAACCATGTTTTATATCCTTGTATTGCCCCATAGCTCGTTAGAATGTCCAGATATGTTATTTATGATTTTTGTATAATCATTTCTTTGTGTTTATCAATAATAATTTTTTGGGCTTATAGAGTCAGACATCGGCATGGGAAGCCCTTCCCCACCATCCTACTTCAGCAGCCATCATTCTGCTGGTAAGTACAGTGTGGTCTTACTTTTATTTTATTGAAATAAACCTTTCTGCTTAGAACATGCAGGCCATCCACCTGACTCTCAGGACACTTGCATGAGGCCTTCTGGCATGGTGTATGTTTGAGCCAACATAGATAGGTAAAGGCTGTCATTCCATGGCACCCTCTGTACTTTAGACACCTGCCAGTCGGCTATGGTGCCACCCATGTCTGTTGCAGGGGGGGCACATTGCAGTCTGGTCCTCTGTTAACAGTGGCTGCCCGCTCCCCATGGTTGCCTTTTTACTTATTTTAGCTCTAAATATTTTGGTTGTTTGTGTGTTATATATTAACATTTTTTAGATATTTTAATGAATTTTAATATTATAGATATTAAAATATTATCTTAAACTTACTTTGAGTATATTTTGTTGTCGGCCTTCTTGACACACACCTAGAGGGATGCTGGGGATGCACTGAACAATCACATTCTGAGCCCCACCTGGCTTCCTATTCCTTGCATTCCAAATCAAATACAGCTTATTGGCCTGGGGGAGCAACAAGCCTGTTCCATTGTCTCCTAGGATCTAGCCATGCCTGTCCAGAAACCCCGTATGCTGCATATCAATCCTGTCCAGAGACTACATGTTATTTATGTGAAACCAGCAAGTCCTGTAGTGAGACATCTTCCTTTGCTGCCGAGAGTACTTCTATTTGGCTCTGCCAAATAGTGGGGAGGGGGGGGATAACTGTTTGGGGGAAGGTGTAAGATTGGCAAATGAAGGCTTTGAATGCTGTGGGTTTAAAATGTGCAAAATGAGGTGATTAACAACGGAATACATGACCTGTAAGTCCTAGTTTAGCAAAGCATTTTTTCTGGCTTGCTCATAAAACAGCAGCTGAGCACTTTTCCACTAGTTTACTAATATGTTATTCTGCCACTGACTGAAAGAGGACATTGCCTCAGAAAACATTTGAAAGCATGGCTGAAGGGCACTGGGGACAGCAGAACCCTCGCCTAGGGCTGGATTCTGTTCGTGGTTGACTGTTCATGTTCGGTGACCCTTCTACATAGACTCGCAATTTCAGCATTGTTAGCAGAAGCCACACCTTCTTGATGGCCCACGCATTCTAGGTCCGTCACATAGTGTGCTAACAGATGCTTACCCAGGTCTTACGGATGGACAGATGAGCAATGTAGGCTGAATGTTGTCTGGTTTGTGGCATTTGGCTGTTAAAGAACAGAAACTAATTAAATAGATGTGATGTACACATGTCCTATACTGCCGATATTTAAGTGCATTGTGAATGCTGAGCAAAACACACCAGTGGCCAGCATGGAATTTAACAGATTCAAGGACCGTACACTGGCTTTCCCCCAGGACATCCCGAATTGAGATGTGGCACTGTGTGAATTCACCCTCCCGAAGGTGGATTAGGTTAGCTCTTCCTTAGTCCTACTGTGCTTGTGCAGGCTACTGTCCAAGCAGAGCTTCCTGCTGAACTTAATAAATCAGACAGGCAACTCAGATTGTGTAGAATGTAGAGTCCAGAGCAGGCGCATCCCTGCATCCTCTGGCTGTGAAGCACATTACATCCCCTGCCATTCAGATAGGTTTGGTGCAGGAGTGCATGTGCACTGGGGATGCAATCACTCTTGCTCCCCTTTCTATTCAACCTTTAGTCGGTTACCTTTGCTTTGTGTAATTATTTTATATTTGGTTGCAGGAACCGCAAGATGTGCCACTCGCACAACGTACAAGCAGTATTTGGTCCGGATATGCGATTCCTCAGTGTTCTTGCAGGGCATCCAGGGTCGTCCCATGATGCTTATATATTGTCTTAACCTATGGCTGTTTTTAGCCCTTGATGACATGTTAAACAATATTGTAGCTTAGAATGTGCATTTTATGTTAGTATTTTTACATTTTTTCAGGGGATTCTGGATATCCACTCCTGCCCTTGCTCCTGATGCCCGTTCTTTGCCTGCAGAATGCAGGCCAGGGGTTCTCTAATCGGGCACTATGCAAAACCCGGGCCATGGTGGCGAGGGCCCTCTGGCTTTTGAAGTCCAGATTTAGGTGTTTGGCCCATACAGGGGGGGCACTGCAGTATGACCCCAACAAGGTTATACCAATATTTTAATTTACGTTTTTTAACAGGGACCACACGTGCCAGAGTGGCACAACTGAGTGTTAGGGTCCTTCAGTTGGTGGGTGAGATACAGGAGCTGCGTGACTCGTTGGGGACCACAGATGAAGAATAATATTCTGTGGCGCCATTGCTATGTATTTTGTTTTTTATAGTTGTAAAAATTGTAAATATTCACATTTTTTTTTAATTTAATATTTTATGATGGAATAAAAAAAATGTTACAGTGTCATTTCATTTACAAAATACATTAACACAAAACTAATGGCCCCAGAAATATTTAAAGATGAATATTCACATGACCGAGAAGTGATTTGGGTAAGTTTTAGGGGGCTAAAATGGAAGAAGAACCTAACAAGAGCTGCATGTTGTCTCTGTGGTGTGGCATGAACACAGGTGGTACAAACACTCAACGCTAAATGTTTCGGGTCCACATTACTCAAAGAAGGTTGTCCACATTGGTGTTTATGTCCAGACATGTTATTACTTCCAAAGCAGTCCAGCATAAATTATGACTTGTTTTTTTCCATATATGCATTTGTCTTGCGTGGAAGTCTTCCAATTTGTCTGCGGTATTTTTTGATTACTCAGAGTAGGATTATGAGGTGCTGTTGTGAGTTTGGCTGCTAGTTGTGGTCTAAGTTACTAGTTTCCTTTGGCCTGTAGTAGTGTAGTGTGTTGTTTGTGTACTTTTCCTTGCTAGTTGTGCTTTGAGGTGCTTGTGTGTTTTTGCCTGTTAGCTGAACTGTGAGCTGTGCTGTTTGTGTTGAAAGCTCTCTGTTGGGGATTGTTTGGTTGGTTAAAGGCTTGTGTTGGTAGGATCTGTGCATCCCAGCAGAGTGATCTCCAGTTCATGACAGCCATCTGGCTTCATAGTGGCCCTTATGCTATCCTGGCCATGGAGCAGGATGCTGAGGAGCATGCATGTCTCCGAGAATGCATGGAGAGAATTTGTATGGTTAAAACTGAAGTGGATCAGTTGGATGATGAGCAGATCCATACTAGATTCAGACTGAACCGCACAGCTATTCTGGATTTGTATGAGCAAATCTGGGCCAAGATCGATCCAAACACTGCTCGTAGCCATGCAGAACAAGGCATGGTTTGACTATTGGCAACATTGTACATCCTGGGCAGAGGGAGCTTTCAGACCTCACATCTCATTACAGGCATTAGTCAGCCAATGGTGTCTTGCATATTTATGCAAGTTATCTTGGCTATATGTAACTTATTGCCTAGATATATAAGCTTCCCAACAAGTAGGTGGTCGGAAGTGAATGGCATTAAATTGGCATTTAACCGTCTGGACTTCCTAATGTGTTGGAGTATTCGGATGGCACCAACATAACCTTGAAGCCACCTTGTATGCAGGAGCCTATGTTTCTTAACCAGAAGCAGAACCATTCAATTTATGTAATATAGTTTGTGATCACCAGGAAAGAATATGCCCAGCTCCTGCCATGACACCCATGTTCTGTATCAATCGGCCCTGTTTCGAGAATTTTAGCGTCATAAAATACCACGGGGTGGCTGCTAGGTAAGTAATCAGGGACATGGGAGGTGGCACATCTGGATAAAATTGCCACAATATGTTCATAGAAGTGTTAATGTTTGTAGAAACTTGTAGTAGGTTACTGTCATTTCTGTGTAAGGACTCCTAGCAACACTTGGTTGTCTTTGCTTGGGCTTAAAGTGTTTTCATGTACACAGGAGCTTTGATTTATAAATTAGTTTAAATGTTTTCTTTTCTAGCTGATTGTGGATAAAGATATCTGCCCCAGAAGTGATACAGCCATGCTCATCGCAAAACAAGAAGCATCATCGGACAGCTGAAAGCAATATTTCTTTGTTTGACAAACGGGGGGGGGGGTCACCTGTTATACAGCCCCAAGAAAGTCTCCAAAATAACCCTGGCCGTCTTCATCTTGCACAACATATGCATTGAACATTGTCTGTTCCCCCCCAAAAAAGTGTTGACATAGATTCAGATAACAAATCCCTTTTCCCCCAGAAATACATTTTTGGTTTATCTATATGCTGCTTGTGTTGTTGGGCCAAACCACGAGTGGTCAGTGAAATGCAATGAAGTTAAAAACTACATTAATATAAATGTGACCCAAATAGGATCAGCATTGAAAACTGCAACAGATGGCGGACACTGATACATACTTCCTATCTTCTTTTTCCTTTGATCCCTTCTTCCTTTCCTCCCTTATTCCTTCTTCAATTATTTGCTAGTTTTGTTCCTCCTTTCCTCCATTCTTCCTTTCATCCCTTATCCCTTTTGTCCCTTCCTACTTTCCTCCCTTCTTCCTTCTTCTATTATTTGCTAGTTGTTTTCCTCCTTTCCTCCCTTCCTTCTTTCCTTCCTTCTTCAATTATTTGCTAGATGTGTTTCTCCTTTCCTTCATTCTTCTTTTCGTCCCTTTCTCCTTTCCTTCCTTCTTCCTTTCATCTATTTTATTAGCATTTCAGTGAAACATAAGAAGTATGTGGGGAGGATTGGCAGAGCCACAAAGCTATGTGCTTTGCGTCCTGCAGTACCCACAAATTCGCAGGGACTGGTCTTTTGTCAAACCTAGTGGTCCGCTGGGCACAGTATGCCGCTAGATGGCAGAAATGGTGTCATTCGCCACTATTGCGCGAACCTATATGTGGATATTCACTAGCAAATGTAAATTACCCCCTATAACTAATGATTCTAATTGGGTAGGGTTGCTAAATCCATCACTATTTATAACTTTTTATTTACCATATTTTTAGCCCTATAAGTCGCACCTGCCCATAAGACGCGCCAAGGATTTGGAGGAGAAAAATAAGAAAAAAAATATTCTAAGCTAAATGTTGTGCTAAAACACCCCATTACAGGCAGTGTGGCATTTCCCCATCCCATTCCCTATGGGCAGTGTGGCATCCCCCATCCCATTCTTAATGGGCAGTGTGGCATTCTCCCCTCCCATAGGCAGTGTGGGATGCCCCCATCCCATAGGCAGTGTGGCATACCCCTATCCCATTCCCATAGGCAGTGTGGCATGCCCCTATCCCATTCCCATAGACAGTGTGGGATGCCTTCATCCCATTCCCATAGGCAGTGTGGTATTCCCCCCCTTCCAATTCTCCATATAGGCAGTGTGGCACCCCCCTCCCATTCCCCATATAAGCAGTGTGGCATTCCCCCCATACCATTCCCCATATAGGCAGTGTGGTTCTCCCCCATACCATTCCCCATATAGGCAGTGTGGTACTCCCCCCCCGCATTCCCATATAGGCAGTGTGGCATCCCACCCTCCCATTCCCGCATAGGCAGTGTGGCATTCACCCCCATTCACATATGGGCAGTGTGGCATTCACCCCCATTCCTATATAGGCAGTGTGGCATTCGACCCCCCTCCCCATCTCATATAGGTAGTGTGGCATTCATCCCCCCTCCCCATCCCATATAGGTAGTGTAGCATTCATTCCCTCTCCCATCCCATATAGGTAGTATGGCATTCATCCCCCCCTCTCCATCCCATATAGGTAGTGTGGCATTCATCCCCCTCTCCCCACCCCATATAGGTAGTGTGGCATTCTTCCCGCCCTCCCCATCCCATATAGGTAGTATGGCATTCATCCCCCCCTCCCCATCCCATATAGGTAGTGTGGCATTCATCCCCCTCTCCCCATTCCATATAGGTAGTGTGGCATTCTTCCCGCCCTCCCCATCCCATATAGGTAGTGTGGCATTCTTCCCCCCCTCCCCATCCCATATAGGTAGTGTGGCATTCATCCCCCCCTCCCCATCCCATATAGGTAGTATGGCATTCATCCCCCCCTCCCCATCCCATATAGGTAGTGTGGCATTCTTCCCCCCCTCCCCATCCCATTTAGGTAGTGTGGCATTCATCCCCCCTCCCCATCCCATATAGGTAGTGTGCCCCATAGGCAAAAGTAAAAAGAGAAAAAAAAAGTAAACACCTTTCAATCCTCCCCGCTGTCCTCACCGTCTTCACACAGACACACTGGCTCAGAATAGAGGTGGCAGGGACAGTGCAAGCGGCGGAAGCTGCTCCCCTGCTTGCACTGTCCCTGCCACCTCTCCACGGTGCCAGCAGACAGAGACACCCGGACTTAAACAGCAGTGGGCGTGGCCGATGCTCGAGCGTCGGACACGCCCACCGCTATACCAAGCCGAGTGTTCACTCTATGCTGGCGCCGCAGAGAGGAGGCGATGGGGGGCAGCTGTATCTGCCGCCTTCTCGCGCTGCGGAGGAGGCGGCAGATACAGCTGCCCCCATCGCCTCCTCTCTGTGGCGCCAGCATAGAGTGAACACTCGGCTTAGTATATCGGTGTAACAGGCTGGGTGTCTGGCTCTGCAGAGAAGGCTGCCTCCGCCGCTTCCGGGACAGCGCGAGCGATGGAAAGGTGAGTTAACTTTTTGCTTTTTATTTATTTTTTGCCCACCTTCGCCCGATAAGACGTACGGATATTTTCCCCCAGCTTTTTGGGAAAAATAAGTGCATTTTATAGGGCGAAAAATACGGGGGTTCAGGTCCATAAACCTCTGACCAATAGTGATCATAAAATTTTATCTAGAGCTGGGATTAATTAAATTACTTAGCAGGGGTGCTTGTAATAGACTCCCTGGACTTCCCCCGCAGAGCAAAAAGAGGTATCCAGCTCGCCAAAGACACATCTAAAGCTCATATGAAGGTGCTCAGTATGGGTTGCTGTACGGATATTACCTGACCATATTTATTACTATTTATGCAAATGGTTTAGCACACTTTTATGATTAAATAATGCATACATACATCTCTGTTCCATAGTCATAAGGTGTGGAGTCCCTGAGAGAAACTGAACAAGCTGAAAAAAGGTTATGTGTGAGAGAAGCAGTGAGAAGGTGATGTGTGAAAGAAGCATCATCCCTGCTTCTCTCATCCTCTTATCTCTTTACTCCATACCTCTACATCCTCTCTCTCTTTTCTTGCCCCTCCATCACTCAATGTTCCTTCCTACCTTCCTCGTTTTCATTTTGTCTGCTTTAATGCCATTCAGGCACAAGATTGCAAAAATAGGGGAATCATGAACCATGATCCCTTCTTTTAGTCCAGTAATTGTGTTTTTATTAACTTGGTAGTTATTAATGAAAACAAGAGTATTTCTGACTCATTGAATTACAGATCCCCTCTAACTGCAAGTGGGGAAAAAGTGGCATATCTTCTGTACCTTTTGAGGTAGAACATTTCTGAAGGGGATGTTTTCCAATGAGTTACACATTTTTTTGTAGCTGCTTCCCATCTAAGACAGAGCTGTCTTTAATAAATAGCCACCTAAATATAGAGTGGACCACCTCCTCCTAACAGGCCTCTGTAGGCAAGAAAAAAAAAGAATACTCAATTTTCCCTTTTGTATGTCTGTCAGGCTCACTGCTGTAAAATCTACCCCAAACTGCTTGCTCTTGCCCCCTGCACACAATAGGCCTGATTCATGGTCATGGGCCTGCGCACTTTTTTGAGCGCCAAGTCACGCTTAGGCTTCCTCCTGATTCATGGTTGTCTAAATTTGAAGACTTGCACCTGTAAATTTCTGCAAGCACAAATTGACAACTGATTTATGGGGTGTTTAGAGGGCAGAAAAGCAAGAGAGATTTCCCTCCAACAAAAAGCTGGAGTAAACTGCCGACTTCACAGACTAAAAGGCTTATTCCATTCTTAAAACACATGCCAGCAGCCATTTTAATGTAGTAATTTCTCCCTTTTTTGAGGGTTCTGTTGAGAAAAAAATGGCTAGAAGCTGTCAAAGTTAACAAATCTCAAAATGTTTAATGACAAAAACACCAAAAAGGTGGACATTGGGCCCCAAAAATTAAGAGAAAATAAAAAAAAATTAGTCACACAATTACCCTGTAAAACAGGGTAGGGAGGGAGTGTTAAAGAGAACATCTGGGACTAACCACTTGGAAAAACAACACTGGAGACAGACAGGGGCGTAACACAGGATGCATTAAGCACTAATACGCAAAACAGGTCTGAAAGGGAGTGTTAAAAAGAACACCTGGGACTAAACATTTGGAAAAATAACAGCAATAATAATAATAGCAGGGGCGTACATAACGTGAGCAGGGAGCGTCTGCTGCAGAAGCAGGGCCCGCGTCCCAGAGGGAAGGAGGCGGCATGGCTAGGTAAGTATGCAGGTACATACCATAGAGGCGGTGGAGGCACCTGACAGGGAATACACTTCGAGAATAGAGATTCGCCTAAAACACAGAAGCTGGAGAGAAAAAATTGTAGTTGAGAACTGGTAAAGAAAGGGGCGCAATATGGGGGGCCATCAGGACCAGTTAAGGTGAGCTTTTTGTTAGTGAAAAAGCTATTCAGCCTCATTTTAACCTCTGCTAGAAAAATGTTAAATAAATAACTTGTTTTTTCCAAGCTTGTCTTATAGTTTGCTTCGTGGCTAGCATGATTTTGTTTAAATTGGGGGTATTTCTGTAGAAGCTACGTCTTCTACAGATCCTTGAGGGTTGGTGAACCCAGGAGCTGGCCCACCATGTGAAATAACTGAGACCAGAGGCACGCAACCATTGGGCACGTCCACCTAATTTGGAGCATATTTCCTGCATCTGCACAGCCTCTGAAGCAAGACTCAGAACAAGCTGGGTATACAGTATTTTTTGGAGCCTGGCAGGTACTAAGTATCACTTAAAAGGTACTTTATATGCTACCAAGGTCTTTTTTCCCAACTTTTCACATACTTATGGTGTGTGTGGTTCGGGAAATCATTGCAAGATGAATAAAGTAGCGTGATTAATCCTGATGCATGAGGGTTTTTCTTGACACAAGGATTAAAAGTTAAACCATTTCCTGTATGAAGAGCCCAAGTATAGCAATGGTTTGATCTAGTGTGTAAACTGTCTGTATCCAAACCATTCCAATTATGAAAGACTGTACTGATGTTGCAGGCTTTCAAATGTTTTGATGGCCCTAATTTCTATCAAATGGTGGATCCTAGTAATGCCTTTAGAGATTGTTAGATAATGATCTCTTATTTTTTGCTCCTGGAGGGAAGAAAGGGGTGTTCCATAAATGTAGCAGTGGTGAGTGGGGTGTCATTAGATTGGCAGAGTATTTAATTGAATCTCAGGCACTAAGTGAGTGTTTCATAAGAGGACTCAGGCTTTTGGGGCTATGTATTGAGGCTGTCCACATCAAGACATCTATTAGGGCAGTCATAAATTCTGTGAGTTCAAGCAAGGCCCAGAGGGAGGGATCCACATTCGAGTGCAGTGTGACCAGTTGTGCACTTGTGCAGCTTTAGAAATGACTGAAATTTGGGACTCGCAGTCTACTCTGCATTTTGTGTGCAAACACGGTACACCTAGCCACACTAGGCCTTGCTGAACGACAAACAAATTGCAACAGTCATCTGTGTAATAAGTGCAACATGTATGCTGGGACCCTAATCAAGAGGACTTTTATTGCTTTAATCCTTCCAATCCAAGATATAGGAAGGTGTGACCAGCTTTCAACCAAGGTCTGTCATCTGTCATAATAAAGGTGGGTAATTGGCAGCATATAGCCCCTCATATGTTAGAGTCAGCTTGATACCTAAATATGCTAATCCTACTCCCAACCATTTGAAATCATATGTTGCTTGTAAGTGTAAGAGTAGATCATCATAGCGACTGACTTTCAGTTTCATTAATAACAAGGTCCGAGAAAGCGGGAAATCTTTGTAAGGCTGAAAATAGGTTAGGCAAGTAGGTATTAAGTTGAGAGAGGTTCATGAGAGCATTGACTGCAAACAACAAATCCTGCTATGTCCACTCCCTTGATGGTAAAGCTAAGGCAAGGGGCTCCAGCCGAGTAACCCTGTTGATGGTAAGTGCAGTAGAATTAAAGCCCATATGCCTAATTCTAGCCGTCAGGTATAAGATATAAGTATAAGGCACCAATCCATTGTAAAATGTTTTTCCCAAACCCCCATTTTCCTAAGACTTTGTGGAGGAAGTCCCATGACAGGCTTTCAAAGACTTTATAAATATTTAATGATAGCAGAAAGGCTCGGATTTTCCTGGACTGGATACTATAAAGTAAGTATGGCTACCTTATCTTGACGGAACAAATCCAGTTTGGTCTCTATGTATTATAGTTCTAAGACACGAGTTTAGACGGACTAATATTTTAACATCCTGATTTAGCAGTAAAAAAGGTCTATAATTAGTTAGTTGAAAATAGTCTTTCTCAGGCTTTGGCACCATACAAGTGAGGTAGGATAGAGTGTAGAGGTTAACTAGATGAGTTCCCAAAAGGGAGGCAAATTTCTTGCAGTAAATGCCCCAATAGCCATCAGGGCCCAGAGTTTTTCCTAGTTTAATACCTTTGATAGCGTTCAGAACCTCTGTTAGAGTGATTGGCTCTTCTAGTTTGTCGATATAAGCTTGGCTAGGAGTGGGCAGATGTATATCACAGAATAATGCTTCAAAGTCATTTTGACTCGGGTAATTCAGGGCAGAGTACAAATCAGACAATGCTTTTTTGTGGGTTAGCAGTGGTGCCACCCTGCAATCTTAAATTGATTGGGCAACACTTTGGATCTTGTGCTTTAAGTTGTCTATCAGCATGGTATCTGGTTTGTTACTTCTTGAATAGAAGTCAGATCTTTGATTTTTTTCTTCTCTCTTCTTCTTTTTTGTTGCTGCAACTTGAATTATGATTGCACACTTTACTACTTTGTGGGCTTCCCCGAGAGAGACCAGAGTCCACTGAATGCTGATTAATAGAGAATATTCTATCAGGTTGGCCTGAAGCTTTTCAAATCTATCCTTGGTCATTAATAGTGACTTGCTATCCTTCAGGTATCCGGTGAGTGTCCAGAAACCAGGGGGCTCAAGAGCACCATCACGGGATCATGGGCCAATCAGGGCGTTGCCAGTATTTCTGTGTCACACAGTTGTTGCAGTAAGTGTTGTGGTACAAAGATATGGTCATTCCTACTAAGAGAATTGCATGGATTGGAATAGAATGTGTAGTCTTTCGTGTTCGAATGAATTTCCCTCTAGGCATCAAATAAGATGCCTATCTAGCAATCATCTAAACGCTCTGGTGCTACTGTTTTCTACACAACCTGGTCCCTTTCTATCTATTGTAGGTTCAACAATAAGGTTTGAGATGCCCTTAGTGTGCTCCTGAACAATTCTAAACAGATGGGGCATAATAAGAGGCAATCCCTGTTGAGTCTTTCATTTATTTTGAACAGAGAAATGCAAGATTTTTCCTAAAGGCAATAGTAAAGCCCCTCTTTTTTCTTTAAATCTTGCATTGTAATGCTGAGGGAAGTAACTACTCAGGTACTTGTGTGAGGAATGTGATGAAAACTTCGTCTCCTGCAACCAGAGTATATCCGCCTTGCAGGATTTGCAAAAATGGAAGGCTTTGTTTCCGGGGTTAAATCCCTGAACATTGTGTGTTATAACCTTCAGATTATTGAGCACCATTTTTAAATATTAGGGGCCTTAGCATGACCACAAACTGATCGGGGTTAGGGGAGGTTATAAGGAAGGGGGGGGGGGGGCAAGAAAAGTGTAGAGTAATAGTTCTAAACAAGAATGCAGTAACCTAAAGAGCAGCCTGAAGGATCATCAACAACATTTCCAGAAGTATCCAGGGGTACAAGTAGGCCTACTCGGAGTTGTGGGTAGAGTAATGAACCAATTGCACATGATGGTATGGATATCGGTGGTGTATCCTCCAGGGCATAGTGGATGAGAGTTATTATTAGGCAAAAAAATGTATGTGACCCCAGCTAGGGAGAACCAAAGTATATGTACTTTGCAGGTACATGATTGATTCAACTTAACATATTAATCACAATATTGGTGCAATAACATTAAGCCACAATCAAAGTCTTGGGCAGTATCAACCTTTTTCCTGTCCTTAGAACCTGTTTAAGTTTACTGGTTGCTGACTGATCTTTACTATTACCCTTGTTGCATTGCATGGAACACATATTTCCTGTTACTGAAGCTGGCTAGTTTTATAAGAATAACAAAATCTTTCCTATATAGCACCACCTGGTTGTTAATCAATAAAGGGATGGATAGTGTGCCAAATCAGCAACCCAAAGCTGCTACCACAACACACATAAACAATTTCTATAGTTCCAGCCTACTATAGACACGGTCGCTTGAAAGGCACCACTCCAACCCTACAGTAAATTAATCAATGATACCAACTGATCCAAATAATCATATTTAATTAATCAATTCATCTACAAAAGATATAAAAAAACATATAACAAATTCATACAACATCATAACATACATTTAAAAACACATATGTGTACACAACATATCTACACCATAGCACCAGCAGGAGCAAGCCCCATATTATCCCAAATACCCAAATGAATCCCTATATTAAAAAACTATTACCTAATATAAAGTGCCAATACCTAAAGTGACCAGTGCAAAATATAATCTATTATACAGATCAATATTCATTCACCTCTGTATGTGCAGCAAAATCTCCTGCTGGGCCGATCAGTTCACCCACGCGTTCCGTAGCGCTGTGCTACTTTCTCAAGGTGCTATCTAGCTGGCTAGTTTCCCGACCTCTCTTTAGATCATTATTTGGTCCTGACTCCCCATACTGTATGTTAACAATCTGGTTTGACACTGGCCTTTTGTTTTCATGTTGACCAAGTGGACCCTTGACATTTGTGGCCTACTTTCTATAATAATTTTCTTTCTCTCACCTTGTGCCTAGCCTCCAAGAGATCTTTGATTCTTTGTTCTGGATGCTGACCAGAGACCATACAAAGGATTGCTCAAGAAAGTATAATCCTCCACATTGGAGTGCAAGGAAACTCTGGCTGGCCTCCAGCACATGTCTTACAGGGGATTACCCACTGTTTGTGACTTTCCAATGGGAAGATAATAGGGGGAAAATTGAAGACCCCCACAGTGAAGCCATTCAAAAGTCTTTGCAAGTGTTTTAAACAGTGGGACATCCCAAATGGGGGAAATGGGGGGAGGCCGATGTTCCTCTTTAAGTGGGATTCTCCTTTATTTACAGGATTTGCTGAAAACCTTAGAAAAGTTTGGCAAATGGAAAACATTGGCTGTTTATGTAATTGTAACTACTATGAGCTTCTATGAATAATTTCTGTTCATTTTACAACCGCCAATAAACTTGAGATACAGTTCAATACTCTTCAGTGCTTTAGCTCTTACTTCTGTATTGCTAATTACTATGCACAATTTTACAACTATTCATAATCATCGACTTCACCGATCAATAGGTGAAAGAGATGATGCCTCACTGAATGCCAGTCTCCGTTCAAGTGGCAACCCCTAAACTCCACAGCTGCTTCTGCCTATAGCCAAGCCAACATTTTCCAGTACGCTAGCCATGATTTACCAGACTTGATTGTGCCCAGGGCTTAAACAGCACCAATTATGTAACCTGAGGCTGCAGAGACTAAAATACTGCTAAGGCACACTAAGCTGGACACTGCTGCTCTGGTAATGGCTGGAAACACTTACTGACCAGTGACATGGAGGGGCCAGGGGAAAGCAAAGTTTGAGGTCAGGCCGAGGTAAATATCAGGAGGTCACGGCTGCGGTACCGAAGGAAAAGGCAGGCTCATGGTCAAAAACAGGCAAGGGTGAGTTTAGGCTGCTATCAAAGACTAAGGTCAAAAACTAAGCAAGGTCGGCAGCAGGTAAATCTCTAACAGATGGGCTTTAAACATAGCATTTCGGCACTCTGCAACGAGGGGGATAAATAAAAATGTATTAATAATTAATCTCTTTCTAGTAGTAATTAGTGTAAGTGTTGCACAGCACTAATAAGATCAGTGATTGTTATAATGCATTAATATGAATGTATTTTCTTGTACTGTCCATCATATACAGTATATATTATGTTTTACAGTGACACACAAAAGGCACATCTTCATTATATTTTTAAATGTGTGTTGAAATAAATAAAGACCTATTTATTGAAAGGTCTCTAAGTAACACTTTGGTTTTTATCTTTTCTGTCAGGCATGCATGGCAAAGTATGTAGATTATCCTTTGAATATTTTATGGAGTCATTTTTAACATAGTTGCCTGTTCACACAGTGAAACAGCATTCATTTCCAAGTTGTGAAGGGGAGCTTTTAATCATTACAGCAGCAGAGCAAAGATGTTAAGGATTATTAGGTGTGAGTGCAATTCATATACATAATGTTGAATCTAACCAAAGATGTATATGCATTTCAATTTCTGAAATAATTCTAGGTTTCACGCAAAGGACTTTCTGACATTCTGTATGTGTAGACTAAATTTGATGTGGCTCAAAAAGATATGTCTTAATTTGCATGACATGCTGAAACTAAACATGGACATATTATTTGAGTCTAAATACACACAGAGTTTCTAGATTATATGTTGATATATTATATCCTCTTATCTCTTATCCTATTATTAAAGCAAAACTGTGAAAAATGTGACAAATATGAAAATCATGATCCGCATGAACTGACACATCTAGTGTAATTATAGTTATTACTGACAGAACTTCATGATATTCTAAATTGCTTTATTATGTAATAACAAGGAACACAAAGTATAGTCCCTGCCCCCACCCCATTATCTCTATGGCTCTGGTTCAGTGTGAGGTATGAATGTGTATGTTGTTAATTGTATGTAAGTCTGTCTCTTTGTCCTGTTGGTCATTTAATGTTTGTTTTTTATAGTTTCATTTTTCCCCTCTTATAATACTCAGTGTTTGGGTCCCTTATTTAATTGGTTGAGGTCCATAAACTATACCGAGTATAATGATACCTCTGCTTTACAATATTATAGGCTAAAGAGGGGTTTCATTTCCTTGTTATAAGTTGTAAGGTTGGAATGATTGATTAACTGATTATAGTACTATTTGACTATTTTACCATAACTTATTCTTTACCTATGTTTTCATTAAATTATAAATATGATATATAAATGCATATCTTATGGCGATGATATGTAATTTGAGTAGGTCCACTCAGTTTAGTTGGTTGTTTTTCAGTGGTTTTATTTTAGCACATAGAATTCTTTATTTAATAAAAATCTATTGCACCCTCTCAAAGAAGTAGTCATGAGAGAGAAATTGAGACCTTATTAAGTTCATTTAGACAGTTTTTTCTCCATAGATTCCAACAGAAAGAGGTAATTAGTCAAATCACTTGATTGCAGTGTTGCCTAAGGAAAGGGAGAATTGTAGATGTTGTGTGATGATGATGTAATGTTTAATGGTAGTCAAAGATTTACCTTAAGGAGAGACGCAACAGAAAGACAGATGGCATTTGCAGAATTAGGTGCTCTCCTATTGAGTGGAAAGTCGATAGCGTGTTGTATCTGGACAGGAAGAGAAGGTTATATAAAAATGAACCCTACCTATAGTCTAGGTTCTAGAAGTCAGATGCATCTGAGGGGATACATTTTGTAATGTTAGTAAGGAGTCAAAATATGTCAAAATAAATTAGAGGGCTCCATATTACCAGAAGACAAGGAGGAAACAATAGCACAGTATAGGCAGTTAATGAATAACAAGAACTTGACAATGTTGTAGTAAAACAAGTGGACAAAGGGGGAAACATTGTCCATCCCCCAATATGAACAGAGGTGTTACAAAATCCTAGGAAATAAAGAGTGGTTCTCGAGGTTCCCCGCATCCAGAGTGGCAAATGACGTGTTGAATATAATCAGATTTTGGATCATGCATTAGAGCATAAAATCATAAATAATTCAACCTGGGATTATTTACAGGCATCAAACCTGAAAATGCCTATTTTTATACATTACTTCATAAGGAAAATAATAACCCCCCGGGGCAACCCATCATCTTGGAGATTGGGTCTTTGACCGAAAAAGCAAGCTCTTACATCAATAATCATGTACAGCCACATGTTATTGCCTTATCGGCATACATAAATAATACTAGACATTCATTAAGTACAATTCAAGACATCGATTTGCCACCATATACTGTCTTGGCCACCCTCTATTCAAGTATCCCCTATCGCCAAAGCATCAAGGCGGTGGAGACAATTTTGAATGAGTTATCATTGGAGAAGCATGACCACACCATTTACTCCTGTCTTTACTTAGATTCATCTTGACACATACTATCTTTATTTAATGGAGACCTATACCTCCAGGTACAGGGGACTGCAATGGGGACTTGTGTCCCATCAAATGTTAACCTGTGCCTTGGGGTATGGGAAAGATACCCGTGGAGGAGGAAGGACTTGTTGATGTCCCTATGCCACATTATAAGTTGGCACAGGTACATCGAAAATTTCCTCCTCTTTTGGACTGATCCCCCTTCTCTCCTTGAAAAATGTGTTTAAATGTGAATACTTACAATCTGAAATTCACATTAAACTACAACACCCAAACAGTTCCCTTCTTGGATCTCAATATAAATATTGACATGAAAGGGGAACTCGGTACAATGTTTTCTTGGAAACCGAATGCCTCCAATACTACATATATACAACAAGGAGGCTTTCACAAAGCCCCCAATCCCAAGACACAATCTGCACCACTCCATTTAAATGCTAACAATCACTTTTATTAATTCATCTAAACACTACACAAGTTAAAGTACTTTAAAAACTGATTATATGAACATTGCACTAACGGGCACTGGTGGTAATGCACAATTAACTAATGCCCTTATTCATCAAGCGATAGCGCCAGGTAGTGTCTGACGAGCGCCAGGTAGCGGCAGCTAACGGCGACTACCGACTCAAGTACGCCCGCGGCGGTCACAATGACGCATTTATCAAGCAAAATGAGGCTAGCGCCGGCGAGAGCGACGGCTAGCGCGGCATTCATCATGAAGCCGGCTGGACCGAACAGCGCCGCTGCAAATTCCCTCACAGCGCCAGGTATGAGCTGTCGCTCCCTGGCGATGTCCAATGCATTTCAATGGAGCAATCTATAATAATTCATGATTAATTGGTAATAATTTTTTTTAAAATTTTTTTAATGTCAAAAAATCGGAGAACACTTCTGCAATGTTAGGATTTATTTTTAAGTCAAAAAAAAATAAAAAAAAATATATGTGCAGAATTGATCTAACAGGTCTGAGATTAATGTATTCATATAACAAAATGATTCTAAAAACATGTATAATGTTACATTCAAAAAATATGGTTGTTTAGGGGTTAAAAACTAGTTAATACAGATCGGCGCCAGCGCTCTGGGGTTTAAACAAGGAATGGACAGCGACAGCACATTCGGAGCGTGATTTGTTGATGAATATGAAGCTAGCCGTTCGCTCTGGCCATTCGTTGTCAGGCGCTTACATACAACGCTGGACCTGTGAAACAGCGACCCCCCAGCCAGTATTCAACATTACCGCACACCGACTGAGTCGCTGTCAACAAGCTAATGCCGGCCAAGCACAGCGAATACTGGCTGGCGCTGAAAAAATCACGCTACAGTCGCTCATCTGTCGCTACCTGGCGCTATTGATGAATCGGCCTCTAGGTCAGATATCAGGCATATGTCCCTATGAAAACCGACTGAATCCTAGTGTTTCAAACAAAAAGTGTTATGTGCTATATATGCAATTAATAAACAACTCTAATGATACTATAAGTGCTAAAGTGACTGGACTCTCCATTGGCCCTGAGGAAGCAATGGTCCATCGCAAAACGCGTAGGCTGGGGGAGGGGTGCGGTGACGGCTGGCACATGTAAGATTTATGGTTGGTTGTCCCTCTTGTTAACCTGCTGTGTCCCCTGGTATGGTCCTTTTTTCTCACCTTTTATGCATATGCTTAAATTTTTCTTGCACTTGGTCACTTTAGCACTTATAGTATCATTAGAGTTGTTTATTTAAAATCAGTGTACCGTTGACAGACAGTGGCTCTTGGGAGTGGCAGTGATGAACAGCAATGAAGGTTTCAAACTCTAAACCTTTGATAATTACCCAATATACTAGACAACATAAACCCTAAAAACAGAAAAAGAAATATTGGCATATCCTCACTGTTGACCGTACTCTAAAAACATAATTGGAGAAAGTCCCAGGGTGGTTTTGAAATCGGCAGGATCAACTAGGGACAAATTAGTCTTGAATCTATGGTACTTTTCCCTGCCAATCCTGTAACCAATGCAAATGCATCAAAGCTTGTAGAACAACCCAGATGCCCAATGGTTAAACATGTAATTTATAATATTATGTTAATTGCAGGACAAGTGACATTTTATGTAGGCAAAACAAATCATACTCTTAGTAGATGCATGTATGAACATAACTACGATGTGAATGTGAAAAATCAGGTATACATGGCTTTGGCACGCCTGCACCAACATGTGAGGGGAGGGGAGCTTGTTAGGTCTATATTACAATTTGAACAAAGATGGATTTACAATTTAAAGGCAGACAGGTGACCTGGTCTGAACAAAGGCTGAAATAGAATATTTAGCAATATGTTGTTATACTGTATTAAACATATACAGAATAGACACTATATTAATTTGATGTGTTTTAACAATGCAATAAATAATTACATTAATTGAATACATCCAAATCTATAATTACAAAGGCACTGTTGTCTATTTATTCATGAGTATAGATGGGCAAAGCTAAACCACAAAGTTTGGGTTTGTACCGAGCTTTGCAAGTTTAGTTTCCCAAACCCGAACACAGACTTCTGAGTGCTGCTGAGTAACAGGCTGCTGAGTAATCTACTTCACCTAAAGGATGCAGCAGCTGATGCTACTAGAACTCACCTCAGCCCAGTCTTCTTCCTCAACAGCAGCGGCAGAGCAGCAGCAGAGCAAAGGCGGTGTTACAAGAAGGTGGCCGCCAACTCTCACTGGCACTACAAGTGTCCTCACTCATGGAAGCTATCATTGCAGCTGGCACAAAAAGTGTCCTCACTAATGGAAGCTGGTCTTTTTGTAGCCCTGGGGCCAAATTATGACACCACTCTCTGTCGCTGCTGCTGAGGAAGAGGATCTGGTTGAGATGAGTTAGAGCAGCATGCTTACTGCTGCACTTTCTGGGCCCCATCCTCCATGGCCACTACCCAAAGTTCGGGTTCCCATTGCTTTCACTGTAGACTTTCATTGTAGTTCTGGTTCGGACCCCTGAACGCGAACATTTATTTAAAGTTCGGTCGAACTTGCCAGACCCAAACTTTTGGGCGGTTTGTCCACCTCTATCCATGCGTATTCATTTGCTTGTTTTTCATAGTTATCTGTATTTGGTATAAAATTGTTGGTTGGTATATTTGGGCTAACAGGCATACGATTCATTAATTCATTGATTTCTTGTGTGTCTGTGTTCCCTATCATTACTGAAAATAAGATTTCTTTTTATACATTTTGAATAACACATATACAGCCAAAGTAGATAATTTTACTTGATGTTTGTTGGCACTTGCTCACCCCTGTTCCTAATTTATTAGCATTTTTATGATAAATAAAAAATCATAGACAAATAGGACATTCATTGCTTCATTTGATAATTATTATTTACAACAAAGTTGTATCAATCAATTTAATTTAATCAAATCAATTCAATTAAATCAAATCAAATAATTAAATCAATTGAATAACATATATTAAAAAACATGTTTTTAGATACTATTAATTATACTGTAACATGATCTACAGTAAACAAATATGTGAGAAATAATAGGAACAGGCTACTAAATAGTCTGGAAATGAATGACAGTGCTGGCATGAGTTAAAGCCTATATGAAGCCTACGTATTAAAAAGAGCGTATATGAAGGCTCTGTGAGGCTGAGGGCCGAGCAGTGCTTTATTACATATGGTGGCTTTATTATATATGGAGATATTTCAATTTATTATCAATCATAGCATATATAATGGAATTAAGGCCAATTAATTATGTATATTGAATATAACAATTAAGAATCATATAATATCAGCTCATTTTTACATTTATACTTATATACATACTTTATACATATTTATTTAATCAGTAAAATAGATTTTTTGCATTATTATTATTATTATTTTGCATACAAATCTTTGATCTTGGAAATGTATTGTTCATATACAGTTAATTGATTTTTATTTTATTATACTTTAATTCCTTCATTACAGATCATTAGGACATTTGACTTTTGCTCTCAGGGTCTTAAGCTAGATCACTGGACATTTCTTGTGAGTATTGTATGAGACCCTTGGGGTTATAGTGATAGAAGGAAGCGGGGATGTACAGGTGCAAATATGCATGTATTTTTCTAATCTTTTGATTTCTAATAGATATTTTTTATAGGTGCTGTTCGGAAATGAGCAGATGTTTCCCAGATGAAGTATAATACGAAATGTGTAGGGTTTTCTCAGCAATACCAGCCAGTAAAACCCAGTTGACCAACTTTTATGAAAAACTCTTTAATAGTAAATGATGTCTGTTTACACATAACAATAACATCAAATGTCTTAGCCATGTGAATCAAATTGAACACATGATTTTTATATGCAAAAGTCACAATAAATTGTTTTTATTTGTATCTAATTGCTATGATTCATGGTGGTCTGGATTGACTACCTCCCCCCTAGGTGGTTTATATTTGCATAATTTGAAAAATAAAGCCATATTTAGATAACCCTAACTAATGTTGCTCTAGTTGTGCCCCCTTAAACTGGACCGCAAAGGCGGTGTTACAAGAAGGTGGCCGCCAACTCTCACTGGCACTACAAGTGTCCTCACTCATGGAAGCTATCATTGCAGCTGGCACAAAAAGTGTCCTCACTCATTGAAGCTATCATTGCAGCTGGCACAAAAAGTGTCCTCACTAATGGAAGCTGGTCTTTTTGTAGCCCTGGGGCCAAATTATGACACCACTCTCTGTCGCTGCTGCTGAGGAAGAGGATCTGGTTGAGATGAGTTAGAGCAGCATGCTTACTGCTGCACTTTCTGGGCCCCATCCTCCATGGCCACTACCCAAAGTTCGGGTTCCCATTGCTTTTACTGTAGACTTTCATTGTAGTTCTGGTTCGGACCCCTGAACGCGAACATTTATTTAAAGTTCGGTCGAACTTGCCAGACCCAAACTTTTGGGCGGTTTGTCCACCTCTATTCATGCGTATTCATTTGCTTGTTTTTCATAGTTATCTGTATTTGGTATAAAATTGTTGGTTGGTATATTTGGGCTAACAGGCATACGATTCATTAATTCATTGATTTCTTGTGTGTCTGTGTTCCCTATCATTACTGAAAATAAGATTTCTTTTTATACATTTTGAATAACACATATACAGCCAAAGTAGATAATTTTACTTGATGTTTGTTGGCACTTGCTCACCCCTGTTCCTAATTTATTAGCATTTTTATGATAAATAAAAAGTCATAGACAAATAGGACATTCATTGCTTCATTTGATAATTATTATTTACAACAAAGTTGTATCAATCAATTTAATTTAATCAAATCAATTCAATTAAATCAAATCAAATAATTAAATCAATTGAATAACATATATTAAAAAACATGTTTTTAGATACTATTAATTATACTGTAACATGATCTACAGTAAACAAATATGTGAGAAATAATAGGAACAGGCTACTAAATAGTCTGGAAATGAATGACAGTGCTGGCATGAGTTAAAGCCTATATGAAGCCTACGTATTAAAAAGAGCGTATATGAAGGCTCTGTGAGGCTGAGGGCCGAGCAGTGCTTTATTACATATGGTGGCTTTATTATATATGGAGATATTTCAATTTATTATCAATCATAGCATATATAATGGAATTAAGGCCAATTAATTATGTATATTGAATATAACAATTAAGAATCATATAATATCAGCTCATTTTTACATTTATACTTATATACATACTTTATACATATTTATTTAATCAGTAAAATAGATTTTTTGCATTATTATTATTATTATTTTGCATACAAATCTTTGATCTTGGAAATGTATTGTTCATATACAGTTAATTGATTTTTATTTTATTATACTTTAATTCCTTCATTACAGATCATTAGGACATTTGACTTTTGCTCTCAGGGTCTTAAGCTAGATCACTGGACATTTCTTGTGAGTATTGTATGAGACCCTTGGGGTTATAGTGATAGAAGGAAGCGGGGATGTACAGGTGCAAATATGCATGTATTTTTCTAATCTTTTGATTTCTAATAGATATTTTTTATAGGTGCTGTTCGGAAATGAGCAGATGTTTCCCAGATGAAGTATAATACGAAATGTGTAGGGTTTTCTCAGCAATACCAGCCAGTAAAACCCAGTTGACCAACTTTTATGAAAAACTCTTTAATAGTAAATGATGTCTGTTTACACATAACAATAACATCAAATGTCTTAGCCATGTGAATCAAATTGAACACATGATTTTTATATGCAAAAGTCACAATAAATTGTTTTTATTTGTATCTAATTGCTATGATTCATGGTGGTCTGGATTGACTACCTCCCCCCTAGGTGGTTTATATTTGCATAATTTGAAAAATAAAGCCATATTTAGATAACCCTAACTAATGTTGCTCTAGTTGTGCCCCCTTAAACTGGACCTTCAGCATGATTTATTGAAAAGCCCAAACCCTTAAAAAACTATTCCCCAGCATCTAAAGTTAATATATTCTAAGTTTTTAATCACTTACTTATTATTGTTTCCCCCACTGGGCTGCAACTCTGTTAAGGACTTTAGGATACGGGCGCCGCCATCTTGCCTCAGGTGCATCACACTTACTGGGGAGAGGAGAGTGGGATAAAGTACAAGGGAGCAGGTTATAGCTGTGCTTTGCTCAGACAGAGCAGAGCTGGGGTCAGGAAAAGGTCAGCAGTCCCAGAATGCAGAGCAGCACAGTCAGAAGGCACTTCCTGTTTGCACGCTGCCTGATTTTCCTTGAACCGCCATCTTGGATGTTTAAAGGCTCATAACATGCAGTAGATGCAGGTAGGATGGTTAATACTGTGAGCAATCTGTATGTACAGGGTGTGGGAAACATATAAGATAGACTCTTATTCAGAGTGAGGGTCCGCTTTAAGGCTATTCACAGCAGTGGCACCATAGTGGCTAACATAGGGATCGAATAAATTCTCAATCTCACAAGCATCATTATCCTTGCATGTAAAGCTTTTTTACTGCATGCAACAATGAAAGCATGAATTTCCTTGGAGGTAACCACAGATAACAGAAGAAGCATTAGAACCATCCCCCTTTTAACGCATTATGCTCATCATTCAAAATGAATGAGGGATCAGTTGCCTTGTCCTTGTTAACACTTTCTAATAAGCTAATGAGAATATTACTGAAATAATGTTAGCAGGTCTTTTAGTGACAGAGCTGAAATTTTGTGGCAGTTGGGTCTTTGTGATGAAGTTTCATGGTAAGAATTGACTATGCAAATCTTTCTGCAATGTATCGCAATTCATCTAATCACACTTTACAATAATTCAGAGCTAATATCAATTGCCAATATAAAACGGAAGCAACAAACTTAGTGAAGACCCCAAAAATTTGTGTCAAGCTCAAAGACTGTACACGAAGGTTGGCATTTGAGGGTAGATAATGAAATAGCCAGACTATAGAGAGCCATATATGTCAGGGTCCAACTTTGTCATCCATGTAGGAATGTACAGTTTTATTTTCAGATTAGATTGACAATCTTCCTTAAAAAAACAACAGCAAAGTAGGCCAAAGCAATGGGAAGTTCACATGGCTATTCACATTCTGTAAAAACAAAGTGATTGTGCAAGCACCATCCACACTACTTGAAGGGCCAGCATTATGAGCTTGGCTGATAATCTTTGTTTTTTGACCCCCCATTTTGAGTCTGACCAAGATAAGTAGAATTCTCAGTTATTAGAATATTAGGTCATCTGATAAGTGAACCAATAAAATGGCATAATAAATACAATGGCATATAAAGTGTACAGCTAATATTTCTATTTAAAATGCCATTTGTCCCATGGGTAATGCATCCATGACTTCTTGATTCGCCACTTCTATACGGCCATGTGATAAGCCCTTATAGTAAAACTAAAAATGAAGCCTGTACTTACCCTGTTCGTCTACTTTTTTGAAATATAAAACTCCTTTCCCATTTGACACATCCCGCTAAATATATATAGAGGCTGATTCATTACTAATGGCAGGTATCAGCAGATAAGCGTCTGATGTATGTTGGGCGCTCTAACACCAGTACAGCGCTGCAGGGTGCGAGAGGTAACGCCAGCTCAGTGCGACCGACTCTCAGCGACCCGCACCATACTTACATACAAAAACTACACACACACAACGCCGGCACTCTAAATCTGGTCGCTATAGCATAGAACGCCAGACGCTGTGTGATTAAAGTCTGTTTTGGAACACATATCCACCAGTAACAAAGCAAAAACACATAGAATGACATTCTTGTAACATTGTGACATTACTACTTTAATGCCAGACCTGTAAAGACAATTCTGCATATAAATATAAAATAACAAAAATGTTTTCAAAAATGACTTTTTCTAGGACAGGAGAGGTCACAAAATTATTTGAGTAAAAAAAACAAAAAAAAACCCTGTTTAAACAGAAGAAAAGGAACGTCCATTGAAATGTATGGGAGAGCGTCAGAAAGCTAGAGCTGTTATACGCTGAGCCGCCTGTAACAATGAATCGGGCGCTACATGGCGCTGTTAGAGTCGCTCACCAGATTCGCTTTCATAAATGTGGTATTGTGTACAGTGCCCAGCGTTCACCAGATGCTGCCTGCCACTACGAGGCCCTACCTGCCGCTATCCCTTGATGAATAACCCCCTTAGCTTCCCTACATGAAGAGTGCTCTCCTCTATTAAAAGTAGGGAGTGGGATGTAACTTTCTATGTCACTGGGCAGTTCACCTTCAGATCTACAGCTGTTTCTTCTTCTAAACTAGTGGGCCATGTGAAGTCCACTATCACTGGGGGCCAATTGAGAGCCAGGTGAGAATTCCCACTCCACAGAGAAAACATTGATTTTCATTTTCTACCAAGGGTGAACTTTCACCTGCCTCTGAATCAGCACACCCTACTGAAAAAGAACTTAATGCATCCATCCATCTCAGAAGTATCGGCTGCTATATCTAATGAATGATTAGTTAGCAGAATTTCCAGAGCCAGAAAAAAGAGTGAATAGGAAGTAAAGCCTATGTTATAGGCAATGAAGAGGGCTTAACATAAAAGACTGAAATACCGCGCTCAACAATAAAGTGAATGAACTAGCTCAACGTGTAAAAGAGTCGCCTCAGATATAGTCCAAATATAGCAGAAAAAACACAGAGCTGACAGGTGGCATCTTCAAATTCCTCAGATGATCCCACCGCACATGCACCTTCACCGGGAAGTCACCAATAGTGCTAGTCTCTTACCAAATAGATGACATCAACAAGCATAGAGAGATCTACAGTCGGACTCAAAACTCCACTGCTCCACCTTAGGAATATACACTTCTAATTCCAATCCCAACTCTTTCAGAGCATAATATCCTCAGATATAGGCAACAAGCCAGCTGTGGTTGGGCCTACACAGCACTAACACTGAGGCAATGCAGCAGCATCAGGGGTAAGGCAACCCGAGGCCACTGCCGGGAATGAGCTGGTCAGTCACTCGCCAGCATTGCCTCAGTATAAATGAAGAAGGCTTACTTCTAAAACTTGAGTGTAATGCAGAGTGGACACCTCCCTTCTTCTTAGTCAGCAACCCCTGACTTAGTAGGTCTTTAGCCAAGTCCCCGTCTGGCGGGATGCTGAACATGCTGAGAAAGCCCCCAGGACTTGGATGCTCATAGCCAAATAGCATAAGGGCTACATGGCCCATAAACTTGCTGAACTGGCCTGCTCCGGAACCCAAGGGGCATAGGTCTGCCCTACCCATTTGGAAGGATGCGCTACCTGTCATGAATGGCACAGCGTCTCCTCAGGGTGTAAGATGTGCGGGGAGATGTGCGCGTACCCTCATGTGCAGAGGGATGCAGGGGAGGCAGGATGCTGCTCACAGCATGTCCCAACTTCCAGGAACAGCATGTGGGATCTCGCTACCCAGACCTCAGCTCCAGAGGAATAATCAGTGGGCTAATCGGACCAGATAGGGATCTTACATTGGGGAAAGAGAAAACCCTTCAATTCTCCTCCAGTTTTACTGTCACTCTTGGTCTGGTTTAGGGAGCATATAGAGTTCCCTAAACCAATGGAAGATGTTCTTTAAAGATGCAATATTACTATACCTGTCATCCAATATTGTCTCATCCTTTGTTATTCCTTCATCCCAAAAATATATAAACAAGCTATGAAGGATTTGTCCATATACAACAGAAGGAAACACTGCTTCTCCTCTATTTTTAGCCCATGATTATGCAGCTTTTTGATATTCAATCATTAAAAGTGCCAAATCATCATTACGCATTACACAATGCTTTAATGGTGAGAAACTCCAATCATGGGCAGAATTTGTTTCTGTTTTTTAGTCTGCACATACTTGTATTGTGTCTGTTTGTATGTAGGGTTCTTTACAAATGCAGCCTTATCTACACACTATTTGATATATGGCCTTTTTGAACTTATATTTATTATACAAGATAGCGGCTCGCCTGGAGTCAACATTGGCATGGGAGACGAGAGCTTACCTTTCCTTGAAATTGCTGCTTCAGCCAGAATTGTAAATCAGCCTTCCAGTGTTTTATTTATGAAAATAAAATGGCTGTTTATATGGTAGTTTTATATGGTGTGTTTTAGTGAAATAAAATGAATGCACTTGGATAGGTATGGCTCTGTTTAAACTCAATACAACTATTGGATTGGATTGAATTCAGGCTTGCTTGAATGAATAATCAGTATTTATGGAGTTACAAAAGATCATACGACTCTATCATACTTTTGCTGTACATTTATTTAAAATAAACAATTAGAAATGAAGTAGAAGCAAAATAAATTGTTTTGAACATTTTCTTGACATTAATTAACTTTATACCCTCAGCCAAATTTAGGCACAGACTTCAATTTCTGTAAATGGCTGCCGCCCACTTGAAAGCAGCAAAGGGCCTTGCAATGTCATCAGCGCCTCCAGTAGGATGCACGCTGTAGGTCTATTTTAATATACACACCAAGGCTTTATCTAGTTATCAATAGAGAGACTTATAATGCTGCAAATCTAGCATATATCCAATCTCATATAATGTATCTACAGAGCAATAGATCTACCGTATGTGGATAAAACTATTATACAATGCCTATCATGGAGTCACGGTAATGTGAGCATAAAGCAGAAAACCCACCTTAAGGCTATAAGTTCAACTATTTAGACTGAGGAATTTGGTATTCTGGAGTAAGCGCTTCTCCGCAGACAATATTCACAGCCTCCTTTACCTGCACTTACACATGAAAAGGCATGAGTATGTGTAATGTTTATGTGCATTTTAGAGTTTCCCGAGTGTTTTTTTTTCTTCGTATTCGCATTTTTGTGGTCGCTTCTAAGCTTTTTCGGAGTCTCTAATGTGTAATTGCTTCATATTTTTTTAGCGTCCATGTCGTGATTATTCAGAGCTTATGCATTCAAATTCTGCGAGAGAGGCTAATAAAACGGTATATTTTTGGCTCCACCTACAAACCCTATTTCCTGGTGAATGTGTACTTTCGTGGTGTGGAATCTTGCGACGATGCTGCGCCGTGACCCTTGGCGAGCGGGGTTCCTGCATCTGGTTGCGGCTTTTGTGATTGCAATTTTTCCTGCCATTTCCACTTATGAGTAGGAAAATTGTTGTATTGGAGCAGTGCTGGCTCTACTTTAACATAGGCACTGGGAGCTTGCCCCCTTTTTTTAAGCCCCCAAAAAAGCATTTGTAAATATTTCAGTTATTTAGTTAACTTTTATATTTTCTAAATAAAAAAAAAACATTACCAACAAAAAAAATTATGAATAAAATTCAAAAATATATTAGGATTAAATAATTACAGAATTGAAAAATAAGAGGCTGACTTAAGACTAGCGCCAGGTATTGCCATTTGAGCATCTATGTAACGTCCCGAGGGGACGCTAAAAAACCCATTGATATGTATGGGATAATGCTACTGAGTAGAGATGAGCGAACTTTTGAAAAATTCGATTCGACTGATTCGCCGAATTTTCCGACAAAAATCGTTTCGACCCGAATAAATTCGCGACGAATCGCTATTAAAAACGGCTATTTCTGAGCCTCCTACAGCCTCAATAGGGTTGTAAACCATTCAGCCTTGCTGTAACACGCACAGGATGCGTGCTGGGTTTGTTAAATAATACTTTGAAGAAATATCACATGCAGATCAGAGGCATCGCTAATAGAATCGCAGAGCGGCACAATTGCAGAGAGTTGAAGTGGCATCACTATGAGGGGCAGAAGGAGCCCAAATATACACTGGAGTTGGCCTCAGGAGCCCAAAAATTGGATGAATCACACCCTGGAGTTGGCAGAAGTTGGCAGCAGCAGCAGGAGCCCAAATATACACTGGAGTTGGCTTCAGGAGCCCAAAAATTGGATGAATCACACCCTGGAGTTGGCAGAAGTTGGCAGCAGCAGGAGCAGGAGCCCAAATATACACTGGAGTTGGCCTCAGGAGCCCAAAAATTGGATGAATCACACCCTGGAGTTGGCAGAAGTTGGCAGCAGCAGCAGCAGGAGCCCAAATATACACTGGAGTTGGCCTCAGGAGCCCAAAAATTGGATGAATCACACCCTGGAGTTGGCAGGAGTTGACAGTAGTAGCAGCAGGAGCCCAAATATACACTGGAGTTGGCCTCAGGAGCCCAAAAATTGGATGAATCACACCCTGGAGTTGGCAGAAGTTGGCAGCAGCAGCAGCAGGAGCCCAAATATACACTGGAGTTGGCCTCAGGAGCCCAAAAATTGGATGAATCACACCCTGGAGTTGGCAGAAGTTGGCAGCAGCAGCAGCAGGAGCCCAAATATACACTGGAGTTGGCTTCAGGAGCCCAAAAATTGGATGAATCACACCCTGGAGTTGGCAGGAGTTGACAGTAGTAGCAGCAGGAGCCCAAATATACACTGGAGTTGGCTTCAGGAGCCCAAAAATTGGATGAATCACACCCTGGAGTTGGCAGGAGTTGACAGCAGCAGCAGCAGGAGCCCAAATATACACTGGAGTTGGCTTCAGGAGCCCAAAAATTGGATGAATCACACCCTGGAGTTGGCAGGAGTTGACAGCAGCAGCAGCAGGAGCCCAAATATACACTGGAGTTGGCTTCAGGAGCCCAAAAATTGGATGAATCACACCCTGGAGTTGGCAGCAGCAGCAGCAGGAGCCCAAATATACACTGGAGTTGGCTTCAGGAGCCCAAAAATTGGATGAATCACACCCTGGAGTTGGCAGAAGTTGGCAGCAGCAGCAGGAGCCCAAACATTACTTTAAAGAGACCCTGGAGTTGGCTTCAGGAGCCCAAAAATTGGATGATTCACACCCTGGAGTTGGCAGCAGCAGCAGCAGGAGCCCAAATATACACTGGAGTTGGCTTCAGGAGCCCAAAAATTGGATGAATCACACCCTGGAGTTGGCAGGAGTTGACAGTAGCAGCAGCAGGAGCCCAAATATACACTGGAGTTGGCTTCAGGAGCCCAAAAATTGGATGAATCACACCCTGGAGTTGGCAGGAGTTGACAGTAGCAGCAGCAGGAGCCCAAATATACACTGGAGTTGGCTTCAGGAGCCCAAAAATTGGATGAATCACACCCTGGAGTTGGCAGGAGTTGACAGTAGCAGCAGCAGGAGCCCAAATATACACTGGAGTTGGCTTCAGGAGCCCAAAAATTGGATGAATCACACCCTGGAGTTGGCAGGAGTTGACAGCAGCAGCAGCAGGAGCCCAAATATACACTGGAGTTGGCTTCAGGAGCCCAAAAATTGGATGAATCACACCCTGGAGTTGGCAGAAGTTGGCAGCAGCAGCAGCAGGAGCCCAAATATACACTGGAGTTGGCTTCAGGAGCCCAAAAATTGGATGAATCACACCCTGGAGTTGGCAGCAGCAGCAGCAGGAGCCCAAATATACACTGGAGTTGGCTTCAGGAGCCCAAAAATTGGATGAATCACACCCTGGAGTTGGCAGAAGTTGGCAGCAGCAGCAGGAGCCCAAACATTACTTTAAAGAGACCCTGGAGTTGGCTTCAGGAGCCCAAAAATTGGATGATTCACACCCTGGAGTTGGCAGCAGCAGCAGCAGGAGCCCAAATATACACTGGGGTTGGCTTCAGGAGCCCAAAAATTGGATGAATCACACCCTGGAGTTGGCAGCAGCAGCAGCAGGAGCCCAAATATTACTATAAAGAGACACTGGGGTTGGCTTCAGGAGCCCAAAAATTTGATGAATCACACCCTGGAGTTGGCAGCAGCAGGAGCCCAAATATTACTTTAAAGAGACACTGGGGTTGGCTTCAGGAGCCCAAAAATTGGATGAATCACACCCTGTGGAGAGTCATGTGGAGAAAAAGTAGCTTAGTTAGTAATATCTACATAAAATTATGAATAAACAAATGCAAAAGTATTGCCAAAGTGAAGTTTTGTTTGAGGGTGTGTTTCCACCTTTTAATTAAATCAGAAACAAGAAGGTATCATTGCCTCTGACTAATTAGCCCTCAAAAATTCTTGGAATTTTTAATCTGGAATCATGTCTGATCCGTCTTATCCGAAGAATATTAATAAAAAGTAAGAGTAGGGGGCGTGGCTTGGCCGGAGAGCGGAATGGCTGCTTGAACCGTGTGCTCTTGGCGGAGTCTCCACTAACGCAGCTTTTTGACTACTTCTGACGGGCGATGGGCCGAATTAGCAAAGCCGGGGCTCCCGCAAAGACCCCCCGACCCTCGCAGACTGCAAAATCGGGGAACAGGAACTTACAGGAGATGTTTTCTAGTCAGCGCTCGGAAGACGCAGCTCCTCGTGGGCCTAAAATGGCGGACGCCTCCTCCCCTCATGGCTCTCCAGACAGGAGAGACGAGATGCTCTCAGACGACGAGGAACAGGGCTTGGTGGCTCAACTAAGCCAGCTACCTACCCGCAGCGAACTGGCCAAATTCGCTCGAGACATCAAGTCCTCCATTGCGGAGGCGGTCGCAGATCTGAAGGCAGACATGCGGTCTCTTTCCCACCGCATCGACAAGGTGGAGCGCGAGGAGGCCGACACCAGCAAGAGACTTACGGAGGTTAAAGAGGTGGTCCTGGCTCACAATCAGCACTTACTGGGCTTTCACCGACATCTAGAGGACCTAGATAACCGCAACAGAAGATGCAACATCAGAGTGAGGGGTGTCCCAGAGGCGGTCGCACCGGACCAAACCCAGGAGGCCCTGACGTCCATCTTTAATTCGCTGTTGGAAAGGCCCCCGGACACCCCAATAGACTTTGTGAGAGCACACAGAGCCCTCCGTCCGCGGAGCACGGGCGATTCCTCCCCACGGGATATTATATGCTGCTTACAGAGCTTCCAGCTCAAAGAGGATATACTCTCTAAGGCCAGGAACAGAGATATGATCACCTTCAATAACAGTGAAGTGCAACTTTACCAGGACCTCTCCTTAATTACACTCCAACAACGTCGGGCCCTACGACCTCTCACTGCTGCCCTAAGAGAAAGGGGCATCCCTTACAGATGGCGCTTCCCGTTTGCCCTTTCCGCTTCCTACAATGGTAGGTCTGGTGTCCTACGCTCACCTGAGGATCTTCCTGATTTCTGCGAGTTGCTACACCTTCCACAGATTTCCGTGCCAGATTGGCTCAGCGACTTTTCGATCCCACTGCTGGTGCAGAGAGCGGGACGCCGGGGACGTGTCGACGCCTCCCCCGGCCGGGCTCCGGAGGTCTCCCCCCCGCGAGACAGGAGAGAACGAAGCAGATCTGGACAACGTAGATGAACTGTTTGCAGCCAGCTGGCACACCAAACCGACATGATACGTGATGTATATAGTTAACTATCTGTGTTGTCTATAGCTAGGTCGGTGCTTCTGACGTAGGCCATTTCCTACTTAGCTAAAGCTTATGTAGGTTCGTTAACCCTATCAGAATAGTAGTTGTGGTAAGATTCGCTCTCCTTTGGTCCTCATCGGGGCCTCCGGCGCATTTGGCGTGGGGGATTTGGGGGGGACCATGGCGATGGCAATAAGAGTTTTGGTGCACATGCTGCTAGTGGCCTTATTGCACAGACTGCAGTCGGTCCTTCCGTCATAGTGACACTACTCTCTAAGGGTTCTGCTTATAATGACGTCTGTGACGCGGGCCACCTACTGCTTAATCCTTTGACTATGTATGCTTGTTAACTCTAACATATAGGCAGCTGCTGTGTACCTCGCTTTCCTATGACATCCCCCGTGGCCCTCTGCGCTTGTAATGCGGACGCTATGGAGGGATCCATGACGACAGCAACAAAGGCACTGACGTACATAACTAGAATGCCAAACCGACATTATACGTGATGTGTATAGTTATCTTTCTGTATTGTATATAGTTAGGTCGATGCTTCTGATGTAGGCCGTTTTCTACTTAACTATAGCTTATGTAGGCTTGTCAACCCTATCAGAATAGTAGTTTTTGTAAGATTCGCTCTCCTATGGTTCTCACCGGGGCTTTCGGCGCATTTGGCGTGGGGGATTTGGTGGGGACCATGGTGATGGCAATAAGAGTGTTGGTGCTCATGCTGCTAGTGGATTTATTGCACAGACTGTAGTTGGCCCCTCCGTCACAGTGACTCTACTCTCTAATGGTTCTGCTTCTAATGACGTCTGTGACGTGGGCCACCTATTGCTTAACCCTTTGATTATGTATGCTTGTTACCGCTATCATGTAGGCAGCTGCTGCGTGCCTTGCTCTCCTATGGTATCCTTCGTGGCCCTCTGCGCATGTAGTGCGGGCGCTATGGAGGGATCCATGGCGACAGCAACAAAGACATTGATGTATATGGTGCTCACGTTCTAATAGCAGGATAATATATCTAATTGAATGGACGTTGTGGGGAATTGACGGCCCACACCCTCTCGGATATCCCGAGCTCGTTACCTTGCCCCCCCCCCCATTCCTGCTGCGGGGCGGACTACCTTGGAGGGGTCTCTAGGCTCTTCATTGCACAACACTAGCGGCACTGGCACCCCTCAGGGGGCCCTGCGTTGGGCAGACCAGCTGCGCTGCGTCTGGGAGGCCTGGGTGGCTCCTTCGGGGCGGTCCGTTCTCCTCAAAGGGGATACATAGGACTCAATAGACACCTATTGCCAAAGACCACCTGCTGAGATGTTGTAGATAATATGGCCAACTTTATTGTAAAAATATTATTGTGTGGTCTGTTCCCCCGCTCTCTCCCCCGTGGCGACCCCCAGGGGGTGCTGGGGAGAGATCGGGGTGCAGTTATTAAAGCGTGAGGGGTGCATACTGTTGTATGCTTATGGAGACTATACTCTGAATATTTGTCCGGGCTACTCTGTAACCTTTTGTCCCGCTGCTCACTTGATGCACTGAGACCGGGGCCCCTCCCTCCCGGGCGGCGGGACGGGTTGTCCTAGAGCTGTGACAGGGCGGTATCAATAAAGATGCCGCTCTGTTTTTCCTCCTTCGGCTGGAGCGTGGCTGGGGATCCTTATGGATGGGGCTCTGGGGCGGGCCGCCTCCCCGTCTGTGCTGATTGACTGGCCTGCGGTCGTGCCGGTTGTAGCCTGTCTCTCGCTTGACTTGAGTTTTGCATGTCATGGCTTATATGTAGATGTCGTGGCGATTTCTGCCTCCCTGGGGTCTCCGCGGCGGTATCCCCCGGCCGTGCTCGGCTGGTGTGGATGCTTCGGCGGAGTCCACAGTGACAGCACTAAAGATCTCCATTGCAGAGGTGACCTATTGGATGTACTGAACACCTATCTGAATTATCAGGCGGTTTATTTAATATAGCATTTACACCCTTCTCTTGTGCTAATTCATGCAATGGTTATGACCCTGCTTAATGTCTACTTGGGTTGGAGGTGAGAATTCACTTGAAGGTCTGTGGGTGAGGTACCATACTTTATCCGCATAAGACACCCCAAGGATGCACGTGTCACCTAGCTTATTACACTCAAAGTGGCGCTCTCAATGCCTAAATCCCAATTTGGAGCCTGGAGAGCGGGTGAGGAGTGGAGAAGTAGGGGGGGCAGCGAGCCAATTCTACCTGTTCTCCTTATGGATGGGGGTCACCTCTCAAAACTAACAAAAAGGGAGGTCTACATAGGCGGGGCGGCACGGGATTGGGCGCAGGTCCATGGAAATGGTGCCTATCTGCTATCTTTTTCTTTCTGGGTGTTGGAGTGGGGACTCCGCCAGCACTTTTGTTTTCCCCCTGCTCTTCTCTCACGTTGACCTGAGTAGTTGGACGGTGTGTCTCGCTCTTCGGCCTTCCACAGTTCCCCCAAAAGGGGCAACACGCTATAGTGGTGCAGTGGAGAGCCGGTCTCAGCGCTCTCCTCTGATAGGGTCTTGTGGGCTCTGCCCCAGATCGTGGGGGACAACTGAAGAGGCTGGCCCTCTGGGCTCTTAACAGTTGTTCCAAGAGCATCCACCACTCCTAAGGAGGGGATCTGCCCCTCATTGCCTCCTTCCCTTTTTTCTCTGTTTTTTCTTTTTTACTTCTCCCAATATCTGTTACTTGTCCCTGTCTTGGTCTGCGTTTTTTGATTGTTGGTGTGTTGTCCGTGTTCTCTGTCTGTACCCCCCCCTTTTTTTTTCTTTCCTTTTCCTTCCTTTTCTTCTTCTTTTTCCCTCCATTTCTAACTTTCTCTCCCTACCTTGCCTTCCCCTAATACCTCCCTGGGCTGGTGGGGGTGGTTGAGGAGAGAGCGAACCCGATTTATACCGAGATATTTGCGAAGTGGGGTGCCACCCTGTGACCAGTTCTAAGAAAATGAGGCCCCTATGTCTAAATGTGGTGACTATAAATGCCAAAGGGTTGAATTTCCCTCAAAAACGTCACGCCCTATTTAGAGAACTCAGGAACTTTAAGGCACATATTGCATTGGTACAGGAGACCCATTTCCAAAGACATAAGGCTCCCTACTTGGGTAACAGAACGTACACGTCTTGCTACTCGTCCCCTTCCCCCAACAATAAAGCTAAGGGGGTTGCTATCCTAGTGGCCCAGGAGGTGGGCCTTAAAGTGCTTGCGGTAGAGAGGGATCAGGAAGGCAGATTTATATTCTTAAAGGGGAAGCTCCCTAATGATCAGGTGATCACTGTGGCCAGTATATATGCTCCCAATAGAGACCAACACACTTTCTGTAGGACGGTCCTCGGAAGGCTACGGAACTTCCAGGAGGGAATTCTGATCCTTGGAGGAGATCTGAACTGTGCCATGAACCCCTTGATGGACACCTCGGACGCTAAAACAGCCATATCCTACAGAGCACTGAAACAAATTAAAAGGGCTTTACAGGACCTTACGTTAGTAGATACGTGGCGTATGATGCACCCGTCTACTAAAGACTACACCTACTACTCACCCTTACATACCAAATATTCTAGAATTGACTATATCTACTTATCCCAGAGGGACCTTGAGAGAGTGGATTCGGTGCGGATCGGAAACATTTCTTTCTCTGATCATGCCCCGGTCTCGCTCTCCCTGACCCTTCCATTCAGAGAATGGAGGGAATGGAATTGGAGAATGAACGAAAGTATTCTGAAAGAGCCCGGCGTAGTCGAAAAGCTCAAAGATTCCATTTCGTGGTACATCAAAGAAAATGATACGGGAGACGTAGACCCCCTGACTCTCTGGGAGGCTCAGAAATGCACATTAAGGGGGGTTCTGATCCAGGAGGGGGCGAGACTTAAGCGTGAGAGGGGGATGAGGCTGGAGGGATTGAACAGGCAGATAGCAGACCTGGAGGCTCAACACAAGCGCTCTCTTCTGCTGAAACATTTAGAGGAGCTGGACTCCAAGCGACAGGAATTGAAAGATCTTTTGACCAGGGAAACGGGCAGATTCTTTACCCGACGCTGTGGACTGTTTTATGAGCAAGGTAACAAATCGGGGCGTTTATTGGCTAGAGCCATCCACCCGAAACACACACGGTCAAGGGTCGAGGGTATAAGAGGCCCTGATGGAACTATATTCCAGAAAAACAAAGATATTGCAGGAGCTTTTGGTAACTATTACTCCTCCCTGTATAACTTGCCGGGATGTGGGAGGTCGGGAGCTAGGGATTGCGACATGGAATCTTACCTAGGGGAGTCCATGATGCCATCTCTGCCAAAAGAAGTTGTAGAGCAGCTTGAAGCGCCTATATCGATCCCTGAGGTTCACGAGGCAATTAAGGCCTCCAGGCCTGGGAGGGCCCCCGGGCCTGATGGTTTCCCTACTCAGTTCTACAAAATGTTCTCTGACCGATTGGCTCCTCTCATGGCCCGTGCTTTTGAGTCTACTGCCTCTTCGGGTCTCTTGCCGGGCACGGCTCTGGAAGCACGGATCGTGGTGATCCCGAAGGAGGGTAAGGACCCCTCAGACTGTAAGAATTACAGACCGATCTCTCTTTTGAACGTTGATATAAAAATTTTTGCAAAGATATTGGCGGACAGACTGAGGGAATTCTTGCCTTCCCTGGTAGGTCAGGACCAAGTGGGCTTTGTTCCAGGAAGAGAGGCACGAGATAATGTAATTAAGGCCCTGAATATCCAGTGGTGGTGCAGATCCAAGGGGGGGCAGGCCATGATGTTATCGACCGACGCCGAGAAGGCATTTGATCGGGTGGACTGGGGCTGGATAGAGAAGGTCTTAGAACATGTCGGCTTAGGTGAGGCGGCCAGAAATAGAATTTTGGCTCTATACTCGAACCCCGTTGCCAGAGTCAAAGTCAATGATTGCTCCTCTCCCACCTTCCACATCCGAAACGGGACCAGACAGGGATGCCCGTTGTCTCCATTGATCTTCGCGCTCTCGCTGGAACCATTCCTGCGGAAGGTTGATCTATGTGATAGTATCAGAGGTGTCCTGATAGGGGACAGAGAGCGAAAAGTTGCTGCATACGCTGACGATATGCTTTTCTTTTTGCGCTCACCGAGAGTGACGGTCCCCAATCTACTTAAAGAATTTGAGGTTTTTGGTCAGCTTTCAAACCTGAAAATTAACTACAGCAAATCTAGCGCCATGAACATATCACTGCCAGAGATGGAGGCAAAGGCTCTTCAAAACTTATTCCCATTTAGCTGGGAACTGAAGTGCCTCAAATACCTGGGGGTTCTGCTGCCGGTCAATCCCTCCAGCCTGCTGCAGCTGAATTTCATGCCACTGGAACTTAGAATTAGGAAAGATCTGAATAAATGGTCCAGTCTGAGACTCTCTTGGTTCGGGCGTATGGCAGTCCTAAAAATGAACGTGCTTCCGCGGATTCTATATCTGTTGCAGTGCATACCCATTAAGCTGCCAGACTCATTTTTCAATTCTCTGTCGAGAGGCTTTCGATTTTTTGTATGGGCAGGCAAACCGCCTAGGATTAGACGCAACCTCCTTCTGCTCCCAAGAGATCAGGGGGGGTCGGGCATGCCTTGCATGAAATCTTACTACCAAGCCGCCCATATTGGGAGAGTAGTGGACTGGCAGATTAATGGGGCACAGAAGGATTGGGTGAGAATTGAGGGTGAGGCTGCCACGGGTGGGGGTCTTGATTCGGTGTGCAATCTGAGGTGGTGTGATGTCCCGATAGAGGCCAGGTCTCATCCTTACATAGGCTCTTCATTGTCTGTGCTACACCTCCTCTGCAAGGGGGAACCTGCTCTGACCTCGTTTCCTGGTCCTCTATCCCCAATCTTGGGCAACCCGGCCGTCCCACCGGGTACACAGCCATCTAAACTGCACGATTGTGGGGGCCCCAGACCTCTGCGAGCCTTTCACCTCCAGAGTGGTGGCATGTTCCGGGACAAACTGAGTCTACAAGAAATAGTTGAGGCAGAGATCCCCGCCTTTACATATTTTCAGCTACGACATTTTTTCCTATCGAAGGCCGTGAAAGACAGCCTGAAGAGAGAGCAGACAGAGTTTGAGAGAGTATGCCTAGGCCAAGGCCCCAAAGCACATCTTTTGTCATGGGCCTATAACCTGATCAGGAGTAAGAGGAAACGGGACATTAAACCATGGGAAGCAAAATGGGAGGCGGATATTGGTCGGCCCCTATGTGAAGATGACTGGAAGAACATATACAGAAGCGTCCACAGAGGATTAATGAGTAGCTCGATGCAAGAAGCTAATTACAAATTGGTCACACGATGGTACCGCACCCCTGAGCTGTTACATTCAATTTTTCCAGCAGTTCCAGATGTCTGTTGGAGATGTGGAGCGGCGGGCGCCTCGATGTTTCACATCTGGTGGTCCTGTCCCGGGATACGTGATTATTGGGAGCAGGTGAGAGACATCTGTACTGAGGTTCTGGGTGAACCCATGGACTGGAGCCCCGAGAGTGTCCTTCTGGGGTGGTCATCGGACGGCAGGGGCATAGCAGGGGGCGCTCCCTTAGGAAGGCACCTTCTAAATGCTGCTAAAGTACTGATTCCAAGGAATTGGAGATCCCAAAAACTGCCCTCTATTAAGGACTGGTTCAGGCAGATGAATCATGTGGAGGTAATGGAGGAAATCTGCCATGCCAAACAGGATAGGATAGCGGCATACCTGAATATTTGGTCGATCTGGGTTGTCTTTAAGGACTCCGCTACCTACAAGCAGGTGTGGGATCCTTGATGGAATTAGACTGCTCCAGCGCTGATCTACAAAATATTATTAGGGAGTTCTGAGCCCCGTCTTTGAAAATCTCTGAACAGGAGTTGCAAGTACCTCTTTAACATCAACGGGGACAGAGGGTTGGGCGTTGCCCTCCTCCCTCACCCCCACCTGCCCATCACCCCCCCCCCCCCCCACCCCCCCCCCCCTCTCCTGACTACCCTCCCAGGTCTTTCTGTCCCTCTTTCCCTCCCCTACTCCTTTTCTCCCCCCCCCTCAAGCCCTCTGGGCCTTCTTTTTCTGTTCTCCTGTGTATCTGTCTTACGTCTGTTTTGTCGGTTGGTCTATGTTAAATGTCTCGTAGATAATGTTCCACCTCATGTCCAGACCTCAGCCCTTTGACTATATGCACTGAGGCAGCGATCAATCCTTGGCCCAGGTGGGCTGGGATGGGGGGTGGCCCTAGGTGCCCAGCACTGGGATGTGGGCGCTTGGAAGGCCTGAGGAGCGACTCGTTTGCTTTGACGGGGGTGCTTCAGAATGGGAGTGAGACACTGGTCCGGCCCCTCCTCCGTTAATATGACCTGGGCCCCTTGGTTTCCCGGGGGTGGTGCCCCTGGGGTACTCCTGCCTATTCATCTCCTCATATGTGTTACAGGATTTCTTTCTGCACTTTATATTATGCTATGTAACCAAATGATGTTATACAGTCTTGATGCCAAATAATGCCTGGACAATTTATATTTGTTTCATGTCTTTGTATTGTATTGTACTGAAAACTTCAATAAAGATGAGTATGTTTAAAAAGTAAGAGTAACGGAAAGGATTTTTTATCAATACTTACTTGTGGTCCGATGCGGAGGAATGTCTGTAACTGGAGAGCAGCGCCTTAAATCTGTTTTGCACGATCCATCTTTCTTTAGTGTAGGTCTGGCCCCGTCATCAATCTACTGGAATACATCAGGCATTGTTGGGAGGAAAGCTTGGATGATCCAAGCGCCATTCATTTCCACGCAGGGCAGTCTCTGGAAAAAAAAAGTCTGTATAAACCAGGGTCTTTTTCATATAAAAACAAATGGTTATTCTTGCTTGTAAACCATATGTTCCACAGATTTACCAGTCATTGTGTCAGCCAATGAAGCAACTTTGTCTCGAAGTGCTGCAAAAGCAGTCCACTGCATCACAAGTGGCATCTGACACCCCCAGTCAACTGTCTGTCTGTTATGCTTTGGGTTCAGCTCCACTATCCATTGATGAAGATCTGATAATCATAAAATTCAGCAGCTACTGCCCAGCCAAGAAGTGGAGGAGACACTCGCCTCTTCTTCCAGTAGCCGGCAATTAGTGATGAGGAGAGTGTCGTGGGAGGAGGTGTTGCAAGCCGAGGTAGTGGAAGAGGGTCCCTGGAGTCTGCGGCGGTGGCGGCGGCAGCAGCAGCAGATTATTGCGGACTGTTGTTCGGAAAAATCAGCTACTCAGCGATGTGGCAGTGTTTCATGCAGCATCCTGGGGAGAAAAAGTAGGTTAGTTAGTGTATATACATAAAATTATGAATAGACAAATGCAATAGTATTGCCAAAGTGAAGTTTTGTTTGAGGGTGTGTTTCCACCTTGTAATTAAATCAGAAACAACTAGCTATCATTTGCCTCTGAATAATTAGCCCTCAAAAATTCTTGGAATTTTTAATCTTGATGTCTGAGGGATTTCTCCTCTCAGACAGCGTCACCATAAGTCCAGCCTGCTGCATTACACTTGGAAGAACATCTTGTTTGCGCTGCGACAAGGAAGCCAAAGTCATGCGTCCTCACATGGCACACGTGTTCAGTCTAGTTTTTAAGTCTTGCCCCCATCTGAAAGAACAACAGGAAAGAAAGTTAGCATGCACTTCTGGCACTCCTACACCACGAAGCACAACCCTATTGAGCCTCAGCGTCACAACGGTGTACCCCACCATAGTCTGATTTGCGATGTTTCCACCCGTTGGAATTCCACCCTCCATATGCAGGATCCACTATAGCAGTGGTCCCCAACCCTGTCCTCAAGGCCCACCAACAGGCCAGGTTTTGCAGATCTCCACAAAGATGCACAGGTGGAGTAATTAGTGCAGCTGCAGAGCAATAGAGCTGGCTATTTGGAGATCCAAAAAACATGACTTGTTGGTGGGCCTTGAGGACAGGGTTGAGGACCACTGCACTATAGGAACAGAGAAAAGCCATCACGGATTTCTGGATGATCCAAACGGATAGGGGGACACCTGTGTAAATTCAATGTAAACCATTGGCAGCTCATACGTGACACCGACCGTTTGCTCAGGCCCTTTGAGGAAGCTACGTTATTAGTCAGTTGCCAGGACTATGAGATGAACGATGAGATTCCACTGCTTCATGTACTACAACACATGTTGGAAACCATGGCTGGTCAGGGCACTGGAGACATGGCACATACATTTCACAGCCACATGAAGCCTGTGGGGGCTGAAGTGGAGGAGGAGGAGGGGGTGGGGCAAAGCAAACCACAGTTTAGGTTTCACAAAATGACCATTTTATCTAGTCATCTGACAGAAGAGGAGGAGCAGGAGCAGCCACAGGAGCTAGAGGGTTGTGAGTAAGGTGAGACAGAGGACCCAGACACACCGTGGCAGTTTACAGTGGAGATGGAGACAGGTAGTCCCTCCGAGTCATTTGCACAAATGGCACGATGCATGCTCACATGCTTGCGTACTAGTGAGCGCAGAATTGTCTCCATTTGTCAGCGGGAAGACTTCTGGCTCTCCAACTTATTGGACCCTCGCTTCCGGCACAAAATGGGGGCATTTTTTACGCCCACTGAGAGGGAGGACAAACTGACCTACTACAGAGACATCCCACGTAGTCAGTTGGGCGATGTCTATCTGCGCCATGGCCCATACTCCCGCAGGTCTGACTCGGGGGGACCTCTGCGATCACCTTCCACTGCCATGGCTGCTGGGGGGGTGGAAGGAGCAGCAGCAGCAGCTCCATCAGCAGCAGCCTCAGTCTTCAGTCGCTAGTGAGTAGCTTTCTACACCCGCATAGTGAGTCTACTCATGAGCAGCAGGAAGACCTGGAGCTGGACCTCAAACAGCAGGTCATGTCATACCTTGACATGACCATGCCAACACACCTTCAAGATCCACTGGATTTGCTGGGAAGCCAAACTTGACTTGTGCCCGCAACTAGCAGAGTTTGCCCTGGAAAAGCTGTACTGGCCGGACAGTAGTTGATTTAGATGGCAACTGGGCTGCTCTATATAACGAAGCAAAATGGCAAATTTACCTCACTATATAAGCTATTGCCCCTCAGATTTACACAGGGGCTGCTCTATATTATGCTGCAAAATGGCAAATTAACCTCACAATATAAGCTATTGCAGCTCTATATAAATAAAAATAAATAAATAAAAAAAGGGCCTGTAGAAGCTTATTTAGTATAACAGATAGGGTGACATGTGCTGGTTTGGGATGCCCATATGGGCTAGTGTTTTGGCAGCAGTACAAAAACCAATGCAAAATGCAATAGCTTAATAAAGCTGATGCTGATCAACGCTTATTTAGTATAACAGATGGGGTGCAACATGCAGGTTTGGGATGCCCTGCGGCCTGGTGTATTTAAAGCAGACCAAAACCAATTCAAAATGCAATAACTTAATAAAGCTGAGGCTGTAGATGCTTATTTAGTATAAACAGGTAGGGTGCAAGGTGCAGCTTTGGGGTGCCCTGCGGCCTGGTTAAATGAAAGCAGTCAAAAAGGAAGTGCAAACTGAAGTAGCTTAATGAAGCTGATGCTGATCAACGCTTATGTTGTATACCAGATAGGGTGCAAGGTGCAGCTTTGGGGTGCCCTGCGGCCTGGTTTATTAAAATCAGTCAAAAACAAGTGCAAACTGAAGTAGCCTGATCAACGCTTATGTTGTATAACAGATAGGTTTAAAATAGCATGTGCCTTGGGATGCCCGTGTGGCCTGTTATATTTCAAGCTGAACAAAAAGTAACAATAATCCAAGTATGAGACATCATTTTGACCTTCTTCACAGCGCCATACTTTGAAAAAAAAAAATTAATTTCATGCCGATCAATCCAAAGGTCAATGCCCCTAACAAAAATAGTGTTCGGCATAAGTTTTCCTTCTGGAAGGACGTAACCTTTAGTTTACATGGTTGGGGTAGGTTATCTTACAAATTGGGATACCACAGGCAGCAGTGTCATTGAAAGAGACAGATTGTAATGCAGGCCATACGCAAGCAGAGAAACTCAGGCTGCAACAGGCCTATTTAGTTTACATGGTTGGGGTAGGTTATCTTACAAATTGGGATACCCCACTGTATATGAAACCGAATATAAATGCACACCCAAAAGTGGACACTCAGCCTCCAAGAGGCCTGCTTAGTTTAAATAAGAGAGCTGCTTAGTATGGTAGGTAGGTTATGTTATGTTACAGAATGGGATGCCCCAAGCAGACTTGAGATCAGTATATATGCACACAGCAGCAGTGTGTTAGCAGGCTCATACAGGCCAAATTTCTTTAAATAACTGTGCAGCTTACAGTTAATGCAGAGGCTAATGGTATGTTACAGAATGGGATGCCCCAAGCTGACTTGAGATCAGTATATATGCACACAGCAGCAGTGTGTTAGCAGGCTCATACAGGCCAAATTTCTTTAAATAAATGTGCAGCTTACAGTAAATGCAGAGGCTAATGGTATGTTACAGAATGGGATGCCCCAAAGCAGACTTGAGATCAGTATATATGCACACAGCAGCAGTGTGTTAGCAGGCTCATACAGGCCAAATTTCTTTAAATAAATGTGCAGCTTACAGTAAATGCAGAGGCTAATGGTATGTTACAGAATGGGATGCCCCAAAGCAGACTTGAGATCAGTATATATGCACACAGCAGCAGTGTGTTAGCAGGCTCATACAGGCCAAATTTCTTTAAATAAATGTGCAGCTTACAGTAAATGCAGAGGCTAATGGTATGTTACAGAATGGGATGCCCCAAAGCAGACTTGAGATCAGTATATATGCACACAGCAGCAGTGTGTTAGCAGGCTCATACAGGCCAAATTTCTTTAAATAACTGTGCAGCTTACAGTTAATGCAGAGGCTAATGGTATGTTACAGAATGGGATGCCCCAAGCAGACTTGAGATCAGTATATATGCACACAGCAGCAGTGTGTTAGCAGGCTCATACAGGCCAAATTTCTTTAAATAACTGTGCAGCTTACAGTTAATGCAGAGGCTAATGGTATGTTACAGAATGGGATGCCCCAAAGCAGACTTGAGATCAGTATATATGCACACAGCAGCAGTGTGTTAGCAGGCTCATACAGGCCAAATTTCTTTAAATAACTGTGCAGCTTACAGTTAATGCAGAGGCTAATGGTATGTTACAGAATGGGATGCCCCAAGCAGACTTGAGATCAGTATATATGCACACAGCAGCAGTGTGTTAGCAGGCTCATACAGGCCAAATTTCTTTAAATAACTGTGCAGCTTACAGTTAATGCAGAGGCTAATGGTATGTTACAGAATGGGATGCCCCAAAGCAGACTTGAGATCAGTATATATGCACACAGCAGCAGTGTGTTAGCAGGCTCATACAGGCCAAATTTCTTTAAATAACTGTGCAGCTTACAGTTAATGCAGAGGCTAATGGTATGTTACAGAATGGGATGCCCCAAGCTGACTTGAGATCAGTATATATGCACACAGCAGCAGTGTGTTAGCAGGCTCATACAGGCCAAATTTCTTTAAATAACTGTGCAGCTTACAGTTAATGCAGAGGCTAATGGTATGTTACAGAATGGGATGCCCCAAAGCAGACTTGAGATCAGTATATATGCACACAGCAGCAGTGTGTTAGCAGGCTCATACAGGCCAAATTTCTTTAAATAAATGTGCAGCTTACAGTTAATGCAGAGGCTAATGGTATGTTACAGAATGGGATGCCCCAAAGCAGACTTGAGATCAGTATATATGCACACAGCAGCAGTGTGTTAGCAGGCTCATACAGGCCAAATTTCTTTAAATAACTGTGCAGCTTACAGTTAATGCAGAGGCTAATGGTATGTTACAGAATGGGATGTCCCAAAAACCAGAGAGCACCTGGCAGGCAGCAGTAAGACTATGCACAGCAAAAGTGTCTTTATCATGCCTAATTTCAATTAGAATAGGTGCAAATGGTTAGGTTCTTAAATAGAGGCTGGTGTAGTCACAGAATGGGATGCCCTAAAAACCAGCAGTAAGTACACCTGGCAGGGACAAGTTGTGCTATGCCCAGCAAAAGTGTCTTTATCAGGCCTAATTTCAAATATGATAAGAGCAAATGCTTATATGGTCTTAAACAGAGGCTGCTTTAGTCACAGAATGGGATGCCCCGGGCAGGAATCGAGCTGGCAGGGTACAGTAGTGCTTTGGCCAGCAAAAGTGTCTTTATCAGGCCTAATTTCAAATATGATAAGAGCAAATGCTTATATGGTCTTAAACAGAGGCTGCTGTAGTCACAGAATGGGATGCCCCGGGCAGGAATCGAGCTGGCAGGGTACAGTAGTGCTTTGGCCAGCAAAAGTGTCTTTATCAGGCCTAATTTCAAATATGATAAGAGCAAATGCTTATATGGTCTTAAACAGAGGCTGCTTTAGTCACAGAATGGGATGCCCCGGGCAGGAATCGAGCTGGCAGGGTACAGGAGTGCTTTGGCCAGCAAAAGTGTCTTTATCAGGCCTAATTTCAAATATGATAAGAGCAAATGCTTATATGGTCTTAAACAGAGGCTGCTTTAGTCACAGAATGGGATGCCCCGGGCAGGAATCGAGCTGGCAGGGTACAGGAGTGCTTTGGCCAGCAAAAGTGTCTTTATCAGGCCTAATTTCAAATATGATAAGAGCAAATGCTTATATGGTCTTAAACAGAGGCTGCTTTAGTCACAGAATGGGATGCCCGGGGCAGGAATCGAGCTGGCAGGGTACAGGAGTGCTTTGGCCAGAAAAAGTGTCTTTATCAGGCCTAATTTCAAATATGATAAGAGCAAATGCTTATATGGTCTTAAACAGAGGCTGCTGTAGTCACAGAATGGGATGCCCCAAATAGGAGTGCACCTGGCAGGGTCCAGTAGTGCTATGCCCAGCAAAAGTGTCTTTATCAGGCCTAATTTCAAATATGATAAGAACAAATGCTTATATGGTCTTAAACAGAGGCTGCTTTAGTCACAGAATGGGATGCCCCGGGCAGGAATCGAGCTGGCAGGGTCCAGTAGGCCTTTGGCCAGCAAAAGTGTCTTTATCAGGCCTGATTTCTATGAGAATAAGTGCAAATGTTTATTATGCTATTAAATAGAGGCTGCTTTAGTCACAGAATGGGATGCCAGTGCCACAAAAACCAGAGAGCATGCACAGCAAAAGTGTCTTTATCAGGCCTGATTTCTATGAGAATAAGTGCAAATGTTTATTATGCTATTAAATAGAGGCTGCTTTAGTCACAGAATGGGATGCCAGTGCCACAAAAACCAGAGAGCATGCACAGCAAAAGTGTCTTTATCAGGCCTGATTTCTATGAGAATAAGTGCAAATGTTTATTATGCTATTAAATAGAGGCTGCTTTAGTCACAGAATGGGATGCCAGTGCCACAAAAACCAGAGAGCATGCACAGCAAAAGTGTCTTTATCAGGCCTGATTTCTATGAGAATAAGTGCAAATGTTTATTATGCTATTAAATAGAGGCTGCTTTAGTCACAGAATGGGATGCCAGTGCCACAAAAACCAGAGAGCATGCACAGCAAAAGTGTCTTTATCAGGCCTGATTTCTATGAGAATAAGTGCAAATGTTTATTATGCTATTAAATAGAGGCTGCTTTAGTCACAGAATGGGATGCCAGTGCCACAAAAACCAGAGAGCATGCACAGCAAAAGTGTCTTTATCAGGCCTGATTTCTATGAGAATAAGTGCAAATGTTTATTATGCTATTAAATAGAGGCTGCTTTAGTCACAGAATGGGATGCCAGTGCCACAAAAACCAGAGAGCATGCACAGCAAAAGTGTCTTTATCAGGCCTGATTTCTATGAGAATAAGTGCAAATGTTTATTATGCTATTAAATAGAGGCTGCTTTAGTCACAGAATGGGATGCCAGTGCCACAAAAACCAGAGAGCATGCACAGCAAAAGTGTCTTTATCAGGCCTGATTTCTATGAGAATAAGTGCAAATGTTTATTATGCTATTAAATAGAGGCTGCTTTAGTCACAGAATGGGATGCCAGTGCCACAAAAACCAGAGAGCATGCACAGCAAAAGTGTCTTTATCAGGCCTGATTTCTATGAGAATAAGTGCAAATGTTTATTATGCTATTAAATAGAGGCTGCTTTAGTCACAGAATGGGATGCCAGTGCCACAAAAACCAGAGAGCATGCACAGCAAAAGTGTCTTTATCAGGCCTGATTTCTATGAGAATAAGTGCAAATGTTTATTATGCTATTAAATAGAGGCTGCTTTAGTCACAGAATGGGATGCCAGTGCCACAAAAACCAGAGAGCATGCACAGCAAAAGTGTCTTTATCAGGCCTGATTTCTATGAGAATAAGTGCAAATGTTTATTATGCTATTAAATAGAGGCTGCTTTAGTCACAGAATGGGATGCCAGTGCCACAAAAACCAGAGAGCATGCACAGCAAAAGTGTCTTTATCAGGCCTGATTTCTATGAGAATAAGTGCAAATGTTTATTATGCTATTAAATAGAGGCTGCTTTAGTCACAGAATGGGATGCCAGTGCCACAAAAACCAGAGAGCATGCACAGCAAAAGTGTCTTTATCAGGCCTGATTTCTATGAGAATAAGTGCAAATGTTTATTATGCTATTAAATAGAGGCTGCTTTAGTCACAGAATGGGATGCCAGTGCCACAAAAACCAGAGAGCATGCACAGCAAAAGTGTCTTTATCAGGCCTGATTTCTATGAGAATAAGTGCAAATGTTTATTATGCTATTAAATAGAGGCTGCTTTAGTCACAGAATGGGATGCCAGTGCCACAAAAACCAGAGAGCATGCACAGCAAAAGTGTCTTTATCAGGCCTGATTTCTATGAGAATAAGTGCAAATGTTTATTATGCTATTAAATAGAGGCTGCTTTAGTCACAGAATGGGATGCCAGTGCCACAAAAACCAGAGAGCATGCACAGCAAAAGTGTCTTTATCAGGCCTGATTTCTATGAGAATAAGTGCAAATGTTTATTATGCTATTAAATAGAGGCTGCTTTAGTCACAGAATGGGATGCCAGTGCCACAAAAACCAGAGAGCATGCACAGCAAAAGTGTCTTTATCAGGCCTGATTTCTATGAGAATAAGTGCAAATGTTTATTATGCTATTAAATAGAGGCTGCTTTAGTCACAGAATGGGATGCCAGTGCCACAAAAACCAGAGAGCATGCACAGCAAAAGTGTCTTTATCAGGCCTGATTTCTATGAGAATAAGTGCAAATGTTTATTATGCTATTAAATAGAGGCTGCTTTAGTCACAGAATGGGATGCCAGTGCCACAAAAACCAGAGAGCATGCACAGCAAAAGTGTCTTTATCAGGCCTGATTTCTATGAGAATAAGTGCAAATGTTTATTATGCTATTAAATAGAGGCTGCTTTAGTCACAGAATGGGATGCCAGTGCCACAAAAACCAGAGAGCATGCACAGCAAAAGTGTCTTTATCAGGCCTGATTTCTATGAGAATAAGTGCAAATGTTTATTATGCTATTAAATAGAGGCTGCTTTAGTCACAGAATGGGATGCCAGTGCCACAAAAACCAGAGAGCATGCACAGCAAAAGTGTCTTTATCAGGCCTGATTTCTATGAGAATAAGTGCAAATGTTTATTATGCTATTAAATAGAGGCTGCTTTAGTCACAGAATGGGATGCCAGTGCCACAAAAACCAGAGAGCATGCACAGCAAAAGTGTCTTTATCAGGCCTGATTTCTATGAGAATAAGTGCAAATGTTTATTATGCTATTAAATAGAGGCTGCTTTAGTCACAGAATGGGATGCCAGTGCCACAAAAACCAGAGAGCATGCACAGCAAAAGTGTCTTTATCAGGCCTGATTTCTATGAGAATAAGTGCAAATGTTTATTATGCTATTAAATAGAGGCTGCTTTAGTCACAGAATGGGATGCCAGTGCCACAAAAACCAGAGAGCATGCACAGCAAAAGTGTCTTTATCAGGCCTGATTTCTATGAGAATAAGTGCAAATGTTTATTATGCTATTAAATAGAGGCTGCTTTAGTCACAGAATGGGATGCCAGTGCCACAAAAACCAGAGAGCATGCACAGCAAAAGTGTCTTTATCAGGCCTGATTTCTATGAGAATAAGTGCAAATGTTTATTATGCTATTAAATAGAGGCTGCTTTAGTCACAGAATGGGATGCCAGTGCCACAAAAACCAGAGAGCATGCACAGCAAAAGTGTCTTTATCAGGCCTGATTTCTATGAGAATAAGTGCAAATGTTTATTATGCTATTAAATAGAGGCTGCTTTAGTCACAGAATGGGATGCCAGTGCCACAAAAACCAGAGAGCATGCACAGCAAAAGTGTCTTTATCAGGCCTGATTTCTATGAGAATAAGTGCAAATGTTTATTATGCTATTAAATAGAGGCTGCTTTAGTCACAGAATGGGATGCCAGTGCCACAAAAACCAGAGAGCATGCACAGCAAAAGTGTCTTTATCAGGCCTGATTTCTATGAGAATAAGTGCAAATGTTTATTATGCTATTAAATAGAGGCTGCTTTAGTCACAGAATGGGATGCCTCACAGCAGACTTAAGATCAGTTCAGTATATATGCACAGTTAGTTACTATAAGCAGCCTGAAAACGCTAACAAAGGCTGGATGAAAAAAAAAAAATCTCCCTGTCAGCCAGCTCCGTTTTTCCTACCTTTCCCTGGCTTTCTGTCTGTCTCCTGTCTGTCTCCTGCCTGTCTCCTGCCTGTCTCCAGCCTGTCCCTGTCTGTCCCTGTCTCCAGCCTGTCTCCAGCCTGTCTAACTGCCTCAGCTACACAGCGTTCTGTCTGTCTGTCACGAATGCAATAGAGAAATGAGGAAAAGCAAGATGGCCGCCGTTAAATACCGCTGTGTGACGTCACCGGGCTTGCTGGCTGCTGATAGGCTGCATGTGACTGCCCCAGCTTGCACTGGCGCGGGATACATGTCCAGACATGTCCCGCCCGCCATCTTAGAATGCCTGTAATGTAAATGAATGGATGTTAAAGGAAAACTTCGAGTGATCGAATCGCGGGGAAATTCGGATTCGATCCGAATCGAATTTTTCCTGAAATTCGGATCGAATCCGGGTTCGTCCGGATCGATTCGCTCATCCCTACTACTGAGCAACAGGTGCTACATGGCATTTCTGAACATACAGCTAGAAAGCCATTCGATGCTACAAGATGCTATTAAAGGCGCATGCCAGATTGACTTTCATAAATATGGTTTACACATACTGCGCCCGGCATTCACGCTACATGTTACTAGCAGGAGTAACATAACCCCCTAAATAACGTTATGTTGTATTTCATTTAATATTATAAACAATCAGTGTAATGTTTACATTATATCCATGTGGGCATCCTAAATATTCTTTTGACAAAGCTGAAGTCAAAGCATGCAGTGTTGCCAGTCAGAGCTTGAACACCTTCCTTAATTTGCTGAAGAAGCCTGCCCTCTATTAACTAAAGGGGGTGGGGGGTACGTTTCAGATATCTGAGGATTACAAAAGAAGTAGATGCTTTCTCCAGTCTGGATCTGGATCTCTGGATCTTTTGTACTGGGAGTAAGGTGAGTATAGCTATTTTATAATTCAGTTATTGCAGTGTAGTGTTTCTGTATAATAAGCTAGCTTTATTTCTACTTGTTTTTAACTGTACACTCAAGACATTTCTATGAAAAAGCTTTTTTTATGAAAAAGCTTTTTTATTCAGTTATCCTACTATATCTGCATGTAGCAGGACTGGAAGTTATAAATAGGTCATAAGTGAGCTACAGTTATAGCTAGATTAAACATTCTCCTTTTTACATTTTGTTTAGCTTATATTTATTAATACAGACCTGAACAGTAAAAACAGTAATTTATTTTCTAATCTACTAGTGTAAATTTTACATTTACATTTTCAACAGAATTGTAAATGTGTAGAGAGCAGGGCTAATTTTTTTCCATCATGTTTTAAGATTTTAAAGTTCATAGGTACTTAAATGCACTGCATACACCACTTTCTTTTATGTATAAAAAACATTTTGATTTAACACTTAGCCCCAGCAGACAACTTTAACACATTTTTCAGTTTTGCCTAATGGACATATGCAAATATATTTATTTTGTAGAAACATTTAGATTTTGTACATTCTCATAATACTGTAATTTAGAATAAAAGCAATATGCTGCTCTTTGCTTGTAGAAAAAAATAATAATTTAGGCAAAGTGTGATTCAAATTACTTTTTAATGGGTTTCATGCCTTCCGTAGTCTATAGTCCCTAGTTTCTAAAACAATATTCAATAACAGCATGAAATGTGTATAATCATTGTTCACAAGGAGCACTCAGATGCATTTTTAATGTTTATGTTTTTTATTGTTTGAGTTGACATTTTCAGTGCACTTAAATTAGCCATTGTGAACAAAGAAAAACAATTGTATTGGGAATTAGGTTGAAGCAGAATGTGTTCATATTTTTTCTGTTTTTATAGAGTAATACACATGAACTGCATTTTACACCAAGCTGCACGTAGTTCAGGAGAGTTTGGGGGGGGGGGGGTAAAAATGTGAAGAGCTCTCCATCTCATATAAATGTACCCTTTTAGTAGAATACCTAATAAGGTATTTGGAATATAAACTTTTGTAAAATTATTAAAATTTATACTCACTGGAACCTTTTGAGTCAAAAATCTAATCAGATTCAGGTTGTATAAAAACTTGCGTCACAGGCGGAGATTGCCTTGCAGGGCCCGTCAGGATCAGATAAGATCACCGGTGCCCTGGGGGGGGGGGGGGGGGAGGGTTCGCATAGGGGGTAGGCTAGTGGCCAGGCTTGGAATCTTTTAGATTATAGAGCCCAGCCACTTGGGTTTCCATCCGTTTTAAGGTGTCTCCATATTTTCTTAACCAAGACACTTTCTAACTTGTTCATGGTTCATAAAATATAAAAGAAATGAACATTAAAGCAAGGATCAGAGCTACTTGTCTGTAGTCCAATTGTTTCTTTAAATTGGAGAAAAAGCCAGGATTTTCAATGGATTTAGCTGGTTTTGGTCCTTCTCCCTGGGGCACCCCAGTTTGGGGTGCTATTATGTGAAACCCCAAAGAACGCTGAGCTAACTCACCTCTCCTGGAGCCCAAAGCGCAGGCATGGCTGCTCGTCCAATCTGCTTCTTAAAAAACGCAAAGATTATCTATACTGTATACTCAATAACTGGCAGTGTTTCAGTTCCTGACATAACAGCAACATCCAGCATTACTAGCTGCCTGATAATGTAATCATTACTCACACATAAGGGTAGTTTTAGCACCAAGCAGAAAAAAATTCGCTCTGTGTAACAGCCAACTTGCACGCATGATTTCTTGCTCAGCGCTTGATTCAGGGAATCCATGCAAGATATTCACGCTCATGCAAGCGCATGTTGGAAAGCCAATTGAGATCACTCTTGCCATAATTAAGCCAAAAATTGCATCCAGTCGACCTATTCGAGCTAGAAATAGAAGCACTATTGCAGCTTTCTCAATACAAAGCATGCTAAAATGACTTCATCATCAAATGTTCAACTTTCTTGCAGACATTTTGCTAGTCATAAGGATGGATTTCTTAAAGGAACAATGGTGACTTTCACTTTCCCCCTGGCCTCCATCCCTGGCTCCATGGCAGAACAGGGGTGTTCCCCTACTCTGCCATGGTCCCAGCATCAATGCAGTTCCCTGGTGCAACTAGTGGCATCTGAAGCAAGTCTGAACATAATGTGTGTGCATTCACCAGCTCCCATTTTAATATTAATGGGCCAGTGGTCTCCTTGAAGCCTCCAGCTGAAGTGCCAAGGTAACTAGATGGATGTGGGGACCAGGTGAGTTACTTTTTTTCTAACCAGCCATCCTGCCACATTTGGTGACTTTAGTGTGCATTTAAGAACGAATAGCACCAGGTAGTGCTTCGTAGCGGCAGACAGCGCCTGTTGAACACATTTAAGAAAGCGAATCTGGTGAGTGCCTGTAGAGTCACATGTATTAATCCAGGTGGCTCAGCTTATAGCGCCGGTGCTCTAGGTCCCAGAGCGCCATGTAGTACCTGTCGCTCTGTAGCGCTCTCCCATACATTTCAATGGGGCTTTACTAGTTGTGTATAAATAGCGTGTTTGGCAAATAACATTTTTCTTTTTGCTCAAATCATTGTGTGACCTCTCCTGGCCTGCAAACTGGACTTTTTATATTTTTATGCAGAATTGTATTTACAGGTCTGCCACTAAAGTGTTAATGTCACAGTGTTAAAACAATGTCATTCCATGTCCTCGCTTTGTTACAGGTGTATATGTGTTCAAAAACAGACTTTGATCGCACAGCGTCTTGCGTTCTATGCTACAGCGCCCAGCTTTAAAGTGCCAATGCTGTGTGTGTGTGCATTTTTTTGTTAAATATGGTGTAGAGCCCTGAGTGCCGGACACACTGATCTGGCGCTACCTGTCGCTCTCTGCAGCGCTGTACTGTTGTTAGAGCGCCCAACACACATAAAATTCATCAATGCCAGCCAGGTTACTACAGCGACCGAGTCGCTCTGTTACCTGCTTACAGCAAATTCAATTTCCTTGATTTTTTGTAACATTCTGCTCAACTATACTATAAACAGCTTGGAAGTAAGGTGCAGATTGTATTAGCAGGACTAGAGGAGTTGATACAGCATTGATGGAACTATACAACTTCACCAATAGAACCTACACATCTTTTAAGTACAGAAGCATCACAAGTTGGGATGCCCTGCTACGCACCTTCCCAAAGCCTGAGGTCTGGCAGTGTATTGCTGTATTGGTCTTGGAAGCGGATTGGCTGCTGGCTGTCATATGATTGACAGCTGTAGGAGGGAATGTGGAGGTGGTGTTGCAGCTGCTGGGTCTTGAGCTGCCAGGGAGGGCAAGGGGACAGAAAAAAGGGGGTACACTTAGGAGAACGATGGGGCAGAATGGAAAGAAAGTGTGCAGGAAGAAAGCAGGGTGGGTAGCAAGAAAAGAGGACTGTTAGCCGTAGAACGAGACTATGGAGGGCAGCAGGAAGAGATGGTAAGCAGCAGGAAAAGAGGAGAGAGCTACAGGGAGATAGCACAGTGGGAAGCAGGAGGAAAAGTTGGTGGCACAGTAGCAGAAAGAATATACGGTGGGATAGTGGGCAGCCGGGAAGAAATGATGAGCAGCAGGAGGGGAGGATCAGCAGATGAGAGAACCATGGACAGCATGAGGAGTGGACAGTGAGCAGCAGGAAGAGAAATGGTGAGCAGCAAGAGTAGAGGACAGTGGGGAAGAGGAAAATAAGATATTGGGCAGCAGGAGGAAAGGATGGTGGGGGCAATGGGCTTCAGAAGAGAGGGTTTCTGGCAGCAGGGGGAGAGGATATTGGGCAGTGGGAAGAAAGCATTGTCAGATGTTAGGAAGTATATGAAAAAATAAGGGTTAGGAAGAGTACATGATGGGCAGCAGTAAGAGGGTGAGATAAAAAACAGCAGGCAGTGACAGGGAGCAGCATGGTAGGAAGATTGTAGGTATTAGGACACTGGCTGTTTAATCCATGGTGAGCTTAGGCAGCAGCAGGCTCCATCTATACAAAGCAGCACTGACTGACGCCATCCCCCGCGCTTCAACGCTGAATTTTCACTCTTTCTAAGTCTCGGGAGACAGAGCTGTGAGACTCAGGAATGTAGTGAGGGAATCAGAACGAGGGAAGGAGGGAGCACAGGCAGACTTTACCTTTGCAGGACGGCTTAGCAGTAAAGCTGGCTCTGCTGGCATCTCTCACATGGAAGGAACCATTGCATGCTGCCCCTGCCCCCATGTCGGTCCCATGTCTTGCTGTCACCGTTACTTGTTTTTACTGCCGGGGAACACTAAACAGCTCTTCAGTTCCAGCTCACTAAGCGCTTCTACTGCTTCTTAGCTGTGCCCGTGGCTGGGCATGAGTTACCAAATGCTGTCAGACGCAGCAGGGGCAGGCCAATGGACTGGGAAAGGTGGGTGCAGGGCGCCACGTGAACATACAGTATACAGCAGCAGCAGTTACTGCGAGTGGCACCTCTAAAACCACTGCTGTGCCATGAAAAAAAACCTTCCCATTGAGCCGGCATTTGTGAATTACGGGTCCCCCCATGTATGTAGATGCATTGAGGGAATCAACATCTCCCCCCGGTGGCTCGGTCCTGCACCTCTAGATGTTGTTACCTGTGACAGACACAGCCAGGCTTGCAGAATCTACGAGCGGCCCCTGCGGTGGCAACAGAAAACTCCCGGCTTCTTCATGCTGGAGTGACATCAGCAGTGGGTGGAGCCAGCCAGGGTCGCTCATACCACCTGACAACACTGAGTACGGAAGTACAAGGAGGTGCGAGGGAGATGGGTCATAGTGCCGGGATCATGTAGCTCCCAAGGCTGCGCCCCGTAATGATTTTACTTAGCGGCTGCAGGTAAATTAATGACTAAAAAAAAAATACAAAACAATAATGCCACATCAATGCACCCCAGTCAGACAGATCCCACCCTAGGCACGGGCCTAGAATTGCCTTAAGGTAAATACGGCCCTGCTCCTACAAGCAAAATCATGGCTATGCCATAGGGTCACCTGCTTAATCCATTATGGAGGAAATGGAAAGCGTGTCTTTAACCACCTTCAAGAGAATTTCACCCAGTTACTGGTTCCGATATGTGGATGACACCTCATGTAATGCCCATTAATAAGAGGTACAAGATTCCAAAGAAAGCAACTGCAGGAGACTCAAGCAGACCAGGACTTGGTCTTTGGCTTCCACTCTCCCTGGGAGCACAAAATGGGAGTTGTGAGTACCACTGAGCAGAAATGATTGCAACCTTTACAAAGGCTAAGGAAAATAACTTGATCACTTATAGGGGGACCTTAAAACCTGTGGCTACTCTGACTTGCCTCTCAAATATAAGCCTTCTAGGGGGGACGCATATTGCTGCCATGGACCTTTTTGTGAGATAAGTAGCACCATTTTTTTCTAATGATTTGGTTTCCTCTCTTGTAAAAGTGTGGCACTTGCACTTTGTATTCTAATAATTGTTAATGTATTGCATAGATATTATGTGAGTTTTGATTTATTGTATATAGATTAATTGTATATAGATTAATATTAATACCAATGGCAGCTCGGTACAACTGCGCCCCCTTTTGGCAGAATAGGAAATTGCATGTCTTATGTTTTTTAACATTGTCTTTGAGTGTATTGATTTATAAAAGTGATTTAATAAATATATATTTTTATACTTTTTGGGTGTGTGCCATAATAAGCCTCTGAAATAGTCCCGGTGGGGGGGTTTATGGGCATCCCCTATTCTTTTGCGCATGTCTTTTGGGTTAAAATCCAGAGCACTGCACTACATTGACCTTCAATTAGTTGGTGCCATTCTATACCCTAGTGGTCTTCAGTAATTTATTGTGGTCATTCCAAGGCATACCTTGCAATAATCATACCATCTAATCAGCAACTTGATATGCCTGTGAGCTGGATGTATTATCTTAGAAAGGGAAAAGTGCTCAACGACAAAGATTTAGACAAGTGTGTAACAACATTTGAGGAAAAAAATGCCTTTTATGTACTGTAAATAGAAAAAAAGAAGTTTTAGATCTTTGAGTTCAGTTCATGAAAAAAGTATATGGATTAGTAGTCGAATTATATGTATTGTAGTGTAAAATTGGTATCCTGGGAGCTGACACAATGCTGGTGCTCATATTTAAAATGGATGTTGACCACTTTGTCTTACCTTTTCCATGCTTTTCCATGCTTTTCCAGGAAACCTGGGCCCTGTGATGAACTGTCTAGAATCACATTGTTTAGAATCCTCTTCAAAATTTCTGTCCTCTGAAAGAACGTGACTGCTGTTGGTCAATCATGGGGCCCTACTTTACCAGGCGAGCAAGTAGAAGTTAAGAAGACTAAAGCTTTGTGGCCAGTGTATGCAATGGGGCATCGGCAATCAGAATGTGGGTATCAACACACATTATGTATAAAATATGAATATAAAATTTAGTTACGTCTCTGAAAATACCTTTAGAAAACCTATTATAGACTGGCACCAGGCGCAGTTGATGTTACTACTTTAAACAGACAAACCTTTTTACTACTTTATTGTAAACACATTTTCCACTTTAAAGCAAATTAAATATTTCAAAATGTTTTCATCAAGGTAAATTCATGATTTTCCAAAGCTTATATTTGATAGTGTGAGACAGTTCTTGTTCTTTGTAAATCTTCTTATGAGATTAAAGATTTTACGTTTAAAACCTAAAAGTTCTGGTTGACAGACATAAAACCCATTAGATTTAGAGTCTTGAAGTTAAACTAAAAATCAAACAAAAATAATTGTTTGTTTGTATATATAAACCATCTCAAGCAAAGCCTCAATGTGCTAATTTTAAACAGCTTTCTCAAACTGGGGAAATGCAAAGCATACGGGTATGTGTATATAGCCGCTCTCCTGTTTCCAATAAATGTATATCATTCCTGTTTTTGGACTTACCCTAAACTGAAACGTCACCCATTTTGTACATAATGGGTGTTGTTAGGGCTGCACTGAGTGTGGGTGAGGGCATTCCATTTGCTGTTACCCCCCCTGCATTTATGGACAACTAAATATGAATGCACACCTGACAAATAAGGTTAGTATGCAAGTAAAAAGCTTGAATTTATTTATGTACAATACATGAAGCTATAGAAGTGGTTTCGGGTCCACTTGAAGGATTACAATTTGTATTAGGACAATCGGGTAAAGGGAAAGGTGAGTACACTTATACAATCAAAGTATATATACACACTATATACACTATATACAGGAGTATAAAGATGAATCCTGAATCAATTTGGTCCTGGTTATGGCAATATCAGTATCAGGAAGTTGGTTGGCAACAAATGATCTCAAGGAGTAAATGCAAAGCTCAGTCACTTCTTGTTAATGTGCAAGGTTTTGCAAGGAGAAGATATCAAGTAAATTGTAGCAATACCTTGGGAGTATTATTTGAGGCACTTGTCAGGGTGTAGGCTTCCCTTGTAGAAAGACAACAGGAATGTCCACTAGATTCAAGTAGCGCTGCTGCTGCTGCAGACTGCTACAAGTACGCTGACACGTGTTTCGGTTTTCATGCAAAACCTTCGTCAGAGCATTTTGTGTGCTGCGTGGAGATCCAGGAAGATGCGGTGCCTCTCAGCTGTTTACCCCCATCTGCTTTTAAAGCCCTAATGGCGGCATTCCCCCCGGGCCGGCCCTGTGATGCGAGAATGACTCGAACGTCGTTCGCGTCATATTGCGTCACTTCCGGTGACAGGCATCCCGACCCGGCGCCAGCCAGACTGCAGCCGGCATACTGCCAGTTGCAAGATGGCAGCGAGCAGGAGCACGGGGCACCTGTCACATCGGAAACTAGCGGAACAAAGCTAGGTGAGTATTGTAGATCACGGGGGATTTCTCAAAGGGGGAATGCGATCCATCTGTAAAATAAGTAAAGTGTACATTAACAGAAGGTAATAATACAGGCATATTAAGCATATTTCAAGATTAATAAAGATCATAGCGCGCTATATAAAGGAGGACACCAGAATGGGATTTGAAAAAAGGGAAGCAGAGCAAATGGTAACTATGAATCATAGACACCATTGATTAACAATAAACAATCTTTATAAAAAAGCATGAAAGTGGATGTCTTTCTTTATATAGTAAGGGGGAATTTACTGGCCTCCCTAAATATGGAAGATTACATCAATATGTACGGGAGTAACAAGAGCACTTAGCACAAACCTCGTGATTTAAAGTGGATCTATATCCATATTCAGTGAGAGGATAATAGAGCCAAGGAGGGAATAGTTTGATGGTGCATCCTAAAGAGTTGGAAAAGGGAGAGAAAGGAGTGGACCCAATAAGAGTGGCTTGAGTCTGGGTTTTTTTAGTCCCTAAGGTAGACCTAAAGGCCCCTTATGTTAGGGAAGGTATCTTGGGCCGGAATGTCCATGTGGATGCTAGCAGGCTGCCGATATGTGTATTGTTAATGGTACATAAAAGCAGTGAACTGTCAGTAGTTTGTATAGACTGGCTACTAAAGTCTAGGAGCTTATAATAAATTAAAGAGTACCCAAATTAGTTATAGTAACAATGCATTTACATATACCTGCATTTACACCATCTGCTAGCTCAGTTTTCTTGCTTCCTCTGCAAAACTGTGCCTGAAGATTGGCCCTCAGCTGTCACATAGTCTAGAGTCTGTCAGTGGATAGAATCCTGGAGAAGAACTCCCAACCATGCAACAGCTGGGGGATCACAGGACTTCAGCAAGTGTTTGATGTTAAAAATATGCAGCAAATATAGTAAATAAACTATTCGGATGCCACTTCTAAAACTGAGGGGTTCTTGAAGAATGTGTATTTTGTGGTTAGAAAATCCTTTAAACCTCTAAGGATGCACTGCTGTCATTTACGGCTTCCATGGCACCTCTGCCTACATCCACCCACCCCTGCCTCACCTCAAACTATACCTATAAACCTTTAACCATCTCACCTCTGCCCACCTCTACCCACCTTACCTTTGTCCACCTCTGCTCACTTCACCTCCTCGAGCCGCACCCTTGCATAAACATGAAAGCATATATAATGCTTTAAGGTTACAGCTTTCCTGCAGTAAATTACATTCTCGCTGTTTTATTGCAGCCCCTTGGAACAATAGGACAATGTGGTAATGTGGTAAAACAGGTTGTGCAGCACAATATTCATAAAAAAACTAACCATATGCAGTGTGGCCAGCGGTGGAAGGAAATGAGCTGATGGATTTAATGAATATCAATGCCTCATTTTAGACTTCTAGGATTGTTTTACCCAGAGGAGTAGCCCAATCTGTGTGGGGGCCCAGAGTCATTTTTTACTTCATGCGTTGCTTTAAAATAAAATGAATTCATGAGGAAGTCTAAGCATTCTAAAACACCTCACCCACCCTTCCCTCTTTCTGTACTCAGCCCAATTTGGGCAATAATACAAAAATCAACACTCAGAAGCTGAAGCCAGGACCTTGAATGACAGGTCAGTTACCCAATCAGTCCTTTCTAGATTGGATGGCTCTTGTCACACAAGCCTACACTGCTGAAATGAAGAACCACCCTCCCCATGGCATCAGGGGAGGATCACAGTTATCAGGTCAGTTGTATTATTATTTTAATGCTTGAATTGGGCTTGGCACGGGGGAGGGAGGGGTAGCTGGGAGGATACAAAAAGCTTGCACTTCTTTAACATCTTCTCTTTCCAGGGCCCCATGCATCTTGAAAATGGAAAAGAATGATCTATCTTCTTTTCAGGCCTATAAATCAAACAAAACAGCTGTAATAAACAGAGATCAGAGGGGAAACAAGAATACACTCCACATAATATGACCCTTATTGTTCTGTTATAAATCTCTGCAGCTGAATGACATGGATACAGCTACAGCTTCTAAAGAAAAATAGCTGGACTCTGAAAATGTCTTCAAATTACTTTCTTATATGTTACCCCCATTTTAAATTATTATACAGCATCTTAATGCTTCAATGTTTGAAAAGAGTATTTTCCATGACCTTACCAGGTTATTTCATAGTAACATTTCATAGTAAAAACAATTTCATGCAGATTCTTTCAATGTGAATTAAAAATGTACACATTTGCCTAGATACAAGAAACATTTCTACCATGAAAATAATTACTTGTAGAAGTTTAAATATATAATGATTTAAAAAAATAGAGATGATTTCCATTCCAGTTTATCAGTGCATCACAATGGCTTAATTTCACTTTTCTAGTCACTGTACCTTTTGGCCTTATGGAAATAATTAATAATCAACATATTAACACTTTTAAACTTTTAAATGTTCTCTATAATTTTAAACCTGCCTAATTTTAAGAAACAACACATACACAGTGTACTTATTTCTATAAACTAATTTAACCTTTTGTAAGCTCACAGAATGCTGCTAAGAAGATCATGAGCCCTTGTTAAAAACAAGGGCTTTTAGTCCTGGTCTTTGTTGTAAACTCAACATCACATCACTATGGTGGAGAATTCACTCACACATCTCAGAAAACTGTGAGTTATCTGCACACTTACATTTTAATGGCAGGTTCATGGCTGCTATTCAAAGTATTGCAGCAGGTGTTGCTTTTCTTACAACTGTCACAAGACAGGGAGCCTGGCTGTTACAATGTGTTACTAGCAAGGAATGGTTTGACTTTTATAATGTAAACTGATGACTTATCTCTGCTTGATATATTGCACAGCAGTGGAAAAGCTGCAGAAGCGAGCGGTAAAAACCTTCCAGCCTGAGATTCAGTGCATTCAGCTATGCTTTCTAAGGGCCTTATTCATGAAGGGATAGCGATAGGTAGTGGCTGTTAAGTGACAGGTAGCAGCAGGTATTCGTATGAGAACGCCGGACTCAGCACGCATTTACACATTTATGAAGCTGATTCTGTTGAGCAACTGGGATAACGGCATGTAGCATTAGATTGATCATTATCCCAGCCTCAGCGTACAGCGCTAGCGTTCAAACTTGCAGAGCAAATGAAGTGGTAATTTCACACCTCACCAACAATTTTCGCTTGAATAATGCTTTTCCCGTCTCTAAAAATTACCTTTAATCACACATCGTCTGGCGCTATGTCCTACAGCCACACAATCTAGAATGCCTGCGTTCACTCACTGTCAAATTTTGTTGAATACGGTCGGATTTGCTGAGATTCGGTCGCACTGAGCAGTCGCTGTCGTTCGCTGCATGCATCTCTCTACAGTTGTTAAATATGGTTTTTGCGTGTGTGCCTATAGCGCCGAACATTGGTATGCGTACGCATTGTTAAAGTTGCATTTCATAGCGGGTTAATTGTCGTTTCTTTGCGTTTTTATTTTGCGAGGAGGGTCAACGGTTTTGCTTTCACTTTCGTTTTGTGTACTTCTGGTTTTACACCTACGAGGATCCACCATGAGGCCAAGAAGACCTGCCAGACGGCTCCCCAGCTCCTCCTCTATTTCTGACACCCCCCCACCGCCCCCCTGCCCCCCCTGCACCTTCATCCTCCCCTGCCCCCCCTGACTCCCCAAAGAAGACCAGGAAGAAGGTGGATCCTCGGGTAAATGGCCAAGTGGTGAAAGTAAGTGTTTTTCTCGGGGGGGAGGGTTGCTTGTAGCTGCTAAACCTAAATCTCTAATGTATTTTGATTTTTAAAGTGTGTTAGGAAGTTCACACCCAATTGGAGCGTGCTGCTGGGGTGAGGGCAGTATGGAGCCTCAGCTCCTCACAGTCAGACTCAGAGTCCCAAACCCTCTGTGGCCACTCTCAAGTAGGGAGTCCCAGTCGGGAGGAGGCAAGGGACTCGCCCACACTCCCTCAAGGATCAGGGAGTGAGAGGAAGGGGGGTGGCCCATTGGGTTTGGGATCTGCGGGGCCCATTGTGAGGAGTGGAGGCTCCATGCCTCCACCTCATAGCCCTCCCTGGGATACCAGCAGCAGCTCATCCCCTGGTGAGCTTTTTAGTCCCATGGTTACCTTGCTGTTACTTATATATTCCTTTCTACCCATAACTGTTTTACAAGGCATAATAAAGCCGGTACCTCCACCAGCTATGCTGCAGAACAGGCACTCGGGCATAGTTGTGGTAAGTTATTTGTAAGAATATACTAAATTGTTTGGCAATTTTATATCTTTAAATCTAAAACATGTATTAGGCCCAAATACATTATATGGTATTGAGAGGGCCATGTGGACTATTTCACAGTATCTGTTCAACTCTTGTACCCCTAAATACCATTCTAATGTCTTCAAACCATGTGTTAGACATTGTTTTTGGAAATCAGTGTGCTAATATCTCAAAACAATGATTTTGTGGATCTTTTCCCCCAAAAAACAGGTGGACGCCGATAACAACATCCAAAATTAAGATCTTATGAATGTTTATCTTGTGTTTTTTTACCAAACAGACATTTCCACACTGACGGACCCAGTCATTATACTCTCCACCCCAGCTCCAGGAACCCCCAGCAGCATGGTCGCTAGCCACAGCTGCGATCTTGAGTACACTAAAATGTCCAAAAAACATACCTAACACAAATATGTCTGTCTCCATGACCAGGTATAAAGGTTAGATGGATGGAGATGCTATATTTGCAAGCCACATTCATAATTGCATGTATGCATGCTAGTTTGTTGGCTCATCTTAGGTTAATTTAAAATACATTAAACAGGAAGCCGCTGATTCTGTGGGGTAATTAGGGACAAAAGGACATGAGTAATTGAGCTATACAGGATGTACAGTCTTCCACTACTTAAGTAGCCCTTATTTCATTTTTTTAACGTTATTTATAAAGTGAGACTAGGGTGGATAATATAGAATGGTAGGCCAGAAATTGAACTAATTTAATCTAATATTTTACAATACGAGCCTAATGTTTAGGGATAAAATAGTTTGAAGCAAGATTAATTAATTATTAAAATGTGTGCCCTCTCTAGGTATTTAAAGATTTTATGAAAGTGCAAATATTAATTAAATTTCTTTCTTTCTACAGCTTGCAATATTGAGCATCGCAGACTGTGGCAGTATGTCCGAAGGACCAGATTGATGCTGCTGGGGAAGAAGAAAAGCCAGAGGGTGGGGGGATTAGGATGGCTATGCGGCCTTGGGTTCTGCCCATGTTGGGCCTATTTTTTTACATAAATAAACCTTTTTTTGTATTTTGGCTAATTTTTGTTGTCAGAGTTTCATTATATCACCAAACACACACACGTAAAAAATTTTTATAAATAATGTTATATTGCTTATGTGAGCATTGGCAATATAACATTATTCTAAATTTCAGCATCAGAACAACATTAAAATGCCCAGACACTATTAGATTTGGGTGAGCAAATGTACAGTGGCTTTATAGCGACTGACAAACAACATATTCAACATTGGCTTGCCAGCTTAATATAGCGACTGAGGAGCGTCTGATGACTGATCGGAGCGCCCACTAGCGGGCGCTCATAGCACCGCTGTACAGACGCTCATCTGTCGCTACCTGCTGCTAGTAATGTATCAGCCTGCCCGTATATTGCAATAATGTTGTAGATTAATGAACAAATATTATGGCATGCCACTCTCCTACTATGTCAGGAGGTCTTATTAGCCTCAAACCGATTGGCTTAATTGCAGCACTGTGACTGTACAGCCATTTAAATGTGGTGGATAGAACTGTTGTCTTAATAGTTGTAATTGTAAGAATGTATTTATCAAACTGTATACTCTGATCTAGAAACAAAACAATAGAGTTGTCCCTGCACCACCCCCCAGATTACTAATAATAAATCGGTGTGCAATGAAACGGTGACCGGCAAACAAAGCAATTTGTGAACATATATAATATGTGGCCCAGTACCACAAACAAGGGCACCAATAATCTGCACCACCAATCTAAATAATCACAGAATCAGGCATGTGTTATTAAATTCCAAGTTCAATCATAGATTTATTTGAAACATTAAAAATATAGAGCTCATACAAAAATCATTAAAAACCCTGAACCATCTCTCCATAGGCGACTACCAGACCAGAAAAAAGTGTCATCGTGCAATGTTAAAGTGCTAAATAGTGCTAATATACTCTCACATTTATAACTAAGACAACATTCAAATAACTAATACATTTCATAAACTCCATAAAGTGCCAAATGCAACGCAACAAATTATAACAACAGGATATTATATGCGTGCTGACTAAAACCACTACCCTAAAAATACATATAGAAAAACTAGAAATCTATCACCATGTAAAGCCTGGCTGGATCTCCCATTGAATCCTGGTGCCCCTTTACCCACGCGCTCCGTGGAGTAGACCACTTTTCTAAGGTGCCAAGAAAAAGACCATTAATGTATACTCTGATCTAGTTACCTGGCCTTAGGCAGGTCCACCATATGTGAGCCATGGTTTCTACCTTGTGGCCTCCTCGCAACTAGGAGAATAGTTAGGAAGAGTTTTATGAATTCTACTTGGTGTAAGCTACTATCGCATTAGGACTTTATCCTCTAAAGCACTGATGCTGAAAGTGATTTACCATGTCCATTTTTATGAGAGTCCATTTATCCAGGTTATATAACCACAAAGCCCCCCTTCTTTTTTATGTAATTGGTTCTGGCAGCACAAGGTTAATTGATGGATAAATGGGGAAATATAAGCCATGAGAGAATGGCTGGTGCATACAATATATTTCAAAATTTCTTAAAGTGACTGTTCATTAAAGAAAGTAAAATATCTATACTCACTTATTGTCCCCTGCCACTCGTGATATATTTTTTCTCATGATTTCTTTCCTTTGTGCAATACATCACGATATTTACCTGTGAACATTTTTAAAACAATTGTAAAGCTGAATATGGTGCTGAATTGCACAGTAAAACACATTACACATTTGTACATTTGCACAGTACACATTTGAGTAAAAATATCATGAGAAAAGGTGTTTACTGTGAAAAAACATGATTACAAAAATACTCATTCTGCTGAATCAACCTCTTGTCTAGATTGAGAAGCCTGATGACCTCCATTTTCTCCTCCTGCAGGACAGAATTACACTCCCGCATGATCACTTATTCATAGTAATATACAGTAGGAAGAATGCCTAAGTGGATCATAAGCATTTTGAGAATGTAAGATGATGTGGCCTTGCACCGAGTTTACTTTGGAATGACTAATTTTCCAGGTCATTACTTGACAAAAATGCTCATGTCTTGTACAAACTGGGTCCTAGTCCCAAAAAAATGTAACCAATACCCACAATATTTTATTAATACCCTGATTCAGTAAACGCACCTTAAATCTTATGACAATGTGGACCATTTAATGCTTTACTTCAAAGTAAAACATATTTAAATAAAGGCTGGAGATGAGAGAATCGGATTTTGGTTGATTGGCCAAATTCGATTTGGCACAAATTTAAAATTCTTGTGGCTTGTGCCGACTGAATTATTCCCTGAAATAGTTAAATGAAAAAATTAAAACTCACACACTCACACGCTGTCTTGCTGACTCCCAGTCCCTGTCCCCCGGTCTGTCCCGCACCGCTAAATCCACAAGCCCCGGTTGGGCTCCCGGCATTACTATTTAGAGGCGAGTGAACTGACATCAGTTCACTTTGCCTCGATAAATAGCCCCTCCCTGTGTCGAAGAGCAATGTGTCAGAAGCCGGCAAAATTGTTGAAAGCCAGGCTTTTTTGCTGATCTCTCCAGCTGTCAGTGACAGCAGCGGCGGATAGCACTGGATATCGGAAATGGATATGGGGGAACAAAAATAATAAGACTTTTATTTTGTGTGTTTTTTCTACTTAAACCGGACCTTCACCATGATTTATTGAAAAGCCCAAACCTTTAAAAACTGATTTCCCAGCATATAAAATTGATATATTTTAAGTTTTTAGTCACTTACTTATTATTCTTTCCCCCACTGGGCTACAACTCTGTTCAGGACTTTAGGATACGGGTGCCGCCATCTTGACTCAGAAGCATCACACTTACTGAGGAGAGGAGAGTGGGATAAAGTACAGGGGGGTGGGTTATAGCTGTGCTTTGCTGGGGTCAGGGAAAGGACAGCAATCCCAGAATGCAGAGCAGCACAGTCAGAAGGCACTTCCTGTTTGCAGGCTGCCTGATGTCCCATGAGCCGCCATCTTGGATGTTTAAAGGCGCATAACATGCAGTAGATGCAGGTAGAATGATTTTTAATGTGAGCAATCTGTATGTACAGGGTGTGGGAAACATATAAGATAGACTCAGATTGAAGGACCGCTTTAACTCCTTGAGACCCCAATACCAGTTCACATGTCAGGAGGGGCTGGGAAGGGATGGGAGAGGGGAAAGAGAAGAATTATATAAGCAGGGAAAAGAAAGAAACTGGAAATAAACTACTCCATCTGTATACTGTACAAGCCAATTCTCACCCCTCTAGTGGTTCCTAGATCACCCTGCAAAAGTCCAAAGGGGCACTGAGTTAGTAGAAACATGGTGGTTCACACAATCCCCTGAGAGTTTGTCACATCAGAGGGCATCCCATACTTCTGTTTATAGTCTGTGATCTGCTAACTGCACACAGTAATCAGTATTAAGTGATCTGGGGTAGATGGTGTTCTTGCTACACATTTTGATGATCTTCTTGGATGCATTTAGTACTCGGTGGTCAACCTCTTCAAACCGTGGATGAGTGTCCCAGTGAGAATTTGTCTGTGATGCACTCCAGCATAAACCAAAGCAAGAAATAATCTACAAACGATTTATCCTTAGGCCTTTCCTCAGAGTTCAATAGTGTATCCCGGTGTCATATGTCTTGCTGGAGACCAGGCCAATGTAGGTACAGGCAGCTGCCAGCAATAGTGCCTGCAGCCTCCTCAGAAAGTGGAGACTGGGGAAACTCAGCAGAAGTGAGGGCCGAAGTGTCATGTGCGAAAATGATGCAGAATCAGGAAATGCAGGCAGGAACTGAGGGAGATTTGGAAAGCTATAGTGAATTAAAGTTGACTGTTAGAGCGCTAGCAGGGAGTAACAGGTAGAGTTCTACACCATTCACTGGTTTCAGCGTGGGGTGTTTGTCAACAGATCTGGTTATTGCTGGAGCCTTCCGCAAGGAGGTCTGGACTGCGCTTCAGAAAAGTCAGGGTCCTACTATTGCCAACAGTGGCCAGTGAGCACACATATGGGAAAAGTCCAGTCCAGGTTTTCATTAAGCTGATGCAGGGAAGCCAGAGAGTCCAGAGCCAGGGAAAGCTATAATCCAATTCTGGAGTTCAGAGAGCCAAAACAGGTAATCATCCAAGCAGAGGGTCGAAAGCCAGAAAGAGGTCAGTGTCCAAAGCCAGGGGGTCAGAGCCAGAGCAAGGTCGTAATTCAAGCCAGAGTGGGTCATATTCCAAAGTCAGAATTCAGAGCCGAAAGTCAAACCAGTAAGTCACACAGGAGCGAGCGTCTCTCCAAGAAGATCTGCAGGCAACTTCACAGTGCTGCACACTCCCTTTTTAAGGGCCCAAGGCATCCATGGCCAAAGCGCACACAGGGTCAGGGGCCACCCGGGCATGGGTAGACCAGCTACGTGAGTAGAACCAAGTCTCTCATCGTGACACCCATACCTGTTTCTTTGACTGTGCATGCACTCTGTAAACAATTCATTTGGGATATCTCCTTTTATGAAATTGGTCCACCAGCTAATCTGCTTGTTGGTTAAAGTCGATCTCATCAATAATTCCAGGTTATACATCCGCTGATCTGTGCATGCTCCTGTCCACTCGTTCAAGTGAATGGATGGACGGGCCGCAAACAGAGTTGGGGAAACCTTTATGTGCTTCCCACCCAAGATTTCTCCACCCAGGAACTGAAGCACCAGGAGAATGGCTTTGGATACCATGTGATACCTCACTGTTTCTTTTATTTTAACAATCCCGCTCTGCCTCAGAGTCAGATATGGGGCATCATTGCTACACTGGACTTCCACTTCATAGCAAAACTATCATTTGCCTGCTCTTTCTGGTGTTGGGTTGAATGTCTTTTATCTCTCAGCTGATAAATTAGTTACATACTCCTGCTGTTGAGAATGGTTGTTACATTGTGATACATTGTAACATTGTATCACAATGTAACAGCCATTCTCAGCAGCAGAAGAATCTAATACATTTATTAGCTGAGAGGCAGAAGACTATCTGTGATTATATATTCAGCCCATCTCGAGAAAGAGCAGGCAAATGATCTCTGCCTTTATTTCAATTCTTTCTGGCCAGATCTACACCCAATAATATCTAATACTTACCTTAAAGTAGAAGCTTACCCCCCACCCCCAGAAATGCCTATTATAAGGGTAGAAACTCATACAACCATTCTCACGCTGTTCTCATTTGGTGCATGTGACCGCTAGCTTCCATTGAAGTTTGCAAGGTGGGAATCTAAGGCCTCAGATGCAGAACCATGCATACCCACATGGCAAAAAGGATTGGTTACTTGCAGGCTGAAGGGCAGAGGAGGCACCAAGAAAGTGTGAAGGGTGAGCTTTGTTCCCTTCTCTTTTGAAATTTTGATGTAGGGGTTTGTTCTGTTTCTATTTCAAATCCGTGAACTAGAGACATATAAAAGTATGCTTACCTCTCCCCTCTTAAGGCCAGTAATTTTAAAACTGAGCTATTGCGAAGTGCGTCTTTGGGTTGGCGCCTATTAAAGAGGAACAAATCCCACTGAACTTGTGAAATACATTTGGCTAAAGCCCCTGTCAATACTCCCCTCTTAGGGTGTAGAACTAGAAATCTTCAATTTTGCTTTACAATTCATCCTGGAACACTTTTTTTTACAGTCCATCTCGTGTAAGCCTGTAAGATGGCAGGCAGTCATCCATTGCATAGGTGTGGCAATGACATCATTGCCACACACAACACTGGCAATGAATGGAGGAGGCGGAACTTTGCAGCTACAACAAGGGCCATTATCTGGGATTAGAGTGAAGCAGGATCAGTAGAAATTGGCAAAAGGTGATCTCCATGGGGGGAGCAATTCAGGGGATGCTAGTTAAAAATGTGGGTTTTGGTCCGCTTTAAGTCTAGCCACAGCCTGGGTATGGTTTAAAGCTATGACCCTGCAGGGGAACTAGGATGAAAACTCTTTTTACATTTTCCTGACTACATGTGCCATTTTTATGTAGTGCCCCCATAGTAGTGTAAAAAGATGGAAGGGTGAAAAAGGCCTGGCTACACTTCTGTTTCCTCCTGGATTCAAGCCAATGGAAATATTAGATGTGTCACATTGAAGTTGTCATATTACTGAACAAGGCTTTTAAAGTAACTCATTTGCCTCTTGTGAAAGTCAATGTATAACGTGTATAAAGGGCATGGCATTAGTGCTTACACCTTAATTTTACATTGTCATACAAGCAGTGCCCTTTTCAACCTAAACTATTTCTAAAGTAGACAGACTGACACTTGGTAAGGGAAATGAGTCTTGAAAGCTTGTCTTGACAAGCAGTCTTGCATGTCATTAATATACAATATTTGAATCTATAGAGGTGCTATGAATAAGAGCTTTTTTTACAATATCCTTGCATTGTACTAATTTATTCATTAAATGTCTGATGTGTTGCCAGCATCTCTTAAATTGTCCCTTGTTTCCCTTGAGAGCAGCAATCCGACGGCATATTTTACACAGATTGGTTTCCCCTGAAACCCTCTGTCTTAATTGTTTTATAGTATCTTGCTATCAGCTCACAACCTTTATTGGAAAAATGATGCACTGTACTTTGTTGCAATTGTGTGCAGGCAAAGATCAACCTAATAGAAAGATGTTGACAGGATACTTTCTGTGCACTACAGATAAATTGCTTTCATTTATTTTTTGATGGATGATATTCTAATGAATCTAAATGCACTTTGGATTTAAGGTGCATAACAGCGAGCCATAGAAAATGCATTGTGCATGTCTCATGAAATTGCTGTGGTAAATAAAAGAAAACAACGACCTATGATAAATTAACCTTAGGCACTGATCGATGTATTATGCTAGTTTCACACTTCCTGGCTAAAAAACTTTACACAAAGTTTACCATATCTTAGTACTATGAGAACATTCCCGAACAATCAAATTATATTTAAATGGGTCATCACTTACACTACATCATAACGTTTCAGTTTGAAAGCTTCACAATCAGGTTGTAAAACAGGGTGTAAAGTCAAAACATACTCATCTTACCTCCCAGACAGTTCATGTCTGATAAAATACTTTCTCAGAAGGGTAGTTGGTGATTCCCTAGCTCTTGTTCCTACCAATGACCCATTTGTTTTAATCTAACAGGCTGGGATTGTTATATTCAGTTTGTAAAAAGAAGTTGTCTGTCTTGGCATAGCATACAGTCAGCATTAATAGAATTTTGGCAGTGAATTTGCAGTAATTAAAAGAAAAAGGAAATTACAGAAAAATGCAACTCTTCCTCCAGCACACACAGTGAATGGTTTGACTTACACAGTATGATGTAGAAGGGAATCGGGGTTCAGTCCACCCCTTGGTCTTGCAATAAGCATTTGTGCTGTATGAGGTGACTAGAAATTGGCAACAACAGCAGGTTTGCTGTGCAGCAGCACATGAGGACGAATGTACTGTACTGACGATATAAAAAGAAATTTCTTATATTATGCTTAACATGGACGAACCCTTTAAAGGAGAACAATAACAAATGGACATTGGGATAAATAAATGAGTTCCAAAACTAGTTGTTTTGATGAAAAAAATATCTTACAGTTAATATCTTTACACGTTTACCTGTGATTTTTGAAGGCATGTCCAGGGATGTCCCAGGAAAATGATTTATTGTTTTTTTCGGCTGGGGCTTTAACTTGAAATGTCTGGTTTCTAGCTTTTTCAGTGCTTTTTTGGGTGTAGTATGTTGAAAAAAAATGCTAGTTATAAATTCAAGAAAACCATATTGCTTGTTAAAGCCCCATTCCTCCCAGTTAAAATGGTACACCATATGTATTGGCAGACACCTTTTCTTGCCAAGGACACACCATAAACTGAAACAGTGCTTTAGGAGATTTTCAAAGAAAATACAAGTACTATGTACATATACTTGAGCATATTCACTGCATTCTGTGCAGGGGAAAATAATTAGACGCAGGCATTGCTAGTCATCAGGGGGGTATGGTTCCACTTTAACTATAGGGAAGGGATTGCTAGTATAGTGTTTAAAAAAACAGATTTAACCCTTTAAGTGCCAGCTACATGAGACTCACATAGCCTAGCCATAAAATAAAAACTATAAAAGTATAAAAAACTCACCTGAGCCCGAGATCGATCCGGATGGATCTTCTTTCACCTGGGGCTCTTTTGGCTTCATGAGAGGGCTTAGAACAGCCCCCACCCCCACTTCTCTTATCCCCTGCACCAGACACTACCAGCATCTGTCATCGGCAACCTCCATGGGACATGATCTAGCGGAACACAGGATCCAGAGGTCAGTAAATTGAAAAAAAAATAATAAATGTCACCTATACTCTGGTGTGTGTGTGTTTTTACAGTTAAATGTATGTGAACTGGTGAGGGATCCATGAGACCCCATACCAGTTCACAAGGCTCAGGGGCTGGCAAGTCACTTGTGGCAAGCTGGTAACTTGGCCATCAACCACCGCCCCCCCCATTACCTGCCTCACCAAAGCCCTGGAGGCAGATAAGGCTGTAGCCCATGAAGGTTATGTGGGCTTGCAGGGCTGGGGACCACGAGGCTGGCTTCCGCACCCTGGTCTACAAGCCCCCCTATAGCTGATGCCAGAGGTGGTTATTAATTAGTAATCAATTTTTGATTGATTACGGGGAGGCCGATTCATCAATAGCGCCAGGTAGCGACAGATGAGCGACTGTAGCGTGATTTTTTCAGCGCCAGCCAGTATTCGCTGTGCTTGGCCGGCGTTAGCTTGATGACAGCGACTCAGTCGGTGTGCGGTAATGTTGAATACGGGCTGGGGGGTCGCTGTTTCACAGGTCCAGCGTTGTATGTGAGCGCCTGACAACGAATGGCCAGAGCGAACGGCTAGCTTCATATTCATCAAAAAATCACGCTCCGAATGTGCTGTCGCTGTCCATTCCTTGTTTAAACCCCAGAGCGCTGGCGGCGATCTGTATTAACTAGTTTTTAACCCCTAAACAACCATATTTTTTTAATGTAACATTATACATGTTTTTAGAATCATTTTGTTATATGAATACATTAATCTCAGACCTGTTAGATCAATTCTGCACATATTTTTTTTTTTTTTTTTTTTGACTTAAAAATAAATCCTAACATTGCAGAGGTGGTCTCCGATTTTTTGACATTAAAAAAAAAAATTAAAAAAATAATACCAATTAATTATGATTAATTATAGCTTGCTCCATTGAAATGCATTGGACATCGCCAGGGAGCGACAGCTCATACCTGGCGCTGTGAGGGAATTTGCAGCGGCGCTGTTCGGTCCAGGCGGCTTCATGATGAATGCCGCGCTAGCCGTCGCTCTCGCCGGCGCTAGCCTCATTTTGCTTGATAAATGCGTCATTGTGACCGCCGCGGGCGTACTTGAGTCGGTAGTCGCCGTTAGCTGCCGCTACCTGGCGCTCGTCAGACACTACCTGGCGCTATCGCTTGATGAATAAGGGCATAAGTGTATTGGTGTGCATTGGGCAGCTTTAGGCGTCTCGCTCTCTATTGGTTACAACTGAATTTAACTAGCCACTAGTACATTGAATATGCTTTGTGCCTGCCCTTTTTTTCTAAATATTGGAAAGGGGGGACCCCATTAATTTTTTTATTTTTAAGGGGTTTTAACCTTTAAAAATGAAGATCCCCCACAAGAGGGGGTACCATATGTATTTTTTTAATTAATTCTTTACGTCCTTTTTGTCACCCAGCAGGTATAAAAGCAACAGCAAGAGTGAGAGCAGAGGCTAGAGTGATCGATGTGTGACAAAGTGCTTCTGATAATTCAGAGGTAAGTATTAAAACAGAAAATAGCTAAAAAAATAAATTTCTTCTTTCTTGCTGTGTGGTGTGTTTTTTTACATTTAACCCTTTGTGAACTGGTAAGAGATCCATGAGAACACTATACCAGTTCACAAGGCTTATGGAGCTTGCAAGTCACCTGCGGCAAGCCCTCATTACCTGCCTCCCCAAAGCCTGGAGGGCAGAAGAGCCGCGGCCCATATAGGCTATGTGGATTTGTAGCCTTCAGGGCCAGGGGCTACCGAGGCTGGCCTCTGCGCCCTGGTCTACAAGCCCTGCATAGCTGGGGCAGGGGGGACCCCACGCCGTTTTTCTTTTTGTTTTTAGGGGTTTTGACCCTTCTTATACCTGCTACGTAAAACTGACGTACTTTGCTTTCGCCCCTGCTAGCAGCCCCCCCCCAAAAAAAGACAGTCACCTGACCCCTTGATCAATCCTTTCGTGTCTTCTCTTCACCCAGGGGGCCTCAGATCCCCCCTGGGCTCTTCAAGCTTCAGCAGAGGGCCCGGAATAGACCCCCCTTCAGCCGCCACCGGCATTTACTGTAAAAATATGCCACCCTGGCTCTTCCTCACACCATTAATTTTTTTTATCTTTAAGGATTTTTAACCCTTAAAAGGGTTTTTAACCCTTAAATTTCCCCCCAAAATGCCCCCCCCCCCTGGGAAGAAGGACCTCACCCTATGTTTTTATAGTAGTTGCATTTTATTTGTAAATGTTATAAAGTGTTCTTTTCAGTTTGGGGGTCTCTGAACACTGGATATTACTACAAAAATCACAGTTAAAAATAATGCAAAATGGTGACAAAATACCCATACATGTAGGGTATTGTTCTGTTCAGGAGAGCTTGCGCTTTCAGATTAAGATTTTTTTTTCTTGCTAGAATTTTGATGTTTTAGGAAAATGTGTTTTTTATTCTGCTTTATTTACATTTTGGGGGAAAACCCTGTGCAACCTAAGCATTCTTCGAGATATTACTTCCAGAAAGTTTAGCCCACTGCAACAAGCTGGGTATACCTAGAAAGCTTAATGTGTAAAATTACTCTTACATGCATGCTTCACTTTGGAGTGTTTTCAGAGCCGGATTATGAGGAGGCAACTAGCTGTAAGCAATGGGGTGAGTGTGTCCCCTTATACCACAACTAGCTGTAAGCACTGGGGATAGTGTGTCCCCTTATACCACAACTATCTGTTAGCACTGGGGTGATTGTGTCCCTTATAAAACAACAAGCTGTAATCACTGGGATGAGTGTGTCCCCTTATACCACAACTAGCTGTAAGCACTAGGGTGAGTGTGTCCTATTATATCACAACTAGCTGTAAACACTGGATGAGTCTGTCCCCTTATTCTACAATTAGCTTTAAGCACTGGGGTGTGTCCCCTTATAACACAACTAGCTATAAGAACTGGGGTGATTGTGTCCCATTATAGAACAAATAGTTTTAAGCACTGGGGTAAGTGTGTCCATTTATACCACAAATAGCATAAAGCACTGGGGTGAGTGTGTCCCCCCTTTTACTACATCATTTATTAGCACTGGGGCAATTGTGTGCCTTTATGACACAACAAGCTGTAAGCACTGGGGTGAATGTGTTCCCTTATTCTACAACTAGCTTTAAGCACTGAGGTGAGTGTGACCCCTTATACCCCAGCTAGCTGTAAACAATGGGGTGATTGTGTCCCCTTAAAAAACAAGCTGTAATCACTGGGATGAGTGTGTCCCCTTATACCTCAACTAGCTGTAAGCACTGGGGAGAGTGTGTCCTCTTATACGACAACTAGCCTTAAACACTGGGGTGAGTGTGTCACCTTATAAAACAACAAGCTGTAAACACTTGGGTGAGTATGTCCCCTTATAACACAACAAGCTATAAGCGCTGGGGTGAGTGTTCCCCATATACAACAACTAAGCACTGGGGCGAGTATGTCACATCTTATACCACAACTAGCTGTAAACACTGGGGTGAGTGTGTCCTCTTATAACACAACTGGCTGTAAGAACTGGGGTGATTGTGTCCCCTTATGGCACTAATGTGAGTGTGTGCCCTTATCCCACAACTATCTGTAAGCACTGGTGTTAGTGTGTCCCCTTATTCTACAACTAGCTTTAAACACTGGGGTGTGTCCCCTTATATCACAACTAGCTGTAAGAACTGGGGTGATTGTGTCCCTTATAAAACAACAATATGTAAACACTGGGGTGAGTGTGTCTCCTTATAGAACAAAAAGGTGTAAGCACTAGAGTGAGTTTGTCCACTTATACCACAACTAGTTGTAAGTACTGGAGTGTTGGTGTGTCCCCTTATACCACAACAGCTTTAAGTACTGGAGTGATTGTGTGCCCTTATAACACAACTAGCTGTACGCACTGGGGTGAGTGTGCCCCCTTATTCTACAACTAGCTTTAAGCACGGGGTGAGTGTTCCCCTTATACCACAACTAGCTATAAGAACTGGGGTGATTGTGTCCCCTTATAAAACCACATGCTGTAAACACTGGGGTGAGTGTATCCCTTTATAAAACACCAAGCTGTAAACACTGGGGTGAGTGTGTCCATTTATACCACAACTAGCTTAAATCACTGGGGTGAGTGTGTGTCCCCTTTTACCAAAACAGCTAGAAGCACTGGGGCGATTGTGTGTCCTTCTAACACAACTAGCTGTAAGCACTGGGGTGATTGTGTCGCCTTATAAAACAACAAGCTGTAAACACTGGGTGAGTGTGTCCTTTTATAGAACAAATAGCTGTAAACAATGGGGTGAGTGTGTCCCCTTATAACACAACTATCTGTAAGCACTGGAGTGAGTGTGTCCTCTTATTCTACAACTAGCTTTAAGAACTGGGGTGATTGTGCCCCCTTATAACACAACAATCTGTAAACACTGGGGCAAGTGTGTCCCCTTATAGAACAACTAGCTGTAAACACTGGGGTGAGTGTGTCCCCTTATACCACAACTATCTGTAAGCACTGGGGTGAGTGTGTACCCTTATACCACAACTATCTGTAAGCACTGGGGTGATTGTGACATCTTATACCACAACTAGCTGTAAACACTGGGGTGAGTGTGTACCCTTATACCACAACTAGCTGTAAACACTGGGGTGAGTGTGTCCCCTTATACTACAACTAGCTGTAAGTACTGGGGGAGTGTGTCCCTTTATACTACAACTAGTTGTATGCACTGGGGTGAGAGTGTCCCGTTATACCACAATTAGCTGGAAACACTGGGATGAATGTGTCCCCTTATAGCACAATTAGCTGGAAACACGGAGGTGAGTGTGCTCCTTATACCACAACTTGCTCTAAGCACTTTGGTGTCTATACCATTTCAACCCTCAACCTGCTTTAACAACTGCTGCCTGTGTACTGCCACACTGCTTTAGCTACTTTAGCTACTAGAAAACAATATTGTTATCCTCCCTATCTAAATTAGTTGGATTACAGCAGAATGGTTTATCGCTAGAGAGAATTGTTTTCTTAAATAGCTAGTGATGGGTAGGTTAGTTGAAATTTGCATTCAATGAGTTCTTCCAAACTTGCTAGACCCCGAATCTGAACCCCATTGGAGTTATTGCGGACTCAAACTTTGGCGGTCCAAAAATGCTTGTAAAATGGGGCCAGCAAGTGCTAGAGGGCTGAACATCGAGGGGAACACCAGGGCGATTGCCCTGCACAAAATCTGCTAGGAATAGTATTCAAAACAAAAAAAATATATACATGAATAAAAAAATAAAATATTATTTTTGTTACGTGTAACAGAGGTCTAATTGGGGGGGGGGGGGGGGGTAACACCAGAGAGATTGCCCTGCACAAAAAGGGCAAGAAATATATCAATAAAGAAACGATTTTAAATATTAGTCTTTGATGGGTGTTGGAGACCTAATTGGGGGCAGGGGGTGACACCTGGGTGATTGCCCTGTACAAAATGGGCTAGGGAAGGTACTCAAAATAATCACAGAAAACAAAAAAAAGAAATACACCAATAAATAAATATATTATTATTACTGTTTGTTTGTTTATATAGCAACATCATATTTTGTAGCACTTCACAAGCTATAATTACAGAGCAGGTAATACATATAGTACAGGACCAATACAAACTAGATGCTACAAGGTTTAAACCCAATGTGAGCACAAGAGAGGATAGGAAATAATGCCATGCCCTTGTGAACTTACAGTCTAAAGGATAGGGGTGGAGTGGAGAAAAAGAGGGAGGGATCACAAGTGATAGAGCTTGAATTTGGCAGCATGTGCCCTGTAAAGCCAGGTTATATGCTTGTCTGACTAGGTGAGTTTTGAGAGCACTTTTAAAGGCTTGGAGCAATGGAGAGTGACGGATTGAGCAGGGCACCGCAATATATACATATCTTAATAAAAATTGACATCACTAAATAAATATATGGTGCAAGAAGGCATTCAAGTTTACAGCATATCCTTGTAGACCCCAATACTGCTGACAGAATGGTGAGGCAAGACCAAGTTGAGGCAATGAATAGATTAGATTGCACTCAGCGCTTTTGCAGGAGGGTGAAGCACTGAACACTTCCCATGTCCATGCCCAGCAACCTGCAAGGCAAACAGAAAAACATTGCTACTATTGTTATTATTTTATTGTTTAGTTTTTTTCTGCCCCCCTTTATTTTCTCTGATGCAAGTACGCACCATGGTTCTCATAGGCCTCAACACTGCTGCCAGAGATTATATTCAGAGATTATACAGATTATATGCATGGTCCTCCACCTCACCCCCTTAAAATCAGAAGGCTGTCCCAGCCACAGGTCATGGAGTCACTAATGCTCTATGATGACACCCCTGGCTGGTATACTGTTGTCAATTTACCGGCCCCTGCGGCAGTTGCAGACATAGGGGTTCCCAGATACACAAAATTGTGTTGGAGAGTGAGGACGTGGCAGAACATCTACAATAAGGATGAAACCCAAAGTGCCGACTGCTGTGGCTTTCAGCAATGTGGAGGCTGAGAAGAAGGGTAGCGGGGAGGAGTGGGTGGAAGACAATCGAGGTGTGATGACAAAGTCCTAGAACCAACATGGGCTAAAGGCAATCAGATTTCAGCGGAAGAGGGGGTGGCCACGCAGCCCCAGGCAGCCACCACAAGGGTGCAAACCGTCAGCCTGTTGCTATTACTGCCCACCACACCCAGGCCCTGAGCACCTAAAAATCTGGCTCAAATGGTCTCCCCCAGCATGCTTTTTTTTTTTCAAGTAGTACACTGAGAAGACAGGTAATTTGCACGCTGTGCCACCAGCCCCTGAAGCGAGGGAAAAGCGTGAATGATCTCTGCCTCCCATCCATAGTGAGGCATATGTAAAACAAACAAAATATAAAACAAAATATTAGTATTATTAAAAAATAATAAAAACATTGAATTATTACAATTAAATTGGAAAACATTTTTTCCCAGGTGGTGTATATACTGCAAATTGCTCCACGGCTCGGGCCCGGCCGCCACTACATTAACCCAGTGGGCAGTTGAAGAGATGTAACATCCCTGCCCATGCTTGGTTGTCCACGTGTCAGTTGGGATGTGTACCTTGCAACATATATTGCACATTGCACAGTACACACCTCATTTCCCCCAGAAAAGTTGTGGTGGATGGGATTGATGTATTGTCGGGCAGCCGCAGACATAAGATTTTTATTAGCACCACACTCTAGCTGAGATAACCGCCCCCCTCGTGATAAGAATTTTAAAGCTTTCCAGCTCCAGCTCTATTATTTAATTGCTTAGCATTTCAAAGGCAAACAATTTATAAATGCTTGCATTGTGGGTGAGATGGGCCAAACCAATTTCTGTCCATTGTTTGGGAAATAGAAAGCTAAATGCTGACCTGGGATGGTGTGGGCAGGCTTGGTGGTGGTCTAAACATGGAAAGTAATAGATTGCAAGTAAAAAAGTGTATTTACACATCATAACATATGCATTAATAAATGACTATCAATTTCCAAGAACAAAAAAGGATACATAGGAACCAGCTGCAATCTGGTAACAGTGCACCTTCTGAAACAGGGATAAAGTATGTATGAATCTATAATAGTGACTAATAATGATGTCCAGTAAACACGGCAATTTACCATGTGACTATGACTAGAGGTCCTCCTGAGGGTTATGTAAATGATCTGGCTATGGGAAATGTAGTCAAGGTATCTATAATGTTATTAAACAGCATAACATCAATATCATTCAAGTACATAAGGAAAGCACAGTGAACAGTTAATGCCCCATATACATGCACAGATCAGCAATCAAAGCAAGCACAATGAACATATGGACACCTTATGCATAATACACCAGCGTATCTCAAAAAGATAAAGCAAATGCATGTATACCCGTGGATTATAAGAAGCTGATCGCTAATAGAGGGCCAACATTTCAGGGCCCCTGGCCCTTTCCTCAAGGCAGCGATCAGCTTGGTGGTGGTGGCATCACATCCCCCCTTGTGGGGGGATAAAAAAAGGAGGGGGTTGAAATCTAATAACAATAATGCTAACAATAACTAACACTAATTCTAATACTAACTAGAACCAAAAAGGAATTTATAACTAATACTAACTAGGACTAATACAATTAATAACACTAACAATAACAATACTAACACCTATGTAAAACTAAGTAATGTTCTTCTGGTTGCTTTGCAGGTTCTTGGTGCACAGATTTATGTACACCCCTCCTCCTCGTCCTTGTCCTTGTACAGCCACTGAGCCCACAAATTCAGCCGGGAATTCTGTCAATAGTGCATCCACCAGATTGCATTTGTACGCCCATCTTTCTATCCTGCTTCAATGTTAGAAATCAAGAAGGTGATGTTATCCTTATTGTGGGGAGCCAGCAGGATGGCCACCCAGTAATTAGCGCTGTTGACTAGATGGGTAAGTCTGTGGTCAGTCCGCAGTCACTGGAGCATGTAGAGGTTCGTGTGAACCAGGCTGTCCTGAGTCAAAGAGAAGTTGTCCTCAGTCGCATATGACTCCTCCTCTGCATCCCCCAGCCACACTCCAGTGATGCCCATGTGCTGTACTGGGTGCCACTCTGCTGTGAGGAAAACTCCTCCTCTGAAGCCTCCAAAACTGTCCCTTGGCTGACTGCTGTTGGTTCAGCAACCCACCCTTGGAACAATGTGTGGAGTGGCCTGGCACCTGGGAAAATAGGCCTTCCTGTTTTTTAATTTCAATTTTTAAATATATATATATATATATATATTTTTTTTTTTAAACTTAGTTTTTTTTTGTTTGTTTTGCAGGTTCCTGGCTATGGACGTGGAGCTGAGAATGTTGAGAAGCTGAAAAAGACCTGTAAAAAACCAATATGTGAATTGTTTTCTTTATTAGTGTATTTCTCAAATTTTTTTAGTTTCCGTGATTATTATGAGTACTTTCCCTAGCCCATTTTGTGCAAAGCAATCACCCAGGTGTCATTCCCCAAATTAGGCCTCCAACCCCTAAAAATACTAATTTTTTTAGTTTTCTATGATTATTTTGAATGCTTTCTCTAGCCCATTTAGAGCAGGGCAATCACTGAGACGCTCCCCTCGATTTTTAGCCCTCTAGCCCTTGTTGGCCCATTTTACAGCCAAGTTTGGGTCCCCATTGACTTCAATGGGGTCCAGGTTTGTATTCAGATTCAAAACACAAATTTCACTAGTTATCACAAAAAATCTGTTTATTAAACTTTAATATGCATACAACAACACCCCTGCTGGTGGCACATACAATAATATAAGAACTTAATTTAATAAACCCTGAAGAAAAAAATATTTAAAAAAACAGCAATTACGAAGCAGTATTGTGAAATTGCCTAATAATAAAAATGTATATAAACATGCTGGATAGTAATATTTTCTTATTCACCAAATGAAAAAAATCCAGTCAAATTTGTGGTTTTCTTCTACTGTTTGGAATGAAATCCAGAGTTGACAAGTTTTTTGAATATACCGTTCCTCCTTTAGAGGGTTAATCTGCTCTATTCCATTTCATAAACCATCTTTGGGGAGCATCAGCATTAACCATTTTAAATATCTGCCCAAAGGATTGCATGATGGATAAAAACATCTACACACAGCAGAAGGACTGTAATAGTAATAATCCATTATTCCAGCACAGGCTGAGCAATTCTCCCCTGTAAAATCAGAATAGTAAATTCAAACCCTGCCCCCCCTATTTCCTGTTCCCTTCAGTAAAAGAAAAAAAACAAGCTTGGCTGGATTTTTTCTTTATTTAGGATGTATAAGTGACCCTCGTCTTGCTATTTATGTGAAAACTGTTTTTCTGTAAAGCGTTGAATGTCGTCTTATCTTGCCCTTATACAAATTTTCCCCCATTTCTGCCCTCCCCCATTCCTGCCCCCAGGAAAATCATTGTAGCTTGCTGGGTTTTAATAGTTTAAAAGGGAGGAAAATAAATGCAAGACACAAGTAAGCTAGCAAAAAGGGGAGCTATTTGTCCTATTGTCTTTAATCACACAAATACAAAATACTTCTAAGCTATATTACAGAAATAGTCTAATAATAAAATAATCCAATGAGCATGGTATATTGCAAGAAGATTACTGGTATGTTGTGGTATGTTGTGTTTGAAAGAAATTACCATCAAGCTTGTTGTTCGAGGGGCCACAATAAAATCTAAGCATAGAAAACACAAACCATTTATTGCATGAAGTCTGTACATGCTTTTATGTTTAGGCAGATATAGGCAGGGAAAAAAGAGAGAGTGGACTGCCAGCACCAGCCACAAGTGCTCCCTAAAGTATAGCCGCTCAACAGTAAATATATAAAATAAATGCTTTATTGAATCTCATAGTATACACATTACATTACATAAGGGCAAGGCTGCAAGTCAGCATTAAAAACAATTAAAAACCTAATGGACTACTAATCATCCAATTTCAAAATAAAACATAATACCACAATACACATAATGCCGTGATGAGATGCTGGATGCCCCAGAGTCCCAGGCGATAAAGTGCTCGTGCCAAGAAAGAGAAAAGACAATAGTGTCAGATATGAGTGATGGTGCCAAAGAGACACTAAAAGTGATGATATCATATAATTGAATATCCCTAAATATATAGATAGTGCACCAAAAAGATACTTTATTAGTGTTAAAGTGTTAAGGTGCTAAAGTGCTCAGTGTTAAGGTGCTATAGTTCTTACCAAATAAGAGCTGGGGCTACAGGGCACACAGCACCCAAAGACGGTAATATAACAATAATAATAATGTTAATGTTAATAAATAAACCATGGGATTTTCTTCCACCCACTCCACTTCTACCTCACCCCCCTTAAAATGAGCAAGGCAATCCCAGCCAGCAGTCATGGAGTCACTAATGCTCTATGATGGCCCTCCTAGCTGGAATACTAGAACTGGAATTGTGGCCCCCTGCCCCAGTTGCCGACCTAAGGTTCCCATATACCTAACAACTTATGTTGGATGAAGAGGACTTGGCCAGCAGACCATCAGACTATCACAGGACACCCTTGATGACCCAACTGCTGCAGCTTTCTGCAATTTTGAGGTTGAGATGGAGGCTAGCAGGGAGGAGTGGGTGAAAAAGGATGCCAGGGGGGATGATAAGGTCCTAGACCCAAAGCAGACTGAAGGCCAGAGTTCGGGGGAAGAGGTGATGGTAGCAGCAGCCAACAGAAGAAGGAGAAGCGTGCAAACCATCAGTGGTCAACTTGTTGCGACTACTGGCCACCGAGTCCACGGGACTGAGCATGCCAAAGCTGCCTCGAAGGATATCACCATCATGCCATTTTTTCAAGCAAGGCACAAACAACAAAACACACAATATACTTGCTGTGCTAACAGCTGTGCTAATAGTCTCAGCAAAAACAGCTTAAAAACCTGCAAACACCTGAATCTCTGTAAGGAACTTACCTGGGAGTCTGTCTCGCGGCGCCTCCGCGCGCTCACTGGCGGCCGGCAGCCACCCCTCCAGCGTCGGGCGCGCCGGCAGCCTCTTCGTCCTCCTCGGGAGGCATGCCCAACGGCTGTGCACGTGCTCGCACGTTCCTTTTATGTCCCCCGACGGCGCTGCTCCCAGCGCATTTGCCGGGGCAGATTTAAAGGGACCAATCCTGGCCCAGGGATCCTCTGCTCTGGGGAGGTCAGGAAATGGACAGCTGGACTGGCCAGGGAGGTCCAGTCCCTGGGGTTTCTCCTATCAGGGGTGAGATCGTGTGTTGCACCAATCAGCACATTCCCCAGACCACCAGTGCCTGTAGCAATTTACTAGCTTGGGTGTGCTTCTGACTCTCGTCTTATTGTTTTTTGCTGCCTGAACCGACCTTCTGCCTGTCTGACTTTGTTTTCTGCTTAACCCCTTGGATACCGCGCTTCTGTGATCACCCGGCCTTGACCCTTGCCAGTCCCGACTACTCTTTGCCTTGCCCCTTGGTTTTGACGTTTATGGACTTTTGTGCATGAACTCCTGTTTTGGGATACCCCACAGTTCATCCGTCTTTATCGTAAGCCAGCAATCTTTGCGCCAGTAAGTCCTGGGGGCAACCGAGTCTGGAGAGGCATAACCCGTGTCTCCAGCAAGCGGGGGCTTGTCTATAGGCACAAGAGGTGGTGGAGATTGGGGATTGTTGGCTCACAAGAGAAGGGTGTCCAGCGGTCCCTGACAGTATAACGGGCCAAAACTATGGACCAAATATTGGAGCAGGTGCAGGCCTTGACTGCGGCTGTTGAGCACCTGGCTCATAGAGGGGCGGCCCAGGAGAACCGTCCAACTCCTATCAACCCAGTCCCTCTGGGGGCACCAGCCGTCCATCCTGTGGAACCCAAGATCCCACTCCCCGATAAGTTCACTGGGGACAGAAGCTAGTTTTCCAACTTTCGGGATGCCTGCAAACTTTATTTTCAACTCCGCCCACACTCCTCTGGCTTCCAAGAACAACGTGTGGGCCTGGTCATCTACCTCCTGCAAGGGAACCCACAGTCCTGGGCATTCGCCCTGTCACCTCAGGACCCAGCACGGAAATCTGTCGATTTCAAAATTCTTTATGATGACCCAGATAGGGGTGCCACTGCTGATGCCAAACTGCGTTCCTTGCGACAGGGTCACCGGCAGGCCAAGGAGTATTGTTCCGAATTCCGTCGGTGGACTGTGGACTCTCGGTGGAATGACCCTGCTCTGTGTGGTCAATTCCGGTTGGGCCTATCTGACGCCATTAAGGACATTTTTGTGAATCACCCTGTACCTCAGTCTCTGGATGAAACCATGCAACTCGCATGGTTTACGGGAAATATGCCTTAAAAGAGGGTCGCATCCCGATACCAGCGCAGGGGCTCCAGCCCCTTTACCTGTCGAGAAACCTATGCAGCTGGGAGCTACCAAGCTTTCTGAGGCTGAGAGGTGTCGGCGATTGAAGGAAGGACTGTGTCTCTACTGTGGGGGGACCACGATGATATTTTGATTTTTTCATCCTCTTTAGTGGAACATCGTGAACATGTTCACCTTGTCTTACAAAAATTAAGAAAGAATTGCTTATACGCTAAACTCAAGAAATGTGTATTCGAGGTTCCTGAGGTCCCATTTTTAGGGTATATAATTTCACCGGGTTATCTATGGATCAGGCCAAGGTCAAAGCTGTACTTGAGCGGGAGCGACCTAGAGATTTAAAGGGGCTACAAAGATTCCTGGGATTCGCCAACTTTTATAGGAGATTTATTAAGAACTTCTCCACCATAGTAGCACCTCTCACAGATCTCACCAAGAAGGGGGGCTTCCCATCACCCTGGCCGGAACGATCCATTCAAGCCTTCAGAAAGTTAAAGGAAGTCTTTAGCTCTGCACCAGTATTAGTTTACCCAGAATGTCAACGAGCTTTTATAGTCGAAGTTGACGCTTCTGAGCTTGGCGTTGGGGCAGTTCTCTCGCAGTACAGCGGTTCCCCGGAACGACTTCACCCTTGTGCATTTTTCTCGAAAAAATTCAATCCCGCTGAACGGAATTATGACATTGGGAATCGGGAGCTCTTGGCGGTTAAACTAGCCTTTCAAGAGTGGAGACACTGGTTAGAAGGGGCCCAGTTCCCTGTTACGGTCTTCACGGACCATACAAATTTAGAATATATTCAGTCTGCAAAGAGGTTAACCCCTAGGCAAGCTCGGTGGTCCCTGTTCTTTTCCCGATTTAACTTTACAATTACTTACAAACCGGGGTCAAAGAACGTAAAAGCTGATGCCTTGTCTCGAAGTTTTTCCACGGCTAACTTACCTGAGGGGAAAAATTTGCCCATACTGCCACAACACATGGTGGTAGCTGTGATTCAGCCGGACCTCTCTGACCTGAATCAGTTTCAGTCTGAATCTCCGCCTAGTAAACCGGCTCATGTCCAGTTTGTACCTGCGTCACATCGTTCGGCCACCCTACAGCAATTTCATGCCTCTAAAACTGTAGGCCATCCTGGAGTTAAGAAAAACATTTCCATGTTGTCACGTCATGTTTGGTGGCCTTCTATTTAAAAAGATGCTCAGGATTATGTGCGAGCCTGTAAGATGTGTGCCCGGAGTAAAACCCCTAGACATTCTCCTGAAGGTTCACTGTTGCCCTTATCCATTCCTTCCTGACCATGGACACACCTTGCCACGGATTTCATCACCGATCTGCCATCATCCCAGGGGTTTACCGTCATCTGGGTGGTGGTAGATCGGTTCAGTAAGATGGCACACTTTATCCCGTTAAAAAAGTTACCAACCGCTTAAGACTTTGCACAACTTTTTCTAACCCATATATTCAGACTCCATGGAATCCCGGAGGATGTGGTCTCAGACAGGGGGGTACAGTTTGTCTCTCAGTTTTGGAGGGCATTTTGTGCCAGGTTGGGGTTCTCTGTCTCTCTGTCCTCTGCATTTCATCCCCAGTCAAATGGGCAGACAGAGAGAACCAACCAATCACTGGAGCAGTACCTTCGATGTTTTGTTTCCGATGTCCAGACAGATTGGTTACTGTACCTTCGGTTTGCAGAGTTTGCTCTAAATAATGTCACCCATACTTCCACAGGAGTTTCCCAGTTTTCTGCTTTGTCCGAAGAACCCTCCAGCGTGCCCTCACTTGAGGAATGGTTGTCCCAATGGCCGGACTTATGGGCAAAGATCCAGCAAAACTTGACCAGGGCTGTCGGGCAGCAAAAAACTTTTGCCGATCACGGTCGGTCTAGTGACCCTGATTATGATGTGGGGGGGTTAGTTTGGCTTTCCACCCAAAATTTGGCATTACGTCAACCCTCTGCCAAGCTAGGTCCAAGGTTTATTGGCCCTTTTCCTATACTACGGAAGATTAATCGAGTTACTTATCGCCTTGATCTCCCGCCCTCCATGAAAATTTGCAATTCTTTTCATGTTTCCCTTTTAAATCTGCCAAGGGTATTGAGCCAGATACTTCCCCTGCTGCCATCCTGGTAGACAGGCAGCAAGAATTCGAGGTAGCCCGGATATTAGACTCGCGTTTCTTCCGAAACTCTCTCCAGTACCTAGTAGATTGGAAGGGATACGGTCCAGAAGAGAGGTCTTGGGTCCCGGCCAGAGATGTCCACACGGGGAGGTTGGTTAGGAAGTTTCACAGAGAGAACCCTCAGAAACCCAGCTTGGAGGGTCCAGAGGCCCCTCCTCAAGGGGGGGGGGGGGGTAATATAAGAAACTTACCTGGGAGTCTGTCCTGCGGCGCACCCAGCAGCCTCTTCCTCCGCCTCGGGAGGACCGCCCAACAGCCGTGCACGTTCCTTTTATGTCCCCCGGCGGCGCTGCTCCCAGCGCATTCGCCGGGGGCAGATTTAAAGGGACCAATCCTGGCCCAGTGATCCTCTGCTCTGGGGACGTCAGGGACTGGACAGCCTGACTGGCCAGGGTGGTCCAGTCCCTGGGGTTTCTCCTATCAGGGGTGAGATTGTGTGTTACACCAATCAACACATTCCCCTTCCCATTGGTCAGTCACCATTTAAATATTTTCCTGCCCGGACCACCAGTGCCCGTTATAGTCATTTACTAGCTTGGGTGTGCTTCTGACTCTCGTCTTAGTGTTTTTTGGTCCAGCTTCGTCCTTGACTACTCCTGCTCGCTGCCTGAACCGACTTTCTGCCTGTCTGACTTTGTTTTCTGCTTAACCTCTTGGATACCGCGCTTCTGTGATCACCCGGCCTTGACCCTTGCCAGTCCCGACTACTCTTTGCCTTGCCCCTTGGTTTTGACCTTTACGGACTTTTGTGCATGAACTCCTGTTTTGGGATACCCCGCAGTTCATCCGTCTTTATCGTAAGCCAGCAATCTTTGCGCCAGTAAGTCCTGGGGGCAACCGAGTCTGGAGAGGCATAACCCGTGTCTCCAGCAAGCAAGGGCTTGTCTATAGGCACAAGAGGCGGTGGAGATTGGGGATTGTTGGCTCACGAGAGAAGGGTGTCCAGCGGTCCCTGACAGTCTCTCTCTGCTTGTTCAATTGTCTCAGCCTCTAGCACCACCTCCCCAACAACAAGGCCATATGTCTCCCCCAAAGTGACAGCACCCTACAGAAATGTTTATAAAAATTACCCTTTCTCATTGGAAAATGTATGTGCATTATCTGTAAAATGTCCCATCCCAGGTACAGATGCTTTTTGAGAAAGATTTGAGTGCTTATTTGTGTTTTAAAATAAAAAGCCCACTGAGATGCAGGTTGCAATTCACACCCAAAAGCACTTTCAAAGTCAAACTTGTTTCACCAAATAGTTAGCATGACCCCTAATGTCTACCTAGGGGTCTATTAAGCACCAGGTATGAAAAAAAAACTTTTACCTAAACTGTATTTTTAATCCAAAGTGCACTTTTTTGTACCTGGTACTGAATCTACCACCAAATCATTTGAAATGTATTTCAGCAATCTGCCTGCAATTTCATTTGACTGGCTGGTAAAAACATTTTCTCTTTAGATTGTTAGACTAGATCAGTTACCTTTAAATTTACTGAATTGACCTTTCTTGAAAACTGCATGCTTAGGGCGGTAATAAAAATAGACAACTAAACAGCCATCTGCTTTAATGTAAGGGTGAAAAAACAAAGTGTCCAGTTAAAGCAATGTGCCCCTGGGATTAAACCTGACATTAATTTAATGTAAAATGTAATGCTTGGGTTGTGTGAAATGTCTACCTGGAAGGCCAGTGTTAAACTATTATTATATTGTAAACAGTGGAATGGCCCATGGCTGTTGAGGTAATAAATGACAGTTAGTGGGTTGCAAATCTAACTAATCTATCTAAAGGCAGAATAAAGACATTTGAGAGATATATAGAGACCTGTTTTTTTCATTGAGATAACTAGCTCTACATTTGTGGTTCTGCTTAAAAAGAATCAGTTTATGAAGTCTGCAAACATTTTTCTAAGCCTTAAAAATAAACATGGCTTGTACTGAAATTTCAGGATGTGAAAGGTACACTAAAATGTATATTACAGATGCAGGGGAAGTAGACAGAACGCATGTTTGAGATGTGTTATTAACGTGTCAGTGTGTCAGTAAAGCGTTTCCAAGACTTTTTAAGCATTTTTTTCTATAACTAAAATATACTCTTGAAACGTTTACTTCTTTTTTTTACCAAATTATAAACGTCTAGAAAAGTATTTGACTCTGAAAGAAAATATTACGATCTAAATCAGGTAGGCAACATTGTGTTCTATCAGCCACGGGCAAGCAAATGTTCATCTAGTCACAGAACTGAAACAAATAGCACTATCACACAGACTCCATAATCAACATGCAGATTAATGAACATAACCAGGTACACCAGAGAGCCGTACAGCATAGACCAAATGAGTATGATAATTGCTGAGTTGCAGCTAAATCCCAGCTCTCTATCAATCACCATCTCCTCTGATTATTGATGCATTACAGACATCAAGAAGAAAGCAATAAAGAAATGATTCATAACTTCAGTTACAAATGAATTATAGTCATATTTTTTTACATGTCTCTGTTCTTTCAGATGTCACCTGTATGTCAGTTTGTAACCCCCTTCTGCTTTCTCGCTGTGATCATTAACTGAACAGTAGGGCTATTAAAGATTTGGTTCACCTATTGTGGTGTTATCACTATCAATCTTTTATTCAATAACAGTCTTAACAAATCTGCTAATAGCGTTAACTATTCAGTAATGAAGTAACAGTGACTTGATAAATTAGAACAGATGCAACTTCTCTCTTGGCAGACAAACCACCCTTTGGTCTAATTATTTCTGACATTGTGGCTATTCACATCACAGCACATCAAATTAATGAAATGAACAGATTGCAAATATTTTTATCTCTTGTCGTTTCAGTGGGGCAACTTTTATAAGGTTTAATTCCCAAAACAAGCAACAGGACATATGCAGAACTGACATTTTACAAGAACTTTCAAAAGTTCAAAATTTGTTCAAGTCTCATCCAGATCTAAGAGCTACTTAGATCTCTAAATATAACCACTTAACAAATGAGTCTCATTTTCAGCCCATGGGCAGTTCTTGCAAAACACTGTATCAGCCAGCCATTAGTCATTTGTTGACCTTGATTTGTCTTATGGTAAGATGGGAGATTAGGCTTGTATATGTTAAAGAGGACCTCCAGTCAAAGAAAAAAAGATTAGTAAATTGTTCCCCTAAAGCCCCCTTCTGGCAGTTAGTGAGGTAAGCTATTTGAGAGGGTTTAACCCCATGCAGGTGTTATGGAATAGCAGGCATATTCTATGCTCTTGAACTACATGGGGGCTTAGAGCTCTGCTCCTGGAGAACTCATTCAAAATTACCTCACAAATCTGTAATTATCCTTATTTGTAGCCAGAAGTAGAAACCAATGAACTGTAATGCATTGCTTTGCTTACAGCTGAGAACAGCAAATACAGTTCCATTTCTGTCCAAGCCTTCCTCTCTAGCTTCTTTCAGTAATGAATAAACTTATTATGTGAACATAATTGACCCATTCTAACTGCTTCTTTCTGTTGCCTTCTTGACTTCAAACACTGTCCACCCAACTACTTTTTGTGCCTACATGCAATATTAGTTAACTGTATCTCCTTGCCAAGAACTCTTCCTGTCCAAGATTCTGTCTGCCACTGCTGTCACAAGACACTGCTGCTTCTTCATATTGTAATTCACCTGCTGTTGTTTCAGTTCTTTTGTTGACTGCTTATCATAGCATCATAGAAGACCCCCTATCAATAAGTAAGTCCCAACTTTGGGGAAGTCCAAGCACTCGTCCCTACAGCTAGAGAGGACATCCAACGCCTGATAAAAGATGAATATGTTCGAACATTTCCCTTCATTCTCCAAGAGAAAAGACTATTCAGCTATCTTGCCTCAGAGTTCTACAGATAGGACTTGCAGTGAAAGCATCATGAAGGCAAATGCAATCTAAGGAGTACATTTAAACATGACCTATAAATGTAATTGTTTATTGTAAACTATCAAACTCTCTTGCCCAGGCCTGCAGGTATGCTTGGGGTTCATGGGAAACATAGAGGTTAGAGTGGATACTGTTGGCTGGACTGGGGACTAAGGCATGGGAGCAGGCAGTCTGAGTCACAGACTGAAAGCAGGTGGTCACTGTCACAGACTGGGAACATTAAGACAAGCAATCTATGCCACCAGCGAGGCAAGCATTTGACTACCTAAAGCACAGGAGTCCTAGCACTTAATGAAGACCATGTAACCAACCTGCTTCTTCAAACAAGCTCCAAATATCAATGGTTGCACAAACCCAGAGCAGACCTGTGGTGATTGCAGACTTGGGGAAAGGAAATGGAGGGCAGACAAGCAACAATGCACAAACTGCAGAACAGACAAACTGACAGGGTACTCACAGAAAACAAGAAATAGACATTGGACAATGAGTGAGCCAAGCAGCCCCATGAACAAAGGCAGCCTGCTTGCTTACAGACAGACCAAGACAAGAGGCTGGCTATGTGTCTACCAAAAGCACATGGAGGTACCCTTAGTGAGCCACACACACTCTGAAGGAAGACAAGTGATGCACTAGTGGGGAGGTAGGGTCAGACAGGTGCTTATGAGGAATAGAACAGGAAAATATTTATGAACATCTGGGTATGGGTGGACACCACACAGACTACAGAGGGAAGTGCCAGACAATTGCAAGGGCATATAATCAACAGATGAGTCAACAAGTGGTGCACAGAAGAGGCAGACAGAAAATTTCTGATTCAAGGACTGTGATAGTGATCATTAATGTTTTTTTCTTCATTCCAGTTAAGACGGAATTTAAAAATTACAATAGGGACAGAATGCTTGTTTACTGTTAGTTGGTTCTGGAACATTTCTATTAACCCTTTGCCTGCCAGCCTACAAAGAGATTTTGTCACCCTCTGTGGCCAGACATGTTTATTACCATTTTGCTCTATATGTTTAACTGTGATTTTTGCAGGGATTTCCAGAACAATTGTATACAATGATGCCACATATGTATTGGTAAAAACCTGTTCCTATCCAGAAGACAAAGTAAACTGAAAAGAGCATTTTATGAGATTTTCAATATAAATACAACTACTGGTAGATAACAGAGCAGAGGCCCCCACATAGCCCACACGGGCCGTGGGCTCTTCTGCACTCCCCTGCTCTTTGGGGATACAGGTAATAGGGCGGGGGGCTTTGGCAAGTCATCTGCCTGCTGGAAGTGTCATGATGATGTAATCTCGCTCAACGGTATAAAAGGCCCCTCCCTGTGGCAGCAAGTGAGCTAGCACAAGCCACCTGGTAGGGCAGAAAATAGGTGATCTTTTCCTTGCTGCAGAGATTGAAGGCCCCAGGGGGAATAGGAGACCCCAGTGCCCAGGCCTTGATGGCTAAAAGTCTGCTAAGCCCACACAAAATGTGGTGCACCCTCCTGGGCTTTGGGGATTTAGATAATGGGGCATGGAGTAAAGGAAATTCACCAATTGCAACAGGTGACTTACCAGTCCCTCCTGCCATGTGAACTGATATAGGGGTTTCAAGGACCCCTACCAGTTCAGAAAGGGGTAAATGAAAAAACACGCACCATCCTTTTTTTATTTCTTTTTCTTCTTACCTCCTTCCATTGCTGTCCCATGACATGCATCAGCGTTGTCTGATAGCAGGAAGTGATCCGTGGAAGCTGGGCAAGGAGCAGGGATCGGAGTCCCCTGCCCTACACCAGGGTCTGCTAATCAATCCCAGCTTTTGACACTTGCTTCCTGGGAGGGGCCTTTTATACCACCAGCATGAGCTGACATCAGCTTATTTGCCATTATAAAAGGCCCTTCTCTTCAGTTGGAGAGAGCAGTCAGAAGCTGGCAGTCAGTGCATAGAACAGGTATAGAACAGGTGTTCTCTTCCCCGCTGAAAACCCTAGAGGGGGATTTGGACCCTCTCCCCATGGAAAGAGGAGATCCTGGACATAGATGGAACTTAATGATCAGAATGGCAGCTACATAGATTCAACTCAGCTGGCACTTAAAGGATGAAACAATAGGAATACAAGCAGAGGAGGAGAAATGAAACAACAATGGAACAAGAATGCAACAAGATTGGTAATGTTGTGGTTCACATCAGCAGCCAAGGTCAAGCCAGGCAGTCTCTTATCCATCCATGAGGTGGCAGGCATCCTATTTGGCAGCATGTTTGTCTTATTCTGCAATCATTTATTTGCTCAATAGATGGTTGAAAAGAAGATAGTTGGCTAGGAGGTTATAGGGGGAGAAGAACTGATAAAATAAGAGCTCTATTTCTAGTTTACAGATAATTCATAGACATGGAAGGCTTGTGCTGAACATTTTACATGAACTAATTAGATTTTTAACCACCTGAGTGTCCATCTGTTCCTTGCATCCATAAGTCCAGCCGTGTTCAGCATTTGTTAGTCCAAACCTGTTTTGCATCCATTAGTAGCCATGCCTTCAGTTTTCTATCTAGATACTGTAATAAAGTGAGAGTCAGCTTAAATGACCTATGTAGACTTCAAAAAGAAATTGTGAGGTTTATCTGAAGTGAAAGGAGAGGGAGATTAAATAAAAAAAAAACTCTACTTCTTCCAAAGAATTTGGGAAGATTAGGAGCCCAAAATCTTACATTTTATTTTCATGCAGCAAGGTTAGCACAAGCAAATTATTTAAGAGGCAAGATGGACCCAGATGGGCAATGATAGAACAATTGGTCTGTTGAGATTATCCTATAGAGCTATAACTCTTAAAAGAAAAAATATATAAAAGACCCCAGCAGGACTGCCCAACAGTAATGGAAGCAAAAAAACAATGGGACCAAACAACTGCTATAGTTAAAATGTACTCTGGTGTTGGGAAAAAAACAGCAAAAATCCAAGACATTTGAGAAATGTGCTCTATATATCAAGCCTATATATAGATGTATCTCGTCTATATTTTAATCACTCCACACAATAAATGTGAAACAATTATATTTGCAACAATGGGAAAAACATGTTGGGGAAGAATTTACAGTAGAGTGGTGGGGGCCTTAGTCAGAGAACATGGAAATGCTCCTTAAATACAACTCTCAAAGAAGCAAATCTCAAGGCTCTAACCAGATGTTATTTAGTCACCACCAAAATCGCTAAGATGCACCCAGTGGCATGTTTTAGAGGGTTCAGGACACCGGAAGATATGATGCATGTCTGGTGGCTATTCCCCAGAATTAGACTTAGACCCTTTTAGTATTGGATGTTCGCTCTCATAAGAAAATATATATACAATGCGATATTAAGATTGCCTTACTGGGATGGAAGCCACCGGATATCACCATGTTCCAACTGGATCTTGCTCCATGCATTCTGAACGCAGCAAGAATAACTATCGCAAGCTCATGGAAAGATAAACAGTACCATATAAACAACTGGAAGTTAAAATTAATTGGGTTCAAATAAATGAAAAACTGTAGAGTAGTCTCACTGGACGGCAGAGGCAATACGATAAAATCTGGCTGCCCTGGATCAGATATGGAGGAAGCGGGGGATCTAATAGAGGAGAATAGAGGGACATAGAGTAGATCATAGTGAATTTGAGGAGGAAAGCTTTATAATACAGAGGCACTAGGGAGGCCTTCCCCCCTTTTTGGCCCTGTTTTTTCTTCTTTTTTTCTTTTCTTTTTGTTCTTCTTCTTTCTTCTTGATAACAAGATAGTTCTTGACTGATCGAAGTAACCGCTGGAGAAGTTAAAAAAGACCTATAGTGGATACACGAGGAGAGGGTGAGAAAGTAGATTAAGAGGCTAATTTAGGACTAGCGCCACGTATTGCCAACAAGCGACCGCTAGTAGACACTGCAAGTGAATGTCAGCCGCTGTGACTTGGCTTATCGGGCGGATAAGTGACGCTGTACTATCCTGTCCAACAGTGATAAATGTGATGTCTGCGGGGCGCTGTAGAAGCACTCTCCCTGATTCACTGCAGAGCCAGCTAAGAATGCTAGGTGGTGTCCCGAGGACTACTCTATATCTAACAACAGGACAATGCTGCAGCGAATGATAGGTAGTGCCAGTCAAGTGCTTCCAGCACTCAGCGCTAAACCCCATTCCTGTGCCATGACCCCCCCCCCGTTAAACGCCAGAAGCTATGTGATAAAAGTCTGTTTCTAAACACATACACACCAGCACCAGAGAGAAAACACATGGAATGACACTGTGACAATGACACTGCAATGGCAGACCTGCACATACAATTCTGCATACAAAAAATAATAAAAAACAAACAAACAATAAAAGTGTTGCATTTAACCCTTTAAGTGCCAGCCTACCTGGAGTTTTTGTCACACTCTGTTGCCAGATCATTTTGCACTATTTTGCGCTCCCCATGTTCAAATGTGATTTTGGAAGGGATTTCCAGGGATTTCCCAGGAAAATGATATATTGTTTTTTTCAGCAGAGTCTGGGCTTTAACATGAAATGTCTTGTTTGTCATTTGTTAGGTGTATTCTTAATATTTTTGGGTGAAATATGTGCAAAAAAAAAAAAAAAAAAAAAAATTTTTACATATTGTAGTTTTTTTTGTAATAAAAAATGTAAGTTTGTCAATGAAATCTTATTGCGTGTGAAATCCCAATTTCTCCCGGTTACAGCGGTACCACATATGTATAGGTAGACACCCTTTCCTGCCCAGGAGACTCCCCCAAACTGAAACAGCGCTTTAGGGGATTTTCAGATAAAATACAACTATGCTACGCAATATGCGCACCTTGCAGTTTTTCCAAAAAAACAACCCTTTATATTTGAAATACCCCCAACAAACTATATATTCTCTGGAAGTACACACCTCAGGCTTTCTAGGCGTACCAGGCTTGTTGATGTGGCCATAGTTTTCTGGAAGTAATCCCTCAATGGATTCTTTGGTTGCAAAGAGTTTCCCTAAAAAAAGGATAAAAAAGCAGAATCAAAGCCACATTTTCCTAAAAAAACTATATACAAACAGGAAAAAACAAGTTTAATCTGAAAACGCAACAACCTCCGAACAGAACGATACCCAACATGCATAGCTACTGTCAAGGGAAGAGTTGCCAAACACCCCAAAGTAAAGCATGTGCGTAACGGTAATTTTACTTGAAAATTTCAGCTCTGCAGACAAAGTGCGCACCTTGCGATTTTTCAACCAAAACAACCCTTGACATTTAGAATATCCCCCATAAACCATATATTCCCTGAAAGTACACACGTTAAGCTTTCTAAGGGTACCCAACTTGTTCTAGTGGGCTCATCTTTCTGGAATTATTACCTCAAAGAATTCTTTGGTTGCGCAGGGTTTCCCTAAAAAAATTATAAAAAAGCTGAATAAAAAACACCTTTTCCTAAAATATAAATATGCAAACCAGAAAAAACAAGCTAAGTCTGAAAGCGCAAGGTCCCCCGAACAGAACAATACCCAACATGCATAGGTACTATTAACCCTTGTAATTGCCAGCCTACTTGAGATTTTGTCACCCTCTGTTGACAGGCCATTTTTCCCCATTTTGCGTCATGTTTTGCGCCATTTTTGCTGGAACTTTCAGGAAAATTATATATATATTTTTGCAGCAGAGTTTAGGCTTTAACATGAAATGTCTTGTTTGTAAATTTTTTTTTTTTTTTACAATATTATAAAGTAAAAAAAAAAAATAAATAAATAAAAAATTTTTTTTTAAAATTGACTCCTTTATTTTAAATAAAAAATGTATTTTATTAAGGAAAATCATATTGCATGTGAAAGCCCCATTTCTACCGATTAGAACGGTACCACATATTTATCGGTAGCCCCCCCATTCTTGCCCAGGAGACCCCTCTAACTGAAACAAGTATTTTATAACATTCACAAAAAAAATACAAATACCATCCACACTACAAAGGGTTAAATCGAGAAAAAAATGACATAGGGTCCCCCCTCCCAGGGGAGGGAGACCCCATTTTTTTTTTGATTTTTAAGGGTTAAAAACCCTTAAAAATCAAAAAAAAAATTGACGTGGGGTCCCCCTTACCCAAAGTAACCAGCCCGGGACCAGCTATGGGGGCTTGTAGGCACAGAGTGGGGGGGCCAGCTTTTGTGGCCCCCCCACCCTGCAGCCTACGAGCCCACATAGCCTATGTGGGCCCGGGCTCTTCTGCCCCCCCCTGGCCTTTGGGGAGGCAGGTAATGGGGGTGCCGGGGGTTAATGGCAAGCCACCCGCTAGCGCAGGTGGCTTGCCATCCCCCCAGCCTTGTGAACTGGTATAGGGGTCATGGACCCCTTACCAGTTCACAAGGGGTTAAATGTAAATAATCACACAGACACACATAAAGAAAAAAATATTTTATTAATTTTTATTTTTTTTTACACTGTACTCACCTCCCATCCATCCTGGAGCACTATGTCCCTCGGCGATCACTGGCTTCTGCTCACTTGCTAGAAGCCTTTTATAGCTGCTGGATGACAGATTACAAAGGGTTAATAAAAAAAAAAAAATGACATAGGGTCCCCCCTCCCAGGGGGGGCGGACCCCATTTTTTTTTGATTTTTAAGGGTTAAAAACCCTTAAAAATCAAAAAAAAAATTGACGTGGGGTCCCCCTTACCCACAGTAACCAGCCCGGGACCAGCTATGGGGGCTTGTAGGCACAGAGTGGGGGGGCCAGCTTATGTGGCCCCCCCACCCTGCAGCCTACGAGCCCACATAGCCTATGTGGGCCCGGGCTCTTCTGCCCCCCCCTGGCCTTTGGGGAGGCAGGTAATGGGGGTGCCAGGGGTTAATGGCAAGCCACCCGCTAGCGCAGGTGACTTGCCAGACCCCCAGCCTTGTGAACTGGTATAGGGGTCATGGACCCCTTACCAGTTCACAAGGGGTTAAAAGTATAAATAACACACAACACACAAGTTTTTTAAATATGTTTATTAAAAAAAAAAAAAAAAAAAACATTTTACCTTTACTCACCTCCGATCTTCAGAAGCAATGTCCCGCGGCGATCTGATGCAGGTGACAGCTGGGCAGAGAAGGGGGGAGGCAGGCGATCGGAGGATCGCCTACCTCCCTCCTTCTCCGCCCAGCCATCACCGGCATCTGAGATGAGAACTGCCGGGTGCCCGATGACACCCGGCGGTGACGTCATTAGCCCCGCCCCCGAAGGGGCGGGGCTAAAATCCAAGATGGCGGCCGCCATCGGGAGATGCGACGGAGGGAGGGCTGTTATGCCCCCCTCCAGAAGACAGAAGACCCGGGGGGGGTAATCGGAGCCCCCCCCCATGAAGAGGAGAGGCGGCGGGAGTCGGCGGGAGCGGAGGTGAGTAACTGTCATTTTTTTTTTTTTTTTTTTTAACAGGCAAATGCCGGCGGCTGCTGAAAGGGGGGGGGGCACCCTATTCCGGGCCCTCCCCTGCAGCCGGAGAAGCCCCGATCGGCAATCGGAGCCCCGCTGGCTGAAGAGGAGACCCGGCCGGACAAAACAAGGGGTCAGGTAAGTGACTTTTTTTTTAACTTTTTTTTCTGGGATTGGGGAATGCCAGGCACGTAAAATTTACGTGGCTGGCACTTAAGTGACGGAGAGGCAACCACGTAAATTTTACGTGGCTGGCATTTAAAGGGTTAATGGAGTCAGTATCCCATTTTAGGTCAGATGTTTTCATCATTTATTAGGCAGTAGGTGTGGGTGTGGTGGGGTGGGAAATGTTAATCAGATCAAAATTGGTCAGCTCAAACTAGCACCTCTTTTTTCTCTTCCTCTCTATTATTCAGTATGTTTTAAGCATTTGTTGTTTTCCCTTTACTTTATCACCTGGAAAAACCCCATACAAGCCTAAAGAAGTTAGGCTTTTAAGGTCATAGGATCCAAAACTCTTCACTTGGTTGATGTTTATGCAATTAGAAATAAGGTTTTGTATTCTGCCACCAATTTAAATTTATGGGGGTAAGCACAGTCACAACATTAAAAATAGTATAATTGATAACACTGCCAGGTTTTCAAAATATCACTCCATGATATGACCTCTACCCTGCTAGGAACATGGGGCAAACATTTTGATGCAAACCAACATTAGTTGGCCCATGCTCTTTCAAGGGAAAGTAAACATAAGCAAACCTTTATGCACCCTAGTAGTAACACTCCTTTTAGCAAGTATTACATCTTGTCAACGTTTTTTGTAGCCAGCCAAGAATCTTTTAAATCTTTTATAAGGGATTTTCATCTGTTCTTCTTTGCAAAAGGCTTCCAGTTCTGTGAGAATCCTGGCTCTTCTTGCATGTACTGCACTTTTTGGGGTCTATCCACAGATTTTGAATGAGGTTCAGATCAGGGTCAAGAAAAAAGTAAATAAAGAAAGGATTCCAATTGCAGATTTGAGAACTTTTAGATGAGTGACAGGAGGGTGGATAAAAGTGCATTACCTAAGAAAATATGGCTTGCTGCCAATGTGTTTTCGTAAAACAATTGTTATAAAATGCAAAAATAATTTACAGATGCCGCTTCCAGAATGTCAGAAAATACTCACTATGCTCTGCAAGGCAGCTTGCTAAACATCAAGGTGTATAAATCATGTATTGTAAGTTGTGGACTATGAATAATATAAAATATGAAGATCTCCATGTAAACAACTGTTGTTATCACTTGCTTAGCGCAATAAAACATCCATGCATCTCTATCAGATTTTAATGCATGCTGTTAACATTTCTCACTCCCTTTAATAATGCATAACATGCTTATACATATTTAATATTGAAGGCTGCATTAAGAGCTCACTTTTGATAGGTAATAATAACCTGCTTACAGAAACATTTGAATAATTTATACTCGATTGAAATAACAAAATCAACTGTCTTTGTATAAGGTCAGGCAACACATAATTTCTATTAATAATATCACTATGTATCATGGGCATTAAATAACTGCATACTTACATTTAATTCAAAGTGAGGCATCTTCCTTCCAGGTCATAAATAATCCATGATAAATAAACTGCGATTAAAACATTTCCCCCTGAATATATATTGCCATATATTATTATGCTTTGACATGACTAATAGATTTTCCAGTTCAGTCCTTTAGCTACTATTTTGCCACATACTGTTTAATTCAAAACACACCTTTATGGAATTCTTTGGCAATGCTACTTTCTTGAAATGTTTAATATTGTGTTTTCAATGTTTAATGCATTCCTGGAGGTATTTCTGAAATGTTTTATGGTTCAGAAAAGTAACTCTTACTACCAATTCGGTCCTGCTGCTATTTGACACAGCATGCTTTGGTTGAGAGAGAAGTTAAACGCAATTACTCACTTAGAGAGTGAGAAAAGGTTGGACTTTCAAGGTGTGACATTGCTAAACCTCAAATAGGCTGAGTATAGGCCCAAGGAGATGATCAAGCTAGAAAAGCAATAAGATAGCAATGTGTTGGAACAAGTCATAGTATTTATTCAATATATTTACCTTCAGAGAAATATTTTCTTTGTTTATGACCATTTCTCAAAGGTAATACATACAATTAAGTTGTGCAGCCTAACGCGCTATTGTTAAGCCATTTGCATCATTATTAAACTTGGGGAGTGATTAGCTAAATCTGCTGCATTGTTTCTTTTAAAACCAGCAGGGAGGGTTATCTATAACCCTTAGAATTTTTTTTTTAAAGTGTGGGTCCCATTCCAATTTTTTTTTTATTTAACCCGCTTATAAGCCTTGATTCAGAGCCTCTTTCACATGTACTTTCGCATGTGTCTGTGTATTTTTTGTGAGTTTTTACATGCTTTTTCGGCTTGTACTTTACTTTTTTCATGCGTATATACGCTTACACTAACGTGTTTACGCGCTTTCGATAATCGTATTTTTATCGGCAATTTGCCGTTATATCGGCCGACTTACGTGATTGTTATGGGCTGGTGGGTGATTCTGAGCCTTGATTGCCGATGACAAGCCGCTCAACTTACAGGGTCATTTTGTAGGCGAAAACAAGCTGTTGAGATGTTTGAGGAGGATATGGAGGAGTACGAGAGCCTGCAGCTGAACGGCATGCTCTGCATCGCCATGGCAGAAGCCAGATCGCACCACACATGCATGGACATCGATCACATGCATGACGTTGAGCTGTTCGAGCTGACCCGCCTTAACCGCGTTTCCCTCCATAATTTGTATAGTGATCTGTGGCCATGGTTAGCCCGCACCACAAGGAAGGGACATGCAATTGCCGGTTTGACCAAGATGCTTGGCTGCCTGCAATTTTTGGCGAACGGCTCGTTCCAAAGGCTGGGTGCCCTCTCCGTGGGGATCTCCCAGCCTACGCTGAGCTGCGCGATATCCAAGTTTTTGGATGGCATGGCTACCCTGTGTCCAAAATAAATCTCTTTCTCAGACAACATGGTAGCCTGGAATGCGGTTAAGTTGGGCTTTTTTAATATAGCCGACATGCCCAACGATGGGTGCGATCGGTTGTACCCATGTTGCGTTGGTTCCTCCAGCCGATGAGGAATATATTTTTAGGTTTGTGGTTTAGGTCAACACTATGACTTGTATAAACGAATTGTTTTTCAGTATCTTGTAATGTATATAGAAATCAATCATTTGCATGCAGACCTTAACTCATCATTTCAATGTAGCCCTTAACTAAACATTTGCATGCAGACCTTAACTCGTCATTTCAATGTAGCCCTTAACTAAACATTTGCATGCAGACCTTAATTAGTCCTTATCATGTATACCTTATTAGAATCCGACTGGCCATTTTATTTTTGTTGTTTTTATTTTGTGGGTTGTAACATTACAAAATACATTTTAACAATAAGGATACCTTATTTTGTGGTGTGTAACTTGTTAAATTTGGGGATTGTTATTGTGTACTTAGGACCTGTATTTCTGCTCTTACAGGAACAGGAAGATGGGCCATTCCATAAACGTGCAAGCTGTGGTTGGCCCTGACCTTCGCTTCCAAAGTGTGATGGCTGGCTTTCCCAGATCCACCCACGATGCCTATATCCTGAGAAATTCGAGCCTGTATGGTTTTTTTCAATCAGGAGATTTGTCTGATGGATGGCTACTGGGTAAGTTTGGAGAAATAATTTCATTAGCCTTTCAATGTATGACTATGAATATTTATAGATAATCCTGGCTCAACATGTTCTTTCCCTCTGATGACATGATATACAATGTATCTAAGAAGTAGACAATAAGTTTCAAACCAGGTTTAGATGCCTGGACCATACCGGGGGTGCCCTGCAGTATGACCCCAACAAGGTGATCAAGATCATAATAGCTTGCTGTGTCCTACATAACTTTGTGTTAATGCATCAGGTCCCCCGGTATGTTGAAGAGTCCCCCTCTTAAGCCACCATGGACATTCCGGACGAATTATATGAGGGCACCCAGAGTGCTTCTGGGCAAGCTGTCTGGGATAATTTGATTTCGAATTTTTTTGAGTAATTTTTTTTGTTTTTTTGTGCCAAATGTTTGGATTTTTTTTTTTACCCAAATGTTGGGATTTTTTTTTTTTACCCAAATGTTTTTTTTTTTTTTTTTTTTTTACCCAAATGTTGTTTTTTTTTTTTGTTTTTTACCCAAATGTTGGGTTTTTATTTTTTACATTACATTCTATGTGGTTGTCCTTAGATATATTATAGATTTGTAAGTTAACCAAGATATTTGATGTATACTTTAAATATACTTTATATTTGTATACTTTAATTTGCTTATCTGTACATCCTAAATAATCCTAAAACACTTTTGTACAGATTTGACTGAAATGCATTTTAATGTGCAAATATTTGATCTCACAACAATCAAATTTTTGTTAATTAAAGATATCTGAAATGGCTACAAATAACACAGCACAGAACAAAATTGAGGCGTCAATATAGAAATTAGGTGGGGAAGGCCAATCGCAGCCTACGAGAGCATCCAGTAGGCAAAATAAGGATCCATTGGGCCACACTCGTGCCCCCTCTAAATTTGCCACAGGCTTGAGGTCCATGGAGACTTCCTCAAGGCACAATGCTCCCCGTCCCACAACATCCTGACCCATAGGGAGCACTATTATTAAGGGCAAGGGGAACATTAGGGCAGGAATCCCTAGACCCACAACAACACTCTCTCCAGCTCGTGGCCTATTTCAGCATTACGATGTAGCCAGCCCTAAGTCACCGTGCAGCTCAACGGCTGCAAGTTAAAGGGCCAGCCTGCCTATGTCACCCAGCCCCCAAGCAAGTCTAACACAATACTTTCAGAGCCCAAGTTGGAGCTATAAATGGGGTGTTAGTCACCCAAGAATGTCACCAACAATTCCACCCACCCAGGATTATGCAGCCAGGATCTCATTAGGCCTAAACCTGCTGCATGGGAGCTTGAGCGGGCGCTTTACTGAGCCACAAAAGACATTCAAGACATTCATTACATGTGGGTATACTGACCTGTAGATGGCGATCTTGCAGAGATGTCAATAAAAAAAAAGATGTTAATGGACCCTCCCGGTCCATAAATACCTGGGACCTCCCACTCATTCCCCAGTATAAAGATAGCAGTAAGGTAAAGGGACCAGGAAAGCCAATTAAAACTAACAAAGGTTCACCATATAAAGGATCCAGAATACCAAAGGGCAGGGTGAAGCGGGGTGTGTGACATACTTATAATACCCATTTTACAGGTGAGTAATCACAAAATGGTATTATTCTAAGTATGTCATACACCCCGCTTCAAGACATTCATTACATGTGGGACATCCAATAGCAGTGTCCAGAAAGGGCGGGGATCCAAAAACAAGGCAACAAGGCACAAACTTAAACCACTGCAGCTTGCAGAACCTTGCGGCCAAAAACAGCATCCGCTGAGGCCCGCACATCAACCTTGTAAAACTTGGAAAAAGTGTGAACCGAAGACCAAGTAGCAGCCTTACAAACCTGCTCAACAGAGGCCTGGTGCTGGAAAGCCCAGGATGCCCCAACAGCACGAGTAGAATGAGCAGTAACACGAGAAGGGGGAATCTTCCCCTTGGCAGAATAGCCCCAACAATGGCCTGGCGAACCAATTTACTAATGGAAGACTTGGCGGGAGCCAACCCTTCCTAGGCCCAGAGGGCACCACAAAAAGGGCGTCGTCCTACGAAAAGAGGAAGTAGCCACCAAATAGTACTTCACACAGCGAACCACATCCAAAGAATGCAAAACCCTCTCCTTGTCATTGCTAGGCTTAGGACACAAGGAGGGTAGAACAATGTCCTGATTAAGATGAAAAGCAGAGACCATCTTAGGAAGGAAATCTGGCTTGAAGCGGAAAACAACCTTGTCCTGATGCCTCTAAAAGTAAGGGGCCTTAATGGACAAGGCCGCCAACTCCGATACACGCAGAACGGAAGTGATGGCAACCAGAAAAACAACCTTCTGAGTAAGCGTAGAAAGTGCTATACTCTGCAAAGGTTCAAAAGGAGGACCCTGCAAGGCAGAAAGAACCAAATTCAAATCCCAAACTGGGAGCAAAGGCTTCCTAGGAGGCCGCACATGCGTTACCCCCTGGAAAAAGGTCTTAACCAGAGGATGAAGAGCAAAAGACTTTTGAAAGAAAACCGCCAGGGCAGAAACATGCCCTTTCAGCATACTAAGCTGCAAACCTAGGTCCAGACCATGTTGCAGAAATTCCAAAACCCTAGGGATAGAAAACGCCCTGCAAGGCAAGGCCCTGACCTCACACCAATCAATATAAGACCTCCAAATCCTATAGTGGATGGCAGAGGAAGACCGCTTTCTAGCCCTAACCAGAGTCTGAATGACAGCATCAGAAAGACCTTCCTCCTTCAAGATGGAGGTTTCAGCAGCCACGCCGTCAAAGCCAGCGTTGGTAAATTGGGGTAGAGCAGTGGACCCTGAGTGAGTATATCTGGCAGAAGGGGCAGAACTAACTGATCCTCTGCCAACCTTACCACGTCTGCGAACCAAATCTGTCTTGGCCACATTGGAGCCACCAAGATTGCTGACGCGCCCTCTAGGGCCAGCTTGCGCACCACTTTGCCCACCATGGGAAACGGAGGGAACAGGTACAGAAACCCCAGATCCCTCCAGTTCAGAAACATGGCATCCGCTGCCAGAGCCAGTGGATCCCGCGAGAGAGACACAAATGCCGGAAGCTTGTGATTGTGACAAGAGGCAAAGAGGTCCACCTCCAGAGCCCCCCACCGGTAGCAAAGCGACCGAAACACCTTGGGGCTGAGCGACCATTCCCCCCGGCGAGATGACCCCCTGCTCAGGGAGTCCACCTCCGTGTTCTCCACTCCCGGAATGTACACTGCCGAGATGCATGGGACATTGCCCTCTGCCCAATCCAGGATCAAAGACACTTCCCTGAGGTCACGCCTGCTGCGAGTCTCCCCCTGGTGATTGATGTAGGCAACTACCGTCCGATTGTCCGACCGAACTTGAACCGGTAGTCCCCGCAACTGATGAGTCAAGTGAGCCAGAACCAACCTGATGGCTCTCAACTCCAGAACATTGATGGGATCGTGAGCCTCCAGAGGCCCCCACAGTCCCTGAAACTGAAGATCCTTCCAAAATCCCCCCCAACCTGACAGTCTGGCATCCAGGGTGACCGTCTCCCAACGAGGGGTCAGAAAGGACCTGCCCCGCGTCAGATTGCTTGGTTTCAGCCACCACCGAAGGGAACGCCGCACCCGGGGGGACATCAGAAATGACTGATCCAATGACTGCGGGGACCCGTCCCAGGCCGCCAAGAGATGGAGCTGGAGTGCCCTTGTGTGAAACTGGGCAAAGGGAACCGCCTCGAACGATGCCACCATCGATCCCACCAGTCGCATCCCAAGCCAGATGGACGGGTGGGGGATAGATAGGAGACGCTGAGTCAATTCCTGAATCAGAAGAGCCTTGGTCCGGCGGAGGAACACCCTGGCCTTGAGAAGTATCCAGAGACATTCCCAGGAACTCCACCACCCTGGAGGGAGAGAGGCAGGACTTGGCATAGTTGATCACCTAACCGAAACTCTCCAGAGTTGACACCACGGTCCTGGTATCCAGCTGCGCCTGACTGAGGGAAGACGCCATGATGAGTAGATCTTCCAGATATGGCACGATGCGGATACCCCTGGCTCTGAGGATGGCCATCACTCCTGCCAACACCTTGGTGAAAACCCTTGGAGCCGAGGTAAGGCCAAACAGAAGAGCCACCAACTGAAAATGTCGATTTTCCACGACAAACCTGAGAAATCTATTATAAAAAAATATTGGAATATGCAGGTAAGCATCCTTGATGTCTATGGACGACATGAAATCCCCCTGAAGAAGTGAGTGGATGGCTGAACGCAGAGTTTCCATACGGAACTTCCGGGGACGGACGAACCTGTTGAGCAACTTCAGATCCAGAATGGGACAAACGGATCCGTCCTTCTTGGGCACCGTGAACAAATTGGAATAGAAGCCCAGGCCCCGGTCTGAGGGGGGCACCAGACAGATGACAGCCATGTCCAAGAGACTTGCTACTGCCGCCCGAAGCCCCTGAGTGGCCAGAGGATCTGACGGCACCGGAGACCTGAAGAATCTGCGAGGGGGCCGGAACTCGAACTCCAGCTTGTAAATGGAAGACACCACTTCCTGAATCCACCTGTCCGAGACCTCTTGGACCCAGACCCGGGAGAAGAGTTGCAGCCGTCCCCCCACCCGCAAGGGTGAGGGCGCCCCCTCATTGCTGAGCCGGCTTGGCAGCGGCTTTAGGCTTAGAGCCCCAACTGTGTCCTGGACGGGCCCGACACCTGCCCCTGGACCAGGAATCACCTCTGGACGAGGGGAAAGCCGAACCCCTGCCAACTCTAGCCCCACGAAAGGACTGAGTGAAGGAAGCCTCCCCCCGAAAGGGGCGATGCTGCTTCTTACGCTGAGGTAACTTACCTCCCTTTGCCACCGAATCCAATTTCTCTCCAAAGAGCCGCAACCCCACAAAGGGAAGGGCCGTAAGCGACTTTTTGGACACAAAATCAGCCGCCCACTGGCGTAACCAAACCAACCGCCTTATAGCCACAAGCAAGGCCGAAGCTCTGCTACACATCACCAATGTGTCATCCAAGGCGGTCAGCACAAAGGTCAAAAACAACTCACATCGCTTAAGGGCGGCAAACTCCTCACTAGCCGGGTCAAGCCCGGAAGAGGTCAACAGTCTTCTAACAACCGACCTGGCAGCTACCAATAAAAGCGCTGAAGCACAAACCGGCCGCAAGGCCGACCCAACACTGGCAAAACCATGACAAACCATCTGGTCAATGCGTTTATCCTCACCATCCTTGAGAGTAGTGCACTCCGGAGAATGCAGGATTGAGGAGCTGGACAACCCCAAAACAGGAGCATCCACCTTGGGGGGGGGGCGACCAGTGCTTCACCGCGTCCACCGGAAAGGGATACTTTTTTGTCCCAACCCGGAGGGACACCCGGAAGCCGAGTCGGCCTCTCCCATTCCTTGAGAATGATACCATCAAAATGCTTTTGATAAGGAAATTCCAAGCGCGGCTTGGTCACCTCAAAGAACTCCCCCTTCAGCGGAGGAGCCGCCTCAGGGGGGGAAATAGCCAAGACCTCAAACATATGAGCCAGGACCCTAGAGGTATCCAAGGAATCCCTCTGGCCCTGCTCGGTATCAGCATCCACAAACTGCTGGTCATCGGAGCCCTCAGACTCCTCAAACAGCTCCCCTTCCTCAAGCGGAGAACAATCAGACCAATCCAGGGAGTCAAACTCCTCCATATCAAAGGCCTGTGTGGCTGTATACAAATGTTTTCACTTTGCCGTGGCCTTTTTGGCAACAGCACTGGAAAACAATTTGTATGTTTTGTGTCACTCTGGGTCTACCTTTGTATTTTAGCACTGCTTTTTGACAAGTTTTGGAGATGATTTTAACATTTTTTCATTAAAGACTTACATTTTTAAGGTGTGCGGACCCACTCTCTTTATCCTTTTAAACAATTTTTCAAGATTGGACAGTCTGGCACACACCTAAGATTGCGACTCCCCGCCAATGACCACATCACATGGGGGTACGTGTCAAGCGAGGGGGAGACGGAGAGGAGACTGGCGGAGCAGAACCAGACGCCTGAGATCCGGACTGCCGCGTAATAGACCGTTGCACACAGGGTACACAAAGAAATACCCCCAAAGGGATACCCCACACCCCAAACACAGCCTGGATTGCCCTGAGGGGGGCACAAGCCCAGTATCCGGGGAAGCCTCCATATGGTGATATTTCTTTTTAAATATGCACAATGCCCCGAGGGAATTACGCAGTAATGCAACCCGGGATGCCCCTTTTAGTCAGGCGTGGGAGGAATTTACAGACCCCTAAACTTAACCAGGGACCCTAGGATCGGGAGAACCCCCCTTTAATAGGAACAATGGTCCACCTGGAACACACAACAAAACACAGCAATCAGACCACATAGTAAATGTCCAAAGGGGTTAATAACAGAAGCGTTGCCAAGCAACCCCAAGGAGGGGCATGAATAACTATACATAGCAAAACTAATGGGGCCACAGGCCACTCACCGACCATCACGCTTGGCAGGGAAGGAAAAAGGCGCGCAGGCAGAGGAAGAGGGAGGGCCCCTCCCCCGTCGCTCCCGGCCAGAAGCCGGGACCTGAACCACGGCGCCCGCAGCACGGGGGTGGGCCGTAGGCGTTCGCGGATGCCCGGCCCTGCCCCCCCCCCGTCAGAGGAAGAAGCTCCCCCTGGGCACTGTGAACAGCCGACATGACAAACCCCAGAGACCGGTGCCGCGGGACCGTCGGCGCCGGTCTAAGTACCGCGAATGTACATGTAACCAAACACACACACATTACAATAAAGGATGAATCTATAAGAGACCAGGCCCCCCCCCAAGTGTATCCGGGAGAGGGGGAATCCATGCTAGGGCAGAAGGCCAAGGGACAGGGCATCCCAAACCGGGGTCACCAACCCGGTTAGCCGCCTACCCCTTGATATGGGGTCTCACGGCGGAGCATAGCTCCTGAGCACCTAGGCTGGGAGGCAAGTAAAATCAATAAAGAATCCGGGCAGGAATAGATTAAATAGAGGGCCGGGAGTCATCCCGGCTACCTGCAAGGAGGAGACATCCATCTTCTGACTTGTTCGCCGTCTGCAGAGATGGAAGACTGGGGAATGAGTGGGAGGTCCCAGGTATTTATGGACCGGGAGGGTCTTACTTTTTTTATTGACATCTCTGCAAGATCGCCATCTACAGGTCAGTATACCCACATGTAATGAATGTCTTGAAGCGGGGTGTGTGACATACTTAGAATATATGGCATTGGCAAGTGATTTTTCTGAGCACTATCATGAGCTGTATGGGAGAAATTCTAAAGCCACCAGCCTAAGCACAAATGCCCAAATATGGGTGTAGGTCAATAGTGTGGGAATGGTGAGGAAAGATGTGGATTAAATACAACGCTAAATGTTAATCTGCTGGATTGACATTATAAGGCTTTTGTTGCACTTGTAGGATGGCCAACACCTGTGCTTGGGTGGCATTCATCATCTGCCAATGCTCAAGCATAGCCTCCCTCTGCCTGTTACTAGTCCAAATTTATTCAATCAGGGTGGTGAAGTGGTTATTGAAGTTTAGTAATTGTGATGCCAGCTCCTCTCTTAATCTTAGGTTCACTGCCCAAAAGTTGCGGCTGTCATTGTGCCATGCTGTCTCCAGGATCTGCACACGCCCACCTGGCTGACATGGCGATGTGCCTGAGGGAATCCTCCACTTCCCCGGGTTTGGGCGCGTGCAGATGCTGGAGGTCTAGGCCTAGTAACATGAGCAGATGTAGTAGGCAAATCCTCTGCAGCAGAGCTAGCACATGGGACAGTTGGTTGTGTCTCTTGCTGCTGGCCATGCTGGTCTGCCAGCAGAGGGCGTGAGTGACTCTGCTGCAGAGGATTTGTGGGTGGCTGCTGCTGGGGCAGTGACACATGATGCTACTGGGTAGGCATTAGTGGAGCCATGGTAATGATCTCCTCCAGATGGTGTATTGCATCCATTAGGGGTGGTGTCTGCAAGGACATGGAAAAAAACTGTGTAAGATAGTTGGTCAAATATATGTTTGGCGAAGTAGTCATCTTCATTCACATGCATCACCAGTTAGTGCACATTGCACTTACCAGATCCAGCTGGTCCTGTGTAGAATATGTTTGTAATGGCTGGCGGGACGTGGTGGCAGTGGGCAAACAGGTTGAGGGTTGCGCAGTCGCTTGAGTATTTTGAGGAGCTGGAATGTAACAGTAAAGGCAAGTTAACACATAAACATACCTTGGGTACACATAGGAGTAGCTAGGCTTTAATGCACCCAGACCAAACTTTCTAAATGGACTCCACCACCGGTTTTACATACACCCTTTGGCGGCACCCTGAACTGCTGCATCCTGTGAGCGTGCCCCCCCTGCTCCCCCCTAGCTACGGCTCTGTATGTGGGTGTAGTATTTGTCTAAACATTTTTATTAGGCAAATCTACTAAAACAATCCTTAAAATACATACCTTCTGGCATTACATAGTTGTCAGTGTCTAGGGCCCCGGATAATCCCTGTAGTGCCGAGGGGTGTATAAGAACAAGCTCCTCAGCTGCGGTGTACTGTAGTTTTGTTGGGAATCCTCCTACTGTTTGCAACCTTAAAAGAAAAATACAAAAATGACTTACAAGGTCTTGCACAACAACAACAACCAGCCCAACTCCCACACCCATATGTACCCGTGCTGCCTGCGCTTATTCCTCTTCTGTCTCACTGCATATTTGAGGTCAGAGAATTTCTGCTGGATCTGTTCAACATCTTTCCTCTCCGTTCCCGCACAATTGACCTGTCTGGTGATCTCCTCCCAGATTTGGTTCTTGCGCACTTTGCTGGTGGCTTTTGAATTTCGTCCATACAACTCATGAAGGTGCTCAGAAACCCCACTTGCCAATGCCATGCTTTGGGGATCAATAAAGCGTCCGCTCAACGTCCCACACCACAGGCTTCGCCCTAATGTTGCCCTGGATGGCTCTTCCTGGGTGGGAGGAATATTGGGTGACATTTTTGGGTGACTTGCAGGCATTGAATAGCCAGACATTTCGCTTAACATGGATTGGGCTGGACTTGCATGGGGGCTGAGTGTCATCGGCTGGATGGCCAAAGAAGTTACTGCCGATGAGCTGCCCGGTGACTCAGGGCTCTCCATGTTAGATTCGTGACATTGGGAAGGAGCAGGAGAGGGTGTGGTTGGGGGGCTAGGGCTTCTAGGACGAGTCTTACCCTTGCCCTTACTAGTCGTGCTCCTTTGTGTTTGGGATGTTGTGGGCCGGGGAGCATTCTTGCTTGAGGATGTCTCCTTCGCATTCTGAGATGGGGCAGATTTGGAGGTGGCTGGAGTGTGGTGCACTGGGGGGGTCTTGCGGCTACCTTTCTTGGCAGGCATAGCGATATCTGTAAAGACACTCAGCTGTTTCTCCAAGTACTCTTTAATTAGTTATGACTGTGTATGACGCTTACGCGTAAGCGTGCGTATGTACGTGCGCAACATATCTGCTGATCCAGGCAATCAAAATAGCACCCACGCTCTTCACCCACGAGCAACAGGATACCATCATGCTTGTAAGTGTGGGTTCAGGCCATTGATTTGCAGACGAAATGCATGTATATGCAATTAGGCAGCGCAGGGCAAAACTGTGGGGGCGAAATTTGAATTTAAATGCCGTGCCAAGCAAAAGTAAGTAAGCACACCAAAATGGCATCTAGAAGGATAGCTGAAGGCTAGAAATGTTATGTGGAATGTAATTTTTGAGCCTGCTATAACTGAGATAGTGGTTTGTATGATGTTTGCATTAATCAAATGTGTTTTTCTTGTATATTTTAGATGATGATGGAGAACAGGTACGACTACCTGGCGAGTGATTTCCAAAAGAGGATGTTGGCCCTGGAGATAGTGGCCAAAATAGCAGACGACAACGACACCACCCTCACCTTCGCCCAGATCATCCAACACTGTTCGGATCTAAAGCGAAGGAAGAGGCCCTGGGTGAGGCAATTCTTTGCTCAACATTTTCCAAGTAAGTACATGACTATTAGTTGTTAGATATCCAAAAGCCCTTAGTTAGGCCTCTGTTTAGGAATGCAATCCTCTTCTAGTGAGCGAATGGGATTATAGAATCCGACCCACCCGGAGGAGAGCAGTCTGGCCAGTGCGAGATGGATCTGGGGCGAGTGAAGGTGGTGCGTCTCCAGGGCCAAGGTCCTCCCCCTCCTCTGTAGGTGGCTCCGAGCAGCCACTAGACCTGTCTACAGAGGAGGGGCATCAGCAGCTCGTCAGGGAGTCGTCCCAGATGCCGGAGCAACAACACTCTGGTATGTTTCTCTGACTGAAGCACACACGGGTACATGCACTGTAAACACACAGTCATTTCCTGCTTCTATTCTTTTAGATGACGAGGTAGCGGGTGGAGAGCGGGGAGTGGAGAGGCCTGAACAATCAGCCCCTGAGGTGCATGGCAAATGTGGGTGTTGTCACACACACATTATGAAACAAATGTTGGCTTTACATAATCTGACATTACAAGTATACGTATTTTTCCTGCCTCAACAGACTCAGATCCGGTTCAGTGGCAGGCCCCAGATAGAATGCTGGTCCCCAAAGCTCAGGTCGCCCATCAGCCTGGTAAGTTTGAAGTCTACTTATTTGATTATCTATAACATAGCTTCGTTCACAGGTTTTTAAAAACTTTAGCCTAATACATAATGAACTATGGCCTCATCCCTAGCCTAATACATTTGTATAATGAACTATGGCCTCATCCCTAGCCTAATAAATTAGCATAATGAACTATGGCCTCATGCCTTTGCTGGAACATTAATAATATTTCATTCCACAGCTAGCAAACATGTATTTACAAAAAAATAATTATTGCTTCCTTTACACAGGAACACCACAGGAGAGACTACAACAGCTGACCGGGACGGTGTATCGGCTGGTGGGCGACATCCAGGAGCTTGCTGCTTCAATGGGGACCAGTGAAGACTAAATTCCTGGGGCCTACCACATTTGTTTATATTGTATTGTTTAAAAAAGTTAAAACTTTTATATATTTAACACAAAAAAAAGTTATTTTAAAATACACAAGCAACAAAAAATGTTTTTACCCAAAAAAATGGTGCAGTTTAACAATAAATAAATAAATATTATCATTTGTAAAATATATGTAAAAAAAAAAATGTATTTAAACTTAACCATGATTCGTGTTTTTTTTAGGTTAAGCTATACACTTTTTAGCCATGAACACAGCCAAAAAATAACATACACCAGAAGAAATCAAGAAGCAATCAAAACTAATAAGAGAATGAAGAACATTAGGTAAGCATGAATGCCTTAAGAACATCTAAAGTGGAACCGCGAGTTGAGTTGAGGTAAGCATTAATGCCGGAAGAACTTCAAAACAGGAACCGCGAGTGAGTTGAGGTAAGCATTACGGATGGAAGAACATCTAAAGTGGAACCTCAAGTGAGTTGAGGTAAGCATTAAGGACGGAATAACTTTAAAACAGGAACCACAAGTGAGTTGAGGTAAGCATTAAGGACGGAAGAACATCTAAAGTGGAACCGTGAGTGAGTTGAGGTAAGCATTAAGGACGGAATAACTTCAAAACGGGAACCGCAAGTGAGTTGAGGTAAGCATCAAGGACGGAAGAACATCTAAAGTGGAGCTGCGAATGAGTTGAGGTAAGCATTAATGCCGGGAGAACTTCAAAACAGGAACCGTGAGTGAGTTGAGGTAATCATTAACCCATTAAATTGGTGGTTCAGTGGTTGGTAGGAATTAGAATGACCCCTCCTAAGGTCAATGGGTATTCATCATTTAAGGTTTTAATGGGAAGACCATTCCCCACCCCCTGGGCTAGGGTACCCCTTTATGTTAGAAAGAGGGAACCTAGACCTGATATAGGAAGAATATGTGAGGAAGCTGATTAAAACTTTGGAAAATGTTGAAAGAAATATGGCTTGCACCTCTCTGTCTCGTATCTCTCTTTTTCTTCACAGATGTCCCTCATCCATCCATCCATCCATCCATCCTTTTGAAGTAGGTGACTGTTGTGATCCAGTAGCTGAATCGCAGAAAGAAGCAAGGCTGCCTTGGTGATCGCAGTGACCAGAACCAGTCCTATTGGAAGATTGCCAGTCGTGGGTGCCGAGTGAAGAAATGCCCAATACAACGCAACTGGCTGGAATTTCATTTTGATTAATCTGTATGTGCCTAACTGAATTTCTTAAAATGTTTTGATGGAGGAGAATATAAAGGAAGTTTAGAAATAGGAGCATAACACAAGGCATGAGCTTGTGTAATAACATCTACATTTGTTGTGGGGAAAGTGCGTTACCCCTGGTTCCCACTAGAGCTGAAAGGATGGTGCTATATGGCTGACCTAATCCCTGTAATTGGTCGTGGTAAAGATCATGAGGGAAAGCGTTCTTTTGAATTGAATTAGTCAATATCAATACTAGTCAATACTTTTAATAATTCTGCTTTTATATTTGCTGTTTAAAATGTTTATGTGTATGATAGGGATAAATAAGGATAGGGTCCCCACCCCACACATCTGCCGCTTCCAGGCCATAGGGAGGGATCCCTGCTCAACTTTTACCCTCACTATAGAAAATCCTTCCCCCTCAGACAATGGGACCTATTGGTTTTTTGTTCCTGTAGTGGCTGCTCAGATTGGGGAAGAAGGTTTTACTCCAGGGATATGTCCAGTTTTAGGAGTAAGCCCCGAGCCCCAACACTTCCCCCAAATGACCCCTTGGATAAGAAAATTGTCACTGCAAGAGGTCCAGGTCATGACCAACCCTTCCCCTGAGGATACTTTTGCCTCTGAGACAGGGTTTGACCGTAACACCAATTTATGGGTTAAATGGGCTCATTATATGGCACAGAGCCAGAACACTATGTTTGTGCAGCCGCCCGTCCTCATCTAGGCCCTGTACCTTTGACAGTAGGGGTGTTTCCTTAGCATATACAGCAATAGGACCTAAGAGGGGGAATGTGATATCTGGAAAAGAAGCTATCCTATACTAACCCAGACTGTTTCCCCGGGACTTGGAATAGAAGTTTACCCCGGGAACTACACCTGTTATCCCCTGTCTAGTGGCACTGTGAATGTAAGCATTTTCAGTCCAGGTTTTTGTGCCAATAATGGTAGTTCCACCATCCCTGACTTATTTGTTTAATCAGTCACATAGTGTGGGAGATGTGTTCTGGCTATTTGGAGATGGGAAAATAAGACATAAACTTCGACAATCATGGAGAGGCCAATGTACCTTGGTGAAAATTGTAATGCCTTTCCTTATTACCCCCTCCAATAAGGTGACCGAGCAGATACATTGCCCCTTACTGACCGAGAGGCCTAGTGGGAAATTTCGACCCCCACATGTACTTGGATGCCATAGGAGTCCCAAGAGGGGTTCCTGATGAGTTTAAGGCCCGGGATCCTGTTAAGACAGGATTTGAGTCCATTATTCCCCTTATCACTGCCAATAAAAATGCTGACTGGATAAACTACCTCTACTACAACCAGCAGCATTTTGTTAATGCAACGCGAGATGGCCTTAAGGGGATGGCAGAGCAATTGGGTCCCACGTCCACCATGGCATTCCAGAATAGAATGGCCTTAGACATGCTCTTAGCAGAAAATTTCCAGCCATATACCAAGACTAAGGCTTGCTTGAATCAGTTTGCTCAGGCTTAGAATAGAGGTGAAAGTTTCACTTTAAGACACTTACATATCCATGTAATCATTTAGCAGAAACTGGACATTTCATTATTATTATTATAACCTAGCTAACGAGATGTGCCCTATCTAATGTCAGTCTGTACGCTTCAGGAGACAGCATCAAGGCCACCTCTAATTCCTTCTCTTGTTTAGGAACTTACTATTGTTGTACTATTGTTTATGTTTATGCCTACGTGCAAAATGTCCTGTTAATAGTTGCTCCCCGAAGGGAGGGGTAAGGAGCAATTCTGTATACTGCTCTATATATTCTTTGCTGTGTAAAAAAAAAAAGAAAAGTTAAAGGAGTCTGTGAGCCAATAGGGCTGAGTCCCCTGCCCATGACCGTTGACACCCCCAGACACCTACCAGGGAATGGAACCCCAGTTCCTGGAAGGGAGAAGAGAAGCCCTAGTACTGGGGTCGAGACCCAGGTTCCATGCCCCTATACTTTATTTCAATACTTTATCCCATGTAGTGACGTATATTTTTTATTTATGCGATTTGGTCAATTGTGGATTATCGTTCACAATACTACATGTGTGTAACTGATAATTATTGGGGTAAAGCGTGTGACTACTGGGGGGCAGTGGGATGGAACACTGATAAGGGAGGATTACCAGGGAACTGGGGCTATAGAACCCAAAGTGCTCTGGATAGAAAAGATAGCAGTGGGAAATCCCTTCTTTCACGTATGACGTTGCTTAGAAAGGGTTCGGAAAGCTGCCCATATCGACAGGATACCGCAGCGTTAAGATGTAATACTGTAATATTGAATATTGAGAACCCCTCAGCGGGAGATGCCGGGCTATACTGGATAGGCTCCCACACGGCAGGGGGCTGTGGCAGTACCACCGTGTGTACTCAGTTTATTATTATCATTATGCTCATCATAATTGCAGTAGTAGCTTTTAAGATTATAATGTGTGTAGTTGCCATGCGTGCTAGCAAGGCCCAAGGTACTTATGCTGCTTATCTAGCTCACAACCAAGAAGAATATGAGAATGCGATGGGCGAGTCAGTGACTTAGAAGTCATTGACTCGAAGAAGGGGCTGAAAGGATACGTAGGTATAGAGTAACAAAATGGCTTCTGCAAGGCTTACACTTAAGAGAATTACTTTAAGGTTCAACTGTGAGAATAACGGAGCCTCAGCCATTATCTGTGTGAATGGAATGTGCAGACAGAAGAACATAACAATCTGTTTCTGTGAAAATCCACCCCCAGCACACACCCCTGACAGTAAGGTGTTGATACAGCTACTCCAATTAAAAGGCAAATGTCCACTTTAGAAGCTTTTCCCCGCCTAGGCCTTATCATGCTTTATATACTGAAAACCATGACGTAATAAACAGTTCACACCGAGAATAGCTGTTTTGTGTCTTTCTTGTGGGCTCCAGAATTCCGAGGTGTGAAGGTAACTCTGGTCTACAGACAAATAAGGTAATCCCAGGTAGAGGACTCAGTGGGAGTCACTCTTAGGTGTCTGCCGGTAATAGGGGCAGATATTTTTTCAGTGCCAGCCTACATGGAGTTTTTGTCACCCTTTGTTGCCAGACCACTTTTCACTATTTTGCGCTACATATGTTTAACTTTGATTTTTGAAGGGATTTTCAGGGATTTTCCAGGAAAATTCTATATAGTTTTTTTAAGCAGAGTCTGAGCTTCAACATGAACCCCGAACAGAACGGTACCCAACATGCATAGCTACTGTCAAGGGAAGAGTTGGCAAACACCACAAAGTAAAGCATGTGGGTAACGGTAACTTAACTTGAAAATTTCAGCTCTGCAGACAACTTAACCCCTTGTGAACTGGTAAGGGATCCATGAGATCCCTATACCAGTTCACAAGGCTGGGGGCTGGCAAGTCACCTGCGGCTAGCGGGTGACTTGCCATTAACCCCCGGCACCCCCATTACCTGCCTCCGCAAAGGCCAGGGGGGGGCAGAAGAGCCAGTGGCCACAGGCTATGCGGGCTTGTAGCCTGCAGGGCCAGGGGCCACAAAAGCTGGCCCCTGCGTCCTGTTCCTACAAGCCCTGCATAGCTGGTCCCGGGCTGGTTACTTCGGGAAAGGGGGACCCCATTAAATTTTTGGGGGATTTTTAAGGGTTTTTAACCCTTAAAAATCCCCCCCAAAAAATGCCCCCCCCCCTCTGGGAGGGGGGACTCTATGTCATTTTTATTCTTGATTTAACCCTTTGTAGTGTGAATGGTAGTTGTATTTTATTTGTAAATGTTATAAAGTACTTGTTTCAGTTTGGGGGGTCTCCTGGGCAGGAACGGGGGGGGGGGCACCTATAAATATGTGGTACCGGTCTAATCGGTAGAAATGGGGCTTTCACATGCAATATGGTTTTCTTTAATAAAATACTTTTTTTATTTAAAATAAAGGAGGCAATTTTCTAAAAATTTTTTATTTATTTATTTATTTTTTTACTTAATAATAATATTGTAAATACCTGAATAAAATTTACAAACAGGACATTTCATGTTAAAGCCTAAACTCTTCTGCAAACAAAAAATATATATAATTTTCCTGAAAATTCCAGCAAAAATGGCGCAAAATGGGAAAAAATGACAAAATCTCAAGTAGGCTGGCAATTAAAAGGGTTAAAAGTAGCTAGCATGTTGGGTATTGTTCTTTTCGGGGGACCTTGCGTTTTTAGACTTAGCTTGTTTTTTCTTGTTTGCATATTTATATTTTTGGAAAAGGTGTTTTTTATTCAGCTTTTTTATACTTTTTTTAGGGAAACCCTGCATAACCAAAGAATTCTTTGAGGGATTCATTCCAGAAAGATGAGCCCACTGCAACAAGCTGGGTACGCTTAGAAAGCTTACTGTGTACTTTCAGGGAATATATGGTTTATGGGGGATATTCCAAATGTAAAGGGTTGTTTTGGTTGAAAAATCGCAAGGTGCGCACTTTGTCTGCAGAGCTGAAATTTTCAAGTAAAATTACTGTTGCGCACATGCTTTACTTTGGGGTGTTTGGCAACTCTTCCTTGACAGTAGCTATGCATGTTGGGTATCGTTCTGTTCGGGGGATGTTGCTTTTTCTTGTTTGTATATAGTTTTTTTTTAGGAAAATGTGGCTTTGATTCTGCTTTTTTATCCTGTTTTTAGGGAAAATCTTTGCAACCAAAGATTACATTGAGGGATTACTACCAGAAAACTGTGGCCACATCAACAAGCCTGGTACACCTAGAAAGCTTGAGGTGTGTACTTCCAGAGAATATATAGTTTGTTGGTGGTATTTCAAATGTAAAGGGTTGTTTTTCTGGAAAAACTTCAAGGTGCGCATAGCACATTGCATAGTTGTATTTTATCTGAAAATCTCCTAAAGCTCTGTTTCAGTTTGAGGGAGTCTCCTGGGCAGGAAAGGGTGTCTACCTATACATATGTGGTACTGCTGTAACTGGGAGAAATTGGGATTTAACACGCAATAAGATTTTTTTGACAAACTTACATTTTTTAATACAAAAAAACACTACAAATTTTAAAAATAAGTTTTTAATTTTTTTTTCACATATTTCACCCAAAAATATTAAGAATGCACCTAAAAAATGACAAACAAGACATTTCATGTTAAAGCCCAGACTATGCTGAAAAAAACAAAATATCATTTTCCTGGGAAATCCCTGGAAATCCCTTCAAAAATCACATTTGAACATGGAGAGCGCAAAATAGTGCAAAATGGTTTGATCTTTGGTATATCTCTCGTGGTGATGTCATGGGGCGTACTGTAACTTCCCTTTAGTGTCCATTACATCAGGGGTTTCCTCCCCACATATTTACCAAAGCACATGGTTGTTATCATTATTGCTCAGTTCTGAGTTAACTAAAGGATATTGTCTATGATATTCACTGGGGAATGGTGGGTGGAGTTAGAATTTATACTCCTGTTAATTTCCTATCCTGTGATCAACATATGGACTCATCTCTCCTGGTGATGCCAGGGAGACTGAAGGAAAAATATGAAAATCCCTTCAGAAAATCACAGTTCAACATTTATAGGGCAAATTAGTTAAAATGGTCTGGTAACAGAAGGTGACCAAATCTCTAGGTAATCTGGCACTTAAAGGTTTAAAAGACAGCTTGCTACTAGTTCACAGCACTACACCAGGATTTTACATTATGCCTTGTGCAGAAAACAGGATCATAGAACATACCAGGGTGAGTTCTATGCTACACTCTAATGTACACTGTAAAATAAAAACTAAATCCGGTGTGGTGTGGAGCCCCGAGTACCGGACGCACTGAGCTGGCGCTACCTATCGCTCGCTGCAGCGTTGTCATCTTGTTAGATGTGGTGTAGCCTTGGGTGCTTTGACCTTAGGACACCACCTAGCATACTTCATTGGCTCTGCAAGTGAATCAGGGACTGTGCTTCTACTCCACACATCAAATTCATCAATGTTGGCCAGGAAACTACAGCGAACACTACACTAGGTTACAGCGCCCAACACTAGTGGTAACAGACGCTCACATGGCGATACGTGGCGCTAGTAATAAATCAGCCTTCACATGTAAATATCTTATTTATTGTAAGTGAAACAATGGCAAGAGGCCACGTTTAACAGAAAAATGTATTACTCTTATTATTGTTTATCTATAAAGCACCATCATATTCCATGGCGCTGTACAAAGTAGTAATTACAAGAGGGTAGGACGCGTAACAAACTTGTAATACACAGAGCATTTTGAATTATATTTAACATAAACATGACAATGAAGGCATTCAATGCACAGTATTATGAGTCTGATGCAACAAAACACATTAGTGCATGAGAATGCTAAGGGACAGCCCTGCTCTTTCGAGCTTACAATCAAAATGTATTAGTTCAAGAGACAGATCCCTCCTTAACTCATTTAAAGCATTTGTATGTAAAGCTAGAGGAATATCGTAATTTTAGAATTTTCACTTTTTATTTCTTTTTATCAGCATATAAAGCTAGAGCTTTACTTATACATTTGTTAGAACTGTATCAGTGAAAAGAAGAAGCCTTTGATAGGTAAATATGGTGAAGGTTGCAGAATATTATATATAACAATGTCATATTATAATGAAAAAATACAGTCTTCTGCTCAAAATGTTATTATTCTGTTAATGGAGACATATGGCAGTTAAAGGGGGTGTTATTCTTTTAATATAAAATATATGATTGTGTTAGAGGGGACCTCTAGCACTAATTCAGAAGTTTACTAAAGGGTTTCTTTTATCCTCTATTACTTTCAGATATGCTAAATGTGACCTCTGGCATTATTTGCAATATGGCATTACTACAACAAAACAACAAAACACAGGGATAAATGCATCTTAACAGGATTTTGCTGAATTTCAGGGCCAGTTAAATTTTGACCAGATTTTGAGGATCAATGATGTAATGAAAAATAACCAAGATAAATGTTAATATCTGCATAAGAATAATATGTCAATAAAAATATGAATCAGCTTGGAGGCAGCCAATATATATGGTCTAAATAATAGTCACGTCTGAAGCAGCGCATTGAAATCGGTGCATAAAATCTTGTCAGCTGATAAACCTAACAGGCCATAAATGTATATTGATATCATAAAATGTTTAGCTAGTATATGAAATAGTAAAACGAATAGTGAGATTAGGCTTCAGAAAGAAAAACTTTAAACAAATTGCAGTTGCCAACATTTTTTTTTTCTTAAATTACTGTTCTGAATTCACAGTTGATAATTGTAATCAAGTTAACTGATTCACTGTTACCTGCAACAAATTTAAGTAGATAAAAATGGGTGATACAATATCATCCACGAAAAGCTAATATAAATATGTACTGTTTCTTTATTAAAATGTAATTAAAATGTACTTGAAGGTGCACTTTAGTCTTTAATGTTGCCATAGTAGGCTCAGAATATAGCACTAGGCTTCATAAATTTTATGGGCATCACAATTAGGGATGAGTGAATCAATCCGGACGAACCCGAATTCGTTCCGAATTTCAGGAAAAATTCGATTCTGAACGAATCCAAATTTCCCCGCGATTCGATCGATCGAAGTTTTCCTTTAAACTCCATTTCAATTACAGCCATTGTAAAATGGTTGATGGACATGTCTCCGGGCATGGCCCCTGGGGAAAGTTATCATGGGAAGGTCACATGCAGCCTATCAGCAGCCAGGAAGCCCGGTGACATCACAGTGCTATATAAACGGCGGCCAACTTGCTTGTGCGTATTTTAGCCTTGCATTGCAGACAGAACGGAGGTTGCTGCAGACAGGGAGAGACTTACAGACAGGCAGGGAGACCCACAGAGACCCACACAGTGCCAGGGAGAGCCAGGGAAAGATAGGGAAAGATAGGGAAAAATCGGGAACGATCCAGGCAGGGACAACTGAGAAAGTGACAGGGAAACTTTTTTTTTATTTTCACTTCACTTCATTTGCCAGATCAGTTTTAAATTGCTTTTTTTTTGTGCTGTAAATATTCCTGGCCACTGTGCATCTCATCTTGGCAGTGGCATATTTAACTGTTACATGCAAGCATTTCTTATAATTCGATTAGTTTTAATTTTTTTTGTATGCTGTAAAAACCCCAGCCCACATGGGCATACTATTTCAGCACATTTGACCCTATCTGTTAGACTGGGAGGCTGATTCATCATTAGCGGCAGGTAGCGACAGATGAGCGTCTGTAGCAGGCATTTTCAGAGCGCCCGCTAGTAGTCACTGTGCTCAGCCGTGGGTCGCTACTTTATAGCGACTCAGTCGTTGTTCAGTAATGTTGAATACATTGTGAGGAGTCGCTATTTGACCAGTACAGCGCTGTATGACAGCGCATGTTAGCGACTGCTCATAGCGACCGACTCACACCATATTCAGCAAAAAAACAACTTCACAAATCTCTGGTGCTGAAAAATGCTTGTTTGAAGCCCAGAGCGCAGGAGGCGGTGTGTTTAAAGTCTGTTCTTCAGCATCTTTCAACTAGTAACAAAGCGAAAACATATGGAATTACATTGTAGCAACATTGTAACATGAACACTTTAATGCCAGACCTATAATGTCATTTTTGAAGAAATATTTAAAAAATGTAAAAAATTTGAAAAAATTGCTTTTTCAATGCCAGAAGAGGTCACAGAATTATTTGTGATTTTTGGGAAAATTAAAAAAAAAAAAAAAAAACCTGTTTAAAGAGAAGAAAAGGTTCGTCCATTAAAATGTATGGGGGAGCGACAGGTAGCGAGAGGTCATACCTGGCGCTGTGCAAGGCTGAACGCTGGCGCTGTTAGCAGAGGCTTTGAAAATGATGAATCAAACGCTATATGCCGCTATCCCAGTCGCTAAACAGATTCTGCTTGATAAATGTGTAATTGCGTGCCATGTCTGGCGTTGACCAGTCGCTATCTGTCGCTACCTCTCATTAACCAGGCGCTACCTGGCGCTATCCTTTCTTAAATAACCCCCTAAATCAGCTTCTAAAGGCTCTGTTTTATTAATATATTGCATTTTTAATTTTGTGTGTTCTGTAAAAACACCAGGCCACATGGGCATCCCAAACCAGCACATTTCACCCTATCTGTTATACTAAATCAGCTTCTAAAGGCTCTGTTTCATTAATATATTGCATTTTGAATTGGTTTTGTGCGTCCTTTAAAAACACCAGGCCGCAGGGTATCCCAAACCAGCACATTTCACCCTATCTGTTATACTAAATCAGCTTCTAAAGGCTCTGTTTTATTAATATATTGCATTTGGAATTGGTTTTGTGCGTCCTTTAAAAACACCAGGCCGCAGGGTATCCCAAACCGGCACATTTCACCCTATCTGTTATGCTAAAGCAGCTTCTACAGGCTCTGTTTTATTAATATAATGCATTTTGAATTGGTTTTGTGCGTCCTGTAAAAACACCAGGCCACATGGGCATCCCAAACCAGCACATTTCACCCTATCTGTTATACTAAATGAGCTTCTAAAGGCTCTGTTTTATTAATATATTGCATTTTGAATTGGTTTTCTGCGTCCTTTAAAAACACCAGGCCGCAGGGTATCCCAAACCGGCACATTTCACCCTATCTGTTATACTAAAGCAGATTCTACAGGCTCTGTTTTATTAATATATTGCATTTTGAATTTTTTTTTTGCGTCTTGTAAAAACACCGGGCTGCAGGGTATCCCAAACCGGCACATTTCACCCTATCTGTTATACTAAAGCAGCTTCTACAGGCTCTGTTTTATTAATATATTGCATTTTGAATTGTTTTTTTGCATCCTGTAAAAACACCAGGCCGCAGGGTATCCCAAACCGGCACATTTCACCCTATCTGTTATACTAAAGCAGCTTCTACAGGCTCTGTTTTATTAATATATTGCATTTTGAATTGGTTTTTAGCGTCCTGTAAAAACACCAGGCCGCAGGGTATCCCAAACTGGCACATTTCACCCTATCTGTTATACTAAAGCAGCTTCTACAGGCTCTGTTTTATTAATATATTGCATTTTGAATTGTTTTTTTGCATCCGGTAAAAACACCAGGCCCCAGGGTATCCCAAATCGGCCCATTTCACCCTATCTGTTATACTAAAGCAGCTTCTACAGGCTCTGTTTTATTAATATATTGCATTTTGAATTGGTTTTGTGCGTCCTGTAAAAACACCAGGCCGCAGGGTATCCCAAACCGGCACATTTCACCCTATCTGTTATACTAAAGCAGCTTCTACAGGCTCTGTTTTATTAATATATTGCATTTTGAATTTTTTTTTGCGTCCTGTAAAAACACCAGGCCGCAGGGTATCCCAGACCGGCACATTTCACCCTATCTGTTATACTAAAGCAGCTTCTACAGGCTCTGTTTTATTAATATATTGCATTTTGAATTGGTTTTGTGCGCCCTGTAAAAACACCAGGCCGCAGGGTATCCCAAACCGGCACATTTCACCCTATCTGTTATACTAAAGCAGCTTCTACAGGCTCTGTTTTATTAATATATTGCATTTTGAATTGGTTTTGTGCATCCTGTAAAAACACCAGGCCGCAGGGTATCCCAAACCGGCACATTTCACACTATCTGTTATACTAAAGCAGCTTCTACAGGCTCTGTTTTATTAATATATTGCATTTTGAATTGGTTTTTTGCGTCTTGTAAAAACACCAGCCCGCAGGGTATCCCATATTGCCAATTTTCATAGTATCTGGTGCAGAGAGGCAGTATCTAACTTTATTTAGCTTCTGCTTTTTAAAGTAAACACATTTTTTTAATTCCCTGTTGCGCATTTCAAATACATAAAAATATCAGGCAGACAAGTGCCAGGATGTTCAAAGAGGAGTGGCAGAGGCCAAGATTGAGCAGGCAGAGGTCGCAGCAGACGAGTGGCAGCAGGAGTCGCGGTGAGATACCTGATCTGCCAGTATCTGCTAGCAGTCGTGTCTCCACCAGTAACGCATCTGCTGTGGTAGATTGGTTAACGCCGTCATCCACATCATCACAAGTTACATCTGACACCCCCAGTCTAGGGTCGGTAGGTTTCTCTGACACAACCCTGAGTTGGCATGGCCCGAGAGCAGTCCCTGTCCTCCCATTGCCTCTGTCCTACGCCTTTCCCTCCCCCAGCGACGTATCCTATGCTTTGGGTTCAGCTCCACTCTTTAGTGAGGAGGGCGATCAGATAGAGGACAGTCAGCAGCTACTGGCCAGCCAAGAAATAGAGATGGCTTCCTTCGCTAGGCAGATAAATAGTGATGTGGAGAGTGGCGTGGGTGTTGTTGCGAGCGTTCCAGCTCCTGCGCCAGACACTGTTGAGGAAACCGAAAACATCATTGAGGTACAGCCACAACTGGTCATGATGATGATGATGAAGCCGATCGCACTTGGGAGCCGGGTGCAGAAGGGGCTTCATCCTCATCATCAGGAGAAGAGGAGCGCAGGTTGCCCCGGAGTCAGCAGCTGAGGCAGCAAGGTGTTAGCAGCATGGTTGGCAGTCAGCATGGGGGCAGAATTGTAAAGCCTGGAGCCAAACGGGGCCGGGGTAGAGCACCTGCTGTGCAGCAGGCTACCCTTTAGGGAGGTAGTGGAGCAGGGGTTCCTGGAGTTGGCGACAGTAGCAGTGAATCAGTGCGGGCTGTTGGTGGGAAAAGTAGCTACTCAGCAGTGTGGCAGTTTTTCCTCAAGCATCTACAGGAGGGTAACATGGCCACATGCAAGATATGTAGGCAGAAGGTGAAGCGTGGCCAGGGCCCAAATGTTGGCACCACGGCCCTGCATCAACATATGATGCGCCACCATAAAGCGGCCTGGGAGAACCGAGGCTCCGAAGAGGTGGTCCAGGCTGCTTCCTCACCAAGTGGCACGCCGCTCCCAATTTCTGCCAGCCAAGGCTCCAGCACCTCAGCCGAAGGCAGCTGTGCGTCATACCCATCCTCTGTCGCTCCAGATGCTCCTGCTCCTCTTCCTCCTCCAAGTCATGCATCCCGCCAGCAATCCATCAGCGAAACCATGTCCAAGAGACAGCAGTATGCGCCCACTCTACGGTGCAGAAGCTGAATGTGCTCCTGTCCAAGTTGCTGGTGCTGCAGTCGCTCCCTTTTCAGGTGGTGAACTCTGCACCTTTCAGAGAACTGATGGCTTGTGCCGAGCCGAAGTGGAGAGTCCCAAGCCGTCATTTCTTTACCAAATAGGCAGTACCAGCGCTGCACACTTTTATTGAACAGAAGGTGGGCCAGTTCTTGAGCCTGTCGGTGTGTAGCAAAGTGAATGGCAGCGCCGACGTCTGGAGCTGTAACTACGGTCAGGGACAGTACATGTCGTTTACGGCCCACTGGGTGAATGTGGTCCCTTTGCAGCAGCAGCAGCAGCAACTTGGACAGGTCACGCTGCTTCGGCATCCACGCTCCCTGGCCGTTGGGCCTGTGAAACCGTGCGACTCGGCCTCCTCATCCTCCACCATCTCCTCACCCTCCACTGTAGGCTCAAGTCTCAGTGCCCCTCCAGCCTACCATGTGTGCAGGGCACGGAGGTGTCACGCTGTGCTTCACATGGTTTGTCTTGGTGAACAGAGTAACACAGGGGAGGAACTGCTTAAATTTATTCATCAAGAAATCCAAACATGGCTTACTCCAAGAAAACTGAAAATGGGAACCATGGTTACCGACAATGGGAAGAACATTTTGTCTGCGCTGCGACAAGGAAGGCTGACCCATGCGCCCTGCATGGCTCACGTCGTCAATCTGGTTGTGAAGCTGTTTCTGAAGTCTTCCCCCCATCTGCAAGACATCCTAAAAACTTCAAGGAAACTTTGCATGCACTTCAGCCACTCATGCACCGCCAAGCACACCCTTCTTGAGCTACAGCGTCAGAACGGTAGCCCCCAACATAGTCTGATTTGCGATGTTTCCACCCGTTGGAATTCCACCCTGCATATGTTGGACAGACTATACAAACAGAAAAGCCATCACGGATTTCTTGATGATCCAAGCGGATAGGGGGACTCCCCTGTGTAACTTCAATGTCAACCAGTGGCAGCTCATACGTGACACCTGCCGTTGGAAACCATGGCAGGTCAGGGCACTGGAGACATGGCGTCTACATCTTACGGCCACATGAACCCTGTTTCAGCTGAACTGGAGGAGGAGGAAGAGGAGGAGGAGTGGCACAGTGCACAGTTTAGGCTTGGCGAAATGGCTGGTTTATCTAGTCAGCGGACAGGAGAGGAGGAGCAGGAGCAGCCAGAGGAGCTAGAAGGTTGTGGGGAAGGCGAGACAGAGGACCCAGACACACCGTGGCGGTATGCAGTGGCGATGGAGACAGGTAGTCCCTCCGAGTCACTTGTTCAAATGGCAGGAAGCATGCTCATGTGCTTGCGTAGTGACCCCAGAACCTTATTGGACCCTCGCTTCCGGCACAAAATGGGGGCATTTTTTAAACCCGCCAAGAGGGAGGACAAACTGACCTACTATAAAGACATTCTACGTAGTCAGTTGGCCGCTGCCTATCTGCGCCATGGTCCATACTCTCGCAGGTCTGACTCGGGGGGACCTCTGCGCTCACCTTCCATTGCCATGGCTGCTGGGGGGGTTGGCAGGAGCAGCAGCAGCAGCTCTATCAGCAGCAGCCTCAGTCTTCAGTCGCTAATGAGTAGCTTTCTACACCCGCATAGTGAGGCTACTCATGAGCAGCAGGAAGACCTGGAGCAGGACCTGAACCAGCAGGTCATGTCATACCTCGACATGACCATACCAACACACCTTGAAGATCCGCTGGACTTCTGGGGAGTTTGCCCTGGAAAAGCTGTCCTGCCGGGAAGCAGCGTGCCATCTGAGCGGGTGTTTAGTGCGGCGGGGGCCATAGTTATGGCGTTCGTCTGTCAACTAAAAATGTGGAGAGACTCACCTTTGTGAAAATGAATCAGGGATGGATCAGCCAGGATTTCCACCCACAATGGCTGATGCATGCGACTAGATTCAGCATGGTGCCACGTTTTACACTTTCCAAATGGTGCAAAACATATTTATGTCTTTAGGCCAATTTTTGGGCTCCTGCTGATGCCAACTTCAGGGTGTGCCTTTCAGCCAAATTTTGCCTCCTGCTGCTGCCAACTGCAGTGTGTCTTTAGGCCAATTTTTGGGTTCCTGCTGCCAACTCCAGTGTCTCTTTCAAGCTATATTTGGGCTCCTGCTGCTGCTTGCAACTCCAGGGTGTCATTCAGCCAATTTTTGGGCTCCTGCTGCCAACTCCAGTGTGTCTTTCAAGCTATGTTTGGGCTGCTGCTGCTTGCAACTCCAGGATGTCATTCAGCCAATTTTTGGGCTCCTGCTGCCAACTCCAGCATGTCTTTCAAGCTAGGTTTGGGCTGCTGCTGCTTGCAACTCCAAGGTGTCATTCAGACAATTTTTGGGCTCCTGCTGCCAACTCCAGTGTCTCTTTCAAGCTATGTTTGGGCTGCTGCTGCTTGCGACTCTAGGGTGTCATTCAGCCAACTTTTGGGCTCCTGCTGCCAACTCCAGTGTCTCTTTCAAGCCATGTTTGAGCTGCTGCTGCTGCTGCTTGCAACTCCAGGGTGTCATTCAGCCAAAATTTGGGCTCCTGCTGCCAACTCCAGTGTCTCTTTCAAGCTATGTTTGGGCTCCTGCTGCTGCTGCTTGCAACTTCAGGGTGTCATTCAGCCAATTTTGGGCTCCTGCTGCCAACTCCAGTGTCTCTTTCAGCTAATGTTTGGGCTCTTGCTGCTTGCAACTCCAGGGTGTCATTCAGCCAATTTTTAGGCTCCTGCTACCAACTCCAGTGTCTCTTTCAAGCTATGTCTGGGCTCCTGCTGCTGCTGCTTGCAACTCCAGGGTGTCATTCAGACAATTTTTGGGCTCCTGCTGCCAACTCCAGTGTCTCTTTCAAGCTATGTTTGAGCTGCTGCTGCTTGCAACTCCAGGGCGTCATTCAGCCAATTTTGGGCTCCTGCTGCCAACTCCAGTGTGTCTTTCAAGCTTTGTTAAGCTTGAAAGACACACTGCAGTTGGCAGCAGCAGCAGCAGGAGGCCAAACATAGCTTGAAAGAGACACTGGAGTTGGCAGCAGGAGCCCAAAAATTGGCTGAATGACACCCATGACTCCAGGGTGTCATTCAGCCAATTATGGGCTCTTTCAAGCCATGTTTGAGCTGCTGCTGCTTGCAACTCCAGGGTGTCATTCAGTCAATTTTTGGGCTCCTGCTGCCAACTCCAGTGTCTCTTTCAAGCTATGTTTGGCCTCCTGCTGCTGCTGCTGCCAACTGCAGTGTGTCTTTAGGTCAATTTTTGGGTTCCTGCTGCCAACTCCAGTGTCTCTTTCAAGCTATGTTTGGGCTCCTGCTGCTGCTTGCGACTCCAGGGTGTCATTCAGCCAATTTTTGGGCTCCTGCTGCCAACTCCAGTGTCTCTTTCAAGCTATGTTAGTGCTGCTGCTGCTTGCAACTCCAGGGTGTCATTCAGCCAGTTTTTGGGCTCCTGCTGCCAACTCCAGGGTCTCTTTCAAGCTATGTTTGGGCTCCTGCTGCTTGCAACTCCAGGGTGTCATTCAGCCAATTTTGGGTTCCTGCTGCCAACTCCAGTGTCTCTTTCAAGCTATATTTGGGCCCCTGCTGCTGCTTGCAACTCCAGGGTGTCATTCAGCCAATTTTGGGGCTCCTGCTGCCAACTCCAGTGTGTCTTTCAAGCTATGTTTGGGCTGCTGCTGCTGCTGCTTGCAACTCCAGGATGTCATTCAGCCAATTTTTGGGCTCCTGCTGCCAAATCCAGTGTGTCTTTCAAGCTAGGTTTGGGCTGCTGCTGCTTGCAACTCCAGGGTTTCATTCAGCCAATTTTTGGGCTCCTGCTGCCAACTCCAGTGTCTCTTTCAAGCTATGTTTGGGCTGCTGCTGCTTGCGACTCCAGGGTGTCATTCAGCCAATTTTTGGGCTCCTGCTGCCAACTCCAGTGTGTCTTTCAAGCTATGTTTGGGCTGCTGCTGCTTGCAACTCCAGGGTGTCATTCAGCCAATTTTTGGGCTCCTGCTGCCAACTCCAGTGTCTCTTTCAAGCTATGTTTGGGCTGCTGCTGCTGCTGCTTGCAACTCCAGGGTGTCATTCAGCCAATTTTTGGGCTCCTGCTGCCAACTCCAGTGTCTCTTTCAAGCTATGTTTGGGCTCCTGCTGCTGTTGCTTGCAACTCCAGGGTGTCATTCAGCCAATTTTTGGGCTCCTGCTGCCAACTCCAGTGTCTCTTTCAGCCAATGTTTGGGCTCTTGCTGCTTGATACTCCAGGGTGTCATTCAGCCAATTTTTGGGCTCCTGCTGCCAACTCCAGTGTCTCTTTCAAGCTATGTTTGAGCTTCTGCTGCTGCTGCTTGCAACTCTAGGGTGTCATTCAGCCAATTTTGGGCTCCTGCTGCCAACTCCAGTGTGTCTTTCAAGCTTTGTTTGTGCTGCTGCTGCTGCTTGCAACTCCAGGGTGTCATTCAGACAATGTTTGGGCTCCTGCTGCCAACTCCAGTGTCTCTTTCAAGCTATGTTTGGGCTGCTGCTGCTTGCAACTCCAGGGTGTCATTCAGACAATGTTTGGGCTCCTGCTGCCAACTCCAGTGTCTCTTTCAAGCTATGTTTGGGCTGCTGCTGCTTGAAACTCCAGGGTGTCATTCAGTCAATTTTTGGGCTCCTGCTGCCAACTCCAGTGTCTCTTTCAAGCTATATTTGGCTGCTGCTGCTGCTTGCAACTCCAGGGTGTCATTCAGCCAGTTTTTGGGCTCCTGCTGCCAACTCCAGCGTCTCTTTCAAGCTATGTTTGGGCTCCTGCTGCTTGCAACTCCAGGGCATCATTCAGCCAATTTTGGGCTCCTGCTGCCAACTCCAGTGTCTCTTTCAAGCTAGGTTTGGGCTGCTGCTGCTGCTGCTTGCAACTCCAGTGTGTCTTTAGGCCAATTTTTGGGTTCCTGCTGCCAAATCCAGTGTCTCTTTCAAGCTATGTTTGGGATCCTGCTGCTGCTGCTGCTTGTAACTCCAGGGTGTCATTCAGCCAATTTTTGGGCTACTGCTGCCAACTCCAGTGTCTCTTTCAAGCTATGTTAGTGCTGCTGCTGCTTGCCACTCCAGGGTGTCATTCAGCCAATTTTTGGGCTCCTGCTGCCAGATCCAGTGTCTCTTTCAAGCTATGTTTGGGCTCCTGCTGCTTGCAACTCCAGGGCGTCATTCAGCCAATTTTGGGCTCCTGCTGCCAACTCCAGTGTGTCTTTCAAGCTAGGTCTGGGCTGCTGCTGCTGCTTGCAACTCCAGGGTGTCATTCAGCCAATTTTTGGGCTCCTGCTGCCAACTCCAGTGTGTCTTTCAAGCTAGGTTTGGGCTGCTGCTGCTTGCAACTCTAGTGTGTCATTCAGCCAATTTTTTGGGCTCCTCCTGCCAACTCCAGTGTGTCTTTCAAGCTAGGTTTGGACTGCTGCTGCTGCCGCTGCTGCTGCTTGCAACTCCAGGGTGTCATTCAGCCCACTTTTGGGCTCCTGCTGCAAACTCCAGTGTCTCTTTCAAGCTATGTTTGGGCTCCTGCTGCTGCTGCTTGCAACTCCAGGGTGTCATTCAGCCAATTTTTGGGCTCCTGCTGCCAAATCCAGTGTCTCTTTCAAGCTATGTTTGGGCTCCTGCTGCTGTTGCTTGCAACTCCAGGGTGTCATTCAGCCAATTTTTGGGCTCCTGCTGCCAACTCCAGTGTCTCTTTCAGCCAATGTTTGGGCTCTTGCTGCTTGAAACTCCAGGGTGTCATTCAGCCAATTTTTGGGCTCCTGCTCCCAACTCCAGTGTCTCTTTCAAGCTATGTCTGGGCTAATGCTGCTGCTGCTTGCAACTCCAGGGTGTCATTCAGACAATTTTTGGGCTACTGCTGCCAACTCCAGTGTCTCTTTCAAGCTATGTTTGAGCTGCTGCTGCTGCTGCTTGCAACTCTAGGGTGTCATTCAGCCAATTTTGGGCTCCTGCTGCCAACTCCAGTGTGTATTTCAAGCTTTGTTTGGGCTGCTGCTGCTTGCAACTCCAGGGTGTCATTCAGACAATGTTTGGGCTCCTGCTGCCAACTCCAGTGTCTCTTTCAAGCTGTGTTTGGGCTGCTGCTGCTGCTGCTTGCAACTCCAGGGTGTCATTCAGACAATTTTTGGGCTCCTGCTGCCAACTCCAGTGTCTCTTTCAAGCCATGTTTGAGCTGCTGCTGCTGCTGCTTGCAACTCCAGGGTGTCATTTAGTCAATTTTTGGGCTCCTGCTGCCAAATCCAGTGTCTCTTTCAAGCTATATTTGGCTGCTGCTGCTGCTTGCAACTCCAGGGTGTCATTCAGCCAGTTTTTGGGCTCCTGCTGCCAACTCCAGTGTCTCTTTCAAGCTATGTTTGGGCTCCTGCTGCTTGCAACTCCAGGGTGTCATTCAGCCAATTTTGGGCTCCTGCTGCCAACTCCAGTGTGTCTTTCAAGCTAGGTTTGGGCTGCTGCTGCTGCTTGCAACTCCAGTGTGTCTTTAGGCCAATTTTTGGGTTCCTGCTGCCAACTCCAGTGTCTCTTTCAAGCTATGTTTGGGATCCTGCTGCTGCTGCTGCTTGCGACTCCAGGGTGTCATTCAGCCAATTTTTGGGCTACTGCTGCCAACTCCAGTGTCTCTTTCAAGCTATGTTAGTGCTGCTGCTGCTTGCAACTCCAGGGTGTCATTCAGACAATTTTTGGGCTCCTGCTGCCAGATCCAGTGTCTCTTTCAAGCTATGTTTGGGCTGCTGCTGCTTGCAACTATAGTGTGTCATTCAGCCAATTTTTTGGGCTCCTGCTGCCAACTCCAGTGTGTCTTTCAAGCTAGGTTTGGACTGCTGCTGCTGCCGCTGCTGCTGCTTGCAACTCCAGGGTGTCATTCAGCCAATTTTTGGGCTCCTGCTGCCAACTCCAGTGTCTCTTTCAAGCTATGTTTGGGCTGCCGCCGCTGCTGCTGCTTGCAACTCTAGGGTGTCATTCAGCCAAAATTTGGGCTCCTGCTGCCAACTCCAGTGTCTCTTTCAAGCTATGTTTGGGCTCCTGCTGCTACTGCTGCAGCTGCTTGCAACTCCAGGGTGTCATTCAGCCAATTTGTGGGCTCCTGCCAACTCCAGGATGTCTTTCAGCCATTATTTGGGCTCCTGCTGCTGCCAGCTCCAGGGTGTGTTTTTCAGGCAATATAGGGGCCCCTCATAGTGATGCCACCTCAACTCTCTGCAATTGTGCCGCTCTGCGATTTTAATAGTGATGCCTCTGATCTGCATGTCATAATTATTTACAGTATTGTTTCACTAACCCAGCACGCATCCTATGCGTGTTACAGCAAGGCAGAATGGTTTACAATGCTATTGAGGCTCTAGAAAGCTCAGAAATAGCAGTTTTTAATAGCGATTTGTCGCAAATTAATTCGGATCGAAACAAATTTTGACGGAAAATTTGGCGAATCAGCCGAATCAAATTTTTCAAAAGTTCGCTCATCCCTAATCACAATATGAACACTTTCATATAACTATTCATTAAATGATTTGCAGGCAGTTTTTATGGTTATGGACAAAATAATAATAAGCATTTTTTCTGAGTTTCTGTATTTTTGGCTCCATAAGATGTGCTTTGGGGGGAAAATGTTGGTGCATTTTATGGAGCAATCACACCATTACAGGCACCATGCAGAATCCCTCCTGAACCCCATAACAGGCAGTGTGCAGAATCCCGCCCCCCAGGCTGCTCCCCCAATATTTCTTGGGGTGTCATTATTTATATTAACAATTAAACCACACGTAGGCAGCGGGCTTATACTAGTCCCAAAGCTGCACCTGATGATGCCTGTGCCCTCTGCCATATATTTAATCTTAAATATTGATACCCTACTGAATCTTTGGGGGCATGGGGTGGTTCTGCACACTGCCTGGTATAGGGTTCATGGAGGAGTTCTGCACACTGCCTGTTATGTGGTGATTGGGGGGATTCTGTACATTGCTTTTTATGGGATAATTTGGAGGGATTCTGCACACTGCCTGTTTTAGGGGGATTGGGAGAATTCTGCACCTTCTCTGGTATGGTGTGATGGGTGGATTCTGCACACTGCCTGTTATCTGTTATGGGATGATTGGGGCAGTTTCTAAAAACTGGCTGTTATGTTGTGATTTAGTGGATTCTGCACTCATCCTGTTATGGAGTGATGGGGGGGTTGTGCACACTGCTTGTTGGCGCGGCCAGCTTCCTCTGATCCCTTTTTGCTGTGAAGGTGCATGTGCATCTATGCATAACCTGACCGAGGTGGAAGGAGGGGGTGGGGGAAATCAGCCACACTGTCAGCTATGGCTGACGGCTTCTGGCTCTGCTAGAACAGTGTCCACTGTCCACATCCGGACCAGAGTGACAGGGGAGCTGACGTGCAGGTAAATTTTTACAGTCACCTCCTTCCTCGTGAGATTGTCGTGGGACATGTCAGTTAGCGTCATCTAAGCAGACGGCGAGGTGAGGATTGGTCCCTGAAGCAGACAGATTTCGCCACAACAGGAAGCAATGACATCCAAAATTTAAATAGGGGATTCGGCCACTTATTTTTAGGTCCGATGTTCCTCTTTAAATAATCAGTATGCATTGGTGCACTAGGTTTATCCCTAGGGATTGGCTAACCTGATTAAACTGCACCAATGTGAACACCTCTTTTCTGCCAACTTCTTGGTGCTGCATACCATATTTGCTCCAGAGATTGGCAGTGAATCTCATAGGTGTTGGTTGCCTTAATATCATTTAAATGATCTGAAGACATTATTGCAATAAAAACGTGGCAAGTCTTGCAGTGCTTCTAATTCAATCATGGGGAAAAAGTGACATTTGACAACATCTAAGTCATGTATTTACACTTTTCACATGTTACACAAATTATTTCCATTTTCTGCATTCCTTTTCAGTTTTTATTATATAACATTTCACCCTCCTAAAACAAGGTTCACAAAATATATAAGCCATTAACTTGAGTCCTGAGAACTCCTGCCTCCACCCTCTATACCCTCTATTTGTGTTTGTTTCATCTTGTCTTAGTTTGGTTGATCAGCCAAACTAAGACAAGTGGGCCATCCTTAACTGGGAGACCATAGATTAAATCAAGTGGCATGTTTTTGGTTATAAGTGTTGGGCAAAACCGAACCGCAAAGTTTAGGCTCATACCAATCTTTGCAATTTCCCAAACATAGACTTCAGCAAGAAGTCCATGTTTGGGTCTGGCATTTGGCCCAAACCCTGCTAACCAGCCTATCATCCCAGCTTACTGATGCAGAGTTAAAGAAGACCAAAACCCACCCCATAGTCTATTAGACTCCAGGCCAGGCATACTCACTCCCCTGCCCCCCTTCTCACTTGCAATTTACGTGCGAGGCCACAGGAAGATGGCCTCCACTGCCATGAGTGAGGACACTCCTTGTGCCAGCACTTCTAGCTCAACTATTTGCAAGCCGGCATGATGGAAGCAGGGACCGGATCTCAAGGCTCAGGTAAGTTACAGCCTGCTTCCAGCTTCTAACTCTGCGCCCTCCACACACCCAGAATCAGATTATTTGTTTTTCATTTGGATCCCGTTAATTTCAGTGGGGACCACAGTTTAGGCACGGCAAGTTCAGCTGTCTGAACTGAACTTTTTTTCAAAGTTCGACGGAACTTGTCGAACCCGAACATTAGTGGGTATGCTCAGCACTAGTTAGAAGTGATGACAGAACTTATTGATTGATTATTTTTGTATGTATTTATAAAGTGCCATTGTAGTCCATGGGGCTGTACAAGGTGGGAAACACAAGGGGAAGACAAGTAAGATACTATTCTGCAAAGGCCACAACACACACAATAATTGATTTAAGATATAGTGCCTTAAAATTTACATATCATTGTAATTTGTTTTATACTTGTATGTAAAAAACTTAAACATATTGAAATAAAAAAACACTCTTTTCTGCCATTGTGCTCTATCGCATCCTAACCCTCAGCACCCCTAAAAACTGGTGCTGTTTATACCACTGTTCTGTTCTGTGAAGAAGGCCCAGGTACCATAAATTTGTCTCTATAGGAACAATTCAGCATGGTTTGGAATTTTTCAAGGCCTGTGTGCGATCCATGGCAAATGCAAAAGTTCTCTCTTTAGCGCAAGATTCATGTGAGGCTATTCTGCATGCGTGTGAAGAATGCACCAAAGCAATGCCACAATTGCCAGCATGTTTTTTTCAATGAAAATGACAGGCAGTATTTTTTTTTTTTGACAAATTTGAATGAATAAAAAAAAATCTTCCGCACCCCTGGTGTGCCAAATAAGGGGTGTGGGTAATCACCCGGGGTACCGCAATGCCACGCGCCAATACCAGCAGGTTAAAATGTGGCCCTTGACCCTGTGAACTGGTATAGACCCAGTTCCCCTAATTAGTAAAAAATAAAACACACACAAAAAAAAAATGGAATGTTCTAAATGTCACTACGTACCAGTCCACATCTTCTTTCTTCTGCCCCTGCTGGGAAAAGTCCTCATCTGGACCGGGGGGGCTTCATAGTCTGACAGCTGGTCTTCCCCTCATCTTCAGGGCTCTTTGATGCCCCTCACATTCTTCTTTAGGCAGATGCGGTTATCAAAATCCACACACCCCGACACTATATGTATAATGAAAGGAAACAGCTCCCAACTCCCTCCGTCTTGGCTACCAGCTTTGACAGGCTGAGAAAGTAAAGCTTTTATTGTATTATTTATATTTTCTTCAGAGGTGGTGCCTCTGAGGATTTATCCCATTTAATCAAATTTTGAGGGCAGGAGTGTGGGTGGGTTTCTGGGAAAGCCCCTACATGCGTAAGTCTCTGTAAAAAAGCTCTGCTCTCATGGCAACTGTCACTGAAAGCCTGGACAGAAGGAGGGGGACCTGTTTCCCACTTCCCTTTAGATGCTGGCAGAATATCTATTTTTGTGTTATCAAGGATTCATATGCCAGTTCAATGCCATTACCCGCAACACCAATGGCCAGGGTGGTGAAGATGAACTCGACAACTCATAGCGTAAGGGCTGGTATTGTCTAGGTTTGGGAGTCGACAGTTCAGCCTTTAATCCCTGGGATTATCAGACTCTATGCTTAGATTGACATTTAATAAGTTTTAGGGGGGGGGCAATCCTTTAAAAAAAAACATTACCTTTTTTCTATCCTTTTATTAAAGATATTTTATACTGCTTAGACTTAACTTAATATTAAGCTCTCATAAGGTGTGTGTGGGGGGATGATTTGGGATTTTTCTGGAGAGGCTCAGTTTAGGGGGGGGGGGGGGGCGTGATTCAGCAATTTTGTACTCACTTTTTTGTGAGTTAACACTCATTCTCATGATTTTTTCCTTATATTTATATTTAGCCATGACATTTGCACGGCTAAATATCATGCAGAATTGCACAAGGGAAAACTAATGAGGAAAAGTGTTTAGCCACAACAGAAAATGAGTAAAAAATACAATGCTGAATCAACCCTTGGGGAAAATAAAAATATTTTTCTCCTATATAAAAATCAAAACCCTCTGCTCATGTGATGGGAGGCAAATTCTTTTTCTACGGGGTATATATTTTATTTTAGAAGTTATAAAATTACAGCCACCCATGACCAATCCAAATACATGAAAAGGAGCATTTCCCAGTTAATTTTGATATCCCATTTTTCCCAATATTCCCTGTTTTTGCAACTTCTCAAATAAAATATCTAACCCCAAAAAATGATTTGCATCATACATGTGGAATTGCCACGTTGAGGGGAGCTTTTTGAGAAGAAATCTGCTGGCATAGTAATACTAACTACCAAAGGAAACAATTGCCATTTTTTAGGATGCTAAAATATGTCTTCCTACACAAAGTCATTTTGCCAAGTTACTCTCCATATAAAAAAAAAATAGCCCCCTCCCCACCGCCATTTTGATTACCAAATGTCATTATATGGATTATCAAATTATTTTGAATTGTTCCTGGAGAAGCTGATTATTGAGAGGCAAGGGGAGCTTTTCTTACCTAATCAAGTGAAATAATATATGGTTACTTTCCATATAAAAGTAAAATGCACATGTGATGGTGCAGTTGCACAGATACAAATTCCAGAATTTCAATAGAACAATTATTTTGTTTTTCAAGTTACAAAATAACAGTAGATTATCGGAAATCCAGACGCATTAAAAATGAGTTTCTCCAAATGTGTTTGGATTTTACATAGGCTGTTATTTACTAAAATATATTATTTACACCATTAAATATTTACATTCTAGTGTGTACCTCATCAAATGTCCAGAGGATTTTAATTTTTCAAATATTTCACTTTATTGTTTGCTGCATGCAAAAAAAAAGAAATCCTCACTGCCCCTAAAACTCAGCCTCTCTAGAAATATCCCAAATATCCTGAATAACCACAATGTACATTTTTCCATTGTAGAAAATAATCCCAAATAAACACACTTATAGCATACTCATCCTGATTACAACTGTACCACATATGTATTGGTAGACACCCGTTCCTGCCACAGGAGACACCAGAAACTGAAATGTGCACTTTATCAGACTTTCAAATAAAATACAATGACAATGCTCACTTTCAAGGATTAAAGCCTTTAACAGCGTGGGTCCCCTCTCTCTGGGGGGCGGTTCATGCTTTTTTAATTTTTAATGGGTTAACCTTTGAAGTGCCAGCCTACCTAGAGCTTTTGTCACCCTCTGTTGCCAGACCATCTTTCACTATTTTGCACTACACTGTCTTGTTTATCATTTTTTAAGTGTATTCTCTCTGGTGATCCTGTCCCATGAAGATCAGATGACAGGTGCAGGGTGATCGGTAGAGGGGGGCTGGGGTGGCTGCCGACCACCCGGCACAACTGTGCGTGTTCAGGTGGGTGCAGGATAACGTCATCTGCTGAGCCCACAAAAGGCTGGGCTAGTAGCGACAACGTTAGATGTGGGGGAGAGCGCATATTTTGGAAGAGCCAAGGGGGGGATCAGAGGCCCCCGGGTGAAGAGGAGCACTGCAGGTGGAATCACGGCTGCAGGTGAGTTTATTTTTTACAGAGGTGGCTGTAGCAGCACTTAACGGCAGGAGAGACAACCATGTGCAGGTTGCTTTCTTGGCAATTTAAGGGTTAAACCCATAAAAATTTAAAGAAAATTGGTAATTGGTAACTGGTAAAGAGCACGGAGGCTGAGTGGCCAGTTCCCGGCCCTGAAAGCTACCCCCTGGCCTTTGGGTATGCAGATAACCAGGTGGGGGATTGGCAAGTTACCAAGGGCCCCATACCAAGTCACAAAAGGTTAAGTGTAAAAAGCACACACATCAACACTTAAACACTCCCCCAAAAATGGAGGAAGAGAAAATATATACTTCGAAAATGGCATAATAATATCCTAGCTTTCTAGGCTGTATATCTTTATTGATTGTGGTGGTTTAGCACTTCATAGAAGCCAATCAGGTAAGTCTGGCAGCTTCCCTGATTATCCCTTATTAAAACTGTGCTGGTTGTCACTTAGAATATTATGCATACATATGCATACATGTATACATGTTACATAATCCTATATGTAGTCTCTTAGGATTCCCTCAAGCAATTATGCAACAATGGATGTTAAGCTTACAAGTCTGTATTTACCCGGAGAAGACCTAGAGCCCTTTTTTAAAAAATGGGCACCACATTTGCCTGGCATCCATTCCTTGGTATTATACCAGTTAGTGAGTATTTAAAGATTAAAAGCAGAGGTGCTGAAATAACTGAGCTGAGTAAGAACTCTTGGGTGAAGTTCATCTCGTCCTGGTATCTTATTCACATTGAAATTATTTAGTCTTTCTTGGATGATACCCATGTTTAGCCAGTTAAGAATTATACTTGGGGTATTGTTTGCAGTGGCAACGCCTAAATTAGTACCTTGTGCCTCATTTGTGTACACAGAGCTAAAGAGCCTATTTAGCAGCTCCGCCTTTTCTTTGTCCCCAGTGGCCAACTCCCCATTACCATTAACTAGGGTACCTAGTTTTTCTGATTTTGGTCTCTTTGAGTTAAATATTTAAAGAAATGTTTTTGCTTTCTTTGGCCACATCTCTTTCATTTTGTGATTTTGGCAGCTTTATTACTTGTTTACTTGATTTCTACTTTTCAAAGCTTACTGTTGAGAGATTAGATTTGCCATTTTTAAATCCCCCTTTATTGTTTTTTATTGCCCATGTAACTGCAGGTGTCAGACAGGAGGGATTTATGTTACCTACAGAAATACATTTTGTAATGTTGATACTCACAATTGATTTAAAGCACTCCCATTTGGCATATGTATCCTTATTCCTTAACACATGCTTCCAGTCTATGTCCTGGAGTGCAGCCTTGAACCTGGGGACGTTGGCCTTTCTAAAATTTTGTGTTTTTGCCCACCCAGCCAAAGAATGTATTTTACAGTTTTATTTGAATACAACTATGTTGTGGCCACTGTTACCAAGACAAACATGATCATCAAGATCGACATGAACCATGAATCATCATCATTTGATATTACCAGATCCAATAGAGCATCACCCCTAGTAGGTGCCTCCACCAACTGACTAATTAAGTTATCTTGCAGCAAGCTCAGGAATGTTCTCCCCCTTGCAGTTGAAGCAGATCCCTGGCTCCAGTCAATGCCTGGGTAGTTGAAATCCCCCATTATCACCACTGTACCATGACCCTTTATTTCCTCAGTTATGTTTGGGGGTTTATAGATTACACCAATATGTATTTCAACATTGTTTTTATCACCCCACATTTCTACCCACAAAGATTCTACATCGTCACAACCCTCAGCTAGTATCCCCTCATTAATATATGCTTTGAAATCTTGTTTTACCTAGAAGACAAACAAGACATACTCTGTTCCCTTCCTATTTGCTCTATCTTTGGAAAGAGGGTAAACCCCTGAAGGTTTACAGCCCAGCCATTTCTCAGCCACACCAATAAAAACAATGTTTTCTTCTAGTACCAGGGCCTTAAGCTCACTTTACTTGCCAGATTTCTGAGATTTCTGAACATACACTTCAAGTTGCCATTCAGTTTAACACATTCGGCTTTAGTAACGTTTACTCTTGCAGTGCTGTGTCCACATACATATTTGCTGCTGGTTTGTAACAAATGGATCTGCTTATCCAACATAGCAGTCCTCCTCCCTCCTTCTATTTCTCCGCCCACCATCATATGCTGTACCGTAAGTAACCTGTCTTCCCTTATGCTTTCACTCTTGCCCCCCCCCTCATTTCTAGTTTAAATACTCTTCCACCCCCTCTAGTATCATTTTACCCTGAGCAGCAGTCCACCTGATAATAGAATCCCCTATGACCACTAATTGTCTTGTTCTACTTCTTCTAATTGTCTTGTTCTACACTCCCATCCACTCAATTACTAGTGGGGCTGTCCTACTGGCTGCTGGGGAGTACAGTATCTGCTAGGGCTGCCATTTCTGAGACTGACACCCAACATCATTGCCTGCATCATTACCCAACTTGGCAATTTTGCCAGGATGCACAGACCGATACATGGCATTCCTTTTCTGTGCCCACTTTCTGCTCCCTCTAACTACATTTACCCAGCTACTTACCTGCCCATCCTGACCCATTTTCCACCCTCTGTTTCTACCCTCATCTAATGCTTGTTCAGTGAGCAGAATGCCCCTTTCAAGATGGCCAGTCTCCCTCAGTGTAACATTTTGTGCCTCCAGATCTCTAATCCGAGCTTTCAAGCATGCAATATGCTCATATTTATCACAGCAGTATTCTTCCTGGAACTGCAGCTCCAGTAGTGTATACATCTGACAAATTGTGCACTGAAGTAGACCTCCAATATTGCTAGCCGTTGTTCTAGTTACAAAACAGCAGTGAATACAAAAAGTTAAGTACTTACAGTTGCAGCAACGTCAGTTTTTAACTTCTGTTTTTAACTCCTGATTTTCTAACTCAATAACAGCTTTCTAACTTATTCCAAGTACAGCTTCTGAGCAAAGCTGTCTGAGTTGTACTTTAGAATTCAACCCACCTTCACCAAGTTAACCCCTCCTACTCATCAGGGATACAGGTGAGTAAAAACTTTTAAATTTGTCAGTTTTAGCACACAATGATGCACACAAATAAAGCAGTATTTCACTTACCAAATTGACCAGGGTTGAACACAATTTACCACCAATTTACCACAGGAACTCCTGATTTGTTAACTCAATAACACTTATAAAGCCACACTTATTCCAAGCACAGCTCTCTGAGCAAATCTCTCCAAGTCCAAGAGATCTCCCAGAGACTCAGATACAACCAGTAGCCCAAGCCCCAAAACTAATCTCTCTGGACAAAAACATGTATCATAAATAAGAGAGGATTATGTTGGGGATCTCTCAGACCAGTATAACAATATTATAAATGTAACTATCATTTCAGTGAAACACAAGCTGAAGTTCTATTCTTGGGACTCAATTTATGTCCAGATGAAAAAGTGATAATTTTACACTAGTAAAGGACTTACATCTATTTAGGTGAAAATTATTGGTAAAACAACCATATTCAAATATAGATCCAAACAAGCCCATGGGTGTAAAGGACTGGGGTGATAAATCTAAAAATGAATGCGAAGTATTAGGAGATCTGCTGGCATTATGGGTAGACGAGGAGGAAGAAGAGGAAGTTGAGGAAGGGGAACCACATTTGAGATAGATGTGGGTAAATTCAGAAAGAAGTCAACCTTCTTTTCTCCCTTGACAGGAAACCCTGGTATAGCTACCTTTGTAATTTTGGTATCTGAAGAATTTGATAAGCTGAACACAATGATTTTCTACTGTCCTTGTTGCGCTTCATCCTAGCCCACAACCTCTTCATTTTTGGGGCTACAGGTGCCCCATCATATGCAAACCTGTGTCTGGGATGGTGGGAGAGGAGATTGTGGGGGGATGAGGAGCTATCAATGTACATATGCCACATATTATCAAGGCACAGATACATTGATGACATCCTGTTCTGGATGGAACCCTGTCATTTTTGCACAGAAATTGTTAAATGACTCAATCAGAAAGACCTGAATGTCAGCTTCACTCTGGATTTTGATTCTCCCAGGGTGACCTTCCTGGATATCACTATAGAATGGGATGACAGATGGAAAACCAAAACCAATTTCGAATGCAAGCCTGCAGCTGTGAATATATACTTAGGGACACAAGCTGCTATCCTGTTCCCCTCAACAGAGTAATGCCTAGGGGAATACTTGAGGGCCAGAAGGAAGTGTACAGATTTCTCAGAATTCCAAATAGCGACCAAGTGAATAAGAGATAGATTCCTGAGAAGAGGAGAGAATTTTCAAACAAGAAAAAACAAATTAAATCTAAAAAAAAACAAGGCCCTCCTGAACAGAACAATACCCAAAATGCATAGGTACTGTTAAGGAAAGAGTTTCCAAACACCCCAAAGTAAAGCGTGAGGGTAATATTACTTGAAAATTTCAGCTCTGCAGGCAAAATAACTGAAAATATCAACATGCAAACAAGAAAAAACAAGCTAAGTCTGAAAGCAGAAACCCTTTTAACTACCAGCCTACTTGTGATTTTGTCCCCCTGGTTTTATAAATTATTTGTGCCCTATGTCCAGATCCTGTATTGGCTTTGGTTGGTGTGTATTAATGTTGCACTATGTTTAACTGTGATTTCTACAGGAATTTCCACAAATATTATATATTTTGTTTTGCGGCAGGCAGAGTTTAGGCTTTAACATGAAATGTTTGTAATTCTCCATTGTTTTTTTGAGTGAAAAAAAAAGGAGAGAGAGAGAGAGAGAGAGAGAGAGAGAGAGAGAGAGAGAGATAAAATATTGATTTTATTAAAGAAAACCATGTGATAGCCCCTTTTCTCCCGATTACAAAGGTACGACATCTGTATCTGTGGTCCCCGTTCCTCAACATAACCAGCCCAGGGACCAGCTATGCAGGGCTTGTAGAACAGGGTGCAGAGGCCAGCTTTGGTGACCTGTGGCCCTTAAAGCTACAAGCCTGGATGGCCTTCATAGCCCACAGGCTCTTATGCCAAACCGGGCTTTGGGGAGGCAAGTAATGCAGATCTGGGGGTTAATGACAAGTCACCCACTTTCCAGCCCCCTAAGCCTTGTGAACTGGTCTCATAGAACCCTTACCAGTTCACAAAGGGTTAACTGTAACAAAAACACACACGCAAGAAAAAAAATATATATTTTTTTAATGCACACCAATCAAAGCCAATGTCTGTACACAAAGCGCAACTCCAAATATATGAAAAATAATTTATAAAGTTTATAAGTTTATTAGTTGCAAGCTATTAAAAGACACAAAACATCACTATAATTAAAAAAGACAAACAAAACTCACCAACATCACCTTAGACTCATGGCTTCAATACACCATTCACTAATAAATTCATACTCCAGGGCGTAAACAGGTATACCTAAATCAACATGTTATGTCCCGTTTAAGACAATCTCACGAAATTTTCCAATAACCAAAAATCCCCTTAAATCACATGCTATATAACTTATTAACTACCAATACATAACTACATATAGTGCTATTACAATCCATATAAGCAGCATATAAAACATTTCATTAAATAAGAGCCATAAAGTGACAAGTGCTTATTGATTTAATTAGTGCTACTATAAAAAAAATGTGAACTAAATATACAACACCAAGTTTAAATCCCTTAGGGCATATAAATTAATCCTAAAATAATGATAATTCCCAAGTAATATATATATATATATATATATATATATATTTGAAATAATACTATTTTTTATTAAACAAGAACATATAAGCAAGATCCATTTGGGAGACCAAGGCTTCCAAGAAACAGTTCATGGAAAATAATAATAACAAAAAAGAAACTGCCCTTTCAATGGTTTCTCCCCTGGAGAACGCATGGGGATCCTGCTTGCTCACCCACCACTAGTTGATTAATGAAACCATCGAAAGGGCAGTATCTCTTTTCTTAACCCTGGATGGACTGAACGGAAGAAGGGGAGCTATTGAAAGATTGACCATCCCCCTCCACAGGAAGTGCATTATCTTAAGACCCACAAGGGGAGAGCCAGATGAGAATTATCACTCTTTTTTTAATAGAGAAAACTGCTATAGACTTTCATTATCTACCAGTTGTAAAATTTCACCTGGCTCTGAATCAGCCCCAAGGTAGCGAATTAAAGTAAATGGTAATTTTCTCTCCTAAGCAAAAAGTGAGAACTCTCACCTGGCTCCAAATCAACCCCATAGTTTTTCCACTATTCAATAAATCTCCCCCCAAAAAGAAAGAAAAATCAAAACAAACAACAAAGTGCTTTTGAAGCCACAATCAGTAAAGATATATCTAGAGAGCTAGGATGACATTATTATGCTATTATCAGGGCGGTGGGGATGCACCCACTCTCGCTCCCCATTGAAGTGTATTAGAGCCATTTGCTTAATGACATTGTCACAGCAAACAGTTCTGATTGTACAAGATCCCACACATATGTCGTTGGACCTGGAAGAGGTGAGTTGTACTGGGTGTTTGTGTGGTTTCATTTCCCATATTTTCCTTTCCCGCTTTTTTGCCCCCCCTTCCCTTCCATTCTTATTGAGATAAGTACCAAATAAGTTTGTCCATCAACACGGGTGGTATAATAAGTTAATTTGTCCCCCTAGAGGGACGAGGCCCCACTGGGCAGTGGTGTGGGCCCCTCTTTCTTATGATGGGGTGTCTCAAGAAAGCTATGACACAGCAGCTGATGGGTGTGACCTCGGTGGAGTACCAATTCCATTCTAACCAGTCAGCGCCACTGCGGGGGAGGATCCACCCAGGTGAGGGTGCCTCCCATGGCGGGCACTGATTGGTGGTGTCACAAGCCAATTCCAAGCTGGCTCACTCGAGTACGCTGTGTCACCGCGTGCTTTTAACGGGTGGTGCATATGTGCTTGATGGTTGTTGATGCGGTGAGAGGGGGCTGCCCCTGGCTCTCATTGGCTGGCATTGTGACATGAGGATATAGTGCTGTGCCAGGCAGGAGGTTTGGTGGCAATTTCACCAGCATCTCTTACTAACTTGGATTAATAACATGACCATTGGCTGACAATGTATTTCTTGATCAGCAATAGTACAATAAAGTAGATATAGGCCCTAGGAGTAAAAACTTCTCCATTTTTACTTTTAATAGATGGTTCTACATTTAAACTCTCCAGTAGTGCTTAGAACATGCAGCAATTTTAACAAGTATGTCAGTAAGTTGATCATCATTTCTCCATAATCAAGAAACATAGGTGGCAATAGTAATTATGTTTTCCATGATCAGGTCCTTTAGTATTGATAAAATACAAGCTCTGCAATATGCATGCACCTTTAGGATAATGAGTCTGGCTGGATGAAATGTAATTGAGACCACAAAGGGAATGCAACTGTTTTAAATAAAGAGAACATAGAGAAGAAAACCTTTTATGAACAAGTTGTTCCAAGTTAGTGAATGTGCTAAGAAACTATGCTAAGCTCCTTATATAGGATCGAAGGAAAAACATCTAGGATTGTAATTGCTTTTCGACTGCTCAGCTTAGTAGCACAGTTGCTTTCTGCTGCATTCCTGTATTTGTTTAAAGTGCCCCCCACTACATTTTCTTTTACAGACTCTGTTCTGCTCCTGGGGCCTCTTGACAGATGGAGGGCCCACCAGAAGCAGAATCATCCCCAAAGTTCATGTCCTCATTGATATCAACGGGAACAGGGTTCGGGTCAAGTTCAGGTACCCAAACCAAATTTTTGTTCAATGTTCCAGCAAACTTGCTGAACCCAAACCTCTAGGGTTCACCCAACACTAAAGATGATATCTTAAAATGTCATCTTCTAGAAGGAAATGCCAGTGTTTCCTAAGTATATTGGATACAATACCATGTTGTGTTGTATAGGTTAGGATTAGGTGAATGGTACTGTTGTTTGGTCTCTTTATACAATTTTGTTCATTTAGTAGGTTGTGCTGTGGTTGGTCAGTGGCTCTATGGTAGGCTTCTCAAAGGTGTTTATAGAGCCAGGTCCATAGGTATTTGTGTAAAACATTTGCCTTAAGGAAGTAAAAATCATCATCATTCGAGCAGTTCCATCTGATACACAGATATTTGCTGACTGGTATGCTACAGATGATTATGATGATATGAAACCATATGTTTATGTGTTCACGTGTTCTCTGCTCCATGTCCATGGCCAGGCACTTGCAAAGCAAACAAAAAATAAATTAGCAGTATTATTAAAAAGTAAAAATGTATAAAAAATGTAAATTAAAAAAGCAGGAAGGCCCATTTTCCAAGGTATCTGGCCAATTCCACACGTGGCTTGCAGGGTGGTTTGCTGGACCGGCAGCAGCTAGCCGAGGGATGGTTTTGGTGGCTTCTAAAATGGTTAGTATTACGGTTATGCCTTCACTCATTGCCTCCTGCACTACTTCCTTATTTTTTGCCATCCTCTTCCAGAGAGGTTGCTGACGATGAACTTGAAGGCTGGCAAGGTGGTAGTAGCAGCCTTAGGCCAAGCTGGGTTGAGGCACATCCGTTGGCTAGCGTATGTGCCTAACAGTGGAGTTTCGGCTCCAAAATGTCCGGCCTCAGGTCAAGTGCAATCCAACAGCAAATCACCACCAATGAGTGGGCCTCCATAAGGGATTTGTGCTTGCCTTTGAAATGGTCCCATTCCAGCCATTAGAGGTGGAGAGCTTTGCCAAGGGGAGGCGGTTATCCCACACAATACATATTTCCCAGCCGCCACAACTTTTCTCTGCACGGGACCAACAGGTTGTGGAGAAAATTAGGTGTGCACTGCCCAATGCTATATGTTGCAAGGTCCACATCACAACTGACACACGGACAACTAAGCATGGGCAAGGTTGTTGCATCTCTTTAACTGCCCACTGGGTTAATGTAGCGGCAGCTGGGCCCGGGACGCTGAGCACTATGCCTAATATACTTCCAACATCCAGGTTTGAAGGACATCACTTGTTTCCTCCTACTCCACTCCCTTCTCTGCTGAATCCTCAGCGGCTGATGAAAATCATCTGCCTAGGCGAAAGACCACACTCCGTCCAGGAGCTGTGGACTGTCATCCTGGAGCAGACAGATGAGTAGTTGCTGTGTGCTTGCTGCTGCTGCACCTATAGCCCAAAAAAGGTGGTGTGTGACAACAAGCAGAACCCTAGCAGCATCCCTGGGCTGAGCTGGGTTGAGACACATCCATTGGCTGGCACATGTGCGCAACTAGTGGTGCAAAGCTTCTCGGACCATTATCAAGACATGCTGGAGCTGCTGTATAAAATGCATGCCATGTGCACTTTGGGCATTCACAACCTGCTGCTGCCCACCTATTTGTACCAAAGAAAATTAAAGAGTAAAAATGTATCAAAAATGTAAATTAAAAAAGCAGGAAGGCCCATTTTCCAAGGTATCTGGCCAATTCCACACGTGGCTTGCAGGGTGGTTTGCTGGACCGGCAGCAGCTAGCCGAGGGATGGTTTTGGTGGCTTCTAAAATGGTTAGTATTACGGTTATGCCTTCACTCATTGCCTCCTGCACTACTTCCTTATTTTTTGCCATCCTCTTCCAGAGAGGTTGCTGACGATGAAGTTGAAGGCTGGCAAGGTGGTAGTAGCAGCCTTAGGCCAAGCTGAGTTGAGGCACATCCGTTGGCTAGCGTATGTGCCTAACAGTGGAGTTTCGGCTCCAAAATGTCCGGCCTCAGGTCAAGTGCAATCCAACAGCAAATCACCACCAATGAGTGGGCCTCCATAAGGGATTTGTGCTTGCCTTTGAAATGTTCCCATTCCAGCCATTGGAGGTGGAGAGCTTTGCCAAGGGGAGACGGTTATCCCACACAATACATATTTCCCAGCCGCCACAACTTTTCTCTGCACGGGACCAACAGGTTGTGGAGAAAATTAGGTGTGCACTGCCCAATGCTATATGTTGCAAGGTCCACATCACAACTGACACACGGACAACTAAGCATGGGCAAGGTTGTTGCATCTCTTTAACTGCCCACTGGGCTAATGTAGTGGCAGCTGGGCCCGGGACGCTGAGCACTATGCCTAATATACTTCCAACATCCAGGTTTGAAGGACATCACTTGTTTCCTCCTACTCCACTTCCTTCTCTGCTGAATCCTCAGCGGCTGATGAAAATCATCTGCCTAGGCGAAAGACCACACTCTGTCCAGGAGCTGTGGACTGTCATCCTGGAGCAGACAGATGAGTAGTTGCTGTGTGCTTGCTGCTGCTGCACCTATAGCCCAAAAAAGGTGGTGTGTGACAACAAGCAGAACCCTAGCAGCATCCCTGGGCTGAGCTGGGTTGAGACACATCCATTGGCTGGCACATGTGCGCAACTAGTGGTGCAAAGCTTCTCGGACCATTATCAAGACATGCTGGAGCTGCTGCATAAAATGCATGCCATGTGCACTTTGGGCATTCACAACCTGCTGCTGCCCACCTATTTGTACCAAAGAAAAACATTGAGCATCCCACCTGCCACCTCATAGGTGATTTACCATCCCAGTGGAATTCCACTTAGCATCCTGTATGTTGGAAAGAATGTGTGAGCCGCAGCAGGCAATAGTGGAGTTCCAGCATGCAAGACTGTAAATTGACATGGCAAAAGCTGCCCTCTATGCCTTGAAGGTGCTGGCCTATCTCCATTTCTTCCACCTGTCTGGCAGAAACACAGAAACAGGTGGAATGTATAGAACATTTCTAATGCATAACAAAACATGAACAGGTTAAGGGTGAGCTGTTTTCTCTCTAGTGTGGCAGCCTCTCTGCCTTTTAATGTACAGGTGAATGGAAAAGGGGTCTAATGCCAGGTGTGCCCACAATTACATAGTTTTAGCAAAGGCCAAAAAAGGGTCTAATGCCAGGTGTGCCCACAATGACATAGTTTTAGCAAAGGCCAAGAAAGGATCTAATGCCAGGTGTGCCCACAATTTCATACTTTTAGAATAGCCAGGAAAGGATCTAATGCTAGGTGTACCCACAATACATAGTTTTAGCATAGTCAAGAAAGGGTCTAATGCCAGGTATGCCCACAATTACATCGTTTTAGCAAAGGCCAAGAACGGATCTAATTCCAGGTGAACCCACAATTACATAGTTTTAGCAAAGGCCAAGAGGGTTAAACACCCAGAAAGTAGAATGCAATGGGTGCCAACATATCAGTAGTTTTATCTAATCCCAGTAAGTATTATGCCGGAGGTGCCAACAAGTGAGCAGTTTTTTCTAAGCCCCAGTATAGAAAAAGGGAGTTTCCCTTTAAGCAAGTAGGATTAAAGTGTAGTACCGACACACCCCCCAGTGCTTGGAGCAAGTTGTAGTATAAAAGGGTACACTCACTCCATTGCTTAGAGCAGGTTGTGGTACGGGGGGGGGGGGTACATCTCAGTGCTTAGAGGATGTTGTAGGATAATAGTACACACAACCTCAGTGCTAAAATTAAAAGTTAGCTTAAGGTGGCACAAATAAAACCCAGTGCTTACAGGTTCTTGTATGATAAAGGGGTACACCCCAGGGCTTAGAGGGAGAGGTGGGTTCACAGTGCACACTCACCCCATTGTTAACAGCTAGTTGTGGCATAAGAGTACACAACCACCCCAGTCTTTACAGCTAGGTCTGCTAAAAGGGTACATAGTCACCCCCTTAATTACAGATATGTTTGGTATAAGGGGGGCACGTTCACCCCATTAATTACAGCTAGGTTTGGTATATGGGGTTACACATGCACCCCGGTCTTTACAGATAGGTATAAGGGGATATTCTCATCACAGTGAATACAGAGAGTTTGTTAAATAGGGGCACTCTCACCCTGGTGAATACAGATAGGTTTGTTATAAGGGGACACTCTCACCCCGGTGAATATAGATAGGTTTGACATAAGGGGGCACTCTCACCCCATTAAATACAGCTAGGTTTGGTATATAGAGGTATATGGAGGCACACACTCACCCCTATCTTTACAGATAGATCTGCTTTAAGGGTACACAATCAAACCATTCCTTACAGCTAGGTCTGCTATAAGGGTACACAGCCAGCCCATTAATTACAGCAAGGTTTGGTATATGGTGGTACACATTAACCCCAGTCTTTACATATAGGTTTGTTATATGAGGGTACACACTCACCCCAGTGAATACAGATAGGTTTGGTATAAGGGGACACTTAATTTCAATTAATTACAGTTTTGGTATATGGGGGTACACAGTCACCCAAGTCTTTACAGATAAGTTTGGTATATGGGGTACACAGTCACCCCATTAATTACGCTAGGCTTGGTGTTAGGTGACCATCTCAACCAAGTCTTTACAGATTTGGTATATGCGGGCATGCTCACCCCATTAATTACCGCTAGGTTTGGTATTAGGAGACCATCTCAATCCAGTCTTTACAGATAGGTTAAGTATATGGGGGCACTCTCACCCCAGTGAATACAGATAGGTTTGGTATAAGGGGACACTCTCACCTCAGTGAATACAGATTGGTTTGGTATATGGGGGCACTCTCACCCCATTAATTACAGCTAGGTTTGGTATATGGGGTACACACCCACCCCAGTCTTTACAGATAGGTATGGTATAAGGTGACACTCTCACCCCCATCTTTACAAATATGTTTTGTATAAGGGGACACTTTCACTCCAGTGAATACAGATTGGTTTGGTGTAAGGGGACATCCTCACTGCAGTGAATACAGCTAGATTTGTTATATGGGGCACACACTCACCCCAGAATTTACAGCTAGGCCTGCTATAAGGGTACACAATCGCCCCATTAATTACAGCTGGGCTTGGTATTTGAGGGAAGCTTTCCTATCTAAAACAGCGGTGCAAGATGGCGCTGAGATATGCAGACCCTGCCTGCTATATGGCAGGGTCAAATGTCACGTCGGGCCAATGGAGGGAGGGGAAGGAAGAATGCTGATTGACTGCTGTGCAGCCAATAAACATTCCTCTGGGTGCAGCACAAAGCCAAGAGCATGCACAGATTTCCATTTGAAATCCATGTTCGGCTCCGAGTGCTCGAACTTGCTAAATTCTGTACAGATCCGAAACTTTGCGGGTTGGATCCGCTCATCACTAGTCATCTATCATTTCCAACAGGTGCATGGTACCACGGGTGTAGGACTACATGTGTACATTTTTGTAACCAATTTACTGAAACAAGTCCAGGTAGCTCCAGGCCCCAGTCTTCAGATATTTCTTGATAAATCTTTACCTTCGCATATATTTTGCTACTACATGATTCTCTCAGAAGCCGGAGAATGAGCAGCATTTTTATGTGATGAAACAGAGTTTGTGAATGTCAAGTTGTACATAAAATAACTGTGAGATCACATATAAAGATACAGCTGTAATAAATGTTAATGCAGATAATATTTTAAAATACATTTTAACAAATCCTTTATTGATTAGCCAGTACCTGGATCTACATGTTGGCTGGCCTGAAGGCTTTACCAGATTCCTCAGGATGGCAAGGTGTTCGAACACATGCAAGCACAAAAAAAGAAAAGTAAATTAAAGAAGAAAGTCTTTACGTCCATCTACAAAGCAAAATCTTCCCATCGACACTTCCAACATCTGGTTGTTAATCATAATGTTCTCTGGAACTCATAGAAGCTCACACAAAAAGTTGTACTATAATTACCATGGTTACTTCTAGTGTTTTCAGAAATTAAAATGCATATTTTGATCCAAAAGTGGAGGGTTGTCCAAATGATTTATTACATTTTATAGAGAATGGGGTTTGAGAGCTTTTAATAGAAATAAAATATCTACCACACTGTAAAATGATATACCTGACATGTAGAACTGCCCAAATGTGTTGTTTAGTGTAAACGTCTTTTAAAGACTCTCACAATTGAGCCTCTTTGGCAGCTTTACAATTATTTGGATAACCCCACCCCCTAGTTGAAAGTTAGTCGTTTTGATGCAGCTGTCACTGATAGCCTTTTAAAATATTTCAAAGGATGATAAAGTCTGAAAATGTTTGAAACATCAGTGTAGAAAATGTATTTAAATATTATGCAAAAAGCATTCAGATTTGTATAAAATTAAATCATTAGCCCAGTCACACATATGTGAGAAACAGTAAATTATTTTCTAAAGACGCTCAAAATATTATTTTTTTTGTATATTCATGCTTCACTTGAATAAAATAAAGCAATGTAAACCAAGGGTGGTTGTCAGTTTTCTTCCCCTAAGCACGCATCAAGTGGAATCTACCATAAATGAATATGTGCAGATCTTGGTACAGTGTCATATTACAATTCAACTTCAAAGGCACTTATTGAGAGTCTTTGTGCAAATCTCCTGTTGTGTGCGTTATTTACATTTAAATTTCAAAGAACAATGAAAGTCATTTCATCATAGAAAGTTTGCTTTTCAAAATGTATCTTTGTAACACAAAGTTACAACTGTGTTTTTGTTTAACAAATTAATGATATTAATAATATTATTATGAATAGTAAAGACAAAAGTAACCTCTTTTTGGTAAAGATTGCTTACCTGGGTAGGGTACCCACTACAGAGTGATGGCAATTAATAGTGTTGCTAGAAAAAGACTGTTTTTATGCAATTTATGCACTCACCTGACACCTCAATTGATCCTGCCAGGACTCCTCTTCATCTGGGGGACCTCCGATCCTCCCCCTAGGCTTTTCTGGCTTTGGGAGAGAGCCCAGAATAGGAAACCCACCACTTCAGGCACATTTGCTTACTTCCATGTGGGATCCCTCCCGATGGGTCTCCTCCTTACCCGCGGAGGGGGCCTCTAATCTCCCCCGCCAGGCTCTTTCACTGTGAGGAGAAGGCCCTCTTCTTCGTTGTCGTGCCACTAGCTTTTTGTGGGAGGGCAGATTATGGCATCCCACACCCTCTGGAAGAACCGTAGTAGTGCCGGGTGATCAGCAGGAGAGGGTTGGAGGAGTAGGGGGCTGTGAAATAAAGTAAAAAAAATATATATAATATTTTTGTGTGTGTGTGTGTTTTTACAGTTAACCCTTAATTACCTGGTAAGGGGTACCTGGTGAGACCCCTACATTAGTTCACAGGGCTTAGGGGCCTTGCAAGTTACCTGTGGCTAGCAGGTGATTTGCCTTTGGCCCCAACCCCCCATTACCTGCCTTCCCAAACCCCAGGGGGGGCAGAAGAGCCCAGGGCTACAGAGAATATGTGGGCTTGTAGCCTGCAGCGCAGGGGGCCACAGAAGATGGCCCCTGCACTCTGTTCCACAAGCCCCCATAGCCCGTCCCCGAGCTGGTTATGCTGGAAACAGAGATCCCATGCAATTCCTTTTTCATTTCTAAGGGATTTTAATCCCAAAAATGGGGTCTCCTTCCCTCTGGGAGAGGCGACCCTATGATTTTTTTTTTAAATTAACCCTTTATGTTCTGGTGCCCAGCAGGTAGAAAAGGAGACAGGAGAGTAGAAGCCAGAGTGATTGGCATGGGATACACTGCTCGGGGATGGTAAATATTGAAAAAAAACGAATACATTTTTTTTTCTGTGTGTGTGTTTACATTTAACCTTTTGTGAACTAGTAAGAGATCCATGAGACCCCTATACCAGTTCACAGGGCTTGGGGGGCTGGCCAGTCACCTGCGACTAGCGGGTGACTTGCCATTAAACCCTTGCCACCCATTACCTGACTCCCCAAAGCCCAGGGGAAGGGAAGAAGAGTCTGGGGCCATTTAGGCCATGTGGACTTTTAGCCTGCAGGACAGGGGGGCCACCAAAGCTGGTCCATGCTCCTTGTTATACAAGCCGTGCATAGCTGGTCACCTGGCTGGTTATGCTGGGCTGAGGGGGCTCCACATCTTTTTTGGTGGGGATTTTTAAGGGGTTTTAACCAGGGAGGGAGGACCATACACCATTTTTTGTTTAACTCTTTATAGTATGGATGGTAGTTTTTTATTTGTAATGTTATGCAGTGCCCTTTTCAGTTTGGAGGGTCTCCTGGGCAGGAATTTTTTTAAATCATTTTTTGCAACTCTTCCCTTGACAGTACCTATGCATGTTGGGTATTGTTCTATTTAGGGGCCCTTGCTTTTTCAGATTTAACTTGAAACCCTTTTTAGGGATACCCTGTGCAACCAAAGAATTAATTGAGGAGGGGGCGTGGCTTGGCAGCCGAGAGTAATGGCTGCTTGCTGACACAGCTCTGATAGATTGGGAGGCCCTGAGCCATAAATAGCACAGCTGCAGCTCCACAAACTCACCCAGAACCTCAGCAGACATCCAGGAAGTGACAGGACCCCTCACAGACCATGCTCCCAGCCAGCAGCAGGAAGAAGGGCCCCAGGGAGACTCGCAGATCAGCAGCCCCTGTATCCAAGATGGTGGCTGCAGAGGGGAGGACATGTAAGGAGGCAACACACTGCTAGAGCAAGACACAGAAGTGGTGAGTGCAGAAGACCTCTCCCTAGACTCTGCTGATAGCTGGCCACCCCCTTCCCCAACCTCCCAGCCTAAGCCTCAGATTCCTCATGTCAGCAGTGATATCCTGTCACACCTCAGATCTATTGTTAGAGAAGAGATCACTGCTGTAACAGTAAAACACACTGAGACAGTGTTGAAGGAAATCAGGGACCTGGGAGGGAGGACAGAAGCCCTGGAATGCCGTATGGATGACACTACTACAGTCCTAGAGAGCCAGGGAGCCATGCTGGAACAGCTTCAGGATGACATATCTCTCTAAAAGGGCCAGAACGAAGAATTAGAAAACCGTAACCGCAGGTCCAATTTGAGATTCCGGGGGCTCCCAGAAGCAATGGAGGACTCTGTGGGCACAATCACAGCACTCCTACAAGAGCTGGTCCCAGAAATACCAGTCGAAAGACTGGAGCTCGATAGAGCACACAGAGCCCTGACCAAAAGACCAGCAGACGGCCCTCCACGGGACATTATAGTTAAATTTCATTACTATCAAACCAAGGAAGCAGTGCTAAAAGCATCTAGGGAAAAGGCACCCCTGACGTTCCAAAACCATAACTACCAAGTTTACACCGACCTCTCGCAAACCACCATCATGAAGAGACGGTCCTTCAGACCCTATCTCCAAGCATTACAAGCCCAAGGAGTGCGTTACAGGTGGGGCTTTTCTTTTAAGCTCTCCTTTTCCTTCCAGGGAAAACAGGTGCAAGCCTCCTCTTTACCAGAAATCATAGAAAAATTCAAAAGCCTGGACATCAGACTGCCGGAGGCAGACAGAGCAGCCCCGTCTCTCCCCTCGACGCCCAGAACACCAAGACCCATTCATAGTTGCAACAACCAAGTCACCCCATCCCCCAAGCAGTATACCCAACCACAGAAATCCTTAGCAATGAAAAGATTACTCTCCCAGAAGTTTCATCCTGTTTAATAGGACTGAGACTTAAATATGCGATATGCACAATTGCTGGAAAATAGCCTGAGAGACCCTAAGTAGCCAGCCGCCTGGGGCCGGGTCCTCTGGGAAACCCCGGCAGTCTGGCTACTGTTGTCAGACTTTGTCCACCCTTACAAGCGGCAGGCGCCTTGAACCCCCCTTGGGGGACACGTGGGCTGCCCTTGAGGACTTGTACCTCAGGGGTCCGTGGGATCTACTCCTTCAGCGTTACATACATTTTTCTATCTTAACCAACAGTTGCTTATTATTAGTTTTGGTAATCTCTTACTGATCCTATATCTACAAAATGTTAGTCCGGTCGGCTCCCGCCGCTGGGCGCGGCTCGCTGGTGGGCATGAACCTTGTTGGGGCATCCCATAGATGCGGGTCGCTGGCCTAGTGGTGGGACAAAATGTGAAATTGGGCTGTGGGGCGGGACTCTGCCTGGCCTGGTGTCCGCCTCGGTGGGTCTCTCCTGCTGGTGGCGGGGCCAGACCCGGTGGAGGACCGCTCTGAGGTTCATATACTCATAACTTGAAAATGTTATAGTTGTATTTTTATGTAATGTTACAGAATGGCCTCCCGATCTTAAAGGAGCTCACCCCACTTTCCAGTGCACGGAAATACCTTATTTTCTTTCCGAGCATCTGGAATAGGCGCACACAGAGGTGTGCAAAGATCACTTGTTCATAATGTTTTCTGTTGCATATATATATGTTTTGTTTCTCTTTCTGCATCCCCCCACCTACCCATCCCCCTCTCCTCCTCCTCCCTCCCTCCTACATATATATCCAACCCCAGGGATAGTATATCCTCAGCACATAGACGCCCCCAAAACACACCATGGTGACTAACATTGTATCACTAAATGTCCAGGGCCTTAATTCGCCCAATAAACGCTTCAGAGCCTTTAAGTACCTCAACTCAATCCATGCAGACGTAGTCTGCCTCCAAGAAACACACTTTTCATCTAACTCCTCCCCAAAACACTTAAACCACAAGTTCTCCTTATTCTTTCAGGCTAACAGTCAAAAGAAGAAAAAAGGAGTCCTAATAGCTTTCCGCAATGGCACACAATTTATATGTCATGAACAGATTGCGGATCCTGATGGGAGATACCTTCTCTTACAGGGTACTCTCCAGGACTCCGAGGTAACCTTCCTTACATATTACGCCCCTAACACAAAGCAAATCCCCTTCTTAGAGCATATGTGCTCTTTAGTACAGAAACATAGAAAAGGTGCAGTATTTTTATGCGGAGACTCTAATTTGACCCTTCACCCCTGCATGGACAGGTCCCTGCCCTCAAATGCCCAAGTGACCCAAGACAGTAAGCGGTTCGCAGACCTGTTAGGAAACTACGGGCTGTCAGACCCGTGGAGAGACCTACACCCCCACAGGAAAGACTATACACATTATTCTGCCCCACATAAACTTTCCACAAGAATTGACCATATCCTTATCCCCTCCTCCTTCTTACCACGAGTTGAGCAAGCCAGGATACACCCAATCCCCTGGTCAGATCACGACCTGGTGGCCATCTCATGCAATTCTCTAATGATAAAGCCCAAACCCTCCTCCTGGACTTTAAATGACTCCCTCCTATCCTCAACACACCTAGTGGAGGAGGCAAGCCAGGCTGCTATGAATTACTTTACTTCCAACGAAAATCAAGAAACTCCCCCAACGATGCTGTGGGGAGCTTTTAAAGCAGTCATGAGAGGGTACTTCTTGGGCCTGGCTTCCAGGAAGAAGAAAGAAAGAATAGCCCTTGCAAACAAATTACAGGCACAATATTTGAGAGATGTAGAGAACTTTAAAACTAACCCCTCCCCAGAGCACCAGAATAAAATGGAGCGCTCTAGAACCAAGCTCAACCTCCTACAAACAGAGGAAGCAGAGGGAAGATACAGGAGGAACAAACAAAGGTACTACATCTCCGCAAATAAACCTGGGACACTTTTAGCTTCCCAGCTCAAATGCCAAGACCAAGTAAAAAAGCCTGTAAAGCTCAAAACCCGCTCGGGGCTAATCATTAGTAACCCCGAGAAAGTCCAAGAAGAATTCTCCTTGGGCCTCTCTGAACTATATGACGCCCCCTCTCAACTGGACCTCCCTAAAGCTCAGGCCTTTTTTGAAGACCTCAAAATACCCTCTCTCACCACAACCCAAGAGGAAATGGTGGATGATAATATTAAAGTTGAAGAGGTACTAAAAGCAATTAAAACATTAAAAAACCAATAAAAGGCCTGGGCCTGACGGATTCTCAGCTCTCTTCTATAAAAAACTGGCCCCCATCATAGCCCCACGTTTGGCTAAAGTGTACAATTATATAAAACAAGGCCATCACATGGACCCAGATATGCTGAGAGCAGCAATAGTCATGATACCCAAACCGGGCAAGGACCATCAAAATTGGACAAACTTTAGGCCAATATCACTACTGAATATAGATTTAAAAATACTAACTAAAATATTAGCTAATAGAATTAATGAGTTTCTTGGGGACATAATACACAGGGACCAAGTAGGCTTTGTGCCCAGGAGACAAGCTGGAGACGGAGTCAGAAGAATATTACAACTAATAGAAGGCGTAAAGGGTCTTAACCTTGAAGCCATGCTACTCTCTCTTGACGTAGAAAAAGCCTTTGACTCCCTCTCCTGGCAATACCTCCACTTCACTTTGGAAAAATGGGGGTTTGGCCCCAGCTTCCTCTCCTGGATCTCAGCCATCTACACCCAACCATCCGCCCACATTAAATATGCTGGCTTTAACGCCTCAAGTTTTCCCATACAGCGAGGCACCAGGCAGGGCTGCCCCCTATCTCCTATATTATTTATTTTAGCCTTGGAGCCTCTAGCAATGAAAATGAGGCAAAACCCCTCCATTAAAGGAATCCCACTAGCTAATCAAGACCATAAGATATCTCTATTTGCGGATGACATGCTCCTCATGTTGACATCCCCCCACATCTCAGCACCCAATGCCATTAAACTCCTCTCAGACTTCGGACACATCTCAGGCCTAAAACTAAATGCTTCAAAATCAACAGCCTTAGATATCTCCTTAACAAGCAATACCAGACAAACATTAACTAATAACTTTGCCTGGACCTGGACCCAGAAACTACCCTATTTAGGAATCAAACTTACAAACAGCTATGATAAGCTCTACAATCCAACAATCTGATGGACTCACTTGGTCAAGAACTGGATAAATATGAAGAGGAGATTATATCTCATAAACGTCATAAATTGGACAGAGATAGAACAGACCTGGTTCAGGGGAGGATCTATAAATGGCACCATTTTGGAAACAAGAGGGATATCCAACAAGGGAACTTGAGATACAGAGAGGAGGGGGACTCAAGAGGACGATCCAACTTTAAACAGGGGGACAATCACCGACACAGGACATTTAGACCTGGACGTGGACCCTCACCTCCTAAAACAGACTTTCCCTCAGACCAGTCCAACTCCTCTGAATCGAGTTTTTTAGATCAGCTCAGCGTAGACGGACGAGGAGGGGGACTGGGAAGAGGAGAAATAGACAGCAGAAAGGATCGGGTGAACACTTGGGAACACCATCGGTTGAGACCGAGGGAACCACGGGGGAGGAGGGATGTCTCTCCACCATTTTCAAGACGGCGCAAGATTCATCGGAACTAGAAATAATTAACTTGACTGACATCCCCCTTACAGAGATCCAAAGACGAGTATTATCTAGAGGCCTTAGTTTCTCGCCCACACATCCAATAGATAAATTTGACACCATCAAGGATTTGTTCATGTTTTGCAGGCAACTTGCATTAAAATGTCATTTCTCTGATACAGAGCTGGCACAATTTGAACCCAATTGGAATAGCATTGAAATACAAGCCCTCAAGGATTTGACAGAACTCTTGGAGGAACAGCAACCATCAAGGACCACCAGATTTAAGAGACCCTCCACATTTTCACCATCGTGGCATAACATCCCTGCGTTACAGATCTTCTTCGACCTAGTAAGTAGTGACATTAGAGCATTACAACCTAAACTATATCATAACAACTTGACAAAAGAAGAATCGCAAGCTTTGAAATCTCTCCAGGAAAGGGAGGATTTGGTCTTGAAAGAGGCAGACAAGGGGGGAAATGTGGTTATGATGACTCGCGAATACTATATAGGGGAAGCCCAGAGACAATTGAGAGATACTAACACATATAGACTACTACCAGGGAATCCGGTGACCTCCTTCAAGAGGGACTTGGATCTATTACTAGAGAGGGCGTTCAATGCTGGGATCATCACTAAGACAGTCTTAGAATTTTTGAGGGTGGATTTCCCACGGAATCCAACCTTTTATATTTTGCCAAAAATTCATAAGAACCTCACTAGACCACCAGGAAGACCCATCGTTTCGGGCATAGGAAGTCTTACCGAACAAGTCTGTACCTATGTTGATCAAACACTTCAACCACATGTACAATCACTTGAATCGTACATCAGGGATACTACGGATGTTCTCAATCGAGTACATATGTTACATGTACCGGAGGGTACATTACTCGTCACCTGTGACGTAGAATCCCTGTATACGAGTATAGCACATGATCTGGCCTTACAAGCGGTACGATATTTTCTGGCTATGGAGTCAACAGAAAATCAGGAACATCATGAATTCATCTTGGATCTATTGGAATTTGCATTAACACATAATGCATTTGTATTCAATGGGAAACACTACCTCCAGATCAGGGGGGTGGCAATGGGCGCTAAATGCGCTCCATCTGTCGCCAACCTTTTTCTGGGTTGGTGGGAGCGTGAATTGGTGTGGGGCGAGACATTGAACCTGTACCAGCCCCACATTTTGGGCTGGTACAGGTTCATAGATGATATCTTGCTCCTGTGGCATGGCTCTCGAGCTTTATGTGAAGAATTCATTGGAAAGTTGAATGACAACGATATCAATATACGATTGACCCACCACATTTCTCCTTCCACTATAGAATTTCTAGATCTTCAATTACAATTACAACATGATGGGACCATTACTACTACCTTGTTTCGGAAAAAAACTGCCACGAACAGTATACTTCATTACTCGAGTTTTCACCAAAAAAACCTAAAGGACGGGATACCGACAGGACAGTGGCTTAGAATTAGACGGAATTGCTCCAGAGAGGAAGATTTCTTGGAAGAATCAGATAAGCTGAAAACACGCTTTCTAAAGAGAGGATATCCGAAAAGGGTCCTTAATAAAGCCACTTTAAGGGCAAAGAATACCCCGAGAGAAGAGTTACTTCAATACAGAAGAAAGAAAGCACAAAATCAGGTGAGATTTATTACAACATTGAATAGTGATTGGGGATCCGTGAAACAGATACTCAGATCACATTGGAAGGTATTGGAATCAGATCCTCGTTTGAAGGAGTTGGTACAACCGGGTCCTCTAATGACGGCCAGACGGGCTCCAAACTTAAGAGACAAGCTTTGTAAAAGTCATCTTGAGACAATACCCACCTGGTTGGAACGAGGGAGGAAAATTTTGGGGTGTAGACCCTGCGGACACTGCAGTGTCTGTGGACTCATTGTCAAAACAGACCATATCAGTAATCTGAAAAACCAAGAGGTCTTCAAAATTAAACACTCTCTTACGTGTCAATCAAAGGGGGTGATCTATGTATTACGGTGCCCGTGCCCGCGTGATTATGTGGGAGAGACAAAAAATGTGGTCAAGATACGATTACAAAAACATCTTTCTACCATTAGATTAGCAGAAAGGGATGTAAGAGAACTACAATCAGTCACTCCAGTGGCCGCACACTACCTGGAACACCACCAAGGGAAAGTGGTAGGAACCCAGATCTTTCTGGTTGACCAAGTGTGTTTGGGCATCAGAGGAGGGGATGTGAAGAAACGTCTCCTCCAAAAAGAAGTACAGTGGATTTATAAACTGCAGAGCAGGGCCCCTATGGGAATGAATGAGGAATTTTCCTTCACCCCCTTTTTGGGGAGATAGGGGAATAATATCCTCAGCTGGCTTCTAAATGTGACAGTTATCGGGATAACCACTTACTATCCACTAGTAGATCCAGTATGCTTCTTTCATCACATTTTTGTATGAATAATATTGTAACTTTCTTTACACATTTTTTGTAATTGTAGTATTATTGAGTTTTTATTCACTAACAATATTGATATAGTGTTTTTTGCACTTATGACACTTTTTGTAGGTTGGTTTTTGGTAGCACTGGGTTGTAGCGTGTACACACTTTCACCATATGTTTTGTTTTCAGAATAAAAGTCTACATATGGAATAAGCCGGTTTGACAGCGGAGCATGACGAGACAGCAATAGAAGATCTTCCATCTGATTTAACAAACTTCTCCAGGGGATCCACTGCACCATACAACATCTGGAAGACTGTACTGATGTGGAACATCTCCAAGAAAGAATGCCTGGGTCGAATGGACACTGATTCAAGATTAGTCAACCTTGACACTATGACTGATCATATGCCATAGAAAGGAGTTGTTACTAGATATCATCTTGAACAATCTCCAATTACATCCCTTGATTGCTCTATCAGTTTGACAATTGGACTGGAGCTAATACATCCATCTGTAATAGGGAGTGGGTGTAACTTTCATCGGTAGGAGCACAGGTCCAGGTCTGTGACCAGAATATGGCAGCGCCACTGTTGGCACCGATTTGGCTCCACTGTTTCCCTTATATTTTCAATTTATTTATTTATTTTTTTTTTTTTTCCCTTCCCTATTCCCTCCCTTCCTCCCTCTCCCCTCCCCTGGGCACTTGTTTTTGGGAGTGGCTACGCCTGATTCATTAGTTCGTGGTTGGCCAATACAGTAGGGGTAGTTCTGTATTTTTGGCTTTAGTAGTGATATTGATTTACACTTGGTAGGTTTTATGTCATAACACTGGGAGATATGCCACATTAGGTTTTATTTGTGTGGCATATAATTATATTTTTCACTCGAGAGAGGTTATATTATTTTTTCACTGTGATAAACTTTCTATACATCACATTTACAATTAGGATTGACACAGGTGTGCGAGTCACCAATTGTTACTGAGAGACACAACAGGCTTTTGGTTAGTATTATCACACATGTGGGGGTTGTATGATCATGTCTTAAACCCCTTTGGAGGCACTCACGTAAGTGTGGCTATTCTGGTCACCCGTTGATAACACTTTTTGATAGGTTTTAGCACATTGGGTGGTTAGTATCACATAGGAGTATTTATACTTTAGAATTTTTATATTTTTATATAATTTTTGTTATATGGTATTTTTGAGTATTGACCTTGACTCACAATGGATGGTGCTTGAATTTGGGCCCGCATGATTCTTTTCAATCTGGGTCCATTAGGGGTGCCGGAAACAATAACTTATTGCATGGGGAGCATTATAGCAAGGATAGACAGCAACATACATTGTATATGCTTGCAATAAATGGTGTCTTAGTTCTGGCACTTTGCAGTTCTCCACTGCAACATGCCAGAACAGACATAGCCCTCATACTTCCTCTTAGGAGGAGATTAGGAGGTGTTCCTGTTTGAGTGTGTGGTGGAAGCAACTGTAGTTTTCAACATATTCAACTTATAAATATTCTAGTTGATTCACAGTGGTTTCGGCTGGACAGCTTGGCAGAGACTACTGTAGTTCCAACTGCATTTAGTTCATGGCATCAAATAGGTCCCTTTTATCATGCCCTTGTCCCAATAGTTAAGAGGGATTTGGGTCCAACTTATTGTGGACATGACAGAAGAAGAAATACAGCATAATATATGGTTTAATGTTCAATTGTAATGTGGTATATGGAAAGCACTACAGGAGGGACAGATGGTAGTATTCAATGCATGTACTTTTAACTATGAGTGTCCCAGTTGTGGCATCTTGTAGTTAACCATTTCAATATGTTAGAATAGGAACCAGCCCTTATCCTTTTTATTAAATAAAGGTTATCTCATTATCTCTGCCAGAGAGTGAATTGGTATTGGAGTTTTAATAACATCCAATACATAGCATTAAATTGTCCTTTCTGACCAGTTTTTGTTTCAGGAGCCAACAGTAATTCAGGTCCAGCTGATTGTAGATATGATATATAAATGAATAGAGGATTATATATAGTTTATTGTGATCACTTTCACCATTGGTGGATATCATGGATAGAGAGGGTTATAGAGATGGGAGACTCCAATAGGGAGATGCAGATTCCAATATATTGTGCATTGTGTTTGTGATACATGTTTATTTAAGTGGTCTTCCCCGCTCTCTCCCTCCCCTCTCTCCCCCTTAAAATGCTCATTAACATCCAGGTGGTCTCACATTTACCCTGTGACCTGTTGGGCGGCGGGCGCGCGCCCCCGCCGGCGCTGAGCCGACACCTCCTACTGCAGGGGAGTGTGTGCGGCTCGGCGCCGGCGGGGGCGCGCGTCCCTATCTGTTGTCAGGGGGGCAGCTTGCGTCTCAGCTGACGCTGACCCGGCACCTCCCACTGCAGGGGAGTGTGTGCGGGTCGGCGCCGGCGGGGGCGCGCGCCCGCCGCTGACTGTCACAGTGCGGCTGCGCGGGATGGAGCGGCCGCGTCCCGCCATGGTATAGTGCTGCACTCATGACAGCATTTCATTGGCCGGCTCAGGGGGCGTGGGTGGGCGGCGGCTGCTCGTCAGTGCGCCGCACGCTTATATGGAGAGGAAGAGAGCGAGGATCCAGTATGGCCATTTTGGTGCCCAGGTGAAGTGGGGATCCACGGAACGCGTCGGCGGGCCAGTACCTACATGGGGGATTTGAGGAGGGCGAGTTACAACATGTGGTAATGTTCATTTGATCCTTCTTTGTTAGCTATTGATGTTTCTCATTTGCCTGCATATTATCAGCATGTTCATGTCTGCATAACAGATACTCTCTTACTATATTGCTACATTTGTTAACAGTCTGTGTATAATCATGTTACATTGTTAATAATACCTTGGATACATGAACTAGGCATATTAGGATATTTATTATATTTACACTGCGGGCTCCTGAGACATAGCTCATTGACAGGAATAATAGCAGTTGTTTAACATATATAAAGCCCAACTATCCTCTAATCCTCCCCCTGTGTTTGTTGTACTTGTGTTTATGTCTTTTAGCATTGTTATTGTGTATTTGTATGTGCGTGGGCTTCCCTAGGAGTCTTTTTTAACCATTAATAAATTGTATATTTTTCTAGTAACAGTTTTGTGGTTCATTGAGAGTATTCACTAATTTTTGGGTGGAGTGCAGACCCTCCGGGGACCTGTTTGGGATTTCCAGAAATCCCCTTTTTTTTGTTCATTAGTCTTGGTATAGGCAGGCACAGAGTGATCTAGCACCCCCATTTTTTTGACAAGTAGCGGGCTGTGCGCGTCTAACTCATTGTTTAACTAATGATAAGCTCTACAACGCAAACTACCCAGAACTTTTCAAAACTCTTGATAAATTACTAACATCATGGCAAATGGTGAGGCTATCCTGGCTAGGACGAATAGCTGCGTTGAAAATGGTATTCCTTCCTAAGATCTTGTACTTATTCAGGGTCCTCCCAATACTAGTCCCGAAAAAGGCGCTAGATATAGCACAACGGAAAATTCTAGCATACACCTGGAACAAAGGGTTAAAAAAGCCACACTGTTCTGCAAAAAGGAACACGGCGGCCTTGCCTTCCCATCCCTACATAAGTATTTCCTTGCTGCCCAAATAGCTCCACTAGTTCTACTGCACACCTCTAACTATGCTCCCACGTGGGTCTCCATTGACAGAATGCAATGTGGTACGACGTCGCCAGCTGCTCTATTATGGACACCCAAAGCACGCAGGCCCAAACTTCTCCCCTCCATACTCTCATTCTCTTTATCAATATGGGACAAAATTAAGCACCAGTTCACTTCACCCCACACACCAGCCGCTCCGTTGTTAGGCAACCCTATGTTTCCTCCGGGAATCACACATCCAACCAGCTTTAACTGGTGGACACAGAAAAATCTTATGATAGTGGACAATTTATGTATACCGACAAGAATGAAATCTATGCAAGAGCTGTCACCCAGAGATCCATTCCCGCCACATGAGATGTTCAGACTATTTCAAATACAACACTTTATTAAATGCTTACTAAAACAATCCTCCCCTCCTTATAGGAGAACAGACTTTGAACTTAGATGCATACGCGATCACTTCAGTGGCGGACTCATCTCTAGTATATACTCAGTTCTGGCCACCCCACCAAACCCGATAAGGCACGCCTATATGGCAAGATGGGAGTCAGAATTGGGAGATACAAAGCCCCCAGAAGCTTGGCAAGGCATTTGGGGCCAAACTAAGAAAGTATCCAGTAACACTCTAGTGCTGGAAAACGCATACAAAGTGATGTTCAGATGGTACTACACCCCTGATCGGATCAATAAATTCTCCCCTTCAGAATCCCCTTGCTGCTTCAGAGGCTGTAACCTCAGAGGTGACATGATGTATGTCTGGTGGGACTGCCCGGTAACTAGAGACATATGGGATAGGGCCTATAAAGTTATATCAGATGTCCTCCATACACCATTGAACAAAGACCCCTGGGAAGCCCTTCTGTCTCTGAAAATGGGCACATTCTCCAAAGCAGGATGGCATTTAGCCCTCCATATTTTCGCAGCAGTGAAAGCCACGATAGCCAGGTGTTGGAAAACGCCCTCCATCCCTTGGTCAGAGATACAAAATAGAATATCTGACACCCTTTGCAATGAAAACATAACGGCAATAGTAAATGATTCCTATGATATGTTCAGGAAAGTGTGGGACCCATGGGTGGAATATATAGGCCTGCAGAACTCCCGGGTTGACCCGGTCTTCCCGGTTTAATTAATTCCCCCCCTCTATACTATCCTGAAGAACACCAATACACCATCCCTGGTAATCTTACTCAAGCCACTTCCCCGCCTTCCCCCCCCACCCGCTCCAAACCTATTTCTTCCAACTCTAATTTGTTTGTGTTATTCTTAAAATCTATGTCTATAATGTTTGATATCAGCAAAGACAGCACTTTGGACCAAAGCAAAGATTAAGAACAAGGTTTACCTTAGAAGGTTTAATCACCAACCAGTTCAACTAAATTTCAGTTAAATATTCTTTAATATGGGGGCGTGGTTAAGATGGCCGCCTAGACGGACGTGTCTGCTAGGGGCTCCTTGGATATATCCTGATTGCATTGCCTTTCTGGGCTGTTTGGGCACGAAAAGCATCTTGAACTCACTTACCTGGGCCGAGGGTCCGAGCCAGCTGCTGAAGAAGACCTGCAGTAGCGGCGGTGGAGGCGGCTCCCGTGAGTTACCGGCGGCCTGTGCAGCCCGGGCTGCGGTGGACTGGTGGCGGGACACGCGGCTTTCCCCCCCCCCCCGGGCGAGTGGAGATCGTGAGTGGAGCGGATCGATCGACCTTCTGGGAGATCCGGCGGCGGTGAGAGAGGAGAGGAGTGCCTGTAATCGAGGCGGCATCTCCCGAGGTGCTGCTGGTGGCGGCGGAGCGGGCGGCGGCGGCCGGAGGCAAAGACGTGCGGTCTCCTGTGAGTAGCGGGGTGGCGGTGGTGGAGGGTCGGCCCCTGTGTGAGCTGAGCAGCGGCTGTGCACACGGAGATTCCCCCGCCCCGGGAGCACAGACATTTCCCCGCTGAGGACCGCGGCGGGAGGCGGTTTGGCGGGAAGCTGGAGGAGAGGCCGGCGCCATCTTGAGTGCAAGGCGAGCTGCGGTGACGTGAGGTGAGGAGGAGGACTGCGGGACATATAGCAGATCCTGCTGCTGGGCCCTGCTAGCGAGGGGAAGTGAAGCCAGGGGGGATCTATCGGGCTCCCTGACAGCACCGGAGGCCCCCTCCCCATATACTGGAGCAGCTGGGTGGGTCCCTCGGGCTCACCCGGGACGGCGCGGGGACTGGCCCTTGTGCCCCATACTGCCAGGTCACCCCTGACACCCCCACATCCTAAGCATCCAGCGACTGGGGGCAACAGCATTATCCCTGGAGCCTACGCCTGTGCGGTGGCTGCGGATCACCTGCAAAGGAGGATTTAAATCCGCCCGGCGACTTGGTGCGGCAACGGCAGGCCCTCCCGAAATCCCGCGCCTGCGAGGCGTCTGCAGACGGCGTGTCCCCCCTTTCTGGGCAGCTGCGCGTGGCCCTCTGAAGCTACATTGGTGCTCCCCGGGGGCCCTCCCCTCCCCAGCGCCTGCATATTATCTGTGGGACACCTTGGACCCTATATCTGTGAGCTCCTGAAATCCTATATCTGGGCTATATACCCTGTCTCCCTGATATCTGTGTAGCAAGTGCTCCCTGAACCCTATATCTGTACATCTGGCACCCTGTACGCCTTTCTCTCCACGCATGTCAGGCAATAGGAAACGCAAATCTACAGTGGTCAGTTGTAGCACGCAAACGATGGAATCCCCAGGCGGAACTGGGCCGGAGCCCTCTAATCCGGACACAGCGGCGATCATGGCTGCCATAGCCTCTTGTCAAAACGTCCTTACAACTAAATTTGACAAGCTTCAGGAGCAGTTCAACTATTTTCGCCACGACCTGGATAAGATCCGGGACCGCAAGGGGGAGAATGAGAGGAGAATTGGGGAGGCGGAGGATCGATTGTCTGTGCAGGCCGGGGAGCTGGCTACCTTACGACGACAGGTGACTGTTCTATTGGGAAGGGCCGAGGACTCTGAAAACAGAAACAGGAGAAATAATGTGAGAATTCTGGGACTGCCTGAAAAAGCTGAGGGCTCTTCCCCGGAGGAGTTTACTGAAAACCTCATACGGGATGCCCTTGCCCCTAGGAATCTAACCAAATTCTTCACTATAGAAAGGGCACACAGAATCCCGCTGAAGTCTCCCCCGCCCGGGGCCCCGCCAAGACCATTTATATTTAAAGTGCTCCATTACAAGGACAGAGACGCTATACTCGCCGCGGCCAGGACGAAAGGTGTGGTGTCCTATGAGAACGCCCGGCTGTCTTTTTACCCGGATTTTACATCGGAAGTTCAGAAATTGCGGCGCTCATTCAACGGGGTCAGAGAGAGACTTAGGAAGAAAAAAATCAAATACGCCATGCTCTTTCCAGCGCGACTGCGTGTTCAAGATGGGGAGTCTGTTAAATTCTTTACATCGGCTGAGGAAGCCGACTTATGGCTGGACTCATTGCCGGGAGCCTGATGGACTGGGCCCCGATTGAAGCGTATAGTCTTGCTATTTTCCTGACCAGCGTTAACTTGGTTGATGGTCTCCTTGCCTTTTCCTCTTGGTGACGGGGGCCCGCCTCCACTGATCCTATGGGAGCCCCTCTGGGGGGCAATTTGGTGGAGCCCGAGTTGGTGCTCTGTTAAGCATCTTGTTTACAGTTAAAGTAGTTGTGTTGTTTTTTTGTGATGCCTAAATAGCCAGAATATCCTGTCGGCAGCTGTTGCGGGGGAGCCTAGGCTCCGGATTCCCCGGGGCGCGACCGGGCCTCCAACTCCCCTACCACCCATCCCCTATGCCCTCCCCGTCCCCCCTTCCCCCCCCTCTTTCCCTCACGTCACTCCCCCCCTCCCCGGTCCCCCGATGACCCCCCCTTAGGGGGAACCCCCCCTTTTCCCTTTTTTTTTTTCCCTGGATCCCCCTCGCTGGCTCGGGGAACCTGCGGCGGATATTCCGCTGACCCGCAACTGTTTAGCAAGCTTGTTTATGCAGACCCCTAGGCAACGGGCCTGCGCGTTCCAATTGCACATAGTTAAACCAGTGTTGTGTTACTTAGTTACTTCGTTTGGGTTATGATGCTCGCCAAGGTTGGGGGGTGGTGGAGCGGGGTGGGGGGTGGGATTTGGGGTGGGGTACAGTTAAATTGTTGTATTATCTGTTATACCATCTGTTCTGTATGTGGTTGTTTGTATGTGGGCTTGACTGTGATGTTTGTTTGCTGGACTCGAGGGATAGGGAGATCTTTGGGGGAGGGGTGGTGCCACCTGGGGGTGGCTATTGATAGTTACACTTTATGCAATAACAATGGGTGAGTGTAAATTTCTCTCCTGGAACGTTCGGGGGCTTAATGATAAGATCAAGAGGGCCACTGTCTTCCAGTTTATTAAGAAATATAAGCCGAATGTAGTTATTCTCCAAGAGACCCATTTAGTGGGCCAGAGGGTGCTGGCTTTGAAGAGGCCCTGGATCCAGAGCTCCTTTCATGCCCCTTTTTCGGCCTACTCTAGAGGAGTATCGGTGTTGATCTCGAAGGGTACCCCGTTTGTGTTGCTCTCAGTTCACGTTGACCGGGAGGGTTGTTATGTTATTCTCCATGCTAAGTTAATGGACACTGTCATGATAATAGTCGGAGTATATGTTCCCCCACCATTTTCGGCAAGTATTCTAGATAAAATAATGGAGAAAGTGCTCTCTTACCCTCCGTCCCCGATACTGCTGTTAGGAGATTTTAATATGGTTTTGGATACGGCGCTGGATAGGATGAGTAAGAACCCTGGTCCCAGGACCCACTTGGCTAACTGGGCGGAAACGCTAGGGCTGCAGGAGCTTTGGAGGTGGAAACACCCCACCGACAAGGCGTTCTCCTGCCATTCGGTTACACACAAGTCTCTGTCTAGAATTGACCTGGCGTTCTCCTCACCTGAAATTCTACCGAGAGTGACAACCTGTAGCTACCTCCCGAGAGGGGTTTCGGACCACTCGCCCCTACTGATCACAGCTGAGTTGTCGCTAAGGCGGGAGAATTGGGTGGGATGGAACTTGAACCCTTTATGGTTGGAAGCCCCCGATATTATGGATAGTTTGAAATCCTCTGCTGAGGCGTTCTGGGACTGTAATACGGCGGAGACGTCGGTGGAGGTCAGCTGGGATGCCTTCAAAGCTGTTACCAGGGGTGCGGCCATTAGTGCCATAGCTGCTGCTAGGAAAAAAAAAGGGAGGGAAGTGGCAGATCTTGAATGTAAGCTGGCACGGGCAGAGGAGAAGTTCGGCGCGAGCTCAGATAGCAGAGACCATTCAGCACTGCTGGCATTAAAGAGGGAATATAGCCTGCTTCTGACCGATTCGGCTAGAAAATTACTGCTATATAAGCAGGCAACTATTTTTGATAAAGGGGATAAGAATGGTAAGACCCTGGCCTATCTAGCGAGAGCCGAATGCCAATCCAACCACATTGCCGAAATTCGGGATAATGGTGCGAGGGTGACGGATGGGGGGGAGATTGCTCAGAGGTTTCTGGAATACTACTCGGCCTTATACTCCTCGAGGGTGAGTTATGGGACGTCTGAGCTGGATAACTATCTGGACCAGATTTCCTTTCCTAGGTTGGCTGTGGAGGACCGGGAGGCTCTGAGCTCCCCTATCACCATGGACGAGGTCTCCGGCGCAATTAAGATGCTCTCTAGCAGAAAGGCACCGGGGCCTGATGGTATACCGGCCGAGTGGTATAAACAAGACCTTGAACAAGTGACCCCCCGGCTGTGGGAAGTGCTGAAACAAGCGCTTGATAGTGAGCGCCTTCCGGCCTCCTTCTATGAGGCACACGTGGTCCTCATTTATAAGGAGGGGAGACCCCCTGATTCTTGTGCGTCCTACCGCCCCATATCCCTATTGAATCAGGATGCAAAAATACTTGCCAAAATACTGGCCACTAGGCTAAACAAAGTTATACTACGTTTGATTGGACCGGATCAGTCGGGGTTTATGCCTGGACGTACCACGGGTGTGAATCTCCGCAGACTGATGTCCAATCTGCAAATTATACATGATAACCATGGGGAACGGGTAGTCATATCATTAGATAATGAAAAGGCCTTCGACTCGGTAGAATGGGGTTATCTCTGGGCAGTACTAGAAAGATTTGGATTCCCTCCCAGCTTCATTACGTACGTCAAACTGTTATATAGACAACCTACGGCCCGGATACGGGTCAATGGATGCTACTCTAACTCATTCGCTTTGCATAGGGGGACAAGACAGGGGTGCCCGCTATCACCGTTGCTTTTTGCCCTGGCTATCGAGCCCTTGGCTATTACTGTCCGGAATTCCCCGGATATCTCTGGATGGAGGCTGGGGGCAGTAGAGGAAAAGATATCCCTATATGCAGATGACACACTGCTATACCTGGCGGACGGCCGCGGGTGTCTAGACGCTGCCTTGGACGCTATTGGGGTGTTTGGAAGGTTCTCTGGATTGAAGATCAATTGGGATAAATCCAGCCTAATGTTAGTGGACGAGCTTGCTGCCTCTGACATCTCTCTGAGGTCCCAATTAAAAATAGTCCAGCATTTTAAATACCTGGGGATCATGGTTAGTAGGCAACCAAGTGAGTTCTTGACTCTGAATATTTCCCCTGTCGTGTCAAGGTTGAGGCAGCGGATTGCTCAATGGGCAAACCTGCCCCTCTCAGTCATGGGCAGAATCAATATTTACAAAATGATATTCCTCCCTAAATTTCTGTACATATATCAGGCCTCGCCAGTGTTGCTGCCCATCTCCCACTTTAAGATGTTGGACTCAATTCTGTTTGGCTTTATCTGGGGACAGTCTCCACCTAGGCTTAACAGACAAATTATGAAAGCACAGGTGGTGGAGGGGGGTCTAGCGGTCCCACATATGCTAATGTATTTCTACTCCACGCAGCTCCTGTTTGTGCACTGGTGGATCTGTCAACCGCAAAACAACCCAGTGGTGAGTCTGGAAGCGGCGGTGCTAGGTTCTGCTGAGAGGCTACCACTCTTGGTGTATAGGGGGGTTCGGGGGGTCCGGGAGGCCACCGGATGCATGCGGGCAGTGTGCAACATATGGGGAAGAGTGGCCAAGCTGATCGAGAATCCGGACGAGGTCCAGTATTGGTCCCCCTTCACTCCTCTCTGGAATAATCCCAAGCTCCCTGAGCTGATCTCCATGCAAGATCCGCAATTCTGGGAAGGGAGGGGCCTCCGGACGCTGGGCCAGGTGTACAGGGAGGGAGTGCTTATGGCGTTTGATCAGGTCCGAGAGACCTTTCGAGTCTCCCACCGGGATTTCTTCCGATACCTGCAACTCAGGCACGCTCTGCAAACTCAGTTCCACAGGATCAGTCCGAACTTGTCGGTGTCCCCGGTGGAGAACGCAGTGAGAGGGATGGACTTGAGGAATCCTGTCTCTACGTTGTACAGGTGCCTGGTTGCTGGGTTGGAATCCCCTAGGGAGAGGATTGAAAGCAGGTGGCGGGCCATGGACCAAACCCTGGATCGAGACGAATGGGAGGAAATTTTAGATAATTTACACTCATCGGTCATAGAAGCCAGAGACAGATTTATCCAGACCAAATGGATACACCAAGCTTACATTACACCGGTACGGTTGCATAAGATGGGACTACTGGCTAGTGACTTATGCCCCAGGTGCGAGAGGGAAACTGGTACATGGGAACATGTGACCTGGTCCTGTGAGGTTCTGATGGGATACTGGGGTGAGGTAATGGACGTGATTGGCGAAGTGGTGGGCATCCGGATCACCGGCTCGATCTCATTATGTCTTCTAGGGGTGGTCGACTCACTGTCGCTATCGAGCCCGCTGAAATCATTATTCAGACTGCTGCTCTTCTATGCCAGGAAATGTGTTCTGCTTAATTGGAAACACCCGGCCAAACCATCAGCGCGGGCGTGGAGGTCTCTAATTAACCAGAAACTCACTATGTACAAACTGACATATACGGCCAGGGGGGTGCCCGATAAGTTTGAGAAGATATGGGGTCCCTGGCTGCAAAGCCAAGATACAGCCTCAGAGGATGATTAGGACGGGTTCAGATCCATGTAAAAGGTATAGCTACTTACCCAGGTAACTTGTGGTATTGAGTAAGGGAAGGTGGCACTAAAGAAATGAGAGTAGTATCCTGGAGAAGGGCTCCCCCGATTGGCCCTCCCATACCGGTGAACATCTGTTTAGACTTTCGAGTCCAGAAGTGTGTGTGTGAATGTGGTGTGTGAATGGTGTCGTGTCTATATGTTAATTGAAACTATGCTACTGAGCTGGGTGCTTGCGTCACCCTCATGTGATATGTGACTTGTACCTGTATCTAATGTTTGTTTAATTGCAAATGCAAATGCAAATAAAAAGAAACTTTAAAAAAAAAAATATATATATTCTTTAATATCCTTTTATCCATCAAACCCAGGACACTAGCGCACGAAATCAGACAACGAGATCCATAATAGTCAGCAGAGAGACTATAAGCTTTATTTCAGTTGACAACAGTTTAAGACACATCTGTTAGACAATGTCATAGCATGTGATTTTTGATATGCTGTCTTTTGTACTTGAAAACCTTAATAAAACCTCTGTAAAAGAATTAATTGAGGAATCACTTCAAGAAAATGGTGCCCACATCAACAAGCCTGGTATGCATAGAAAGCTTGAGATATGTGCTTCCAGAGAATATATTGTTTGTGTGGGGTATTTCAAAGATAAAGGGTTGTTTTTCTTGAAAAATTAACAGTTGTATTTTATCTGAAAATCTCCTAAAGCGCATTTTCATTTTGGTTAATAAATTAACTAATTAATTTATTAATAACTGCACACCTTCTCTTTGTGATAAATGATATATAACAAAAATATAAAATTGCCTCCAGCCAGTTTATTAATTGAAACTGAAGAATTTTTTTTCTATAAAAAAGAATCTTTCTTTTTACTTTTTATTATTTTTATTACTCATTTATCTTGGGAGTCATAACTAAGACATATTAATACCTGTGTGTTCCGTTGTCCTCTGTGATAGTCAGATGAGAAATCTTTCGTCACAGCAATGAATGAAAATGTCTGATGCACCTTTAGGCTTACTCTAATATCACAAGGATGGATGTAATTTGATGCCTCATAAGGTCTGTTTTAAATTATAGTGCTGAGCCCATGACCTTCACACTATTTGCTTTTGGTCCAAAACCAGAAAAGTATACAGTCTAACATTACATTTATCATTAGTCGTATCCATCACTTTGCCATGAGTTTGGCATGAAAATTGAAATCATGCGTTTGTCTGATATTTTAAACATATATATTTATTGCCATTAATAAAGGACTGCCATGTTTTAAAAACTTAAGGGAAAAATATATCTTTACAGAAGTATTTGGGCTGGCTGGATTTTTGATTTCAATAAACTTTTTAATAAGTATGGTAATCAATCTTTTAGACCATTCATGCCTACTCAAAATGCTTTTGTTTTAGCTTGTTGATTTGTTCCATCACCACTTAACTATGGTGGGTTTTTACTAACTCATGTTCAAGGGTAATTCCACCCCATCAATGACATTATTAAACTTTTCCATTATTGTGTGCCTTAAGGTTCAGAACCTATCTGTGATTTTTTTTCTTTTCTATTAGTTTGCAACTCTGTGTTATTACCCTTCCTACTTTAATTAAACCTGTTTAGATGAGTGGACCACAATCTTGTGTTCCAGTAACTAAAGGTATGCTGGCAGCTTTCTTACCTGGGGAGGTCATTACTTGCCTGATTTAGCCTGATTTAGCCAAATCTGTGACAAGCTCACCTGTTACAATGGAAGGATTCTGGGACTATACTCAAGTTTGATTATTGGACTAGTTTTTACTCAAGGCCTGGAAATCTGGAAATTGTACCACAATTGCAGGGGGCTTTTGAAGGAATGTTATTTTAGTAGCTTAGTGTTTGTCAGCAAGAGTCTTCTAGGACACTTTTTCTCAATATGCATTACATCTCATTTTTACTGGAATTCGAAAAAGCCCACAGCAAGCATGGTCTACCTTCAACTCAGCAAAGAAACCAGTGGCCTAAATGCCCCAAAAGTTCAGCTATATTACCAAGCTAGTCTTGTACATTGCTCGATTAAATGGATAATGGCAGCAGAAGTCAATTGAGTCAAATTATAACTAGGACAATTACCACCCAACATGATTTACATCTGGAATATAGATTAAATAGCTAAAACAAGGAGGAATTGCATGCACCTCATAGTAGCAATCTCGATTTCAGTCAGCATCCAGATTAAGATCATTCCTTTATTTGTGCGATATATTTTTATTGAGGTTTGAGAACGAGAAAAACAGTACAGTACATTTTCAAATTCATATGAAATGATCAGGTATCAATTGAGGGCTTACACCAACCACACCTTGTCAGATAAAGAAAAAAAACACATTCAACATTCATACATGTCTCCTTCTGTGTCAACCTTAAGCCTGTTCAAGTAATTTGCTGTAACTTTAGTTTAGCGAATAGAGATAGCCACAGGAATACTATGGGGTTCGACTGAGAAAATACTGAAGGAGGGGGGATAGAAACGAGAAAGAAAAATAGGAACATCGGGAGTGGTTTAAGAGAGAAAGGGGCAACAGGAGAAAGGAAAAGGAGGGAGGTCTGGCAGCAATATTCTGATAGGAAGAAGTGCTGGGTAGGTACATAACAAACTTGTTACAATTTAAAAACTGGCGTTGTGACTGGAGCTGAAGCTACACTGATTAAAGCATTGCCTGAAATTCTGGTGGATTTATAGATGTCAGCCAGACTGACCAAGTTATAATGAATTTCTGTGTCCAATTCTCCACTCCCTCCAGGACTAGTTCCTCTATTCTCCTAATATTTTCCAACTCCTGTACCCACTCCACAATAGTCGGAGCGATCTGGGAGCACCAGTGGTGAGGGATCACCGATCTAGCAGCTGTGAGTAAGTGTCTGAGGAGACCTTACTTAGTGGTTGAAACTGGCCCCGGTATTATGAAAAAGAGGGCAACCTGGGGGTTGTTAGGGATAGTCTCTGCGGTTAGGAATTTATATATGGTAAACACTTGGTCACAGAACCGGTTCACGAGAGGACACTTCCACCAAATATGAGTCATAGTGCCCCCAGCTCAACCAGATCATCAACACTTATTGAAATCGGTCCTTCCAAATTCGATAAGGTATGCTGGCCATTTGTACCAGCGGGCCAGGCTTTTATAGTTTCTCTCCTGTGCTCTGCATGCCAGAGAAAGCTTGTGAATTAACATGAAGGATTTTTCTCATTCCTCAGCCCCCAATCCCTTTTTCAGTCTCCCAAATCCTGACGAATGCAAGGTTCTCCGGGTACCTGCTGTGGAATGTAGAACCTGGTACAAAAGTAGTGAGAGGGTGTGGGCGGGCACTGAGTTTGATTTTAGAATGTTTTTGAAGGGAGTTAGAGACGGGGAGGCCGATTCATTAATAGCGGCAGGTAGCGACAGTTGAGCGACTGTAGCAGTATTTTCACAGTGCCCGCTAGTAGTCGCTGTGCTTGGCCGTTGTTCGGTTGTTGATAGCGACTCAGTCGGTGTGCAGTAATGTTGAATACGGGGTTAGGAGTCGCTATTTGACAGGTTCCGCGATGTATGGGTGCGCATGATAGCGACTGGTCAGAGCGACCGGCTCCCACCATATTCATCAAAAAATCACGCTCCAAAAATTCAAGCGCTGTGAAATGCATGTTTAAACCCCAGAGCGCTGGCGGCGATGTGTTAAAAGTAGTTTTTTAACCCCCAAACTACCATATTTTTGGAAACAGAAAAAAAAAAAAAATGTTAAGAATTTAGTAATATGAATACAATAATATCAGACCTGTAATATCAATTCTGCACAATTTTTTTTTTTTTTTATCTAACATGGCAGAAGTGGTCACAGAATTTTTCACATTGAAAAAAAAAACATTAATAACAATTAATTATGAATATTTAAAGATTGTTCCATTGAAATGCATTGGAGAGCGCCGTTCAAGGTCGGACGCTGGCGCTGTGGGCTGAGGCTGGAATAATGATGAATGAGTGGCTATCTGGCACTATCTCAGTCGCTAAGCATGATCGGCTTGATAAATGTGTGATTGTGGTGGGGAGCCGGCGTACTCGTGGCGGTGCCCGTCATTACCAGTCGCTCACCAGTCGCTACCTGTCGCTATTCCTTCATAAATAAGGGCCTAAGACAGGGAGAACAGTGGAGATTAAGAGCTGAGTATGGCAATAAGTTGTCTCTTAGGGAGCCATAATAGCCTCTCTCCGCAAAATTTGGGGTAATCTCCTTACAAAATATCTCCTAGTCTAGCCCCCTGTGAGCTTTCCCATATAAGGAATTTGTGTACCCCAATTTCCTGGGAGAAAAGAGGGGTTGTCAAACAAGGGCGTAAGGGGTCCCTGCCTACGGCATAAGTTCTTTTATTTAAACACCAAGTCCCAGTGGTCAACAGGGAGTGAGTCAGTATTGTCAAGGTGTGGAGGGTCTATCTATAGTAGCGCTGTGAGGCATAAGGGGGAAATACTTCTTTCTACAGCAACTCAAAGTTTGTAGTTTCCATGGTGAGACCAGTCCGATAGTCTAAGGGGCCGATAGTCTAGGGGGCGCGTCTGATTGATTGTGCAGAGGGGGCTGCTGCTATGACTCTGAAATGCGGAGTTTGCACGAGTTAAGGGGCGTGAGATCTTACCTCTCCCAGTTGCTTCCCCAGGGCAGTGACCCCAAGTTCTCCTCCAGGGTCCTGTCTGTGGGATGCCCCAGGGGAGCATAACAAAACCTGAGATTTTTACGCTTTAAGTTAAAAATATAACTAACTCAGAGTGTGGCCAAGCAATATTTATTTCGGAGCATGCGTAATCAATCACTGTCCCATTCACACAAGATCCTGCTTTGAGATTTTGCATATGTGATCATCTTTCAGAGAGGTAATTAAATAGCATTCAAAAATTATGCACTGAATTGTCATTAGATGGACATGCTTTGGGAAAAATGTGTCTTACTTATACTTTGGAGAGGCCGCATACAATGGCGTACAGAGTTTATGTGGTGAAGGTGCATGAGGTACATGCCTCTTTTTACTGCTCCAGGGCTGCGGTTCGCCTATATTTATACATATACTAAGTGCACAACAATAAACAATTGTATTCGATGGTATATAATATAGTCCATGGTATAAATGTATGTGTTATATATACATATATAAATGTATGGTTTAGATAAATTTATGGTTTAGATAAATATGTTTTAGCCTAATCTACATATATTTGAGGACAGTCAAAACAAACTATCCCCAGTAGCACGATTGTATTTGCTGGCAATTAGTTTGTACAAATGTTTCACTAAAGAAATAAATCAGCTTTTGCAAGTGAAATTAGATGCTTTTGATAATCCAACTTAAAAATTCTGAACAAACATTTTCCTGAACAAAGAATTTTTAGTATATAATAGTATAATGTATCGCAAGACTTGGCAGAGCATCATTATTTCTAAGTTACAGCGTTTACACTTTGCAGCTGGTACAGTAAGTTATTTACTATCACAATCTATGTGTTCAAAAATCGCATACTTCTGTAATTGGTTTGGTCGAAATAAAAGGAAAATACTTCTCCATCTTTCTTGTATTAACATAATAATTCAAAAATCTTAAAAATGGAATGAAATACTCAGAACAGAAATATCTTCATATAGTAAAGTATAACTGTAGACTCTACTGGGTTATTGGCTCATTTCATAAAGCATATGGTGAGAAGTACTGAGAACAAATAGAGAGAGTTGCATGGTTACTTCTGCTCAATGATGCTGCAAATTATAGAGGAACCAAAGGTAAGTGATACAAGTAAAATATTCTATTTACCACAGTTGCTTTATCTTTATGATGTTCCAAAATAGAGGCTCAGCCCTCACTAGTCTATCAGCCTCAACTAAGAATCTAATTTGCAAGGTGCAGAATAAAAATCCCTGTTTCCTATTTACTACTTTACTAAAGGTTTAGGCAGCAGCTCCCCCAGGCATAAAATAGCCATAGTAGCAACTTAAGAGTCATGATTAGGGATAAATGAGCCCGAGCTGCAAAGAACGTTATCTTTGTGAGCTTGAGCCACCGAGCACAGACTATAGCGAGAAGTCTGTACTGGCCGAACCCAGAAACCAGGAGGCTGGTTGCGAATCACAGCCATGCACATGGTAGGCATGACACGTGACCCTGCTCTATAAAAGGCAGAGTCAGTGGTCCTGATTAGAGATGAGCGAACTTTTGAAAAATTCGATTCGACTGATTCGCCGAATTTTCCGACAAAAATCGTTTCGACCCGAATAAATTCGCGACGAATCGCTATTAAAAACGGCTATTTCTGAGCCTCCTACAGCCTCAATAGGGTTGTAAACCATTCAGCCTTGCTGTAACACGCACAGGATGCGTGCTGGGTTAGTTAAATAATACTTTGAAGAAATATCACATGCAGATCAGAGGCATCGCTAATAGAATCGCAGAGCGGCACAATTGCAGAGAGTTGAAGTGGCATCACTATGAGGGGCAGAAGGAGCCCAAATATACACTGGAGTTGGCTTCAGGAGCCCAAAAATTGGATGAATCACACCCTGGAGTTGGCAGAAGTTGGCAGCAGCAGCAGCAGGAGCCCAAATATACACTGGAGTTGGCTTCAGGAGCCCAAAAATTGGATGAATCACACCCTGGAGTTGGCAGGAGTTGACAGCAGCAGCAGCAGGAGCCCAAATATACACTGGAGTTGGCTTCAGGAGCCCAAAAATTGGATGAATCACACCCTGGAGTTGGCAGGAGTTGACAGCAGCAGCAGCAGGAGCCCAAATATACACTGGAGTTGGCTTCAGGAGCCCAAAAATTGGATGAATCACACCCTGGAGTTGGCAGGAGTTGACAGCAGCAGCAGCAGGAGCCCAAATATACACTGGAGTTGGCTTCAGGAGCCCAAAAATTGGATGAATCACACCCTGGAGTTGGCAGAAGTTGGCAGCAGCAGCAGCAGGAGCCCAAATATACACTGGAGTTGGCTTCAGGAGCCCAAAAATTGGATGAATCACACCCTGGAGTTGGCAGAAGTTGGCAGCAGCAGCAGCAGGAGCCCAAATATACACTGGAGTTGGCTTCAGGAGCCCAAAAATTGGATGAATCACACCCTGGAGTTGGCAGGAGTTGACAGCAGCAGCAGCAGGAGCCCAAATATACACTGGAGTTGGCTTCAGGAGCCCAAAAATTGGATGAATCACACCCTGGAGTTGGCAGAAGTTGGCAGCAGCAGCAGCAGGAGCCCAAATATACACTGGAGTTGGCTTCAGGAGCCCAAAAATTGGATGAATCACACCCTGGAGTTGGCAGGAGTTGACAGTAGCAGCAGCAGGAGCCCAAATATACACTGGAGTTGGCTTCAGGAGCCCAAAAATTGGATGAATCACACCCTGGAGTTGGCAGAAGTTGGCAGCAGCAGCAGCAGGAGCCCAAATATACACTGGAGTTGGCTTCAGGAGCCCAAAAATTGGATGAATCACACCCTGGAGTTGGCAGGAGTTGACAGCAGCAGCAGCAGGAGCCCAAATATACACTGGAGTTGGCTTCAGGAGCCCAAAAATTGGATGAATCACACCCTGGAGTTGGCAGGAGTTGACAGCAGCAGCAGCAGGAGCCCAAATATACACTGGAGTTGGCTTCAGGAGCCCAAAAATTGGATGAATCACACCCTGGAGTTGGCAGGAGTTGACAGCAGCAGCAGCAGGAGCCCAAATATACACTGGAGTTGGCTTCAGGAGCCCAAAAATTGGATGAATCACACCCTGGAGTTGGCAGAAGTTGGCAGCAGCAGCAGCAGGAGCCCAAATATACACTGGAGTTGGCTTCAGGAGCCCAAAAATTGGATGAATCACACCCTGGAGTTGGCAGAAGTTGGCAGCAGCAGCAGCAGGAGCCCAAATATACACTGGAGTTGGCTTCAGGAGCCCAAAAATTGGATGAATCACACCCTGGAGTTGGCAGGAGTTGACAGCAGCAGCAGCAGGAGCCCAAATATACACTGGAGTTGGCTTCAGGAGCCCAAAAATTGGATGAATCACACCCTGGAGTTGGCAGAAGTTGGCAGCAGCAGCAGCAGGAGCCCAAATATACACTGGAGTTGGCTTCAGGAGCCCAAAAATTGGATGAATCACACCCTGGAGTTGGCAGGAGTTGACAGTAGCAGCAGCAGGAGCCCAAATATACACTGGAGTTGGCTTCAGGAGCCCAAAAATTGGATGAATCACACCCTGGAGTTGGCAGAAGTTGGCAGCAGCAGCAGCAGGAGCCCAAATATACACTGGAGTTGGCTTCAGGAGCCCAAAAATTGGATGAATCACACCCTGGAGTTGGCAGGAGTTGACAGCAGCAGCAGCAGGAGCCCAAATATACACTGGAGTTGGCTTCAGGAGCCCAAAAATTGGATGAATCACACCCTGGAGTTGGCAGGAGTTGACAGCAGCAGCAGCAGGAGCCCAAATATACACTGGAGTTGGCTTCAGGAGCCCAAAAATTGGATGAATCACACCCTGGAGTTGGCAGAAGTTGGCAGCAGCAGCAGCAGGAGCCCAAATATACACTGGAGTTGGCTTCAGGAGCCCAAAAATTGGATGAATCACACCCTGGAGTTGGCAGGAGTTGACAGCAGCAGCAGCAGGAGCCCAAATATACACTGGAGTTGGCTTCAGGAGCCCAAAAATTGGATGAATCACACCCTGGAGTTGGCAGAAGTTGGCAGCAGCAGCAGCAGGAGCCCAAATATACACTGGAGTTGGCTTCAGGAGCCCAAAAATTGGATGAATCACACCCTGGAGTTGGCAGGAGTTGACAGCAGCAGCAGCAGGAGCCCAAATATACACTGGAGTTGGCTTCAGGAGCCCAAAAATTGGATGAATCACACCCTGGAGTTGGCAGAAGTTGGCAGCAGCAGCAGCAGGAGCCCAAATATACACTGGAGTTGGCTTCAGGAGCCCAAAAATTGGATGAATCACACCCTGGAGTTGGCAGAAGTTGGCAGCAGCAGCAGCAGGAGCCCAAATATACACTGGAGTTGGCTTCAGGAGCCCAAAAATTGGATGAATCACACCCTGGAGTTGGCAGGAGTTGACAGCAGCAGCAGCAGGAGCCCAAATATACACTGGAGTTGGCTTCAGGAGCCCAAAAATTGGATGAATCACACCCTGGAGTTGGCAGGAGTTGACAGCAGCAGCAGCAGGAGCCCAAATATACACTGGAGTTGGCTTCAGGAGCCCAAAAATTGGATGAATCACACCCTGGAGTTGGCAGAAGTTGGCAGCAGCAGCAGCAGGAGCCCAAATATACACTGGAGTTGGCTTCAGGAGCCCAAAAATTGGATGAATCACACCCTGGAGTTGGCAGGAGTTGACAGCAGCAGCAGCAGGAGCCCAAATATACACTGGAGTTGGCTTCAGGAGCCCAAAAATTGGATGAATCACACCCTGGAGTTGGCAGGAGTTGACAGCAGCAGCAGCAGGAGCCCAAATATACACTGGAGTTGGCTTCAGGAGCCCAAAAATTGGATGAATCACACCCTGGAGTTGGCAGGAGTTGACAGCAGCAGCAGCAGGAGCCCAAATATACACTGGAGTTGGCTTCAGGAGCCCAAAAATTGGATGAATCACACCCTGGAGTTGGCAGAAGTTGGCAGCAGCAGCAGCAGGAGCCCAAATATACACTGGAGTTGGCTTCAGGAGCCCAAAAATTGGATGAATCACACCCTGGAGTTGGCAGAAGTTGGCAGCAGCAGCAGCAGGAGCCCAAATATACACTGGAGTTGGCTTCAGGAGCCCAAAAATTGGATGAATCACACCCTGGAGTTGGCAGGAGTTGACAGCAGCAGCAGCAGGAGCCCAAATATACACTGGAGTTGGCTTCAGGAGCCCAAAAATTGGATGAATCACACCCTGGAGTTGGCAGGAGTTGACAGCAGCAGCAGCAGGAGCCCAAATATACACTGGAGTTGGCTTCAGGAGCCCAAAAATTGGATGAATCACACCCTGGAGTTGGCAGGAGTTGACAGCAGCAGCAGCAGGAGCCCAAATATACACTGGAGTTGGCTTCAGGAGCCCAAAAATTGGATGAATCACACCCTGGAGTTGGCAGAAGTTGGCAGCAGCAGCAGCAGGAGCCCAAATATACACTGGAGTTGGCTTCAGGAGCCCAAAAATTGGATGAATCACACCCTGGAGTTGGCAGAAGTTGGCAGCAGCAGCAGCAGGAGCCCAAATATACACTGGAGTTGGCTTCAGGAGCCCAAAAATTGGATGAATCACACCCTGGAGTTGGCAGGAGTTGACAGCAGCAGCAGCAGGAGCCCAAATATACACTGGAGTTGGCTTCAGGAGCCCAAAAATTGGATGAATCACACCCTGGAGTTGGCAGAAGTTGGCAGCAGCAGCAGCAGGAGCCCAAATATACACTGGAGTTGGCTTCAGGAGCCCAAAAATTGGATGAATCACACCCTGGAGTTGGCAGGAGTTGACAGTAGCAGCAGCAGGAGCCCAAATATACACTGGAGTTGGCTTCAGGAGCCCAAAAATTGGATGAATCACACCCTGGAGTTGGCAGAAGTTGGCAGCAGCAGCAGCAGGAGCCCAAATATACACTGGAGTTGGCTTCAGGAGCCCAAAAATTGGATGAATCACACCCTGGAGTTGGCAGGAGTTGACAGCAGCAGCAGCAGGAGCCCAAATATACACTGGAGTTGGCTTCAGGAGCCCAAAAATTGGATGAATCACACCCTGGAGTTGGCAGGAGTTGACAGCAGCAGCAGCAGGAGCCCAAATATACACTGGAGTTGGCTTCAGGAGCCCAAAAATTGGATGAATCACACCCTGGAGTTGGCAGAAGTTGGCAGCAGCAGCAGCAGGAGCCCAAATATACACTGGAGTTGGCTTCAGGAGCCCAAAAATTGGATGAATCACACCCTGGAGTTGGCAGGAGTTGACAGCAGCAGCAGCAGGAGCCCAAATATACACTGGAGTTGGCTTCAGGAGCCCAAAAATTGGATGAATCACACCCTGGAGTTGGCAGAAGTTGGCAGCAGCAGCAGCAGGAGCCCAAATATACACTGGAGTTGGCTTCAGGAGCCCAAAAATTGGATGAATCACACCCTGGAGTTGGCAGGAGTTGACAGCAGCAGCAGCAGGAGCCCAAATATACACTGGAGTTGGCTTCAGGAGCCCAAAAATTGGATGAATCACACCCTGGAGTTGGCAGGAGTTGACAGCAGCAGCAGCAGGAGCCCAAATATACACTGGAGTTGGCTTCAGGAGCCCAAAAATTGGATGAATCACACCCTGGAGTTGGCAGAAGTTGGCAGCAGCAGCAGCAGGAGCCCAAATATACACTGGAGTTGGCTTCAGGAGCCCAAAAATTGGATGAATCACACCCTGGAGTTGGCAGAAGTTGGCAGCAGCAGCAGCAGGAGCCCAAATATACACTGGAGTTGGCTTCAGGAGCCCAAAAATTGGATGAATCACACCCTGGAGTTGGCAGGAGTTGACAGCAGCAGCAGCAGGAGCCCAAATATACACTGGAGTTGGCTTCAGGAGCCCAAAAATTGGATGAATCACACCCTGGAGTTGGCAGAAGTTGGCAGCAGCAGCAGCAGGAGCCCAAATATACACTGGAGTTGGCTTCAGGAGCCCAAAAATTGGATGAATCACACCCTGGAGTTGGCAGGAGTTGACAGTAGCAGCAGCAGGAGCCCAAATATACACTGGAGTTGGCTTCAGGAGCCCAAAAATTGGATGAATCACACCCTGGAGTTGGCAGAAGTTGGCAGCAGCAGCAGCAGGAGCCCAAATATACACTGGAGTTGGCTTCAGGAGCCCAAAAATTGGATGAATCACACCCTGGAGTTGGCAGGAGTTGACAGCAGCAGCAGCAGGAGCCCAAATATACACTGGAGTTGGCTTCAGGAGCCCAAAAATTGGATGAATCACACCCTGGAGTTGGCAGGAGTTGACAGCAGCAGCAGCAGGAGCCCAAATATACACTGGAGTTGGCTTCAGGAGCCCAAAAATTGGATGAATCACACCCTGGAGTTGGCAGAAGTTGGCAGCAGCAGCAGCAGGAGCCCAAATATACACTGGAGTTGGCTTCAGGAGCCCAAAAATTGGATGAATCACACCCTGGAGTTGGCAGGAGTTGACAGCAGCAGCAGCAGGAGCCCAAATATACACTGGAGTTGGCTTCAGGAGCCCAAAAATTGGATGAATCACACCCTGGAGTTGGCAGAAGTTGGCAGCAGCAGCAGCAGGAGCCCAAATATACACTGGAGTTGGCTTCAGGAGCCCAAAAATTGGATGAATCACACCCTGGAGTTGGCAGGAGTTGACAGCAGCAGCAGCAGGAGCCCAAATATACACTGGAGTTGGCTTCAGGAGCCCAAAAATTGGATGAATCACACCCTGGAGTTGGCAGAAGTTGGCAGCAGCAGCAGCAGGAGCCAAAATATACACTGGAGTTGGCTTCAGGAGCCCAAAAATTGGATGAATCACACCCTGGAGTTGGCAGAAGTTGGCAGCAGCAGCAGCAGGAGCCCAAATATACACTGGAGTTGGCTTCAGGAGCCCAAAAATTGGATGAATCACACCCTGGAGTTGGCAGGAGTTGACAGCAGCAGCAGCAGGAGCCCAAATATACACTGGAGTTGGCTTCAGGAGCCCAAAAATTGGATGAATCACACCCTGGAGTTGGCAGGAGTTGACAGCAGCAGCAGCAGGAGCCCAAATATACACTGGAGTTGGCTTCAGGAGCCCAAAAATTGGATGAATCACACCCTGGAGTTGGCAGGAGTTGACAGCAGCAGCAGCAGGAGCCCAAATATACACTGGAGTTGGCTTCAGGAGCCCAAAAATTGGATGAATCACACCCTGGAGTTGGCAGAAGTTGGCAGCAGCAGCAGCAGGAGCCCAAATATACACTGGAGTTGGCTTCAGGAGCCCAAAAATTGGATGAATCACACCCTGGAGTTGGCAGAAGTTGGCAGCAGCAGCAGCAGGAGCCCAAATATACACTGGAGTTGGCTTCAGGAGCCCAAAAATTGGATGAATCACACCCTGGAGTTGGCAGAAGTTGGCAGCAGCAGCAGCAGCAGGAGCCCAAATATACACTGGAGTTGGCTTCAGGAGCCCAAAAATTGGATGAATCACACCCTGGAGTTGGCAGGAGTTGACAGCAGCAGCAGCAGGAGCCCAAATATACACTGGAGTTGGCTTCAGGAGCCCAAAAATTGGATGAATCACACCCTGGAGTTGGCAGGAGTTGACAGCAGCAGCAGCAGGAGCCCAAATATACACTGGAGTTGGCTTCAGGAGCCCAAAAATTGGATGAATCACACCCTGGAGTTGGCAGAAGTTGGCAGCAGCAGCAGCAGGAGCCCAAATATACACTGGAGTTGGCTTCAGGAGCCCAAAAATTGGATGAATCACACCCTGGAGTTGGCAGGAGTTGACAGCAGCAGCAGCAGGAGCCCAAATATACACTGGAGTTGGCTTCAGGAGCCCAAAAATTGGATGAATCACATCCTGGAGTTGGCAGAAGTTGGCAGCAGCAGCAGCAGGAGCCCAAATATACACTGGAGTTGGCTTCAGGAGCCCAAAAATTGGATGAATCACACCCTGGAGTTGGCAGAAGTTGGCAGCAGCAGCAGCAGGAGCCCAAATATACACTGGAGTTGGCTTCAGGAGCCCAAAAATTGGATGAATCACACCCTGGAGTTGGCAGGAGTTGACAGCAGCAGCAGCAGGAGCCCAAATATACACTGGAGTTGGCTTCAGGAGCCCAAAAATTGGATGAATCACACCCTGGAGTTGGCAGAAGTTGGCAGCAGCAGCAGCAGGAGCCCAAATATACACTGGAGTTGGCTTCAGGAGCCCAAAAATTGGATGAATCACACCCTGGAGTTGGCAGGAGTTGACAGTAGCAGCAGCAGGAGCCCAAAAAATGGCCTAAAGACATAAATATGTTTTGCACCATTTGGAAAGTGTAAAACGTGGCACCATGCTGAATCTAGTCGCATGCATCAGGCATTGGTGGGTGGAAATCCTGGCTGATCCATCCCTGATTCATTTTGACAAAGGTGAGTCTCTCCACATTTTTAGTTGACAGACGAGTTCTCCTCGCCGTAACTATGGCCCCCGCCGCACTAAACACCCGCTCAGATGGCACGCTACTTGCCGGGCAGGACAGCTTTTCCAGGGCAAACTCTGCTAGTTGCGGCCACAAATCAAGTTTGGCTGCCCAGAAGTCCAGCGGATCCTCAAGGTGTGTTGGCATGGTCATGTCAAAGTATGACATGACCTGCTGGTTCAGGTCCTGCTCCAGGTCTTCCTGCTGCTCATGAGTAGCCTCACTATGCGGGTGTAGAAAGCTACTCATTAGCGACTGAAGACTGAGGCTGCTGCTGCTGATGGAGCTTCTGCTGCTGCTGCTGCCAACCCCCCCAGCGGCCATGGCAGTGGAAGGTGAGCGCAGAGGTCCCCTCGAGTCAGACCTGCGAGAGTATGGACCATGGCGCAGATAGGCATCGGCCAACTGCCTACGTAGAATGTCTTTGTAGTAGTTGAGTTTGTCCTCCCTCTCGGTGGGTTTAAAAAATGCCCCCATTTTGTGCCGGAAGCGAGGGTCCAATAAGGTGGACAGCCAGAAGTCATCCCGCCGACAGATGGAAACAATTCTGGGGTCACTACGCAAGCACGTGAGCATGCTTCGTGCCATTTGCGCAAGTGACTCGGATGGACTACCTGTCTCCATCTCCACTGCATACTGCCACGGTGTGCCCGGGTCCTCTGTCTCTCCTTCCTCAAAAACCTCTAGCTCCTCTGGCTGCTCCTGCTCCTCCTCTCCTGTCCGCTGACTAGATAAACCAGCCATTTCGCCAAGCCTAAACTGTGTTTCGCTGGGCAACTCCTCCTCCTCCTCTTCCTCCTCCTCCTCCTCCAGTTCAGCTCCAAGGGGGTTCATGTGGCCGTAAGATGTAAACGCCATGTCTCCAGTGCCCTGACCAGCCATGGTTTCCAACATGTGCTGCAGTACATGAAGCAGTGGAATCACGTCGTTCATCCCGTAATCCTGCCGACTGACAAATAAAGTGGCTTCCTCAAAGGGCCTGAGCAAACGGCAGGTGTCACGTATGAGCTGCCACTGGTTGACATTGAAGTTACACAGGGGAGTCCCCCTATCTGCTTGGATCATCAGGAAATCCGTGATGGCTTTTCTCTGTTCATATAATCGGTCCAACATGTGAAGGGTGGAATTCCAACGGGTGGAAACATCGCAAATCAGACTATGTTGGGGGATACCATTCTGACGCTGTAGCTCAAGAAGGGTGTGTTTGGCAGTGTAGGAGTGGCTGAAGTGCATGCAAAGTTTCCGTGAAGTTGTTAGGATGTCCTGCAGATGGGGGGAACACTTCAGAAACCGCTTGACAACCAGATTGAAGACGTGAGCCATGCAGGGGGCATGGGTCAGGCTTCCTTGGCGCAGCGCAGACAAAATGTTCTTCCCATTGTCGGTAACCATGATTCCCATTTTAAGTTTTCTCGGAGTAAGCCATGTTTGGATTTCCTGATGAATACATTTAAGCAGTTCCTCCCCTGTGTGACTCCGTTCGCCAAGACAAACCATGTGAAGCACTGCGTGACACCTCCGTGCCCTGCACACATGGTAGACTGGAGGGGCACTGAGACTTGAGCCTACAGTGGAGGGTGAGGAGATGGCGGAGGATGAGGAGGCCGAGTCGCACGGTGTCACAGGCCCAATGGGCAGAGAGCGCGGAGGCCGAAGCGGCGTGACCTGTCCAAGTTGCTGCTGCAAAGGGACCACATTCACCCAGTGGGCCGTAAACGACATGTACTGCCCCTGACCGTAGTTACAGCTCCAGATGTCGGCGCTGCCATGTATTTTGCTACACACCGACAGGCTCAAGGACTGGCCCACCTTCTGTTCAACAAAAGTGTGCAGCGCTGGTACTGCCTTCTTGGCAAAGAAATGACGGCTTGGGACTCTCCACCTCGGCTCGGCACAAGCCATCAGTTCTCTGAAAGGTGCAGATTCCACCACCTGAAAAGGGAGCGACTGCAGCACCAGCAACTTGGACAGGAGCACATTCAGCTTCTGCGCCGTAGGATGAGTGGGCGCATACTGCTGTCTCTTGGACATGGCTTCGCTGATGGATTGCTGGCGGGATGCATGACTTGGAGGAGGAGGAGGAGGAGCAGGAGCGACAGAGGATGGGTATGACGCACAGCTGCCTTCGGCTGAGGTGCTGGAGCCTTGGCTGGCAGAAATTGGGAGCTCACTTGGTGAGGAAGCAGACTGGACCACCCCTTGGGAGCCTCGGTTCTCCCAGGTCGTTTTATGGTGACGCATCATATGTTGACGCAGGGCCGTGGTGCCAACATTTGGACCCTGGCCACGCTTCACCTTTTGCCTACATATCTTGCATGTGGCCATGTTACCCTCCTGCGGATGCCTCAGGAAAAACTGCCACACTGCCGAGTAGCTACTTTTCCCACCCCCTGGCCTCACTGATTCACTGCTGCTGTTGCCAACTCCAGGAACCCCTGCTCCACTACCTCCCGATAAGGTAGACTGCCGCACAGCAGGTGCTCTACCCCGGCCCCGGCCCCGGCCGGCTCCAGCCTTTGGAATTGTGCCCCCATGCTGACTGCTACCACTTTGCTGCCTCAGCTGCTGACTCCGGGGCAACCTGCACCCCTCTTCTCCTGATGATGACGATGAAGCCCCTTCATCACCCGGCTCCCAAGTGCGATCGGCTTCATCGTCATCATCATCATCATCACCGGGTTGTGGCTGTACGTCACTGATGTTCGTGGATTCGTCAACAGTGTCTGGCGCAGGAGCTGGAACGCTCGCAGCACCCACGACACTGTCCACATCACTATTTGTCTGCCTAGCTAAAGAAGCCACCTCCATTTCTTGGCTGGGCAGTAGCTGCTGACTGTCCTCTATCTGATGGTCCTCCTCACTAAAGAGTGGAGCTGAACCCAAAGCATAGGATACGTCGCTGGGGGAGGGAACGGCGTAGGCCAGAGGCAATGGGAGGACAGGGACTGCTCTCGGGGCATGCCAACTCAGGGTTGTGTCAGAGGAACCTACCGACCCTAGACTGGGGGTCTCAGACGTAAGTTGTGATGATGTTGTTGATGAGCGCGTCAACCAATCTACCACGGCAGATGCGTTACTGGTGGAGACCCGACCGCTAGCAGATACTGGCAGATTAGGTCTCTCAGCGTGACTCCTGCTGCTACTGGCCCCCAGTCTGATGCGAGCTCTTCCTGCGGAATCTTGGCCTCTGCCACTCCTCTTTTCACTTCCAGGCACTTGTCTGCCCGACATAGTCTAACTGGCGTGGTAGTAGGTGATATTTAAAAAAACCCCGGGCAGCGGTGGGTCTATATGAAACAGAATATAATGCACACCAAAAGTGAGCAGTAACACTCAGCCTCCAACAGGCCTGCTTAGTGTAAATAAGAGAGCTGCTTAGTGTAAATAAAGAGGGGTATGCTATGTTACAGAATGGGATGCCTCAACAGAAGTGCACCTGGCAGGCAGCAGTAAGCCTATGCCCAGCAAAAGTGTCTTATAATATAAATATGATTAGAGCAAATGCTTATATGGTCTTAAACAGAGGCTGCTTTAGTCACAGAATGGGATGCCCCGGGCAGGAATCGAGCTGCCAGGGTACAGTAGTGCTTTGGCCAGCAAAAGTGTCTTTATCAGGCCTAATTTCAAATATGATTAGAGCAAATGCTTATATGGTCTTAAACAGAGGCTGCTTTAGTCACAGAATGGGATGCCCCGGGCAGGAATCGAGCTGCCAGGGTACAGTAGTGCTTTGGCCAGCAAAAGTGTCTTTATCAGGCCTAATTTCAAATATGATTAGAGCAAATGCTTATATGGTCTTAAACAGAGGCTGCTTTAGTCACAGAATGGGATGCCCCGGGCAGGAATCGAGCTGCCAGGGTACAGTAGTGCTTTGGCCAGCAAAAGTGTCTTTATCAGGCCTAATTTCAAATATGATTAGAGCAAATGCTTATATGGTCTTAAACAGAGGCTGCTTTAGTCACAGAATGGGATGCCCCGGGCAGGAATCGAGCTGCCAGGGTACAGTAGTGCTTTGGCCAGCAAAAGTGTCTTTATCAGGCCTAATTTCAAATATGATTAGAGCAAATGCTTATATGGTCTTAAACAGAGGCTGCTTTAGTCACAGAATGGGATGCCCCGGGCAGGAATCGAGCTGCCAGGGTACAGTAGTGCTTTGGCCAGCAAAAGTGTCTTTATCAGGCCTAATTTCAAATATGATTAGAGCAAATGCTTATATGGTCTTAAACAGAGGCTGCTTTAGTCACAGAATGGGATGCCCCGGGCAGGAATCGAGCTGCCAGGGTACAGTAGTGCTTTGGCCAGCAAAAGTGTCTTTATCAGGCCTAATTTCAAATATGATTAGAGCAAATGCTTATATGGTCTTAAACAGAGGCTGCTTTAGTCACAGAATGGGATGCCCCGGGCAGGAATCGAGCTGCCAGGGTACAGTAGTGCTTTGGCCAGCAAAAGTGTCTTTATCAGGCCTAATTTCAAATATGATAAGAGCAAATGCTTATATGGTCTTAAACAGAGGCTGCTTTAGTCACAGAATGGGATGCCCCGGGCAGGAATCGAGCTGCCAGGGTACAGTAGTGCTTTGGCCAGCAAAAGTGTCTTTATCAGGCCTAATTTCAAATATGATTAGAGCAAATGCTTATATGGTCTTAAACAGAGGCTGCTTTAGTCACAGAATGGGATGCCCCGGGCAGGAATCGAGCTGCCAGGGTACAGTAGTGCTTTGGCCAGCAAAAGTGTCTTTATCAGGCCTAATTTCAAATATGATTAGAGCAAATGCTTATATGGTCTTAAACAGAGGCTGCTTTAGTCACAGAATGGGATGCCCCGGGCAGGAATCGAGCTGCCAGGGTACAGTAGTGCTTTGGCCAGCAAAAGTGTCTTTATCAGGCCTAATTTCAAATATGATAAGAGCAAATGCTTATATGGTCTTAAACAGAGGCTGCTTTAGTCACAGAATGGGATGCCCCGGGCAGGAATCGAGCTGCCAGGGTACAGTAGTGCTTTGGCCAGCAAAAGTGTCTTTATCAGGCCTAATTTCAAATATGATTAGAGCAAATGCTTATATGGTCTTAAACAGAGGCTGCTTTAGTCACAGAATGGGATGCCCCGGGCAGGAATCGAGCTGCCAGGGTACAGTAGTGCTTTGGCCAGCAAAAGTGTCTTTATCAGGCCTAATTTCAAATATGATTAGAGCAAATGCTTATATGGTCTTAAACAGAGGCTGCTTTAGTCACAGAATGGGATGCCCCGGGCAGGAATCGAGCTGCCAGGGTACAGTAGTGCTTTGGCCAGCAAAAGTGTCTTTATCAGGCCTAATTTCAAATATGATTAGAGCAAATGCTTATATGGTCTTAAACAGAGGCTGCTTTAGTCACAGAATGGGATGCCCCGGGCAGGAATCGAGCTGCCAGGGTACAGTAGTGCTTTGGCCAGCAAAAGTGTCTTTATCAGGCCTAATTTCAAATATGATTAGAGCAAATGCTTATATGGTCTTAAACAGAGGCTGCTTTAGTCACAGAATGGGATGCCCCGGGCAGGAATCGAGCTGCCAGGGTACAGTAGTGCTTTGGCCAGCAAAAGTGTCTTTATCAGGCCTAATTTCAAATATGATTAGAGCAAATGCTTATATGGTCTTAAACAGAGGCTGCTTTAGTCACAGAATGGGATGCCCCGGGCAGGAATCGAGCTGCCAGGGTACAGTAGTGCTTTGGCCAGCAAAAGTGTCTTTATCAGGCCTAATTTCAAATATGATTAGAGCAAATGCTTATATGGTCTTAAACAGAGGCTGCTTTAGTCACAGAATGGGATGCCCCGGGCAGGAATCGAGCTGCCAGGGTACAGTAGTGCTTTGGCCAGCAAAAGTGTCTTTATCAGGCCTAATTTCAAATATGATTAGAGCAAATGCTTATATGGTCTTAAACAGAGGCTGCTTTAGTCACAGAATGGGATGCCCCGGGCAGGAATCGAGCTGCCAGGGTACAGTAGTGCTTTGGCCAGCAAAAGTGTCTTTATCAGGCCTAATTTCAAATATGATTAGAGCAAATGCTTATATGGTCTTAAACAGAGGCTGCTTTAGTCACAGAATGGGATGCCCCGGGCAGGAATCGAGCTGCCAGGGTACAGTAGTGCTTTGGCCAGCAAAAGTGTCTTTATCAGGCCTAATTTCAAATATGATAAGAGCAAATGCTTATATGGTCTTAAACAGAGGCTGCTTTAGTCACAGAATGGGATGCCCCGGGCAGGAATCGAGCTGCCAGGGTACAGTAGTGCTTTGGCCAGCAAAAGTGTCTTTATCAGGCCTAATTTCAAATATGATTAGAGCAAATGCTTATATGGTCTTAAACAGAGGCTGCTTTAGTCACAGAATGGGATGCCCCGGGCAGGAATCGAGCTGCCAGGGTACAGTAGTGCTTTGGCCAGCAAAAGTGTCTTTATCAGGCCTAATTTCAAATATGATTAGAGCAAATGCTTATATGGTCTTAAACAGAGGCTGCTTTAGTCACAGAATGGGATGCCCCGGGCAGGAATCGAGCTGCCAGGGTACAGTAGTGCTTTGGCCAGCAAAAGTGTCTTTATCAGGCCTAATTTCAAATATGATTAGAGCAAATGCTTATATGGTCTTAAACAGAGGCTGCTTTAGTCACAGAATGGGATGCCCCGGGCAGGAATCGAGCTGCCAGGGTACAGTAGTGCTTTGGCCAGCAAAAGTGTCTTTATCAGGCCTAATTTCAAATATGATTAGAGCAAATGCTTATATGGTCTTAAACAGAGGCTGCTTTAGTCACAGAATGGGATGCCCCGGGCAGGAATCGAGCTGCCAGGGTACAGTAGTGCTTTGGCCAGCAAAAGTGTCTTTATCAGGCCTAATTTCAAATATGATTAGAGCAAATGCTTATATGGTCTTAAACAGAGGCTGCTTTAGTCACAGAATGGGATGCCCCGGGCAGGAATCGAGCTGCCAGGGTACAGTAGTGCTTTGGCCAGCAAAAGTGTCTTTATCAGGCCTAATTTCAAATATGATAAGAGCAAATGCTTATATGGTCTTAAACAGAGGCTGCTTTAGTCACAGAATGGGATGCCCCGGGCAGGAATCGAGCTGCCAGGGTACAGTAGTGCTTTGGCCAGCAAAAGTGTCTTTATCAGGCCTAATTTCAAATATGATTAGAGCAAATGCTTATATGGTCTTAAACAGAGGCTGCTTTAGTCACAGAATGGGATGCCCCGGGCAGGAATCGAGCTGCCAGGGTACAGTAGTGCTTTGGCCAGCAAAAGTGTCTTTATCAGGCCTAATTTCAAATATGATTAGAGCAAATGCTTATATGGTCTTAAACAGAGGCTGCTTTAGTCACAGAATGGGATGCCCCGGGCAGGAATCGAGCTGCCAGGGTACAGTAGTGCTTTGGCCAGCAAAAGTGTCTTTATCAGGCCTAATTTCAAATATGATTAGAGCAAATGCTTATATGGTCTTAAACAGAGGCTGCTTTAGTCACAGAATGGGATGCCCCGGGCAGGAATCGAGCTGCCAGGGTACAGTAGTGCTTTGGCCAGCAAAAGTGTCTTTATCAGGCCTAATTTCAAATATGATTAGAGCAAATGCTTATATGGTCTTAAACAGAGGCTGCTTTAGTCACAGAATGGGATGCCCCGGGCAGGAATCGAGCTGCCAGGGTACAGTAGTGCTTTGGCCAGCAAAAGTGTCTTTATCAGGCCTAATTTCAAATATGATTAGAGCAAATGCTTATATGGTCTTAAACAGAGGCTGCTTTAGTCACAGAATGGGATGCCCCGGGCAGGAATCGAGCTGCCAGGGTACAGTAGTGCTTTGGCCAGCAAAAGTGTCTTTATCAGGCCTAATTTCAAATATGATTAGAGCAAATGCTTATATGGTCTTAAACAGAGGCTGCTTTAGTCACAGAATGGGATGCCCCGGGCAGGAATCGAGCTGCCAGGGTACAGTAGTGCTTTGGCCAGCAAAAGTGTCTTTATCAGGCCTAATTTCAAATATGATAAGAGCAAATGCTTATATGGTCTTAAACAGAGGCTGCTTTAGTCACAGAATGGGATGCCCCGGGCAGGAATCGAGCTGCCAGGGTACAGTAGTGCTTTGGCCAGCAAAAGTGTCTTTATCAGGCCTAATTTCAAATATGATTAGAGCAAATGCTTATATGGTCTTAAACAGAGGCTGCTTTAGTCACAGAATGGGATGCCCCGGGCAGGAATCGAGCTGCCAGGGTACAGTAGTGCTTTGGCCAGCAAAAGTGTCTTTATCAGGCCTAATTTCAAATATGATTAGAGCAAATGCTTATATGGTCTTAAACAGAGGCTGCTTTAGTCACAGAATGGGATGCCCCGGGCAGGAATCGAGCTGCCAGGGTACAGTAGTGCTTTGGCCAGCAAAAGTGTCTTTATCAGGCCTAATTTCAAATATGATTAGAGCAAATGCTTATATGGTCTTAAACAGAGGCTGCTTTAGTCACAGAATGGGATGCCCCGGGCAGGAATCGAGCTGCCAGGGTACAGTAGTGCTTTGGCCAGCAAAAGTGTCTTTATCAGGCCTAATTTCAAATATGATTAGAGCAAATGCTTATATGGTCTTAAACAGAGGCTGCTTTAGTCACAGAATGGGATGCCTCACAGCAGACTTAAGATCAGTTCAGTATATATGCACAGTTAGTTACTATAAGCAGCCTGAAAACGCTAACAAAGGCTGGATGAAAAAAAAAAAATCTCCCTGTCAGCCAGCTCCGTTTTTCCTACCTTTCCCTGGCTTTCTGTCTGTCTCCTGTCTGTCTCCTGCCTGTCTCCTGCCTGTCTCCAGCCTGTCCCTGTCTGTCCCTGTCTCCAGCCTGTCTAACTGCCTCAGCTACACAGCGTTCTGTCTGTCTGTCACGAATGCAATAGAGAAATGAGGAAAAGCAAGATGGCCGCCGTTAAATACCGCTGTGTGACGTCACCGGGCTTGCTGGCTGCTGATAGGCTGCATGTGACTGCCCCAGCTTGCACTGGCGCGGGATACATGTCCAGACATGTCCCGCCCGCCATCTTAGAATGCCTGTAATGTAAATGAATGGATGTTAAAGGAAAACTTCGAGTGATCGAATCGCGGGGAAATTCGGATTCGATCCGAATCGAATTTTTCCTGAAATTCGGATCGAATCCGGGTTCGTCCGGATCGATTCGCTCATCCCTAGTCCTGATGATGTCATTTTGCGCTGTGTAGATAGGGAGAGGTTGCTGCTGCTGATTCAGGGACAGATAGGGCTTCAAACAGAAGCACTTGTCATTTTGAACACAAATATTAGGGGAAAGGAGGCTGGCTGCATCTTTAACTGTCCTTATCAGAACGCATAGCTAGCGAGAACAGACAGCGTCAGTGAGGAACAGATAGGGATACATTGTTCCCTGAGGACAGGCAGCTGCTGGGTTACATTCTGGACATGTAGTACAGCTCATCTTGCATTATACCCTTTTTGCCTTAAAATAAAATATTTAATTGTGGGCACACCAGACATTAGACCTTTGAGCTTTCATAAACTATTTAATTGTGGGCACACCTGCTATTAGACCCTTTTGAGCTTTGATAAACTATTTTATTGTGGTCACACCTGGCATCAGGGCAGTGCACACGTGGCTTGCAGGGTGGGTTGTTGAGCCGACAGCAGCCAGGTACTCCGCTGTCCAGCCAGTGGACAGTTATGGAAAATTTAGACGGAGGAGGAGGACTTGCTCTCACAGCAGGGTGACACCCAGCACAGCCTATGGGCATCACTGGAGGGAGGAGCAGGAGGAGGATACACCTGACATTGAGAACAGCTTCTCCTTGACTCAGGGCAGCCTTGCTCACATGAGCCACTACAAGTTCCAGTGCCAGTGTAGCGACCGCAGAGTGCCCACATAGTCACCAGTGCGGATTACTGGTAAGGGTATACAACGTGTTTCATTGTTCACCAAATCCACCACCATTAGATATGATCTGCAGTACCAGGATGCAGACTTTGACTAGCAAGGGGGATGACTACCTGTCCACGCGTCTTCTGGAATTGAGCGATAGGTTCTCCCCGTTCAGTTTCTGGGTTGGTAAACTAGACATGTGGCCAGAGCTTGCCCTATATGCCTTGGAGGTGCTGATGTGCCCTGCAGTAAGGGTCCTATCAGAATGAGTGTTCAGCGCCGCAGGGGTTGTCATCCCCCACAGGAGGATCTGCTTGCTGCCTATCCACAGCCAACATGGACATGCTTACATTCCTTAAGATGAACCAGGCATGAATGCCATGGGACTTGTGCCACCAGACTTATGTGACTGGTTAAAGAGTTTGCTACCTCCTCCTCCACCTCTTGCATTTAACCGCCACGTCCACCTCCACCTCCTCCTCATCCCTCCCAATCAGTAAATAATACATAATATATAAATATTTAAATTATAATAAATTCATGTATATTTGAATATGCTTATTTATGTATATATTTATTTGTGTACATAGTTATTTATTGATGTATTTATTTATTTATTTGTGTATTTCTTAATTTATTTTTTGCTTTCTGTTAATATTTTGAGTACTTTCCCTACCGCATTTTGTGAAGGACAATTGCCCAGGTGCCCCCCCCTCTCAATTTGGCACTCAACACCATTAATCAGCAGATATTTTCTTTTTTTTGCAGGAGTTGGTTTGAGGAAGGCGCAGTTAGATAATTTAAGCAGCTCTTACTTGAGGTATATATACAAAAAAAAATATGAATAAATAAATGCAATAGTATTACCAAAGTGAAGTTTTGTTTGAGGGGGTGTTTTCCACCTTTTAATTAAATCAGAAACAACTAAGTATCATTGCCTCTGACTAACTAGGCCTCAAAAATTGTTGGAATTTTTAATCTTGCTGTCTGCGGGATTTCTCCTCTCAGGTAGCGTTATACAGATTGGTCAGTGTTAGTTACACTATTGGCCCTGTATTCTGAGTTCTTTGATCTGGTTTGTGGTGGATGATTCCTTGTTCAGGATGAGGTGAGTTTCTAGCGGGGTTGGAGCAATGTGGTTGGTGGATCCTAGATGGTTTAGAGGTTGTAGGTCGGCATTGAAATAAAATAAGCGGTGTTCCTGAGGTCCAGGTAAGCGGGGTGAGTTGAGGTAGATGATTGGATGGGATGGAGATGATTGTGCTGTCAGAGACGGCTCTAGTGGTCTAGAGGTCTGCTTTAATGTTCTAATTTTAGATGTGTTGTGAGGCTTGTAACCGTTGTGGGGGAAATGTGAAAAACTTGAAATTAAAGGTAAAACGAATATAAGGAGATTGTATGACTTACAGTTTCGGTAAGTTGATTAAAACTGATGCAACAATTAGTACAGTATATGCTCAATGCTTTTTATTCACTGCCACAGCCTGGATTGGCTGTGGTTTTACTTGTATCCTTTTAATTAATGGTAAACTAATTTGATCAAAGTTGCTAGGAAAATTAGTACAGTTGATGCTCAGTGCTAGTTACTCACCACCACAGCCTGGATGGGCTGTGGTTTTAATTGTGTGTATGTTATTTATTTGTGTATGTACTTCTTATTTTTTGTTTTTTGTCATTTATTTTTAGTACTTTTCCTACCCCATTTTGTGTGGGGCAATTGCCCAGGTGTGCCCCCCCAATTTGGCATCCAAGACCCCTAAAAAACTAATATTTATTTTTATGTATGTAGGTATTTCTTATATTTTTTTGATTTCCATTATTATTTTGAGTACTTTACCTACCCCATTTTGTGAAAGGCAAATGTCGAGGCCCCCTCATCCACCAAATTGGTCTCCAACACCCTTAAAAAACTAATAATGTAAATCATTTGTGTGTACGTTTTTCTTATTTTTTTTTTTTTATTGTTTTTGAGTACTTTCCCTATCCCATTTTGTGCAGGGCAATCGCCCTACTGCCCCCCCCCCCCCATTTTGGCATCCAACACCCTTAAAAAAATAAAATTCTAAAATTTTTATGTCTGTATTTTTTTTTTTTTTGTTGTTTTCTGTTATGCCTATCCACAGCCAACATGGACATGCTTACATTCCTTAAGATAAACCAGGCACGAATGCCACGGGACTTGCTCATTCATTTGCACACATTAAAATGCACAGCATTTAATGATTATTAGAGGAGGTTTACAGACGCGTCGAGTGTTGCCAGATCAAGACGGGTATGCGGCAAACCAGGGGGTTTACACAAGGGCATCCTGAATTGTAAATTTAAGGGCATCCTGAATTGCTTTAAGTATTCTATATCTATAATTTCAACAAACACATTTTAATAGTTTTAAGTTAAAGTAAATGTTCTTCCATATGTCTGGCAGCACCAGTACTCAGTATTTATATCACTACTAAAAACACATAAGGCTTGATTCAGAGAGACAAAAAAATACTTTCGTTTTAGTGCCGATCTGTTTTTTTTTTTTTAAATGTTCCCGATCTCGTATGAGTGTGCGAGCGATTCTATGCATGCATTGCAATCCTTCTGTAAAGTTTCCGTCCGTTCGTACGGCAGATTACGAATACGAGGATGGCATTTTCCAGCGTGACTTTTCCGTTTCATTTTCTCATGTTACAACGTAGGCTTTCGTTTTTGCCCTTTTCCCATCGTATCCTTTACGTTTCCTGTTAGATTCTGTTTCCCTTTTTCAATAAATAATCGTCCAGACGGAAATCCTTACGATCTTGCGCCTGCGCACTACAAACTTAACTCATTAAAGTGCTCGCCTACATATTTGCCACCCTCACGTCTACTACAATGTTTAGCTAAATCACTTAGCACTCTCCTCCATCTTCCCTTTTGGACCCTTAAAGCTCAACCAAACCACTTCGCGGTTAGATTCTTCTTCCATTTTAGCCCTAAAACTTACCCAAATCACTTCTCGGTCATGTGAATATTCATCTTTAAATATTTCTGGGCCCATTAGTTTTGTGTTAATGTATTTTGTAAATAAAATGACACTGAAACATTTATTTTTTTTTATTCCATCATAAAATATAAAATCTTAAAATATTTTGAAAATTTCAAATTTTTACAACTATAAAAAACTAAATACATAGCAATGGCAGGCCACAGAACATTATTCTTCATCTGTGGTCCCCAACGAGTCGCGCAGCTCCTGCATCTCGCCCACCAACTGAAGGACCCTGACACTCAGTTGTGCCACTCTGGCACGTGTGGTCCCTGTTAAAAAAACGTTAATTAAAATATTGGTATAACCTTGTTGGGGTCATACTGCAGTGCCCCCCCCCCCCCCGTATGGTCCAAACACCTAAATCTGGACTTCAAAAGCCAGAGGGCCCTCGCCACCACGGCCCGGGTTTTGCATAGTGCCCGATTAGAGAACCCCTGGCCCTCATTCTGCAGGCAAAGAACGGGCATCAGGAGCAAGGCCAGGAGTGGATATCCAGAATCCCCTGAAAGAATTTAAAAATACTAACATAAAATACACATTCTAAGCTACAATATTGTTTAACATGTCATCAAGGGCTAAAAACAGCCATAGGTTAAGACATAAGTCACAAAACTATATTCATTGCCATACAGTGAAAATGGATTGATGAAATGTGACCAAACTTACCCAGGAGCCATCCACCAGATAATTCTCTGACTCAAACTGATGAAATAAGCCAGAGCTCTGCAATATATAAACATCATGGGACGACCCTGGATGCCCTGCAAGAACACTGAGGAATCGCATAGCTGGACCAAACACTGCTTGTATGTTGTGTAGTGGCACATCTTGCGGTTCCTGCAACCAAATCTAAAATAATTACACAAAGCAATGGTAACCAACTAAAAAAATAACTCCTACAACAAATTAAGATTCAAGTTCAACAATCCAAATATAATTCACAAAGGACGTAAGTCTAAAGTCTATCTATGAGAGCCCCAGATAGATTAGAGTTAGGACTGCACCCATAGAGGCACCTTGGCGCGGTGGTGCAGCTTAAGCATACTTCTGCAAATGTTTTTACCAGATTTAGAGACAGATTATAGGTTCGTCTGCAAGCTAACAGGGTTGAGTGCTGCGGCTCCTTTAAGTCTTTAGTAACCTAATTGCCCCGCTGACTTGCACCTCCCAGGTTAGTTATAAAATGGTCTGAGCAGCTGCCACTCCCCCTTTGTTCACTTTTAGTTAATTAATGTTCGTTGTCCTTTGTTCACCTTTGACAACACTGTCTTTCTGTCTCTATTACATTTTAAGCAATTCATGTGGGAAGAAAGGTATTCTTAGCCAAGGTTTTATGCAACAGCATAAAGAACATATATTGAACATGTTATTGATCATAACAAATCAGCTTTAGTTCTTCTAGTTCTATCTTCATCTTCATCTATTAGAGAAGTCAAACAATAAAAGCTCTGAAATTTCATTAGGATAGAGTACAAAGGTAAAATGGTCTTTTCGGAGTATGGTCTGCCAAAGGGACCTACGAGACAACAATGTCTTATGACCCAAAACTAGCATACTAAAATTTGATTCAGACAATTTGCAAAATTTCCCCAAGAAATTTGGGTTCATCCAAATTGAACTTTAATGAATGACTGTTAAAATGTTTTCTAAAAAAGCCTACCTCTGTCCACATTCCAGCGCCAGGCAATGTCCTCATCTTCAGATGGGCCTCTGGTGTCTTTAGTGGGACAGAGGACACATATTCTTGACCCCATGCTGGGCTTTTGCTCCCCGCCACATAGAGAGGCTTCCTATATTAGTGGAGTGAGCTGATGTCAATTCACTCCACCAGTATAAAATGCACCTGCCGGTGGTGCGAGTGAGAAGCAGATGGGAAGTGATAAGAGGCTGTAAGTATTGATGTAAAAAAAAGTTTTAACTTTTTTGTGGGTGTGTTTCTTTTCACTCAACTTTTTGTGAACTGATAAGGGAGCCTTGAGACCCTTGAATCACTTTAAAAGGCAGAAGAGGCCAGTAAGTCACCTTCTGGCAAGCCGGTTGCCTTTCCAAAAACCCGCCCCATTACCTGCACCCTCAAATGGCATGGGGTGCAGAAGAACCCAGTTTCCATGTGGGCTGGTAGCCTTTGGGGCTGGGGGGGATGCATAGTCTCTGAGCCCTGGACTACAAGCACACATAGCTGGTGCCTGGGCTGGCTTTGCAGGATTGGGGCACCCCACACCTATTTATATTTAGGGCTTAACCCTTAAGAATTGAATAAAAATAAAGGTGTAGGGGACCCTATGTCATTTTTTTTATTTAGAAGGTCTTAACCCTTAAAAAAAATGGCATAGCCCCCCCCCCCAGAGGGGAGGGCCTCAAACCTTTATTCCTTTTAATTTTTAAGGGTTAAACCTTTAAAATATGTTTTTACAGGCATGGGGCTCTTTTGCAACTCTGGCCTCCCTTGGGAATGCAGGTAATGGAGCAAAGGGCTTTAGCAAGTCACTCGTTCTGCTTACTAGTTCACAAAGGGTTAAATGTAAAAAAGAAATCCGCACATATTAGAAAAAGTCCTTTATTAAATATATTTTACACCAATACTTACCTCCTTCCCCACTATCGATCACCAGGTGGTTTCCTCATCTGTCTCATGCTATCCGCCGCTGTCCTGCACCACTCTTCACTGAGGACAGCGTGGCATTGGATATAGATTCTATGTCTGCACTGGGCTCCCACCACCTCGCTGCCCACCTCAGGGAGGGGCTAAATAGGTAGGAGGGAGGAGGCCCTACACACCCCTTGTCATGCCCAGTGACATCAGCCCTCAAGAAAGGAGAAACCCTACGTCCTTTTTTTTAATTCTTAAGGTCCCCCTTATCCATGCAAAACCAGCCCAGGATAGCGTCAGGTAGTGGCTGGTTAATGACAGGTAGCGACAGGTAGCGACTGGTGAACGCCGGACACGGCACGCAATTACACATTTATCAAGCAGAATCTGTTTAGCGACTGGGATAGCGCCATGTAGCGTCTGATTCATCATTTTCACAGCCTCACCGAACAGCGCCGGCGTTCAGCCTTGCACAGCGCCAGGTATGGCCTCTCGCTACCTGTCCATCTCCCATACATTTCAATGGACGATCCTTTTCTTCTCTTTAAACGGGGTTTTTGTTTTTTTGTTTTTTTCAAAAAATCACAAATAATTATGTGACCTCTTCTGGCATTGAAATAGCAGTTTTTCCACAATTTTTTCATTTTTTATATATTTCCTCAGAAATGGCATTACAGGTCTGGCATTAAAGTCTTCATGTTACAATGTTGCTACAATGTAATTCCATATGTTTTCGCTTTGTTACTAGTGGATAGATGCTGGAAAACAGACTTTAAACACACCGCCTCCTGCGCTCTGGGCTTCAGATAAGCATTTTTCAGAGCCTGAGTTTTGTGAGGCTGAATATGGTGTGAGTCGGTCGCTATGAGCAGTCGCTAACATGCGCTCCCATACATCCCTATACTGGTCAAATAGCGACTCCTCACAATATATTCAACATTACTGCACAGCGACTGAGTTGCTATAAACTAGCGACTCACGGCCGAGCACTGTGACTACTAGCGGGCGCTCTGAAAATGCCTGCTACAGATGCTCATCTGTCGCTACCTGGCGTTAGTGATGAATCAGCCTGCCCTTAAACAGTTTATAGTTTTCATAAAACGTCCATATGAGCATGAAACTCTTTAATAAATCACCCAATGTGCAACAGGTTTGACTTCATTTCACCTGTGATCCAAACAGCAACACCAATCTGCGCGTAGCAGATAGCTAGTGAAATAAAGCATTCTCAAAGTGATCTTGTGTAGGTCCGCTTGAATTCAATCCTAATGTTCCCATCATTTTCCAAACTCCTCTTAATCCACACATTTCAGTGGTAACTCTCAACCAATGTTAGAAATGGATGCAAATATGCATGGAAAAAAGGATAAAACAGACCTATTGTGTGATATTGTTTAATTGCTTCACACCAGCTGTAGACAGGCAATGCCCACTAGCCAGCCAGAACCAGGGTGGTGGCAGGATGATCAATATGGTAGGACAATCAGCTTGTGTGCCGGATAAAGCGGATCAAAATCCACATTTTTAACTAGCATCCCCTGAATTGCTCCCCCCACAAATAGTAACCTAATTTTACTGCTTTTGTCTCATTCTAATCCCAGATAATGGCGCCTGTTTTAACTGTAAAGCTCTGCCTCCTCCATTTATTCCCACTGCTGTGTGTCGCAATGATGTCATTGCCACACATATGCAATGACTAATGACTTGCAATCTTACAGAGAGGGAGAGTTTCAGGGTTATTTGATAAGCAAAAATATCCACTTCTAGTTCTACACCCTAAGAAGAGATATCGGAAGCTTTGGTCAAATGCATTTCATAAGTTCAGTGGGTTTTGGTCTGCTTTAAGGAAAATTGACCTTTCTTCTAAAGCGTGTGTGTGGCATGGCATAGCAGCAGCTCTGTTGGTGGAGGAAGGTGGGTCAGGCTGCACACTGCATGTTATGGGGTTCTTGGGGGGGGGGGTCTGCACACTGCCTGGTATGGATTTCTTGGGGGTATTCTGCATACTGCCTGTTATGGGGTACTTGGGGGGTATTCTGCATACTGCTTGTTATGGGGTCCTTGGGGGGTATTCTGCATACTGCTTGTTATGTGGTTCTTGGGGGGTATTCTGCATACTGCCTGTTATGGGGTTCTTGGGGGGTATTCTGCATACTGCTTGTTATGGGGTTCTTGGGGGGGTATTCTGCATACTGCTTGTTATGGGGTTCTTGGGGGATATTCTGCATACTGCCTGTTATGGGGTTCTTGGGGGGTATTCTGCATACTGCCTGTTATGGGGTTCTTGGGGGGTATTCTGCATACTGCCTGTTATGGGGTTCTTGGGGGGTATTCTGCATACTGCTTGTTATGGGGTTCTTGGGGGGGTATTCTGCATACTGCTTGTTATGGGGTTCTTGGGGGGTATTCTACATATTGCTTGTTATGGGGTTCTTTGGGGGGTATTCTGCATACTGCTTGTTATGGGGTTCTTGGGGGGTATTCTGCATACTGCCTGTTATGGGGTTCTTGGGGGGGGGGGGTCTGCACACTGCCTGTTATGAAGTGGTTCTTGGGGGGGGTCATTTTGCCCACTGACTATTATGGGATTCTTGGGGGGGGGGGTCTGCACACTGCCTGTTATGAAGTGGTTCTTGGGGGGTCTTTTTGCACACTGACTATTATGGGGTTCTTGGGGGGGATTCTGCACACTGCTGGTTATGGGGGTCTTGGGGAAATTGTACACTATGCCTGTTATAGGGTGCTTTGGAGAGGCTATTCTGTATCTTGCCTGTTATGGGGTTCTTGGGGGATCTTTTAGCACACTGACTGTTATTGGGTTCAGAAATTCTGAATGCTGCCTATTTTCAGGGTTCTTTTTTTGGGTGGTGGGGGTCCATTTTTAATGTTGTCTGTTCTTTGGGGGGCAGGGGAGTATTTTAGCATACTATTTGGTTCAGAATATTTTATTTCCTCTGTAGACGCTGTAAGTGGGTATCGGGCGCTGTAACAGAGCGTCTCAGTCGATCTAGTAACCTGGCCGTCATTGATGAATATGATGTGTGTTGGGCGCTCAAACAACAGTAAAGCAATTCAGCGAGCGACAGGCAACATCAGCTAAGTGCATCCGGCACTCTGTGCTCCACACCATATTTAACAAAAAACCACACACACACACACACACACACACACACACAGCGTCGGTGCTCTAAAGCTGGCGCTGTAGCATAGAGCACCAGACACTGTGTGATCAAAGTCTGTTTTTGAACACATATACATCAGTAACAAAGAGAAAACACATGGAATGACATTGTTTTAACACAATAACACTTTAGTGCCAGACCTGTAATGACAATTCGGCATAAAAATATAAAAAGTAAAAAAAATGTATAGAAGTGTTTGTTTGCAGCCAGGAGAGGTCACACAATGATTTGAACAAAAGAAAAAAAAAATTCCCAAACACCCTATTTATACACAGCTAATAAAGCCCCGTTAAAATGTATGGGAGAGCGACTCTGAGCGTCAGGCACTACATGGCGCTCCTGAGCCTAGAGTGCTGGCACTATACACTGAGCCGCCTGGATTAATACATTTGATACTACATGGCGCTGTTAGAGGAGCTCACCAGATTCGCTTTCTTAAATGTGGTTTTGCGTACAGCGCCCAGCGTTCACCAGACGCTACCTGCCGCTACGAAGCACTACCTGGCGCTATCCCTTCTTAAACAACCCCCTTAGGCTCTTATTTATGAAGGAATATTGACAGGTAGCGACTGGTGAGCGGCCGGTAATGACGGGCCCCGCCACGAGAACGCCGGCTCCCCACCACAATCACACATTTATTAAGCCAATCCTGCTTAGCGACTGAGATAGCGCCATATAGCGACTCATTTCTCATTATTCCAGCCTCAGCCCACAGCGCCAGCGTCCAACCTTGAACAGCGACAGGTATGACCTCTCGCTACCTGACGCTCTCCAATGCATTTCAATGGAACAATCTTTAAATATTCAGAATTAATTGTTATTAATTTTTTTTTTTCTAATGTGAAAAATTCTGTGACCACTTCTGCCATTTTAGATAATTTTTTTAAGGGAAAAAAAATAAAAAAAAATAAATTGTACAGAATTGATATTACAGGTCTGATATTCATGTATTCATATTACCAAATTATTTAAAAAACTTTTTTGGTTTCCAAAAATATGGTTGTTTTGGGGTTAAAAAACTACTTTTAACCCATCGCCGCCAGCGCTCTGGGGTTTAAACATGCATTTTACAGCGCGAGAATTTTTTGAGCGTGATTTTTTAATGAATATGGTGGGAGCCGGTCGCTAGGGCCAGTCGCTATCATGCGCACCCATACAGCGCGGAACCTGTCAAATTGCGACTCCTCACCCAATATTCAACATTACGGCAAACCGACTGAGTCGCTATCAACTACCGAAGAACGGCCAAGCACAGCGACTACTAGCGGGCGCTCTGAAAATGCCGCTGCAGTCGCTCAACTGTCGCTACCTGCCGCTGGTAATGAATCGGCCTCCCCGTGTCAAGATGGGGGGATTCCGGTGGCAGCATTTGCAAAGCGCACATCATGAGTGTCCGGCATACTGTTTGTCTTGTTAATGGGTCTGTTCTGCTATGTCTACATGTGATGTGAGGAAGCAAACAGACAGCGGGAACAGCTGAGCACAGTGCAGGAAGCATTAATACCATAACAAAATGTACAGTAAGATGCCCGCTATTCTCAATGCACACTCTGCAAAGTTTAATATGTTACAGACGCTGCCACTCACCCCCTGTAATCCAAGAAAGCAGGTCATGTATCGAAAAAACATGTGTAAGAAAATGGAATATTAAACCATCCATTTTAAATGACGATATTTAATATTATTGTAAACACTATATATTCTAAGTATGTCACACACCCCGCTCCAAGAAATTCATAACGTGTGGGTAATACTGACCTGTAGAGGGCGATATGCAGAGATGCCAGGAAAAAAGAGAGCCCCTCCCGGTCCATAAATACCTGGAACCTCCCACTCATTACCCAGTCTTCATCTCTGCAGTCGGCAAGCAAGTCAGAAGATGTGGTCTCCTCCTTGCACAGGGGGATTTCAGGTAGCCGGGATGACTCCCGGCCCTTTAGTTATCTATTTCCGCCTGGATCTTTTTTTTCTGTTACCCATGCCTCCCAGCCTAGGCTGACGGTCCGGGTGAGGGTAGAAAAGCACCCTTGGTGCTTAGGAGCAAATGCTCTCCCGTGAGACCCTATCCAAGAGGGTAGGCGGTGATCCGGGACGGTGACCCCGGTTTGGGATGCCCCGTCCCTTGGCCTTACACTTTAGGTGGTGCCCCCCTTTGGTTAATGCCCCTCTCCCTAGCGGGGTAGGGGAGGGTAGGAGCAGGGCCCCTAATTCGGTGTTAGGTCCAAATTTGGTAATCTTAATTTATAAATGTATTAATTTTTTAATGTATTAATTTATTGAATTATACTCCCAATAGTTATTAGCTTAATTATTTCTTAATTCAGCGTGTATTTCACTGTCAAAAGGCGCTGTGGCCGCCATTCTTATGCAGGAGTTCTCTGAGGTAAAAGGGGCGGGGCCGGGCTTTAGGCGCGAGCCGCGGCCCCACCCATCTGTTTGGCGCTGTTGCGGCCTGGGATCCTGAGCGGGGCCGGGCGTCAGGGTCAAAGTCACAGCCCGCTCCCCTCCTTATGGTCTTTTCTGAGATCGGCGCCGCGGCCGCACATTGCTGCGGTGCCGGCCTTTTCCACTGTCATGGCGGAGGGGAGCTTCTCCCCTCATGCCTTCATACTTGGGGGCGGGGCCGGGCTTTCCAGCACTGCGGCCCACCCCTGTGTCACAGGCACTGCTGAGGAGCTTTGCTCCGTGCCTGTTCCCTCAGAAGGGGGCGGAGCTCGGCACTTCACGTTCTGCGTGCTGGCCACGCCCCCCTTATCTCCTCAGAGCTGCTCTTTACCTCACGGCGAGAAGACGCTGTCTTCAAGGACCACAGTGAGTGGCCCTGTGGGCCCCCCTTCTTTTCCATCACCTACATTTCTATATTGTTATGTCATATATATATATTTTTTTTTTCTTATTAGCCCTTTCTATTATGTCTTTCAGATATAACCTACAGTGGTGTTAGGGGGTTTCTCCCGGTCCTAGGGTCCCTGGGTTCTTGATTGGCTTATTACAAATCCTCCCACTGGGGACATTGAAGGGGCATCCCGGGTTGCTTATATGCGTAATTCCCTCGGTCATTGCGACCAACTATAAGTTCACCTTATGGAGGCATCCCCGGATACTGGGCTCGGGCTCCCCTCGGGGCAATCCCGGAAGTGTATGGGGTATGGGCCCTCCCTTACTGGCGATGATGTATATCTGTGTATACCATGCGCGCAGCAGACTATTACGCGGCAGTCCGGACCCCAGGCGTCTGGTTCAGCGCCGCCGGTCTCTCCTCCCCCCCCCCTCCCAGTCTGATCCGTGCCCAGTCTGACGTGGTCATGGGCGGGCAGTTGCAATCGGAAATGTGTGCCCGATTGGCCCATCTTGAAAAATTATTCTCCAGCACGGTCACCAGAAAGGCTCCGGCTAAGAGAAAGCACTTGTCATCGTCTTCACCGGCGGTCGACTTGGATGATGTTGATAATCTGGACTGGTTTGATTACTCCCAACTTGAGGAAGGGGAGGTATATGAAGAATCAGATAATTCAGACGATCAGCAGTTTGTGGGCGCTGATACTGAGCGGGGCTTGGGGAGGTCTTCGGATACTCCTAATGTTCTGGCTCAGATGTTTGAGGTTTTGGCTATTTCTCCTCCTGAGGTGGTTCCACAGCAAAAGGGGGAATTTTTCGAAGAATCGCGGCCGCGCTTGGAATTTCCTAACCAAAAGCATTTTGATGGAATTATTGCTAAGGAATGGGAGAGGCCTGCCCGGCTCCCAGGTGTCCCTCGGGGTTGGGACAAAAAATATCCCTTTCCCTTGGATACCGTTAAGCGCTGGGCGTCCCCTCCTGAGGTGGATGCACCGATTCTGGGTTTATCCAACACTGCTGTTTTAAATTCTCCTGATTGCTCCACGCTTAAAGATGGTGATGATAAACGCATTGACCAAATGGCTTGTCATGGTTTTTCCAGTGTTGGGTCAGCCATGAAGCTGGTTTGTGCTTCAGCACTGCTGGTGGTGGCTACCAGGTCGGTGGTCAGGGACCTGTTGACTTCTTCCGGGTTAGATCCGGATAGTGATGAGTTCCTTGGCCTTAAACGATGTGAATTGTTTTTGTCATTTATACTAGCCGCCTTGGATGACACACTGATGATGTGTGGCAGAACGTCGGCTCTATTGGTGACTATTCGGCGTTCGGTTTGGTTGCGCCAGTGGGCGGCTGATTTTGTGTCTAAAAAGTCGCTGACCGCTCTTCCCTTTGTGGGATTACGGCTCTTTGATGAGAAATTGGATTCAGTTGCCAAAGGCGGTAAGTTACCTCAACGCAAAAAACAGTGTCGTCCCTTTCGGGGGGCGGGTTCCTTTGCTCCTTCCTTTCGTGGGGCTAGAGCTGGCAGAGGATTTGTTTTCCCCGCAGCCAGAGGAGATTCCTGGAACAGGGGCAGAGGACGTGCCCGCCCAGGATACAGCTGGGGCTCTAAGCCCAAACCCGCTGCCAAGCCAGCTCAGCAATGAGGGGGCGCCCTCACCCATGTGGGTGGGGGACGGCTGCAACACTTCTCCCAGGTCTGGGACCGGGAGGTCTCAGACAGATGGATCCGGGAAGTGGTGACTTCCGGCTACAAGCTGGAGTTCGAGCTCCAGCCCCCTTCCAGATTCCTCAGGTCTCAGGTGCCTTCGGACCTTCTGGCCGCGCAGGAGCTCCAGGCGGCAGTAAAGAGTCTGTTGGACATGGCAGTTATTCGCCCAGTGCCCCCCTCAGAAAGGGGTCGGGGCTTTTACTCCAATCTGTTCACGGTGCCCAAGAAGGACGGCTTGGTTCGACCCATTCTGGATCTAAAGATCCTCAACAAGTTCGTCCGTCCGCGGAAATTTCGCATGGAAACGCTGCGCTCAGCTATCCATTCTCTTCGTCAGGGGGACTTTCTGACGTCCGTAGACATCAAGGACACCTATCTGCATGTTCCGATTTTTCCAGCGCACCAGAGATTTCTCAGGTTCGCGGTGGAGGATCGGCATTTTCAGTTTGTGGCACTTCCTTTCGGTCTTACCTCGGCTCCAAGGGTTTTCACCAAGTTGCTGGCCGGGGTGATGGCTCTCCTCAGAGCCCAGGGTATTCGCATTGTTCCTTATCTGGACGACCTTCTCATTATGGCATCTTCCTTCAGCCAAGCGGTATTGGACACCAGAACTGTGGTGTCCACTCTGGAGAGATTCGGGTGGGTGATCAACTACCCCAAATCCTCCCTTTCTCCGTCCAGGTTAGTGTCTTTTCTGGGAATGTCCCTAGATACTTCCCAGGCCAGGGTGTTTCTTCCTCAGTCCAAGGTTCTCTTGATTCAGGAGTTGGTTCGACTCATCCTGTCCATCCCTCGTCCGGCCATCAGACTGGGGATGAGGCTGGTCGGATTGATGGTGGCCTCCTTCGAGGCGGTTCCCTTTGCTCAGTTCCACACAAGGACACTCCAGCTCCATCTGTTGGTGGCCTGGGACGGGTCGCCACTGTCGTTGGATCAGTCCTTCCTGATGACCCCCTGGGTTTGGCGCTCCCTTCAGTGGTGCCTGGATCCAATCAATCTGTTGAGGGGCAGATAATTTCTGGCTCCTTGTTGGGAGACGGTCACCACGGATGCCAGCCTATCAGGATGGGGGGGTTTTGGAAGGATCGTCAGTTTCAGGGACTGTGGGGGCCTCAGGAGGCTCACGAGTCCATCAATGTTCTGGAATTAAGAGCCATCAGGATGGTTCTGTTTCGCTTGACTCATCAGTTGCAAGGATTGCCGGTTCAAGTCCGGCCGGACAATCGGACGGCGGTCGCCTTCATCAATCACCAGGGAGGGACTCGCAGCAGGAGTGCCCTCAAGGAAGTGTCTTTGATTCTGGCCTGGGCGGAGAGCCATGTCCCGTGCATTTCAGCAGTTTACATTCTGGGAGCGGAGAACACGGAGGCGGACTCTCTGAGCAGGCTCTCAGCTCGCCGGGGGGAATGGTCTCTCAGCCCCAAAGTGTTTCGCTTGATTTGTATTAGGTGGGGGTCCCCGGTGGTGGACCTCTTTGCCTCTCGTCACAATCACAAACTTCCGTCATTTGTGTCTCTCTCAAGGGATCCACTGGCTCTGGCAGTGGATGCCATGTCTCTGAATTGGAGGGATCTGGGGTTTCTGTATCTGTTCCCTCCGTTTCCCTTGGTGGCCAGAGTGGTGTGCAAGCTGGCCCTGGAGGGCGCGTCAGCAATTCTGGAGGCTCCAAGGTGGCCAAGACAGGTTTGGTTCGCAAATGTGGTAAGGTTAGCAGAGGATCAGTTCGTTTTGCCCCTGCTGCCGGATCTGCTCACCCAGGGTCAACTACGTTATCCCAATTTACCAACGCTGGCTTTGATGACGTGGCTGCTGAAACCTCCATCTTGAAGGAGGAAGGTCTTTCCGATGCTGTGATTCGAACTCTCATTAGTGCTAGGAAGCGGTCTTCCTCTAATGTCTACTATAGGACTTGGAGGTCTTATATTGATTGGTGTGAGGGCGTTGCCTTGTAGGGAATTTTCCATCTCCAGAATTCTGGAGTTTCTTCAACATGGTCTGGACCTGGGGCTCCAGCTTAGTACTCTGAAGGGGCAGGTTTCTGCCCTGGCGGTGTTCTTTCAAAAGTCATTTGCTCTACATCCGTTGATGTGGTGCATCTGGAAGTAATCCCTCAATGAATTGAATTTGGTTCTTTCTGCTCTTCAGGATTCTCCTTTTGAGCCCTTGAATGATATTGCCTTGTCTTCACTCACACAGAAGGTGGCCTTTTCTAGTTGCTATCACTTCGGTTAGGCGTGTCTCTGAGTTGGCGGCTTTGTCCATTCAAGCCCCATACTTTGAGGGGCATCAGGACAAGGTGGTTTGTCGTTTCAAGTCCGATTTCCTTCCTAAGGTTGTTTCTGCCTTTCACCTAAACCAATACATTGTTCTGCCCTCTCTGTGTCCTAATCCCAGCAATGACAAGGAGAGGGCCCTGCATTCTTTGGATGTGGTTCGTGTTGTGAAGTACTATTTGGAGGTAACGTCTTCCTTTCGTAAGACGGATGCCTTTTTTGTGGTGCCCTCCGGGCCCCGAAAAGGCTTGGCGCCTGCCAAGTCTTCCATTAGTAAATGGATCCATCAGACCATTGTTAGGGCCTATTCTGCCAAGGGGAAGGTACCCCCTTTTCGTGTTACTGCTCATTCTACTCGTGCGGTTGGGGCGTCCTGGGCTTTTCAGCACCAGGCCTCTGTTGAGCAAGTTTGTAAGGCTGCTACTTGGTCTTCTGTTCACACTTTTTCCAAGTTTTACAAGGTTGATGTTCGGGCCTCAGCGGATGCTGTGTTTGGCCGCAAAGTTCTGCAAGCTGCAGTGGTTTAAGTTGTGCCTTGTTTTGGATCCCCGCCCTCTATGGACACTGCTGTTGGATGTCCCACACGTTATGAATTTCTTGAAGCGGGGTGTGTGACATACTTAGAATAATACCATTTTGTGAATACTCACCTGTAAAATGGGTATTGTAAGTATGTCACACACCCCGCTTCACCCTGCCCTTTTGTATTCTGGATCCTTTATATGGTGAACTTTGCGTTGTTATGATTTGTGTTGAGCTTTTCCTGGTCCCTTACCATACTGCTGTTCTTATACTGGGTAATGAGTGGGAGGTCCCAGGTATTTATGGACCGGGAGGGGCTCTCTTTTTTCCTGGCATCTCTGCATATCGCCCTCTACAGGTCAGTATTACCCACACGTTATGAATTTCTTGAAGCGGGGTGTGTGACATACTTACAATACCCATTTTACAGGTGAGTATTCACAAAATGGTATTATATGCACTTAAACACTGAAGCAGTGCGATAGCATGACAATGGCACACAAAGTAACAGGTGCAATGTAATAGCACTTAAGCTTAACATGATGATAACATTAGCAGAAATACTAAACAATAAATGAAGCTGTAGAATTTATAACTGTGTACAGCATAAGGCTAATAGACACATTTTAGAAGCAGCAGAATATTTTGGCATCTCTAGTCTCTCACATTTGGCATCTCTGGGATTCTGGATGTCTGAAATGGAACATATAAAATATCATTTTGCAGATATTTTAGATATAAACATTTTAAAACAATAATAAAAGCAAATCCATTTCCTGGAAGGTTGGTATATATGCAGATGTTGAGTTGCATTTAACAAACTCTAGGCAACACCATTGTATTCAGTATTCAACTACTTCTTTTCTCTCTAAAAACAATGTGGCCTTTTGGAATCATTAATTGCAGTTTAGGAGTGGGTGTGTATGGCCATTAGCCTTAGGCCCTTATTTAAGAAGGGATAGCGTCAGGTAGTGGCTGGTTAATGACAGATAGCGACTGGTGAACGACGGACACGGCACGCAATTACACATTTATCAAGCAGAATCTGTTTAGCGACTGGGATAGCGCCATGTAGCGTCTGATTCATCATTTTCACAGCCTCAGCGAACAGCGCCAGGTATGACCTCTCGCTACCTGTCGCTCACTCATACATTTCAATGGACGATCCTTTCCTTCTCTTTAAACTGGATATTTGTTTTTTGTTTTTTTTTCGAAAAATCACAATCAAAATCATGTGACCTCTTCTGGTATTGAAAAAGCATTTCTTTCACAGTTTTTTATATATTTCTTCAGAAATGACATTACAGGTCTGCCATTAAAGTGTTCATGTTACAATGTCGCTACAATGTAATTCCATATGTTTTCGCTTTGTTACTGGTGGATAGATGCCGAGAAACAGACTTTAAACACACACCCTCCTGCGCTCTGGGCTTTAGTATTTTTCAGCGCCAGAGATTTGTGAGGCTGTTTTTTTGCTGAATATGGTGTGAGTCGGTCGCTATGAGCAGTCACTAACAGCGCTGTAATGGTCAAATAGCGACTCCTCACAATGTATTCAACATTACTGAACAGCGACTGAGTCGCTATGAAGTAGCGACCCACGGCTGAGCACAGTGACTACTAGCGGGCACTCTGAAAATGCCTGCTACAGACGCTCATCTGTCGCTACCTGGCGTTAGTGATGAATCAGCCTGCCCGTTATTTACTTTATTAAAGCAGAACAAAACCCTGGGATTTTGGCTTTCCCAGGCTTTGTTCCGTGCCCGTGGAGCATCCCGAATTGGGATGGCCCGTTGTAAAGCCCCCAGTTCTCCCAGTATAACTCGCCCCTCTTCGGTCCATTCAGAGCCCCTTGCAGTGTTTACATCCTTCAGAAAAGGGCTTTCATTGATTTTAATGGTGAGCGGGAGCAGAAGCATCCCCAGCGAATCTTATTGGACCAGAGCCCCTGTATGCACTGTTGGACCTGGTAAAGGTTTCACACAGCTAAAAGATTAGCCCTGGAAAAGATTGCAGGGCAGTCCGTGGCAGGTTTTGTTCTGCTTTAAAGGCCTAAGGGTGGTCTCTGCTTTTTTCATGGCTATGCAATATGTTGCGGAATCAATGTTCCTCAACAACAGTGATTTGTTTCATAATTTAGACGTTTCTATGTTTGCAATTAATGTGAAGTGTTCCCCTCCTTCATTTATATTGAAATTCTAAGGTTCCAGCATTCACTAACAGAGCCATGTTGCTTGGTGATTTCTCCCTAAAAGAGTTTTCCGGTTTATCAAAACTGACTTTTGGCAGGTCTCTTAAATGCCCTTATATTACATAGGCCCTTATTTATGAAGGGATAGCGACAGGTAGCGACTGGTGAGCGGCCGGTAATGACGGGCCCCGCCACGAGAACGCCGGCTCCCCACCACAATCACACATTTATCAAGCCAATCCTGCTTAGCGACTGAGATAGCGCCAGATAGCCACTCATTCATCATTATTCCAGCCTCAGCCCACAAGCGCCAGCGTCCGACCTTGAACAGCGACAGGTATGACCTCTCGCTACCTGGCGCTCTCCAATGCATTTCAATGGAACAATCTTTAAATATTAATAATTAATTGTTATGAATTTTTTTTTAAATGTGAAAAATTCTGTGACCACTTCTGCCATTTTAGATTTTTTTAAGGTAAAAAAAATAAAAAATAAAAAATTTGTGCAGAATTGATATTACAGGTCTGATATTAATGTATTCATATTACAAAATTATTTAAAAAACTTGTTTTTTTTTGGTTTCCAAAAATATGGTTGTTTGGGGGTTAAAAAACTACTTTTAACACATCGCCGCCAGCGCTCTGGGGTTTAAACATGCATTTCACAGCGCGAAGAATTTTTTGAGTGTGATTTTTAAATGAATATGGTGGAAGCAGGTCGCTATGGCCAGTCGCTATCATGCGCTCCCACACAGCACGGAACCGGTCAAATAGCGACTCCTCACCCAATATTCAACATTACGGCAAACCAACTGAGTCGCTATCAACTGCCGAACAACGGCCAAGCACAGCGACTACTAGCGGGTGCTCTGAAAATGCCGCTACAGTCACTCAACTGTCGCTACCTGCCGCTATTAATGAATCGGCCTCTTAACTACCATCAGGTTTGAAATAGGCAACTGTGCCACAAGCCAAGCACCAAGCCTTTCAACTGGCAGATCATTCATATTTTCTGCAGAATGCTGGCGCATACAAAATACCTATTAATACAGCTCTCTGTAATAAAGCAGGACAAAACCCAGGTCGCAACTGGGTTTTGTTCCTTGGCTCAGGTTGGGATGCCCCGGTTTGTGGCTCAGCAACCAGGGACAAACCCCAGGGGAGTTTCTCACAGTGGGGCATCCTGCAGTCTTTTGGCCTCCAGGGCTGGCGGCTCTAGATTTGTCCAACTTTAAGGGTTTGCTAACCTCTTAGCATATTTTACTTAGGGCCTTATTCATGAAGGGATAGCGGCAGGTAGCCGCAGGTAGCGGCAGGTGAACACTGGAGACGGCACGCAATTACACATTTATGAAGCCGAATATGGTGAGCGACTAGAACAACGCCATGTAGCGTTCGATTCATCATTATCCCAGGCTCAGCATACAGCGCCGGCGTTCAGTCTTGCGGAGCGCCATGTCTTACCTGTCGCTACCTGGCGCTCTCCCATACATTTCTATGGAGGATCCTTAAATCCCTTTTCTGATTTTTTTTCCCTATAAAAAAACACAAACCTTGACATGTATTCTGGGCAAGAAAATGACATTTTTTTAAATTTTTTGAATTAATATTTTTATGCAGATTTGTCCTTACTTGGTATTAAAGTGTTCATATTACAATGTTATAACAATGTAATTGCATATGTTTTCGCTTGGTTACTAGTGGATACATGTCCAAAAACTGCCTTTAATCACACAGCCTCTGGCGCTATGGGCTACAATTACATGATTTGGAGCGCCGGCGATGTTTGTGGCTGTTTTTTTGACGAATGTGGTGTGAGTCAGTTGCACTGGGCTGGCGTTAGGGTTCGCTTACATACAGCGTAGTATAGCGACTCACATATCATATTCATCAATGCCAGACAGCGACTGAGGCGCTCTAAAACAATGATCCATGGCCGAGCACAGCGACTACTAGCGGGCGCTCTGAAATCTGCTCTACAGATGCTCATCTGTTGCTACCTGGCGTTAGTAATGAATCAGCCTGCCCATTGTTATCTTGAAGTTTGCAATGCAAATGCAGTACCAAACAATATTACAAGACTGACAAATTGGTTTGCCTGAAGTCCCAATTTTGTTGTTATAAAAATGCTAGTGGCATATACTTTAGCCAAAAACACTTATGATATATTCTTGATCAATTACAAGCAATGCAATTCCTGTTACTCAAAAGATCATAAGCAGGGAGTGATTTAAGCCTGAGTTGGTATCCCTAATCATTGCCTACATATGGCTTTAAGAGGCCGATTCATTAATAGCGCCAGGTAGCGACAGATGAGCGCCAGTAGCGTGATTTTCACAGCGCCCGCTAGTATTCGCTGTGCTTGGCCGGGGTTTGCTTGTTGACAGCGACTCAGTCGGTGTGCGGTAATGTTGAATACGGGGTTAGGGGTCGATGTTTCACAGGTTCTGCGTTGTATGGGAGCGCATGACAGCGAATGGCCAGAGCGAACGGCTTGCTGCAGATTCATTAAAAAACCACGCTCAAAAATTTCTCGCGCTGTGAATTCCTTGTTTAAACCCCAGAGCGCTGGCGGCGATGTGTGTAAAGTAGTTTTTAACCCCCAAACAACCTTTTTTTTTATATGTAAAAATTATACAAGTTTTTCTAAACATTTTGTAATATGAATACATTAATATCAGACCTGTAATATCAATTCTGCACATATTTTTTTTTTTTTTTTTTAACTTTAAAAAAAAACCTAACATTGCAGAAGTGGTCTCAGAATTTTTGACATTAAAAAAAAAAAAAAAAAAAACAGTAATAGCAATTAATTATGATTATTTAAAGATTGCTCCATTGAAATGCGTTGGACCACGCCAGGGAGCGCCAGGTCATACCTGTCGCTGTGATGGGATTAGCAGCGGCGCTGTTCGTTGCAGTCGGCTACATGATGAATCCTGCGCTAGCTGACGCTCTTGCCGGCGCTAGCCTCATTTAGCGTGATAAATGCGTCATTGTGACCGCCACCGGGCGTACTTGATTCGGTAGCCGCCGATAGCTGGCGGTACCTGGCGCTCGTCAGACACTACCTGGCGCTAGCCCTTGATAAATAAGGGCCTAAGTATTTTTTAGATTATGTGGAGCCTGATTCACTACTAATGCCAGGTATCGACAGATGAGCGTCTGTAAAGCGCACTTACAGCGACCGCTAGTAGTGGGTAATGGGCGCTGTAACAGAGCGCCTCAGTCGCTCTAGTAACCTGGCCGGCATTGATGAATGAGATGTATGTTGGGCGTTCTAACACCAGTACAGCGTTGCAGGGAGAGAAAGGTAGCGCCAGCTCAGTGCGAGACGACTCTCAGCGACTCACACCATATTCAACAAAAAAACAGACTCACAGAGCGTTGTCGCTCTGGGTCTGGTCGCTATATCATAGAGCGCCAGACACTGTGTGATTAAAGCCTGTTTTTGAACACATATCCACCAGTAACAAAGCGAAAACACATGGAATGACATTGTTGGAACATTGTGACATTAATACTTTAATGCCAGACCTGTAATGACAATTCTGCATAAAAATATAAAAAAATCAAAAAATGACTCTTTCTAGGCCTGGAGAGGTGACACAATTATTTGAGAGAGAAAAAAATTAAAAACAAAAAACCCTGTTTAAGAAGAAGAAAAGGAACGTCCATTGAAATGTATGGGAGAGCGACTGAAAGCTAGAGCACCAGCACTATACACAGGCAGACTGATTCATTACTAACGCCAGATAGCGACAGATGAGCGTCTGTAGAGCGGATTTCAGAGCGTCCGCTAGTAGTCGCTGTGCTCGGCCATGGTTCTTTGCTTCAGAGCGCCTCAGTCGCTGGCCGGCATTGATGAATATGATGTGTGAGTCGCAGTACTACGCTGTATTGGAGCGAACGGTAGCGCCAGCTCAGTGCGACTGACTCACACCACATTCATCAAAAAAACAGCCTCAAACATAGCCGGCGCTCAAAATCATGTAATTGTAGCCCATAGCGCCAGATGCTGTGTGATTAAAGGCTGTTTTTGAACATGTATCCACTAGTAACAAAGCGAAAACATATGGAATTACATTGTTATTACATTGTAACATGAAGACTTTAATACCAGACATGTAAGGACAATTCTGCATTAAAATATAATTACTTCAAAAATGTAATTTTCTTGGTCAGAATACATGTCAAAATTTTGGCCCTTATTTATGAAGGAATAGCAACAGGTAGCGACTGGTGAGCGGCCGGTAATGACGGGCCCCGCCACGAGAACGCCCGCTTCCCACCACAATCACACATTTATCAAGCCGATCCTGCTTAGCGACTGAGATAGCGCCATATAACCACTCATTCATCATTATTCCAGCCTCAGCCCACAGCGCCAGCGTCCGACCTTGAACAGCGACAGGTATGACCTCTCGCTACCTGGCGCTCTCCAATGCATTTCAATGGAACAATCTTTAAATATTCATAATTAATTGTTATTAATGTTTTTTTTTTTTTTTTTTTAAATGTGAAAAATTCTGTGACCACTTCTGCCATGTTAGATATTTTTTTTTAAGGGAAAAAAAAAAATTGTGCAGAATTGATATTACAGGTCTGATATTAATGTATTCATATTACAAAATTATTTTAAAAACTTGTTTTTTTTGGTTTCCAAAAATATGGTTGTTTGGGGGTTAAAAAACTATTTTTAACCCATCGCCGCCAGCGCTCTGGGGTTTAAACATGCATTTCACAGCGCGAGAATTTTTTGAGCGTGATTTGTTAATGAATATGGTGGGAGCCGGTCGCTAGGGCCAGTCGCTATCATGCGCTCCCATACAGCGCGGAACCTGTCAAATAGCGATTCCTCACCCAATATTCAACATTACTGCACACCGACTGAGTCGCTGTCAACAACCGAACAACGGCCAAGCACAGCGACTACTAGCGGGCGCTGTGAAAATACTGCTACAGTCGCTCAATTGACGCTACCTGCTGCTATTATTTAATCGGCCTCCCCGTGTTTTTTTTTTTAGGGAAAAAAAATTGGGGATCAGGAAAGGTATTTAAGGATCGCCCATTGAAATGTATGGGAGAGCGCCAGGTAGTGAGAGGTAATAAGTGTCGCTCTGCAAGGCAGAACGCCGGCGCTGTACGCTGAGCCTGGGATAATGATGAATCCTACGCTACATGGTGTTGTTCTAGTAGCTCACCAGATTCAGCTTCATAAATGTGTAATTGCATGCCGTCTCCGGCGTTCACCTGCAGCTACCTGACGCTACCTGGCGCTATCTGCTGCTGTACAGGCACTACCTGGCGCTATCCCTTCATGAATAAGGCCCTGAGCCACCTGTAATGAGGAATCTTACGCTACATGGCGCTGTTAGAGTCGCTCACCAGAATCGCCTTCATAAATGTGGAACAGCACCCAGCGTTTTCACCAGACGCTGCTTGCCGCTACGAGAGACTACCTGCCTCTATCCCTTGATGAATAACCCCCATTGTTTTAACACTGACATTAACACCTTAGTGCCAGACCTGTAATGACAATTCTGCATAAAAATATAAAGTCAAAAAAGTTTCTAAAAGAATTTGTTTGCCGCCAGGAGAGGTCACACAATGATTTAAGCAAAAAAAAAACAAATACAAGCACACTGTTTAAACACAAGCAAATGAACGGCCATTGAAATGCACGGGAGAGCGACACTGAGCGAAAGATAATACCTGGTGCTTTGGAAGCTAGAAAGCCGGTGCTAGGCGCTGAGCCGCCTGTAATAATACATCGGACGCTGCATGGCGCTGTTAGAGTCGCTCCCCAGATTCACTTTCATAAATGTGGTTTTGCATAAAGCGCCCAGCGTTCACCAGATGCTGCCTGCCGCTATGAGGCGCTACCTGCTGCTATCTTTAACTCAATTGGATGCAGCTTGACAACTAAATAATGAAACAGCAGATACAAATGATGCTTTGTTTCTCTAAATGATGCCAATTGAGCACAAATATGTTGAATAAGGTGGAGGAGCAACAATGATGGGGCCCCTGACCTTCTGTGATCCAGTGCAGTTGCACCCCCTGCACCCTCTATAGTTAAACCTCTGCTTTTCCCTGAATAAAATAAAAACAAGCACTATTTGCAAATGATTGTACTTTTAATAAAATCAGCCTTAAAGTGTTTGAAGTGTACTAGCCATCTTTAAGTTAACTACACTTTCTTGTGAATGCTCAATTATAATAGACAGCTGGAGCACAGCCTTTTTCGTCATTACTACTTAAATGGTATGCTACTTAAATTAAATATAGCTTTTGAAGCTAATACAATACTCAAGGTGATTTTTCCTAAATGCTCAGGCTTCCAAAGCACTGTCTTAAGACTGAAATTCAAATGACTCCTTTGTAACATTTCAACAGTATAATTTATAAAAGTCTTAGGGTTCAGATCAGCCTCTGACATGGTTAGAATTAACCTCCTCAAAGTCTGATTATTTTAAGTCTATCCTTGCTCTACCTTTTCTGTACATGGCACTTGTTCACTGTAAGCTTTAATCAAACATTCTTTTTTCTCCTTTGTGTCTTTGTGTTTTAAATATGTTGATGAACGTCATCCTATCTCAGCTTAACCATGTTTTGTCAATCCTAGGAATCTTTCATTTATATTAGATCAAATGACTGGCAGGCTGATTCATCATTAGCGTCAGGTAGCGACAGATGAGCGTCTGTAGCAGGCATTTTCAGAGCGCCCGCTAGTAGTCGCAGTGCTCGGCCGTGAGTCGCTACTTTATAGCGACTCAGTCGCTGTTCAGTAATGGTGAATACATTGTGAGGAGTCGCTATTTGACCAGTACAGCGCTGTATGGGAGCGCATGTTAGCGACTGCTCATAGCGACCGACTCACCATATTCAGGAAAAACAGCTTCACAAATCTCTGGCGCTGAAAAATAGTTGTTTGAAGCCCAGAGCGCAGGAGGCGGTGTGTTTAAAGTCTGTTTTCAAGCATCTATCAACTAGTAACAAAGCGAAAACATATGGAATTACATTGTAACAACATTGTAACATGAACACTTTAATACCAGACCTGTAATGTCATTTTTGGGGAAATATTTAAAAAATGAAAAAAATATGAAAAAACTGAATTTTCAATGCCAGAAGAGGTCAAAAAATTATTTGTGATTTTTTTGAAAAAAAAAAAAAAAAACGTTTAAAGAGAAGGAATGGATCGTCCATTGAAATGTATGGGAGAGCGTCAGGTAGCGAGAGGTCATACCTGGCGCTGTGCAAAGCTGAACGCTGGCGCTGTTTGCTGAGGCTGTAAAAATGATGAATCAGACGCTACATGGCGTTATCCCAGTCGCTCAACAGATTCTGCTTGATAAATGTGTAATTGCGTGCTGTGTCCGGTGTTGACCAGTCGCTATCAGTCGCTACCTCTCATTAACCAGGCGCTACCTGACGCTATCCTTTCTTAAATAAGGGCCTAATTTATTGAAGATTCAATACAGTATAATATATTTTTAAAATGTCTGGCACATTATATACTTATAGCAATTTAATAAAATATTGGAAACAAATAATAAAATATATAATCATTTAGGACACATATGCTCAACCTATGACTTGGGGGGGAGCCATGACCTTTTGTGGAGAGGAAGGGTTCAATTTAACTGGTGTGTAAAGCTAAATAGAGGCTTAATATGGATGAGGGGTTGCAAGGAAGTGATATAGGAGGGGCCCATTGCCAACGAGGTGGCAGCGGTGGATTGGAGGAACGTGGTGACATTGTTCTTTGTTTGCCCCCAATAACAGAGAAAACATTTACATCATCCTCGATAGGGAAGTGATAAAGTAGAAACGGCCTCTTTAGAGGGCATTCAGTTCTTAGTTTCTGAAACAGCAGATAAAAAATTACGATGTTTCGATTAAGGATGAAGGACAGTCCAATAATATTTTATTACTGTTTCCAAAAAAGCAAAGTAACATTCTTTGCACATTTCTTGGAAACTGTATATATTTGCATATATACAAATCAAAAATATTCAGCTATTATTTTCCAGAATTAACCTCATCAAAGTCTCATTAAGACTATTCATGCCGGAAAATTCTGTACGAGGCACTTGATCATTTTAGGCTTTAAGCAAAATGCACATGTTCTTCCTATCTTCCCCTTGTCTTATATTATCGGTTAAATTATTAACTTCATATTCTTTGTTTGCACTGTTTATGTTAATTACCTATTACATACATTGTTAATGTTAGTTATGGAATGAGAAATGCCTTTGTCAGGAGGCTAAAGTAAAACTTTTACAATTTTTAATAGATAGAGCATTCAAACGTACATTTGAAAAAACATGCCAGGATAATTAAACCAAGGGCCTTATTCATCAAGTGATAGCGCCAGGTAGTGTCTCACTAGCGCCAGGTAGCGCCAGCTATCGGCGGCTACCGACTCCAGAACGCCCGGTGGCGGACACAATCACGCATTTATCAAGCTAAATGAGGCTAGCGCCGGCGAGAGCGTCAGCTAGCGCGGGATTCATCATGTAGCCGACTGCAACGAACAGCGCCGCTGCTAATCCCATCACAGCGCCAGGTATGTCCTCTCGCTACCTGCCGCTCTCCCATACATTTCAATGGCAGACACTGCAATGATTTTTTAAAGTGGTTTTTGTGTTCTTGTCTTTTGGCAAAAATTCCACACATGTTGTTTCGGATATGTTTGATTAATCTGTCTTGTTTTTATTGTTTTTTGGATGAAAGATGTAATTTTTACACTGGAATGTTGTGAGTGAAATCTAAAATGCATCTCCTCCCACAAAACACATTAGGCTCAAAATAGCTTGCTTTCACAACACACATGGCTTGTAAAGCTACTTTTTAGTCAGTCATGTTTGGCGCTCACGTTCGCTCATTGAAATTGTCAGCGCCCAAACTATTCGGCAGCCCTGTCCTTGATGAATCTGTGGTGGTCAGAGTTTGTGCAGTCGCTGTTTTGATTCGCTATGTGGCGTCGCTAGCGTCGCTGTGCTGCGCTGTGCTGTTCATACATGTGCCTTTCTGCCATTTTGCCTGAATTCACTTGCAGCGACCCCAGTCGTTCTTAATGAATACACTGTAGTTGTGAGCGTGCATGTCCACATTCTGCTGGATTTGTTCAGGCGTACAAGCTCATAACAACCCGTTATGCATTCTCCTGTGTGCCACATTATCATGTAGTTGGATAGTTTTATTGTGTTATTATTTTATGAAGGACTAAGATTGTTATTTGTAAGCAACCAGCTTTGTTTTTTTCTCTGACCTATGCATTACAGGATATTGAACACCCAGCTAAATCAAGCTAATAATTAATGGCGTCTTGGCCAATAGCTTGTTGTAATGCTTAAAAATCCTCTTTCCGCCACTTAGCTTGCACATAGCGGATATTAGCTAGTTCTGGTGCGCGGAGTTTTTTTTTTTTTTTGTCTGGCGCTTTCGTCATATCCACTTCCGGTTTCCTCCTTTGTGTTTCAAAGCAACATAAAGCTAAAAATTAATAGCGCTTTGGCCAATAGCTTGTTGTAATGCGTAAATCTACTATTACCGCCACTTAGCTTGCACATAGCGGATATTAGCTAGTTCCTGGTGCGCGTTTTTTTTTTTTTTTAGCTTTCGTCATATCCACTTCCGGTTTCCTCCTTTGCGTTTCCACCATGCCCAGGAGAAGAGTCATGCGTCTCCCCAGCTCCTCCTCTGAATCTGGCCCCCCCACCCCTCCCCCACCTCTCCCACCTCCCCCACCTAACCCCCCTCCACCCCCCCCCCCCCCCGGGCATGAGAAAAAAAAACGCAAGAGGGTGGATAGCAGCGTAAACGGCCAGGTGGTCAAAGTGAGTATGTTTATCTTGGATTATATGTTTAATCTGTTCTCAGTACAAATGTTTAGGCCATTGGTCTGATGTCATGTATTGATAATTGTTTTATTTTTCATTTGTCATAGGATTTCTGCATACACCAATATGATTATGCCCGTGGGGGCAAGAAGAGAATAGCCCTGGAGGTGAAGGCCACAGTGTCCCGGCGCTTCCACACCAACCTAAGTGTCCGATCCATAATGCAAAAATGGTCGGACTTCAAGCGCTGGGACCCTGAAGGCGTGTACCGCCTATATGATGCCTACGCTTCAGGTAAGTTGAAGTTTATGCTATGTTTATACTTTTTAAAAAATAATATTCTAAGCTGTGTCCATTTTGGGTATTAATATTAATTCTTTTCATTCACCCCCTCAACACAGATAAGCGTCCTCCCCTGGGGAAACGTGGGAAGGGATTCCAGACCAGACAGGTGGACTCGGGGGAGTCATCGGGGGAGGGTCCCTCTCGCGGGTCCTACTTAGAGGACCCAGGGGAGGAAGGGGATGACGCCCCAGAGGAGTGTGCTGCTGGGGGGCTGGCAGGATCAAGCCTCAGCTCCTCACACTCTGACTCTGAGGAGTCTCAACAGCCAAGGGGCCACTCTCAAGTGGGGAGTCCAAGTGGGGTGGAAGTAATGGACTCTCCCACACTCCCTGAAGGAGCAGGGAGTGAGAGGGAGGAGGGTGGCCCTTTGGCTGGGGGATCTTCGGAGCAGAATGTGAGGAGCCGAGGCTCCCCACCTCCTCCTCAGAGCCCTCCCTGGGCTTCAAGTGGCAGCTCATCCCCTGGTGAGTGCACATTTAGTCAGTGTTAGTCTGTGACAGGTTTCATCTGGCCATTTGTACTTAGCCCTTGCCATTCCTCTCTAATTTGCAGCGCATCATATAGGCGGCCCCTCCAGGAGCTTTTGGCAACGCCTTCTCCACGGGCATAGTCATGGTAAGTGTTTGTTGTTATCCCTCACATTCCCTATGTTATGACATTCCTTAAAGTGGACACACACCCATTGTTGATTGTGCTTGGAATCTCTAAGCTTCCCTGCCCAATCACCTCCCTCACCGCGTGCCCCCCCCCAAAAGCCCACAAACTCCTTACCTCATTGGGGGTGGCAGAAGCCACCGCCGCAGCCTCCTGCGTGCCCCTCTAGATGTGTGTGCGCCTGCGCTCTCCGTTTCATAATGGCCTGCGCGTGCGCATGCACTGGAGGAGTGACGCGCGGAAGGCAGCGGCGGCGGACGTTGTCTCACTCAAATTGTTGGGCCCTGCCAAAGTGGCCCAAAACACAGGATAGGATCAATCCTGGGTCTTGGGCCACTTTTAACATACACATGTTTCCTGGTCCATAGGCCAAGCTGGTTTGATAATGTACATTAACATCACAAGCCCCACTACCGTGCAATCCAAATGGCAACCACCCCTATGTTTCAGCCCACACCATGATGGGGGCTAGCAAATGTGTTATTTTTGTAAGTTGTTCCGGCTAACACATGTTGCACACTATTAACATTCTACAATCACCTGCAAATTAGTCCTTACCATTGCACTGTCAAGGTTATAGGCACATTATCTTTATGTGTCCATGTTGCAACCAAAAATAATTTACATTAACTCATGGACCAGGAAATATGCTAATGTCGGACAACATGTGTGTAACCATGCAAGCATTTGTTTTGGCAGACTCCATAACCAGATGGCTGACAAATAGTCATGTGTCATTGGCCCACTAATTTTGCTTTTCTATTTTGCTTTCTCCTGACAGATGTTGCCACACAGACGGAGCCGGTGTACATCACCACCACACCTCCCGGGACGGCCAGCAGCATGGGCCCCAGCCACAGCTGCGATGGTGAGTACATCCCACTTCATATGCCTAAAGACTTGTGACCCCTATGTCTTATAGTAAATTCTGGAGACATTTACAATGTACCTATGTGTTTTCTAAACATACATCTAGGTTACATGTGTTTGGCCAACAATCCTACATGCATGTCTGCATGCTTGATTGTTGGCTCACATTCAAGATTTTGCCACATCGAGGCAAATTGTGGTTTCTACCCAACCAAATTGGCCTGCTAAGGTGGTGACCTCTAATATGCTTGGCCCAACCAGTTTACTCGTTAGGACTTAGGCCCTGATGTTTGGCTGTAACTAAACAAATAAATATCCACACTGGGACTTATACCTTCATTTATTCCCAAGAGTTAAGAGTAAATGTATGCCTGGGATGTTGGAGCCACATTTAAAGTGGACCAACACCCAGGGGTGATCGGCCCAGGAATCTATAAGATTCCCGGGCCGATCACCTCCTTCAACGCGGGTCTTAAAACCCATTATTTGTAAAATGTTGGTGTACCTTTGTAGCCATTTAATGTCTAAACCATAGGAAGATATGGTCACCAATGTGTGGCATACATTTTTGGCTACAGGTACATATCTAGATCTAGAGACTCATCCCTGACTGTGTTCTTACCTATGTCTTAGGAAAAACACAAATTAGAGGTGGTGTTCTCAAATGTATTTTAAACAAAATCACAAAAAACAAATTAATATTCTTGGCTTGGGGGCCTGGGAGGTTCAGAGTCATTGCTAGGGGTGGTGTTGGGGGCCAACAGTGCAGTAAAAAAAATAGACTGCTGTTGTATGAGCTGTTGCGTCAACAACAAACTTTGCTCCTGGTGCTGTAAAGATCGCTCCATCAGATTGGACAGCCGCTCAAGTTCCCTGTTGTTTTGTTGCTGCTGCCCTTGTTTGACGTCCTGGAGCTCGCGCTGCAGGCCCTCAATTTGTTGCTGACACATCAGCACCTTATTTTCCAACGCCGCAATGCGGTCAGTATTTCCATCACGCGGCTGTTGGCGACTGTAGTCCTCCAGCATCCGGACCCCTAGCTCGTAAAAGTCCGCACTTGTCGGTGCAACACCTCCTCTTGCTCTGGGTTCAAGCTAAAAAACCAAACAAAAAAATTTGAGTTAAGGTGAAACAATGCAGCTAGGCCCCTCAAAATCAGATCCCAAAAGTGTAACCAGCCAACTTACCCTTGCTTGAGCCTCTGTAGCTTGGCAACATGGCACTTGAGAAGAGGTCCCAGGTTGGGGTTCTGGTCCCGCCTCCTGCAAAAACAACAAATACATAACATGTGACATGTTGGTTCATGGACTACCCACCAACATGTCAATGTGGTTATTGTTCCTCTAAATCAGCCATGTTACCTCCGTGTCGTCCGGCCCAAGTAGGTCCGGGGTCTGGCTGCCAGAGAGGGGCAAATCCACATCTGAGAGATCGGGCAAGTTGGCATATGCTAAACAGGAAAGTCAGGTTAGTAGGTCAGTGGGCCAAAATCAAAGGTAAGATGGATAGACTATCGAGGCCATACCTCCACAAAGTGGAAGATTACACACTAGCCAAAAGGGATCTGGTCAACTCATATTGCTAACATGTATTTAAGAGGAAGATGAGGCAAGAATTGAGTTAAAAAGCTAAAGACACATTGCTGAAATTACACATACCCGCACTCTCCCAGATGTCTGGAGTTGGGCCCTCACTCGAGCTTTGCCCTTGAAAATACATGTTTAAACACAAGTTGGCCTACTAAATTTGACAAAAACTTGTTCCAAAATCCCTAATAGATAATCCAGCCAAACAAACTTACCCTCATCTCTGGCAGCCTCAACGTGAAGGGCCCTTTCCGGACAACCACTTCCGAGATTCAGGCCAACTAAAATACACAAATAATCCCCTCGATTCAAAGAGCAAAAGTTAATTGATTTCGGATCGAGAATCGTAAGTTTGGGTGGGTGTTAGTCATTTTTTCCTGTTTTTTTGGCCATTTCCGACTCGCACAAGCCTACGTACGAATGCGTATATGCTCTTACGATCAGCGGAAGTTCGTTCCTAAATTTTAGGATCAAAACGTAAAACTTAGGATACTCGGATGTGTTTAGGTGTGATTCAGAGAACAGTTTTCAAACCTCTAAATACGTTTTAAAAGAAAGCCACTGCCGACACCTTTTAGCAGTCGGATTGCTGTTCGTGAACAGGTTTTTTGGCTATGTGGAGGAGTCTGCGCGTCTTGAGCTCCAATAAACTGCATGTATCAGCATGGCCGAGGCCATAAATTGTATGGCAATGCATACCTGATTCATGTATGCCTTATAAAAGCATTTTAATGTGGACCTTAATTAGTCCTTTGCATGTAAACCTTTATTTTGCAATATATTTGTGTTAATTAAAGAAACTTATGTCCTTTGTTATTTATTTTAAAATTAATGTACTAGAATAATATTTTTAGATTGCATTTATTGGTGTAGTTGTTTACCTTTGCTTTGTTTAATTATTTAAGCACATCTTTGGTCAGATGCATCACACTTACTGAGGAGAGGAGAGCGGGATAAAGTGCAGGATGTGGGTTACTGCTGTATTTTGCACAGACACAGCAGAGCTGGGGGCACGGAAAGGTCAGAAATCAAAGAATGCAGAGCAACACAGTCACAAGGCCCTTTCTGTTTGCAGGCTGCCCGAGAATACCTAAGCCGCCATCTTGGCTGTTTCTAGACTCATAACATGCAGAAGTTGCTGGGTGTTTTTTTATATTTGAGAGCAATCTGTATGTAGAGGGTGTGGGTAAACACACCCAAAATTTTAAGTTGTACCATTTGAAGCCAAAATATTAAAATTAAATCCACAAGTAACAAATGCAAGTTAACTAAAAATTTAACAAAGTAAGATTTACTTATGCAAATGCATTCATTAATGGTTGGTTACTACAAAATGAATGAAATAAAGAAAAATAAAAGACCAAATATTTAGAATGCACTTTAATGAGGTAAGTTTGTAGTGCGCAGGCGCAAGATCAGAAGGATTTACGTCCAGACAAAAAAGGAAAAAGGGCAAAACCAATGTTGCAACCTGAGAAATGAAACGGAAAATTCAGGATGGAAACTGACATAGGTCTGATTCCCGAACTGCCATACGAACGGACGTACATTTTAGGATAGAAACGTATTTGCTTATAGAATCACTCGCAAGTTCATACGAACGCACGAGCGTACGGGAAAAATAGGATGATCGGCACCCAAATCCAAGCTGTTACATGTTTCTTTGAATCGACCCTAATGTCTCTAAATATTCCAAACCCTACTCGGGTGAATGTTTGACTTTCAATATACACAACCAATGCATTGCAATCACTCCAAAAACTATACTAATGACCCTGTTGATGGCAAATCCACTCCAAATAGGCATCTTCAAGTTGACATAGCAAACATGTAGATTATTAGACTAACCAAATAGAACCAGTGTAACATAAATAGCATAAAGGATACATTTTTTGAGCCAATACACACCAACAGGGTCCTGTTGACCTGCTACATCGGAAGTGGGGTCCAAAGATGAACCAGTCACTTGGCCTACAAAGAAAAAAGAGGAATGAAAGACATGCACTTGTGTTAAAGCGGATAAAGCAAGGTTGACACATGCACTTACCAGCATCCAAAGAGTAGCTTGGCTCCTGAGGAGATGCTGGTGCCAATGGCGGTGCAGCTATGCAAAAGCAAAGAAAATATTTAGCCATTGGTAATGTGCGGCACTAAATAAACCATGCATTTAGGTGTGTGTGAGCAGCTCAATAACTAATATTCCCTAAGCACGGCCAGTGTGGCTTACACATGTATATGCAGATATATGGCCACACATCTCTGGCTTCCAACATAGCTACACATGTTAGGGCCTTGTTAGTTAGTTGCAGAGAGGGGTAAAGTGGACGTGTAAATAATCCTCAACAGTGGTCAAATCTATTGTTTGAGGTGCTCACACACGCATTTTTGCAAAAATTAACCAGCACCTAAATTACAGAAAAATACCTTCAATGGCAGGCTGAAGGTTGATTGAAGGGCAGGAGTTGGGGTGTCCACCTCCCACGACTCATGGACATGACCATGTGCACCTATGCAGAAAGCAACAGACAGGAAAGTTAAACATTTATGAGGTATAATGTACTACTTCACATGCCCTACTGTTAGTTGGGCAGAAAGAGAAAAAGAAAATAATATAAATAAACATTAGCAGAAAATCTGATTCAGAAAATATGTACCTTCAGTCCAACCTGTGGTGTCATCCCCAGGATCCACACCCTGCAGCCGAGCAAGTGGAATTTTGGCCTTCAGCATCTCCTCATGTGGCCTGTAGGTACTCTTTGGACCCTGGATGGTCCCACTCTCGACCTCAAGATCATGATTCATCTTTTGCGTAAGGGCCCTTTTCAAAGTGTAGAAGCGTTTCCTGCAGGATGGGCCACTACGTGGGTGTTGAGCACTGCTAGTAAGCTCAACACCAATGGTATCCCACAATTTGCTCCTTTCTTGTTTGCCTATAGACTTGCTTTGGGAGCCAAATATCAGCTCCCATTTTGCAAGGGTCAGGCGCACAAGAGTATTATTCTCAGCCAAATTAAATTCTGGCTCCCTCTTGGCAACTGGGCGCTTAGCCTGGGGTGCTGCATCACCTTCAGGCTGGGCCCTTTTCCTTAATGGAGGTCTGCGCACAGCACCCACCACACTCCTACTTGGGCCAGCTGTGGCCGGCAGATGTCCAGAATTTGGCTCCATCCTGTAGCTGCACACACACACCAATACACAACCAACAAGCACGCATGCAGACTACAGAATGGTATCACCGTTTGTTGGGTTTGGGCAGGTTTTATGTGCTCTAACAGCCAATCACAAACAGGTCCACTTAATTGATTCACACATACTGGCCAGGTGCTTGTAGCCACAGCTCCAATGCACTGATTGAACCATGTGTGGTAGACAATTAACTAATTACAGACCTCATTAACCAAACAACACACAACCAAAGACAACAATGTACTCATGTATATTAAACACTTGTGACATGTGGCTATACAAACGGCTATTTAAATAAAGAGCAGCTTACCTTTCATTGGTCCACCACAGAATTTTCAGCCATGTCCGTTAATGCACGCAAGTTTAGGCTCACGTACGCTAGTAGCGCTACTAGCGTGAGCGTGCGCTCTCCGTTTCACGCACACCTGGGTCAGCTAATTGGAGACAGGAAATAGCAGAGCAACGCAAAAGGCGGCAAAGCGGACCTGTCCTTTTTCAAAGTGAAGTATAAATGGCTGGATTTGGCAACCTTCTGTTATTGTTACACTGTGGCAAAGGCTGTGGTGTGGTACTTTGGTCCCTTAGCTCATTTGAGTGTCTGGCTGGGTTTTGTCCTCACTCTCTGTGGCTTGTTGGGTGATTTCTGACATCAGTGCTGTTTCTTTAGGAGATTGATTTTGGTGGCATATGCAAATATTGTGGAGCATACAGCAAGTGAGGCTTGATTTTGGGGCCTTTTGTGGGCTGTGCAGCAGCTCCCCTCTTGGTTGTGCCTAACTTAGAAAGCTGTTTTTCAGCAGTCTGGTGGTTCTGACCACTATACTTCTGGTTTTGTGGTGAGCTGCATTGTAGTGAGTGTGTGAGGAGTGTGCTTGCTTGTGTGTGTGGTGTGTTTGTGGTTTTTGGTTTTGTTTTGCTTCTTTTGTATATCTGTTGAGTGTGAGATGGATAAGAGGGTGATGTATGGGTTATGGGTGCAGGGATGTGTGAGAATGCTGGAAGAGCAGGAGGACAGGAAGGGGGGTGCTGTGAGGCTTAGGGCACCCCGCTCCTTTGGAATCCGCCTTTCAGTGTGGGATTTAAGTGACGAGCAGATCAGGAGCCGCTTCCGTCTGAATCGTGCTGCACTACAGTCCCTATATGATCAGATTAAGCACAAAATCGAGCCATCCACCAAACGCACTCATTCCATTCCAGGCATAGTACGCCTATGTGCCACTCTCAATATTTTGGCACGAGGGACCTTCCAGGCAACCTCTGCCCTGCTCAGTGGGATCAGCCAGGCTACAATGAGCCGCATATTTTTCCAGGTAGTACTGGCGATTTGTGATTTGATCCCTATTTACATCAAGTTTCCTGAGGATGAGGATGAGGTTGCCAAAATAAAACATGCATTCTATCTCATGGGAGGGATCCCAAATGGGCTAGGGTGCGTTGATGGTACACATATCCCTTTCCGCCCTCCCCGTGCACAGGAGCTGCATTTAAGGAACAGAAAGCAATTCCAATCGCTGAACGTCATGGTCATCTGTGACCATGAAATGAAGCTGCGGGCGGTGAGATCGGGGTTCCCCGGCTCATGCCACGATTCTTACGTCCTGCAACGGACAGTCCTGTGCCGGAAGTTCGAGAACAACGAAATGCCAGCTGGCTGGCTACTGGGTAAATAATTAACCATGTCAAAGTATTTAGCATCAAATATGTGGGCTAGTAAGCTATATTTTTGAAAATGAAACCAAAAACATGTACTAGTACTAATTGCTGTCTCTCTCATTGTGTTTTTTCCACAGCGGATAAGGGATATGGGCAGAGAACGTGGGTGATGACTCCGGTCAGAAGCCCACAGACCTCTGCCCAAGAATGCTACAATGCAGCACATCGCAAAACCCGAAGCATTGTGGAACAAACCATTGGCCTGCTGAAAGCACGCTTTCTCTGTTTGGCACGCCCAGGAGGAGAGATGCTGTACAGTCCACAAAAGGTCTCCAAGATAATCCTCGCCTGCTGTGTGCTCCACAATCTCTGTATATGCCACAGAATCCAATCCCCTGAAGAAACAGCACTGGTGCCCGAAATCCCCAACTTGGACGCAGAAACGAGTGAGGACACCCAGAGTGGCTTTGAGCTAAGGGAAAGCATGATCTCTTCGTTTTTTGCGGTAAGCTAACTACCCTTCACTCTAATCCAAGTACTGCACTACAGGGGAACTATTTGTTGGCTACAATCATAATTTGTCACAAACCACTATAAGGTGGGTGTAAGATGACCTAACCCACTATAAGGGGGGTGTAAGGTGACCTAAACCACTATAAGGGGGGTGTAAGATGACCTAAACCACTATAAGGGGGGTGTAAGATGACCTAAACCACTATAAGGGGGGTGTAAGATGACCTAAACCACTATAAGGGGGGTGTAAGATGAACTAAACCACTATAAGGGGGGTGTAAGATGACCTAAACCACTATAAGGGGGGTGTAAGATGAACTAAACCACTATAAGGGGGGTGTAAGATGACCTAAACCACAATAAGGGGGGTGTAAGATGACCTAAACCACTATAAGGGGGATGTAAGATGAACTAAACCACTATAAGGGGGGTGTAAGATGACCTAAACCACTATAAGGGGGTGTAATATGAACTAAACCACTATAAGGGGGGTGTAAGATGACCTAAACCACTATAAGGGGGGTGTAAGATGACCTAAACCACTATAAGGGGGGTGTAAGATGAACTAAACCACTATAAGGGGGGTGTAAGATGATCTAAACCACTATAAGGGGGGTGTAAGATGACCTAAACCCCTATAAGGGGGGTGTAAGATGACCTAAACCACTATAAGGGGGGTGTAAGATGACCTAACCCACTATAAGGGGGGTGTAAGATGACCTAAACCACTATAAGGGGGTGTAAGATGACCTAAACCACTATAAGGGGGGTGTAAGATGACCTAAACCACTATAAGGGGGGTGTAAGATGACCTAAACCACTATAAGGGGGGTGTAAGATGAACTAAACCACTATAAGGGGGGGGGGGGGGAAGTTGAGCTAACCCACTATAAGGGGGGTGTAAGATGCCCCAAACCACTATAAGGGGGGGGGGGGGGGAAGTTGACCAACATAACAATTAGGGTTGTTGTGCAAGTTGGCCCAAAATGTTATTTAAATTTTATATAATACTAACTGAACTTTTTATTCTTTTTCAGGCACCCCGATAACAATCCAGTGGATTAATAATTTTTCGTTTTCAAACAAAACATTTAAAACATAAATAAAAAATCTAAAAAGAAACATGTTGCAATGTGTTTACTTCTGAAGGTACTAACATTGATTTCAAGCCCACAGCAAAGCAAAGCACAGGCGCTGTGTTGAATAGCGTGTGTCAAAATGACAGCGCCTACAAAGCTGATCTGAAACATCATATTCAGCAATGTAGGCATTGTTCCCAACAACGCCAGGTAGCGACTGAGGAGGCCTGCTATAGCGAATCGCTGACGCCCGCGGCGTACGCTAGCGGCGCTCATAGCGCCATACTTCAGTCGCTCATCTGTCGCTACCTGGCGCTATTACTGACTCGGTCTCCCCGACAAAACAAAGTAAATTACTTACAAATACAATTACCTGATGCATGCAGGTCATGTTGGAAACCTTCGTGGCCAGCATTCCATTATTCTTGCTCTTGGAACCTCATTGTCGAACCCAATTTCTGTTTCTTTGGCTTGATTATTAAACTAAGGTTCTGACCTTAGCTTGTTTACATGACTACCTATCTCTAACTTGTACCTGACTTCAGTCCTGTGTTATCTCTTTTTTACCTCAATGGAGCTTACTGTTTTCTCCAGGAAGTTTTCAGTTGAGGCAGCTGTTTCTGCAACTGTAAACCCAAGAACCTACGCCTAGGCAAACTATGGAGCCAAATCCCCCCTTGCCTTCAAAGGACCTGATGAATAATACTGGGTGTTAAAAGAAAATCCACAATTCATGGGAGCAAATATTATCTGCTGCTGCTTTCTAGCCTTAGAGAAACACATAAATGCAGGCAGATATGCACAAAATGTGCTACTCAGAGGTAGCAGAGCTAGAGGAAGCATAATGTGCTTCCTATTCCCAGAATGTTGGGCTGTTCATTGGGAATTCTGAAAATCCTTTATCTGAAATGGAACCAGTATATTTCAAACCAGCATTGCCATCCCACAGCCCTGATATCTAAATTTGGGAGCAGCACTTTTGCATTCCATTCCAGCTCCAGGGGGAGTTCCTGCAGTATACAAGGCCAGAATCAGGTGCAATTTGTCCTCTGTGGACACCTTGGCTAAGCATTGTACACAGCCATACACCTCCAGAAAGTGCAGTAACTGCTTTCAGATACTGGGGCTGGGGTAGAGCACTCACAACAACAGAATGGTGTGAAGGTAAACAGGCCCGCCTTGTGCCCTCCTAGCAGACTTGATTTAAACTCTGTTAGGAAGGTCCGTGAAAGTAGACTTTCTCTTTAAAGAAAGTGTTATTTGCAAACCATCTAATGTTTATCTAACATGCACTTCACAAAAGGTTGTGCGTGACCCTTTTAATCCTAATCCCACTTGACTTCCCTTATAGGATGTTGGTTCATGGACATGCTCTTCACATACACTTTGGAGTCCGGATTTAGGCCTATCAGGTATATTCTAATGAGCATTTGACCACGACCACACAATGCTGTATTTTCATTAAAAGAAGTGCTGACTTCTTAATTTATTGTACCATATTTGTGCTATACATCATAAATTGCATTTATGCATTCACAAAACATGACTATAGTTGCCATATACATTAGAGTCCTCAAAGTTTGTTCACAAATCTTTACTTGATGGTATTCATAGACTGTTTAAATGCCAGTTCCAGGCGTTGGGCAGACATGTTTCGCCATATCTCTGTGGCTTTATCAATGCCCTCTGAAACAAATGAATGCATAAGAAAGGTAAATAAAAAATACCCAATCTTAGTCTGTGTCCTATTGTATCTATATCACCAACTCAGAGATGATATAAGTTCCAGAATTACCTCTGTCTGTATACTGGCGTTAATATGAGACAGCAATCGTTTCATCTGTATTGGTGCATCGATTTTTATCAAAGCATATTCATTTTTGCATTGAGACCCCGGGGGGGCGTGGCGTGAGCACATTAATGGCGTATTATACCTTCAAAAGGCCCTTTAAAAGAAAGGAATTATGTGATGAAGTAAAAAGGATTGGGCCAAATGGTTCTAATTACAGTATTCATACATTTGCTATCCAATGTGACTGATATCCCAATTACCTTAAAAGGACTGATTTATGAAATTGTTCCCCTCCTATTCCATCTGATTCTCGTCATCCCACTTGTGGATCAATTCAGGTATGGGAAGACTGTAATCAGAAATAGGCTCAATTAAATAGAGATCTATAATGCGCAAGTGGTTATCACTATCCCTTATTGTTTATCACCCACCTGTCTCTAATAGTTGTAAAATGCGGAGACGTTCCTTCCTTTCTGTGTGTGACCCGCGTCTGGCGTTGTATGGCAACCACCTGCCCGCATGTGCTGTGTCCCTTCCTTTCTGTGTGTGACCCGCGTCTGGCGTTGTGGCAGCAGCCTGCCCGCATATGCTGTATCCGGGCTTCTAGTCACATTGCTCGTCGGTCTAGGGGTACGAGCGTGCGCCGCTTTCCCTCCCCTTTTTTTTTATTTACTGCGCTGCGCCATGTGTCTCCAGACGTGATTACCAAGTTCGCGTCACTGCCGGGTTATTTCTGGAAGTGACGCGTGCGTTCCAACCATCACGCGTCTCTGTCGCCATATTAGTGGAGCCTATGTACCTGCGCCATGTTGTTATAGCCTCAATGCTCGTGCGGCTATGCCTGGTCTACCGCGCCATTTTCTTGGAGCCTTACTGTATCAATTACATTAGTGTTGTCACCCGCCATGCTGTTGGGGCCTCACTACTCTTCTCATTAATAACTGTGTGTTACATTCCGCCATTTTCATGGAGCCGTCCTGCTCCCCTTACGGCGGCATTATGCTATATCAATTCTCTTTGTGCTTTCAATTATAGCATAGTTCCTTCCTGAGTCTCAGTCACATTAAATAGCATTGCATTCAGTATATCTTTGTTATCATATATTATTAGTGCTGTAAGACATCATGTCTCCTAGCCTAATGCATCTGTCACATGCTCAGCCATACCCCCCCGGTTTACATTGTTCATACAACCTATGCATGCATGTGCATGTCACCACAGCCACACATGCACATGCATGCACCCATGCTTATACATTTATACATTCTTTTTTCACATTTTTTGTTCTCATCATCATTTGACCATATGGTCCTTGTTGTTCATCTCATAATCTCAAATACTTATACCCAGTGTTCCTTATTGCATATATCTTTTTTCCACACTTATAGGGTAAATTAACAATTCATTTTATTCTACCTATACTGGACTCCTAGGTCCATCTGGCATTCTGGAGTTTTATCATCCCTGTCCGTATGTGTTCCAGTGGGTCCCATACTCCAACTGTTGCAGGAAGGGGACAATCTTTTTTTTGGGGATTTATTGTTCCCATTGTTATAAGAAGGGGGCAAAGCTTAAATTCTCATTTAAGCCCGGAAATCGGTGTGCTTGCAGCTTGTGAATCCACCTTGTTTCCACTTGGAGAGTTATTTTTTGAATATCTCCTCCCCTCTGGGGGGGATGTATATGATCCAGGCCCTGTACTTTTAGGGAACTCGGGTCCTTATTGTGCTTTAAAGCAAAATGACGTCCTACAGGGGTTTTTAGGTTCCCCCGTTTTGATGTTGTACTGGTGCTCGTAGATCCGTCGTTTAAGATGACGGTTCGTCTTTCCAACATAAAAACACCCACAACTGCATTTTAGTACGTACACTACATTGGTTGACTGACAATTTATGTAGTGTCTGGGGGTGATCTCTTTTTTTCCAGGTATATTCACTATAGGGCCTGGTAATATATAAGTGCACATGTTACAGTGTCCGCAGCGGAATGTCCCCTTTTGCTTACAGCACTCGTCCCGTCTGTTGACATTATGGTGGCTGTGTGTCAGTCGGTCCTTGAGATTACGGGACCTTCTGAAAATGATTTTTGGTTTCTGAGGTAAGAATGTCTTAATATGGACATCATTCAATAGAATTGGCCAATGTTTTTGTATTATTTGGCGGATCTTACTATGTGCTTCCGTATACGTAAGGATTAGTGCAGGGCCTTGTGGTCCCTTCTTTTGGTTGGGTCTATATATAAGTGTTTGCCTGTCCAGTCTCTTTGCTTTCTGATAAGCTGTTTTTAAATCCCTTTGTTTATATCCCCTATCTGATAGGCGTTTTCTGATGTTGTCTGCTTCTCTTTGGAATGTTTCTATGGTGCTACAGTTTCGACGAGCCCGGATGTACTCTCCATACGGAATACTCCTTAATAGGTGGCCAGGATGGGAGCTGGTGGCTCTAAGAGTGGTATTGGCAGCTGAGGGTTTACGGTATAATATGGTACTTATGTGGCCAGAAGAGTCTTTACTGATTACAATATCAAGAAAGGTCACCTTGTGTTCATTGTTTTCGCAGGTAAATTTAAGATTGTAGATGTTTTGGTTGAGCCGAGTCACAAAGTCATCCAATTCCTGCTTTGGCCCCTCCCAGATGACCAGAATGTCATCGATGTACCTGTGCCATGCAGAAACATGGCACAGGTACTGGGCCATCTCGTCCTCAGCCCACAACCCCCTCTCCCACCAACCCAGATACAGGTTCGCGAACGATGGGGCACATGTAGTCCCCATCGCCGTCCCCTGTATCTGGTGGTATAGTTGGTTTTTGAAGAGAAAGAGGTTGTGGGTGAGGACGAAATTGAGGAGCCGAAGCAGGAAGAGGCTGTGGTTGTGCTGCTCTATATCTAACTCATTCAAAAAAGCTTCCACCGCTTTCAGACCCAGCTCATGTGGGATGCTGGAGTACAGAGCCTCCACGTCCAGAGTCACCAGGTACGCGCCAGGGCTCACCCAGAGGTCGTCCAGGACACGGACCATATGGCCCGTGTCCTTTACATATGACGGGAGGCCCATGACCAGGGGCTGAAGGTGCTGGTCCACATATCGGCTGGCTTTTTCAGTCAGAGCCCCCATGCCCGAGACTATCGGCCGTCCTGGTGGTAATATGGCCGATTTATGCACTTTGGGGAGTGCATAAAAAGTGGGTATTCTCGGGCATGGGGACTCCAAGTATCCAGCCGTGTGGGCATCTATGACCCCCTGGTCGCGGGCCTGTTGGATGAGAGCATGGTATTCCTGGGCGTCCCTGGTGAGTCTGGACATGGAGGCCCTGGCATACCAGCTTTTATTATTTAAAATTCGCATGCACATGTTCTCATACTGATGTACCGACATTACAACGATGTTACCGCCTTTATCGGCAGGTTTCACTACAATCTGTTGATTGTGTTCAAGATCTTCCAGTGCTTTTTGTAGTGTGGGGTTCAAGTTAGGTGATTTCTTTTTATACGAGAGATGTTCAATCTCGCTTGTTACTAAGCTTGTGAAAGTGGCCACGTTGTGGTTTAGCCCCAGATTAGGGTAGTAAGTGGACGTCTTTTTAAATTCTGTCTTTTTTGTTTTTGTTATAACCCTCCCTGCTACTTCCATTGCTAATTCCTCCATGTCCTTGTTTAATTCTTGTTCGGAAGGTAGAGATACTTCTTTGGGATCGGCCTCCTCTTTGGGCATATACTGATATTTACATAACACCTTTCTCGAGAGCAGGTGCACATCTTTTACAGTTTCAAAAATATCTGGATTGCTAGAAGGACAGTAATTTAGGCCCAATCTCAAGACCTCACATTGTTCCTCTGAAAGCTTATGTTCTGATAAGTTAATTATGTCGTTCTGTTGGTACACTTGTTCCATCGCCCCTACTTTTGTGGGGGATCTGGGAAGAGTGTTAACCGCTTTGTTGGTTGTGTGGGGTTCCCATATCCTTCTGCGTGTCGCCCTCCTGCGTGCGTTCCTATGTCGGTTTTGCTGTTTCCTAAAAAATCCCTTCTGGATTGGTGAGTATTATCATGTTCCTCTTTATTTATGGTACTCTCCTGTATTTTACGTTTCGCTATTTGTTTTTGTCCTTCATCCTGATCACGTGTTAGTGTATCCCTGTAGGGAATACTCCCCCTCTGTCCCCTCATCTTATCTCTGTTGGATCTATATCTTCGTTGGGAACCCCATGCCTGTGGTTGATAATATGTGGATCTTTCCCTGGAAGAGGATGTGTCAGATGAATTACTGGCACGCCCTGGGCGATCTCTTCGCCCCCTACCTTGACTTTGCATATCAGGCCAAATGTAGGCTTCTTTCTGTTTATACGCTAGTTTATCTCTGAATAATTTCTTTTCCTTTGTTTGAATCAGTTCTTTATTAAGCTTTTCAATTGCTTCCTGGATGCTCTCATCCCGGCTTTGAAATTTTTCATCCTTTTGCATGCGTTCTAACCCCTCAATAGTTGTTTTGATATCTTCTGTGACCTTTTTAAGTTGTTGCATATGATTGTTAATAAGTAACTCCACCAATTTTAGGGAGCAGTCTTGTAGGACTGCTTCCCATTGTTGTTTGAATGTTTCATCAGGGCATGCTATCTGTGGAAAAAGGCGTATTCTCAGCCCCATTGGGACTATCCCATTATCCAAATATTCTCTCAGGTATTGGATATCCCACCATAATTTGGATTTTTTTGATAGGAGTTTATATAGATTGTTAAAGGTCACATGTGTGAGTTCCTGTTGTTCTATCTGATTTTTATTGCTCACCTTGCATTCTGTTAGTTTGGATATCATTCTATCCCACTCTTGGTTCCCTAACTGAGTCATTCTGATTTATTTATCTTCCTCTAGGGGGGCTTTCTATGAGGAGTAGAGGGAATTACACCACCAGAAAAAGGCAGGGGGAATCAGGGCACCTATCCACTGGAACACAGACGGTTGTCTATACTTGTGATTAGGGGATTCACGCTCAGGGTTTTAACCCTGTGCCTAGTTACATACACTTCACAAAAGGTTGTGCGTGACCCTTTTAATCCTAATCCCACTTGACTTCCCTTATAGGATGTTGGTTCATGGACATGCTCTTCACATACACTTTGGAGTCCGGATTTAGGCCTATCCGGTATATTCTAATGAGCATTTGACCACGACCACACAATGCTGTATTTTCATTAAAAGAAGTGCTGACTTTATTGTACCATATTTGTGCTATACATCATAAATTGCATTTATGCATTCACAAAACATGACTATAGTTGCCATATACATTAGAGTCCTCAAAGTTTGTTCACAAATCTTTACTTGATGGTATTCATAGACTGTTTAAATGCCAGTTCCAGGCATTGGGCAGACATGTTTCGCCATATCTCTGTGGCTTTATCAATGCCCTCTGAAACAAATGAATGCATAAGAAAGGTAAATAAAAAATACCCAATCTTAGTCTGTGTCCTACTGTATCTATATCACCAACTCAGAGATGATATAAGTTCCAGAATTACCTCTGTCTGTATACTGGCGTTAATATGAGACAGCAATCGTTTCATCTGTATTGGTGCATCGATTTTTATCAAAGCATATTCATTTTTGCATTGAGACCCCGGGGGGGCGTGGCGTGAGCACATTAATGGCGTATTATACCTTCAAAAGGCCCTTTAAATAGAAATAGGCTCAATTAAATAGAGATCTATAATGCGCAAGTGGTTATCACTATCCCTTATTGTTTATCACCCACCTGTCTCTAATAGTTGTAAAATGCGGAGACGTTCCTTCCTTTCTGTGTGTGACCCACGTCTGGCGTTGTATGGCAACCACCTGCCCGCATGTGCTGTGTCCCTTCCTTTCTGTGTGTGACCCGCGTCTGGCGTTGTGGCAGCAGCCTGCCCGCATATGCTGTATCCGGGCTTCTAGTCACATTGCTCGTCGGTCTAGGGGTACGAGCGTGCGCCGCTTTCCCTCCCCTTTTTTTTTTTTTTTTTTTTTTAGATCTCTATTTAATTGAGCCTATTTCTGATTACAGTCTTCCCATACCTGAATTGATCCACAAGTGGGATGACGAGAATCAGATGGAATAGGAGGGGAACAATTTCATAAATCAGTCCTTTTAAGGTAATTGGGATATCAGTCACATTGGATAGCAAATGTATGAATACTGTAATTAGAACCATTTGGCCCAATCCTTTTTACTTCATCACATAATTCCTTTCTTTTAAAGGGCCTTTTGAAGGTATAATACGCCATTAATGTGCTCACGCCACGCCCCCCCGGGGTCTCAATGCAAAAATGAATATGCTTTGATAAAAATCGATGCACCAATACAGATGAAACGATTGCTGTCTCATATTAACGCCAGTATACAGACAGAGGTAATTCTGGAACTTATATCATCTCTGAGTTGGTGATATAGATACAATAGGACACAGACTAAGATTGGGTATTTTTTATTTACCTTTCTTATGCATTCATTTGTTTCAGAGGGCATTGATAAAGCCACAGAGATATGGCGAAACATGTCTGCCCAACGCCTGGAACTGGCATTTAAACAGTTTATGAATACCATCAAGTAAAGATTTGTGAACAAACTTTGAGGACTCTAATGTATATGGCAACTATAGTCATGTTTTGTGAATGCATAAATGCAATTTATGATGTATAGCACAAATATGGTACAATAAATTAAGAAGTCAGCACTTCTTTTAATGAAAATACAGCATTGTGTGGTCGTGGTCAAATGCTCATTAGAATATACCGGATTGGCCTAAATCCGGACTCCAAAGTGTTTATCTAACATGACTATTGTGGACTTCTTACACTGAGGAGTCGTCTAAATAGCTTTTCTACGGATACACCATTCTGCAGATTGGTCCCTCCATAGCACCAGCATGATGGAGAGATGACTAACACATCACAATCAATACAAGTCAGCTTTAAGCTGATAGCTTAATAGTAGGCTTGTGGCTGCTATTCAATGTAACACAGCAGGGAGCGTGCATGCTTTTTAACACGCAACAGCAGGCAAAAAGCAGCAGGGTACATTTAAAAAGTACAATACAAGAGAATCCCCTCGATTCAAAGAGCAAAAGTTAATTGATTTCGGATCGAGAATCGTAAGTTTGGGTGGGTGTTTGTCATTTTTTCCTTTTTTTTTGGCCATTTCGTATTCGCACGATCGTTCGCGCATAGACGTATATGAACATACGCTTTTCGGACGTCAATCGGATATTTTGCGTTAGTTTGTGTCTTTTTCCCGTCCAAATCGTATTTTTTGCGTCCGATCCTATTTTTTACGTGCTTCACATGGGCTTGCGACCAATTCAGAGAGGTGATTGCTAATTGTTTTGAAGGCCATTAAAGAGCTGCTTCCCGAAATGTTTGCCGGCAGCTATTTGGCTTCGGGAGTAGGATGGAGAGGAGCGAGTTTGTGGCACATCAAGGGCTTATGCTTTTTGGCATCGATTTGATCCGGATGTCTGAGAGCAGATTGCCCCTGCGTCGTCGCATGAACATCGATAGCATGAATGATGTTGAGCTGTTTGAGCTGACCAGGCTTAATCGCGCTTCCCTCCATAAATTATATAGTGAGCTGCGGCCATGGTTAGCCCGCACCACAAGGAAGGGGCATGCAATTTCAGGTATGACCAAGATGCTTGGCTGCCTGCAATTTTTGGCGAACGGCTCGTTCCAGAGGCTGGGTGCCCTCTCCGTGGGGATGTCACAGCCTACGCTGAGCCGCGCACTATCCAAATTTTTGGAAGGCATGGCTGCCATAACTCCCAAATATATTTTTTTCCCGGATGATATGGCAGCCAGAAACGCCATTAAGCTTGGTTTTTATAATGTCGCCGACATGCCCAACGTAATTGGTGCTGTTGACTGCACACATGTGGCACTCGTACCTAGGGCATCCGACGAGTATATATATAGGTATATTTTTTTTGTTTTGGTTATTATGGGGCCCAACGTGTAATGAAACCTGTTTTCCTCTGCGGCAGCATATTTTTGTTTGGGCTTTTGTGTACATGCCTTATTTAGGCTTCTCATTTGTTGTTTTAAATTGTGTGCAGACATGTTTTTTTTTCCAAATGTGTTTTGCCCTTATCACTTACCCTTTTTTTTTTGTTTTGGCCTTAAGGAATCGAAAAATGGGACACTCCCTTAATGTCCAGGCCGTGGTGGGGCCGGACATGCGTTTCCTGAGTGTCCTTGCCAGCTACCCAGGATCGTCGCACGACTCATATATCCTGAGACGATCTGGTTTGTTTAGGCAATTTGAGTCAGGTGAATTTTCGGGTGCATGGCTGCTTGGTAAGTGTGTCCTATTTTTGGTTATCGATATTTCAGAGGAATCTGTTTTTTTTGCCTATTTTAGCTTTATAATTATTGACATAAACATGAACCAGCATTTTTTTTTTTTTTTTTGTGGATTGTATTTTTATTTAAAAAAAAACGCTTGCCTCACTTTGTCCTTCAGAATGTTTTAACTTTGGTTAGGATGTCTGTAACTTCCATGTCAAAAAATATATTGGGTAGCAGATTGTCCCGAAGTATCTGCTAGTTTTTGGTCCTTTTGTAGTATTGGTCTTTCAATGCCAAAGTGGACTTAAACTGCATACAGTGCATTCTTTATCGAAATGTTGTGGGCCCCTCAGCAGCATCCTAATTGTAACATTTCATAAACCAGAAAAAAAAGCATATTTCTAAAAACCCTTGTCCGTGCAGATGTTTTATCATTCTTTGGTTTATTTAAGCTGCATTTTTAGTTATGTACTACATTTGTGCCAATAGTGTATTTTCTAATGTGCCCTGGGTGTATTTTTTGGGCCTTTAGCTTACCTCATTTTGATATATGTCAAATTGTTTGTGTTTGTTGTCTTGCAATTTGTTTATTTTTTGAATTTAATTGTCTTGTTAAGGTGATTCCGGTTACCCACTTCTCCCCTGGCTCATGACGCCTGTGCTGCGGCCCCAGGATGCCTCTCAGGAAGCCTACAACCGTGCGCACCGCAAGACCAGGGCTGTTGTTGAGAGGGCATTTGGACTGTTGAAGACCCGTTTTCGGTGTTTGGACCATACCGGGGGCGCCCTGCAATATGATCCTAACAAAGTGATAGACATCATAATGGCATGTGCTGTTCTGCATAATTTTGCCATTCAAGAACGTGTCCCCCGTTATGTGGATGTTCTGCCCTCTACAGCCCGAGAAGCTGATGGTGACAATTATGTTGGCCCACCCAGTGAGTCTGGCCAATCAGTGCGAGCAAATTTGATCTTGCAGCATTTTAGTTAAAGCCTTTTTTTTGTTTCCCATTCTGTGTGTGTGTATTAGCCTTTTTGTTCAATTATTTGTTTGCCCGTAATGTGGCATTACCTTAAATTAAAAAAAAAATTGCCTTAATTGTTGCCTAATGTTTTTCCTGGTGTTTACTTAGATTGATCTCTGCATTTTTACACCTCTTAACCAAAAATGTATCTGCTTTAGCCCAAGGTGATGTAAAATGTGTTTCAACTAAAAACGCAACAAGTATTGTAAGTGTGTAACTTTTTGGCACTTTGAATGGTGGTGCATAACAAAAAAAAATCCACATAGAACATGTGGCTCAAAATGCATGAAGTTAGTAAAATGAAATCTACCACATCTACACCTGGAAGTGAGTGGCACAACCAAACAAGGACACCCAGTCCAAAGGCCAGCCTAGTCCAGTCATTAATATTGCCTGTGCCAAGGGATATTTGGGCATGGCCATAATGTCACACAAACATGTCTGCAAACAGGAGGAGCACAAACCAAACAAATGTAAAAAGCCATAAGTGGCACATGTTACTTGCCAACTACACTGCACATAGACCTATGGCATTGGCTAGTGGCCTTAATCATTACTCTAAGGAGCTCTATGGGAGCAAATACAAAACACAACCTGCATGTGAAACACAAAATGGATTGAGCTAAACATCAAACTACAAGTAAATACAGTGGGGGGGAAGAGAAAAGATGTCCCACACATTCCTGGATTAATTAATAGGGTGGCTGCCCATAAAACCCAGGTGGAGGTCCGTGTGGATTGGACCTAACCTGGGCCATGGTTGCATTGTTAATTTGCAACTGCTCCATAATGTTTCTCTGCATATTGGTCATATCAGCCATGGCTGACTGGATGCCATTACTTGCATTGACCATGTTGCTGTTGAGGGTCCGAAACTCAGCGAGGATGCCCTGTAAGGTGTTATTGAGGTTGACCATATCGGCATGCCTTTCCTCCCGCTCATTTTGGAGCTGTGCCTCAAAAGAGTCCCTCTCCTGGTTCCATAAATCAAGCAGGGCACTGTGCCTCCCCTGGGAAATTGTGCGGCGGCGTAATGGAGTCCGCCGCACAATTACCCTGGCTCTTGGGCGTGCCCTGCCGCGTTGTCTCGTCCCCTCAACAGCAACAGGCATGCTTGGCAAATCCTCAGCAGCAGAGTGAACACTGGGGACTGTTGTGTCAGTCTCCCCATGTGCAGGCACAATGGATGCAGATTCACTCTGCTGCTGAGGATTGGCCAGAGAAACATTATGGAGAAGTTGCAGATTGGGACCCAGGGGGAGGTCTTCGGACGTGGCCAGCATGGATCCATCATCTTCCTCCATTTCCTGGATCTCTTCCATGAGTGTGTGGGTCTGTAGGGACATAGAAAAAAAATGGTTAAGTTTGCGTTCCAAATTAGGATTCCATCAGTTTAACACATGCTTAAGCACTTGTTAGTATTTTTGGTACTAAATAAACTTACCGGAAAACTCGGATCTGGGCTCCTATGCTGTACGGACCTGGTAGGCATATTCAAACTGGGGGGTGAGTTTACACTTGCTGAGGGGTCATGCTGGGCTGAAGAAGACAAAACAAAACAAGGTAAACACACACATAAGCATTGTTTTGGTAGGTAATTAAACAAGCCACTATTTGTAATCTTAAGCAACTCTACAGCAACGGGGACGATTTGTAAAATACACTCACTTTAAGATATGTGAAATGGATCGAGTAAACTGCTAACTGACCTCAGTTCGAAGTCAGGAAGTGTACCCAGTCAGCATACAACTTGCAGAGCACCTATTTTGAGTTTGACTACCATTCTCTAGGTCAGGGGTACTCAACCACTTCTTGTAAAGGTCCATTTAAAGGTATCCGGTGAGAGGTGAAGGTCCGGGCATGGGGCTGTTGCAGGGGGTGTATAGTTAGAAATCAGCACACTGGGGGAGGGGCTATAGATTTCCCAGCCAAAACTAATAAAGGCTGCTTGCCCTTGCTGGGCTGGATGGGGCAGAGCTGAGGGGACAGGGATTGGATGGATAAAGCTGGGAGGACAGGAATGGATGGTTATGGGATGGATGGAGCAAATCTGTTAGGAATGGATGGGGCTGAGCTGGGGGGGGCGAGATGGTGGGACAGGGGCAGATGGGGCAGAGCTGGGGCAGCGGGACAGGATTGGACAAAGAGAATGATGCACCAAGTTTGTGTGTACCTTGCAATGCCACTTCCTGTGCAGTACTTCATATTGCAATGCTAGGTTTCAGGGAGCCATGACATTGGCCGGGAGACTAAGCACTACATCGCCGATCAAGGGGGCAGCTCTGAGCACGTCAACACAGAAGTAACTGAGTGCAGGGCTGTCTGGGCAGGGGTCCGGAAATCTGGTGCCAAGGTCCGCATTCGGACCCCGGTCCGCCAGTTGAGTATCGCTGCTCTAGGTAATATATGTTTTGGGGTCTTGATTTAAATTGTTACCTCAAACACAACTCACACAACAAATAGACAACACATCCCTAATGATGTGTGTTTTGTGATTGAGTCCAAATATATCACTTTTCTTCATAAACTTCGTTACTTGACACATAATTAGTGTTAATTGTTATTTTACATAATGTATGTGGTCCGAAATGTGTGATTCACACGGACCAAAACAGGACACAAACAGGCACAGTAGTGCGAGGCCAACCAAGCCACACCATAGGGCCATACCGTCATCTTTGTACTAGTGAACTTTAATTTACTTTGCAACCAGGCAAACATGCAGATTAAGCTTACTCACCTTGTGTACGGGTCGGTGAGTCTGTGTCCCTTAGACCCGCATGGCCACCGACCGCGACAGGATGGAGAAGGCCCAGCACAATCTCCTCAGCAGGTGTAAACTCGAGTTTGGTTGGAAAGCCACCTCCAGTTTTCATGCTGAAATGAAAATATAGTTTGGTACACAGAAAAGGTGCATACAGTACATCCTAATAATTACATTTGGATACATCATTTATTTACCTGTAATTATGCCTTTTAATTTCTTTTTGCCGTACAGCATATTTCAGATCCGAAATTTTCTTCTGGATTTGTCCAACATCTTTCCTCTCTTCCCCCGCTACATTTACTTGTCGTAGGATTTTTTCGAACAATTCCATTTTGCGCTGCTTAGTGGTGTGTTTTGATTTGCTCCCATAGAGCTCGTCATAGAATAATGTAGGGCCACTAGCCAATGCCATATTTTGGTCATGTGAGAATCGCCCACTCAAATGTCCGCGCCGCAATGTGCGGACAGATGGTTGGCTTTGGGGCTCCTCCATGTGTGCAGACACATGTGGTGACATTATGGCCTGGGGCTGTGTAGGGGAATGGAAGGATTGCTGGTTTCCCAATGACTGGACTGGACTGGCCAAGGGACTGGGTGTTCTTGCGTGGCTGGCCACAGAACTTCCAGGTGTAGATGTGGTACGGATGATGTCCATTCTTGGGCCTCTTGGGGGGCTATGTGCCCTGCTGGTGCCTGGTCTGGGGATAGGTGCCCTGCTGGTGCCAGGTCTTGGGCTAGGTGCCCTGCTGGTACCTGGTCTGGTCGTAGGTGCCCTGCTGCGGGGCCTGGATGGGCTTCTGGCCCTGCTTCTGGGCCTGGATGGGCTTCTGGCCCTGCTGCGGGGCCTGGATGGGCTTCTGGCCCTGCTGCGGGGCTGGATGGGCTTCTGGCCCTGCTTCTGGGCCTGTATGGGCTTCTGGCCCTGCTGCGGGGCCTGGATGGGCTTCTGGCCCTGCTTCTGGGCCTGTATGGGCTTCTGGCCCTGCTGCGGGGCCTGTATGGGCTTCTGGCCCTGCTTCGGGCCCTGTATGGGCTTCTGGCCCTGCTTCTGGGCCTGGATGGGCTTCTGGCCCTGCTGCGGGGCCTGTATGGGCTTCTGGCCCTGCTTCGGGCCCTGTATGGGCTTCTGGCCCTGCTTCTGGGCCTGGATGGGCTTCTGGCCCTGCTGCGGGGCCTGTATGGGCTTCTGGCCCTGCTTCTGTGCCTGGATGGGCTTCTGGCCCTGCTGCGGGGCCTGGATGGGCTTCTGGCCCTGCTGCGGGGACTGTATGGGCTTCTGGCCCTGCTTCGGTGCCTGGATGGGCTTCTGGCCCTGCTGCGGGGCCTGTATGGGCTTCTGGCCCTGCTTCGGGCCCTGTATGGGCTTCTGGCCCTGCTTCTGGGCCTGGATGGGCTTCTGGCCCTGCTGCGGGGCCTGTATGGGCTTCTGGCCCTGCTTCTGTGCCTGGATGGGCTTCTGGCCCTGCTGCGGGGCCTGGATGGGCTTCTGGCCCTGCTGCGGGGACTGTATGGGCTTCTGGCCCTGCTTCGGTGCCTGGATGGGCTTCTGGCCCTGCTGCAGGGCCTGGATGGGCTTCTGGCCCTGCTGCGGGGACTGTATGGGCTTCTGGCCCTGCTTTGGTGCCTGGATGGGCTTCTGGCCCTGCTGCGGGGCCTGGATGGGCTTCTGGCCCTGCTTCTGGGCCTGGATGGGCTTCTGGCCCTGCTGCGGGGCCTGGATGGGCTTCTGGCCCTGCTGCGGGGCTGGATGGGCTTCTGGCCCTGCTTCTGGGCCTGTATGGGCTTCTGGCCCTGCTGCGGGGCCTGGATGGGCTTCTGGCCCTGCTTCTGGGCCTGTATGGGCTTCTGGCCCTGCTGCGGGGCCTGTATGGGCTTCTGGCCCTGCTTCGGGCCCTGTATGGGCTTCTGGCCCTGCTTCTGGGCCTGGATGGGCTTCTGGCCCTGCTGCGGGGCCTGTATGGGCTTCTGGCCCTGCTTCGGGCCCTGTATGGGCTTCTGGCCCTGCTTCTGGGCCTGGATGGGCTTCTGGCCCTGCTGCGGGGCCTGTATGGGCTTCTGGCCCTGCTTCTGTGCCTGGATGGGCTTCTGGCCCTGCTGCGGGGCCTGGATGGGCTTCTGGCCCTGCTGCGGGGACTGTATGGGCTTCTGGCCCTGCTTCGGTGCCTGGATGGGCTTCTGGCCCTGCTGCGGGGCCTGTATGGGCTTCTGGCCCTGCTTCGGGCCCTGTATGGGCTTCTGGCCCTGCTTCTGGGCCTGGATGGGCTTCTGGCCCTGCTGCGGGGCCTGTATGGGCTTCTGGCCCTGCTTCTGTGCCTGGATGGGCTTCTGGCCCTGCTGCGGGGCCTGGATGGGCTTCTGGCCCTGCTGCGGGGACTGTATGGGCTTCTGGCCCTGCTTCGGTGCCTGGATGGGCTTCTGGCCCTGCTGCAGGGCCTGGATGGGCTTCTGGCCCTGCTGCGGGGACTGTATGGGCTTCTGGCCCTGCTTTGGTGCCTGGATGGGCTTCTGGCCCTGCTGCGGGGCCTGTATGGGCTTCTGGCCCTGCTTCTGTGCCTGGATGGGCTTCTGGCCCTGCTTCTGGGCCTGGATGGGCTTCTGGCCCTGCTGCGGGGACTGTATGGGCTTCTGGCCCTGCTTCGGTGCCTGGATGGGCTTCTGGCCCTGCTGCGGGGCCTGGATGGGCTTCTGGCCCTGCTGCGGGGACTGTATGGGCTTCTGGCCCTGCTTTGGTGCCTGGATGGGCTTCTGGCCCTGCTTCGGGGCCTGTATGGGCTTCTGGCCCTGCTTCGGGCCCTGTATGGGCTTCTGGCCCTGCTTCTGGGCCTGGATGGGCTTCTGGCCCTGCTGCGGGGCCTGTATGGGCTTCTGGCCCTGCTTCTGTGCCTGGATGGGCTTCTGGCCCTGCTGCGGGGCCTGGATGGGCTTCTGGCCCTGCTGCGGGGACTGTATGGGCTTCTGGCCCTGCTTCGGTGCCTGGATGGGCTTCTGGCCCTGCTGCGGGGCCTGGATGGGCTTCTGGCCCTGCTGCGGGGACTGTATGGGCTTCTGGCCCTGCTTTGGTGCCTGGATGGGCTTCTGGCCCTGCTGCGGGGCCTGTATGGGCTTCTGGCCCTGCTTCGGGCCCTGTATGGGCTTCTGGCCCTGCTTCTGGGCCTGGATGGGCTTCTGGCCCTGCTGCGGGGCCTGTATGGGCTTCTGGCCCTGCTTCTGTGCCTGGATGGGCTTCTGGCCCTGCTGCGGGGCCTGGATGGGCTTCTGGCCCTGCTGCGGGGACTGTATGGGCTTCTGGCCCTGCTTCGGTGCCTGGATGGGCTTCTGGCCCTGCTGCAGGGCCTGGATGGGCTTCTGGCCCTGCTGCGGGGACTGTATGGGCTTCTGGCCCTGCTTCGGTGCCTGGATGGGCTTCTGGCCCTGCTGCGGGGCCTGGGTTGGCTAAGTGCCCGGCTTGAGAGCATGGGTGGTGTGGGCTCCCTTGGGCGGCCTCTTCTGGGGGCAGATGTGGTGGTGGCTGCTGTGGGGCTTCCTACCCGTTTTGCCTGTTTTTTGGCCGCAGGGGCACGTGCCTTTGTGGCCCTTTTTTGCGAAAGGGAGGGTCCACTGTCCCTTGGTGGGGCCGAGGTGCTACTTGCCTTTTGGGAGCGTAGCTTCTTTTGGCCTTGCTGGGACCTGGTTGTTGGGCCCTCAGAGGTCTGGCTTGGCTGTGCGCGTTTCGGTGCTGGCTTTTTGGGTGCCATTTTCTCCAAAATGTCAAAGAGAATGAGCTTTGGGTGCAGGGACCTTTAAATAAGGCGCCCAGCGTCTGACGCCTATGCGCACGACTACGCGATCGTACGGACATACGTTCGTGCGGAACCAGGAAACCGCTGGGGTTTCACTTATCTGCTGCCTTGAAGAAGCATAAAGATGGCGCCCACTATCTTCACCCGTCAACAAGAAGAGATCCTCATGCTGGTAAGTGCCTTGCTCTGCCTTTTAAGCTAATACTGACCGATGTACTACATGTAAATGATGCGGTTGGAACTAGTTTTGTGGATCTTAATGTTTTAGAACAGGCTCCTCACACTTCATCCTCAAGGGCCGAGACAGGCCACGTTTTCACCTCTCTATGCTGATGTCCTAATTAGGGCAATTGCTCTGGCTTAGCACCAGTTAATTAACCTGTGGAGTAGCGTGGATAGCTGTCAAACCTGGCCTGTCTCGGACCTTGATGCGGATGTTTGAGGACCACTGTTTGCCTAAGACATAAAAACACAACGGCAAGCCACACACGTGCCCAAAAAGTCAGAAACCGGGCCTTCAGCGTGATTTACTAAAAAACAATAAAACCTAAAAAACGAGTACACAGCCTATTACATTTCCAAATGGGCCATTTTAAGACAATAACGTATTAGTCTTGCCTCCACTGGCCTGAAACTCTGTTCAAGAATTTCGGATATGCACGCAGCCATCTGTACTCAGAAGCATCACACTTACTGAGGAGAGGTGAGTGGGATAAGGTACAGGGGGGTGGGTTATAGCTGTGCTTTGCTCAGACACAGCAGAGCTGTGGTCATGGGAAGGTCAACAGTCCAAGAATGCCGAGCAGCACACACACTTCCAGTTTGCATGCACTTCCTGTTTGCAGGCTGCCTGCAAAGATGGCATTTTACATAAGCCGCCATCTTGGATGTTAAAACCATCATAACACGCCAGAGATGCATGTGGCCTGATTTTTAATGTTGGCAATCTGTATGTACAGGGTGTGTGAAACATATAACATAAGACCAGACTCTGAATCAGAGTGAACGTCCGCTTTAAGGCACTCCCCAAAAATGGCTTGCACTCTAAATGTGTGCGTTAATGACATTACATTCGCAACTTCTGATGCAACACATATGGCTCTGTGTGTAAAAGTAAAAGCTCTGTGTCCATTATGTTTTTCAGATCATGCTTCAGCGCCGGTATGACTTCGCGCCCAATGTTTGCGAAAAAAGGGACATCGCCCGGGAGATCATCGCGGAAATACACCGTGTCACCAGCACCACCTTCACTCACACCCAGATAATGCAGCATTGGTCGGACCTGAAACGTCTGCACATGCCCCGGGTGCGGAGGTTTTTTGGGATCCATTTCCCAAGTAAGTACAAAGCGATTGCATGGTATATGTTCCAAATTTATAAGTTATGCCTTTATTTATAATGACTTTTCTTTGTTAGTGTTGGAAATGGATTTCAGAATTCGCCGCACCCGGAGGCGCACAGGCCGACCAGTGCTGCATGCTTCTGCATCTGTGAGTGAAGGTGGTGGATCTCCCGGGCGACGGACCTACCCCTCCTCTGTGGCCTCCTCAGACCAGCCCCTGGACCTTACCACAGAGGAGGGGCCCAACCGCGTGGGCGTGGAGTCATACCCGGCCAGGCATGGGGAAGGCTCTGGTATGTCACTCTTCATGTATATGCACTAAGATATACATGCAAGCAAAAAAACTAAGTGCTCCTTTATTATGTATTTCTAGATGCTTCGGGAGCGGGTGAGGTAGTGGAGGAGGAGGCAGCAGAGATGCTTGAAGTTGATCCTGGCGAAGGTGAGTGATGTCAGCCAGACTGGGAGCCAGATATGTTGGGAATAGTGACTCTATACAACAACTAACCAAATGTCACATGTTTCTCCAGGGACTTCTTCACAGCATAGCCAGGACCAAGGGCATCCTGTTGGCCCCAACCAGCCATCTGTCGGCCACCAACAAAGTAAGTAGCCATGCCATTATTCAGAATTATGTGTTTTTGGCTAATAACACACACATAACTAAAGGCGTAGCCAATGTATAGTTAACACTTTCATGTGGGCACTTCGTTAGCTTAAAGCGGACCATAACTCGTATTAAGAGCCTAGCTAATAAGTATCCCACACACTGTACATACAGATTGCGAACATTCCAAAACAGGCTACCTGCATCTACTGCATGTTAGGAGCCTTTAAACATACAAGATGGCGGCATATGGAATGCGCCATATTTACAGGCAGCATGGCATCCAGATTTTACAAAGTAAGGTGCTGCCATGCATTGTGGGACTGCTGACCTTTCCCTGAACCCAGCTATGCTCTGTATTACCAAAGCACAACTGTAACCTGCTCCCCTGTAGTTTATCCCACTCTCCTCTCCTCATTAAGTGTTATGCTTCTGAGTCCAGATGGCAGCGCAGTAATAAAAAATGCACCAAAATGTACTTTTATCTGGTGCAGAATCATTTGGAAAGAGTTTTTGATTTTCATTAAATCATGTTGAAGGTCCGGTTTAAGGAGTTTCACTACTTACCTGTGGGAAATGCATTTACTTTATCCCTTGGAAGAATGACATATGTCATGCATTTGCATGTATTTGATTAACCAAAAATCTATTCCCAGCATACAAACCGGTCTGGTACTACTATTTATGTTTATTTCTCTATTGGTTACAGGGATGATCCCACAAACAGTGGCTGGGAAAAAAAAAAGGATCCAGGAGTTGGTGGCCGAGCTGATGGCCATACAGGCGACGTTGGGGCCAACAGAAGAAGAAGAGGAGGAGGATTAGTGCCCTTGGTCCTGGCTAATTTTGTAATATAGTTTAAAATTTTTATAAAAAAACAAAATTTTAAAAGTTTTTACCCAAAAAAAAAAAAAAAAAACTATTTTATAAAAATAAATAATATTTTAAGGCTTTAGAAATTTGTCATTTCTAATATGCAAATTTACACAAACACGAAAATACATGCTTATAAACATATAGACATATGTACATTAAGTGGTTTGGGTAAGTTTTATGGTCGTCAAAATGAAGAAGGATGCAAGCGCTAAGGGGTTTGGGTAAGTTTTAGGGAACGAGAAATGAAGAAGGATGCAAGCGCTAAGGGGTTTGGGTAAGTTTTAGGGACCGAGAAATGAGGAAGGATGCAAGCGCTAAGGGGTTTGGGTAAGTTTTATGCTCGTCAAAATGAAGAAGGATGCAAGCGCTAAGGGGTTTTGGTAAGTTTTAGGGACCGAGAAATGAAGAAGGATGCAAGCGCTAAGGGGTTTGGGTAAGTTTTATGCTCGTCAAAATGAAGAAGGATGCAAGCGCTAAGGGGTTTGGGTAAGTTTTAGGGAACAAGAAATGAAGAAGGATGCAAGCGCTAAGGGGTTTGGGTAAGTTTTAGGGTCCGAGAAATGAAGAAGGATGCAAGCGCTAAGGGGTTTGGGTAAGTTTTAGGGAACGAGAAATGAAGAAGGATGCAAGCGCTAAGGGGTTTGGGTAAGTTTTAGGGAACGAGAAATGAAGAAGGATGCAAGCGCTAAGGGGTTTGGGTAAGTTTTAGGGAACGAGAAATGAAGAAGGATGCAAGCTCTAAGGGGTTTGGGTAAGTTTTAAGGAACGAGAAATGAAGAAGGATGCAAGCGCTAAGGGGTTTGGGTAAGTTTTAGGGAACGAGAAATGAAGAAGGATGCAAGCGCTAAGGGGTTTGGGTAAGTTTTAGGGAACGAGAAATGAAGAAGGATGCAAGCGCTAAGGGGTTTGGGTAAGTTTTAGGGAACGAGAAATGAAGAAGGATGCAAGCGCTAAGGGGTTTGGGTAAGTTTTAGGGAACGAGAAATGAAGAAGGATGCAAGCGCTAAGGGGTTTGGGTAAGTTTTAGGGAACGAAAAATGAAGAAGGATGCAAGCGCTAAGGGGTTTGGGTAAGTTTTAGGGTCCGAGAAATGAAGAAGGATGCAAGCGCTAAGGGGTTTGGGTAAGTTTTAGGGAACGAGAAATGAAGAAGGATGCAAGCGCTAAGGGGTTTGGGTAAGTTTTAGGGTTCATAAAGGTAAGTGGTAGCCTGGCGCAAGGCAGTAGTAGTGAGATTGGTAGTGTCAGATAGGGCCCACATTGGTTTGGGGAGTGTAGCTTGGATCGCGCATGCGCAAGACCTTATATATATACGAACGAACGAATATAAGAGGCCAAAAACCATTGAAAACCAGAGGCAAACGCAAGTAATTGGAAGAGGTGGACGATGGAAGCGGCCGAAAAAACAGGCTGCCGCCGCAACAAGTGATCACATCAACCTGTTTTTTACGATTGACAAATGACTGAGGCAAGTTCGGGAGATAACATACGAACGGACGGGCTTTTTACGATAGGAAACGTATTTGCTTATAGAATCACTCGCAATTTCATACGAACGCACGAGCGTACGGGAAAAATAGGATGATCGGCACCAAAATCAAAGCTGTTACATGTTTCTTTGAATCGACCCTAATGTCTAGGTCTGCTTGATTTCAGATAATATCTATATGAAGGCAGGTTCAGGGTGTAATATACTACATTCTGCAAAAGCCCATTGATATACAATAAAAGTGTCCGTCTGTCCCCCATACATTAATCATATAACTGTATAAGTTACAGAACCTCAATTAATACAATGTTCACATAGATCACCAATCACTGCATTATGAAAATGAAAAAAATTAAATGTATTGTTTCATCATTAAAATTCCATTATTGTGTGTTTTCATTTCATAACAACAATAATGTATCCATTGTATGAAAGCGTTTTGGTATAATATCACCATAAAATGTATCTGTATATAAAAATATTTTTAAGACTAAATCAATTTAATATTCAAATGCCAATTATTAATTTTCATATATCCAAATTATCATTATTGATTTTCACTTACAGTTTAGGTCCTCCTTAGGACAAACGTAATTCCATGGCACAGTCAATATAAAATGATAGCGGTTATTCCCATTTGCAATGAAATGTCACCTTTAGACAATATTTAGGCTGGAAATAAAGCCAATCAATAATTGAAATCCCTTGCCATCCATTGGGAAGGACATTCATGCTTTATCTGTTCAGCCCCTTACCTCTATAGATGTAATATGGCGTGTTGCCAGTCTGCCCTCGGCTGCTGGGGTGCCCCAGTAAGAAGATATATAGGGCCTATGGCCTGTCTGGTCCCTCCAGCGCTCCACGGGATGGAGGGCAGATTTCCTCCTTGCAGCATTTTGTCACCGCTACCTGAACAGTCTAAGTACAGCGTGTCTCGGAAGTGGCCATACTTCCTTCTGTTATCAGTCTGGCTCAAAAGGCCCTCCAACCAACCAGAGCCAGAGGGGTCAGCGGCCACCAATCCGGCTGTTCAATAGAGAATGGGGAAATGACTAGGTAGTTCTGCGGCTCGACCATGCAACGCTCCAGTGAAAGCAGTGGCCCTCCTCGCCCCTAACCCCTTGATTGCCGTGTTAAAGTGGGCACGCACCTGACACCATCATGGAGCCACCACCTATGGGGCCCAAGTGCAGACGTCAGGCTAGTACCCAGGGACATATGATCCCCCCACCAACCCGCAGACGCAGCCCTACCATATGGCCTATGCTGACACATTAAAGATGTTACACACTCCCCACACAGCCTGACCAAGGGTATAATTGGACACTCACTTCACTGCTACTAGCACGAAAGGGCAATATCCCCATCCTCATCATCCGAGCCACCTTTCAATTAGGTTAACTCTAGTGAAACCTAACCAAAAAAATCAAATATTTACCTAATACCTACCCTGTAATTAGACCTATTAATAGCAATAAATCCCTAATACTGTATACAACGTATATGTATATGTAGGCACCACTCAAGGGAACAATATATAACCTTAAAGTGGAACTATGGTAAAAAATGACCATAGCTCCGCTGTACTATATAGCCGTGGGGCAGGGTGACCCGGGCTGCCCGCTGTGCATCGCAGCCATTAAAAGAAGAAACTGGGCACCCCGATACCTACCGCTTTGGGCCTCTTCTATAACCGACACCATGAAGCCTATCAGACTTTAGGGCCAGTGGCGGCCAGTACTGATAGGCTGCTCGCGGTCACGTGGAAACGTCCTGGAGGCTGATAGGCTGTGCCACAGTGGCCGCAGAAGAGGCCTGAAAGTGGTAAGTATCCGAGCACCCAGTTTCCTGTTTTAATGGCGGTTATGCACAATACTATAGTACAGCAGAACTATGACATTTCTTATCATAGTCCAGCTTTAAGTATGTATCATTGCACTTACATATCCATGAAAGGCTTTCTTTATTATATCTGAGATACAGACAATTGTTTGAAGTGAAGAACAGGGGCTACAGACCTTTGGGACTGCCCCCATGTTACAACCTTATGGTGCAAATGGTCAGTTTAGTATAAAGCTAATGTTTTTTCTGAAGTTACACACTAAAGAGGACAATCTTGGGAGTTTGTCCTGATATCATTTACAAGTAGAAGAAGCTCTTTAGGGGGAGCAAAACAATGACTTGTATTATCTGCTTAATATGGTTTAAAGTATCTTAGGAGTTTATTCATCAAGGGATAGTGGCAGGTAGCGACAGGTAGCGAACGGTGAACGCTGGGCGCTGTACGCAATACCACATTTATCAAAGCGATTCCGGTGAGCGACTCTAACAGCGCCGTGTAGCGTCCGATTCATCATCACAGACAGCTCAGCGTATATTTTCTATTTTATATGTTTTTATTTTTTATTTTTATATAATCATTGTGCGGCCTCTCCTGGCCTATTAAATATCATTTTTTAAAACTTTTTTGATGGGCTGTGATCAGCTCGGCAGGACGAAAGGAAAGAAGTTGGGGAACCTGTGCCCCCCTCACTACAGATGTTGGTGGAGCTGCTGCGATAGCTGCTCCTTGCCACCAGCTGGCCAGCACCTGCCCGGGCGATCAGGAGGGATGCCTTGGTCCTGGCATGGTAATGGTGAGTTATTATTTTTTTTATTTTAAGACTGTGTTTTTTTTTCTTTTCTAACTGTTTATGAACTTTTATGGGGTATTAATTCCACTAACAAAAATGTTTCAAACCCAAAAGCTAATCAGCAACTATAGCCTTTCCAAATGCCTTCTTTAATACATTTTATTAAATATTAGAGATGTAATAAATATTGAAAATATTATTTATTTATGATTTTCAAGTGTAATTTAGAGTTCTACTGTGAGTGATAGATCTACTTGAGGGTTTTTCTGCAGTTCCAGCTCTAGTGTGTTCAGCTCAATGTATTTTCCACCTGTCCTGGATTATTGCAGGATGAATACAAAGGGCAGTATTGTTCTCGGTTTTCTTTATAGTAAGCAAAATTACAAAAAATGCAGCCATTCAAAGAATTGTTTGGAACCCACAATACCTTATCCACAACTGTGTTAAATCAATAGTTATTTAGAAAATGATATATTGTGCTCACCGTGCCCGCTTGAAACAGTGCTCCATCAGAAATAAAGCTCAAAGAATGAAATTAAAATCTTTGAAATACTGCACTTCCTATATTCAGGGTGCTACAAAAGTAAGGTTAAGGTGTACATTATGGAAATATTGATCTATTGGTTTTGTAACAAAAGGGGAAAAAACACCCTTGTTTAAAACCAACAAAGTCCTTTTTTTATTTTGCAATGGAGAGACAGGCATTTCTATTGGCATGTCAGCTTTTTAAAATATATAGTTTCTAGCTTAAATTGGGTAAAAGCAGGCTCCGAACCCAAAAGGCTAACAGCCGACATAGCCCACACTAGCACCAGACACCCAGTGAAGATGTTAAGGGGGTTATTCATGAAGGGATAGCGGCAGGTAGTGCCTCGTAGCGGCAGGCAGCGTCTGGTGAACGCTGGGCGCTGTACGCAATATCACATTTATGAAGGCGATTCTGGTGAGCGACTCAAACAGCGCCATATCGTGTACGATTAATCATTACAGGCGGCTCAGCGTATAGCGCCAGAGCTCTAGCTTCCAGAGCGCCAAGTATTACCTGTCACTACCTGTCGCTCTCCCATACATTTCAATGGACGTTCCTTTTCTTCTGTTTAAACAGGGTTTTTTGTTTTTATTTTTTTTCCCCTTAAATAATTGTGTCACCTCTCCTGGCTAGAAAAAGTCTTTTTTCAAAACGTTTTTGATTTTTTATATTTTTATTACAGGTCTGGCATTAAAGCAGACCTTCACCCTAAATAAGAGTCTATCTTATATGTTTTCCACACCCTGTACATACAGATTGGTCACATTAAAAATCATTCTACCTGTATCTACTGCATGTTATGAGCCTTTAAACATCCAAGATGGTGGCTCACGGAGCATCAGGCAGCTTGCAAACAGGAAGTGTCTTTTGACTGTGTCGCTCTGCATTCCAGGATTGCTGTCCTTTCCCTGACCCCAGCTCTGCTCTGTCTGTGCGAAGCACAGCTATAACCCTGCACTTTTCCCACTTTTCTCTCCTCAGTATGTGATGCTTCCAAGGCAAGATGGCGGCGCCCGTATCCTAGAGTCCCGAACAGAGTTGCAGCCCAGTTGGGGAAAGAATAAGTAGTAAGAAGTAGTAGAAGTAAGTGACTAAAGACTTAAAATTTAGATGCTGGGGAATCATTTTTAAAGGGTTTGTGCTTTTCATCAAATCATGCTGAAGGTTCGGTTTAAAGTATTAATGTCACAATGTTACAACAATGTAATTTCATGTGTTTTGTTTTTGTTACTGGTGGATATGTGTTCAAATCACACAGCGTCTGCCTCTCTATGCTATAGCAACCAGATCCAGAGCGCCTACACTCTGTGTGTCTGTTTTTTTGTTGAATATGTTGTGAGTCGTTGAAAGTCAGTTGCAATGAGCTGGTGCTACCTCTCACTCCCTGCAACGCTGTACTGGTGTTAGAGCGCCCAACATACATCATTCATCAATGCCGGCCAGGTTACTACAGCGACTGAGGCGCTCTGTTACAGCGCCCAATAGACGATCACAGCTTATACTAGCAGTCGCTCTAAGCACCTCTGTACAGACGCTCATCTGCCGATACCTGGCGCTAGTAATGAATCAGCCTCTTAATTAGCTTGCAGGTCCCCGCACCAGGAAAACTGATATATAGAGGCTGATTCACTACTAGCGCCACGTATTGCCAGATGAGCATCTGTATAGCGGCACTTAGAGCGACCGCTAGTAGATGCTGTAAGCAGGTAACGGGTGCTGAAACCTAGCGTTGTGGTCGCTGTAGTAACCTGGCCAGCATTGAAGAATGTGATGTATGCTGGGTGCTCTAACAACAGTATAACGCTGCAGCGAGCCAGAGGTAGCGCCAGCTCAGTGCGTCCGGCACTTGGTGCTCCACACCATATTTAACAAAAAACTGCACACACACAGCGTCGGTGCTCTAAAGCTGGGCGCTGTAGCATACGCTAGACGTGTGATTAAAGTCTCTTTTTTGAACACATATCCACCAGTAACAAAGTGAAAACACATGGAATTACATTGTTTTAACACTGGGACAATAACACTTTAGTGCCAGACCTGTAAATAGAATTCTGCATAAAAATATAAAAAGTCAAAAAAACATTTTAAAAAGTGTTTGTTGCAGCCAGGAGAGGTCACACAATAGGCTCGCTTCAGAGAGACAAAAAAAGACTTTCATTTTAGTGCCGATCTGTTTTTTTTTTTTAAATGTTCCCGCTCTCGTATGAGTGTGTGAGCGATTCTATGCATGCATTGCAATCTTTCTGTAAAGTTTCCGTCCGTTCGTACGGCAGAGTACGAGGATGTCATTTTCCAGCGTGACTTTTCTGTTTCATATTCACATGTTACAACGTAGGCTTTAGTTTTTGCCCTTTTCCCATCGTCTCCTCCCACGAATCCTTTACGTTTCCTGCACTACAAACTTAACTCATTAACGTGCTCGTCTACATATTTGCTACCCTCACTTCTACTACAATGTTTAGCTAAATCACTTAGCACTCTCCTCCCTCTTCCCTTTTGGACCCTTAAAGCTCACCCAAACCACTTCGCGGTTAGGTTCTTCTTCCATTTTTGCCCCCTAAAACTTACCCAAATCACTTCTCGGTCATGTGAGTATTCATCTTTAAATATTTCTGGGCCCATTAGTTTTGTGTTAATGTATTTTGTAAATGAAATGACACTGAAACTTTAATTTTTTTTTATTCCATCATAAAATATGATGGAATAACTGCTTTTTCAAGGCCAGAAGAGGTCGCAGAATTATTTGTGATTTTTAGAAAAAAAAATACCCCATTTAAAGAGAAGAAAAGGTTCGTCCATTGAAATGTATGGGAGAGCGACAGGTAGCGAGAGGTCATACTTGGCGCTGTGCAAGGCTGAACGCCGGTGCTGTTCGCTGAGGCTGTGAAAATGATAAATCAGACGCTACATGGCGCTATCCCAGTCGCTAAACATATTCTGCTTGATAGATGTGTAATTGCGTGCCGTGTTCGGCGTTCACCAGTCGCTACCTCTCATTAACCAGCCACTACACGAAGCTATCCCTTCTTAAATAAGGGCCTAAGTGACACTTCATGTGACGGCTCACAATTGTCTCACACTGAAATTAATTCAGCATGGGACATTCTGGGCTGGACCAGCAGCCCAGCTGGCAGTGCTAAAACTTTACTCACATACACCTATCACATAAAGGGTTAATGCCTCCAATTCAAATATTCCTTACACCATAACAGTACATTACACACATTATCCCTTCATGTGACTAGTGTCAGACAGATCAATATCAGAATACTTGATTCGGGAAGGGGAGCTTTCATCTTTCTGTAGCCCAAACATAACAGTACCCTATATATACTGAGATTGTGTCCTCGCTGATGGCGGCATATATACCCCTCGATTCAAAGAGCAAAAGTTAATTGATTTCGTATCGAGAATCGTAAGTTTGGGTGGGTGTTTGTCATTTTTTCTTGTTTTTTTGCCCATTTCGTATTCGCACGATCGTTCGCGCATAGACGTATATGAACATATGCATTTCGTACGGGAATCGTATATTTTGCGTTAGTTCGTGTCTTTTTCCCGTCCAAATCGTATTATTTGCGTCAGATCCTATTTTTTACGTCCTTCACATGGGCTTGCGACCAATTCAGAGAGGTGATTGCTAATTGTTTTGAAGCCCATTAAAGAGCTGCTTTACGAAATGTTTGCCGGCAGCTATTTGGCCTCGGGAGTAGGATGGAGAGGAGCGAGTTTGTGGCACATCAAGGGCTTATGCTTTTTGGCATTGAGTTGATCCAGATGTCTGAGAGCAGATTGCCCCTGCGTCGTCGCATGAACATCGATAGCATGAATGATGTTGAGCTGTTCGAGCTGACCAGGCTTAATCGCGCTTCCCTGCATAAATTATATAGTGAGCTGCGGCCATGGTTAGCCCGCACCACAAGGAAGGGGCAAGCAATTTCAGGTATGACCAAGATGCTTGGCTGCCTGCAATTTTTGGCGAACGGCTCGTTCCAGAGGCTGGGTGCCCTCTCCGTGGGGATGTCCCAGCCTACGCTGAGCCGCGCACTATCTAAATTTTTGGAAGGCATGGCTGCCATAACTCCAAAATATATTTTTTTTCCGGATGATATGGCAGCCAGAAACGCCATTAAGCTTGGTTTTTATAATGTGGCCGACATGCCCAACGTTATTGGTGCTGTTGACTGCACACATGTGGCACTTGTACCTAGGGCAGCCGACGAGTATATATATAGGTATTGATATTTTGTTTTAGCTTATTATGTTGCCCAACGTGTAATGTAACCTGTTTTCCTTTGCGGCAGCATATTTTTTTTGGCCTCATTTGTGTACATGCCTTATTTAGGCTTTTCATTAGTAGTTTCCAATAGAGTGCAGACATGTTTTAAATTTTTGATCCTTTTTTCAATTATTAATTACCCTTTTTTTATGCTTTTCCCTTAAGGAATCGAAAAATGGGACACTCCCTTAATGTCCAGGCCGTGGTTGGGCCGGACATGCGTTTTCTGAGTGTCCTTGCCGGCTACCCCGGATCGTCTCACGACTCCTATATACTCAGACGATCTGGGTTGTTTCGGAGATTTGAGTCAGGTGAATTTTCGGGTGCATGGCTGCTTGGTAAGTGTGTCCTATTTATTTGGTATTACATTTCAGACTAATCTGTTATTTGTGGATATTTCTGTTTTGGTATTCTTTACATAAGCCTGAAACTGCATTTTAGTTGGGTCTTCTTTTCTGAACTCCCAACCAAAATGCTTGCCTCACTTTGTCCTTCAGAATGTTTTCCCTTTAGTTAGGATGTCTGTAAGTTCCATGTCCCAAAATATATTGGTTGTGAGTTGATCCCCAAGTGTCTGTTAGTTTAGGTTCCTTTTGTAGTATTGGTCTTTAAATGTCAAAGTGGACTTAAACTGCATACATTGTATTCTTTAGATAAATGTTGAGTGGCCCTAGTTCCATGTCCCAAAATATATTGGTTGTGAGTTGATCCCCAAGTATCTGTTAGTTTAGGTTCCTTTTGTAGTATTGGTCTTTAAATGTCAAAGTGGACTTAAACTGCATACATTGTATTCTTTAGATAAATGTTGAGTGGCCCTAGTTCCATGTCCCAAAATATATTGGTTGTGAGTTGATCCCCAAGTATCTGTTAGTTTAGGTTCCTTTTGTAGTATTGGTCTTTAAATGTCAAAGTGGACTTAAACTGCATACATTGTATTCTTTACATAAATGTTGAGTGGCCCTAGTTCCATGTCCCAAAATATATTGGTTGTGAGTTGATCCCCAAGTATCTGTTAGTTTAGGTTCCTTTTGTAGTATTGGTCTTTAAATGTCAAAGTGGACTTAAACTGCATACATTGTATTCTTTACATAAATGTTGAGTGGCCCTCAGCAGCATCCTAATTGTAACATGTCCGAAAACCCAAAATATCTTTAAATTCTACCTGCCCTTGCCCGTGCAGATGTTTTATAATTATTTGGTATATTTAAGCGGCATTTTTATTTATGTACTCCATTAGTGGCAATAGTTATTTTGCAAATGTGCCCTGGGTGTATTTTTACGCCCTTTACCTTACATCATTTGGATATATGTCAAATTCTTTGTGTTTGTTCTCTTGCCTTTTTAATGTTTATGAAATTTCATTGTCTTGTTAAGGTGATTCCGGGTACCCACTTCTCCCCTGGCTCATGACGCCTGTGCTGCGGCCCCAGGATGCCTCTCAGGAAGCGTACAACCGTGCGCACCGCAAGACCAGGGCTGTTGTGGAGAGGGCCTTTGGGCTGTTGAAGACCCGTTTTCGTTGTTTGGACCATACTGGGGGCGCCCTGCAATATGATCCCAAAAAAGTGATCGACATCATCATGGCATGTGCTGTTTTGCACAATTTTGCTATACTCGAACGTGTACCACGTTATGTGGATAGTCTGCCCTCTACAGCCCTAGAGGATGATGTGGAAAATTATGTGGGCCCACCCAGTGAGTCTGGACAATCAGTTCGAGCAAACTTGATATTGCAGCATTTTAGTTAATTTAGTTTCGTTTTGCAACATTCTGTGTGTGTGTCTTAGCCTTTTGGTTCAATATGTTGGTTTGCCGTAATGTGGCATTACCTTAAATAAAAAAAATTTTGCCTTAATTGTTGCCTAATGTATTTCATGTTGTTTATTTAGCTTGATATTTGCATTGTTACACCTCTTAAACCAAAAAGGATCTGGTTTAGCCCAAGCTGATTTAAACTGTGTTTCCAGTAAAAACGCCACAAGTATAGTAAATTTAAATTTTGTTTTACTTTGTATAATTATAGTTATTTGGCTTAACATAAAACATTCCACATACAACTGTGGTTAAAAAGGCATGAGATAACCAAACAAAAAATAAACACATCTACACCTGGAAGTGAGTGGCACAACCAAACAAGGACACCCAGTCCAAAGGCCAGCCTAGTCCAGTCATTAATATTGCCTGTGCCCAGGGATATTTGGGCATGGCCATAATGTCACACAAACATGTCTGCAAACAGGAGGAGCACAAACCAAATACATATTTAAAGCCATAAGTGGCCAGATACACTCCACATAGACCTATGGCATTGGCTAGTGGCCTTAATCATTACTCTAAGGAGCTATATGGGAGCAAATACAAAACACAACCTGCATGAGCAACACAAAATGGATTGTTTGAAACCTCAAAGGACAAGTAAATACAGTGGGGGGTAAGAGAAAAGATGTCCCACACAATCATGGCTTAATATGGTGGCTGCCCATAATACCCAGGTGGAGGTCCAGGTGGATGGGACCTAGCCTGGGCCATGGCAGCATTATGAATTTGAAACTGCTCCACAATGTTTCTCTGCATATTGGTCATCTCAGCCATGGCTGACTGGATGCCATTACTTGCAGTTACCATGTTGCTGTTGAGGGTACGCAACTCCGCGAGGATGCCCTGTAAGCTGGTATTGATGGTGACCATGTCGGCATGCCTTTCCTCACGCTCTGTAACGAGCTGTGCCTCATAAGAGTCCCTTTCTTGGGTCCATAATTGAAGCAGGGCCTCCCCTGGGAAATTGTGGGGCGGCGTAATGGAGTCCGCCGCACAATTACCCTGGCTCTTGGGCGTGCCCTGCCGCGTGGTGTCGTCCCCTCAACAGCAACAGGCCTGCTTTGCAAATCCTCAGCAGCAGAGTGAACACTGGGGACTGTTGTGTCAGTCTCCCCATGTGCCAGCACAATGGATGGAGATTCACTCTGCTGCTGAGGATTGGCCAGAGAAACATTAGGGAGCAGTTCCAGATTGGGACCCAGGGGGAGGTCATCGGACGTGCCCTGCAGGGAGACATCAGCTTCCTCCATTTCCATGATATCTTCCATGATTGTGCGGGTCTGTAGGGACATATAAAAAAAAAGGGTAAGTTGGCGTCCAAATTTGGGATTCCATCAGTTTAACACATGCATAAGCACTTGGTAGTATTTATGGTACTAAATTAACTTACCGGAAATCTCGGATCTGGGCTCCTATGCTGTACGGACCTGGTAGGCATAAGCAAACTGGGGGGTGAGTTTACCCTTGCTGAGGGATCATGCTGGCCTGAAGAAGAGAAAACCAAACAAGGTAAACACACACATAAGCATTGTTTTTGAAGTTAATCCAAAAAACCACAATTTGTAATATTAAGCAACTCTACAGCAATGGGGACATTTGTTAAAAGACACGCAATTTTAGATAGGTGCAATGGCTCGAGAAAACTGCTAACTGACCTCAGTTCTAAGTCAGGAAGTGTACCCAGTCAGCATACAACTTGCACCGCCAATATTTGGATTTTGACTACCATTCGCTAGGTCAGGGGTACTCAAACACTTCTTGTAAAGGTCCATTTAAAGGTATGTGGTGAGAGGTGAATGTCTGGCCATGGGGCTGTCGCAGGGGGTGTCTAGTTAGAAATAAACACACTGGGGGAGGGGCTGGAGATTGCCAAGTGCAAACTAATAAAGGCTGCTTGCCCTTGCTGGGCTGGATGGGGCAGAGCTGAGGGGACATGGATTGGATGGCTAAAGGGGGGAGTTCACGAATTGATGGTGATGGGATGGATGGAGCAAATCTGTTACAAATGTATGGGGCTTATGTGGGGGGGGGGCACATGGGGGGACTGTGGCAGATGGGGCAGAGCTGGGGCAGCGGGACACGATTGGACCAAGAGAAAGATGCACCAAGTTACTGTGTACCTTGCATTGCCAATTCCTGTGCAGTACTTCATATTGCAATGCTATGTTTCAGGGAGCCATGACATTGGGCAGGAGAACAACCACTACATCGCCGATCAAGGGGGCAGCTCTGAGCACGTCAACACAGAAGTAACTGAGTGCAGGGCTGTCTGGCCAGGGGTCCTGGAATCTGGTGCCAAGGTCCGCATTGGTACCCCGGGCCGCCAGTTGAGTCTCGCTGCTCTAGGTCCGATATGTTTGGGGGTGGGTAATTAAATTGTTACCTCAAACACAACTCACACAACAAATAGCCAACCCATCCATCATGATGTGTGTTTTGTGATTGAGTCAAAATATATCACTTTTCAGGATAAACTTCGTTACTTGACCAATAAATTTGGGAAATTGATCTTTTACATAATGGATGTGGTCCTAAATGTGTGGTTCACAGGGACCAAAACAGGACACAAACAGGCACAGTAGTGCGAGGCCAAGCAAGGCAAACCATAGGGCCATCCCGTCATCTTGGTACTAGTGAACTTTAGATTATTTACCAAACAGGCAAACATGCAGATTTAAGAGTACTCACCGTGGGTACGGGTCGGTGAGTCCGTGTCCCTTAGACCAGCATGTCCACCGACCGCGACCGGATGGAGAAGGCCCAGCACAATCTCCTCAGCAGGGGTAAACTCCAGTTTGGTAGGAAATCCACCTCCAGTTTGCATGCTGAAAAGAGAAAATCGTTTGGTACTCAGAAAAGGTGCATACAGTACATCCTAATCCTTATATTTGGAGACATCATTTATTTACCTGTAATTATGCCTTTTAATTTCTTTTTGACGTACAGCATATTTCAGATCCGAGATTTTCTTCTGAATTTGGGACACATCTTTCCTCTCTTCCCCCGCTGCATTTACTTGTCGTAGGATGGTTTCAAACAATTCCATCTTGCGCTGCTTTGTGGTGTGTTTTGATTTGCTCCCATAGAGCTCGTCATAGTATAATGTAAGGCCACTAGCCAATGCCATATTTTGGTCATGGGAGAATCTCCCACTCAACTGGCCGCGGCGCAATGTGCGGCCAGATGGTTGGCTTGGCTGCTCCTCCATGTGTGCAGACACATGTGGTGACATTATGGCCTGGGGCTGGGTAGGGGAATGGACGGATTGTTGGCTTCCCAATGACTGGACTGGACTGGCCAAGGGACTGGGTGTTCTTGCGTGGCTGGCCACCGAACTTCCAGGTGTAGATGTGGTCAGGGTGGCCATTCTTTGGCCTCTTGGGGGGCTATGTTCCCGGCTGGTGCCAGGTCGGGGGCTCTGTTCCCGGCTGGTGCCAGGTCGTGGGCTTCTGGCCCTGCTGCGGGGCCTGTCTTGGCTTCTGGCCCTGCTTCTTTCCCTTTCTGGGGTTCGGGCCCTGCTGCGGGGCCTGTAGGGGCTTCTGGCCCTGCTTCGGGGCCTTGCTGGGGTTCTGGGCCTCCGTTCTCGGCTTTCTGGGCTTCTGGCCCTGCTTGTGTGGCTGTAGGGGCTTCTGGGCCTGCTTCTGGGCCTTTCTGGGGTTCGGGCCCGGCTTGTGTGGCTGTAGGGGCTTCTGGGCCTGCTTCTGGGCCTTTCTGGGGTTCGGGCCCGGCTTGTGTGGCTGTAGGGGCTTCTGGCCCTGCTTCTGGGCCTTTCTGGGGTTCGGGCCCTGCTTGTGTGGCTGTAGGGGCTTCTGGCCCTGCTTCTGGGCCTTTCTGGGGTTCGGGCCCTGCTTGTGTGGCTGTAGGGGCTTCTGGCCCTGCTTCTGGGCCTTTCTGGGGTTCGGGCCCTGCTGCGGGGCCTGTAGGGGCTTCTGGCCCTGCTTCGGGGCCTTGCTGGGGTTCTGGGCCTCCGTTCTCGCCTTTCTGGGCTTCTGGCCCTGCTTGTGTGCCTGGACGGACTTCTGGCCCGGGATGGGCTTCTGGCCCTGGATGGGGTTCTGGCCCTGCTGCGGGGCCTGGGTTGGCGAACTGCCCTGCTTGAACCCATGGGCGGTGTGTCCTCCCTTGGGCGGCCTCTTCTGGGGGCAGAGGTGGTGGGTGCTGCTGTGGCCTGTTTTTCTGCCGCAGGGGCACGTGCCTTGGGGCCCCTTTTTTGGCTAACGGAGGGTCCAGTGTCCCTTGGTGGGGCAGAGGTAGTACTTGCCGTCTTGGATCGGAGTTTTTTCCTTCCTTGCTGGGACCTGGTGGTTGGGCCCTCCGAGGTCTGGCTTTGCTGGGCGCGTTTGGATGCTGGCTTTTTTGGTGCCATTTTCCACAAAGGCTCAAAGAGAATGAGCTTTGGGTGCAGGGACCTTTAAATAATGAGCCCAGCGTGTGACGCCTATGCGCACGACTACGCGCTCGTACGGACGTACCTTCGAGCGGAACCAGGAAACCGCTGGGGTTTCACTTATCTGCTGCCTTGAAGAAGCATAAAGATGGCGCCCACTATCTTCACCCGTCAACAGGAAGAGATCCTCATGCTGGTAAGTGCCTGCCTCTGCATTTTAATCTAATAGTCAATGATGGCCTAAATGTAAATGATGCGTTTGTAACTAGTTTTGGGTCTCTTAATGTTTAAGAACTGGCTCCTCACACTTCATCCTCAAGGGCCGAGCCTGGCCACGTTTTCACCTGTCTATGCTGATGTCCGAATTAGGGCAATTGCTCAGGCTTAGCACCAGTTAATTAACCTGTGGAGTAGCGGGGCTAGCTGTCAAACCTGGCCTGTCTCGGACCTTGATGCGGATGTTTGAGGAACACTGTTTGCCTAAGCACGCAAAACACAACGGGAAGCCACACACGTGGGCCAAAAGCCTAAGCATAAGCCTACATCTTGGATGTTTAAACCATCCTAACATGCCATAGATGCAGGTGGGCTGATTTTTAATGTTGGCTATTATCTGTATGTACATGGTGTGTGAAACATATAACATAAGACCAGACTCTCATTCACAGTCAACGTCCGCTTTAAGGCACTCCCCAAAAATGGCTGCCACTCTAAATGTGTGTGTTAATGACATGAAATTCTCAACTTGTGATGCCACACATATGGGTCTGTGTGTAAAAGTAAAAGCTCTGTGTCCATTATGTTTTTCAGATCATGCTTCAGCGCCGGTATGACTTCGCGCCCAATGTGTGCGAAAAAAGGGACATCGCCCGGGAGATCATCACGGAAATCCACCGTGTCACCAGCACCACCTTCACTCACACCCAGATAATGCAGCATTGGTCGGACCTGAAACGTCTGCACATGGCCCGGGTGCGGAGGTTTTTTGGGATCTATTTCCCAAGTAAGTACCAAGCGATAGCATGTGATATGTAGGAAATGTATAAGCTATACCTTTATTTATAATGACTTTTCTTTGCTAGTGTTGGAAATGGATTTCAGAATTCGCCGCACCCGGAGGCGCACAGGCCGACCAGTGCTGCATGAGTCTGCATCTGTGAGTGAAGGTGGTGGATCTCCCGGGCGACGGACCTACCCCTCCTCTGTGGCCTCCTCAGACCAGCCCCTGGACCTTACCACAGAGGAGGGGCCCAACCGCGTGGGCGTGGAGTCATGCCCGGCCAGGCATGGGGAAGGCTCTGGTATGTCACTCTTCATGTATAGGCACAAAGATATACATGGCAGGCCAAAAACTAAGTTCTCCTTTATTATGTATTTGTAGAATCTTCGGGAGCGGGTGAAATAGTGGAGGAGGCAGCAGAGATGCTGGAAGGAGATCCTGACGAAGGTGAGTGATGTCAGCCAGCCTGGGAGCCAGATCTGTTTGGAATAGTGACTCTATACAACTACTAACCAAATGTCACATGTTTCTCCAGGGACTTCTTCACAGCATAGCCAGGACCAAGGGCAGCCTGTTGGCCCCAACCAGCCATCTGTCGGCCACCAACTCCGTAAGTCTCCATGCCATTATTCCTATTAATGTTTTGTTAGCTAATAACACACACATAACTAAAGGCGTAGCCAATGTGTAGTTAACACTTTCATGTGGCCACTTCGTTAGCTTAAAGCGGACCCTAACTTGTATTAAGAACATAGCTAATAATTAGCCAACACACTGTACCTACAGATTTGAAACATTGAAAAACAGCCTTCAGCCATCTAATGCATGTTAGGAGCCTGAAAACATCCAATATTGCGGAATATGGAAGGCGCAATATTTACAGGCAGCATGGGATACAGATTTAAAAAAGTAAGGTGCTGCAATGCATTGTGGGAGTGATGACCTTTCCCTCAACCCAGCTATGCTCTGGCTTCCCAACGCACCACTGTAACCTACTCCCCTGTACTTTATCCAACTCTCCACTCCTCATTAAGTGTTATGCTTCAGAGTCCAGATGGCGGCGCTGTAATCCAAAAACCTCCAAAATGTACTTTGATCTGGTGCAGAATCATTTGGGAATAGTTATTGGTTTTCATTAAATAATGTTGAAGGTCCGGTTTAAGGAGTTTAAATACTTACCTGTGGGAAATGCATTAACTTTATCCCTTGGAAGAATGACATATGTCATGCATTTACATTTATTTGATTAACCCCAAATCGATTTCCAGCATACAAACCGGTCTGGTACTCCTATTTATGTTTATTTCTCTATTGCTTACAGGGATTATCCCAAAAACCGTGGCAGAAAAAAAAAAAAGAACCAAGGAGTTGGTGGCCGAGCTGCTGGCCATACAGGCGACGTTGGGGCCAACAGATGAAGAAGAGGAGGATGATTAGTGCCCTTGGTCCTGGCTACTTTTGTTAAATCGTTTTTAAAATTTTGAAATTGTTCAACATTTTTAATGTTTTAAAAAACCAAAAAAAAACCCAAAACATTTTACTATGTTTGAAAAAGAAAATCAAAAAAAATTTTAATATGTTTCTAATATAAAAAAAAAAAAAAAGTTACTATGTTTTCAACAAAACCAAAAAAAAAAAAAATATATATGTTTTAAAAAATAAACCAACCAAAGCAAATAATTTAAATAAATTATATTTTAAGCCTTCATAAATGTGTCTTTTCTAATATGCGCACCAAAAAACAATTACACAAACAAGAAAAAACACGCTTATAAACATATAGACATATGTACATTATGTGGTTTGGGTAAGTTTTAGGGTCGTCAACATGAAGAAGGATGCAAGCGCTAAGGGGTTTAGGTAAGTTTTATGGACCGAGAAATGAAGAAGGATGCAAGCGCTAAGGGGTTTAGGTAAGTTTTAGGGACCGAGAAATGAAGAAGGATGCAAGCGCTAAGGGGTTTAGGTAAGTTTTAGGGACCGAGAAATGAAGAAGGATGCAAGCGCTAAGGGGTTTAGGTAAGTTTTAGGGACCGAGAAATGAAGAAGGATGCAAGCGCTAAGGGGTTTAGGTAAGTTTTAGGGACCGAGAAATGAAGAAGGATGCAAGCGCTAAGGGGTTTAGGTAAGTTTTAGGGACCGAGAAATGAAGAAGGATGCAAGCGCTAAGGGGTTTAGGTAAGTTTTAGGGACCGAGAAATGAAGAAGGATGCAAGCGCTAAGGGGTTTAGGTAAGTTTTAGGGACCGAGAAATGAAGAAGGATGCAAGCGCTAAGGGGTTTAGGTAAGTTTTAGGGACCGAGAAATGAAGAAGGATGCAAGCGCTAAGGGGTTTAGGTAAGTTTTAGGGACCGAGAAATGAAGAAGGATGCAAGCGCTAAGGGGTTTAGGTAAGTTTTATGGACCGAGAAATGAAGAAGGATGCAAGCGCTAAGGGGTTTAGGTAAGTTTTAGGGACCGAGAAATGAAGAAGGATGCAAGCGCTAAGGGGTTTGGATGGGGTGCGGGATGAGGGTGCGCATGCGCAAGATCTTATATACATACGAACGCACGAATCTAAGAGGCCAAAAACCAATGAAAACCAGAGGCAAACGCAAGTAATTGGAAGAGGTGGACGATGGAAGCAGCAGAAAAAACAGGCTGCCGCCGCAACAAGTGAGCACATGAACGTGATTTTTACGATTGTCAACTGACTGAGGCAAGTTCGGGAGATAACATACGAACGGACGTATATTTTAGGATAGAAACGTATTTGCTTATTGAATCACTCGCAAGTTCATACGAACGCACGAGCGGACGGGAAAAATAGGATGATCGGCACCTAAATCCAAGCTGTTACATGTTTCTTTGAATCGACCCAATAGTCTAGACCAAAATTCATAGGGAGGCACTCCACCATATATATTAAATTTCATCTTTAGTGTGGGGGGGGGGAGAAAAATTGATAAGAGTAAAAAATATATTTTATATTTCTACTTTATTAAAATAAAGACATGTATTGCTAGCCATAATAAAAACACAAGACAATAAAAAACATGGGTTTAAAAACAGCAACTTCCTCTCACATCTCCCTGAAGAAGTTGCTGTGAGAGCGCAACGGTAGGTGTGGAAGTGCAATACAATGTCAATGATATTGCAGCTCAATATTGAAGCACTTATCCTGTTGATCTCTTTCTTAATCCTTTGGAATATATATTACATTAGCACTTTATGAATGATAGCACTTCATTTTTTTAACCTTTCTTTGGTATATTTCAGGTTTTATGTAACTGCCCTTGCTAGATACATAAATTAATAGTGTGCTGCCTGTCTCGTGCCTGTTTTTAAAGTTGTGTGTATTGTTTTGTTATTGTTTATTGTCTTGTGTTTTTGTTGCTAGCAATAAATGTTTTTGTTTATTTTAACTGGAGTAGTATGTATATTGTTCTGGAGTAGGTGGTTCTTTGGCTAGTACTCTGTGTATGGCATCCAGTCCTGCAGCACATTGCCAATAAGTAATCTATTTATTTATTGTATTCTTAGTTCTTTAGTAGTGCGCCTCTGTGTTGGCCATATGTCAATAACTAGAGATAAATTAATATATGCCCCCTTAGTTAGGATCCTATAGTATGCCGGTGGTGCCCAGTATGAAAATATCCATGCACTGAAGATACATAAAAATGTGCAATATTAAATAACAAAGTGCAAGATGTGTATTAGTAGTTAAATATTTTGGGCATCTTACTTAGATGTGTAGGGGAATCTATGGGGTTGATTCCGAGCCAGGTGAGAAAATTTACTTCTTTTTTTAGGAGAGAAAAGTGCCATTCATTTTCATTGGCCATGATTCACTTGAGGAAGAAAAAAAGTTAATGCTTGGAAAATTGAATTGCATGTGAGAATTTTTAACACTTAGGAGCGATTCCGAAAGGCTGTTGAATTAAATATGTGTGCTCGAATGCGCTCAAATTTTTTTCAAGCGCAGTCGAAAAATCACTTTACAGCTGGTGAGCTCAGTGAAAAAGTGAACCAATTTTCCATAACAAAATGCTGTGTGCGATTTTTTTTTCTGCTGCTTACTATGAGGCCGATTCAGTAATAGCGCCAGGTAGCGACAGATGAGCGCCTGAAGTATGGCGATATGAGCGCCGCGAGCGTTCGCCGCGGTCGGCTGTGATTCGCTATAGCAGGCATCCTCAGTCGCTACTTGGCGCTACTTGCCGTTGTTGGGAACAATGCCTACATTGGTGAATATGATGTTTCAGATGAGCTTTGTAGGCGCTGTCATTTGAACACACGCTATTCCACACCGCGCCTGCGTGTTTGTTTGCTGTTGGATTGAAATCAATGTTAGGACCTTCAGTAGTAAACACATTGCAACATGTTTCTTTGTTGATTTGTATTTTATTTTTTTGTTTTTTTGGGTGCAAGAAATAAAAAAAAAATGAGGTTGTTTTTCATCATGGTGCCTAAAAAAGAACAAAAAGTGTAGTTAGTATTTATAGCTATTAATTTTTTTTGCATTTATTTACAATTTTTATTTTTGGTTTGTGACAGTTTTGCCCAACTTGCACAACACCCCTAATTGTTATGTTGGTCAACTTCCCCCCCCCCCTTATAGTGGTTTGGGTCAACTTACCCCCCCTTATAGTGGTTTGGGACATCTTACACACCCCTTATAGTGGTTTGGGTCAACTTCCCCCCCCCTTATAGTGGTTTGGGTCATCTTACACACCCCTTATAGTGGTTTGGGTCATCTTACACACCCCTTATAGTGGTTTGGGTCATCTTACACACCCCTTATAGTGGTTTGGGTCATCTTACACACCCCTTATAGTGGTTTGGGTCATCTTACACACCCCTTATAGTGGTTTGGGTCAACTTCCCCCCCCCCCTCCTTATAGTGGTTGTTGAAAAATTATGTTGGGAGCCAACAAATAGTTCCCCTGTAGTGCAGTACTTGGATTAGAGTGAAGGGTAGTTAGCTTACCGCAAAAAAGTGATCATGCTTGCCCTAAGCTCAAAGCCAGTCTGGGTGTCCTCACTTGTTTCTGCGGCCATGTTGGGGACTTCTGGCACCAGTGCTGTTTCTTCAGGGGGTTGGATTCTGTGGCATATGCAAATGTTGTGTAGCACACAGCATGCGAGGATAATCTTGGCGACCTTTTGTGGACTGTACAACATCTCTCCTCCTGGGCGTGCCAAACACAGAAAGCGCGCTTTCAGCAGTCCAATGGTTCATTCCACAATGCTTCTGGTTTTGCGATGTGCTGCATTGTAGCGTTGTTGGGCAGAGGTCTGTGGGTTTCTGACCGGAGTCATGACCCACGTTCTCTGCCCATATCCCTTATCCGCTGTGGAAAATCACAATGAGAGAGACAGCAATTAGTACTAGTACATGTAATTTGTTGCCATTTTTTACATTTAGCTTACTAGGCCACATATTTCAAGCAAAATACGTTGACATGGTTAGTTAGTTACCCAGTAGCCAGCCACCTGGCATTTCGTTGTTCACAAACTTCCTGCACAGGACTGACTGCTGGAGCACGTGGCATGAGCCGGGGAAGCCAGATCTCACGGCCCGCAGCTTCATCTCATGTTCACAGACCACCATGACATTCATGGAGTGGAACTGATTTCTGTTCCGATAACGCAGCTCCTGTGCACGGGGAGGGCGGAAAGGGATATGTGTACCATCCACGCACCCTAGCACATTCGGAATCCCTCCCATGCGATAGAATGCATGTTTTATTTGGGCAACCTCATCCTCATCCTCAGGAAACTTGATGTAAACAGGGATCAGGTCACAAATAGCCAGTACTACCTGTATAAATATGCGGCTCATTGTAGCCTGGCTGATCCCGCTGAGGAGGGCAGAGGTTGCCTGGAAGTTCCCTCGTACTATGCCAGGAATGGATTGGGTGCGTTTGGTGGATGGCTCGATTTTGTGCTTAATCTGATCATATAGGGACTGTAGTGCTGCACGATTCAGAAGGAAGCGGCTCCTGATCTGCTTGTCACTTAAATCCCACACTGAAAGATGGATGCCAAAGGATCGGGGTGCCCTAAGCCTCACAGCACCCTCCTCCCTGGCCTCCTGCTCTTCCAGCATTCTCGCACATCCCTGCACCCATAACCCATACATCACCCTCTTATCCATCTCACACTCACTGAACAGATATGCAAAAGAAGCAAAAGCCAAAAAAAACCACAAACACACCACACACACAAGCAAGCACACTCCTCACACACTCACTACAATGCAGCTCACCACAAAACCAGAAGTATAGTGGTCTGAACCACCAGACTGCTGCAAGCTTGCTTTCTAAGTTAGGCACAACCAAGAGGGGAGTTGCTGCACAGCCCACAAAAGGCCCCAAAATCAAGCCTCACTTGCTGTATGCTACACAATATTTGCATATGCCAACAAAATCAATCTCTTAAAGAAACAGCACTGATGTCAGAAATCAACCAACAAGCCACAGAGAGTGAGGACCAAACCCAGCAAGACACAAAAATGAGCTAAGGGACAAAGGGACCAAACCACCACACCACCACACCACAGCCTTTGCCACAGTGTAACAATACCAGAAGGTTGTCAAATCCAGCCATTTATACTTAACTTTGGAAAAGGACAGGTTCGCTTTGTCGCCTTTTGCGTTTCTCTGCTATTTCCTGTCTGCAATTAGCTGACCCAGGTGTGCGAGAAACGGATTGCGCATGCGTACGCTAGTAGCGCTACTACTTGCGTGTTGTAGCGGACATGCCTGACCATTCAGTGGTGGACCAATGAAAGGTAAGCTGCTCTTAATTTAAATAGCCTGAGTACATTAGTTAATTGGCTACCACACATGGTTCACTCAGTGCAGTGGAGGTGTTGCTACAAGCACCTGCCCAGTATGTGTGAATCAATTAAGTGGACCTGTTTGTGATTGATTGTTAGAGCACATAAAACCTGCACAACCCCAAAAGTGTGTGATGCCATTCTGTAGTCTGTATGCGTGCTTGTGTGTTGTATAGTGGTGTGTGTGTGCAGCTACAGGATGGAGCCAAATTCTGGACATCTGCCAGCCACAGCTGGCCCAAGTAGGCGTGTGTTGGGTGTTGTGCGCAGACCTCCCTTAAGGAAAAGGGCCCAGGCCCAAGGTGAGCCTGCACCCAAGGCCAGCCGCCCATTTGCCAAGAGGGAGCCAGAATTTAATTTGGCGGATAACAATACTCTTGTGCATCTTACACTGGCCAAATGGGAGCTAATCTTTGGCTCCCAAAGCCAGTCTATAGGCAAGCAAGAAAGGAGCAAATTGTGGGATGCCATTGGTGAAGAGCTTACTAGCAGTTCTCAATACCCACGTAGTGGCCCATCCTGCAAGAAACGCTTCTACACTTTGAAAAGGGCCCTTATGCAAAAGATGAAGCATGATCTGGAGGTGGAGAGTGGGACCATCCAGGGTCCAAAGAGTACCTACAGGCCATATGAGGAGATGCTGAAGTGCAAAATTCCCCTCGTTCGGCTGCAGGGTGTTGATGCTGGGGATGACACCACAGGTTGGACTGAAGGTACATATTTTGTGCATATTTTTGACTGGTAATGTTAATGTATGTGATTTGCTTTGTCTCTTTCTGGCCAACTAACAGTAGGACATGTGAAGTAGTACATTATACCTCATAAATGTTTTCCTTTCCTGTCTGTTGCTTTCTGCATAGGTGCACATGGTGCTGTCCAGGATTTGGCTGAGGAGGACACCCCAAATCCTGCCCTTCAACCAACCTCAAGCCTAACCCAGTCTGCCATTGAAGGTATTTATCACTAATTTATGGGCTTGTTTTTTTTTAACAAAATGGGTGTGGGAGCACCTCAAACAATAGCTTGTCCCACTTTTTAGGAGTACTAATATGGTCCTGGTGACTAATTTCACGCCCACTTTAACCCTCTCAGCAACTAACTAACAAGGCCCTAACATGTGTAGCTATGTGGGAAGCCAGAGATGTGTGGGCATATATCTGCATATACATGTGGAAGCCACACTGGCCTGGATTATTGAATATTAGTGATTGAGCTGCTCACACACACCTTAATTCATGGTTTATTTTGTGCCGCACATTAACAATGGCTACATTTTTGCTTTGCTTTTGCCTAGCTGCACCGCCATTGCCAACAGCATCTCCTCCAGAGCCAAGCTACTCTTTGGATGCCGGTAAGTGCATGTGTCAACCTTGCTTTAGCCACTTTAACACAAGTGCATGTCTTTCATTCCTCTTTTTTCTTTGTAGGCCAAGTGACTGCTTCATCTTTGGACACCACTTCCTATGTAGCAGGTTAACAGGACCCTGTTGGTGTGTATTGCCAAAAACAATGTATCCTTTATGCTGTTTATGTTACACTGGTTCTATTTGGTTAGTCTAATAATCTACATGTTTGCTAGGTCAACTTGAAGATGGCTATTTTTAGTGGATTTGCCATCCCCAGGCTCATTAGTAAACTGTTTAGAGTGATTTGAATGCATTTTTTGGGTCTATTAAAAGACAAACATTCACCCGAGTAGTGTTAGGAATATTTAGAGACTAAATATTTAGATTAATTGTGTATTTTAGTTGGCCGGAATATCGGAAGTGGCTGTGCGGTAAGGGCCCTTCACGTTGAGGCTGCTAGAGATGAGGGTAAGTTGGTTTTGCTTGATTATCTAGTAAGGATTTTTGCTATCCTTTTTTTGGAATTTAGTAGTCCAACTTGTGTTTAAACATGTATTTTCAAGGGCAAAGCTCGAGTGAGGGCCCAACTCCGGACATGTGGGAGATGGCGGGTATGTGTAATTTGAGCAATGTGTCTGTTATTTTTTGGCCCAATTATTGGCTCATCTTCCTCTTACATACATGTTAGCAATCTGAGTTTACAAGATCCCTTTTGGCTAGTGTGTAATCTGCCACTTTGTCGAGGTATGGCCTTGATAGTCTATCCATATTACATTTTAGTTTGGTCCACTGACCTACTAACATGACTTTCCTGTTTAGCATATGCCAGCTTGCCCGATCTCTCAGATGTGGATTTGCCCCTTTCTGGCAGCCAGACCCCGGAAATACTTCGGGCGGACGGCACTGAGGTAACATGGCTGATTTTGGGGAACAATAACCACATTGACATGTTTGTGGGTAGTCCAGGAACCAACATGTAACATGTTATTTCTTTTGTGTTTTGGCAGGAGGCCAGACCTGAACCCCAAGCTGGGACCTCTTCCCAAGTGCCATGTGGCCAAGCTACAGAGCCTCAAGCAAGGGTAAGTTGGATTGTTACACTCTGGGTAAATGATTGGGAGGGGCATACCTGCATTGTTTCAGCTTCACTACAATCTTTTCTTTTGGTTTTTTAGCCTGAACACACAACAAGAGAAGGTGTGGCACCAACCAGTGCCGAATTTTACCAGCTAGGGCTCCGGATGCTGGAGGACTACAGTCGCCAAAAGCCGCGTGATGGAATTAATGAGCGCATTGCGGCGTTGTAAAATCAGGTGCTGGTGTATCGGCAACAAATTGAGGACCTGCAGCGCCAGCTCCAGGATGTCAGACAAGGCCAACAGGGTACTGGATCGCATTGCACATGCGATGGAGCAATCTTTCCAGCGCCAGGACCAAACTTTGTTGTTGATGCATCAGCTGATACAACAGCAGTCTATTTTTTTTACTGCACTGTTGTCCCCCAACACCACCCCTAGCAATGACTCTCAACCTCCCAGGCCCCCAAGCCAAGAATATTGATGTCAATTTTTTTCTGTTTAATTTTGGGCAAATACATTTGAGTGCCCCACCTCTAAATTGTGTTTTTTCAAAGACATAGCTAAGAACACAGTCAGGGATGAGTCTCTAGATCTTGATATGTACATGTAGCCAGAAATGTATGACACACATTGGTGACCATATCTTACTATGGTTTACACATTAAATGGCTACAAAGGTACACCAACATTTCCAAACTAATGGGTTGCTAGACACTTAAACTATGCTTGACAAGGCACAACGCACTAATTATAAAAATACAAAATATTTATTATGCCTCAAGGCGGGCAACAGGCCCAACATTACGCCGCACAGCGGCCAAAACCATACCCCCCCACCCTAACGACGCCTCTTCAAGGCCAGCAGCATAAGGCGAAGACGCCGGATCGACTGCCACAGTCTGCGATGCTGGTTTTCACAAGCTGTAGAGAGTAGAAAAAAAACATATTCAAAACATAGAATGTGAGCTCAACATACACAGATGTAGCAATGTAATGTAATTGGCTCAAATTAGCTGACCCACACATTCACATTGTTGGCCACTGTGCCCTTAGGTGTTACCATTATATGAGTACTAGTGGCTGTCTTAAATGTGGCTACAACATCCCAAGCATACATTTACTCTGAACTCTTGGGAATAAATTAAGGTCTAAGTCCCAGTGTGGACATTTCTTTGGTTAGTTACAGCCAAACATCAGGGCCTAAGTCCTAACGATTAAACTGGTTGGGCCAAGCATATTAGAGGTCACCACCTTAGCAGGCCAATTTGGTTGGGAAGAAACCACAATTTACACTATGTGGCAAAAACAAGAATGGGAGCCAACAATCAAGCATGCAGACATGCATTTAGGATTGTCGGACAAACACATGTAACCTAGATGTGTGCTTAGAAAACACATAGGTACATTGGAAATGTCTCCAGAATTTACTATAAGACATAGGGGTCCCAAGTCTTTAGGCATATGAAGTGGGATGTACTCACCACCGCAGCTGTGGCTGGGGCACATGCTGCTGGCCGTCCCGGGAGCTGGGGTGGGGAGGATGGTCACCGGCTCCGTCTGCGTGGCTCCATCTGTCAGGAGAAAGCAAAAGAGAAACCAAAAATTAGTTGGCCAATGACACATGACTATTTGACATCCATCTGTTTAGGGAGTCTGCCAAAACAAATGCTTGCATGGTTACACACATGTTGTCCGACATTAGCATATTTACTGGTCCATTAGTTCATGTAAATTATTTATGGGTGCAACATGGACACATCAAGATAATGTGCCAATAACCTTGACAGTGCAATGGTAAGGCCTAATTTGCAGTTGAGTGTAGAATCTTACTTGTAGAGTGTGCAACATGTGTTATCCCGACCAACTTACAAAAATAACACATTTGCTAGCCGCCATCATGGTGTGGGCTGAAACATAGGGGTGGTTGGCAGTTGGATTGCACTGTAGTGGGGTTTGTGATGTTAATGTAAATTATAAAACCAGCTTGTACTATGGACCAGGAAACATGTGTATGTTTAAAGTGGACCAAGACCCAGGATTTATACTATCCTGGGTTTTGGTCCACTTTGACGGGGCACCCCAATCGGAGAGAGAGCCCGTCCGCCGCCGCCTCCCGCGCATCACTCTTACAGGCCATTCACAAACGGACAGCGCGGGCGCACGCACATCTAGAGGGACGCGCTGGAGGCGGCGGCGGTGGCTTCCACCGCCCCCAATGAGTTAAGGAGTTTGTGGGCTTTTGGGGGGGCCCGCGGTGAGGGAGGTGATTGGGCAGGGAAGCTTATAGATTCCCGGCCCAATCAACAATGGGTGTTGGTCCACTTTAAGGAATGTCATAACATATGGAATGTGAGGGATAACAACAAACACTTACCACGACTATGCCCGTGGAGAAGGCCTTGCCCAAAGCTCCTGGAGGTGCCGGCTATATGATGCGCTGCAAATTATAGAGGAATGGCAAGGGCTAAGTACAAATGGCCATATGGAACCTGTCACAAACTAACACTGACTAAATCTGTACTCACCAGGGGATGAGCTGCCACTTGAAGCCCAGGGAGGGCTCTGAGGAGGAGGCGTGGAGCCTCGGCTCCTCACACTCTGATCTGAAGATCCACCACCCAAAGGGCCACCCTCCTCCATCTCACTCCCTGCTCCTTCAGGGAGTGTGGGAGAGTCCCACAGCTTCCACCCCACTTGCACTCCCCACTTGAGAGTGGCCCCTTGGCTGGAGTGACTCCTCAGATTCAGTGTGAGGAGCTGAGGCTAGATCCTGACAGCAGCACACTCCTCTGGAGCGTCATCCCCTTCCTCCCCTGGGTCCTCTAAATAGGAAACTCGAGAGGGACCCTCCCCCGATGACTCCCCCGAGTCCGCCTGTCTCGTGCGGGGGAGGAATCCTTTCCCACGTTTCCCCAGGGGAGGACGCTTATCTGTGTTGAGGGGGTGAATCCAAAAAATTACAATTACAACCCAAAATGTACACAGCTTAGAATATTATTTACACAACAGGATAAACATAGCATAAACTTCCACTTACCTGAAGCGTACGCATCATATAGCCGGTACACGCCTTCAGGGTCCCGGTGCTTAAAGTCCGACCACTTCTGCATTATTGATCGGACACTGAGCCTGGTGTTGAAGCGCCGGGACACTGTGGCCTTCACCTCCAGGGCAATGCGCTTCTTGCCCCCACGGGCATAGTCATACTGGTGGATGCAGAAATCCTATGAGAAATGACAAAAAAAATGTTATCAATACATGACATCAGACCAATGGACTAAACATTTATACTGAGAACAGATTAAACATATAATCCAAGGCAAACATACTCACTTTAACCACCTGGCCGTTTACGCGGCTATCCACCCTTTTTCTTTTTTTTTTTGCTGGCCCGGGGGTGGAGGGGGTGGAGGGGGGTTAGGTGGGGGAAGTGAGGTAGGTGGGGGGGTGGGGGAGGGGTGGGGGGGCAGAGTCAGAGGAGGAGCTGGGGAGGCGCAGAATCCATCTCCTGGACAGCATGGTGGAAACACAAAGGAGGAAAACGGAAGTGGATATGACGAAAGCGAACAAAAAAAAAAAAACGCTCCCCGCACTAGGAAGAAGCTAATATCCGCTACGTGCAAGCAAAGTAGCGGTAATAGTAGATTTACGCATTACAACAAGCTATTGGCCAAGACGCAATTAATTATTAGCAAGATTTAGCTGGGAAACGCAAAGGAGCAAACCGGAAGTGGATATGACGAAAGCGAAAAAAAAACAAGCTCCGCGCACTAGGAAGCAGCTAATATCCGCTACGTGCAAGCAAAGTGGCGGTAATAGGAGATTTACGCATTTCAACAAGCTATTGCCCAAGACGCAATTAATTATTAGCTTGATTTAGCTGGGTGTTCAATATCCTGTAATGCATACGTCAGAGCCAAAAAAGATATGGTTGATTAAAAATTAAAATAGGATTGCCAAATAAAATAAGAACACAATATAACTATACAGCAACATGATAATGTGGAACACAGGAGAATGCATAACGGGCTGTTATGACCTTGTACGCCTGAAATATCCTGCCGAATGCGGACATATGCGCGCTCTGAACTACAGTGTATTCATTAAGAACGACTGGGGTCGCTGCAAGTGAATTCAGGGAAAAATGCAGAAAGGCACATGTATGAACAGCACAGCGCAGCACAGCGACGCTAGCGCCGGCACATAGCAAATCACAACAGCGACTGCACAAACACTGACCACCACAGATTCAACAAGGACAGGGCTGCAGAATAGCTTGGGCGCTGACAATTTCAATGAGCGAACGTGAGCGCCAACCATGACTGACTAAAAAGTAGCTTTACAAGCCATGGGTGTTCTGAAAGCAAGCTAATTTGAGGCTAATGTGTTTTGTGGGAGGGGATGCATTTTAGATTTCACTCACAACATTCCCGTAGAAAAATTACATCTTTCACCAAAAAATCACTAAAAACAAGACAGATTCATCAAACATATCCTAAACAACATGTGTTTATTTTAAAAGACAATTTAAAAGACAAGAACACAGAAACCACTAAAAAAAACATTGCAGTGTCTGCCATTGAAATGTATGGGAGAGCGCCAGGTAGCGAAAGGTCTGACCTGGCGCTTTGATGGGATTAGCGCTAGCCTCATTTAGCGTGATAAATGCGTGATTGTGTTCGCAGCCTGGCATTCTGGAGTCGGTAGCCGCCGATAGCTGGCGATACCTGGCGCTATTGAGACACTAGCTGACGCTATCACTTGATGAATAAGGGCCTATTTTGTAGTGGAGCTCTATAATCAGTTGTTGCTCTTTGTTCTTTTTAATTTTCTTTGGTTTGTTTTTCCTGACTTTATAATTAATGTGGTAAAGTACATGTCATTGTTCATCTTTAATTATCTATTTATGCCCTTTTCATTTGATATGTGTGTAATTTTTAGGTGATTTTTTTGCAGTGTTGCTTTGTATCTCTTTACTGTATGTCTATAGTTATTTGACCCACTTATTTGGGTGGTTTGTTTTGACTTTGCTCTTTGGATACATATGTGAATGTGAGTGTTGCCATGAGTGTTATTTACAGTCAGCCTTGTTATGTGGCTTGGATCATTAGCATGCAGATAAGCATAGAGATAACTCATTCAACGCAGATCTATTTAAATGTGTGAGTTCATAGAGGGCATCAAGTTAGAAAGGGGTAGCCAGCACAGCCAAAGTTATTTATGGGGGTTATTTAAGAATGTGCAGGTAGTGCTTCGTAGCGTCAGGTAGCATCTGGTGAACGCTGGGCGCTGTACGGGAAACCACATTCAACAAAGCAAATTTGGTGAGTGCCTCTAACAGCGCCATGTAGCGTAACATGTATTACTACAGGCGGCTCAGCTTATAGCGCAGGTACTCTAGGTTCAAGAACGACACGTATTACCTTTCGCTTGGTGTCACTCTGCCATACTTTTTAATGGGGTTTCATTTGGTTGTGTTTAAATAGCGTGTTGGGCAATTAAAATGTACATTTTTTTTGCTCATATCATTGTGTGACCTCTCCTTCTTCATTGGCTCTGCAGTGAATCAGGGGCCACACATCAAATTAATCAATGCCGGACAGGATACTTACAGCATCTACTAGAGGTTTACTAAGAGCCGTTATACAGATGCTCACATGGCGATACATGGCACTAGTAATGAATCAGCCTCCACGACTATCGTTTGCCCTGAAAAGGGCAGTTTTTTATTAATACGGCCTATTTTTCCATAAAACGCTGGCAGCAGGAACATCTCCCTCTCTAAATCAGCGCTGCAATGGCGCTGAGACACACAATCCTGCCTTTTATACAGTGAATCATAGGGTTCCACCTGGACAATCACAATCATGCCCAGAATCAGCATGGCTGTGGTTGCTATGCAAGGAAAATGGCTGATTGGCTGCTGAGCAGACCAATGTGAGGAGGCAATCTAGAGCACATGAATCGCTTGAATTATTTTGCGCTTGCTAATTCCACACAAAATAAATTAGATTAATGTTAGGTATTTTTCAAGTGTTTTTTGTGCTTGAATTTAATTAGCAAAAATAAACACAACCTTTAGGATTGGTGAATCACGCATAGAAATTGCGTGCAAACAATTGCATCTTTACAAGAAAAAAACACACAAAGATCTGCGGCTCCAGCACACCACAAAATTAGGGATTCAAACCAAGATGGCCCCATTTACCCCTTAACAATCATTCAATAACACCATCTATAATTAATAACGATCATCTTTTAATACATCAGGACATTAAAAAAACATAGCAGACAATACAATACAATGCCAGACATTTAAAAAACACACAAATCATCCCCCAGCAGGAATAGCCTAATTAATCCCCATTACCCATACCTTTCCATAATAGATCCCACTTTCAAAAAAGAACTTATGTGCTGCTGTGCAACAACAAAATGCTTTAAGTGCCATCGAATATGTATATACAATCTACAATGAATGTGAGCAAGTAAACTATCTGGTATAAATTCACCTCAGTGCAAAAAAATTATCCCCTCCTTCATTAACAGAGCACACGTGCGCACCCTCGTCCCTCCCGCCAATGACGATGTATCCAGACACCGCCTTCGCACGCCCCCAGACCTCCCACACGAAACGCCCCACACATCAACGCCGCGGAGACAGACACAAAGGTGGAGGGGATGGGCAGAGGCCGAGCCTGCATTGCGGTGTTTAGTGAGCAGCAAGGAGCTGCTCACTTGACAGGCACTTGACAGCACAGGGAACATTTATGCCCAAAACAACAGTACCCCTACAAAAAAAGCATATATATAACGTGTACAATAAAAATGCTATTGTAATGCAAATGAGATGCTGATATGCATAACCATCTGTACACAAACATCTATTTAAATCTCAAACTCATGGCTTCAAATTAAACAAATGAAATCATAAATAACAAACTCATGAAAAATATTTTTCATGAGTTTGTTATTTATGATTTCATTTGATTAATTTGAATCCATGAGTTTGAGATCTAAATAGATGTTTGTGTACAGATGGTTATGTGTGGGATGTGTTGTGTGGGCGGTCTGGGGGGGGGGGGGGGGCGTGCGGAGGGGGCTTGAGAAAGTGACATAGCCATCACAGAACGCGTGGGTGGTGAGGACATTGATTGGACCCAGCAGGAGGGGATCATTTTTTTTGCACTGAGGTGACTAAAAAAAGAGTGAGTTTTCTCACCTGGCTCTGAATCGACCCCTATGTATGGATATTCTCATACTGGACATTGCCTGTATACAATAGGATACTATAGGATACTAACAAGGGGCCATACATTAATTTATCTCTAGTTAGTGGCATCGGTTTGCTCGGGTCTCCCACCTCCATTTAAGGTATGTGGGTGTATGTATGTTTTATTGTAAGTAATTATGTCTAAGAAATGTATTTGATTACAAGTTTAATGATATGCAACCATATTGCCTTTGTGAGTTTCTTGTGGGTTCTTCCCCTGGTTAGAGGGTAGAATTGGCTCTGCACAGAGCTATTTACATACATATACCAGAGTAGTACACTCTTTACCTTATTTAAAGATATATACTGTATATAAAAAGAAAGTTTGGCATTAATGTTGCCTTCATTTGGTGTTTGGCTGACATGAACCCAAGGCCATGTAACAATGACTCAATGCTGAAGCTCATCAGTACCGAATGATTTCATTAAAATTTTTATTCTCCAATTTTCACTTAGCATTGCAGTTAAAATAGTGACCTTATTTGTATTTGTCTTTCTCTACGGCTTTTAAAACTATTGGCACAGAAGAAAAACTAGTGAAAGGCAGTGCATTGTAGTTTTCCATCGTAAACAGCTTACTGCAACTCACATGTGTCTAACAAAAGCATTCTGTATTTCCAAATCAATTTGTCTTTAGATGTTCACAACTTAGAAGCATCTGAAAACATGGAGCATAAATAATATTTCGGTATGCACTGGGAACATCTTAAGAGAAGTCTCAATAGGACTAAAGAAATATTACTGTACAAGGCAGATGCTGTCTTTTCTAGTTGAATTGCTACTGTATGTATACAAATTAACACTTTTGGTGCACATATATATGTTTATAGTCTCTTACAGTCTTTTAAATCTAACTCAACTGGTCCTTTTATAAGTGACTCTCCAGAATAGCAATCAGGCTACATTTAAAGATCATTTCTAATCAACAGATTGTATAAAGATTTCTGTGCTCAGTGGCTTGACAAATGAATACCTTATTTGGTATTGATGAGTCAGTTAGTCAATCTGGTCATGCCTTGCCATGTTTCTAAATTAGAATCTAATCAAGTAATATGTAATAGCAAATGTTAAAATGCTTGATTTATGCTTGCAAATATAATTTGTGACTTTCAAAAAGTTGAAGCTAGGTTACTGCTCTTGATTACAAAAAAATGTAATAAAATATTTGAAATATATAGAATTCATAAAATATAATTGTGATTCACAGACCTTGCTTTGCATGGAGATTGCAATAGGAGGCAAATGTCACAGGAAGCACGGATTAATCAATCTGTGTTAGTGAGTAGGGATGGGTGAACTTTTCAAAAGTTTGTTTTGCCGGTTCGCTGAACTTTTTGTGAAAAAAATCACTAGTTCGGGATAAACTTTTGTCTAAAATGCAGGGAAAACAATGCCTGGCAGCCGTAAAAGTCCTTTATAACACTCTGAAGTCACCCAAGGCTGTATAAAAAGATGTTTTAGTGGACTAATTAGAATTTGGACTGGATGTGGATAATCAGCATATCAATCACCTGTAACCAAATTAGCATATCAATAGCCCATGGCTGTGTTAGTGATAGTTTAAAGCACATAAAAAATTGGGAAGAAGCAACAGGGTTGGCGTTCCTGGAAAGCAAAAAGAAGTAATGGCTTTTTACAAGCATTGAAAAATGTACCCATTTTGGGCATCCCAGGGGGTAGACCTGCGGCTGTGTAGGCCTGGCAGTAGTGAGCAAGCCCTCAAAAAGCCCTTTGTCCCATTTGAAACAGGACTAGCAGTGGGATTGGCACCCTTACATTTAAGCTGAAGAAGAAGCAATGGCTTTTTACAAGTGCTGAAAATTTTGCCCATTTTGAGCATCCCAGGGTGAAACTGCAGTCGTGTTGGCCTGGCAGTAGTGGGCAAGCCCTCAACAAAATGTCCCATTTGTAAAGGGGGATAGCACTCAGATGGGCACCCTTAAATTTTAGCTTAAGAAGCAATGGCTTTTTACAAGTGATGAAAATGTTGTCCATTTTGGGCATCACATGGTTAAACTGCAGTTATGTTGGCCTGGCAGTAGCAGAGGGTGGCATGCTGGCAGCTGTTGGTGGTAGTAGTGGCAGCATTAGCAGAGGCTGCAGCTGTTGAAGAAAGACTAGGCTGTGGCACAGGAAACCTGTGGTGGTTATGTAGGCCTGGCAGTAGCGGGCAAGCCCTCAAAAGGGAGGTGCCACTGGGTTTGGGATACTGAAAATTTAGCTGAAGAAGAAACAATGGCTTTTTGCAAGCCTTGAAAAATGTGCCCATTTGGGGCATCACAGAGTTGACCTGGATGTGTGTTGGCCTGGCAGTAGCAGAAGGTTATGGGATGTAAAAACTTGTACAGTGAGTTGCAAGCAGCTGCTGCCTTTTGGTGGGGTAACGCATTCACTCGGCAGGGAACGGAGAGTTCACACCCGGTTAGACATGCTTGCAGGAGTTGTCTGTCTTTTGAAAGCCATGGCTAACTGGCTGCATGTCTTTTTTTTGGTAATAATCTATTTTTCCCTTCCTCTCAGAAGGTATAAAAAATTCCCCCATTTTGGCTTTATACCGAGGGTCTAAAAGTGTTGCAATCTAGTACTCATCTTTTTGCTTCATGTTAACAATGCAGCTGGCATTGCACAAGCACCCAAGCATACAGCTCGCCATCCTTGCCAGCATTTCTGAGGGCCCAGTTAGTTCGACCTCTGCTCCATATTGCCATGTTTGTTCATCATCATCATCATCATCATCATCACCACCACCACCACCATCATGATGACTATTGTCATCATTGTGTGCCCTCCCCTATACCCTCGTGTGATAAGTTGGTTGTTTCCATCTCCAAATCCACCTCCTGGGGTCTTATTTCCTCCTCCTCACCCTCCTCCACCTCTTCTTGTAGATCCAAAGAGCCAGAAGGGATCCTTCATCTGCCCCTTGCTGAATCATGGCCATGATTGCTTGCTCCAAAATTAATATCACCAGTATACCCTCATTCATTCTGCTGTTGTCCCTGCTAACAAATCTTGTCGCCTCTTCAAAAGGCCTCAGCACGTGCCACGTGTCTTATCATTTGCCAATGCTTTAGCTGAAAATCACACTGGTTGGAAAAGCTGGCCATTTGCGGCATGAAGAAATCATTCACCACTTTGTGCTGGTGGTCCAGGATGTAGGATGGAATTCCAGCGTGTGGGGACATCGCAGAATTAAGTGGTGTTCAGGAAGATCATTCTGGTGCTGCAAGTCTAGAACAGCGTGTTTGAAGGCATAGGATCGGCTATAGCAAACACATACCCTCCTGGACATGGCCAGAACATCCGCCAGACCAACATATGTTTTTAAAATGCGTCTGACCACCAGATTGATCACGTGCGCCAGGCATGGGACATGTGTCATGCAACTTAGACGCAGAGCAGCCACAATGTTCATCCCATTATCTGCAACCACATTGTCCAATCTAAGTTGATGTGGAGACAGCCAGCTGGAGATTTTCTCATGCATGCACAGCAGCAACTCCTTGGCAGTGTGTCTTATCTCACCAGCATGTGTAATACAGCGTGGCAGTGCTGTGCCTTGCAGTGATGAAAGTATGGAATAGGAGGTGGGTAAGCTATGCCCTGCTGTCTCCCATCTGTTGAGGAGGAGGAAGATAGGCCCCTGGTGTCCAAAGCTGAAGTGGATCTGCATAAATAAGGAGGCGTTACTAAGGCCTGAGCTTGTTGTGTTGGAGCATGCACTGTGGGTATAGATTCTATTATGGATAACTGATGGATAACTGATGGGATGGAAGAGGAGGACTAGATGACGACGACAAGACTGAGACTGTACTGCCTGTGGATGAGGCATGGCTACTAGATAGTTGACAGGTTATAGGAGCCACACCATCAGCAGCATCAGTGTTGCTGTCACCTACTCTTGAATGGAGCATACCAGCAGACCTAGCCATTTTGCAGATGATATGGCCATACCTTGGCTTGGCTATTTGCCACTGCCAGTTCCAGAAGTACCCTTCTGCTCTGACAATGTCCATTCCTCTTTGCCTGGTTCCTAGCTCCTGTGCAAAACAATATAATCATCATCACTTCTCCTGATCCCCACCACTTCCCTGTTCTGATGTTTCATCATGGCCTGCTTGTCTCCCCACGCCACAACCACCTTCATAACTGCCAGTATGTCCATGTCTACCACCACCTCCCCACTGCCACAGCTATGTGCCTTAGGCACCGCTTCCACCTCCACCACCTCCGCAACACACTCCAAAGGCTGACTGTCTTCAAACAAATTCTTCTCATCACTATCCATAGCAACTGGGCTGCTGAGAAAAGCTGGCGTCCCACTAGGTGGGGGCAGTAAAGAGACAGATGATGAAGGAGAAAGGCTTCTTTTACTGTGACGTGTAGCTGTAGTGGGGGAAGAATCCACTGAAAACTCCCTTAAAGTCATTGCGTTAGAGTCTTCTTCCTCCTGAGATGGGTGAGAGCAAGTCAACCAGTCCAGGTTGCATTGTCTGAAATAACACGGCCACCGGAGGAAATTGACAACTGGTTGCTGATGCTGCTACTACTACCACATGCCTTTCTGCTGCTGCAACTACTACTGTGTACATTGCTGCATGCAACTATTAACAGTGGCCGGCCAGAGAAAATAGATGCTGCCACTACTATGGCTGGGCCTGAGCAAATGGCTACCTTTACTGGGCTTGAGTACATGGTTGCTGACCACAGTGTTGGTAGTGGCACCAACGTCCTTATCCTTAGTGGAAGAAGGAATTGCAGGGATGTCTTTCCCTCTACCCCGTCCTTTCCCACCCCTTCCTTTCCCAGACATTTTACTTATTATTTCCTAAAACAGATGTTCCCTAAAATATTCCTTGACAGGGTTTTTTAAAACTGTATTTAATAAAGAGGCACTGTGGACCCCAACTTAGAAAGAGATGGTGTGTGCACAGTTAAAACAAAGCACTCCCCCAAAAAAAATGTATTGGCAGGTGAAAAAGATTGATTTTTTTTTAAACTGCATTAAACACTGAGGCCCCGTGGACCTCAACTTAGAGAGAGACTGTGCATGCACACTTAAAACAAAGCTGCCACGCCAAAAAAAAAAACTGTATTAAACACTGAGGCACTGTGTACCCCAAGTTCCCCAATGCAAAATCTAATAATGGCTTTATTTGGCTAATGCTGGTGTCAGATTTTCTAAACTTCAGAAAAAGATTTACCTAAATCAATATAAAGAACCAGCCTTGCAGATGCTACTGGTGTACTTGGTACAGGTTAGTGGCCACATCTAAAATCTTTGTAGTCATGTACCAACTGGATTGGAGCGCATTGTAGTTACCTGCTGTCACATTCCTCTGTTGCCACACATTTTTTTTTAAATCCAGTGGATTGATCAGCAAAGACAGTTCTGATTTTATTATATATTTACGACCTAAAATGAGCAAAAGCTAGTAGAGCCATGAATTTATGTTTTTGAAGACTAGAAAAATCTGAAAACTAAATGTAGGAAACCTAAAATATTTAATTTACTTTCTTGTTACAGCCCAAAAAGTTTATGGGCTTATTGATCTGGACTTTGCACATTTCACACTTTTGACTTTTCCATTGTTCTGTTGTATTTAAACATATTTTTTTATCATTCTATGAATACAGAAAAACAGTTCATGTCCTTTCCACTCGCTGCTTGATGTGGTAACATAAATTATTTGTGATCTACAACAGAGTTGTGCACCTATTGGAAATTCAAAAGGATATCATTATGAGTTTTATGATGCACTGAAACCTCTTTACTGTCAAAAAGAACACAGAAAAATAACAGTATGGAGCTTCAATGGATACTTGATGTTCCAAATAAACAATGAGAAAATCAATTTATTTTTTGTGTCTAAAATTCACTTTATATGCAGTGTGTACATTTATTGAGATATATTATGTGAGTTGACTTGTAATATTAATAGTTATGTATTGTGTACAATTAATTCAAAAGTGTGTTTTTGGGAACAAAAATAGCTAAATGATTCATATAACATTTCTATTTGTGTTAATATTTAATTCCTGTTGTATTTTTTATAAACATTAAAAGTACCATAAAACAGCACAATATATGAGTTGGCCCAGAATAATTATTGGAGAACTAACCACTAATGAAAATCAGATTAAATTAAGAATTTGAAAATGCACTTAAGATTAAAAATGCAACTGGGATACCAGCGTAACAACTACAAGATTGCCCTTAAAGCTATTTAAACACAATGCAGAAAGGGTCTTTGTCAACGGGTAATGTATTTCAAAATGATGAGTTAGCTGGTTCTGGGGAAATCAGATTTGAATTCCATCCTAAACTACCCTCAGTTCTGAATCTTGGGAAGAAATCCCCCCACCACCACAAAAAAGAAGCTTCAGATATGCACCGTAATTGCTGCCCATACTAAACTAAAACAATTACTGCCATGTTTAAGCTGTTTAGGTTTAATCAGTTTAAAATTAAACTACCTCCTGGAATATATAGTGAGAACTGCTCAATATCTAGTGGCAGTCACTGATATAATGGCCATACTGGAAGTTCATATTAGAAAAATGCCATAGATATCACCAAAATGGTGTCATGAGCACAGGGATCAATGAATTGTGCTGGTGGCAACACATGTCCATCACTGTGACAGCTAAAGCTTTTATCAATGAGAAAAACTGCATTTAGGCACAATGGACAGATTTAGGTATTCCAAGTCTCATTCAGGCATAGTGGGACATGGGTCAGTTTAAAATGCATGCAAGGCAGCTCATGTATATACCGAAGAACATTTATCCCAATAATCAATGTCATTTGTGTTGTTAACGATTTATTTTCCATTGTCCGAGTTCATACAATGGCACATTCCCTCCCTTTATCAATTTACGCTATTACACAATACTAACATAATGCCCTGAAAACTGGCACTCTTAAATTGTATTTTTTTTTGTAAATAATTACATATAGCAAAAAGAGTGTTTTTAATGTTGATAAAAGCCTAACAATTCCGTGCATGATTCAGTATGCTGTCATTTCAGTCATTTGTGTTTGTTGACATCATTGAAATAGATGGGTTTAGCATAGCTGTACTCAGTCAGCTGTGGCACACTGTGGTTTCTAAGCTGACCAGTTAAGATCCATGTATGAATGTATTTTAATTGATACAAGTAAATAAAGTAGATTGTGCTAAAAATTATTTGAATTATTAGAAAAAGTATTTTATTATTAATTTTCTTCATAAGAAAATATTGTGGTATACCTTAAAAAAATGAATGTTGGTTTAAAAAAAAAACAGCAACTGCAGATTTGAAAATGTGCTTTAAAACATTGAGTTCTATAGGAGTGATTATATTTGTGTCAGGAAAAAGGAGGCTAGTTGGCCAAACTGCATCGAGTTCAGTGAAGAGGCAAAAATATGGGATTCCTTTAGTGTGCGAGCGCACCAATGGGAAAATAGTTTAGTACAGTTTTGCTTGCTGTGAATGCTTTGTCAGGCAGTCAGTTTTAAATAGTTATCTAACAGTGTTTGAGCTGATGCCATGTCATATAAGATGAAGTACAGACGCAGTTTCAGATGTTATAAAATACAATTTGTTTAATAATTACACGTAGAAAAATTAGAATTAATTAAACCTAAATTCATTTTTAATATTATGCTTGCTGTGCATGCATGCTATGCCAGGCTTTGCTGACTTACGCCAGACTGGCACTGTCCAATATAGCTTTAGTAAATCTGAAATCTGAACATATTCTCTCTTAAAGATGCGCATGGCAAAAAAAAAAAGATTTGAGGCCTTATTTATGATGGCTGACAGTTTCTGGTGTTTTAAGCAAAATTGTGTTTGAGAGATGCAACTGTTGCCTGTACTGTGGATGCTGCAAAATACACAAAGGCCTGGGGTCTGCAGATAGGGTTAATGTCTCTGGAAAGCCTATGACAATTTACGCTCCAATTGTACTTTAATGAACTTGATCATAAAACAGTAAAAAATGAGTCTACATCAGTCCCCATTCTAGCACCAGGCAATGCCCTGCACCGGGCTCCCGGCACCTAACTCTCTGCTGCAGGAAGGGGCTTTTTATACTGACAAGTGAGCTGAGGTCAGCTCACTCTGTCAGTATAAAAGGCCCCTCTCTGCACCTGGAGTGACATGTCAGAAGCCAGGGTGATCATGGCAAGCCAGTCCTCTTCCACACGCCCAGCTTTCACTTATCAATCCAGCTGTCTGAAGCAGCTGCAGACAGCGCAGGACAACAGGGATTGGTGCATAAAGGGGGGAGAAAAAAACATGCAACCGCAGAGAGGGGAGCGATAGAAACCGATCATTATTAAGACGTGAGCTCAAATGGATTCATACACTCAACACAATGACACCACAGGGTTTTAATGAAGAAATAGATAGAACCCTATTCATATGAGAAATAGTTGCTCAAATGACCCCTAACTGATTTCCAGAGGGTGATATTCATTATTATTTTCACAGACCTACTTTCATATGAGACGCTGGGCAACTCGAGACCTGATAATATCTACTTTCCCCCTGTACCTCTCACATTACATTGGTATTATATATATCAGTGCCTTCTCATGCTTATTACTTGTTTTCTTGTGTATACACTCTTCACATAGGATTAAGGCACTTATTATTGTTTCGATTCTTTTTTTATGTTTAAAACATGAATCACAATTAATTTGGACTTCATACAAACATTCTTTATCCTTTAGACCATACTAACTCATATCAGATTTGATATATCGATTTGATATTACATAATGTTTTTCATGACCTTTATTACTACTGTTTTTAATCTTGTAAATTTATATTGGTTATATTCATAGGCAGAGTTCCTCCTCAGCATTGAAAAAAGAACCAAACTTCCCTCAGACAAACGCCTTGCAAGTCTTCCCCATGACCCCGCTATAACTTCTTCACTGTTTTATTATACATTTCTTTCCTTGTTCTCGGGCTCGGAGCCTGGAACTGACATTGCTTGTGCATCTGTAAATTGAATGAGTCTGGTTGGTGACACGTTACTTCCGCCAACATGCTCAGACAGTGGCACAGGTTGGGACACTGGAACCGGAAGTGGCGCTGCCACAGGAAGCACATGTCCACCATTTGCTACTCACTGGCCGGCCAAGGGGGAACTTGGATGCTATTTAAACAACAGCTCTGGAGTCACTGGTATCGATACACTGATGAAACGGCGCACTGCCGTGAAACTTTGGTATGATTTAAAGCAGTCACACATTCTTATTATGCATCCTTTCCTGCTATATGCTGTAATGTAACTAGTGCTTTTGTTCTGCCTATACTTGTATCGATTCACTTGTATGATTATGTCACGTAGTTATTGGACATTAGTAACCTATTTATGCCAGCTGGCGGCCATACTTCATGAACTGGGATATGATGCCCACACTATATACTGACCCAGTTGTTTAAATACCCTAGGTGGTTTAGTGTACACCATTGCAGCCACCTCTGTAATGTACAGGTAACTTATTACCATACATATAGTTCTGCTAATATTCTATGTGCATTGTTATTTAGACAATTGGTGCCTAACAAACCACTTTGGGTATACGTGGAAGACCATCTGAGTTACTGTATCCTTTTTCTGATTTCAATTTATTGTATGTAATAATACCAGCAGCACAATTAGTTGCATTTGTATATATCTCTTGTATTATACACTGCTTTATTCACATCAATATATTTCCTTTTTTGATGGTGTGCTCCTCTTTATTGTAAATGTAAATCAATAAACACAGAGCATACAGTTTAAAATGACATGAAAAGTCCAAAGATTATTGAACATCCGCAGTTAGCTTTTTTTAAAAATCAGGCATCAGCCAGCTTCCATGAGAGTTCGAAATAGGTATCCCAAAGCACATGCAATTATACTGGCACCTTAGTGAAGCCTAGAGGTAATCCACTTTAACTTTCCACCTGTATTGGTTACTCTTACCAGATGATGTGCAAATAATGCACTCCAAGTAAAGCCTTTTTTTGTTGCTATAAAGGTCGCTTTCTTCTCAAAACAAATAATGCTTATTAGGCAATAAAGCTTTCAATTGTAGTTTTTATAAAATATATCCCATACCGGATGCCATAAACAAGATAAAACCAGAAAAAAAACATCTAGTGTAATACTGTTTTAATAGATCTCACTAAAAAGTAGTTAAAATGTGCACTCACATTTAAAATAATTGATAACAGCTTACAAAAAGCGTCAGGCGGGAGCCTTCACCCTGCTCCTTCTGCACCTTGGCCAGTGATGCTATTCGGGGAGGGGAGGATGTCCGCTGATGTGACTCTATACAGGAAAACGCTGTATCTCCTTGTGCGATCCGGGCGGGGCGGCGACAGAGAAGTTTCCTTGTGACGTATGTTATCCACATTAGCCTGCAGGGCGATGTCAAGGGCCCACTATTATGTTGTAGTTGCCAAACTAATGTTGTTTTACACGCCAAGGATTGTCATTGGGAGACGGGCAGACTGATTCATTACTAGTGCCAGGTAATAGCAGATGAGCATCTGTACTGCGGAGCTAAGAGCGACCGCTAGTGGTCGCTCTGATCTGCCATCAGTCGCTATTACAGAGTGTCCCAGTTGCTAATAGCAGTTTGTAGTAATCAATTTGCCAATGTTAAATGTGATGTTTGTGATTTGCAGTAGAGGCGCTGTAGAGTTGTTAAACCTCATTCAATACAGCGCTTGAGCGTTTCTATGCTGTAGTTGTGTAAAAACCAATCTGTAATCATTACAAATGTAAAACCATATACCCAAAATAACATACATGTCACCAGAGTTGAGTAACTCAGAATTTTATTTGTCATTTTAACATAATTAAAAGGGTTTTTTTTTGATTTTCCGTGTTTTCCATAGGTGTAATTATTCTTCATGGTGCTGTAATGGAGAAAAAAGATTTATATTACTTATTTTTTTTTTTATGTTTTTTGTTATTTTTTATATTTATTTAATTTTGTTGGGTTTTTAAAAAGTACAGTTTATCCACCAAAAAGATGTTGTAATGTCATCAAATTCTCCCCCTGTTCTAATGAAGTTGTCGTATATCTCTGCTTAGCTCACTTACCTCAAAGAATGCCGAAATCATGTTTTCCTGCCAGGCAAAGCCAGTCTGGGTATCTTCAGTACTGTCTGCGGCCATGTTGGGGACTTCTGGCACCAGTGCTGCTTCTTCAGGGGCTTCAATTCTGTTGCAAATGAAAGGTTGTGTAGGACACAGCAGGCTAAAATGATTTTTGAGACCTTTTGTGGACTGTACAACATCTCTCCCCCTGGGCATGCTAAACAGAGAAAGCGTGCTTTCAGTAGGCCGATGCTTCTTTCCACAATACATCTTGATTTCCCATGAGCTGCATTGTATTGGAGTTTGGCTGATGTTTGAGGGTTTCTCACAGGGGTCATCAGCCAAGTTTTCTGCCCATATCCCTTGTCCGCTGAAAGAAATAGAAATGTAACAACAAAAATTAGGCATGCAACTATACCTGTAGGTTAACATTACTCATCTGCACATATAGCTGCCTAGTGGTGTTAAGGTCTTAATAGCATTGTTAGCATTGTTATAACAAATATTACCCAGTAGCCATCCAGGTGGCATTTCAATATTTTCAAACTTTCTGCACAGGACTGATTGGTGGAGTACATACGAATCATGGCATGAGCCAGGGAAACCAGATCTCATCTCAGTTTCGTATCTGGGTTGCAAACCACCATTACATTCATAGAATGAAACTGCTTCCGATTACGATAGTGCAGTTCCTGTGCACGGGGAGGACAGAAAGGGATATGTGTACCATGCACGCACCCTAGCACATTAGGGATCCCTGCCATGCGGTAAAAGGCACGTTTTATTTTATAAACCTCCCCCTCATCCTTAGGAAAGGTGATATACACTGGAATGAGATCACAAATAGCCAGCACTACCTGGTGGAAAATATGGCTCATTGTAGCCTGGCTTATCCCGCTGAGGAGGGCCAGTGTTGCCTGAAATGTGCCCCGTGCCAAGATATTAAGAGAAGCACAGAGCCTAACAATGGCAGGGATGGAGTGGGTGCATCTTGTGGAAGGCTGGATTTTGGCCTTCAGACGTGATAAATTGGAATTTGATTCAGGGAGGGTTTTTTCTGACTTTAAAAATAGAGGGAGGCCATCCTCCCGCTACAGAAAATGGAAGGAGGTCTCAAGTGATCTCTCTGGGTGCGAAACTGAAGTATCGGACGAGAGTCCCCCCCGCGCGTCACGTAATACACGGAGGTCGGTGTCTTTTTTGGACCCGGACGGAAAAAAACGAAGACGGCGGGGGTGAAAGCGTCGCAAACAGAGTGAACACGCTCAGGGGTATAAGGAAGCCTGTGAAAAAATGGCCAACCTAGAGGAGGGAAGAGAGAGACCATTATCCCTAAATGTCGTTAATTTGTCAGATTTTAGATTGGATGAGGATCTTATATCAGTTTTCTCGAAGGGCTTGTCCTTCTCACCTGTGGCGGGTGGTGATGAATTCATGCTGTATAAGGATACGGCATTGTTTCTACGTAAATTGATGTTTAGAGCTATGTATGCTAACAATACTGATTCCGCCGCTCCGCCACCTGTACAAGTAGGTGAGATTGACCCGTCCTTTGAGGACGATTTGGAGGACCCGGTCCCAGACTTGATGCCAAATTTGGGTAAATTTAGGGTTAAATCCAAAAGATTTCCTCCCCTTTCCCTGAATCGCCACATTTCCCTCTTTTTCCAGCTGGTTCAGCGGGATCTCCATGGGGTTGATTGGACCAATTCAGGGTCAGCTAACAACCTTTCATTTGGTGAGAAGAAGGCCTTACTGGAGCTTTCATGGGCTCCCAATATTATCATTCGCCCTAGTGACAAGGGGGGAAATGTGGTGATTCTTAGCGAGGAGTACTATGTCAAGGAAATTGAAGGTCAGTTATCCCAGGAGAATACTTATTCTACTCTGACAGGGAACCCATTCCCTAAGGTAGTATCGATGTTGAATGACAAATTGGATTGGGCGGGGGAGGAGAGGCTTCTCACCCCCAAAGTACTGGACTTTTTACGAATTAAGGACTATAACATCCCGGTTCTATACACCATACCAAAGATCCATAAAAACCAGACGACCCCGCCGGGCAGGCCCATCGTATCGGGGAGTGGAGGTCCACTCGAAGGCGTTGCACGTTTCGTGGATGAAAATCTCAAGCCACTTGTCAGGATACTCCCATCCTTCGTACTGGACAGCAGCGATGTGTTGCGCAGACTGATGTCTTTTTGTATGGAGGATGGGTGGCTCCTGGCAAGTGTTGACGTTGAGAGTTTGTATACCTCCATTCCCCATGCGGTGGGCCTGGAGGCGGCAACATGGTTCTTGGACGATTTGGGCCCATGTGAGGCCGCTTATAATGAGTTTGTGATAGAGCTGTTGGATTTTGTCCTGAAAAACAACTACTTTCGATTCAATGGCAGGTACTATCACCAGGTTTGTGGCACGGCCATGGGGGCGGCCTGTTTCCCATCGTACGCGTGCCTGCACCTCGGGCGGTGGGAGAGCTTGGAGGTGTTTGGGCGCGCAGACTTTGGGGCACGGGTCGCCCTATGGCTACATCGATGATGTACTCGTAGTATGGCGTGGCACACCGGCAGAGTTTGATCAATTTGTGACATCACTAAACAATAACGATAGAAACATCCGCCTTACATATAAAATTGGGCCTACTGAAGTGGAATTCTTGGATTTACGAATCAGATGTGAGGGCAATAGGTTGGTTACTACTACCTTTCGGAAGCCCACCGCGGGCAACACACTTTTACACTTCAACAGCCATCACCCCATACCGCTACGACGAGGTATCCCCCTCGGCCAATTTTTGCGCATCCGCAGAAATTGCAGCTCTGATGAGGATTATAAAAAGGAAGCTCGACAGCTGACCGAGAGGTTTAGAGCAAGAGGGTACCCCCATAGACTTTTGAGAACATGTGGCAAAAAAGCGTGGGAGAGGTCTCGGGTTGATTTGTTAAGGGTGAGGTCCCCCATGGCCCGGGTTAGGGATGACGGACAGCAAATCCGCCTCATCACTCAATATGGGGCACATTGGAAGCGCTTTCGGGGGATTTTGGAGGCCCACTGGCACGTGTTGGCATTGAACCCCATATTGGGGAAACTGGTGGGGCCACGTCCTCTACTTACTGCTTGCAGAGCTAGAAATATGCAGGACATGCTAGTACACAGCAAATATAAATCAAGACCCACTATGGGTTTTCGGTCTGTAGAGAACTTGAATGGCTCGTTCAGATGTGGCCACTGCAGTACCTGTAGGTACATGCAGAAAACTAGCAGCTATGTAGGTGCCAGTGGATCTCCCCCCCGACAGATAAAAGGATTTATCAACTGTGCCACGTCACTGGTGGTGTACATGCTCACCTGCCCGTGCGGAAGTATGTCGGTAAGACCAAACGGGAACTGAGGGTGCGGGTAGGTGAGCATGTGAGGGATATTAAAAATCTGAACGAGAAGAGCCCAGTGGCAGAGCATTTTAAGTTGTGGCACAGGGGTGATCCTAAGGACCTCCAAGTATGTGGCATCTTTGTGCTCAAAAAAGTGGGGAGGAGGGGCCAATGGGAGCAGAGGCTTCTGCAGCAGGAGGCGAGTCTCATCTATGAATTGGGAACACTTGCGCCCCATGGTTTAAATACAGATTCAGGTTTGAGTGCCTTTCTATAATCAAGGGGGAGTGGGGTTGTCTTGAACCCTAAAAAAATTACATTTCCAGCAGTCGTTTCCCCCTTTCTGTTTTGTCTGGCCAGACCCTTTATGACTAACTAGGGCCCCCCCTATTCCTAGGTGTCCTCCTCCTAACATGCTCTTTGCTATCTCCCTGTATATCTGTATTATATAGCCTTATGCCCTATGCCTTTTCTTCCTTTGGCTTTTATGTGGCCCTTCTTGCTAGGCTCTATTCTGTGTGTGTGATGATTATGCATTATACAGTTTGTTTGGCTCTCCTCTCTTTTTGTGTGTTTGGTTATGCCTGTGATTCACTTTGACGCCCTGTGGATAATGTAATATGCCGCATTGTGATCATTGGTGAAGGGATTGGGTTGCCGTTGTGAGCCAGCGTGGTGCCAGAGCGTGGTTGGGTGTGTGGGCACGCCTGATGTGGACGATTTTAAGGCTGTGTTTGAATATGAGCAGCTGGATAGGTGTTAAAAGGCGAGGAATGTTAGTGCGGCTGTGCAGCCCCACGGAACTGCGGTTTGGCCGAACACACTGTGCCTGTCATGAAAGGATCAACGATGTCCAAGGGGCAGAGCCTAACTACGCGATGATAAGAGGCACTGCGATTGGCTGGGCGTCACCCTGACGAAGCTCCGGTGGGCGGGGCAAAACGCGCGTCGGATGTGGGCGGCCCTACCTCGCCTCGTGTCCCTCCACCAAGTTTTGTGCTGATCGGGACTAAGCATATGGCCGGAAGATGCGGGTCACATCAACGCACAGCAGCATGAAGCGTTATGCTCGAACTGGCCAGCAACAGCAAGTACATGAAGGCTTTGAGCTAAGTAGACCTGTTTGTCTGTCAGCCTACCAGCAATGGTATAAGCCTGGAATGTGACATGCGTTATTAGTGGGCGGTTCGGCCCGTGCAGTGGAAGCTGGGTTGCGGTCTGACATTGTGTTGCTGATACAGCCTTGACACATGAACTAAGCTATATTACCTCTGCGCTGTGGTGTCTCTGACATCTTCCCTGAGGAGTTTCCTCTGTTACTACACGGTGTGGCGCTTTTGGGTGCTGTGGTCACCCACTCATGAGACCGTCTGTGTGAGGAGAAGTGCTGTCTGACCAGCTATACGTTCTCCCTGGCCATCTGGAAGTTTGCATATGCACTTTACCAATATTTTGGAGCCGTGAAGGAATGCTGTCACCATACCTGGACTGCTAACATCCCCTCAACAGTTCGAGACTCTGTAGCCTGGCGCCCTTACACTTTGAGTAATACTCCCTTGGCATTAGGCCAATATGTTTGTTCCAGAGGCATGATTCTGTGTGTGGGTAGTGGATGTTATTTTTGAGGCGGTGGCGCATGTGCGGTGTGGGGGGCCCCATTTTTTAGCAGCACAACGTTGTGTGATTTTATCATTTTTTGGTGCAATACTTGGTGCGTTGAGGGTTGTGTGCATTAATTAATAAAGTTTTTTCTACTGTCTCCAACTGTTCTCTGGCTTTACTATTATTAGATTTCTCAATTGTCATAGTGCCGGTCCCACAATTAACCTTGTCTTTGGGTGTTATTTTGGGTGGATTTTGGCCTTTATCTGTTCATAACCCTGGAGTTGGCAGCAGCATTAGGAGCCCATATATTGCCTGAAAGAGACACTGGAGTTGACAGCAGCATAAGGAACCCATATATTGCCTGAAAAACACACCAAGGAGTTGGAAGCAGCATTAGGAGCCCATATATTGTCTGAAAATCACACCCAGGAGTTGGCAGCAGCATTAGGAGCCCATATATTGCCTGAACGAGACTCTGGAGTTGGCAGCAGCATTAGGAGCCCATATATTGCCTGAAAGGGACACTGGAGTTGGCAGCAGCATAAGGAACCCATATATTGCCTGAAAAACACATCCTGGAGGTGGCAGCAGCATAGGGAGCCCATATATTGCCTGAAAGACACACAGTGGAGTTGGCAGCAGCATAGGGAGCCCATATATTGCCTGAAAAACACACCCTGAATTTGGCAGCAGCATAGGGAGCCCATATATTGCCTGAAAAACACATTGGAGTTGGCAGCAGTATTTGGAGCTCATATGTTGCCTGAAAAACACATTGGAGTTGGCAGCAGCATTAGGAGCCCATATAATGCCTGAAAGACACACAGTGGAGTTGGCAGCAGCATAGAGAGCTCATATATTGCCTGAAAAACACACCCTGAAGTTGGCAGCAGCATAGGGAGCCCATATATTGCCTGAAAAACACACCCTGGAGTTGGCAGCAGCATTAGGAGGACATATATTGCCTGAAAAACACACCCTGGAGTTGGCAGCAGCAGAAGGAGCTCATATATTGCCTGAAAGACACACCCAGGAGTTGGCAGCAGAAGAATTAGGAGCCCATATATTGCCTGAAAGACACACCCAGGAGTTGGCAGCAGCATTAGGAGTCCATATATTGCCTGAAAGACACACCCTGGAGTTGGCAGCCGCAGAAGGAGCTACCATGCATCAGCTACTCGCATGCATCAGCTATTGGTGGGTGGAAATCCTGGCTGATCCATGCCTGATTCATCTTGACAAAGGTGAGTCTCTCCACATTTTTCGTGGACAGACGAGATATCCTTCACGTTACTATGGCTCCCGCAGCACTAAAGACCCGCTCAGATGGCACGCTACTGGCCGGGCAGGACAGATTTCCCAGGGCAAACTCTGCCAGTTGCGGCCACAAGTCGAGTTTGGCTGCCCAGAAGTCCAGCGGATCCTCAAAGTGCATTGGCTTGGTCATTTCAAGGTAGGACACGACCTGCTGGTTTAGGCCCTGCTCCAGGTCTTCCTGCTGCTCATGAGTAGCCTCACTATGCGGGTGCAGAAAGCTACTTATTAGCGACTGAGACTAAGACTGAGGCTGCTGCTGATGGAGCTGCTGCTGCTCCTGCCATCCCCCCCTGGCAGCCATGGCAGTGGAAGGTGAGTGCAGAGGTCCCCCTGAGTCAGACCTGTGAGAGTATGGACCATGGTGCAGATAGGCATCGGCCAACTGAGGGTGGAATTCTAATGGCTTGACAACTAGGTTGAACACGTGTGCCATACAGGGCGCATGGCTCAGGCTTCCTTGTCGCAGCGCAGACAAGATGTTTCTCCCATTGTCAGTCACCATGGTTCCCATTTCCAATTTTCGTGGAGTAAGCCATGTATTGATTTCTTGATGAATGAATTTCAGGAGCTCCTCCCCTGTGTGACTCGCCAAGGCAAACCATGTGAAGCACAGCGTGACACCGCTGCACACATGGTAAGCTGAAGGGGCATTGAGAATTGACTGTACAGTGGAGGCTGAGGAGATGGCGGAGGATGAGGAGGTGGAGTCGCACACTGTGACAGGCAAAACAGCCTGGGAGCGTGGAGGCCGAAGCGGTGTGACATATCCAAGTTGCTGTGCAGGAACCACATTCACCCAGTGGGCAGTAAAGGACATGTATTGTCCCTGACCGTAGTTACAGCTCCAGATGTTGGCGCTGCACACCAACAGGCTCAAGAACTGGCCCACCTTCTGCTCAACAAATTTGTGCAGGGCTGGTACTGCCTTCTTTGCAAAGAAATGATGGCTTGGGACTCTCCACCTCGGCTCGGCACTAGCCATCAGCTCTCTGAAAGGAGTCCACCACCGTAAAAGGGAGAGACTGCAGCACCAGCAACTTGGACAGGAAAACATTTAGCCTCTGCGCCGTAGGATGAGTGGGTGCATACTGTTGTCTCTTGGACTTTTAGTAGGAGGAGCAGGAGCATCTGGAGCGGCAGAGGATGGGTATGATGCACAGCTACCTTCGGCTGAGGTGCTGGAGCCTTGGCTGGGTGAAATTGGAAGTGGCGTGGCACTGGCTGACGCAGCAGGCTGGACCCCCACTTTGGAGCCTCGGTTCTCCCAGGCTGCTTTATGGTGATGCTGCATGTGTTGCCGCAGGACCATGGTACCAACATTGGGGCCCTGGCCACACTTCACCTTCTGTCTACACATCTTGCATGTGGCCAGGTTACCCTCCTGCGGATGCTTGATGGAAAAGTGCCACACTGCCGAGTAACTAATTTTCCCTCCAACAGTCCTCACTAATTCACTGCTACTGCTGCCAACTTCTGGAACTCCTGCTCTACTACCTCCCGGGAAGGCAGCCTGCCGCGCAGCAGGTGGTCTACCCCGCCCCCGGCCACGTGTGGCTCCAGACATCCCAATTCTGCCACCATGCTGACTGCCAACCCTACTACCACCTTGCTGCCTCAGCTGCTGACTCTGGGGCAACCTGGGACCCTCTTCTCCTGATGATGATGAAACCCCTTCTGCACTGGGCTCCCAAGTGCGATCGGCTTCATCATCATCATCATATAATTGGGTCTGCACATCACTGATGTCCTCCTCGGTTTCAACAACAGCATGTGCTGCAGGAGACAGAACGTTCGCCACACCCCCTCCCACGCCACTCTCCTTCTCAGTGTTTGTCTGCCTAGCGGTCTGCCTAGCGAAAGAAGCGGCGGATGTCTCCTCCATTTCTTGGCTGGGCATTAGCTGCTGACTGTCCTCTAATACATCGTCCTCACTGAATAGTGGACCTGAACCCAAAGCATAAGACACGGCGGCTGGAGGGGGGTGTAGGACAGAGGCAATGGAAGGACAAGGGCTGCTCCCGGGCCATGCCAACTCAGGGTTGTGTCCGAGGAACCTACCGACTGTTGACTGGGGGTGTCAGATGTCACTTGTGATGAGGTTGATGACCGCGTTAACCAATCAATGACTGCAGATGCGTTGCTGGTCAAGACACGACCACTAGCAGATACCGGGAGATCAGGCCTCTCACCGCGACTCCTGCTGCCACTCGCCCCTAGCCTGCTGTGACCTCTGCCTGATGAATCTAGGCCTCTCCTCGGTGCACATCCTGGCACATCTCCGCCTGACATGTTTACTGCGTTTAGGGGGGGAAAACAATACAATACACTACACCTAGAACAGTATTTTTGTAACAGCAGGTGTGTAGAAAAGTTAGATAAAAATAGGCAGACACTGTAGCTAAAAGCTAATGCAAAAAGACACTGTCAGATGGTCTAACACAGGATGCCCCTGGTCAGAGTTAAATGGACCACAAGCAGTTTTAAAACGTGTTTTTGTTCAAAATGTAAAAAAGGTAAAGATGCAGGTACTCTTTAAAGCTAAGTGCTAGTACTCGGGATGCCCCCCCCCCCCCCGGTGAAAGGCAATGGGTGCTTTAAACTTGAAAAACAGACTTTTTTATAGAAAAGGCAAAAGGTTAGTAGGCAGGTACTCTTAAAAGATAAGTGGTAGCACTGACAATGCCCCCCGGTGAAAGGCAATGGGTGCTTTAAACTTGAAAACCAGACTTTTTTATACAAAAGGCAAAAGGTAAGTCGGACGGTACTCTTAAAAGATAAGTGGTACCACTGACAATGGCCCGCGGTGAAAGGCAATGCGTGCTTTAAATTTGAAAACCAGACTTTTTTATACAAAAGGCAAAAGCTTAGTAGGCAGGTACTCTTAAAAGATAAGTGGTAGCACTGACAATGGCCCCCGGTGAAAGGCAATGGGTGCTTTAAACTTGAAAACCAGACTTTTTTTTACAAAAGGCAAAAGGTAAGTCGGCCGGTACTCTTAAAAGATAAGTGGTAGCACTGGCAATGGCCCCAGTGAAAGGCAATGGGTTCTTTAAACTTGAAAACCAGACTTTTTTTTAAAAAAGGGAAAAGGTAAGTCGTCCGGTACTCTAAAAAGCTAGGTGCTAGTATTTGGGATGCCCCCCGGCGAAAGGCAAAGTTTGCTTAAAAAGTGACTTTGTTTACAAAATGCAACCAGTTAGTAGACAGGTACTCTTGAAATATGTATGCTAGTGTTTGGGATGCCCCCTCTTCAAATACACAGGTTGGCTGCTTTTATAGTGGAAAAGTGACTTTATTTACAACATGCAACCAGTTAGTAGACATGTACTCTTGAAATATTAATGCTAGTGTTTGGGATGCCCCCTCTTCAAATACACAGGTTAGCTGCTTTTATAGTGGAAAAGTGACTTTCTTGACAAAATGCAACCAGTTAGTAGACAGGTATTTTTGAAATATTTATGCTAGTGTTTGGGATGCCCCCTCTTCAAATTCACAGGTTGGCGGCTTTTGTAGTAGAAAAGTGACTTTCTTTACAACATGCAACCAGTTAGTAGACAGGTACTCTTGAAATATTTATGCTAGTGTTTGGGATGCCCCCTGTTCAAATACACAGGTTGGCTGCTTTTATAGTGGAAAAGTGACTTTCTTGACAAAATGCAACCAGTTAAAAGACAGGTACTCTTGAAATATTTATGCTAGTGTTTGGGATGCTCCCTCTTCAAATACACTGGTTGGCTGATTTTATAGTGGAAAAGGGTCTTTGTTTACAACATGCAACCAGTTAGTAGACAGGTACTCTTGAAATATTTATGCTAGTGTTGGGGATGCCCCCTCTTCAAATACACAGGTTGGCTTCTTTTATAGTGGAAAAGTGACTTTGTTTACAACATGCAACCAGTTAGTAGACAGGTACTCTTGAAATATCTATGCTAGTGTTTGGGATGCCCCCTCTTCAAATACACAGGTTGGCTGCTTTGATAGTGTAAACGTGACTTTGTTTACAAAATGCAACCAGTTAGTAGACAGGTACTCTTGAAATATTTATGCTAGTGTTTGGGATGCCCCTCTTCAAATACACAGGTTGGCAGCTTTATAGTGGAAAAGTGACTTTCTTTACAACATGCAACCAGTTAGTAGACAGGTACTCTTGAAATATTTATGCTAGTGTTTGGGATGCCCCCTCTTCAAATTCACAGGTTGGCTGCTTTTATAGTGGAAAAGTGACTTTCTTTACAAAATGCAACCAGTTAGTAGACAGGTACTCTTGAAATATTAATGCTAGTGTTGGGGATGCCCCCTCTTCAAATACACAGGTTGGCTGCTTTTATAGTGGAAATGTGACTTTGTTTACAACATGCAACCAGTTAGTAGACAGGTACTCTTGAAATATTAATGCTAGCATGCTTTTTAAAGAATGACACCAGGAAAAGCTAAATAGACAGGTGTGTTATTAACACTAAATAGGTTTGAAAGCTAATGCAAACACTTTAAACTGTCCCTGTCTTTCTCTGTTACTGTCACAGCCTCTCTCCTTCTCTATATGTCCCTCGCTTCTTCTGTTCTTCTATCTATCTATCTATCTATCTATCTATCTATCTATCTATCTATCTATCTATCTCTCACTGTATCTATCTATCTATCTATCTATCTATCTATCTATCTATCTATCTATCTATCTGTCTGTCTGTCTGTCTATCTGTCCCTCGCTCTCTCCCTGCCTGATCTGCTCTGGCCGCAATACAGTGTCAGAATGATCTTCCGCAAAATGGCCGCCGTTTATATGACCTGTGACATCATCGGTAAGCCTGTCTGATGATAGATAGCATGTGCCACCTACCCAGGATTCCTTGCCCCATGGGACATGTCCTGACATGTGGATCCACCATTTTAGATGGGCTGTAAAGCAGTAAATGGAGTTTTAAGGAAGCGATTCGAGCGATCGAATCACGGCGATATTCGGAATTGTAAAGAATCAAATTTTAACGAATTCAGGTTCGTCAGAATCGATTCGCTCATCTCTAATTGGGACCGTAGTGCTGCACGATTCAGATGAAATCTGCTTCTGATCTGCTCGTCACTTAAATCCCATACAGAGATGCGGATACCAAAGGATCTGGGTGCCCGAAGCCTCACAGCACTTGCTTTCCTTATCTCCTGCCCTTCCTCTGCGCTGCCACACATCCACAACCCAAACATAACACCAAACTCAACATCACCATGACTGGCCATAACTCAGGCACTGTAAAATAAAATGAACCAATCTACCCACACACACAACCACAACAACATCAACACAAACAAGCAATCAAAATCTTGCACCAACACAAGGGGTACGTGTGGAACTAATAAAATATATTGTATACATATGTGTAAATGACAAAAACATTAATTTATTTTATATTTTTTTTATCTTATAGAACACTTCACAACAAACAGGAAGAATAGTACCCACAAGTGTGGAACTGTTTGATTTAGAGGCCCGCATGTTGGAGGCCTACAGTCACCAGCAGCCGCATGCAAGACGAATGTTAGAATATAATTATTAAGAGCGGGGAGGAGAATGTGTGAATACAGCTGAAATCTTTACATGTGCCTTTTCTAATGGATGAAGAGCTAGCACTCTCCGTCACAGGTACAGATAGTAGAACATTTTTTTTCACTTTTTCATAAGTTATATAGTGATAAGCGAATAAGAATTTGCTTTAAAGTTAAGGGAACATTTGGTTCAGTACAATTCGATCATACCAATTAAACCTAAATCATTTGGATAACCCCCATAGTATCTGCTACATAGGGAGGTTTAGTAGGGCTGCAAGGTAGCAACATAAGAAAGCACTATTATGAGGAGGCTGATGTGGTTGTTGGCTGGCTGGCTGAAGTTTATTTAAAAAATAGATACCAAATCCACATGGAAGTAAGAATGTTGTCCTTGTGTTGCATAAGGTAGATATAAGATATAAATATTTATAAGATATATATATCTATTTATATGTGCAATCCTACCCAAACAATGAGCTTCTCATAAAATTTCAGTGGAGTATACTAATATGTTTTAATGGTTTAATGTTTTAATGGTAATACCACACTGGTAAAAGCCCTGATTAAAATGAAACTCCACAAGTTAAGATTAAGCTGTAAAGAATGAAATATGTTTTCTTGTGTCCCCAAAGCAGACCTAAAGCATATGGCCCTCGAAATCCCCTTGCTCTACTCCCAGATCTACTAAAGACAATAAAAAACACCTATTCCCTGTTATCCTCTTATTCCCATGCAGGGAGATAAGCACTGTGTGCTCGGCTTCTCATTTTCCAGTACTGCAAGTGATTAGTTCATGATCCAATCACAGCAGAATTGTAGAATCTATGGTTATTGTGTCACAGATGTATCCAGAACCAACACAAGCCTGTGATCTAACTAATTTGACTAGTTTAAACATTTATCATAATCAGTTAGTTATTTTAGGACAAGTAACAGATGCAATACACTTACTGCAAACTCATCAATATGACATACATCCTACATAGTTGAATGTGCTGAACTGCATTTTTAAATTGCAACATTAAATTATTATTACCTTATTTAGGACAGCCAGATGGATTATGGAAAGCATATTAAAAGAGGAGGAAGCAAACAAAAAGCATTTTTTTTGTTAGCCCAGTCCAGTAAATAAGCATGCATCAATATATATATATCAAAACCAAGATTATTTTTTTGTAATCTTAAATCTTTAAAGGTATGCTAGGATCTGTGGAACATACTGTACTTGTTCTGGGTTCACATCAGTGAAATGCGGAAGCAGCAGCCGTTGCTGGCCTGCGGGTTATCTGCTGAGGCTGCATTTCATTTCCAGGTTCTTCAGAGCAGATTCCACAGCTCCCAGAATCTCATTTGAGATTTAGAGGCTGATTTATTAATAGCGACATGTAGTGACAGTTGAGCGACTGTAGCGGTATTTTCACAGCGCCCGCTAGTAGTCGCTGTGCTTGGCCGTTGTTCGGTTGTTGACAGCGACTCGGTGTGGCTAAATGTTCAATACGGGGTTACGAGTCGCTATTTGACAGGTTCCGCGCTGTATGGGAGCGCATGATAGCGACTGGTCAGAGCGACCGGCTTCCACCATATTCATCAAAAAATCACGCTCAAAAAATTCAAGCGCTGTGAAATGCATGTTTAAACCCCAGAGCGCTGGAGGCGATGTGTTAAAAGTCGTTTTTTTCAGTGCCAGAAGAGGTCACAGAATTATTTGTGATTTTTGGGAAAATTAGAAAAAAAAAGGAAACCCATTTAAAGAGAAGAAAAGGTTCGTCCATTGAAATGCATGGGGGAGCGACAGGTAGCAAGAGGTCATACCTGGCGCTGTGCAAGGCTGAACGCTGGCGCTGTTCGCAGAGGCTTTGAAAATGATGAATCAGACGCTACATGCCGCTATCCCAGTCGCTAAACAGATTCTGCTTGATAAATGTGTAATTGCGTGCCGTGTCCGGCGTTGACCAGTTGCTATCTGTCGCTACCTCTCATTAACCAGGCGCTACCTGATGCTTCCTTTCTTAAATAACCCCCCTAGTTGATAAGGAGTGAGGAATGGCTGCCCTGCGGTCTGTGGTGCACTCCAACACCTCAGTAGTGCAGATGCCGGGGATGCTTGCCGATGAATGTAGAATAGTACCCCAGGAACGATGAATGTTTGTGGGCTACCTGGGGAGGGGGATCACACAGCAAGTTATCTCAATTAGTGAATCTAAAAGACTCTTACAGTGTCAGATAAGACCAGACGCTCACCCTGCACTGTGTGGCCTTATCCCATACATTTCAATGGGCTTGGATGGTTACAATTATTTTATCATTTTAGATTTTTTTTTAATTTTGTTTGGGCTGGTGCATCTGCCACGGGATACCTGGGTTGGTTGGGATTATATTTATATGTATTTTTAGCACTTTTTGTGCTGCAAATTTGTGATTTGGGCAGTGAGAAAGCTTTGTAATGTTTGTCTAATGTCCCTAATGCAATTCCCAGTTTTAATTTGTGCCTGAATTCCATTTTTTTAGCGCCTCATGGAGCGCCTGGTATTTTTTTGATAAATTTTGTGTCAGCTTGCTGCGCTTTTGGCCAGCACTAGGTGTGGCTAGCGCATTAGCTTATATAAGCCATGCGCTGCGAACGCTGCCTGGCTGGGAATGCTACAGCTGACAGCGCCGATGGCCAGAAGCCGACTGCTGAACATCTCAAATGAGTGGCTCAAGTGGCGCCCACACCAAAGATAGTAAATAAGCCTCTAAAACTTTCTTCCTATATTGGAGCTATTATATTTATCAACAACTATCTGAAACAAAGGCGGCTATTAAAAAAAAATGTTTATTCAAATTGGTACTTAGGTGAAATGACTGTGGGAAGAGATCTTATTGGCCTTTAATTGAATTGAAGTTTAGAATAAATCTATTAGTCAGTTTTCTGCCTGGATTTAGAAATATAAATATTTTTGATTACTACCAGGGAAGGGATTTTGGGTAGGAGGGATTTTATAAAATAATTTTATGTTTATAATAGATACATCTCTAGAGGTAAGCTTCGACATAGGGGGTTATTTAAGAAGGGATAGCACCAGGTGGTGTCTCGTAGCGTCAGGCAGCGTATGGTAAATGCTGGGCACTGTAGGCAAAACCACATTTAAAAAAGCGAATCTGGTGAGCGACTCTAACCGCGCTTGTAGCGTCCAATGTACTATTACAGACAGCTCAGCATAAAGCGCCAGCGCTCTAGCTTCCAGAGTGCCAGATAATACCTTTCGCTCAATGTCACTCTCCCATACATTTCAATGGCCGTTCATTTGTGTTGTGTTTACAATTTTTTTTTTTGCTCAAATCATTGTGTGACCTCTCCTGGCTGCAAACAAACACTTTTAGAAACTTTTTTGACTTTTTATATTTTTATGCAGAATTGTCATTACAGGTCTGGCACTAAAGTGTTAATGTCACAGTGTAATAACAATGTCATTCCATGTGTTTTCGTTTTGTTACTGGTGGATATGTGTTCAAAAACAGAATTTAATCACACAGCGTCTTGCGCTCTATGCTATAGTGACCAGATTTAAGGCTCGATTCAGAGGCCCATTCGTTTGGACTTCTGTAGCTGTGTGTGAAAGTTTTTGTGGGTGTTTTTTTTGTTTTTTTCATCCATTTTTCATTCATACGGACGTTCGGGCAAATGCGTATATGCGCTTTCGATTAACGAATGCAAATCGGAACATTTCAGATAACTTACGTTATTGCTATGGGCTTGCGTCTCATTCAGAGAGCTGATTGCCGATGGACCACCACCCTATAAACCCGTTTCCTTTGCGATCCCCTGACGGGACCATTTTGACCTCGAGACTAGCAGCTATGGATGACTTTTTGAGGAGCATGAGGATCTGCAGCTCATGGGCATTGATATTGTCCGTAGGGCTGAGACCAGATTGCATTGGCGACGCATGCACATCGATGGCATGCATGACGTTGAGATGTTCGAGCTCACCAGACTTAATCACGCTTCCCTCCATAAATTGTATAGTGAGCTGCGGCCATGGTTAGCCCGCACCACAAGGAAGGTGTTTTCATGACGACATGGTAGCCAGAAACGTGATTAAGCTGGCATTTTATAACATCGCCGACATGCCCAACGTCATGGGTGCCATTGACTGCACCCACTTTGCCCTGGTGCCTCCGGCAGCCGACGAGTATATCTACAGGCAAGCACAATCTGTCATATTGTGTTTTTTATAAATGTTTTAATTATTTTTTATTATGAAATAAAAATTCAAAAAAGTCCCTCCGTGCAAAATGTCCCTCCTTATAATTATTCCCTCCTTGTAATTAATCCCTCATTTTAAAGAATCCCTCCTTGTAATTATTCCCTCTTTGTAATTATTTCCTCCTTGTAATTATTCCCTCTTTGTAATTATTTCCTCCTTGTAATTATTCCCTCTTTGTAATTATCCCCTCCTTGTAATTATCCCCTCCTTGTAATTATTCCCTCCTTGTAATTAATCCCTCCTTGTAATTATTCCCTCCTTGTAATTAACCCCTCCTTGTAATTTATCCCTCCTTTTAATTATTCCCTCCTTTTAATTATTCCCTCCTTGTAAAGAGTCCCTGTGGAACCATGGGTCGCATTTAGTTGCATATAAATTTCACATGTGTTCACCAAGGAAACATTTTAATGTGTACCTGAAATAGACACTTAACTTAAAAGTTAATCTTTCCTTTTTCAAACATACGGGATTCTTTTTTGGCTAAACAAAATACTTATGTACTTGTTTATTGCAATTTTTATTGGGCCACAGGTTTTGCTTAGGTTGTGATTAGTTAATGTTCCCCTAGTTTTCGTCCCCTTTATAATGTATTTGTTGTTTTTTTTTATCCCAGGAACAGCAAAATGGGCCACTCACTGAATGTCCAAGCAGTGGTGGACCCGGACATGCGGTTCCTTAGTCTGCTCGCCGGGTTCCCAGGCTCATCCCATGATGCCTACATTCTTCGCAGATCTGGATTGTACGGTCGGTTTGAGTCTGGGGAATTTTCCGGTGCATGGCTCTTTGGTAAGTTGACGCCAATAACGTCCCTTTTTTTGGATATGTATGGCTATGAATTTAATTTGTGTTCCATGTATGAAACTATGCCTATTTGAACACCTTGTTTACCTGTGAAACACGACCTTAACCATTAGATTTTTCAAACAACAAAGCCTTGCCAAATGTTAGTCCTGCATTAGCAAAATGTTAAAATTGAATTTAGATTAAAGTAATAATGAGTCTTCCACACACTCTGCTTAAATTATGTCATTGAATTTATAATAGGGTCTGCGCCATCTTTGATTAGATGCATTACACTTACTGAGTAGAAGAGAGTGGGATAAAGTGCAGGGGGCGGGTTAGAGCTTTTTTGGACTCCTGAAAAGTTAAGACATCCAAGAATGCTGAGCAACACAGTCCGAAACCAATACCTGTTAGCAGTCTGGCTGAATGTCCCTCATCCGCCATGGATGTTTAATTTGTTCCCACATCTATTTGATGTTTTTTGGCTTTTTTTTTGCCTGTACACTATGTATGCTCATGCTGTGTAGCAAATGTGACCTAGCCTCTTAGTCAAGTTTATGGCCGATTCCGGCTATCCACTCCTTCCGTGGCTGTTGATGCCCCGGCCCCAGAATGCAGCCGAGGAGGCATATAATAGGGCGCACAGGAAGACCAGGGCTGTGGTGGAGAGGGCGTTTGGCCTATTGAAGACCCTCTTCCGATGCTTGGACCATACCGGGGGAGCACTTCAGTATGACCCCAAAAAGGTCATAGATATTATGGGAAGGGATAGCGTCAGGTAGTGGCTGGTTAATGACAGGTAGCGACAGGTAGCGACTGGTGAACGCCGGACACGGCACGCAATTACACATTTATCAAGCAGAATCTGTTTAGCGACTGGAATATCGCCATGTAGCGTCTGTTCACAGCCTCAGCGAACAGCGCCAGCATTCAGCCTTGCACAGCGCCAGGTATGACCTCTCCCTACCTGTCGCTCTCCCATACATTTCAATGGATGATCCTTTTCTTCTCTTTAAAGGGGTTTTTTTTTCAAAAAAATCACAAATAATTTTTTGACCTCTTCTGGCATTGAAATAGCATTTTTTTCATAATTTTTTTCATTTTTTATATATTTCCTCAGAAATGATGTTACAGGTCTGGCATTAAAGTGTTCATGTTACAATGTTGCTACAATGTAATTCCATATGTTTTCGCTTTGTTACTAGTTGATAGATGCTTGAAAACAGACTTTAAACACACTGCCTCCTGCGCTCTGGCCTTCAAACAAGTTTTTTTCAGCGCCAGAGATTTGTGAGGCTGTTTTTTTGCTGAATATGGTGTGAGTCGGTCGCTATGAGCAGTCGCTAACATGCGCTCCCATACAGCGCTGTACTGGTCAAATAGCTCCTCACAATGTATTCAACATTACTGAACAGCGACTGAGTCGCTATAAAGTAGCGACCCACGGCCGAGCACTGTGACGCCTAGCGGGTGCTCTGAAAATGCCTGCTACAGACGCTCATCTGTCGCTACCTGCCGCTAATGATGAATCAGCCTCTTAGTCAACAACAGGTTAATTACAATTTTATGTAGTTTATTTCCAAAGCAAACATTGGAGTTGATGGTCACTCCCATAGTTCCAGAAAATACATGGTCAAACCACAAATGAAAGTTTTTGCAAATCAGGCCACATAGCAATTGCCCAGAGACAGGAGTTTTAAAGTAAGGCACTCCTGTCAAAAGTTTCATACAAATGAAAATTCAAAAAACATATGTGACAAGCATTGGCATGTCCAGATTTGTCAGCAAACAAATAGGGCCACAGACACACCCTCTCCTGCTTGGCCACATTTGCCACAGGCACAGGTGTAAAGCAGCCAAACCTATGCCACATCTACACCTGTTACTCAGTGGGCCACCCAAACAAGAACCCCCAGTCCCAATCCAAGTCCAGTTCAATCTCAGCCAGGGGTCAAGGTAGTAGTTTGCCAGGCCAGAATGTCCCCCAATCATGCCTACAAACAGGAGGAGCCAGAACCAATGTAATTCGCCACAAGCATGCAGCGCAGCAGCTTGAATGGCAGGTTCATTGAGGCTTCACCTCCGGCATTGGCTAGTGGGCTACCTCAGCACTCTAATGAGCTATATGGGTGCAAATCCAAAGCAAACAAGCAAAGGCATACCAAAAGGGTATATTGGTAGGGCTCACCAGACAGGTCAATACAGTGGGGATGTAGAGCAAAGATGTGGAGCAGATACAGGCCAAATAGGATGCCCATAAAACCCAGGTTGGGGCCCTTGGAGGTGGGCCCTCACCTGGGCCTGTGTGGCATTCAGAATCTTCAACTGTTCCAACATGTTTCTATTTGAAGTTCGAAATTCAGCCATCATGGCACTGAGATTGTTAGTTAAGGTGGCCATGTGGCTGTTGCTATTTCGAACTTCCTCAAGCATGGCACTGTAATAATTGGATAAGGTGACCATGTGGCTGTTGTTGGACCTAAATTCAGTCAGCATGGAGTTTAAGGTGTTATTTAATGTCTCTAATTGCCCATGAAGATGCTCGTGGTTTCGTTGATTTTGGAGGCGAAATATCCGCCTCTCATGGTGCCATGCTGACTCCATCATTGGGGCGCCCCTCCCCTGGGAAACTGGGCAACTACACCTCCCAATTCCCCGGGTTGGGGGGTGTGCAGATGATGTGCCTCTAGGTCCACCAACAGCCACAGGTCTGCTTGGAAAATCCTCAGCAGCAGAGCTAACACTGGGGACTGTCGGCTCAGTCTCTGCATGCTGCCCACGATGGGCTGGAAGCATGCAGCCAGCTTCACTCTGCTGCTGAGGATTTGGTGTAGAAACATGTTGGGACAGTTGCAGATTCTGTCCCAGGGGGAGCTGTTCAGAAGGTCCATTGAAGGGTCCATCCTCCTCCAGCTCCTGGATTTCCTCCATCAGTGTGTGGGTCTGTTGGGACATGTAAATAAAAAAGGTTCAGTTTGGGGAATACATATGTAATTCAGCAAAATGAAACATGGCAAGGCAAATGCATAAGCAACATCAGAAAAAGACACTTACCATATATATCAGATCCTGGGTCCGAGGCAGCACGGAAGTTGACTGCATGGTTAAACTGGCTGAGGATTCCCCACTAGCTGAGGGATGATGTTGGGCTGCATTGTGGAAAAGAAGGCATGTTAACACACAACTAGGCATTGCTGATGTGTAATAAAACATATGCTTCACTAAAACACGTGGCCAAGCATGAATGGCAACTCCCCCAATGGACCAAGTTGACCTTGACTATGAATTCCATTATCTGTTAGATGTATTAGTCAACATGTACATACACATTGGTCTCCTTAACCAAAATAAACATGCATGTACTGGCTGTTCTGAGGCTTCACACATCCCTAAAAGCCCATTATGGGACCACACTCAGCTTGCAAATAGCATTTGCCATCAGATTATGCTGGTTGCCATTCTTTCTAGGTCAAACTTTCAAGCACCCCAGATCAAGTCTTTATGAGCAAAGCACATCTCAAACACAAGTGGCCTACAAATAAAGATGGACGTGTTGTATGTAATTGACTCTGAATACATAACAGGCAGTCCTTTGCTAATCTCAATAGTGTTCCTCAAGACTGTCAAAGCTCATGTATGGGCAAGGAAAAAAGCAAATGATGAGTCCACACACATAGCACACCCTGTTTAAATTGTTACCTCCACTACAAGGCACACCCTAGGGGCATGTGTTTATATATGGCTTGGAGCATCATTTTACACGTAGCTCACATTTCACATACACACTAACATTACTAACCTGCAGGAATAGTCGGAATGTCCGTGTCCTGTCGTGCCGAGTGTCCCTCTAAGGCCACAGGATGTAGCAGGCCCAGCACCATCTCCTCAGTTCGGGTAAATTGCAGTTTAGTGGGGAATCCTCCGCCAGTTTTTAAGCTGAAAAAGATAGTTGGACACATTTAGCTAAATGTTGCCAATACAAGACAAAGACAAATCCACAAAGTATCTATGTACCTGTAATGACGCCGTTTATTTTCTTTCTTCCGTGCTGCATACTTTAGGTCCGATATTTTCATTTGAATCTGCTCCACATCTTTGAGCTCTTCCCCCACTGCATTGACCTGTCTGGTGGCTTGGCCTCTTGGCATGGGAGCTTTACCCACGTGGGTGGGGTGATGCTGACCTTTGGGGGCTGGGGCTTCTCACCCTCTTGGTGTGCTTTTTAGGGGCCGTAACTGTGGGCTTGCTGGGCTGGGCCTTCTTCTTTGGCGCTGGCTCCTTTGTTTTTGTGCTTGTGGGTGCCTTTGTGGTCGCCTTCGCCTGCCCACTGCGGGTTTCCCGCTGATTAGCCTTTGGCATTTTGGACCGAGTAGTGGGGCCTGCTGAAGCCTCCTCACACTTCTCTGCCTTTTTGCTGCTGGCTTCCTTGGCTGCTTTGGCCTTAGCGGCGGCTTTTTTTGGTGCCATAATGTTGAGACTCTGAAAGAGAACGAGCTGTGGGTCCAGGACCCTTTAAATACTAATGCCGGGGTCTGGCGTTTACACGTTCGCGTACGCATGCGTATGGCCGTTCGTCCAGCCGTGCGGGACCCGGAAACCGCTGGGGCATTACTTATCTGCTGCAGACAAGAGGCAAGATGGCGCCACAATCTTCACCCGCCAACAAGAAGAGATCATCATGCTTGTAAGTGTCTTTTAATGCCTTTTATTTGCCATCTAAATGCATGCCTTGCCCTTAAGGAAGCACAGGAATAAACGATTTGTTTTATAAGAGTCTAAAACTCCATGCCAAACAGAAGTTATGGCCCACACGTGCGAACAAACACTTATGTCAGCTACAAGGATTGTATTAGGCTACAAATGTGTCTGTTAATGTCATTTATTCAAATGATCGATTTGTGAGAGATATTTGTATGCAGTTTGATCTAAATCCTATGTTTATTTTTTGTTTTGTAGATGATGCTGGAGCGCAGGTACGACTACCTGCCCAACTCATTTGAGAAGCGGACCGTCGCCCTGGAGATAGTTTCCAGAATCCAACATGAGACGGACACCACCTTCACCCACACTCAGATCATGCAGCATTGGTCGGACTTGAAATGGCTGCACATGCCCCGGGTGCGGCAGTTTTTCGGACTCCATTTCCCTAGTAAGTACATAGCGATTGCATGCTAGATGTAAGTAATACAGAATGTAGACCTTTAGTTATAATTGCTTTTCTTTTCTAGTGTTGGAAATGGAGTACCGAATCCGCCGCACACAGAGGCGCACAGGCCAACCAGTGCTGCATGAATCTGCAGCTGGAAGTGAAGGTGGTGGATCTCCAGGGCGACGGTCCTACACCTCCTCTGTTGGGTCCTCCGACCAGCCCCTGGACCTTTCCACAGAGGAGGGGCGGCACGGCGTGGGCAGGGAGTCGTACCCAGCAATGCAGGCGGGAGCCTCTGGTATGTGACTCACATATACATGCTATTTACTACAAAGCTAAGTCCCTAAATCTGTTTTTCTAGATGCTTCTGGAGCGGGTGAAGATGTGCAGTCTGCAGCAGATCTCGCACAGGAGGCACAGGGAGAAGGTGAGTGATGTGACACACACATTAAAATTAACATTTGATTACTGTTGACTAAGACATTATAAGTGACCCTATTTGCCATGTCTCGACAGCCTCTACTTCACAACAGTGGCAGGGCCCAGGACGTAGGGTTGTCCCCAACGAGGCATCCGCCGGCCACCAACCAAGTAAGTTGTAATGTCATTCTTTGCAATATGTGGTAATTGACATTATCATCCAGATACATCAAGCCATAGTCAATGGCATTAGCAGAATGACCTGTGCCCACTTCCTTAGATTAATTACTTAGCAGAATGACCTGTGCCCACTTCCTTAGATTAATTACTTAGGAGAATGACCTGTGCCCACTTCCTTAGATTAATTACTTAGCAGAATGACCTGTGCCCACTTCCTTAGATGAATTACTTACCTGTGCCCACTTCCTTAGATGAATTACTTAGCAGAATGACCTGTGCCCACGCCACTTTCTTAGATGAATTACTTAGCAGAATGACCTGTGCCCACTTCCTTAGATTAATTACTTAGCAGAATGACCTGTGCCCAGTTCCTTAGATTAATTACTTAGCAGAATGACCTGTGCCCACTTCCTTAGATTAATTACTTAGCAGACTGACATATGTCGTCATGATTTAAGTTGCCAACTAACAAACATTCCATCCACAGATGAGAAACATGTATTTGTCTCAAAATAATGATTTTTTTTTATTTTATACAGGGACCACACGGGCAAGAGTGGAAGAAATTCATTGAAGAGTCCTTGAGTTGGTGGCCGAAATGCAGCAGCTGCATGACTCGTTGGCGATAACATAAGAAGACTAGTGTTCTGGGTCCTGCCACTGTGTTGTATATATGTAAATATTGTTACATTTTTAAATTTTTTAAAAATTTTAATGTGTTTTATCAAAAATAGTTTGTAAATTATTTTTTAAACCAAAATTTTTTTTTAAAAAGCCAACCAAAAAAATGGCGTTGTATTAAAAAAAAAAAAACTCTGTGTCATTTTTTTCCTACAATACATTAACACCAAACGAAGGGTGAAATAAATATTTAGAGATGAAGATTCAGATGATCGGGAAGTGGTTTGGGTAAGTTTTAGGGGCCTAAAATGGAAGAAGAACCTAACCGGGAAGTGGTTTGGGTAAGTTTTAGGGGCCTAAAATGGAAGAAGAACCTAACCGGGAAGTGGTTTGGGTATGTTTTAGGGGCCTAAAATGGAAGACGAACCTAACTGTAAAGTGGTTTGGGTAAGTTTTAGAGGCCTAAAATGGAAGAAGAACCTAACCGGGAAGTGGTTTGGGTAAGTTTAAGGGCCTAAAATGGAAGAAGAACCTAATCGGGAAGTGATTTGGGTAAGTTTAAGGGCCTAAAATGGAAGAAGAACCTAACCGGGAAGTGGTTTGGGTAAGTTTTAGGGGCCTAAAATGGAAGAAGAACCTAACCGGGAAGTGATTTGGGTAAGTTTTAAGGGTCCAAAAGGGAAGATGGAGGATAGTGCTAAGTGGTTGGAGTGATCTTTAAGGGTCCAAAAGGGAACATGGAGGATAGTGCTAAGTGGTTGGGGTGATCTTTAAGGGTCCAAAAGGGAAGATGGAGGATAGTGCTAAGTGATTGGGGTGAGCTTTAAGGGTCCAAAAGGGAAGATGGAGGATAGTGCTAAGTGATTGGGGTGAGCTTTAAGGGTCCAAAAGAGAAGAGGGAGGATAGTGCTAAGTGGTTGGGGTGAGCTTTAAGGGTCCAAAAGGGAAGATGGAGGATAGTGCTAAGTGGTTGGGGTGAGCTTTAAGGGTCCAAAAGGGAAGATGGAGGATAGTGTTAAGTGATTTAGCTAAACATTGTAGTAGAAGTGAGGGTGGCAAATATGTAGGCGAGCACTTTAATGAGTTAAGTTTGTAGTGCGCAGGCTCCAGATCGTAAGGATTTACGTCCGGACGATTATTTATTGAATAAGGAAAACCGAATCTATCGGGAAACGTAAAGGATTCGTGGAAGGAGACGATGGAAAAAGGGCTAAATCGAAAGCCGACGTTGTAACATGAGAAAATGAAACGGAAAAGACACGATGGAAAATGACATCCTCGTACTCTTACTCTGGCATACGAACAGACGAAAACTTTACAGAAGGATTGCAATGCATGCATAGAATCGCTCGCACACTCATACGAGAGCGGGAAAATTTTAAAAAAATACGAAATCGGCACAAAAACGTAAGTCTTTTTTTGTCTCTCTGAATCGAGCCTTTAGTGCGCTGCTGCTGTGTGTGTCCTTTTCTGATAAGTATGGTGTGAAGCGCCAAGAATCGGTCGCACTGAGCTGGTGCTACCTCTCACTCCCTGCAGCGCTGTACTGGTGTTAGAGCGCCCAACATACATCACATTCATCAATTCCGGCCAGGGTGCTAGAGCGACTGAGTCGCTCTGTTACAGCGCCCCATACCCGCTTACAGCACCTACAAGTGGTCGCTCTAGGTGGCGCTATACAGGCGCTCATCTGCCGATACCTGGCGTTGGTAGTGAATCAGCCTCCACGTTTTTTTTACCATATTGCATATTGAAGCTATAGGAAGATAGCCAACAAATTCTATGGCAACAGTCTGAACTTTTGTTGGACTGTGTCAAAAAAGAGTTGTCACACCTGAGCATAATTTAAATGCACAGTGCAAACAATCTTCATAACCTTTTTATATGCTGGTATTCATCATTTATATATAACAAATAATCCCATCCCAATCCAGATTTCTCTAGAGACATATTTTAAACAAAACATGTCAATCCCCTCTAGCAAATAGTGAAGCACATCCTTAAAGTCTAGTTATAAGAAGAAAAAAGTATACTTTTATTGTGCTGTCAGCGTGAAATATATTGTCAGATTCTATTCTGTAAGTGTCTTATGCTTCATTCATCACAACTTGCATTACAACTTTCATTTCCCATTTCCCAAAAGGGTGATATCCAGAGAACTAATATCAGCTAAATTTGCAAAGTTGGCTCATGCTGTCAGTAGGGGGAAACATAACAAAACATATAAAAAGAAAAAAACTGTCTGATCCCAATCTTTTCTTAAAACCTTAAAAAAGTTTGGTTTAGTATAATGTTCTTGTCTTGACTTTCCCAAACAGTTCATTTTAGTGATAGTCTTTATTACAGACTTGGACAAGCTTTTGTTGAAACTTAAATAATGATGTTAGGAATAATACAAAACTTAAAAATGTGATACAGATATTTGAGAATTAGATGTGGATAAAGAGTTACATACAATGTTTAGTTGAAAAAATAGTAACATGCCGATTCAAGAGTGCACCTACACAACCTTTAGCCAATATTCATAACAATATGAACTGGATGCAGTCGGCCATATTGCCCCCTGGCTGAGCAGCCCCACCCTCGGCGATGATGCAATCAGTTAGAGTACACACAGCTCAGCAATGGGGAGCACTTCAACCTAACTGCCATTATGTGACAGTTGACAACTGAATTTATTAGTATATAGCATGCAAATCACCATAATACTACTTCTTGTTGTTTTTTTCCTGGTGCTTTACGAATATTGGGCAAAGGCTTAGGTAAAGAAAAGAAACACAGACTGTTTTGGGGCACAGGCCTGGGGACGGAAGATGACAACATAAACTTCATTTCTGAGTATAGGTGTACTTTAAAACAATGTAGTTCAAGGTAGTCTTTGTAATTCAATGTAGCCTGTGTTTTGATGAGCTTATCTAGTTATTTTTATTTTCCCAATATTAGCAGATGGGGGTTTTATGTAAGCAATTTATTCACTATCTGCAGTCCACTGCTATTGGCAACTGTACAATTTCGGCCTTATTTATCAAGGGCTAGCGCCAGGTAGTATCTGACGAGCGCCAGGTACCGCCAGCTAACGGCGGCTACCGAATCAAGTACGCCCGGCGGCGGTCACAATGACGCATTTATCACGCTAAATGAGGCTAGCGCCGGCGAGAGCGTCAGCTAGCGCGGGATTCATCATGTAGCCGACTGCAACGAACAGCGCCGCTGCTAATCCCATCACAGCGACAGGTATGACCTGGCACACCCTGGCCTTATCCAAGGCATTTCAATGGAGCAATCTTTAAATAATCATAATTAATTGCTATTAATGTTTTTTTTTATTTTTAATGTCAAAAATTCTGTGACCACTTCTGCAATGTTAGGATTTTTTTTTAAGTAAAAAAAAAAAAAAAAAAAAAATTGTGCAGAATTGATATTACAGGTCTGATATTCATGTATTCATATTACAAAATGTTTAGAAAAACTTTTATAATTTTTACATAAAAAAAAATGGTTGTTTGGGGGTTAAAAACTACTTTACACACATCGCCGCCAGCGCTCTGGGGTTTAAACAAGAAATTCACAGCGCGAGAAATTTTTGAGCGTGATTTGTTAATGAATCTGCAGCAAGCCGTTCGCTCTGGCCATTCGCTGTCAGGCGCACCCATACAACGCGGAACCTGTGAAACAGCGACCCCTAACCCCGTATTCAACATTACCGCACACCGACTGAGTCGCTGTCAACAAGCAAACCCCGGCCAAGCACAGCGAATACTAGCTGGCGCTGTAAAAATCACGCTACTGGCGCTCATCTGTCGCTACCTGGCGCTATTAATGAATCGGCCTCCCCGTGCCTTATTCATGAAGGAATAGCGCCAGGTAGTGCCTGTACAGCGGCAGGTAGCGCCAGGTAGCGGCCAGTGAACGCTGGAGACAGCACACAGTTACACATTTATGAAGCCGAATCTGGTGAGCGACTAGAACAACGCCATGTAGCGTTCAATTCATCATTATCCCAGCCTCAGCGTACAGCGCCATTGCAGAGCGCCACGTCTAACCTGTCGTTACCTGGCGCTCTCCCATACATTTCTATGGACAATCCTTAAATCCCTTTCCTGATCCCAATTTTTTTTTTTTTTACCTAAAAAAACCGCAAACCTTCTGACATGTATTCTGGGCAAGAGAATGACATTTTTGAAAACTTTTTGGATTAATAATATTTTTATGCAGAATTGTCCTTACAGAGCTGGTATTAAAGTGTTCATGTTACAATGTCAATCCATATGTTTTCGCTTTGTTACTAGTGGATACATGTTCAAAAACAGCCTTTAATCACACAGCCTCTGGTGCTATGGGCTACAATTACATGATTTTGAGCGCCGCCGATGTTTGTGGCATTTTTGTGTTGAATGTGGTGTGAGTCAGTCACACTGAGTTGGCGTTACGGTTCGCTCACATACAGCACAGTATAGCGACTCACATATCATATTCATCAATGCCCGACAGCGTCTGAGGAGCTCTGAAACAATGATCCATGGTGGAGCACAGCGACTACTAGCAGGCGCTCTGAAATCCACTCTACAGATGCTCATCTGATGCTACCTGGCGTTAGTAATGAATCAGCCTGTTAGTCTGTATACCAAGATCTACAGGAAGAGAGATGTGACCCTGTTCACACAGAATGCTGCTGTTGGCCATGTGTAAGTGGGAGTGAGCCCCCTCACCTCAGCAGCCTACATAGCAGCATTGTACTGTGTATGCAGGACTCATTTTCCTCTTCCTGTAAATCTTGGTGTACAGCTGTCAAAAGCAACAGATTGTAGGTAGTGAAAACTGCTTCATAAATAGATTTTCAGATAAAATACAACTGCTATGCTCACCTTGCAGTTTTTCAAGAAAAACAACCCTTTACATTCAAAATACCCCCACAAACTATATATTCATGAGGTACACACCTCAAGCTTTCTAGGTGTATCATGCTTGTTGATGTGGGCACAGTTTTCTGGGAGTAATCCCTCAATGAATTCTTTGGTAGCACAGGGTTTCCCTGTAAAAACAATATGCAAACAAGAAAAACAAGTTAAATCTGAAAAAGCAAGGTCCCTCGAGCAAAACAATACAACAGGTGCTGTCAAGGGAAGAGTTGCCAAACACCTCAAAGTAAAGCATGAGAGTAAAGGTAATTTTACTTGAAAATTTCAGCTCTGCAGACAAAGTGTGCACCTTGTACTTTTGAAGCCAAAACAACTCTTTACATTTGGAATACCCCCACAAGCCATACATGCTCTTTCACTTTCGAGGTGCACCCAGCACAATACTCCCCTACCTGCCTAATTTCTACCTGCTCCTGCACTGCTGATGACTTTCCTTCAGCTTTGTTATAAGAAGCATGGATGGCAGATGGGCATGGCCTGTGTACGGAGGTCTTCTATCCAAAATAAGGAGCACATCTGTACATAGGAACTTCTGTGTACAGAGACACCCATCGTTTTCGAGGAGAGCTTGCATAAACAAGCTTCTACCATTTGCCCTATTATCATACTGGGGCTGGGGTAGAGCAATCAGCAGCACCGGAGTACAAGGTAAGCAGGGTGTCTTGTGCCATCTGGGTCTGTTGCATAATCTACTAAAGTTTCCCCCAAATCTTTAATATGGCAGTTCACCAGTCTGTGTTAGTAAAAATGAATCCCACAGCAAGAAAAATGTCTTGAAAATATCTTAAGCTATGCCATAGAAACATATGTAAAGTACATTACCATACCATTAATAGAGAATATAAACTGAAGAACCGATAAAACAACTGTTATACCATTTTGACATCAAGGAACAATTTGACAAATGGTTCTAATTATGGCGTACTTTACTTTTCAAAGCTAATCTGTAATAGTATAAACAACAATTACAAATAAACTACAGAATAAACTGTATTCCCTTATCAAACCTGACCAGTTGTGCTTTGTTCTTGAAAGGCAAGCACCTAAATAACACATCATTTGTTACTGAGATAATCTATTAAATTCTCAAAGCTGAGGAAATAGAAGCATTAAATTTGACTTTCAGAATAATAAAACTCTTTGTTTATTAAACAAAGGTTGAATAGCTATTTCAGTATAAGCATTTAAAAGAAATTTGTTGGTAGAATAAATGTACACTTACAGTACTTCTGTATGTATCTATACAGTACTTACCACCTATAATATCTTCTCCTGTAAAGTGTTTTTCCTTCTAGAAGGCTTTGAAATCCCGCCCCCTGCACACTACTATGACCACTTCTAGATAGAAGATGAGTGTGGCTGATCATAAAGCCGCAGAAGATGATGTCCAGTATAGACTATAAGTCTAGAGGAAAAATACATTAGATATTCTATGAGGACACCATGATTTGCTAGCCAAACGGTCACGAGTTTTGGAGTTAAGCATATGTATTAAAGTTGTCTAGACCAATGGTCCACAGAAGGTGTCTAGGTATTCAGAATGGAGGAAGTCACTGATGTACCTAACATCACACCGGCTAAGACATGACATATCTCTGAAATGTTTGGAGAGGGAATCCGGATGAGAGCAAGTAATATTGATGTATCTGAGAATGTTTTCACTTTGTAAATACAGGGTTATCTAAAAGTATTTTGACTGTGTATTGAGAGACTCAGAGGGTCCTAGTACAGACATTTAATTGGGCCCTGTTAAGGTTCATACAGTCACTTTTTCTGGCTTTAAATTATTTTGATAATATCAAACTACTAAACATAGATAGCAGAGAGAAATTGTGGTTGTTTTCTGTACATAGTTCCAAGCCAGTTCAAATCTGATATATCGAGTGGAGAAAAGACAATGAGGCCCCCCTAACTTCATGGGCCTCATTGCAGTCGTAACCCCTGCACCGTCTGGAGTGATTTTGCAACTCAACACACACCATATAGTGGCAGAGCAGTTCTACACATAAGGAGCAGATTGTTTGTAATGATGTGGATATTTTATTTTAAAGCAACTTAAAGGAGCAGTATCGTGAAATTTGCATTAAAAAAGATAAATAATTAAATAGCCACACAATAGCTTATAACATGTGTATAAATAATCTGGCGATAGAAAAAGAAAAAAATATATGCCTCTCTTTTAAATTGTATAATGACAATGGCTCAGTCCATTTTCTGAATAGGGGGATCTGCTGGGTTGTATTTAGTAAGCTGCTTCATTTAGCCCACTGGTCTCCTAGCAACACTTTACCTCAGAGGCTGTAATCAGTGGTAACGGCTGTGTGTGTGTGAGGTGCTGCTTTTGTTATGAGACCAGGTGACTCAAATGTGTAAAATCAATATAAAATAAACTAAACTGACTGAAAATAACTGAAATTCTTCTTTGAATAACTGTGCAGGAAAATCTAAAGGTATTAAAGTGGAACAAAACCCTGAGTTGCCGACCCTGAAGTCTATAAGACCCGGCCATTGACCTTCCCCCTTGGGCATTCTAAATCAGGATGCCCACTGTGTGAACCGACCCCTGGATAACCACAGATCCCAACGACTGGTTAATTGCTGGGCTGGCCAATAACATAGGACATATATAGCCAAAGGACTCACTTTTAATGATAGAAAAATGGCACAAAAATGCATATGACAGACAAGACTTAGTAACACACACCAATTTAAAACACATATACACATGAATGAAGGCCCCTGCCAGGCCGACCTGGACTCCACACTCTCACCAGCAAACACTCAGCTCACACCAAAAAATGCTGGCCAGCATGTAGTACAGGGACAAAAAATCTATCCTCTATAGGAGCAAAAAGTTTGGCACACATCAAAATCATAGACGCCAAAAAGCCAGACTTGTGATACTGTCCAACATGTACGTATTGTAAATATTTGTGACAGGATATTGCGCTGGTTAAGTGGAGGCTCAAAACATGGAGCACTTAAAAGGTAGTCTTGTGATACTGTCCAACATATACATGTTGTAAATATTTGTGGCAGAATATTATGCTGGTTGAGTGGAGGCTCAATACATGGAGCACTTAAAGGCAGTCTTACTCACACGGGCACATAGATTTCACAATGCTTGAAAGCGCCATAGACCATCCACGTAGAATTCATACCCACAATGGGATTCAAATGTTGTCTGCTAAACAGGAGTGCAGGTGCTTGTATCTAAACACTCTAGAATAGGTACATTGGCGCTCTCTGTAAAGGACCGGAATACTCCACGGACCAATGCAGGTATTCAAAACGCATCCCCGTCATGCCTCCATAGAGGGCACCTCAGGCCGTCATAAGTATGCCATAAAGCGTTGCCGCCAACAATCTCACCACTCGTAGTTAGCCAGTTCCTTCCCGCCAGTAGTGTATCCAAAATGAAAGCTACTTGCAGACGCGGCCATTCTGTGAGCGAGCACGCATGGTGGGTGTGGTCAGGGGCCCCGACCGACAGCTGTTTCGCTCCTGCTCGGGAGCTTCGTCAGGGTGGGAGGGGCTGGCTCTGTTGAGTCATCTTAATAGGCGGATCCCAATGATGCAGAGACCAATCACTTCCCTGCGCTCGCAGCTGCGCAGTGTTCAGGCAGAAATATTCGCTTCTCGCATCTCGCGTTCCAGCTTGCCTCATGTGACTTTGCATTACTTCCTTCCATCTGCACCTGCGTAGTCCACTTGTATACACTGCCCGCAGCTCGCGCATGCGCAGTAAGTTTCACCTCGCCGCCCGCAGCTTGCACACTATATTTAACTCTTTCAGTGTTAGCCGGCAGCAAGGAGTATCCACAGATGCACTTCTTAATGTCCGCAGTGTGTTAACACTTTCAACTCATACGCCATTTGGTGACCTCCCTAGTCTATTAAGTGTATATACAATTCTATTGGGTTATTAGTATTAAAGCTAGCACAGCATCACACATCCAGCAACCAACATAAACAGCTTAGCCTAGATACACATATAGAGAGACAGACAGACAGCAGCCCATACTGCCTTAAAGCCAAATACACTTATAGAAGCGGGCACCGATCCTTCCTCCCATGGATAAATGGATAACTGAGCTGAATGACTCCCTACCACCACCACCAAACCTCGCTGGAACTGCCCCACACATCTATAAGCTACTATCAAAGGTACATATTAGAAAGGTAAGTAATAAAGGAGCCCCCCTTCCCCAGAAAAAGGGAAGAGCAGCCAAATTACAGAAAAGCTCAATACTTGAGGGTTAAGAGGCTATCTAGTCCAAAGAAGAAGAGATGTGTATATGTGTTTTAAACGCAACTGCGATTTTAAATTGGTGTGTGTTACTAAGTCTTGTCTGTCATATGCATTTTTGTGCCATTTTTCTATCAGTAAAAGTGAGTCCTTTGGCTATATATGTCCGTATGTTATTGGCCAGCCCAGCAATTAACCAGTCGTTGGTATTTGTGTGGGTTGTAATTTATGAGCAGAGGTTAGCCGGGCGCCCCATATATATATAGGTTTGAGGGGCAGTGCCTACATACGCATAAGTACATATATCTTAGGGGAGTCTCCCACTGTCCTTTTTTATCTTTATTCTGTCTAGTCAAGGAGATGCTGTTGCCTCCATTTTTAGTGGTTGAGACCCCTCTTATGCATGACTACTATTGTATATAGATGGTTTGATGCATGGTGTTAGACTTTAGTATTTATCACACGCTTATATGGGTTGGTGATAATTTATGTGATACAAGACATCACGCGGTCGTTCAGCTTCTTCAGTTTAGGCACTTGGGTGTAATAAATAATCACTTGGTGTAAGGAGAAATTTTTGGGCTATGGGCCCTAAACCTGACTTCTAGGGAGAAATATATCTTTTGTTTATTAGTGGTTAACTATGGCATTTACGCTGGACAAAGCCTGTTTGCAGAATATGCAATCTGCATTCAGCTCCCAGGGGGGCGGGCCAAATATAGAACAAGAAAGTGAGATGAGACCGTTATTGAAAAAACATAAGTCTTTAATAATTAAACAGCTTAAACGTCATTGAGACGTTTGTACGATTGAGAACTATATCTCACAAAAGATTATACCTAGAGGCCTTAGAGAGCGGATTGTTCCAGCGGAACACTTGAGATCAGATAGATTCCTTCTAAAATGGCAGAGGGAATGTATAGACCACGGGTTGCGCCTGATGGAGCTTATTATTGATGAAGAACGTATTCAACTTGAACAATTAGAAGAAGAAATTAAAGAGACTAGCAGCAAATTAGATTAATACTGTAATGATCCAGAGTTTGTCAAACTCAATGAAATGATAAGAACTGAGGTTGACCGTGTCCAAAAAACTATTAAAGAGATGAAACAGAGAAAGTTTAGGCGTGACCTATCTGAATTTGAGGACGGAAGGATTTTTCTGGATTTTAAACCGAGAAACAGGCCCTTTCCACGACTGAGGCAGTGGCGTGATGTCTCTAGTGATTTATCAGGGGCGGAGACGGAGGTCTCCGATGAGAGCCCCCCGAGGCATTCACGTAAGTCACGCAGAACGGTGTCTTTTTTGGAACCACACCAAAAAAGAGGAGAAGACGCCGAAAGCGTAGCCACCAGGGTCAAGTCCCTAAGGGGGATTCGCAGGAAAAAGATGGGGGGTCCCCCTCCCTAGCCAGTATGGGTGGGCTAGGTGGGACAGCAAGCGGCTTGAATATTATTAATTTATCTCACTTTGAATTAAGCGTTCATCACAAAGCGGTGTTGGCGAAGGGGTTGTCCTTCTCACCCTCTACGGGGGGCGATGAGTTTGAACTGTATAAGGACACTGCCCTCTACCTACGGAAGGTATTATTTAAGTCTATGTATAGTAATAAGACGAAAGAACGGGTAAATTCTGCAGGACCACTAGGTGAAGAAACGCAGATAGTCGAACAATCATGTGATCAATTTTGTGACGGTCTTACTGATGAAATTCCTGACTTACTACCTAATTTAAGCCGCTTGAAGTGTCCATCTAAGAATTTTCCCCCCTTAAGCCAAAACAAACATCTAGCACTATTCTTACAGCTGGTGGAGCGGGACTTAGGTCTAGTACAGTGGGATTCCTTAGGAGGTCATGATAACCTTACCAGAGCCGAAAGAATAGCGCTTGAGGACCTTAAACGGGCGAGTAATGTCATTATAAGGCCCAGCGACAAGGGAGGGAATGTAGTCCTTCTTGATGAACAATACTATGTAAAAGAGGTGGAGGGTCAACTACAAAACTGTGATACCTATCGCTTAGTCCAGGGGAACCCCTTCCCAGACGTTGTACATAGGCTAAATGAGAAACTATATAAACCTACTAACACATAAGGTGTTTGAGTATTTGAAGGTAAATGAGTATAGCATTCCGGTACTCTATACTATCCCGAAAATACATAAAAATCCGGTGGCTCCGCCGGGCAGGCCTATTGTATCGGGGAATGGGGGTCCGCTGGAAGGGGTGGCTCGTTTTATTGACGAAAACCTCAAACCTCTAGTCCGGCTGCTGCCATCGTTTGTACTTGATAGTAGCGACTTGCTCCGCAAACTCCAGGACATCCGTATTGACGCCAATTGCCTCTTGGTGAGCGTCGATGTTGAAAGTTTATATACCTCCATTCCCCATTCAGTAGGCCTGCAGGCTGTGGAGGACATGCTGCAGGAACTGGGACCAGGCGACGCAGCATACAATGAATTTCTTGTTGAGATGTTGGAATTTGTATTATTAAACAATTTTTTTCGCTTCAATGGAGTGTTCTACCATCAGATCCGTGGGACTGCCATGGGGGCGGCGTGTGCTCCATCCTACGCCTGCCTACACCTCGGGCGGTGGGAGAGTGCCGAGGTGTTTGGGCGGGCGGAGTTTCGGGCACACGCTGCCCTCTGGCTAATGTATATCGATGATGTTCTCTGTGGAAGGGCACGAGTGCCCAATTAGATGAGTTTATTGACTCTCTTAACCACAATGATCGCAATATAAGACTTACCTATAAAGTGAGCCCTGAAAAGATCGAGTTTTTGGATCTGAACATCTCCAAGGAGGCGGACACTCTCACTACCTCCACATACCGGAAACCTACAGCAGGTAACACTCTCCTTCACTTTTCCAGCCATCACCCGGGCCCCCTGCGACGCGGCATTCCGCTGGGACAGTTCCTTCGTATCAGGAGGAACTGTAGTACAGTGGAGGCCTACGTTGGGGAGGCTCGGGAGTTGGCTGCAAGATTCAGGGAGAGGGGTTGCCCTCATCGGTTATTGAGAACATGCTTCCACAAAGCACTTGATATCCCTAGAAGCGACTTGCTAAAGGGCGGAAAGAAGAGGCGGACGGTGGGTGATCCACCGGTGCGCCTAATTACTAAGTATAGCACACACTGGGACAGATTTCGTGGGATACTACAATCCCATTGGCACGTGCTGTTACTGGACCCAAAGATAGCTAAAATTGTGGGGTCCGGCCCTTTGTTGACGGCCAAACGAGCGAATAATATAAAAGACCTATTAGTCCGAAGCGAATATAGAGCCTATCAAGCAACTAGAAATGTTACATTTATACTTAAAGCAACCAGCTTCAGTGGACCGAAATGTACAAATTCCCGTCCTATCGGCGCATTTATAAATTGCGCCTCTAGATATGTCGTATACCTTATTACATGCCCTTGCGGGTTAAAATATGTGGGCAAAACTAAAAGGGAACTACGTACTCGGATAGGGGAACATATAGGTGACATTAAGAGAAACAGCGAAAAAAGTCCACTAGCTGCACATTTCCATCAATACCATAATGGGGATCCCATGGGATTGACAGCATGTGGGATTTTTAAGCTTAAAGGTTCCAATAGAGGGGGGTCCTGGGATGCCCGATTGTTACAGCAGGAATCAAGGCTCATTTATGAGCTGGGCACTATGTTCCCGCTGGGCTTGAATACGGATATGGGCCTAAAAGCGATTTTGTAGCCCCGCTTGTGGGTAGAGGAGAGTGTGAGTATTTGTCTATGCAAGGAATGTCTCATTGATAGACCCAAATAGGTAGTGAAGTGGGGCCCTGTCTGGTATACCTGCACAGACAATCTGGAGAATATCTCTTTCTCTTTTTCTCGGCGTTTCCCTCTTCTTCTTTGGACTAGATAGCCTCTTAACCCTCAAGTATTGAGCTTTTCTGTAATTTGGCTGCTCTTCCCTTTTTCTGGGGAAGGGGGGCTCCTTTATTACTTATCTTTCTAATATGTACCTTTGATAGTAGCTTATAGATGTGTGGGGCATATATATTGGTGTATAGTTCCAGCGAGGTTTGGTGGTGGTGGTAGGGAGTCATTCAGCTCAGTTATCCATTTATCCATGGGAGGAAGGATCGGTGCCCGCTTCTATAAGTGTATGTGGCTTTAAGGCAGTATGGGCTGCTGTCTGTCTGTCTCTCTATATGTGTATCTAGGCTAAGCTGTTTATGTTGGTTGCTGGATGTGTGATGTTGTGCTAGCTTTAATACTAATAACCCAATAGAATTGTATATACACTTAATAGACTAGGGAGGTCACCAAATGGCGTATGAGTTGAAAGTGTTAACACACTGCGGACATTAAGAAGTGCATCTGTGGATACTCCTTGCTGCCGGCTAACACTGAAAGAGTTAAATATAGTGTGCAAGCTGCGGGCGGCGAGGTGAAACTTACTGCGCATGCGCGAGCTGCGGGCAGTGTATACAAGTGGACTACGCAGGTGCAGATGGAAGGAAGTAATGCAAAGTCACGTGAGGCAAGCTGGAACGCGAGATGCGAGAAGCGAATATTTCTGCCTGAACACTGCGCAGCTGCGAGCGCAGGGAAGTGATTGGTCTCATGCATCATTGAGATCCGCCTATAAAGATGACTCAACAGAGCCAGCCCCTCCCACCCTGACGAAGATCCCGAGCAGGAGCGAAACAGCTGTCGGTCGGGGCCCCTGACCACATCCACCATGCGTGCTCGCTCACAGAATGGCCGCGTCTGCAAGTAGCTTTCATTTTGGATACACTACTGGCGGGAAGGAACTGGCTAACTACGAGTGGTGAGATTGTTGGCGGCAACGCTTTATGGCATACTTATGACGGCCTGAGGTGCCCTCAATGGAGGCATGACGGGGATGCGTTTTGAATACCTGCATTGGTCCGTGGAGTATTCCGGTCCTTTACAGAGAGCGCCAATGTATCTATTCTAGAGTGTTTAGATACAAGCACCTGCACTCTTGTTTAGCAGACAACATTTGAATCCCATTGTGGGTATGAATTCTACGTGGATGGTCTATGGCGCTTTCAAGCATTGTGAAATCCATGTGCCCGTGTGAGTAAGACTGCCTTTAAGTGCTCCATGTATTGAGCCTCCACTCAACTAGCATAATATTCTGCCACAAATATTTACAACATGTATATGTTGGACAGTATCACAAGACTACCTTTTAAGTGCTCCATGTTTTGAGCCTCCACTTAACCAGCGCAATATCCTGTCACAAATATTTACAATACGTACATGTTGGACAGTATCACAAGCCTGGCTTTTTGGCGTCTATGATTTTGATGTGTGCCAAACTTTTGTTTGCGGGTGAGAGTGTGGAGTCCAGGTCGGCCTGGCAGGGGCCTTCATTCATGTGTATATGTGTTTTAAGCGCAACTGCGATTTTAAATTGGTGTGTGTTACTAAGTCTTGTCTGGCATATGCATTTTTGTGCCATTTTTCTATCATTAAAAGTGAGTCCTTTGGCTATATATGTCCGTATGTTATTGGCCAGCCCAGCAATTAACCAGTCGTTGGTATTTGTGTGGGTTGTAATTTATGAGCAGAGGTTAGCCGGGCGCCCCGTATATATATAGGTTTGAGGGGCAGTGCCTACATACGCATAAGTACATATATCTTAGGGGAGTCTCCCACTGTCCTTTTTTATCTTTATAACCACAGATCCCCCCCATTTTTCTGGCGCGCTCACGCAGATAGTCATTTAGACAGGCCGGGCGGCCAGGAAGGTTACTGCTCAGGCTCCCCATCTGCGTGCAAACAGAGCTGATTGGATGAGAGCGATGTGGGACAGGGAAAGGTACGTTTTCACAGGCGAACTTGGGGATTTCACATATCAGGGCATCCCAAGTCGGGATGCCCCTAGGGGCACAAAACAAAACTCCAGATAGTGAAAACCCTGGGTTGGGCTTTGCTCAAAACACACAAAGCTGAAAGAAAGATCATATGGAAAAATGAAAAATAAGAATATGAAAGAGAAAATGGTAAACTGAAAGATTCTGCAGCAGAGCCAACATGAAGGGAAAACTGTCAAAATCAGCTAAATGACTTCTAGAGCTTTTCTCTCTGTTTTAGATATATAAGTTCTGGCCAGGCAATGTTGCAATGTTGTAATCTGATGCTGGACGGCTGCCAGCACTGAACAGCTGAGACTTTGATACATTGTTCTCCCCCTCTCCTCAGCATGGAACTGATACATTGTTTCACCCCTCTCCTCAGCATGGAACAGGCCAGAGTGTCGGCTCCCGACACTCAGAAGACAAAAACATGAGCTATTAGTCTCCAGTCTCCAGCTGCTCAACACACACATAATTTTTTTCTACATTTGTAATTCTTACTCCAACACTTACCTACATTCAAAGTACCATTTAAATATAAGTCACCAAGAAAAATTCGCGATACTGCTCCTTTAAGGGGCCCTAAAAGTCAGAGGACATGTTAATTATTAAAAAAAATTAGAAACACATAGCATTTCTTAACATTTTAATTAGAGGGTTTTCCAAAAAAAAATCATACAGGATTTATAAACTGAAAACACTAGGTGGTAGAGGATTACATGTTGAATTTGATCTTAATTGTGTTATAACACTTTTAACTTATTCATGTGTATATATGTTCATAATAGTGTATCAATTTTAATATGATGAGTTAAACCCTCTCCCTTCTATGTGCCCTAAAGAGATATTGCCTTATAGAGACTAAATTATATAATGGATCATTTTAATAGTATAAACATTACATTGTGTTTTTTTTGTCCACAGCATTGATTTCTTAGCAAATATTATATATTTTGAGTTTTATACAGCTTTTTTATATGATAAGAACGGAGTGGAATGCATACAAATTTCCGGGATCGCTGAGTCACATCAAAGTCTGCTACACAAGCCGGCTGAGACATTCCACAAGAAGGTGGAATGCATCGGGAGTCTAAACAATGACCCCGGAAGTGATGTCAGAGGGACCTCCGCTGTAGATTGCAGATTGGTTCAGACTGACCATGTACCCAGAAGTAGTTGCTGCACAAGCTGTGGCGCGGCGTTCCTGTTGCTTCCATGGAAAGTTTACATTTTATTTGTTTATGTATATAAATATGAGGCTAAATGATGGTCCACCAGCCTTGAGAAAGTTCCAATAAAGAATGGAACGTGTTGGTGGCAGAGCGGACCTTAGGAATATGGATTTGTCCTAGGCTCCAGCCTAACCCAGATCTCTGTGACCGCGAGAGGGATCTACTGAGGAATATTTTTACAAGAGCTTTTGTATGCTTTTAAATGTGAGTGGAATATTTGACCTTTATTACATAATTGGATATTTTAAACAATATTACGCTATTGGGTTGATTCAAAGAAACATGTAACAGCTTGGATTTGGCTCACGATCATCCTATTTTTCACGTCCGCTCGTGCGTTCGTATGAACTTGCGAGTGATTCAATAAGCAAATACGTTTCTATCCTAAAATATACGTCCGTTCGTATGGCAGTTCGGGAATCAGACCTATGTCAGTTTCCATCCTGAATTTTCCGTTTCATTTCTCAGGTTGCAACATTGGTTTTGCCCTTTTTCCTTTTTTGTCTGGACGTAAATCCTTCTGATCTTGCGGCTCCGCACTACAAACTTACCTCATTAAAGTGCATTCTAAATATTTGGTCTTTTATTTTTCTTTATTTCATTCATTTTGTAGTAACCAACCATTAATGAATGCATTTGCATAAGTAAATCTTACTTTGTTTAATTTTTAGTTAACTTGCATTTTTTACTTGTGGATTTAATTTTAATATTTATGCTTCAAATGGTAAAACTTTAAATTTTTAGTGTGGTTACCCACACCCTCTACATACAGATTGCTCACAAATATTAAAAAACACCCAGCAACTTCTGCATGTTATGAGCCTAGAAACAGCCAAGATGGCGGCTCAGGTATTATCGGGCAGCCTGCAAACAGAAAGGGCCTTGTGACTGTGTTGCTCTGCATTCTTTGATTTCTGACCTTTCCATGCCCCCAGCTCTGCTGTGTCTGTGCAAAATACAGCAGTAACCCACATCCTGCACTTTATCCCGCTCTCCTCTCCTCAGTAAGTGTGATGCATCTGACCAAAGATGTGCTTAAATAATTAAACAAAGCAAAGGTAAACAACTACACCAATAAATGCAATCTAAAAATATTATTCTAGTACCTCAATTTTAAAATAAATAACAAAGGACATAAGTTTCTTTAATTAACGCAAATATATTGCAAAATAAAGGTTTACATGCAAAGGACTAATTAAGGTCCACATTAAAATGCTTTTATAAGGCATACATGAATCAGGTATGCATTGCCATACAATTTATGGCCTCGGCCATGCTGATACATGCAGTTCATTGGAGCACAAGACGCGCAGACTCCTCCACATAGCCAAAAAACCTGTTCACGAACAGCAATCCGGCTGTTAAAAGGTGTCGGCTGTGGCTTTCTTTTAAAACGCGTTTAGAGGTTTCTCTGAATCACACCTAAACACATCCAATTAACCTAAGTTTTACGTTTTGATCGTAAGTTTTAGGATTTCATCCTAAGTTTTACGTTTTGATCCTAAAATTTAGGAATGAACTTCCGCTGATCGTAAGAGCATATACGCATTCGTACGTAGGCTCGTGCGAGTCGGAAATGGCCAAAAAAACAGGAAAAAATGACTAACACCCACCCAAACTTACGATTCTTGATACAAAATCAATTAACTTTTGCTCTTTGAATCGAGGGGTATGTGCTCTTTTTAATCTTTGCTGAGGAAAAATCTGGCCTTGATAATTGTTTAGTCTGTGGAGCCACAAGTGAAGTTTATTACATGACCACTGGATTACCTCTATTGAAGAGCGCAATGATGGCTAAAGTATGGTAAGCCTTATGGTGGGACAGTGGCGGACACTAGTATTGAAAGTGTGATAACTTCACCATTGTATTCCCAATAACCCCATTTGTAATTATAAGAGAGAATAAGAGAACAGCTGTGGAATTAGAAATACCTGCTTTAGGGGGGCGTGGCCTGGCGAGCGAATGGAGTAGTCGTGTGGGAGAGAGCTCCTGACCCCTCCATGTGATAGCAGCAGATTTGGGGCTACTTGGCACAGTTATCCCCCCTGACAGATGGCTGGCAAGAAAAAGAAGGGGCAGAGGAAGAGGACGGCACTGACCTGTGGCAGCGTGAGGAGGAAGGAGGGACCCAGCCAGCTGAAACACGTGCTGGAGGACATGGCGGCCGGAGGATCCCCATCATTATTGGGCTCTTCAGACAGTGGAGAAGAGGCACGGCTATCCCCAGAGAGGGGGAGCGCTGACAGCTTGATCCGGCCGGGGAGTGAGGAGGAGAGGAGTGAAGACACCCGCAGCCTGCGGGAGACTGGAAGCACAGCTGTGCTTGGTTCCAAGATGGCGGACGGCGGGGAACGGGAGCACACCGACGTAAGCTCTACCCCCCTCCCGAGACCTCGAGCGGCCAAGGCAGACGACCCGCAGGGGGGAGGAGGTGGGGGCAGCCAGAGAAAGCCGAGCAGTGGAGGGGAAAGAAGTAGCTGTCAGCAGCGCCGACCAGAGTGGGACTGGCCGAATGGAGAGCGGGAGCTGCCGGCAAGCGGCGGAACACCCGGTGGGCCCGCCTGGAAATCAACCACGTCGGGAGTTTTTGGTGGCAGGAGCGAAGGGGCAGGCCAGAAGGGGGCTGTACCAGGGGCCGACGGCAGTATAGATGGCAGAGGAACCCTGAGGAGGCCAGAATGACCTGGAGATGAGGACCCAGCCAGGGAGGCGGCTAAACACAACCGAAAGCCCTGTAGAGAGCCAATGACTATGGGGAGGCTAGAGAACTTTGGATTTACATCCAGGGAGCGGCCCCCAGAACAAGACGCGGTGCGGCACGCATCACACTGCAACGCGGCGCTCCCATCCCCTGGCGGTGGCCTGCCCCAAAGAAAGCCGCGGACAGGAAGTGCGCAGAGGCTGGGGGCAATGACATCATCATCAGATGAACACACCTGGTCGTCGACAGGCCCCACAGCCACCCGACATGCCATATCAGCGAATGTTTCGCCAGGCCCCCCCCTGAGCTGGGCGAAACAGAATGAAGGAACCCCCCCCTGCCTGGAGCTGGCACCTTCAAATTTGCAGGAAGACATTACCACCCCCCCCCATGGACACCCCCCCAGTAATCGACTTGCCATCACCATTACCCTCTCCAGCCCTGACGCCAACTATTTTCCAGGATGGGGGCCCTGAGGACGCACCAGTAGCAGGGAACATCCATAGAGAAACCCTCTCCTTCCTCAGAGCCATTCCCACCAGAGCGGATTTTGAAGCACTCATCGCACGGTATGAAGCCGCGTACAAGAAAGAGATCGCAGAGGTGCGGGGTCAGATCCAGGAATTGGATGCCAGAGTTTCTACTAACCAGTCCTCCGTGGAGACGGCGCTGGAATCCTTGTCAGCGAGAGTGGAGACACAGAGAGCACAGATCCTCCAACTCCAGCACCAGCACGACGATATAGAGAATAGGAACCGGCGAAATAATCTGCGACTGAGGGGTATCCCGGAATCATCTTCGGGAGAAGACATAAAACAGATCATTACCGTCATATTTAATCGGCTGTTGGAGAGAAGTGTGGATACACCGATCGAAATAGACAGAGCCCACAGGGCCTTGGGCCCTCGTAGTTCTGACCCCGCACGCCCAAGAGACGTCATCTGCAGGATACACTTCTTTCAAGTAAAGGAAGAGATTTCCCGCAGGGCCTGGAGGCACGGGCCCATTGACTTTGACGGGGCTAGAGTCATCATCCTGCCGGACCTCTCAAGGCGTACGCTTCAGATGCGCAGACTCCTAAGACCAGTCCTGGATTTGTGCAGAAGCGTTGGAGCGGCATACAGATGGGGCTACCCCTTGCACCTGATCGTTACCAAAGGCCGGGACTCCTATGTACTCAGAGCGTATCAAGATTTGGATGGCCTGTTTGCCTTCCTGGGTCGTGACCCAGTACCTGTACCGAACTGGTTGATGCCAACAGATGACCCTCCACCACAAAGGCCCCCGAGGGCCTTTCCTAACCGATCGAGATCCAGGAGACCCAGGAGGAGAAGCGGGAGGATCCCGGGCCCTAGGGACAACGAGGCCTAGGGTTGACGTGGCTTCACGTTGCTGCCCTGTGCTCCATCCCTCAATGAGATTGCTAGAGTTATTTGGTGCCAGTTAAAATGTCTTGTTATTGCCGTTTGTTTAGATTAGAAGACCGTTCCTCCCCGTGGTCCCGAGGACCTGTGTCGGTCTAGTAACGAGCTTGGGACTCGGGCCGTCCCGGAGGGTCCCAGTCTGTCAGACGGAGGTTGCAAAGGGACCGCCGCGGAGCCGCGTGGCCACGGGGGTGAAAACAGTTAACACGATTGCCAGTAGCCCCCTTTTTGACTAGGTTTTTCTGGAGGGGGGGGCTGGCTCTTGCGTTCGCCGCCAGACACAGTTCCCCACCTAGGCCGATCTCTGACCTTACCCATTTGGGGGAAGGCCACAGACTAAGCGTTTTAGCTAACTTAGTCACCGTCGCACGAGGTTTCCTCTTGTGCGCCGGATTAGTTTTGAAATTGTTCTATTTGTCTTTCCTGTCTTCTCTACTGTTCTAACCACTCACCCCCTTTTTCTGACTCTCCCCCCCTCTTTTTCCCTCCTCAATATGTGCAAGACTAACTTGATTTCTCTCAATGTGAAGGGTCTGAACGTGCCAGAAAAGAGGTCGACTGTATTACAGAGCCTCAGGGCGTCGAAGGCTCATGTGGCATTTCTCCAGGAGACGCATTTCAGGGCGGCTAACCCGCCATCGCTGAGGAATAAGGTATTCCCGACCTCCTACCATTCTTATTCCCCGGACTCGAGATCCAGGGGTGTGGGCATCCTAATAGCCAACTCGGTCCCCTGGGAGGAGGTGGGTGTCCTGAGTGGTGGAGAGGGGAGGTGGCTTTTCGTCAAGGGGAAAATTAGGTCAGAGCTATACACCCTTGTAAACCTTTACGTGCCGAATGAGGGACAGGTCCCCTTCTTAGAGGATGTCTTAAACAGGGTGGCTGATTTTGCAGAGGGCAAACTTGTAATCGGAGGGGATCTCAACCTCTCTCTCGAACCCTTGCTGGACACATCCAAGGGCCACTCATATCTATCCTACTCTAAGTTGAAGAGGGTTAGGAAACTTTTACATACGCACCAGCTGGTGGACCCCTGGCGTATACTACACCCAGACACAAGGGACTACACATTCTATTCGACACCCCATAATATGTACTCGCGGATTGACTTGTTCCTCGTTCAACACCACATGCTGCAACGAGTCTCCGCAACATCTATAGGCAACATCACTCTCTCTGACCACGCCCCAGTGCACCTTACATTAACAGCCCAAACACCAACACCCCGCCCATGGACCTGGAAACTGAACAACTCCCTTATCCAAAACCCTTCGATTGTGGAGGTAGTGAAGCAAAACCTACAGAACTACTTTGAGGCTAATGCAACCCCTGAAACCAGCCCCCCTATCGTTTGGGAGGCCCATAAATGTGTAATCCGGGGAGTATTGATCCAACAGGGGACTAGAATTAAGAAAGAAAGAGGCAAGTTAATTACAGAGCTCTTGACTGAGATACAGAGACTAGAGACATTACACAAGCAGTCACTTGCGGCGGCGCACCTAGTGGCCTTGACCTCCCTCAGAGAGCAGCTCAGGGGGGTGTACAATGATAAAGCGAAACTCCAGCTCCTTAAATGCAGAAGGGTTTTCTATGAATCGGGAGATAAAAGTGGGCGTCTTCTGGCGGCAGCACTAAGGCGGGAGAGGGCCAAAACGTACATCCCCAAACTCCAGGATAGTGAGGGTAATATGAGGCACTCGGACAAAGTGATAGCCAGAATTTTTAGGCAATATTATAAGACCCTGTATAATATCCCGACTGGAGGTACTGGGGTGGGCGCGGACGAGTTGAGCCAATACATAGAGCAATCGGGCCTGCCCAAACTGCCCCGCGGAGTGTTGGAAGGGTTAGAGGACCCAATTACATCCGATGAACTTGCCAAGGCCCTAAGGGAATCTGCCAACGGGAGGGCCCCGGGGCCGGATGGCCTCCCCCTCCTGTACTATAAGACTTTTGCGGAGGTTCTCACACCAAAGATGCTGGAAACCTTTAACTCCCTGGCTTCGACGAACTCCCTCCCGGCAGACAGCCTCAGAGCACACATCTCGGTCATACCGAAGGAGGGCAAAGACCCCACATTGAGTGCGAGCTACAGACCGATTTCCCTTCTCAATGCGGACATTAAGTTATTTGCCAAAATACTAGCATCCCGTCTGGCACCACACTTACATCACATAATACATCTGGATCAAGTGGGTTTTATGCCACATAGAGAGGCCCGTGACAACACTGCTAAGGCCCTAAACCTCATACACAAAGCCCTCGGGACGAGCATGCCCACCCTACTCCTCAGTACCGATGCCGAAAAGGCCTTTGACAGGGTGCACTGGGACTTCATGTTTGGAGTACTCAGGCACATTGGCCTTGGGTCTAACATGCGTGCCTGGATCACAAGTCTATATCAGCGCCCCACTGCTTCGGTTAGAGTAAACGGTGTGCTGTCTGAGCCTTTCGGCATCGGGAACGGGACGAGGCAGGGGTGCCCCCTTTCCCCACTAATTTTTATTCTAACGCTGGAGCCCCTACTTTGTAGGGTAAGAAGAAACCCGAATATACAGGGGATTCCCCTCCCATCAGGGCAATACAAGGCTGCTGCGTACGCAGATGATCTCCTCTTCTTTGTGACAGGGCCTGAGGTGTCCCTCCCTAATCTGGTCAAGGAACTGGAGAACTACAAGCGAGTTTCCAATTACAAAATAAACATGCAAAAATCTGAAGTTTTAAATATAAATCTCCCCCCAGAAAGGGAGGCTAACCTTAAGCGTTCTTTCCCTTTTAGATGGGCCAAAGAGCATATCACATACCTGGGCACAAAACTGGGTAGATCGTTAGGCGAGATTTTCACATTGAACTTTCCCCCCTTGCTACGAGCATTCACCAAAGACACGGAAACATGGGCCCTCAAAAAACTTTCATGGTTTGGCAGATGTAATGCCATTAAGATGAACCTATTACCGCGCCTTCTGTACTTGATACAGGCCCTCCCTATAGAAATACCAAATTCGTTCCTTCGTAGGCTGGGGGCTCTTTTCACGAAATTCATTTGGCTGGGCAAAAATCCTAGAATTAGTAGGAAGACGCTAATCAGGGTTAAGGAGGAGGGTGGCCTAGGCCTTCCCGACCCGGGAATGTATTACGCAGCTGCACACCTTAACAGGGTGATAGACTGGTGTAGGCACCCGCGACAGAAGCAGTGGGTGCAGATCGAGCAAAATAACGCATCCCTCCCCCTGAAATCTCTCCCATGGCTTCCTAAACAGGTCCTTAGCTCAGAACTTAAGCATCCAACCATTGGGGCCTCCCTCAAGGTATGTCAGAAGTACTTCCAGTTTAGAGACATCTCACCGACCCCCTCACCTATGTTCCCGATCCTGGGGAATCCTGAATTCCCACTGGGTACAAGAGGCAAGACTGCAGAGAAATGGGTGGAGAAGGGGGTGTGCAGAGCAAGACATTTCCAGAACAAGGGAGACCGGGGTTCCCTGGATGAGCTAGCACATTCGAAGGGGTTGCCGAGATGGGATGAGTGGCAAAGGATGCAATTGAGCCACTTTCTCCCGACCCTCAGACACCGCACCTGCCAATTAAGAGAACCCACCATCTTTGAGAGGCTCTGCGAGGAGGGGGACCCAATCAGACACGTGCTCTCAACCACATACAAGCTACTCATTAGTCCACAAGAGCGGCCACCTCTTTCTTTCATCCTGAAGTGGGAGAGGGACCTGGGGGTTACCTTTACACAGGGGGAAAGGGCTAAGATTGTGAATTTGGCTCATAAGACCTCTATCTGTACCAGATACAAGGAAAGTAACTATAAACTCCTGACGAGGTGGTACAGAGTACCGGCCCTGATCAACAAATGGTGCCCTACAGCATCCCCATCATGCTGGCGCTGTGGCGGGGAGAGAGGGGACCTACTACACATCTTCTGGTCTTGCCCAGAGCTTGGGAGGTTTTGGTCAGGGGTAAGAAACACGATGCAAAGAATGACAGACGGGGAGCTACCGGACGACCCCGCCTTCTTCCTGCTCCACCACTCGGGGATGCCCACCAAGAGCTATCGGAAGTCGGTCCTGAGTCAAATGGTTAATGCCGCAAGAGCGTGTATTCCGTTGCATTGGAAGAAATCGACACCTCCAACGGTCTCACAGTGGCTGAGTAAAGTAGCGGAGATTGAAAGGTACGAAGGCCTTATCGCAGCCAGTAATGAATCCTCTGAGGCGCATTTCCGCAAGTGGTTTAGTTGGGTGGAGTTTATGGCCTCACAGGATTATAGAGAACTGCTGGAGGCAGACACCTAGACAATGTAGTCAGCACAAACTCCTTCCCCTCCCTCCTTCCCTATTACCTCTCTCTTTGTTTTCACTCTCTCTGTTCTTCTGATTTTGTTCGATTATATGTGGTTCAGCAGAAGTATAGATGAGCTGTTGCGGGGCTGGTTATGTGGATACGAGGTGATGGGGGGGTTCCCTGGTCGCCCCCGCGGGGCCCATGGTCGGTAAGGCCATGCCGGGCATCAGAGGGCGCTTGCCCGGCCCGTGTTGGGTGCGGTGGGGGTGACCGGGCGCTGCCTCCTGTCGCTTTAGGAAACTGTTCTAGAACCACCCCTTTGTTGTCAACAGACAAAAGCAGACTACATTGCATGAAACAAACCCTCGTGTGTAGTGTCTGTGCATTGTTTCACATTGTTTCGTTGTGGAATGTTTTATTTGTGTAACCTGAAAACAACATAAATAAAGAATATATAAAAAAAAAAAAAAAAAAGAAATACCTGCTTTAGGTAAAACACATGTAAAACACATGTACTGTTGTAATTAGAAACCCTGCATTAAAATAGAAACTATTGCTTAGTGCAAACTATGTTTTATTTTTAGAACCAGATATAGCCTGAATATACCATAGGATTCTGTGCATGTTGTAGCATCAAACATTGTGGTTTAAACTACATATTTTTTCAGCACCGAAACTCATGATGGTATAGCTTGGGGGGAACCCCACTTGCAGAGGCTCATTTAGAATTTAGAATGTATTTGGATTAATCATAGGTTGCATTTGTTCTCAAACTTGGAAAAGCAGCAGTCTATGGAGAATCCAAGCACAGAGTAAGGGCTTTATTTATGATGTGCCTGTTAATGCCACACTAAAATCCCATAGTGCCTATTATTCTGACACTCTAATTAAATGTATCATTTGTGCAGGTTAGCATTTCAGCGCCAGCGCTGTGAGCCACTTAAAACAGGCGCTCATTGGCTTTCTCCCATTGACTTCAATAGACGTAGCGAGTCAGAGTGCTTATTACTGATTTTATCCTTTTTTGCGTTTGTTAATGTGATGTCTTTTATGTCTGTCAAGGCTCTCCAAGTTCAAACCCATCCCTGCTTTTTTAAGTGTAAAATATGCTCTGAAGCTAGTAAATGGTAGTGGTAGTAATAAATCCTGCATTCCGGCATTCCCAACCAGCACAGCATTTCGTTCGATTGCCTTTTTCTAGGCGCAGCAGTGCTAGTTTAGCGCAGGACTGTAGCTGTCAGCACCATTTCTGCCTTAGAGCCGCAGAGGAATGAATATTATGGGTGCATCACTTATCAAAAATACACCTGTGCTCACACCCTAAGCTCAAATGAAACAATTGAAGTGGACGTGGATACATCACACCTCCCTCACATAATGGAGCACCAAACAATACACATATCAATTAATAAAAAATGTAAACATTTTATTGAATGACCATAAATAATTATTAAAAATACATGCACAACACAAGACATTTAAAACCAAGGCAATTCCCCCTGTGCAATCTCTAATAATATCCAATATTGATAAGTCACTAAGAATGCAAGCTAATATAAGTCTAAGTGGACTGAAAAAACCACCCTAAGGTACCTAGTGTCCTAAATCATATTTTGTGCGGGCACAAAAAGACCAAATTAATGTCTATGCCCCTTGATTCAACCAACTACCTGTGTGAAAGGATATATACATGTACAACTACCTAAATGTCATAATAATAATAATAAATTTAATAGTTCCAAGCAATACAACAATCTATATAAAGTGCCTAGTGCCAAAAAACATACTTAAACCTAATTAATGTGAAATACACAAGTATAAATGCATATTTATATCATACAATCTGATAAACAATCAAACAAGTAAAGTGCTGTAGTACAAAGTGAATATTGAACCCCAATTAATACTAACCTATAATTTCATATATTATAAAAAAACCCATAATCTATCACAGAAAAAAACCCAGAATCAACAATCACCAGTAAATAAGAGCAGGTAGTAACACGGAGAACAAAATGTCACATATTAAAAATACATGTGCTAGCATGAATCAAAAAGGTTACCACATGATACTAGGACAGCCCACAGACAAAGTGCCCGAGAAGGGGGAATGCACAAAACCACCCGCGCCTGAGGCTCCCGTGCCTCTTCAAAGGGTGAGGGTAAGGTCAAAAATGTGTGCTGCCACCTTATATAGTCTCTCACCCCGCCGCGCGTTTGCGCTCCAGCTCCCGCCAGTTTTTTGTTGTTATTGTTGTCAAGACGCACAACACGCCGCACCCGGAAGTGCGGCCGCGCCGGCTTCAGTGATGTGAGCCTCAAACTGTGCTTACGTGACAAAGTCACCTGACTGCCAATCCAGGCCGTCATGTCTGCATCAATCAGTCAGATTGCTATAGCTACAATACAAGCGCTGTCACGCGCACAATAAGTAAAGATAGTGGGCCATAATAATTGTATTCAAAATGGCCTGCACAAGATTAAAGATTAAACAGCGGCCGGGGCACACAGGGAGCACAGCAGGCAAATGGGAGAGAACCATAAGCAATGTCAAGCACTCATCACCTCTTACTTAAATCATTATTATGCTTAGTATCCAGAGCATAGCCACCAACATTAATATACATCATCATTTACAATATTGATAAATCAATCACCCTCCTAAAAGGACACAACGACATGTCCATTAGCATATTTCATCATCCATGCCCCCCCAAAACACAGGAGGGCCCCTGTCCAATGCTCCATGGTTCATCAATGTGTATTATCTCTAGGACAGTCCATATTGTTATTTCAATAGACCAGAATCCACAGCGACCAGATCTTCCTATTCATCTTCAGTAACGGCTACCTCAGGATCTTCACAGTGTGAGATTACTACAAAAGAAAACATATATATATATATATATATATATATATATATATTCATATATGAATAATTCATACATGAAAAATGTCAACACAAACAAATAATTGTGAGAGCACACACAACTATCTAAAAACGAGGCTGAACCCCAGCTTCTATACGCAAAAAATGTGAATCTGTGCAAAAAAAAAAAAAAAATATATATATATATATATATATATATATATATATATATACATACAATAAGATACCATAAGATAAACATGTGGAGAACTGCATCTGTGTGTAAGTAAACACACTGAGCATATGTACAGACTTACACCAGTCATACATGTACCCCACCAAAACCAAACACAACCCTTAAAAAACCAAATACCCTCCAAAGGACCAATGAAACCACTGGACTATCAACATGTGACAAACAAAAGTGCTAACCCCAAACTGCTCCAAGAAGTCACAATGTGGGGGTGGTACCATTCACAGTCAGAATTAAAGATAAAGGAATCCTCCCACCAACCCAAAAACAAATTAGCAATCGATGGGGCACACTTGGCTCCCATCGCTACTCCAGAGATTTGCTTTAAAAAGTTTCCATTAAAAGTAAACACATTGTGAGTCAGAATAAAATCCACAAGAGATATGATAAATTGATGTAATCATGTTCTTTCTTGGGAGTCCTTTGCTAGGAAAAATGTTACCGAACGCAAGGCTAAATAATGAGGTATTACAGTGTAAAGAGATTCGACATCACTAATGATAAGCAGTGTCCCTGGTAGCAATTGGACATGTTCTAGTTTTAACAATAAGTCCAATGAGTCTCGGAAATAGGAGCTAAGGCTTAGCACATGAGGCTGTAGAAAAGAGTCCACAAAAGTACACACGGGTTCCAAAAGACTGCCAATTCCCGACACAATCAGGCGACCCGGTGGATCTACCATACTCTTGTGCGTCTTTGGTAACAAGTAAAACGTTGGGGTAACCAGATGTTGCACTTGAAGGAAGAGGGATTCTTTGTTGTTGATTATACCTTCCTCTTGTGCACTAAGCACTAGGGAATCTAATTCCGCTTTAAACACACTAATAGGGTTAGTAGATAATTTAAAGTAATGGTGTGTATTATCTAGTTGTCGATTGGCTTCCTCGATGTACTTGCTCCTAGACCATACTACCACATTTCCCCCTTTGTCTGCTTATCTTATTATTATTTTTTATCGAGAGGGTTAAACTGGGCGGTAAATTAGTTCCCAGGCCCTGAATAATAATGTTGATAATTTTGTATAAATAGGGATTGAGCTGCTCCCACCCCCCTTTGTTCATTTGAATTGCCATGAGCACAAGCAGGGAGGAATTCATATTTCCAAGGTGAGTAGCTCTCAGATATTTGTCTGCATTGCATGTCCCAACTTTGGGGACTCAGAATTAAGAGTAGGGACCACACTAAACACATAGTGCCTTGCCGGGGCAGTGTGGCTTTCACATGTATCTGCAGATATATGCAACCAAATCTCTGTCTTTCCACATAGCTAGACATGTTTGTTGCTTGATATTTAGTTGATGAGAGGGTTAAACTGGGCGGTAAATTAGTTCCCAGGCCCTGAATAATAATGTTGATAATTTTGTATAAATAGTGATTGAGCTGCTCTCACCCCCTTTGTTCTTATTATTATTGCCTTATTGCTTTCCAAGGCCTGTCGATCTTCTCTCGTAAGATTATCCTTACCAAAAAATATTGGCATTTCCATAATGTCTTTGGTTACCAAATCAAAGAACACTTGGATGGATGGTGTAACGGACAAAGGTGGACAATATGTAGAGGGACGTTTCAGTCCACCATGTTCTCTTACCAGGCCTGGGTCAAGTGGTACATCTGGATCCTGTTCCTGTAATAACATGTGCAAATTCCGCAGAGCATCCCGATCCTCCGGTCCCAATGAAACCATCGGTTCCCCGTTGTCAGATGGACCAAATAGTTTCCTTAGTAATGTCCTCCTACAAAATAAATACACATCCTTGATTAGGCCAAACTTATCTACCCTATGGGTTGGTGAAAAAGAAAGTCCTCTTGATAACACTGACTGTTCTGTCGGGGTAAGTGTATGGTCGGAGATGTTGATTACTTGGAGTGAATTGCTGTTGCACGGTTCAACCGTGTTGCTAACCGCTTGTAGCCCCAACGGTCCCTGCTCCTTAAAGACCTTTGATCTTCTCCTACCCCCCTCCGGGTTCTTCGTCCAGTTCGCTGCCTGACGATAAAAAATGATAGGCATCACTTCTCGAGGTATTTTGGGAACTGGAAGAAGGTCCTGAGTTGGATTGGGTCATATTTCAATATTTCACCCTAAGTGCTGCCACCTGTAGGCTCTATTCTGTGCAAAGTCAGAAGTATCCCTTTGGTGTTTACGCTTCTTAGTCTCCACGACCACCTGCTTATATTTATTCAAATCCAAGGCTAACAATTCCAAAAACGGCTTGACTTGGTCCTGCTGGTCAAACCGCTCGAGTTTGGCCCTCAGTTCCGAGAGTTGTATTTTAGTAGTCTTAAGCAACTCACTGTCATGTTGAATCAACATCTTTAGAATAATGTGGGATGCCTGCAATAGGCCTTTTCCCAGTTTTTTCTAAATGATTTATCAGCCTCCCAAGCTGGAAACAATTGAATTCTTAACCCTCTGGGGCAGATATTTTGTGCAACATAAGTTTCTAGGCTATGAACATTCCACCAGAGATGTGTATAGCTTTTATGTGCCTGTCTGATTTGTCTAGTCAACAACAGAAAATCATCTGTCCTTTCATTAGTCATACTGCTGTTACTATCAAGTAGGCCATAGTTTGTTGAAGGCCATATTTGTGTGCAACCACCCAAAAGAAATAGAATGCAGAATGGGAAATGGAACCCTCCTGCACATTTCCAAACACAATGAATATTATGGGGTGCACCACTTATCAAAAATACACCTGTGCTCACACCCTAAGCTCAAATAAACAATTGAAGTGGACGTGGATACACCACACCTCCCTCGCATAATGGAGCACCAAACAATACACATATCAATTAATAAAAAATGTAAACATTTTATTGAATGACCAAAATAATTATTAAAAATACATGCACAACACAAGACATTTAAAACCAAGGCAATTCCCCCTGTGCAATCTCTATTAATATCCAATATTGATAAGTCACTAAGAATACAAGCTAATATAAGTCTAAGTGGACTGAAAAAACCACCCTAAGACACCTAGTGTCCTAAATCATATTTTGTGCCGGCACAAAAAGACCAAATTAATGTCTATGTCCATTGATTCAACCAACTACCTGTGTGAAAGGATAAATACATGTACAATTACCTAAATGTCATAATAATAATAAATATAATAGTTCCAAGCAATACAACAACCTATATAAAGTGCCTAGTGCCAAAAAACATATTAAAACCTATTTAATGTGAAATACACAAGTATAAATGCATATTTATATCATATAATCTGATAAACAATCAAACAAGTAAAGTGCTGTAGTACAAAGTGAATACAGAACCCCAAAAAATACTAACCTATAATTTCATATATTATGAAAAAAAAAACATAATCTATCACAGAAAAAAACCCCGAATCCAAATCCAGAAAGCAAATCCACAGCGACCAGATCTTCCTAAGCATAATGATGATTTATGTAAGAGGTGATGAGTGCTTGACATTGCTTATGGTTCTCTCCCGTTTGCCTGCTGTGCTCCCTGTGGGCCCTGGCCGCTGTAATCTTTAATCTTATGCAGGCCATTTAGAATACAATTATTATGGCCCGCTATTTTTACTTATTGTGCGCGTGACATCGCTTGTTTTGTAGCTATAGCAACCTGACTGATTGATGTAGGCATGTCGGCCTGGATTGGCGGTCAGGTGACTTCGTCACATGAGCACAGTATGAGGCTCACATCACTGAAGCTGGGCGCGGGCGCACTTCTGGGCTTGACAACAATAACAACAAAAAACTGGCGGGAGCAGGAGCGCGAGCGCGCGGCGGGGTGAGAGACTATATAAGGTGGCAACACACATTTTTGACCTTACCCTCACCCTTTGAAGAGGCCACGGGAGACTCGGGCACAGGTCGTTTTGTGCATTCCCCCTTCTCGGGCACTTTGTCTGTGGGCTGTCCTAGTATCATGTGGTAACCTTTTTGATTCATGCTGGCACATGTATTTTTTATATGTGACATTTTGTTCTCCGTGTTACTACCTGCTCTTATTTACTGGTGATTGTTGATTCTGGGTTGTTTTCTGTGATAGATTATGTTTTTAAATTTATTTATAATATATATTTATAATATATGAAATTATTGGTTAGTATTAATTGGGGTTCTATATTCACTTTGTACTACAGCACTTTACTTGTTTGATTGTTTATCAGATTATATGATATAAATATGCATTTATACTTGTGTATTTCACATTAAATAGGTTTTAATATTTTTTTGGCACTAGGCACTTTATATAGATTGTCATATTGCTTGGAACTATTAAATGTAATATTATTATTATGGCATTTAGGTAGTTGTAGATGTATATATCCTTTCACACAGGTAGTTGGTTGAAGGAAGGGGCATAGACATTAATTTGGTCTTTTTGTGCCGGCACAAAATATGATTTAGGACACTAGATACCTTAGAGTGTTTTTTTTCAGCCCATATTAGCTTGTATTCTTAGTGACTTAACAATATTGGATATTATTAGAGATTGCACAGGGGGACTTGCCTTAGTTTTAAATGTCTTGTGTTGTGCATGTATTTTTAATAATTATTTTGGTCATTCAATAAAATGTTTACATTTTTTATTAATTGATATGTGTAGAGATGAGCGAACTTTTGAAAAATTCGATTCGACTGATTCGCCGAATTTTCCGACAAAAATCGTTTCGACCCGAATTTATTTGCGACGAATCGCTATTAAAAACGGCTATTTCTGAGCCTCCTAGAGCCTCAATAGGGTTGTAAACCATTCTGCCTTGCTGTAACACGCATAGGATGCGTGCTGGGTTAGTTAAATAATACTTTAATACTTTGAATAAATATCACATGCAGATCAGTTGAAGTGGCATCACTATGAGGGGCAGGAGCCCAAACATTGCTTTAAAGAGACACTGGAGTTGGAAGCAGCAGCAGGAGCCCAAACATTACTTTAAAGAGACACTGGGGTTGGCTTCAGGAGCCCAAAAATTGGATGAATCACACCCTGGAGTTGGCAGCAGCAGCAGGAGCCCAAACATTACTTTAAAGAGACACTGGGGTTGGCTTCAGGAGCCCAAAAATTGGATGAATCACACCCTGGAGTTGGCAGCAGCAGCAGCAGGAGCCCAAGCAGCAGGAGCCCAAACATTACTTTAAAGAGACACTGGGGTTGGCTTCAGGAGCCCAAAAATTGGATGATTCACACCCTGGAGTTGGCATCAGCAGGAGCCCAAAAATTGGCCTAAAGACATAAATATGTTTTGCACCATTTGGAAAGTGTAAAACGTGGCACCATGCTGAATCTAGTCGCATGCATCAGGCATTGGTGGGTGGAAATCCTGGCTGATCCATCCCTGATTCATTTTGACAAAGGTGAGTCTCTCCACATTTTTAGTTGACAGACGAGTTCTCCTCGCCGTAACTATGGCCCCCGCCGCACTAAACACCCGCTCAGATGGCACGCTACTTGCCGGGCAGGACAGCTTTTCCAGGGCAAACTCTGCTAGTTGCGGCCACAAATCAAGTTTGGCTGCCCAGAAGTCCAGCGGATCCTCAAGGTGTGTTGGCATGGTCATGTCAAAGTATGACATGACCTGCTGGTTCAGGTCCTGCTCCAGGTCTTCCTGCTGCTCATGAGTAGCCTCACTATGCGGGTGTAGAAAGCTACTCATTAGCGACTGAAGACTGAGGCTGCTGCTGATGGAGCTGCTGCTGCTGCTCCTGCCAACCCCCCCAGCGGCCATGGCAGTGGAAGGTGAGCGCAGAGGTCCCCTCGAGTCAGACCTGCGAGAGCATGGGCCATGGCGCAGATAGGCATCGGCCAACTGCCTACGTAGAATGTCTTTGTAGTAGTTCAGTTTGTCCTCCCTCTCGGTGGGTTTAAAAAATGCCCCCATTTTGTGCCGGAAGCGAGGGTCCAATAAGGTGGACAGCCAGAAGTCATCCCGCCGACAGATGGAAACAATTCTGGGGTCACTACGCAAGCACGTGAGCATGCTTCCTGCCATTTGCGCAAGTGACTCGTATGGACTACCTGTCTCCATCTCCACTGCATACTGCCACGGTGTGCCCGGGTCCTCTGTCTTGCCTTCCTCAAAAACCTCTAGCTCCTCTGGCTGCTCCTGCTCCTCCTCTCCTGTCCGCTGACTAGATAAACCAGCCATTTCGCCAAGCCTAAACTGTGTTTCGCTGGGCAACTCCTCCTCCTCCTCTTCCTCCTCCTCCAGTTCAGCTCCAACGGGGTTCATGTGGCCGTAAGATGTAAACGCCATGTCTCCAGTGCCCTGACCAGCCATGGTTTCCAACATGTGCTGTAGTACATGAAGCAGTGGAATCACGTCGTTCATCCCGTAATCCTGCCGACTGACAAATAAAGTGGCTTCCTCAAAGGGCCTGAGCAAACGGCAGGTGTCACGTATGAGCTGCCACTGGTTGACATTGAAGTTACACAGGGGAGTCCCCCTATCTGCTTGGATCATCAGGAAATCCGTGATGGCTTTTCTCTGTTCATATAATCGGTCCAACATGTGAAGGGTGGAATTCCAACGGGTGGAAACATCGCAAATCAGACTATGTTGGGGGATACCATTCTGAGGCTGTAGCTCAAGAAGGGTGTGTTTGGCGGTGTAGGAGTGGCTGAAGTGCATGCAAAGTTTCCTTGAAGTTGTTAGGATGTCTTGCAGATGGGGGGAACACTTCAGAAACCGCTTGACAACCAGATTGAAGACGTGAGCCATGCAGGGGGCATGGGTCAGGCTTCCTTGGCGCAGCGCAGACAAAATGTTCTTCCCATTGTCGGTAACCATGATTCCCATTTTAAGTTTTCTTGGAGTAAGCCATGTTTGGATTTCCTGATGAATACATTTAAGCAGTTCCTCCCCTGTGGGACTCCATTCGCCAAGACAAACCATGTGAAGCACTGCGTGACACCTCCGTGCCCTGCACACATGGTAGACTGGAGGGGCACTGAGACTTGAGCCTACAGTGGAGGGTGAGGAGATGGCGGAGGATGAGGAGGCCGAGTCGCACGGTGTCACAGGCCCAACGGGCAGGGAGCGCGGAGGCCGAAGTGGCGTGACCTGTCCAAGTTGCTGCTGCTGCTGCAAAGGGACCACATTCACCCAGTGGGCCGTAAACGACATGTACTGTCCCTGACCGTAGTTACAGCTCCAGATGTCGGCGCTGCCATGCACTTTGCTACACACCGACAGGCTCAAGGACTGGCCCACCTTCTGTTCAACAAAAGTGTGCAGCGCTGGTACTGCCTTCTTGGCAAAGAAATGACGGCTTGGGACTCTCCACCTCGGCTCGGCACAAGCCATCAGTTCTCTGAAAGGTGCAGATTTCACCACCTGAAAAGGGAGCGACTGCAGCACCAGCAACTTGGACAGGAGCACATTCATCTTCTGCGCCGTAGGATGAGTGGGCGCATACTGCTGTCTCTTGGACATGGCTTCGCTGATGGATTGCTGGCGGGATGCATGACTTGGAGGAGGAGGAGGAGGAGCAGGAGCGACAGAGGATGGGTATGACGCACAGCTGCCTTCGGCTGAGGTGCTGGAGCCTTGGCTGGCAGAAATTGGGAGCGGCGTGCCACTTGTTGAGGAAGCAGGCTGGACCACCCCTTGGGAGCCTCGGTTCTCCCAGGTCGCTTTATGGTGACGCATCATATGTTGACGCAGGGCCGTGGTGCCAACATTTGGACCCTGGCCACGCTTCACCTTTTGCCTACATATCTTGCATGTGGCCATGTTACCCTCCTGCGGATGCTTCAGGAAAAACTGCCACACTGCCGAGTAGCTACTTTTCCCACCCCCTGGCCTCACTGATTCACTGCTGCTGTTGCCAACTCCACTACCTCCCGATAAGGTAGACTGCCGCACAGCAGGTGCTGTACCCCGGCCCCGGCCCCGGCCGGCTCCAGCCTTTGGAATTGTGCCCCCATCCTGACTGCTACCACCTTGCTGCCTCAGCTGCTGACTCCGGGGGAAACCTGCGCCCCTCTTCTCCTGATGATGACGATGAAGCCCCTTCATCACCCGGCTCCCAAGTGCGATCAGCTTCATCGTCATCATCATTATCACCGAGTTGTGGCTGTACGTCACTGATGTTCGTGGATTCGACAACAGTGTCTGGCGCAGGAGCTGGAACGCTCGCAGCACCCACGACACTGTCCACATCACTATTTGTCTGCCTAGCTAAAGAAGCCACCTCCATTTCATGGCTGGGCAGTAGCTGCTGACTGTCCTCTATCTGATCGTCCTCCTCACTAAAGAGTGGAGCTGAACCCAAAGCATAGGATACGTCGCTGGGGGAGGGAACGGCGTAGGACAGAGACAATGGGAGGACAGGGACTGCTCTCGGGGCATGCCAACTCAGGGTTGTGTCAGAGGAACCTACCGACCCTAGACTGGGGGTCTCAGACGTAAGTTGTGATGATGTTGTTGATGAGCGCGTCAACCAATCTACCACGGCAGATGCGTTACTGGTGGAGACCCGACCGCTAGCAGATACTGGCAGATTAGGTCTCTCAGCGTGACTCCTGCTGCTACTGGCCCCCAGTCTGCTGTGAGCTCTGCCTGCGGAATCTTGGCCTCTGCCACTCCTCTTTTCACTTCCAGGCACTTGTCTGCCCGACATAGTCGAACTGGCGTGCTAGTAGGTGATATTTTAAGAACCCCCAGGCAGCGGTGGGTCTATATGAAACAGAATATAATGCACACCAAAAGTGAGCAGTAACACTCAGCCTCCAGCAGGCCTGCCTAGTGTAAATAAGAGAGCTGCTTAGTGTAAATAAAGAGGGGTATGCTATGTTACAGAATGGGATGCCCCAACAGCCAGCAGTGCACCTGGCAGCAGTACTACTATGCACAGCAAAAGTATCTTTATCAGGCCTAATTTCTATTAGAATAAGTGCAAATGGTTATTATGGTATTAAATAGAGGCTGGTGTAGTCCCAGAATGGGATGCCCAAAAACCAGAGAGCACCTGGCAGGCAGCAGTAAGACTATGCACAGCAAAAGTGTCTTTATCAGGCCTAATTTCTATTAGAATAAGTGCAAATGGTTATTATGGTATTAAATAGAGGCTGGTGTAGTCACAGAATGGGATGCCCCAAAAACCAGAGAGCACCTGGCAGCAGTAAGGCTATGCACAGCAAAAGTGTCCTTATCAGGCCTAATTTCTATTAGAATAAGTGCAAATGGTTATTATGGTATTAAATAGAGGCTGGTGTAGTCACAGAATGGGATGCCCCAAAAACCAGAGAGCACCTGGCAGGCAGCAGTAAGACTATGCACAGCAAAAGTGTCTTTATCAGGCCTAATTTCTATTAGAATAAGTGCAAATGGTTATTATGGTATTAAATAGAGGCTGGTGTAGTCACAGAATGGGATGCCCCAAAAACCAGAGAGCACCTGGCAGGCAGCAGTAAGACTATGCACAGCAAAAGTGTCTTTATCAGGCCTAATTTCTATTAGAATAAGTGCACATGGTTATTATGGTATTAAATAGAGACTGGTGTAGTCACAGAATGGGATGCCCCAAAAACCAGAGAGCACCTGGCAGCAGTAAGGCTATGCACAGCAAAAGTGTCTTTATCAGGCCTAATTTCTATTAGAATAAGTGCAAATGGTTATTATGGTATTAAATAGAGGCTGGTGTAGTCACAGAATGGGATGCCCCAAAAAACAGAGAGCACCTGGCAGGCAGCAGTAAGACTATGCACAGCAAAAGTGTCTTTATCAGGCCTAATTTCTATTAGAATAAGTGCAAATGGTTATTATGGTATTAAATAGAGGCTGGTGTAGTCACAGAATGGGATGCCCCATAAACCAGAGAGCACCTGGCAGCAGTAAGGCTATGCACAGCAAAAGTGTCTTTATCAGGCCTAATTTCTATTAGAATAAGTGCAAATGGTTATTATGGTATTAAATAGAGGCTGGTGTAGTCACAGAATGGGATGCCTCACAGCAGACTTGAGATCAGTTCAGTATATCTGCACAGTTAGTGTATAAGCAGCCTGAAAACGCTAACAAAGCCAGTCAGCCAGCCAGCAACACTCAGGCTGGATGAAAAAAAAAAAAATCTCCCTGTGACTGCCTCTGATTTTTCCTAACTTTCCCTGCTTTTCGCTGACTTTCTGTCTGTCTCCTGCCTGTCTCCAGCCTGTCCCTGTCTGTCCCTGTCTGTCTAACTGTCTCTCCCTGCCTACAGCAGCGTCCTGTCTCTCACGAATGCAATAGAGAAATGAGGAAGGAAAAGCAAGATGGCCGACTTAAATAGCGCTGTGACGTCACCGGGCTTGCTGGCTGCTGATAGGCTGCATGTGACTGTCCCAGCTTGCACTGGTGCGGGGTTGATGTCTGGACATGTCCCGTCCGCCATCTTAGAATGCCTGTAATGTAAATGAATGGATGTTAAAGGAAAACTTCGAGCGATCGAATCGCGGGGAAATTCGGATTCGATCGGAATCGAATTTTTCATGAAATTCGGATCGAATCCGGGTTCGTCCGGATCGATTCGCTCATCCCTAGATATGTGTATTGTTTGGTGCTCCATTATGTGAGGGAGGTGTGATGTATCCACGTCCACTCCAATTGTTTCATTAGAGCCACAGAGGAGTTAGCGCTGTACAGCTATAGCCACTCTGTAGCTGTGCAAATTGCGCTGACTGACGTTTTTCAAAAATCAGGCTCCCCCTTTGACAAGGTCCTGATGCGAACATGAAATAGAGCCCTTTCAAGGCTCATACAGTAAACTTTTATTTGTAAAATAAATTGGATGCAGCTAGACTGCTAAAGACAGAAGAAACAGTAGAGTTGAATGGTGCTTCATTTCTTTAAATGATGCCAAGTGAGCATACCTATAATAAAAAAGGTGGAAGAGCAGTAAGGATGGGCCCCTCTGACCTGCTGGGCACTGATGCGGTCGCACACGCCCTATAGTTACGCCTCTGCATGTTATGTTCTTCTGTAAAATATAGAGAAAAAGAAACGTTGGCATTGAATATTTATAACAATGCCTTTGAGAGCCTCTACAATTTTTTGAAGAGGCTGAGTATTGAGACTTTCCAGCTCAACGCACAGGTGGTTATTAAACTACATTTTGCAATTTTTGGGGATAGTGAGTTTTTAAACTTGAGACTTTCTCATTAAATACACAATTAATTAAAAATCTTATCTAATTTAAGAATGGCACCTGAGATTAGGCACTTGTACAGGCAGGGCCACCATCAGAATTCTTTGGGCCCACATCTGCTGGCCATTGTTGCTCAGGAGCTTTGACCAGGGTGGGGAAAGGGTGGCTAGAAATGGCTAAAGCCTCACTTTAAAGTGGACGATAATCCAGAGGTTCCAACTTTCCTTTTGGATACTTCACTGTGTGACATCTTACAGATCTCCATAACGATCATGCTAGTCCCATGACGCATGCACGGCATACAGTTCTGTTTGGAATATAGAAAAATGGGAGAGGTCACATCCCCAGCCTCACTGCAGTCTCCTGAGTCAGACAAAAATGTGGTTCATCCAGTTTAAAGGGCACCAAAATGTAAGCAGACCTAGTATACCCTTTCTTGAGCACCTGTCAGGGTCCTAATCTGTCCTCTGAGCCCCAGCTTTCTAATCTGTCAGCCCTGTCAGTCTTCTGCCTGTCTTAAAGGAGCCAAAACACTCAACTCTGTTAGTTTGCAGACAAACCTATAATCTGTCTCTAAATCTGGTTAAAAACAGAGGCTCGGTCACACACATCTGCAGAAGTATGCTGAAACTGCACCACCAAGCATCAAGGTGACTCTGTGGGGTGCAGTCCTAACTCTAATCTCTGAGAGCCCCATTTGGGACATACAATGCAATAGATGAATTGGGAGCAGACTTACCTGAGGTTGCCCTATAACCTTGAGTGCAGCCCATGGGGGGCAGTTCAGCCTAGACCCCACACCCCATGTGCTTGCACAAGATCAAAAGAAAAAAAGGGGAGGTGGCAGCCGCTCAGACCATTTTATAACTAACCTGGGAGGCGCATGTGAGCAGGGCAATTAGGATACACAAGTCTTAAAGGAGCCACAGCACTCAACCCTGTTAGCTTGTAGACAAACCTATAATCTGTCTCTAAATCTGGTTAAAAACAGAGGACTCGGTCACACACATCTGCAGAAGTATGCTTAAGCTGCACCACCAAGCACCAAGGTGCCTCTGTGGGGTGCAGTCCTAACTCTAATCCATGAGAGCCCCCTTTGGGACATACAATGCAATAAATAAATTGGGAGCAGTTTTCTGTCTGTGCCCTCTGTCCCGCACTGGACATCGCATTGCTTACTTTCGCCACAGGGAGGGGCTACTTATAGGTGAGGTGTGAGCTGGCTGGAAAAGCCCTTCATACCCCTTGAGGATAGAGGTATGCTTATTTTTTTTTTATTTTATAAAAGTAATTTGTTAAAATTCATTTTGGAATGGGCCAAATTTCTTGCTGAAATTCAAACATATCCGCTCATCTCTAACCGTCATAACCTTTTATATCCAACCACGAAAAAGAGGCAAACACATCTATAATATTTAAAATCTATACAAATATGCTAGACAGCAGGAGATGTTTACTTATAGTGTACAGCTCACTGAGCTTGTTGTTTTCCATTATTTTCTGTCCTAACAACAAACTGGGGAACAACTTCAGTTGTGTTGTATCAACACACATCGGAAGAAATGCAATGTTTTCTTTCAAGAGGAACAAAACTCAGGAAATTGACTTTCCCAGGATTTGTTCCATGCCCCCAGGGCATCTTGAATTGGGATGCCTGGCTGTGTGAAACCCCCTAGTTAGGCCAGTAAAACTCACCTCCTCGGTTCAATGGCGCATGTGCAGGCTCTCGTCCAGGCTGGCCGCTACTGTGATGGTGCGCCTACCTGCCGTTCGTTCCAGTGGGTGGCAGGCCAGGACTCTTCCTGTCTGGCAGCTGCATCTGCGCCAGACGCCGGCTCAGGCGGCGTCAGCTCGAGTGGCACCCAGTGCCTCCTGTGCGCCAGCTGGTTTATGCCCTCCGGCGGTGCAGCACAGCGTGTGGCTGCCGGAGGCTGAATTAAAGGGCCAATGAGCCCTCAGGGTTTACTGGGCGAAATGCCCTTAAGGTTTAAACTGGGCAATCATCCCAAAGATTGAGTTAGCACCAATCATGCACATTCTCTCTGTCCAATCCAGGTTGGTTCAGCGCTATAAAGGTTTTACCCCCCAAGTGTGTCACTGCCCGTGATAGCATTTAGCTGGGTGTGCTATTCCTAAGTTCCTGAACTGTTACCTGTTGCTGACCTTGCTAGTCTGACTATCCTGACCGCCGCCTGTACTGACCTCAGTCGACCACAAACCCTGATAACACGAAGCTCTCTGATTTCTTGGTTTGACCATTAGCGTGACCTCTGACCTTGCCTGTTTTCTCCCTCAGAGTTTCCAGAACTGTGTTGCTGTACTTACCTCGGGTACCTGATTTTGCCTAGTCTTACCCCCGTGAGCTTACATCCTTTGAGCTAATAAGTCCTGGGGCAACCGTGTCCGGTGAGGCATTTAAAGCGTCCCAACAAACAGGGGCTTGGTTAAAGGTGAAGCTAGCTGTGGAGATTGGGGGCTGTAGTACTCACAAAGAAGATGGGTGTCATCGGGGTTTGACAGCTACTAGGTTTTGTTCTGCTTTAAGTAGTTTTTTGCATTCATAATATGCATGTTAGCATCTATCTTTAAGACGGCAATCCAGTACTTTCCATTATTTATGTGTATTATTTGCGGTTTATTTCGCTTCCCTTACCATAACCCCAATGAAAGCCTTTCTTTGTAAACAGTGCTACAGTTTGATAGAATAACGAAAGGTCAGGAAAACAGTGACACTCAGCAACACCAGATGACATAGATGTTGGTTTGATCTTTCTCCACAATTTAACATCTGTTATATAGTATTTACAAAATAATGTCAAGGCTATTTACTCAATGTTTTGCTCAAGTGCGAAGCCAATGTAAAACTATAATACATTCCGCCCTTTTTCTCCAACCAGCTTTCTGCTTGTGCGCTTAGTTTAATTGAACTATGAAATGTCAGACATTAGCATGGAGTAAGATATCTCTAGAGTAAAATGAAGGTGAACTAAGCACATTAGTCACAGAAGAAAAGGCTTCAGGCAAGAGAAGTAATGCATTGTTTTACTAAAATGTGTAGCTGATCATAAATGCAAAGCAGAGCCAATTTGATGACAAACTTAAACAAGGGAAAAGATTGTAAAATTTCAGCACCATTATTGCAATACGGTGTATGTATTGTATGTTATATATTTGATTCTGAAAGAAGAATTCCATGATACCTGTAGCTTAACTGAAAGGCGAACACACTGTAAGAATATGCTGCAGCCCCAACTAACCTCTACTATTCCTGTATAAAATAGGAGCCTTTCTTGAAGAGTTTTTACTACATTCAACCACCATCTTTTATAAACAAAATTGATCTATAGGAATTATTTGAATTATTTCAAATGAGCATGACTAGAGGAATTGCCTGGTACATGATGTTTGGGAATTACAGTTCAGCTTTTAACAGTATTTCCCCTTAAAAATTAAAGATGAGATTCCATGTGTAAATGGATCTTAAAGGCTTAATCCTTTCCTTTTGGAGGTCAGCAAAGCATATTTGATGACTATAGAAGAAACAAAAAATTAGCATATGCTAAATCGAGAAGCCCACAGCATACCTATTGTACTGTAAGCAAAGCATATGTTTATGCTGCATGGGTTTTTCCAGTAACTAACTTCCTAAAAATGTGCCCCCCTGATGAAAAAGAACACCCCTAACAACAGATAAGGGCATGCAATGACTATAATATATGATCTATTTTGGTAGCAGTCTTTTGTGCATTGAATATTGAATTACAGTAGTACATTTTAGTCAGACAATCTCTGAGAAGACTATTATGTAGCTGTAGCAAGGTCAAATAGTTTTCTGTTTATACTACTGCACTGCATGGTGTAAATTGCTCTATGGCAGTTACATCAGTGATGTTCCATTAGGATGCTCCTGGTTGCTCTCTCCGTGCCTTTAAATAATGAATTAAACATGGAGAAATAAATATTTTTTATGATCTACTGTATATTCGGAAATCTTTTCTAGTCGTATATGTTGTTGAGTACTTTCAATTTAGATGCTGTTTCGGGAATGTGATAATTTAACGACATTTTCATATCATTTTCTAATGTTGCTTTACTATGTATTAACTCAACCAGTTATGTCCTTCTTCTAAATATATAACTAATATAGCCATAGCTGGTTATTACAGGTGCAAATTATGCACACCTTACTTTTTTTGTCCTTTAAATTTAATTATATTTTTTTTTTTTGTCACATAATTTATCATAAGCTGCATCAGACATTTATGTTAATTAGTTATTTGTTTTTAATACACATTCATTTTAAACTGGCTTTTCTAAAGTTTTAAAATAAGGTAGCACAGGCCAATGTATTTCAGTGAATTTTGAGAGGTTTTTTAAAAGGAGGAGAAATTTTCCCTTATGTTGCACACAATGGAAATACTCACCTTTAAAATGGGTATTATAAGTGTGTCATACACTCCGCTTCCATAATCATGACATCTGGGTAATCTCCAGTAGAGGGCGTACTTCTGCAGAGATGAATGCAAAAAAGGAGCTCCTCCCGGGCCATAAATACCTGGGACCTCCCACTAATCCCCCAGTGTATGATAGCAGTAAGGAGACCAGGAAGAACCAATATAACAATACTTTAACAATCAAAAATAAAAAATGGTTCACCATATAAAGGATCCAAAATACCAAAAAGGTGGGGTGAAGCGGAGTGTATGACACACTTATAATACCCATTTTAAAGGTGAGTACTCACAAAATGGTATTATTCCAAGTGTGTCATACACTCCGCTTCCATAATCATGACATCTGGGACATCCAATAGCAGTGTCCGTCATGGGTGGGAACCGAAGACAGTAAAAGAATGTACCAACTTAAACCACTGCAGCTTGCAGAAAACAGCATCTGCTGAAGCCCGCACATCAACTTTGTAAAACTTGGAAAAAGTATGAACGGAGGACCAAGTAGCAGCCTTACAAACCTGTTCGACTGAAGCCTGATGCCTGATGCAGGACGCACCAACAGCACGAGTAGAATGCGCAGTGATCTTAAAAGGGGGAGTCCTCCCCTTAGCAGAATAGGCCCCAACAATGGCCTGATGAATCCATTTACTAATGGTAGACCTGGCGGGCGCCAAACCTTTCCTAGGCCCGCAGGACACCACGAAAAAGCGACCCCACAACCCTCTGAACTGATGACTCTACCAGAAACCTCCCCAGCCCGACAGGCTGGCATCCGTCGTAATCGTCTCCCAACGAGGGGCCAGAAATGATCTGCCCCTCATCAGGTTGCTTGACTCCAGCCACCACCTGAGTGACTGCCGAACCCTGAGAGACATCAGGAACAGCTGATCCATGGACTGCAGACACCTGTCCCAGTGCGTCAATATGTGTAGTTGGAGAGATCGCATGTGGAACTGAGCAAAGGGGACTGCCTCAAAGGAAGCCACCATCAATCCCACCAGCTTCATCCCTAGTCGGATGGAGGGGCAAGGAATGGCCAGAAGAAGGCGAATAAGCTCCTGAATCCCCTGCACTTTGGACTCTGGTAGAAACACTCTGGCTTGAATGGTAACCAGATCCATGCCCAGGAATTAAATCTTCCTTGAAGGAGAAAGAGAAGATTTTGGGCGATTGATCACCCAACCAAACCTCTCCAGGGTCGACACCACCCTGTTGGTGTCCAGCTCCGCCTGTGGAAGGGAGGAAGCTGAAATCAGCAGGTCGTCCAGATATGGCACGATGCGAATGCCCTGAGCTCTGAGCAGGGCCATTATGCCCGCCAGAACCTTGGTGAAGACCCTCGGCACTGAGGTCAACCTGAAGGGAAGGGCTACAAACTGAAAATGTTGATCGACCACCGCAAAACTGAGGAATCTCTGATGCGCTGGAAAAATTGGAACATGCAGGTACGCATCCTTGATGTCATAAAGTCCCCTCGACGAAGGGAATTGATGGCCAAGCGCAGAGTCTCCATGCAGAACTTCTTGGGTCTGATGTACCTGTTGAGGATCTTCAGATCCAGAATGGGTCTTATGGAACCATCCTTTTTGGGAACCGTGAACAGATTGGAATAGTAGCCCCTGCCTCTTTCTGAGGGGGGCACCATGCATATGACTCCCATGTCCAGAAAATTTTTTACAGCTGACAGGAGCCCGTGTGCAGCCTGAGGGTTCGACAGCACCCGCGACCTTAAAAATCTTGGAGGAGGCCAGTACTCGAACTCCAGTTTGTACCCGGACAAGACCACTCCCAGAATCCATCTGTCTGTGACCTCCTGGGCCCAGACCTGGAAGAAGAGCCGCAGCCGTCTCCCCACCCGTACGGGTGAGGGCGCCCCCTCATTGCTGAGCTGGTTTAACAGTGGGCTTAGGTTTGGAACCCCATGCCGCAGCAGGATGGCCCTGACCTCTGCCTCTGTTCCGGGAAGAACCTCTGACCCCGAAGTAGGCAAAACCTCTGACAGCTCTGGAACCTCGAAAGGACGGGTTGAAGGAACTCGCCCCCCCCGAAAGGACCGACGCTGCTTCTTACGCTGAGGTAACTTACCTCCCTTTGCAACCGCATCCAACTTATCTCCAAACAGGCGCGTACCCAAGAAGGAAAGGGCTGTGAGCGATTTCTTGGCCGCAAAGTCCGCCGCCCACTGGTGAAGCCAGACAGATCGACGCATGGCCACCAATAAGGCCGAAGTTCTACTACACATGACAATAGTGTCTTCCATAGCAGCCAAGACAAATTCCATAAACAATTCACACCTTTCAAGGGTAGTGAATTCAGCGCTGGCCGGATCAAGGTGGGCGTCTTTTAACAAATCCCTAACCAGAGACCTAGAAGCCACCGTCACTAGCGCAGATGCACACACAGGCCGCAAGGCTGAGCCAACACTGGCAAAAGCATGGCATGCCATCTGATCAAGGCGCTTGTCCTTGCCATCCTTAAGGGTAGTAGCGTCTGGGGTGTGGATCACAGAGGTATTGGACAATCCCAAAACCAGCACATCGACCGCGGGAGGAGAAGACCAGCGCTTAACCGCTTCCACCGGAAAAGGATACTTTTTATCTCATCCCTGTGGAACACCCGGAAGCCAACTCGGTTTCTCCCATTCCCTAAGGATCAATGCATCAAAATGAACTTGAGTAGGAAACTTCAAACGTGGCTTGGAGGACCCAAAAAATTCCCCCTTTTTAAGAGGGGGTGCCTCAGGAGGGGCAATATCCAAAACCTCCAAGAGATGTGCCAAAACCTTGGAAGTGTCAACGGCATCCCCCAGCACCTGCCCAACATCAGCATCACAAAACTGTACATCATCAGCCTCTGACTCCTCAAACAATTCCCCCTCCTCTAAGGGGGGATAATGCGACCCATCAAGGGAATCATCATCAAAATCCAAAGCCACCAGGGCTGGCGACAAATGTCTCTTTTTATCATGGACCTTCTTGCCCACCGCGCTAGCAACAAACCTCTCGATGCTGGCCAATCTAGCGCAAACATCAGAGTGCGACTACCCGCTAGCGACAGAGTCACTTGGGGCGCGGATAAGGCGGGGAGGGAAGGCGATGAAGCGGGAGGTGCGGACCCAGAAGCCCTTTGTGCACATGGTATACAAATAAGCACATTCTCACCCGTAAGGGATACCCCACAACCCACACATGGCCGGGATTGTCCCAGAGGGAGCCCGAGCCCGGTATCGTGCGGAGCCTCCATATAGTGATTTTTGTGGTCAGCCACAATGACCGTAGGGAATTAAGCTGGTAAGCAACCCGGGATGCCCCTTTAAAGTCCCTGTGGGAGGATTTGAAAATGAGCAATTTTAAGGCTAGGGACCCTAGGACCAGGAGAAACTCCTTAAAATACACACACAGATGACAATCTGAAAAACATAATTGAAAAAGGGCCCATCAGGAAAACTCACTCATATAAATATATATATCCGAGTATTAAGGGCAGCCCCCCACGGAGAGGGGTACCACCCGTATAAGCTAAGGAAGGGGGCCCACAGGCACTCACAGACCGGCGGGAAACCGCAGCAGCAGGGACAGTCAAAATGGCCACTGGAGCACAGCATCAGAGTGAAGAGGAGAAGGAGAAGGGGGGCGGGCCAGCGCAGAACGCGCGCTCGCCAGGCTACGCCCCCCTCCCGGCGAGTCCAAAAACGCGGATCCCAGCCATGGGCTGGGCCTCAGCCGGGCGCCAAAACGAGGGGGAGGGGCGGCAGCACCAAGGGCCTGGCCCCGCCCCCTCCCAGAACACAGCCTGAGGGAGAGAAGCTCCCCAGGCTGAGAAAAAAACTTAAAAAAAACAGTCAGCACCAAACACCCTGACACAAAGTAAAACACTCACCATACCACACACACAGTATACGCAATGAAATTACAAACTGTGGGAAAAAGCCATACCCCCCCCCCGGAGGGTTAAGGAAGGGGACCCGGAAGGGGGGGGGAATCCGAAACCAGATTCTGGTCAGAGAATAATGTAAGGCACAGGGCATCCCAAACCGGGATCACCAACCCGGACATCCGCCTACCCCTTGTAATGAGGTCTCATGGAGGAGCAATGCTCTCTCAACACCTAATAGGTGTTGCCTACCCTCACCAGGACCTGCAGCCAAATCTGGGAGGCTCTACAGGACTAGAAGATAAAGGTCCAGGCAGAAATAGGGGCAATAATGGCCGGGCGTGAGCCCAGAATACCTGCAAGGAATAGAGGTCTTCATCTTCTGTCTTGCTCGCCTTCCTGCAAAGAAGAAACTAGGGGATTAGTGGGAGGTCCCAGGTATTTATGGACCAGGAGGAGCTCCTTTTTTGCATTCATCTCTGCAGAAGTTCGCCCTCTACTGGAGATTACCCAGATGTCATGATTATGGAAGCGGAGTGTATGACACACTTGGAATATGAAATTTGTATTCGTTTGATTGCGGTGACATCCTAATTGCTTATGCTGCACAGGCAGGTCCGTGGAGGATGGTGGTCAAAACATGATTTTCTCTCTTTTTATACCAATAGCAGCCAAGGAATTCTTTGCACATCAAGATGCTGTTTGTCATGCATAAAGATGATTTTACTTCTTCTTCTTTTACTTCTTGTACCATGAAAGGACGTGGTCAGTCAGAAACTCTATATACTTTGCTGAGATAATTTTCACAAGCATTCTTGATTTAGTCCCAAAACATGACTCCATCAACTCATTACAGCCATCCACTACTTCATCTATCTGGACCTTCCAGGATAGCATGGAACTCAATAGTAAACAAGAAAATTAGGCTTCAAGTATGTTTGGGCCGACTGGAACGGTTTATGATGGTTAGCACTGGATGTTCGAATAGTAGGGTTATGTACAACTACAAGCCTCTGAAGGATCCTACCTCCCATGAGTTTTGCAGGGCTAACTGCTCTGCTTTCAGAAATGAGATAAATGTGTTTGACGGAAACCTTCCTCATTATGTCTTTATCTACAGGAACCTGTTTGTGGTCTGAACCAGCCCCAGATCATTTAACAGTATGTTTATTATGTATGATGATCCTGCATAAAGCAGTTCCAAATCCCTCCCCTTCTGCAAGTTGCTTGCTCTTTTGCTCAAGTCACATGGTCCTCAATGGAGTTTTAAAGGCTAATTAACTGTAACTACATGGTAAATGAAAGCCTGCCCTCTGTTTATTTATTAGCTTTATTTATTAGCTGCAACTAGGATGATATAGTATCCTCCCAACCGAAAATCATTCACAATTTAAAGTGGACCAACACCCTGACTTTTTTTTTTTCATTCAAATAATAACCCATGCCATGCCCCAGGACCCGTTAAAGATAATAAAAAAAAAAGAAAAAACGATGATCCTGCCCGGCGTCGCGTCATTTTTTGTTTCGCGTCACCATCTTTGATTTTCATGTAAGAGGAAGAGATTGTTTGACCTCTTCCTCTTGCAATTCTCGCGCATGCGCAGTAGCACCGCTTAGGTAAACGGGGGTCATGCTAAAGGCTTTGTACATCAAGTTTACTTATGGGTGTGGTTTTGGATGTGCATTGAGACTCACTAACTTTTAACTACAAACGAAACAAATCTACAAAAACCTTTTGTTTTGTTCAAATTTATCCAAATAAATCCCCTGTGATGGGGAATTTTTGCAGGTGAGCAGCTGTTAGTGGTTGATGCTGTAGCAAGCTTCTGTGGGAGGCTATTCCACATATTTATAGTTCTATGGTACAAAATGAGTGTCACCTCCGAAAATTGAATTTCTTTTTTTCCAGTCGAAAGGAGGTCCCCCTTGTCTTTACCTGAAATAGTGTTCCCCCATATTTTTTGTATTGCCCATTTATATTGCCCTCCCCCTCAGTCATCTCCTCTCAAAACACATTTACTTCTCGTAATCTTTCCTCATAACGTCATTCCTCCCATTCCTCGTATTAGTTTGGTGGCTCTCCTCTGTACCCTTTGCATAGTCAGAGTATCCTTTCTATGAACGGATGCCCAGAACTGGACGGCATATTCCAGGTGAGGGCACACCAATACCTTGTAAAGAGGCAAAATTACATCCCGTGATTCCAATTTCTTCTTTTAATTCATGATAATATCTTGGTGGCCTTGGAAGCAGCTGCTTGACATTGCATGCTGTAATTTAGCCTGTGATCTACCAGTACCCCACGATCCTTCTCCAAGTTTTACTCCCCAGAGGACATATGTGGCATTCAGGTTATTAGACCCCAAGTATATGACTTTACATTGTTCTACATGAACATAATTTGCCAAGTGGATGTCTGCTTGAAGTTTGTGAACATCTGCAATAGACTACACTGTGCTATATATCTTTGTGTCATCTGCAAAAATAGAGACAGTGCATTCCATCTTCTATGTCTTATATAAACAAGCTAAATTATGGTGGGCCCAGCATTGAACCCTGGGATACACTGCTTACAACTAGTAACCATTCAGAGAAGGTATCAACCACAACTCTCTGCACACGATCCTTCAGCAGGTTTTCAATCCAGTTACAAACTATATTTTCTAATCCTGAAGATCCTAATTTCCCCATTAAGTGTCTTTGGGGGACAGTGTCAAATGCTTGAGCAAAATCCAGAAAAACTATAGGGTTGATTCAGAGCCTCTTTCTCATCATTTTTATCGAGGTCTTGCTACCAAACGAAAAATTATGCAAAAATGAAAACATTTCACACTAAAGTTCTCGTAGAATAAAGGCTCTGCTAAATCAGACATGGGGAAAAAATGAACGAGAATGGAAATTTTCACGTAAAAAAAAGGTGAGAAAGGGGCTCTGAATCAACTGTTATATCTACAGCTGCTCCTCTATGCAGGTTTTTACCTGTCTCCTCATAGAAGCCAATCAGGTTAGTCTGGCAGCTTCTGTCCTTAGTAAAACCAACCTGGTTACATATTCGTGTATGTAGTCCCTTAACCCTTTTGCTGACAGCCTACCTGGAGATTTTGTCACCCTCTGTGGCCAAGACATATTTTACTGTTTTGCGCTACACATGTTCAACTGTGATTTTTTAAGGGATTTCCCAGGAAAATTATATGTTGTTTTTTTCAGAAGAGTCTGGGCTTTAAATGTATTTTTTTGCATTAAAAAATTTGAGTTTATCAATAAAATTTGATATTGGTAGCCCCCTCATTCCTGCCCAGGAGACCCCCAAACTGAAAAGAGCACTTTATAACATTTATAACTAAAATACAACTACTATCCATACTATAAAGGGTTAAAAAATGGCTTAGGGGCCCCCTTCCCAGAGGGGCGGTATTATTTTGGGGGAATTTTAAGGGTTAATGGCAAGTCACCCACTAGTCGCAGGTGGCTTGCCAGCCCATTAGGCCTTAGGAATTGGTATAGGGGTCTCATGGATCCCTTTACCAGTTCACAAAGGGTTAAATGTAAAAACACACACACACAGGAAAAAAAAAAAATATATATATATATATATATATTTTTTTTTTTTTATTTTTATTTTTTTTTTTTTTTTAATACTTACCGCCCGTCCATCCCGGAGCACTGTGTCCCACCATGATCACTCTGGCTTCTGCTCTCCTGCTGCTTGCTGGAAGCTGTTTATACCTGTTGGGTGCCAGGTAATAAAGGGTTAATTACAAAATAAATGACATAGGGTCCCTCATTTTTTTGGGAATTTTAAAAGTTAAAAAAACCTTAAAAATCCCCCCAAAATGACTTAAGGGCGCAGGGGCCAGTTTTGGTGCCCCCCCGGGCTTTGGGGGGCCAGGGGTTAATGGCAAGTCACCCGCTAGCAGCAGCTGACTTGCCAGCCACACGCCTTGTGAACTGGGGTCTCATGGATCCCTTACCAGTTCACAAAGGGTTAACAGTAGAAAAAACACCACACAGAGTAAAAATTACATTTATAAGTTTTTTTTCTTTACTCATCTCCGATCCTCAGCTGTCCCTCGGCGATCCTGTCCCATGGCTTTTCCGATGACAGCTACTGGGTGATCGGTGGAGGGGAGCAGGGGGGGCAAGGGATCACAACCCCTCACTCCTACAACCTCCCACCTCTGATCACCCAGTGCTAATGATAGTCTCCTTAATGCTAGAGTGCCACAACTTACCAATTCCAGCAGCAGCACGCATGTCAGAATTGATGGTCCCTGGCAAGCCCTGGAGTGTTGCTGGGTTCAACAAGCCATACACTATTTATTCTGCAGCTGTAAATTCCAGATCGCAGGCTATTTCGGCTTTGGTTTGCAAGCTGAAAAACAAACACAAAGGATGTAGCCATGCAAAGATCAGGGCACACATCAATATCACCAATATCACCAATAACAAACAGTTCCTTACCCTTGTTGTCTTCTTTTGTTGATTCTTTACCTCACAGATTATTTAATGTCTGCAATCTTCTTTTGAACTTGATCCACATCCTTTAGCTCTGGGCTGGCACTTGACAGCTTGGGGTGTGGCTCTAGATCTGCATCCATAGAGCTTATTAAAATGGTCCAACACCCCAATCAATAAAGTCATACACTAGGCATCATTAAACCTGCCACTAAGGGTGACATGCCACAGGTGGCAGCCAACATAGGAATGGCCATCATCTCCCTGTGTACTGGGGAGAATAGGGAACATCAGTGAAATGGGTGGTGAGCCGGATTCTGAGGGTGTATATTGCTGACTGACTAGTGACTAAACATGGTTGCCTGGGGGGCTGGGTGTTTGGCCTGGGGTCAGCCATGATGAGCATGGAGCCTGCTGGGGATGAGCATGGAGCCTGCTGCATGTGACATGGTTAGAAGTTGGGGTGTCAGAAGTGTCCAGTGCACAGTCTTGGCCTAGCACTGTTATGGCTTGGCCTAGCACTAGTCTGACTTTGGCTTTGGAGTGTGTGCTTGGGAGCGCTCGAAGGGGGGCTGTGGTGACATGATCCAGCCTGAACATTCATCAGGGTATAGCATGGTTCAGCTGTCCTAGCTGTGTGTGTGCGTTTTCTGCCACTTGACCTAAGTCAAACTGGAAACAACAGTGGTGGAGTGTTGCCTTCTCCAGGTGTCAGTGTGTGTGGGGTTGAAATGCTTCCCTGATACATAATTGCGTATGCCTGTGCAGATGTGAAGTTCAGATGTATGCCAACTTCCGGAATGTGCTGGGGCGCATCACATCACATAGTGGACAAGAGTGGTGGAAGAAAATGGCAGCCTTACTGTTCACCCGCGACGAGCAGGACACCATCATGCTCGTGAGAACACATGTCTGCGATTGCATGCCGATAGGAATTCAGGAGCACAAGTGAAAAGGAAGTTAGGGGTACAAGTGGATAGAAAGGCAGGGTGGAAGAAACACTGCCATGCGCAGGCTCACAGAAGTGAAAGCTAACAAGGCCAGTTCAGATGTGCACTTATGGAAAGCACACCACCTACACGTTTACCCAGGTCATTCCGCATTGTTCAGAACTGAAAAGGGAAAAAGAAGCCACAGGTGAGGTTTTTCTGTCTGCACTTCCCAAGTAAGTGATATTTATTTGCTAACCACTCACACCTACAATTACATTAGGCAGGGCTGTGTGTAAAATAATGCACTTCTCTTCTAGTGTCAGAGTACAGATGGAAGATCAGGCCACCCAGAGGCAAGGAAGCCAGCAAATGCTGGAAAGACCTGGGGGATGTGTAGGGAGGCGTGAAGGGGTGCCAATGCCCTCACCCTCCTCTGCAGGTGAGCCCCAAGCTCACCTGGACCAACCTACAGAGGAGGAGGCACAGATGTTGGACAGGGAGGCAGATGATCCTGGGCATAATGATTCAGGCATAAGCATCACACACAACCACACACAGGAAGACACAGACTAAACACTCACATATTTGCTTCTAGATGGCCAAGAAGTCACAGTGGGTGAGCAGCGGGGTCAAGGGTCACCACCAATCCTGCAGCCCCAAGAAGAAGGTGGGTGATGTGCCACACACAACACAATCCAATTCACAGCTCAATCACATTTACTAACAGAGATTTTTTTCACCTACAGATTCGGCCCCCGAGGTGTGGCAGGTCCCAGTACAAAGGGTAATAGTGGCCCCCAACCCCGATAACCCCCTCCCCCAGCCTAGTAAGTTCTAAGACAAGTGATTATTTAATAACATGCCTTCTTCAACAGGTTTGAAGGAAGCATAGGCAAGACACTAATTGTTTGCTTCTTCGTCATTCACAGGATATAGAGACGATGCTCAGCAATGGCTACAAGAGCTGCCTACTGCTGTACATAGGCTGGTGGGGGAGATTATGGACCTGGCTACGGCTTAATAAACTGTGAGTCTGCCACATTAGTTTTAATCTCCCCCTTGTAAATAGTTTATTATTCACATTTTTATGCCATTTTTATGGCATTTTTTTATTTTTTGACCTTTTATGATATAAAAATTGGTACTATTTTAACTCCAGGTACAAAAAATAAATAACACAATTTTAAAGAGCAAAAGAGTAAACAAATTTTACTATCCGTACATTTAAAAAGTTCTGGTGTCTTTTACTGTGATTTATTGCAAGAGTAATGTGTCATTTATATACATGCAGCTGTCCCAAACAAACAACAAGCAAGGAGCAACCCTGGAGAGAAGGATGGGTAGAGGTAAGCACTTAAAAATAAGCACAGGAAAAAAGCACTGCATGAGACATCAGAAGGTGTTACAGGTAAGCACTTAGGAGAAGACAAGACACTGCATGGGACATCCGAGAGTGGTACAGGTAAGCACTTAGTAGAAGAAAAGACTCTGCATGGGACATCATTAACAAACACCAAGCGAGCAAAAGGAGCAACGCTGAAGAGGATGGGTAGAAGTAAGCACTTAGGATCAGAAGACACTTGGCATGGCAATAAGTGAGTACTAGAATGTCAGGGTCAGAACACTGGAAAACAAAAAAAAATGAGATACTTGCATATGCGTACTAGCCAGCGTATGCACACACATCACGGATATGATTACAGGAAACGGACTGAACACGCAAAAAATGAGGGAGAAAACATTTTGCAGCAAGGTACGTTGAAACGCTGGAGGACAGGATGTTCGGATTACGTAAACGAAACTGACGTGGCCCCGATGGAGGTTCTGAATCATGTGAGCACACGTACAAAAAACTACAGTTACTTGAATGGGCTCACGCACTACAACTAAAGCTAGAAGCTAGAAGGCCAGTATCCCAAGTCAATGCGCCATACACTTTTTGTAATTCTAGTGAGAGAAGCATAGTCCTTCTTGCTCTCTTTCTCCTCCTTGATGGCTCAAGGTTTTTCAAAATCACATTAATTGCTATTTTAAGATTTACTGGTCTCTCTCTCTCTCTCTCTGTATATATATATATATATATATATATATATATATATATATATATAATTTCTTTTTTTTTAAATATATATGTATATTAAAGCGGACCAACAGTCAAAAATTACATAAAGCAGACCAACACAATGAACAGTGATCATATGCATACCTCCCCAGGGCAATTTAGCTGCACTTAAAAATTACTTTACCCTTTTCTAACTCCTGCTGTAGTATATTTTTGAGACAAAATGGCGACTCATGCATTTGCAGGCCACCTGCAAACAGGAAGTTCTGCTGGGCATCCTGTTACTGTGCATTGTCAGTTATGTCAGTTGAATTCAGGCAGCAGCGTGGCTGAGATACTGGGAGAGGAAGCTCCAAAATAGCTGCTACCTTTTTTTTTCAACTGTTGCAGGCTGTTGGTCTAGTTTAAATGTAACTTTACAAAAAAAGATCAAATAAACATTTACATAAGTTGGCAACTATGCCAATGTTGTTGCTAAGTAGAAAGAAACTAGAATTTTATCTTGTGTCTGAACGTAAGAACGCTTTACATTATGACTCCCACACACTTATTATAGATGTTCTTTATATCTGCTACGAAATGCCTAATTGATTCCTACAGCACTAACATACCTTTATCGGCAATAAAGGTCTTCTTTGTTAGTCCCATTATAGAGTGTTTTTTTCATCAAAAGCAAAACTGACAGCTACAAAAAATGAGCATAAAGAATATTTTTAATTGAGAAAAATACAGTATGTACATTTTTCAGTAGCTTCATAGACATCAGCTTACATTTGCCAATCTTCCCGAATAGGATAATGTTTATAATCTGATTGGTTGGTTTGGATTTTGTTTCATGTCATTATAGTTAGATACAAATCAAAGTAATTAACTATAAAGAAAGGTATTTCAGCAACGTTTAATCATATTTTGCATTACTTTAAATAGTACCAAGAAGTCAAATTGAGGGTCATACTAAAACACTTTTCTTAAAGAGGAAAATTCCCCATAGATCACCTGTAAAATGACCTTGGTCCCACAGTAAATGTGCAGGTCGCTGGCCAATAACCAGCTCACGTCTTTTCAGCTTTTGCTTTGCTGCTCTGAGCTCAATGCTCAAAGTGGCAAGTAAAATTGAATAGAGTGAATGCTGATGGTCTCATTCCAGCTCTTTCCTGCATTCCTGTGGCATCCAATCAGGAATGCCTGGAGTGGGTACTCACTTAGCATAAAGGTATAGCGAGAAGGGGACATAGCCCACGCATGTGTACTCTAGGCCAGTGGATGCATCAGCTTTGTCAGCTGATACATCTACAATGTCAGCTGACAATAACCTCCACCTGCCTTGTCAGCTGATGCATCTGCCATGTCAGCTGATGCATCTGCCATGTCAGCTGTTATTAACATCCAAACAAGGCATACCTAGGAAATCCTGGACAGCAAGATGATGCAAGGTGATTCTCTCCAGTATTGAATGTGCCACCTTCATATCTCTGATCTTGGATTGCATTTGGATTTCCTGTTTTGATCGCAGCTCGCTTCTCCTTTATGCCTCTTGGATTAACTCTTTGGAAATTGCAACTCTGGTCACCTTCTGACTATCCCTTTTGGATTAACCCTTGGAATGCTCTTTTCGTGTATGACCCCGGATTCATTTACTACTGAACCTCTGCCTGGTACCCTGACTTCCTTGCTCCAACTTTAGATTTTGCTTCAGTGCCTGTGACCCCCCGCAGCTTATCTTGGACCACGCCCATTTTCTCCTCTGCTTGTACTAGTGCTGCATTGCTGCTCAGATCCTTGATTGCTCCCCGAGGATGACCAGGGGCCCCTTGAGGAGCAAAGCCTAACCACCCTTTTGGGAGGCTCTAGTGAAGACTGTGTGTGGCCCTTAGATTCCAGGCCATGGGCGTGTCTTGGGTCCTGGGCAATAGGTTCCAGGGCAGGGGGAAAGCAAAAGAACAGGTGAGTTGTTACTTTTTTTAATAGATTTTTCTCTGAAATTCAGAGCGAACTGTAGTTCTAACCCACTGGTTCGCTTATCTCTAACTTTTAGTATCGCATGTTTAAACACACAAAAAACATAAACCAGCAAATGTGTCTTTACAGTATCCAAATCTGAAACTCACCAAGCACATCAGAAACCTTTTCAGTTGTGTCAAGTGAGGAAGAAAAGGGGTCCTGTTGTCATGCATCATCTTACTCTCACAACCCAGATTTTCTGTCAGAACCACACCTTACAACACGGGCAGGCTGATTCATTAATAGCGCCAGGTAGCGACAGATGAGCGACAGTAGCGTTATTTTCACAGCGCCCGCTAGTATTCGCTGTGCTTGGGCGTTGTTCGGCTGTTGACAGCGACTCAGTCGGTGTGCGGTAATGTTGAATACGGGGTTAGGAGTCGCTGTTTGACAGGTTCCGCGCTGTATGAGAGCGCATGACAGCGAACGGCCATAGCGAACGGCTCCCAGCATATTCATTAACAAATCACGCTCTAAAAATTCTCGCGCTGTGAAATGCTTGTTTAAACCCCACAGCGCTGGCGGCGATGGGTTAAAAGTAGTTTTTTAACCCCCAAACAACCATATTTTTAACATTTTGTAATATGAATACATTAATATCAGACCTGTAATATCAATTCTGCACAAATTTTTTTTTTTTTTTTTTTTTTTACCTTAAAAAAAAAAAACTAACATTGCAGAAGTGGTCACAGAATTTTTGACATTTAAAAAAAAAAAAAAAAAATTAATAGCAATTAATTATGAATATTTACAGATTGCTCCATTGAAATGCATTGGAGAGCGCCAGGTAGCGAGAGGTCATACCTGTCGCTGTTCAAGGTCGCTCGCTGGCGCTGTGGGGTGAGGCTGGAATAATGATGAATAATTCGCTATCTGGCGCTCTGTCAGTCGCTAAGCAGGATCGGCTTGATAAATGTGTGCGGAGGGGAGCCGGCGTTCTCGTGGCGGTGAGCGTCATTACCGTTCGCTCACCATTCGCTACCTGGCGCTATCCCTTGTTAAATAAGGGCCAAAGTAAACTGAACAATCTTGTTGTAGATGTGAATCTGCCCAAGAGTATGGCTGGGCTTTTAGGTTCCAGGTTCCAGAGTACAGCAGCGGAATCTCCTCATCCAAAACAAACCTAAAAGCTGCCTTGCAATATGCTACAATTCCAGTTGCTTATGCATTCCACATGAAAGAAACTGTTAAGTTGCGTAAAGTATAACCACCATTTGAGATTGGCCTCTGTCTCACATTAACTTCAGCCAGGGAGTAAAAATGCCCTGCATCCAGCACTTGTTGACCCACATAAGATTTTGTTACCACCACTGCATATCAAGTTTGGCCTATTGAATCATTTTGTAATAGATGAAATAGCATAAGCATTCAAGTATCTCACTGATGCATTTCCAAGTCTGAGTGAAGCAAAGTCTTTATTGGTCCTCAGATTCCTAAACTCCTTCAAGGTAAGGAGGTCTTGTTGCAGGGTAAGGAAAAGACTGCATAGGTTGCATTTGCATTAATGTTATCTCCTTTTGGGAAATCCAAGAACAGACAACTATGAAGAATTGGATTTCAAAACATATAAAGGTCTTGGCTGTGTCGATAAGATAAGTTGCTATTTACTGCCCCCTTAACCCTTTTGTTAAGCCACATAGGTTTACTCTTGTTTCCACCCGTTTCATTCCTGTAAGGTATATATCTATGAATTGTATTAAGATTTTTTTTTCAAGGTATCCCATTTAGTGTCCGTTTTTTTTTAGGACATTTTCCCAGTCAATGAGGTTTAAGGCATATCTTAGCTGGTCAAATTGTGCCTTTTTGAAGTTCTATGTTTTTGTGGCTCCTTGATAAGGAATCCTAGTGACAGTAGAAATAAATAATACTATGTTACTGTTTCCAAGTTTTCCCCTGACCTGTACCTTTGTTATTTTGTCTGGTACATTGGTTAGTATTAAGTCCAAGATGGTCCTCTGCCTAGTTGGAGCATGCAATTGTTGAAAAAGTTAGCCATCTTTAATTATTTATAGAAATCTTTTATATTTCTGGGATCCACTGCTTACAGCTTCCCAATCAATATCTGAATAGTTAAAGTCCCCCATAATAACTATCTCATTTAAATCAGTGGCTTTATCTATTTGCTTTAGCAACAGGTTTGCTGTGGATTCGGGTATATGAATATATATATATATATAGGCTTGTAGAAAACCCAATCTATATTCTACTATTTTTTTTCCCTTCAAGTATTTCTACCCACTTAATTTTCCTTGCATATATCCCTCACAGAGTGGGCTTTAGATATGATTTTACAAATAAGCAGAGTCCCCCCCCCCCCTTTCATTTTTTACAGTCCCTCGGTAGAAGAGGTCCCTCTGAGGAAGAGGTTTAATACTTTTTCTGCATCCACACTTTCAGGTTTGCATCTTTTACTGTTTATATAGCTCCTAAACATACAATAACCCTGTAGGTTTACTGACCAGTCATAACTTTTATCCAGCCATGTCTCTGCTACCCCCACTATGTCCTTATGTTCTTCTGCTATTATCAGTTCTAGTTCATCCACGTTATTGGTTATGCTTTTAGCATTGGTAAGCATGCATTCTATATGATTTTGTTGATTTTTTTAGAAGCCCATTTATCTGCTCATTATACCCACCTTCTTCCCTCTCCATCCCCAGTTCCATTTCTACCCCCACTGTCTCTTTCATTTCTACCATTCCCTCTATAACTGCATATACTCTCCACCACAGCATGCATTCTCTGAAGAAGAGGTTTAATACTTTTTCTGCATCCACCTCTATAGTTGCCTCGTCCTTGCTTTTTAGGGGGTCCACACTTTCAGGTTTGTATCTTTTACTGTTTATATAGCTCCGAGTCCTAAACATACAATAACCCTGTAGGTTTACTGACCAGTCATAACTTTTATCCAGCCATGTCTCTGCTACCCCCACTATGTCCTTATGTTCTTCTGCTATTATCAGTTCTAGTTCATCCACGTTATTGGTTATGCTTTTAGCATTGGTAAGCATGCATTCTATATGATTTTGTTGATTTTATCTGCTCATTGTACCCCCCCTTCTTCCCTCTCCACCCCATTTCTACCCCCACTGTCTCTTTCTTTTCTGCCATTACCTCTATAACTGCATAGTGCTGCACAGTGCTTAGTTTAAAGACTCTTTTAACCTTTCAGCCATCCTCTCCCCAAGGACAGATGCACCCTCCCTAATTAGGTGCAGCCCATGCCTTGCCATAGAATCTGTAGCCCACTGAGAGGTTGACCCAGTTCTCTAGGAACCCAAACACCTCCTTTTTTACTCCAATTTTTGAGCCACTTGTTTACTCCCCTAATCTGGCTGTACATAGGTGATTTTAAAGGCTCCTAATTAGTAGTAGGAACACCCCCACCCAAATTTGCACAGTGCAGTAGTGCCAGTTAGCAGTGCCAAATGTCTTAAACTCTAAAATGAAACCATACAAAACTAACACTCAGCAAAGACAATTGCCTTTCTCCGTTATGTCCACTTAGTATTTACCCATTTTGTTTTTACCACTCACCTGTCAGCAGTTTATACACAGGTGATTAAGGCTCCTAATTAGTACTAGCAACACCACCACCCAAAATAGCACAATGCAGTACTGACACCTTTAGAAGGCTCTAGGGTCAGTGTCTAAAAGCCTGGATAGCAATAATAGGTTTGTAATAAACAGTTATCCATTTGTGAGATGTGAGTGCTGGACTTTTTATTTTTCCTCCAACGCCCAGGGGAAGAGGGGCTCATTTTGATTCTGCCACACTGCTTATAATGGGGGATGGGAGGGGAATGACACAATGCCTATTTTGGTGAATGGGAGGGGGATGTCACATTGCCTATAATGGCAAATGAAAGGAGGGAGAATGCCACACTGCCTATAATGGGAAATGAAAGGGGGGGATGCAACACTGCCTATATTGGGGAAGGGAAGGGGGGATGCCACACCGCCCATAATGGGGAATGGTGGGGGGAATGCCGCTCTGCATTCAATTGGGGATTCTGCATCTTGCCTATTATATCTCATTGAAACATTTTGTTCTGCCTCTTAATCTGATTACTTTAATATAATTTATGATACTTTCTTCTAAGACCAATTATTTTCTGATTAGATGTTCTCTTATTAATTTTCAGTTATCCTATCTAATGAGCAAACTTATGGTTGGAACCATGCTGCTAGAAAAAGGGATTTCCGAAACCAGAAACCTGCTCTATATTATATTTTTGTTAAACAGAAAGTACATATTTTTAAGTGCGCTGTGCATTTATGAAAATCAATAAGAAAAATTCTTGATAACACAATTTAAAAAAAATTCAGAGATCCCAAATGACAAAAAAGAGTAGCACATTTTAGTAATATTTTTACAATTACACTCTTTTCAGTTAACAGTACTACTATTACTACTAAACCAAATGGAAGTAATACACTGTTGAATAGCTACTACTCCTTCAATGGTCCTCTCTCGGGTTGCTAAGCCAATCAGCCAATCAAGGTGAATGGTTTTGATCGCCACAATTCGGGTCTGCAAGACACTGTGATGTTATAGAAAAATAAATATTTGATGAATATTTAAAAAAAAATCCCCTCTCTACTTTTTTATCTCTTGAAGTTTGTTATAAATCACTACAATTTGATGGATGTCAACAGATCAGACAGATTAGACAGAGCTGAGCCGACTCATAGAGGGAGGGGGGAGAATGTGTCAGCTGAAATACAGAGCTGCTTCAGACACACAAATCACAATAAGTTTTAATTTGGTGCCTGATATTTACTATTCACTTTTAGGAAATGACAGACACACAACTTTAGATGTAATGATATGAGAGGGTTTTGTGTGCCTTGAGACACAGCTCTGTGCCTGAAAGCTCTGTGAGCAGACACATACTGCACCTCTCCCCTATCACACTGCTGAGCCCTGTCACTTTTTGTTGACATCCATCAATTCTTCCCTTTTTGTAGCCTATAATATATTAGCATTTTATTTTCAAGGGTGTGTCAAGGGTTGTCCCTTAACTTAAAGCTGACCGAAACCCACTAAACTTAAATACGTTTGGCCATAGCCCCTGCTGATACTCCTTTCTTAGAGTTTAGAACTAGAAATGGATATTTTCGCTCTTCATATCATCCTGGAACGCTGATTTTTTTTGCTGTTCCTTGGTGTTAGAAGGCAGGCAATCAGTCATTACATAGGTGTGGCAATGGCATCACTGCCCCACACAACAATAGCAATGAATGAAGGAGGCGGAGCTTTACAGCTAAAACAAGCAACATTATCTAGTGTGAAGCAGGATCAGTGGAAATTAGCAAAAGCTGTTCTTTGTAGAGGGAGCAATTCAGTGGATCCAAGGTAAAAATGTGGAGTTCGGTCTGCTTTAAAAATGCATTCATTTATGAAAGCAGGAATTTAGCAGTGTATACAGATGTTTTACTAAAGTTAAAGGGCTATCGTGCTTTCTCTTTAACCCTTTAAGTGCCAGCCTACCTGGAGTTTTTGTCACACTCTGTTGCCAGACTATTTTGCACTATTTTGCGCTCCCCATGTTCAAATGAATTTTTGAAGGGATTTCCAGGGATTTCCCAGGAAAATTATATATTGTTTTTTTTTTCAGCAGAGTCTGGGGTTTAACATGAAATGTCTTGTTTGTCATTTCTTAGGTGTATTCTCAATATTTTTGGGTGAAATATGTGATAAAAAAAATAAATAAAATTTATTTTTTACAATTTGTAGTGTTTTTTTGTAATAAAAAATTTAAGTTTGTCAAAAAAATCTGTGTGTGAAGTCCCAATTTCTCCCGGTTACAGCGGTACCACATATGTATTGGTAGACACCCTTTCCTGGCCAGGAGACTCCCCCAAACTGAAACAGCACGGAGATTTTCAGATAAAATACAACTGTGATATACTCTATGCGCACCTTGCAGTTTTTCCAGAAAAACAACCCTTTACATTTGAAATACCCCCAACAAACTATATATTCCCTGGTAGTACACACCTCAAGCTTTCTAGGTGTACCAGGCTTGTTGATGTGGCCACAGTTTTCTGGAAGTAATCCCTCAATGTAATCTTTGATTGCAAAGAGCTTCCCTAAAAAAAGGTTAAAAAAGCAGAATCAAAGCCATATTTTCCTAAAAAAACAAGGAAGAGGGTCCTCACCTGAAGCTTGCGGAGCACGGGGGGGGGGGGGATTGGACCCCCCCCCGTTGAAGAGAAGACCTGGACGGAGGGATCGGGCAGGCAGGTGAGTAAATGACATTGTGTTTTTTTTTTGTTTTTTTTTTACAGATTACTGTCAGCGGTGGAGACGGGGGGGGCGGCCGGTTTCGGGCCCACTCCTGAAGACGGAGGATGACGGGGGAGGGATTGGATGCCCCCCCGGAGGAAGAGGGGAGCCCCAGCTTTACACACATGCCAGGCTTGTAGTTTCTACGTGCTTGGCACTTAACGATAGGAGAAGCAACCACGTAGAAACTACGTGCTTGGCATTTAAAGGGTTAAAATATAATAGTTGACTTGAGGGGGCTTCTGCTATAATTTGCAGACACATAACTAGAATGAGAGGGTTTTCACCTATTTTTGGAGTGTCTCTCTCTCATATCACTGAGATCCAATACTGGAAAGTCACTCAACTCAACAGCTAAAAAAGACAGCTTTCCAAATAGGTAGCAGACATTTTCCACACATCTGTTCATTGTAACATTATTATTGTATTATCGCTAAAACAGGAAAGGCTGTCGTTTCATTTAAGTGAACTCAAGGCTTACAATAATACTCAACTGCAAAACCTTTTAGCAAGATTTTTTTTGCAGTATTTGCAAACTGCCTTGCACTTATGTCAGCAGATGCAACAATATCCTCAGTGTGGCTCTGTTTTTCATAAAAGCTGGAAACAGCTGAAAATATACTTTATCCCTTCTAAAAGTTATCCTTTGCAGCAAATTGCATTTTCAAGGATTTGTTTTATTGTATGACAATAACAGTTCATGGCTATCAATAATGTTCTTACTGTACATTGAACAGCAGCAAGTCATTGCCCTACAGAGTTCAACAAAAAGTCTGAAGGTCTGGAAGATGAAGTAGTTGGACTATGGTTTGAAGGAACAGTCAGGATGAAAATATGTGGTTTTAGCCATCTCTGGATTAAAGCAAACATCACAGCAAATAGCTAAAAACTGGTTGCTTATACAGTATTGTTGTTAATTAATTTACCTAACAGAATTTATCTCCAGCTCCTCCTGAAAATGTATTTACCATTACCATATTGGAGGTCTAGGTTGGTGCCAACAATGGTTATGGTTAGGGATGAGCGAATCGATCCGGACGAACCCGGATTCGATCCGAATTTCAGGAAAAATTCGATTCGGATCGAATCCGAATTTCCCCGCGATTCGATCGCTCGAAGTTTTCCTTTAACATCCATTCATTTACATTTACAGGCATTCTAAGATGGCGGACGGGACATGTCTGGACATCTATCCCGCGCCAGTGCAAGCTGGGGCAGTCACATGCAGCCTATCAGCAGCCAGCAAGCCCGGTGACGTCACAGCGCTATTTAAGTCGGCCATGTTGCTTTTCCTTCCTCATTTCTCTATTGCATTCGTGAGAGACAGAACGTTGTAGTGAGGGAGAGAGGCAGTTAGACAGGCAGGGACAGACAGGGACAGGCTGGAGACAGGCAGGAGACAGACAGGAGACAGACAGAAAGTCAGCGAAAAACAGGGAAAGGTAGGAAAAATCGGAGGCTGTCACAGGGAGATTTTTTTTTTTCATCCAGCCTGAGTGTTACTAGCTGGCTGACTGGCTTTGTTAGCGTTTTCAGGCTGCTTATACTAACTAACTGTGCATATATACTGAACTGATCTTAAGTCTGCTGTGAGGCATCCCATTCTGTGACTACACCAGCCTCTGTTTAAGACCATATAACCATTTGCACTTATTCTAATTGAAATTAGGCCTGATAAAGACACTTTTGCTGTTCATAGCACTACTGGACCCTGCCAGGTGTACTTACTGCTGGTTTTTAGGGCATCCCATTCTGTGACTACAGCAGCCTCTGTTTAAGACCAAATAACCATTTGCACTTATTATAATTGAAATTAGGCCTGATAAAGACACTTTTGCTGTTCATAGCACTACTTGTCCCAGGTTCACTGCTGGGTTTTTAGGGCATCCCATTCTGTGACTACAGCAGCCTCTGTTTAAGACCATATAACCATTTGCACTTATTATAATTGAAATTAGGCCTGATAAAGACACTTTTGCTGTTCATAGCACTACTTGTCCCAGGTTCACTGCTGGGTTTTTAGGGCATCCCATTCTGTGACTACAGCAGCCTCTGTTTAACACCATATAACCATTTGCACTTATTCTAATTGAAATTAGGCCTGATAAAGACACTTTTGCTGTGCATAGCACTACTTGTCCCAGGTTCACTGCTGGGTTTTTAGGGCATCCCATTCTGTGACTACAGCAGCCTCTGTTTAAGACCATATAACCATTTGCACTTATTATAATTGAAATTAGGCCTGATAAAGACACTTTTGCTGTTCATAGCACTACTTGTCCCAGGTTCACTGCTGGGTTTTTAGGGCATCCCATTCTGTGACTACAGCAGCCTCTGTTTAACACCATATAACCATTTGCACTTATTCTAATTGAAATTAGGCCTGATAAAGACACTTTTGCTGTTCATAGCACTACTGGACCCTGCCAGGTGTACTTACTGCTGGTTTTTAGGGCATCCCATTCTGTGACTACAGCAGCCTCTGTTTAAGACCATATAACCATTTGCACTTATTATAATTGAAATTAGGCCTGATAAAGACACTTTTGCTGTGCATAGCACTACTTGTCCCAGGTTCACTGCTGGGTTTTTAGGGCATCCCATTCTGTGACTACAGCAGCCTCTGTTTAACACCATATAACCATTTGCACTTATTCTAATTGAAATTAGGCCTGATAAAGACACTTTTGCTGTGCATAGCACTACTTGTCCCAGGTTCACTGCTGGGTTTTTAGGGCATCCCATTCTGTGACTACAGCAGCCTCTGTTTAACACCATATAACCATTTGCACTTATTCTAATTGAAATTAGGCCTGATAAAGACACTTTTGCTGTGCATAGCACTACTTGTCCCAGGTTCACTGCTGGGTTTTTAGGGCATCCCATTCTGTGACTACAGCAGCCTCTGTTTAACACCATATAACCATTTGCACTTATTCTAATTGAAATTAGGCCTGATAAAGACACTTTTGCTGTGCATAGCACTACTTGTCCCAGGTTCACTGCTAGGTTTTTAGGGCATCCCATTCTGTGACTACAGCAGCCGCTGTTTAAGACCATATACCCATTTGCACTTATTATAATTGAAATTAGGCCTGATAAAGACACGTTTGCTGTTCATAGCACTACTTGTCCCAGGTTCACTGCTGGGTTTTTAGGGCATCCCATTCTGTGACTACAGCAGCCTCTGTTTAACACCATATAACCATTTGCACTTATTCTAATTGAAATTAGGCCTGATAAAGACACTTTTGCTGTGCATAGCACTACTTGTCCCAGGTTCACTGCTGGGTTTTTAGGGCATCCCATTCTGTGACTACAGCAGCCTCTGTTTAACACCATATAACCATTTGCACTTATTCTAATTGAAATTAGGCCCGATAAAGACACTTTTGCTGTTCATAGCACTACTTGTCCCAGGTTCACTGCTGGGTTTTTAGGGCATCCCATTCTGTGACTACAGCAGCCTCTGTTTAACACCATATAACCATTTGCACTTATTCTAATTGAAATTAGGCCTGATAAAGACACTTTTGCTGTGCATAGCACTACTTGTCCCAGGTTCACTGCAGGGTTTTTAGGGCATCCCATTCTGTGACTACAGCAGCCTCTGTTTAACACCATATAACCATTTGCACTTATTATAATTGAAATTAGGCCTGATAAAGACACTTTTGCTGTTCATAGCACTACTGGACCCTGCCAGGTGTACTTACTGCTGGTTTTTAGGGCATCCCATTCTGTGACTACAGCAGTCTCTGTTTAAGACCATATAACCATTTGCACTTATTATAATTGAAATTAGGCCTGATAAAGACACGTTTGCTGTTCATAGCACTACTTGTCCCAGGTTCACTGCTGGGTTTTTAGGGCATCCCATTCTGTGACTACAGCAGCCTCTGTTTAACACCATATAACCATTTGCACTTATTCTAATTGAAATTAGGCCTGATAAAGACACTTTTGCTGTGCATAGCACTACTTGTCCCAGGTTCACTGCTGGGTTTTTAGGGCATCCCATTCTGTGACTACAGCAGCCTCTGTTTAACACCATATAACCATTTGCACTTATTCTAATTGAAATTAGGCCTGATAAAGACACTTTTGCTGTGCATAGCACTACTTGTCCCAGGTTCACTGCTGGGTTTTTAGGGCATCCCATTCTGTGACTACAGCAGCCTCTGTTTAAGACCATATAACCATTTGCACTTATTCTAATTGAAATTAGGCCTGATAAAGACACTTTTGCTGTTCATAGCACTACTTGTCCCAGGTTCACTGCTGGGTTTTTAGGGCATCCCATTCTGTGACTACAGCAGCCTCTGTTTAACACCATATAATCATTTGCACTTATTCTAATTGAAATTAGGCCTGATAAAGACACTTTTGCTGTTCATAGCACTACTGGACCCTGCCAGGTGTACTTACTGCTGGTTTTTAGGGCATCCCATTCTGTGACTACAGCAGCCTCTGTTTAAGACCATATAACCATTTGCACTTATTATAATTGAAATTAGGCCTGATAAAGACACTTTTGCTGTTCATAGCACTACTTGTCCCAGGTTCACTGCTGGGTTTTTAGGGCATCCCATTCTGTGACTACAGCAGCCTCTGTTTAAGACCATATAACCATTTGCACTTATTCTAATTGAAATTAGGCCTGATAAAGACACTTTTGCTGTTCATAGCACTACTTGTCCCAGGTTCACTGCTGGGTTTTTAGGGCATCCCATTCTGTGACTACAGCAGCCTCTGTTTAAGACCATATAACCATTTGCACTTATTATAATTGAAATTAGGCATGATAAAGACACTTTTGCTGTTCATAGCACTACTGGACCCTGCCAGGTGTACTTACTGCTGGTTTTTAGGGCATCCCATTCTGTGACTACAGCAGCCTCTGTTTAAGACCATATAACCATTTGCACTTATTCTAATTGAAATTAGGCCTGACAAAGACACTTTTGCTGTGCATAGTCTTACTGCTGCCTGCCAGGTGCACTGCTGGTTTTTGGGGCATCCCATTCTGTAACATAGCATACCCCTCTTTATTTACACTAAGCAGCTCTCTTATTTACACTAGGCAGGCCTGTTGGAGGCTGAGTGTTACTGCTCACTTTTGGTGTGCATTATATTCTGTTTCATATAGACCCACCGCTGCCTGGGGGTTCTTAAAATATCACCTACTACCACACCAGTTAGACTATGTCGGGCAGACAAGTGCCTGGAAGTGAAAAGAGGAGTGGCAGAGGCCAAGATTCCGCAGGCAGAGCTCGCAGCAGACTGGGGGCCAGTAGCAGCAGGAGTCACGCTGAGAGACCTAATCTGCCAGTATCTGCTAGCGGTCGGGTCTCCACCAGTAACGCATCTGCCGTGGTTGAATGGTTGACGCGCTCATCAACAACATCATCACAACTTACGTCTGAGACCCCCAGTCTAGGGTCGGTAGGTTCCTCTGACACAACCCTGAGTTGGTATGCCCCGAGAGCAGTCCCTGTCCTCTCATTGCCTCTGTCCTACGCCGTTCCCTCCCCCAGCGACGTATCCTATGCTTTGGGTTCAGCTCCTCTCTTTAGTGAGGAGGACGATCAGATAGAGGACAGTCAGCAGCTACTGCCCAGCCAAGAAATGGAGGTGGCTTCTTTAGCTAGGCAGACAAGTAGTGAAGTGGACAGTGTCGTGGGTGCTGCGAGCGTTCCAGCTCCTGCGCCAGACACTGTTGACGAATCCACGAACATCAGTGACGTACAGCCACAACTCGGCGATAATGATGATGACGATGAAGCCGATCGCACTTGGGAGCCGGGTGAGGAAGGGGCTTCATCGTCATCATCAGGAGAAGAGGGGCGCAGGTTGCCCCGGAGTCAGCAGCTCAGGCAGCAAGGTGGCAGCAGCATGGCTGGCAGGCAGCATGGGGGCACAATTGTAAAGTCTGGAGCCAAACGGGGCCGGGGCCGGGGTAGAGCACCTGCTGCGCGGCAGGCTACCTTATCGGGAGGTAGTGGGGCAGGGGTTCCTGGAGTTGGCAACAGCAGCAGCGAATCAGTGAGGCCTGTTGGTGGAAAAAGTAGCTACTCGGCAGTGTGGCAGATTTTCCTGAAGCATCCGCAGGAGGGTAACATGGCCACATGCAAGATATGTAGGCAGAAGGTGAAGCGTGGCCAGGGTCCAAATGTTGGCACCACGGCCCTGCGTCAACATATGCAGCGTCACCATAAAGCGGCCTGGGAGAACCTAGGCTCCGGAGAGGTGGGCCAGACTGCTTCCTCACCGAGTGGCACGCCGCTCCCAATTTCTGCCAGCCAAGGCTCCAGCACCTCAGCCGAAGGCAGCTGTGCGTCATACCCATCCTCTGTCGCTCCTGCTCCTCCTCCTCCTCCAAGTCATGCATCCCGCCAGCAATCCATCAGCGAAGCCATGTCCAAGAGACAGCAGTATGCGCCCACTCATCCTACGGCGCAGAAGCTGAATGTGCTCCTGTCCAAGTTGCTGGTGCTGCAGTCGCTCCCTTTTCAGGTGGTGGAATCTGCACCTTTCAGAGAACTGATGGCTTGTGCCGAGCCGAGGTGGAGAGTCCCAAGCCGTCATTTCTTTGCCAAGAAGGCAGTACCAGCGCTGCACACTTTTGTTGAACAGAAGGTGGGCCAGTCCTTGAGCCTGTCGGTGTGTAGCAAAGGGCATGGCAGCGCCGACATCTGGAGCTGTAACTACGGTCAGGGACAGTACATGTCGTTTACGGCCCACTGGGTGAATGTGGTCCCTTTGCAGCAGCAGCAGCAACTTGGACAGGTCACGCCGCTTCGGCCTCCGCGCTCCCTGCCCGTTGGGCCTGTGACACCATGCGACTCGGCCTCCTCATCCTCCGCCATCTCCTCACCCTCCACTGTAGGCTCAAGTCTCAGTGCCCCTCCAGTCTACCATGTGTGCAGGGCACAGAGGTGTCACGCAGTGCTTCACATGGTTTGTCTTGGCGAACGGAGTCACACAGGGGAGGAACTGCTTAAATGTATTCATCAGGAAATCCAAACATGGCTTACTCCGAGAAAACTTAAAATGGGAATCATGGTTACCGACAATGGGAAGAACATTTTGTCTGCGCTGCGCCAAGGAAGCCTGACCCATGCCCCCTGCATGGCTCACGTCTTCACGTCTGGTTGTCAAGCGGTTTCTGAAGTGTTCCCCCCATCTGCAAGACATCCTAACAACTTCAAGGAAACTTTGCATGCACTTCAGCCACTCCTACACCGCCAAACACACCCTTCTTGAGCTACAGCGTCAGAATGGTATCCCCCAACATAGTCTGATTTGCGATGTTTCCACCCGTTGGAATTCCACCCTTCACATGTTGGACCGATTATATGAACAGAGAAAAGCCATCACGGATTTCCTGATGATCCAAGCAGATAGGGGGACTCCCCTGTGTAACTTCAATGTCAACCAGTGGCAGCTCATACGTGACACCTGCCGTTTGCTCAGGCCCTTTGAGGAAGCCACTTTATTTGTCAGTCGGCAGGATTACGGGATGAACGACATGATTCCACTGCTTCATGTACTACAGCACATGTTGGAAACCATGGCTGGTCAGGGCACTGGAGACATGGCGTTTACATCTTACGGCCACATGAACCCCGTTGGAGCTGAACTGGAGGAGGAGGAGGAAGAGGAGGAGGAGGAGTTGCCCAGCGAAACACAGTTTAGGCTTGGCGAAATGGCTGGTTTATCTAGTCAGCGGACAGGAGAGGAGGAGCAGGAGCAGCCAGAGGAGCTAGAGGTTTTTGAGGAAGACGAGACAGAGGACCCGGGCACACCGTGGCAGTATGCAGTGGAGATGGAGACAGGTAGTCCATCCGAGTCACTTGCGCAAATGGCACGAAGCATGCTCACATGCTTGCGTAGTGACCCCAGAATTGTTTCCATCTGTCGGCGGGATGACTTCTGGCTGTCCACCTTATTGGACCCTCGCTTCCGGCACAAAATGGGGGCATTTTTTAAACCCACCGAGAGGGAGGACAAACTCAACTACTACAAAGACATTCTACGTAGGCAGTTGGCCGATGCCTATCTGCGCCATGGTCCATACTCTCGCAGGTCTGACTCGAGGGGACCTCTGCGCTCACCTTCCACTGCCATGGCCGCTGGGGGGGTTGGCAGGAGCAGCAGCAGCAGCTCCATCAGCAGCAGCAGCCTCAGTCTTCAGTCGCTAATGAGTAGCTTTCTACACCCGCATAGTGAGGCTACTCATGAGCAGCAGGAAGACCTGGAGCAGGACCTGAACCAGCAGGTCATGTCATACTTTGACATGACCATGCCAACACACCTTGAGGATCCGCTGGACTTCTGGGCAGCCAAACTTGATTTGTGGCCGCAACTAGCAGAGTTTGCCCTGGAAAAGCTGTCCTGCCCGGCAAGTAGCGTGCCATCTGAGCGGGTGTTTAGTGCGGCGGGGGCCATAGTTACGGCGAGGAGAACTCGTCTGTCAACTAAAAATGTGGAGAGACTCACCTTTGTCAAAATGAATCAGGGATGGACCAGCCAGGATTTCCACCCACCAATGCCTGATGCATGCGACTAGATTCAGCATGGTGCCACGTTTTACACTTTCCAAATGGTGCAAAACATATTTATGTCTTTAGGCCAATTTTTGGGCTCCTGCTGCTGCTGCTGCCAACTCCAGGGTGTGAATCATCCAATTCTTGGGCTCCTGAAGCCAACCCCAGTGTCTCTTTAAAGTAATATTTGGGCTCCTGCTGCTGCTGCCAACTCCAGGGTGTGAATCATCCAATTTTTGGGCTCCTGAAGCCAACTCCATTGTCTCTTTCAAGTAATATTTGGCCTCCTGCTGCTGCTGCCAACTCCAGGGTGTGATTCATCCAATTTTTGGCCTCCTGAAGCCAACCCCAGTGTCTCTTTAAAGTAAAATTTGGGCTCCTGCTGCTGCTGCTGCTGCTGCTAACTCCAGGGTGTGAATCATCCAATTTTTGGGCTCCTGAAGCCAACTCCAGTGTCTCTTTAAAGTAATATTCGGGCTCCTGCTGCTGCTGCTGCCAACTCCAGGGTGTGATTCATCCAATTTTTGGGCTCCTGAAGCCAACTCCAGTGTATATCTGGGCTCCTGCTGCTGCTGCTGCCAACTCCAGGGTGTGAATCGTCCAATTTTTGGGCTCCTGAAGCCAACCCCAGTGTCTCTTTAAAGTAATATTTGGGCTCCTGCTGCTGCCAACCCCAGGGTGTGATTCATCCAATTTTTGGGCTCCTGAAGCCAACCCCAGTGTCTCTTTAAAGTAATGTTTGGGCTCCTGCTGCTGCTGCTGCTGCCAACTTCTGCCAACTCCAGGGTGTGATTCATCCAATTTTTGGGCTCCTGAAGCCAACCCCAGTGTCTCTTTAAAGTAATGTTCGGGCTCCTGCTGCTGCTGCTGCCAACTTCTGCCAACTCCAGGGTGTGATTCATCCAATTTTTAGGCTCCTGAAGCCAACTCCAGTGTATATTTGGGCTCCTGCTGCTGCTGCTGCCAACTCCAGGGTGTGATTCATCCAATTTTTGGGCTCCTGAAGCCAACCCCAGTGTCTCTTTAAAGTAATGTTTGGGCTCCTGCTGCTGCTGCTGCCAACTTCTGCCAACTCCAGGGTGTGATTCATCCAATTTTTGGGCTCCTGAAGCCAACCCCAGGGTCTCTTTAAAGTAATGTTTGGGCTCCTGCTGCTGCCAACTTCTGCCAACTCCAGGGTGTGATTCATCCAATTTTTGGGCTCCTGAAGCCAACTCCAGTGTATTTTTGGGCTCCTGCTGCTGCTGCTGCCAACTCCAGGGTGTGAATCATCCAATTTTTGGGCTCCTGAAGCCAACCCCAGTGTCTCTTTAAAGTAATGTTTGGGCTCCTGCTGCTGCTGCCAACTTCTGCCAACTCCAGGGTGTGATTCATCCAATTTTTGGGCTCCTGAAGCCAACCCCAGTGTCTCTTTAAAGTAATGTTTGGGCTCCTGCTGCTGCTGCTGCCAACTTCTGCCAACTCCAGGGTGTGATTCATCCAATTTTTAGGCTCCTGAAGCCAACTCCAGTGTATATTTGGGCTCCTGCTGCTGCTGCTGCCAACTCCAGGGTGTGATTCATCCAATTTTGGGCTCCTGAAGCCAACCCCAGTGTCTCTTTAAAGTAATGTTTGGGCTCCTGCTGCTGCTGCTGCCAACTTCTGCCAACTCCAGGGTGTGATTCATCCAATTTTTGGGCTCCTGAAGCCAACCCCAGGGTCTCTTTAAAGTAATGTTTGGGCTCCTGCTGCTGCCAACTTCTGCCAACTCCAGGGTGTGAATCATCCAATTTTTGGGCTCCTGAAGCCAACCCCAGTGTCTCTTTAAAGTAATGTTTGGGCTCCTGCTGCTGCTGCCAACTTCTGCCAACTCCAGGGTGTGATTCATCCAATTTTTGGGCTCCTGAAGCCAACCCCAGTGTCTCTTTAAAGTAATGTTTGGGCTCCTGCTGCTGCTGCTGCCAACTTCTGCCAACTCCAGGGTGTGATTCATCCAATTTTTGGGCTCCTGAAGCCAACTCCAGTGTATATTTGGGCTCCTGCTGCTGCTGCTGCCAACTCCAGGGTGTGATTCATCCAATTTTTGGGCTCCTGAAGCCAACCCCAGTGTCTCTTTAAAGTAATGTTTGGGCTCCTGCTGCTGCTGCTGCCAACTTCTGCCAACTCCAGGGTGTGATTCATCCAATTTTTAGGCTCCTGAAGCCAACTCCAGTGTATATTTGGGCTCCTGCTGCTGCTGCTGCCAACTCCAGGGTGTGATTCATCCAATTTTTGGGCTCCTGAAGCCAACCCCAGTGTCTCTTTAAAGTAATGTTTGGGCTCCTGCTGCTGCCAACTTCTGCCAACTCCAGGGTGTGATTCATCCAATTTTTGGGCTCCTGAAGCCAACCCCAGGGTCTCTTTAAAGTAATGTTTGGGCTCCTGCTGCTGCCAACTTCTGCCAACTCCAGGGTGTGATTCATCCAATTTTTGGGCTCCTGAAGCCAACTCCAGTGTATTTTTGGGCTCCTGCTGCTGCTGCTGCCAACTCCAGGGTGTGAATCATCCAATTTTTGGGCTCCTGAAGCCAACCCCAGTGTCTCTTTAAAGTAATGTTTGGGCTCCTGCTGCTGCTGCCAACTTCTGCCAACTCCAGGGTGTGATTCATCCAATTTTTGGGCTCCTGAAGCCAACCCCAGTGTCTCTTTAAAGTAATGTTTGGGCTCCTGCTGCTGCTGCTGCCAACTTCTGCCAACTCCAGGGTGTGATTCATCCAATTTTTGGGCTCCTGAAGCCAACTCCAGTGTATATTTGGGCTCCTGCTGCTGCCAACTCCAGGGTGTGATTCATCCAATTTTTGGGCTCCTGAAGCCAACCCCAGTGTCTCTTTAAAGTAATATTTGGGCTCCTGCTGCTGCCAACTCCAGGGTGTGATTCATCCAATTTTTGGGCTCCTGAAGCCAACCCCAGTGTCTCTTTAAAGTAATGTTTGGGCTCCTGCTGCTGCTGCTGCCAACTTCTGCCAACTCCAGGGTGTGATTCATCCAATGTTTGGGCTCCTGAAGCCAACTCCAGTGTATATTTGGGCTCCTGCTGCTGCTGCTGCCAACTCCAGGGTGTGATTCATCCAATTTTTGGGCTCCTGAAGCCAACCCCAGTGTCTCTTTAAAGTAATGTTTGGGCTCCTGCTGCTGCTGCTGCCAACTTCTGCCAACTCCAGGGTGTGATTCATCCAATTTTTGGGCTCCTGAAGCCAACCCCATTGTCTCTTTAAAGTAATGTTTGGGCTCCTGCTGCTGCCAACTTCTGCCAACTCCAGGGTGTGATTCATCCAATTTTTGGGCTCCTGAAGCCAACTCCAGTGTATATTTGGGCTCCTGCTGCTGCTGCTGCCAACTTCAGGGTGTGAATCATCCAATTTTTGGGCTCCTGAAGCCAACCCCAGTGTCTCTTTAAAGTAATATTTGGGCTCCTGCTGCTGCCAACTCCAGGGTGTGATTCATCCAATTTTGGGCTCCTGAAGCCAACCCCAGTGTCTCTTTAAAGTAATATTTGGGCTCCTGCTGCTGCCAACTCCAGGGTGTGATTCATCCAATTTTTGGGCTCCTGAAGCCAACCCCAGTGTCTCTTTAAAGTAATGTTTGGGCTCCTGCTGCTGCCAACTTCTGCCAACTCCAGGGTGTGATTCATCCAATTTTTGGGCTCCTGAAGCCAACTCCAGTGTATATTTGGGCTCCTGCTGCTGCTGCTGCCAACTCCAGGGTGTGATTCATCCAATTTTTGGGCTCCTGAAGCCAACCCCAGTGTCTCTTTAAAGTAATATTTGGGCTCCTGCTGCTGCTGCTGCCAACTCCAGGGTGTGATTCATCCAATTTTTGGGCTCCTGAAGCCAACCCCAGTGTCTCTTTAAAGTAATAGTTGGGCTCCTGCTGCTGCTGCTGCCAACTCCAGGGTGTGATTCATCCAATTTTTGGGCTCCTGAAGCCAACCCCAGGGTCTCTTTAAAGTAATATTTGGGCTCCTGCTGCTGCTGCTGTCAACTCCTGCCAACTCCAGGGTGTGATTCATCCAATTTTTGGGCTCCTGAAGCCAACTCCAGTGTCTCTATAAAGTAATCTTTGGGCTCCTGCTGCTGCTGCTGCTGCTGCTGCCAACTCCAGGGTGTGATTCATCCAATTTTTGGGCTCCTGAAGCCAACTCCAGTGTCTCTTTAAAGTAATATTTGGGCTCCTGCTGCTGCTTGCAACTCCAGGGTGTGATTCATCCAATTTTTGGGCTCCTGAAGCCAACCCCAGTGTCTCTTTCAGCCAATGTTTGGGCTCCTGCTGCTGCTGCTGCCAACTCCAGGGTGTGATTCATCCAATTTTTGGGCTCCTGCTGCTGCCAACTCCAGTGTCTCTTTAAAGCAATGTTTGGGTTCCTGCCCCTCATAGTGATGCCACTTCAACTCTCTTGAATTCAATTGTGCCACTCTGCGATTCTATTAGCGATGCCTCTGATCTGCATGTGATATTTATTCAAAGTATTATTTAACTAACCCAGCACGCATCCTGTGCGTGTTACAGCAAGGCAGAATGGTTTACAACCCTATTGAGGCTCTAGGAGGCTCAGAAATAGCCGTTTTTAATAGCGATTCGTCGCGAATTTATTCGGGTCGAAACGACTTTTGTCGGAAAATTTGGCGAATCAGTCGAATCGAATTTTTCAAAAGTTCGCTCATCTCTAGTTATGGTCCTTAAAATTTACATTCCGTTTTCATTTTGGTGAGGTAGAAAATGGTTCAAATTGCACTTTTGGTACTGTTGAGCAAAATAAAAAGTTTTTTTTCTTTTGTATTTACCTTTGTATAAAAAATGCTTTAATATAAACAAGGACAAAATGCATAAGACAAAATGACATTTCCGAGCAATACTAAAGCTCAACCTGCCTGTCTGGACTGCTACTCTTTCCTTTCAGATTGGTGATATCTAGGGACACGTGGGTAGGGCTAACTTGCTATAGGTCACACTTGTAGCAGCAGTAGCACAAGATAAATCACACATAAACACTTTGCCAAAACTCTCTTTTATGGGACCAACAGAGATGGTGATGGACAATTCAACATACAGAGAGGCACCCGCCAGGGCTGCCCTCTGTCGCCCATCTTGTCGCCCATACTTGCCATGGATGCCTTGGCGCTTAAGCATCAAGGGGGTAGAAATAGCAGGTGTTCATCACAAAATCTCTCTATTTGCAGACGATGCTCTTCTTGCTCTGTCACAACCTATCACTACACTACCCAATCTATTCCAGGTGCTGGACAAATTTGCTGAGATATCAGGGCTCAAGATAAATAGGGCAAAGTCGTTGGCCATGAATGTGGGCCTGCCAGCGAAACTACTACACCACCTCAAGTCCACATATGATTTTAATAGACTACCGGCGGTCTCCCCAATTTGGGGGTTCGTCTGTCGCCCACTTATGAGGATCTCTACGCAGCTAATTACACCCCCCCCCCCCTTGTGAGAGGCCTGGAATCACTGATAGACTCATGGGCTGATCTTCCCATCTCTTGGATAGGCCGAGTGGCCGCCATCAAAATGTCAATCCTTCCCAAGATCCTTTACTACTTTAGAATCTTACCAGTAAGAGTCCCTACCTACATGCTAAGGATCCTACAACGAAGGATACTCCAGATTATATGGCGGTCCACCAGGCCCAGAGAGGCAAGATGCTCTATGTTTGCCCAAAAATCCGAGGGAGGCTTGGGAGTCCCAAACATAGCTCATTACTACAAAGCGGCACAAATCTCACAGTTGTCCCAAATGCATGCAAGTAGAGATCCCCCTGTTGTGGGCTCTCTTGGAGCTCCCAAACTTGGGGGAGACCCCACTGGATGCTTTGCTGTGGACGACCCACACGTACAGGCCCAAAAACCTGAGCCCTCTAATGGTACATTCCCTTAAGGTCTGGGACTAGGTGTAATACTCTACAAAATTAATGTCCCCTCACACCCCTTTGCTGAACTTGTGGGACAATCCACTCTTCCCACCAGGCCTCCAGGGCGGGGCATCCTTCTTTTGCTGGGTGGACGCAGGCATTCGAACTGTACATAATCTCCTGGATGACAGAGAACTTATGTCCTTTGAGGACTTGAGGAGTAAATACAAGCTCCCGCTGTCTGAGTGGTTCCATTGCATACAGATAAGCCACTGGCTCAAGCCCACGCTGACCCAGACCGCTCCCTACAGGAAATGGTCCAACTTTGGGCCTCTGTGTGTTAGGGAGCCAAACAGACCAGGGATGATCTCTCTGCTTGATTCTTCTCTTAATGACTTTCCAAGACACCTGGATCATAAATACATCCGGGACTGGGAGGGGGACCTTGGGTTGGTTGGGGAACAGGTGGACTGACCTGGAGTTTGGAGAGCAACATGGGGCTGCTCAATTAATTCCCTCAAAAGAGACAGCATATAAAGTATTACTCCGTTGGTACTTAGTACCAGACATAATTAACTAAGAAGGCCTGGAAGCAGCAGCTAGTCTTTATCTCAGAAGTTAAAGCTAAAACAAATGGATTCTTTATAAATGAAAAGCTTACCAGCATACTAAATGATAGACATGATTACTTCTTGAGCATTTGGGAACCTTGGGTCCAATACGCAGCCCCAAACCTTTTGATAATAGCACTAAACTGAACAATGGAACAAGGGCCTACCAGCAGCGGACCGGGGACCCCTACCCACCCCCCCACCCCCATCACCCCATAACCCCAAACTAAACTATCCTAGAACCACACTTACTTAAATCTTACATTGTATTATGTGTTATCCTCTATCACCTGAATAAATCGAAATGATGTATATGGCTGGGCTGGCGGGAGGAGAGAGGCTCTTCTGGCCTTCCAGGCCTAGCATGCCTGGTATTACAATACTTCAATGAAACCAGAAAAGATGCTGTATACATTATGCCATTTTTGACAACAATATTTAATATGTATGTAATGCTACAAACTGCCTCTTTGTACCGCAATATTGTTTTGTCGCGAAAAATTCAATAAAAAGATTGATAAAGAGATGGTGATGGAATATGGCACAAAGCACAATTCCACAAGCATTTGCACATTAGGCTCGATTCAAAATCCCAAATGTCATTATGTTCGTATTTGCAATCGAAAGTTTTGTTGGGTGTTTGTCATTTTTTCCTTTTTTTTTGGCCATTTTCGACTCGCACGAACGTTCGAACATAGACGTATATGTTCGTTCGTCCATCGAAATTCATTTTGTGTTTTTACGCAACTTCGGGACTTTTTTCCTTCGAAATCGAAAATGTTTCGATCGGTCAAATCATTTACGTCATTGCAATGGGCTGGCGATTAATTCAGAGAGCTGATTGGCAAGTATTCCGACGCCCATATAGTCATTTCCTTGTCGAGCGTCTTACGGCACCTTTTTGACCTCGGGACTAGGCAGCCAAGCGTGATGGAGAGTGACTTTGAAGAGCATCAAGGTCTTCTTCTGTTTGGCATTGATGGGATCTTGAGGTCAGAGCCCAGATTGCACCGGCGGCGACGCATGAACATCAATGGCATGCATGACGTTGAGCTGTTCGAGCTGACCAGGCTTAATCGCGCTTCCCTCCATAAATTGTATAGTGAGCTGCGGCCATGGTTAGCCCGCACCACAAGGAAGGGGCATGCAATTTCAGGTATGACCAAGATGCTTGGCTGCCTGCAATTTTTGGCGAACGGCTCGTTCCAGAGGCTGGGTGCCCTCTCCGTGGGGATCTCACAGCCTACGCTGAGCCGCGCACTATCACATTTTTTGGAAGGCATGGCTACCCTAACCCCCAAATATATTTTTTTCCCCGATGATATGGTAGCCAGAAACGCCATTAAGCTTGGTTTTTATAATATCGCCGACATGCCCAACGTCATTGGTGCCATTGACTGTACCCACGTCGCCCTGGTGCCTCCTGCTGCCGACGAGTACATATACAGGTAAGTAATGTTTTTAATTTTTGGTTTCATTTTAGGTTAAGCCTCCTTGTAATGGTCCCTCCTTGTAATGGTCCCTCCTTGTAATGGTCCCTCCTTGTAATGGTCCCTCCTTGTAATGTACCCACCTTCTAATGGCTCCACCTTGTAATGGACCCACCTTGTAATGGTCCCACCTTTTAATGTTCCCACCTTGTAATGGTCCCACCTTGTAATGGTCCCTCCTTGTAATGGTCCCACCTTTTAATGTTCCCACCTTGTAATGGTCCCACCTTGTAATGGTCCCTCCTTGTAATGGTCCCTCCTTGTAATGTTTCCACCTTCTAATGGCTCCACCTTGTAATGGACCCACCTTGTAATGGTCCCACCTTGTAATGCTCCCACCTTGTAATGGTCCCACCTTGTAATGGTCCCTCCTTGTAATGTTTACACCTTCTAATGGCTCCACCTTGTAATGGTCCCACCTTGTAATGGTCCCACCTTGTAATGGTCCCTCCTTATCGAAATGTGTGTGTTCATTTTTCTAAATGCCTTCCTAATGTTTTCTTGTCTTCCTTTTTTTCCAGGAACCGCAAAATGGGCCACTCCTTTAATGTGCAGGCAGTGGTGGGGCCGGACATGCGGTTCCTTAGCGTCCTCGCCGGCTACCCAGGCTCAGCCCATGATGCGTACATCCTTAGACGATCAGGATTGTACCGACGGTTTGAGTCTGGGGAATTTTCCGGTGCATGGCTCCTTGGTAAGTGAACATAAACCACATAATGTAGTTGTGGATGTTTGTTTTTAATTAGCATTTGGCAGTAATGTCTGCCAAACTTACACCTTAAATAAACTTCTGCCCATGTGAAACCACACTTGAATGTTAGTTATTAACCAACCAAGCGTTTCGCCAAGTTTGGCCTGCATTACCCACATTCTAAATTATCTGTTGGTCTAATTTAATAATCCCTCTTACACCACCCTTGTGTGGAATCGTGCACTTAACTTGAGCATAGTTTCGGACCCATCTTTGCTAAGCTGGTTTGCACTTCCACACGAGAGTAGAGCGGGATAAAGTGCATGTGGCGTGTTTCTGCTGTTTTGGTCTCACACAAAGCATATAAGGGGTCAGCCAAACCTACATCCTAAGCACACTTTGAAACCCAGAGCTGGGATCCATATGTATGATTGTCCCTCATCCTCACTCTTTGTATGTTGTCCTTTTGTAAACCTCTAGGACAGATGTTTAGTTTGGGACTGGGACAGTGGCAAATGTTGCCTCATGTTGATCACACTATTGACAAATAGCCTCCTATTGATGTTGCTGGTGCCTTGATGGTCTTACATGTTTGTTTTCCTAATCTTATGTATAAGGTGATTCAGGATACCCGCTGCTGCCGTGGCTCTTGACGCCAGTACTCCGGCCCCAGGATGCCTCCCAGGATGCCTACAACTGTGCGCACCGCAAGACCAGGGCTGTGGTAGAGAGGGCCTTTGGTCTTTTGAAGACTAGGTTTCGTTGTTTGGATCATACCGGGGGCGCCCTGCAATATGATCCGAAAAAGGTCATAGACATAATAATGGCCTGTGCTGTTCTTCACAATTTTGCTATTTCACAACGGGTCCCCCGGTATGTAGAATTTGCTCCCTCTCCACCCAGCGAAGACCAGGAGGAGTCATTTCTGGACACACACAGTAGTGTGTCTGGCCAAAGTGTGCGGACTAATTTGATCGCGACCCATTTTGCTTAATGTAACCTGTATTGGCCTTTGTTTAACATTGTGTTGTTGATTTAGTTTTATTTCCCTTTGTGTATGTTTCGTTATGTTTGTGGTGTTCAAATAAGTAATAAAGTAATTACTCACCACAGGCCTAATGCTTTCCAACTCTCTTTTTTGGATGTGTGAACTGTGTGAATGTCCAAGTATATATTTCTCTGTGACACCCAAAAAAGAGACAATAAAATTTAGGAGCCACAGGTGTCTTTAACTGTTTATTTGTAAAAAATAAGAGCTCCAACTTGGAGTTGCTGCTCACTCCAATTTGGTCAAAAAATTGAGGTAACACAAAGGATTAATGGTTAGATCAACCATGGCAATAATGAAAAAAACAAACAATCCTGGTTGGCCACATTTGGCCCTGCCACAGGTGTAAACCTGGTACAGGGGTAGAAGCTTGAGTGGCACGTTCAGTGAGGATTCAGATATGGCCTTGGCTAGTGGCCTACCTCACCACTCTAAGGAGCTATATGGGCGCAAATCAAAAACACACAACCCAAGGCATACACCAAGGGTATCTTGGTTTGCCTCACCAGACAAGTCAATACAGGGGGGATTAAGAGCAAAGATGTTGTACAGATTCATGTTGTGGAGACATTAATATGGGTGATGGCCATAGTACCCAGGTGGTGGCCCTTGCTGATTGGCCCGAACGTGGGCCTGTGTGGCATTCTGAATCTGCAACTGGTCCAAAATGTTGCGCATGATATTTACCATTTCACCCCTGTAGGCACGGTTGTCATTGTTGGCAGTCTCCATGTGGCTGTTGAGGGTCCTCAATTCGTTCTGCACAGCCTGTAATGTGGTATTTAGGTTCTCGATCCGGCCATGCAGTGCCTCTCGGTTTAGTTGGTTTTGCTGCTGGAAGGTCAACCTCTCGTGGTGCCATGCGTCCAACATTGCCATGCCCCTCCCCTGGTTGCGCCGTAGCGGATTCCGCCTCCCCAATCCCCTGGTTCGGGGTCGTGCCGAGGCTGTTGGTCTGGGCCCCTCAACAGACACAGGCATGCTTTCACTATCCTCAACAGCAGAGACAACACTGGGGACTTGACTGTCAGTCTGTGCATGCTGGCCATCATGTGCAGCCACCATGCTGCCAGATTCCCTCTGCTGCTGCTGAGTTGGTGGTGAAACATTTTGGACCAGTTGCAGATTCTGGGCCAGGGGTAGATCTTCAGAAGGGCACATAAAGGATCCATCCTCCTCCAGCTCCTGGATTTCATCCATGAGTGTGTGGGTCTGTATGGACAGAGACAAATTAGATGTTAGCTTGCCCACTACATATGTCAATCTGTTAGTAGTAACATGCAAAGTAACATGGCTAAACGACATTTGCTCAATAAACTTACCGAATATATCGGTTCCTCCCTCCTAGGCTGCACGGAAGTTGACGGCATGTCCACACTGGCAGTGGATTCCACAGTAGCTGAGCGATGATGGTGGCCTGCATGAGAAGCAAAGACACTATGTAAACACACACCTATGCATTGTTGACGGGTCAAAAGACATATGCCGAATTAGTTAACGGGTCAAAACTGTCATGGGCACTTCAACAACGGGGCCAAATAAGCTTCAATTTCCATGCCATTATGTTGTTAAATTTTTGGCCTACAACTACTTCCACATTGTTCTACTCAACTAAGCCAAACATTCAAGTTCAGCTTGTTATGTGGCTGACCACATCCCTTAGAGGCCATTAAAGCGGACCTTCACTCTGATTAAGAGTCTAGCTTCTATGTTTCCCACACCCTGTACATACAGATTGACCACATTACAAATCTTCCAACCTGCATCTACTGCATGTTATGAGCCTTTAAACATCAAAGATGGCGGCTTATGGAATCCGCCATCTTATCAGGCAGCCTGCAAACAGTAAGTGCCTCTTGACTGTGCTGCTCTGCATTCTTGGACTGCTGACCTTTCCCTGACCCCAGCTCTGCTCTGTCTGAGCAAAGCACAGCTATAACCCGCCCCCCTGTACCTTATCCCACTCTCCTCTCCTCAGTAAGTGTGATGCTTCGGAGTCAAGATGGCGGCGGCCGTATCCTAAATTGCCGAACAGAGTTGCAGCCCAGTGGTGGAAAGTATAATACATTAGTGACTACACATGTAAAATATATTAATTTTAGATGCTGAGGATTTTTTGGATAAGAGTTTGTGCTTTTCATTAAATCATGGTGAAGGTCCGGTTTAATGGGAAGCCACAAACTTTTACACTCGGGTTCAATGTACATTCACGTCTTGTATGTGGACCAAAAATCAACAGTTAAGTGGCCACACACATGCCACACCCTGGCCCAACACAGAAATCACCTACAAGCCACAGCCTAGGTGCCTGGCTTCCCAGATGTGTTACTGGCTAATTGTGCATGCTCACTAATTGTAAAGGTCACATACATCTTACTCACCTGCAGGACGGGTCGGGGAATCTGTGTCGCTTAGGGCCGCGTGGCCTTCAACGGCGACTGGATGCATCAATCCATAAATCATCTCCTCAGCCGGGGTCAACTTGAGTTTGGAGGGAAAACCTCCTCCAGTTTTCATGCTGCAAAACAGAGTTAGGGTAATTTAGAACCAGGTGGCCAATACAACATCCAGTCTAATCCTAAAGCTAACATTTTTACCTGTCAATCCGCCTTTGATTTTCTTTCTTCCGTGCAGCATATTTGAGGTCCGATATCTTGCGCTGAATCTGTACAACATCCTTTAACTCTTCCCCCGCTGCATTCACTTGTCTGGTTAGGTCTGCCAAGATGTTGGCTCTGCGCTGTTTGGTGGTGTTTTTTGATCTGCGCCCATATAGCTCATCATAAACTAAGGTCAGGCCACTAGCCAAGGCCATAATTTGGGCCTCACCAAAACGCCCACTCAACTGCCCTCTTCGCAATGTGCGCCCGGTTGTTTTGGGTTGTGGGTCCTCCATGGTGTCATCCAAATGGGGTGACATCCTTGGCTGGGTTTGTGGGGTATAATGCAGGGAATGGTGGCTGCCTGGGGATTGGCCTGGACTGGGCAAGGGACTGGGTGTTCTGGCCTGGCTGGCCACAGAAGTCCCAGGTGTTGATGTGGCATAGTAACCTTGCCTTTCCACCTGTGCCGGTGCCAAATGTGGGCGAGCAGGAGAGCTTCGTTCGGAGCCTGAAGTAGTGCTGCCCTTGGAGGTAGTAGGGCGGACCAAGGGTGAGGGCGATCTTGCAGGGCCGGCCCTCTTCTGTTTTTTTTTTGGGCACACTCGTGGTGGGCTGCGGGACCTGGTTCGGCCTCTTTGTGGGCTGCATGGCCTGCTGCGGCGTCTAGGGGGGCTGCGGGACCTGGTTCGGCCTCTTTGTGGGCTGCGGGACCTGGTTCGGCCTCTTTGTGGGCTGCGTGGCCTGCTGCGGCGTCTAGGGGGGCTGCGGGACCTGGTTCGGCCTCGAGGGGGGCTGCGTGGCCTGCTGCGGCGTCTAGGGGGGCTGCGGGACCTGGTTCGGCCTCTTTGTGGGCTGCGGGACCTGGTTCGGCCTCTTTGTGGGCTGCGTGGCCTGCTGCGGCGTCTAGGGGGGCTGCGGGACCTGGTTCGGCCTCGAGGGGGGCTGCGGGACCTGGTTCGGCCTCTTTGTGGGCTGCGTGGCCTGCTGCGGCGTCTAGGGGGGCTGCGGGACCTGGTTCGGCCTCTTTGTGGGCTGCGTGGCCTGCTGCGGCGTCTAGGGGGGCTGCGGGACCTGGTTCGGCCTCGAGGGGGACTGCGGGACCTACTGCGGACTATTGTGGGTGTTGTAGTGGGGCAGGGTGGGGTGGGTCTTCGGACCCTCTTACCCGTTTTTGGCCCAGTAGCCATACTAGCCTTTGTGGCCTGGGTCTTTGGTTTGGCTGCCTGCTCCTTTTTTTGCCCATAGCTGGTAGTTGGCTTGGCCGGCGTTTTGGTACTAGGCCGTAATTTTGCTTTTGGCTGCTGCGACCTGGTTTTGGGCCCTTCGGAAGGCTCCTGCCGTTTGGCTGCCTTCTTCCCCGTTTGCTCCTTTCCAGTTTTGCCCGGAGGTTTTTTGGGTGCCATTTTGATTTTCTCAAATAATCAGCTGGGTGTGCAGGGACCTTTAAGTAAGCAAGCCAGCGTGTGACGTACGTTCGCACGGCCGTGCGGAACCCGCTGAGGCATTGCGTACGTTCGCACGGCCGTGCGGAACGCGCTGGGGCGTTACTTATCTGCTGCCGAGAAAAAGAAGCAAGATGGCACCCACTATCTTCACCCGCCAACAAGAAGAGATCTTCATGTTCGTAAGTGTATTCGATGGACTTTTGTTAGATTAGGAAATGCTGCTCTATATGTGAAGGAAGCGCAGGAATAAATGGCTTTGGTTAAAAATGTGATAAACTACATGCACAACCAAAGGCACGCAACACACGTGCCAAACAACATTTAGGCCATATTGTGAAATTAATGAACACTAGAAATGTGTGTGTGTTAATGTAATTACCCCAAAAAATGTTTGGCTGACACATATTGATATGTATTGAGAAGTAAAGTCGATGTTTTCTTTCTGTTTTGTAGACCATGCTGGAGCGCAGGTACGACTACCTGCCCAACACATTTGAAAAACGCCACGTCGCCCTGGAGATAATCTCCACCATCCAACAGCAGACCAACACCACCTTCACCCACACGCAGATCATGCAGCATTGGTCGGACCTCAAACGGCTGCACATGCCCCGGGTGCGGAGGTTCTTCGGAATCCATTTTCCAAGTAAGTAGATTGCGATTGCATGCAATATGTAACTAAGACAGAAGGTAGGACTTTACTTAGAATGCCTTTTCTTTTCTAGTGTTGGAAATGGATTACCGAATTCGCCGCACCCGGAGGCGCAGAGGACGACCAGTGCTGCATGATTCTGCAGCTGGGAGTGAAGGTGGTGGATCTCCAGGGCGACGGGCCGACCCCTCCTCTGTGGCCTCCTCAGACCAGCCCCTGGACCTTACCACAGAGGAGGGGCGGCACAGCGTGGGCAGGCAGTCGTACCCTGCCACGCATGCGGGATCCTCGGGTATGTCACTCTTCATGTCTACACCAAAAAAGAGAATTGCTAGCTCCTGATATCACCAAACTGAATCCTTTATTCTGTATTTGTAGATGTTTCGGTTGCGGGTGAAGTAGTGGGTCAGGAGGCAGCAGATAGGAGCCCACAAGACCCTGGAGAAGGTGAGTGATGTGACCCAGACTTAGCTCAAAACATTGGAGGACTGCGGAATCAGACATCCAAACTAACCATTTGGCCCATGTTTCTACAGGCACTTCTTCACAGCAGAGCCAGGAACCAGGACCTCAGGGTGTTGTCCCCAACGAGCCATCTCTCGGCCACCAACCAAGTAAGTAGTCATGTCATTCTAGAGATTTCGGTCTAAATTCCCATGAACACAAAAACACATAATGCCCTAGTCAATGCCAATATAAGAGGGACCTGTGGCCACTGAATTAGCTTAATTAGTTGCCCAACTGTCCTGTGGCCACTGAATTAGCTTAATTAGTTGCCCAACTGTCCTGTGGCCACTGAATTAGCTTAATTAGTTGCCCAACTGTCCTGTGGCCACTGAATTAGCTTAATTAGTTGCCCAACTGTCCTGTGGCCACTTACTAACCTTAATTCCTGTGATTAATCATATGTGCATTATACTTAATTTGTTTCTTTAAATACATTAATTACACAGGTGATAAACATGTATTGTTCTCCGAATAATTAGAATTTCTGATTTTTGGGAAGGGACCACAAGACAGCGACTTGCTGATATCAATCGGAGGGTCCTTGAGTTGGTGGCCGATCTGCAGGCGATGCGGGACACATTGGGGACAACAGAAGAGGAAGACTAGTGTCCTGGTTCCTGGCCCTGTAGATTTGTAAATAGTTGTATTTGTACATAGTTTGCTTGGTTAAACACCAACTTTCTTTGTATATAGTTTTCTGGTTTTTAAAAAGTTGTAAATTGTATATAGTTTTTAAAGTTTTTAACAAAAACAGTGTATATATTTTGAGTAAAGCCAAAACAATTTGTATATAGTTATTAATTTTTTTGGGCCAAAGTTGCCAGAAAAATTTTGCCAACAAATGGCAATTGAGCAATTAAAAACCAAAAAAAAACAAAAAAAATGTTGTCCCATTTATTTGCACACATACATTGAAAAAAAACAAGGGGACAATGACATATTTGAAAATCAAGATTGTGATGTCCGTGAAGTGATTTGGGTAAGTTTTAGGGACCAAAAATGGAAGAAGAACCAAGGCGCTAAGTGATTTGGGTAAGTTTGAGGGTGTGAAAATGGAAGAAGAAACAAGGCGCTAAGTGATTTGGGTAAGTTTGAGGGTGTGAAAATGGAAGAAGAAACAAGGCGCGAAGTGATTTGGGTAAGTTTGAGGGTGTGAAAATGGAAGAAGAAACAAGGCGCTAAGTGATTGGGGTAAGTTTGAGGGTGTGAAAATGGAAGAAGAAACAAGGCGCTAAGTGATTTGGGTAAGTTTTAGGGACATAAAATGGAAGAAGAACCAAGGCGCTAAGTGATTGGGGTAAGTTTTAGGGACCTAAAATGGAAGAAGAACCAAGGCGCTAAGTGATTTGGGTAAGTTTTAGGGACCAAAAATGGAAGAAGAACCAAGGCGCTAAGTGATTTGGGTAAGTTTTAGGGACCAAAAATGGAAGAAGAACCAAGGCGCTAAGTGATTGGGGTAAGTTTGAGGGTGTGAAAATGGAAGAAGAAACAAGGCGCTAAGTGATTTGGGTAAGTTTTAGGGACATAAAATGGAAGAAGAACCAAGGCGCTAAGTGATTTGGGTAAGTTTTAAGGGAGGTCAAGGGAAAAGGCAGAAGAGCGCTAAGTGGTTAGGGTGAGCTTTAAGGGAGCTCCAGGGAAAAGGCAGGAGAGCGCTAAGTGGTTAGGGTGAGTTTAGTGATGGAAGTGAAATTATGTAGGCGAACACTTTAATGAGAGAAGTTTGTAGTGCGCAGGCGCAATATCGCAAGAATTTCGTCTGGACAGATACTTTAGGAAAAAATGAAGCAGGATGTAGCGGGAAAATGATAGGATTCGTGTGAGGATACGATGGGAAAAGGGCAAAAACGAAAGGCTACGTTGGTAGTTGGGCAAAATAAATCTGAACCTTTTCGATGGAAAATGACATCCTCGTCTGCGTACTCTGGCATACGAGCACACGGACGCGCTACGGAAGGTTTACGAAGCATGCATAGAATCGATCGAACGTTCATGCGAGAGCGGGAAATTTTGAAAATGTTACGACGTCGGCACCAAACCGAAAGTTTTTTTGTGTCTCTCTGAATCGAGCCTATTGTTCTTTTGGTGCACAGTGCACATGCACAACAGTTTGTGACAACTAAGACATGTGCAGGTGCCTTTAAATAAGAGGCCAAGCACAAGGATTGCACTAGATTATCTTGATAGGATCCATCTTGCCGCATCTTATTCATTGCTCCTGAGCTACCGTTACCCTGTCATCGGGATTGTTTGTTGCTAACTTTTCCTGGACTTTGAATTTGCCTAATAGCTTCTTGCCTTTTAACCTTTGCCTATATATTGGATTACACCTACACCTAAAAAATCACTTGAATGCTTAGATGTTCAGTCTCAGGAGAACAGACAACATCTGCTTAGTAGGGTATTCTTTACAAGAAATTCAAATGGCCCTCCAGTCTAATTAGGAGTGTCAATCCCACTCCTACCTTGTATCTTCAAATCAGTTAAGCTTAGGGAGTAAAAGTAGTTCTCACCTTGTTACTGCCAGGGCTCTTTCACCGCAGCTGTGGACCTGGGACCTATAGTGGCCTCTGAATCAGCCAGTCACAGCAACAGCTGTGGTTAGCTCTAGGGAATGGGGTGGCTGAAGGTCATTTTAAAACATTAACCTTGCCCACTTGTCTCTTCTTTCTTCATGTATTCTTAGAAAACTAATAATAGATTTGGAAGATTCCCTACTGCATATATTTTTTTCCTGTCACCAGAATTTTCAATAGCACACACTGGTCAGTTAAGCTAAGGGATCTACTGCAAAAGGTAGCTTAGCAAAGCTACATTCTCTAGTGGATATAAAAGGTCTTTAAACAGCTTGTAACAAATCAAAGGGATCTCATTGTAGAAAATGGATACAATTTTTAAAATGTGTAAAATTGCCTGGCATGCACCAGTTGTGTACTGCATGTGACAACAATATACCACATTTTTCATAACTTTGGATTGGGAGAGGGTGGCAAGACTAAAGCCTTTTCTTACAGAGAAAGACATCCAAGCCCAGATATGTTTTGCCAAATACATGCATTATGAGCTACTGAGACCAAGGTTGATCTTTTAAGCCATAATTCAAAAAGATGTGTTTGGCACAAAGTCAACAGTACAAATCACTAGAGATGAGCGAACCGAACTGGCAGAACATTTTGAACCACAGGATAGGAGAAAAGAAGGGATAGGAAATGAAATGGTCTTAGTGGGACACTGAGGGGTTGTGTGTGCTGTACAGAAAAACTGCAGATGCCTGCACTGGGATCTGCTGGTCATTGTAGTCCACCAGAGAGAGACCCAGAACTAGTTACATCTTACAGACCAATATCACTGCTGAACACAGACTACACAATTTTGATTTGCCCACTAAAACATATTTTTATACAGCCTTGGGTGACTTAAAAGTGTTGAAAGGCACTTTTAGGGCTATTGGAAATTGTTTTCCATGCGTTTTAGACGAAAGTTTGTCCAGAACTAGTTCGTACTGAACCATGTATGAACCAGTCCATGTGTGTGCAAAAGCTGATCTGTCTGGGCCAAAAACCCCACACTGCTCAGGACTTGTGGACCATTATCTAGGATCAGACAGATGAGTGGCGTTTTTCATTGGACCTGAAGCCTGGCAAGGTGGGGTTAAAGAGACAGATGATGGAAGAGAAAGGCAACTTTTATTGTGATGTGTAGCTGTAGTGGAGGAAGAATCCACTGAAACCTGTCTCAAATTCATTGCGTCAGAGTCCTCCTTCTCCTGAGATGAGCGAGAGTCAACCAGTCCACAATGTATGCTTTGTCTGAAATAGCATGCCCACTGGAGGAAATGGACAACTCTGGCTTGCTGATGTTGCTACTACTAACACCACATACATTACTGTTGTTGCTATTACTGCTGCTGCTACTACTAGCAGTGGTGGACCTGGGCAAATGGATGCTGCCACTACTATGGCTGGGCCAGGCCAAGTGGCTGGTGCTACTTTTACTAGGCCTGGGCACATGGCTGCTGACCACAGTGTTGGTACTGGCACCAACATCCTTTTCCTTAGTGGCAGAAAGAATTGCAGGGATGTCTTTTCCTCTACTCTGTCCTTTCCCACCCCTTCCTTTCCCAGACATTTTACTTAATATTTTAAAAAATAAATATTCGGAGCAGTACACACACCAAAATGACACACTTTCACAGCCCAGCTAAAACAAACAGATGTGCCCTAAATTATCACTTGGATGGTAAAAAAGAGTTTTTTTTAAACTGTATTTCACAAAGAGGCACCGTGGACGCCAACTTAGAGAGAGACAGAACTTGCATAGCTAAAACATAGGTGCGCCCCCAAGAAATTCCTTGGCAGGTGTTGTTTTACCCTTTTCCAACTGTACCAGGCTGTTGGTCCGGTTTAACAAAGAGACCCGTGGACCCCAACTTAGAGAGAGAGAGTCATTGAAACGGGGCAGATCACTTCTGTAAAAGTGGAATAGTGCACAATCTCCCTTCCCCCAAAAGTACCTCCTCCTTTTACTATCCAGCATGGATTTTCAATATTTCACAATTTTTCAATACAGCACTGTTAAAGGACATTTCAGGCAAAATGATAAATTAGCCAGCTTTTTGCTCACTTCATGTAGTTGTCAGGGGCTGTGTTTTTCATTCAGCAGTGCTTTGCATTTTCTCATTCTAATGCTTAACTCGTCATGCAAGGCCCAGTGCAGCAATTTGACCTGAACATTCCAGACAAATGTAATTTATTGAGGGTATGCTGCATGACAATGTCAACAGCAAATTCACTAAGGCTTATAAGGAAATACAAAGCACTTCTGCAAAAAAGAAACCCCCCCCCCCCAAAACAAACAGCATGGGTTGAGTGAAAACCAGACTAATTTAACATTTTGCCTTGACAGTCCCTTTAACATAACAGACTTTTAAGCCTGGGGCAAGGTCTGGTTACCAACCACTGTAACTTTATACTATTCTGAAACTAGCAGTTGCTTATTTCAGGTGAGCAAATACAAACTAATCAAGATACATAGATAGACAGAAATAATTTGAAAAAAAAGATATTTAAGCTTGTTAGGTAAAACGAATGCCATGCATTGTGAATGTCAGTTTACTTGGAAAGGTCTAACAACTGTCAGCTGGGAAGCATCGGCTCTGAATAACAATGAATGCCTTTCTTATTGATTTCAGCTTTTTTGCTATGTATCAGAAAGTGTGCTTACTTTCACATTACACAATGCCATGCAGATGTTTAGCTTCATTACGGCTTGATTTTAAAGTAACCTTGTAGCTTTTTGACTTTTAGACAACTTTGAGAAAGTGAGAGAGAGTTTATCTCCTGCAATATAGATGTAGATGCACACATTCATAAAAATATTTTTAAAGAAAGAACTGATGTCAGAAACAAACATGGTCTGATTGTTTATCTCAAGGATTTTTACATTTAGTTACAGTTGAGTGACCCACTACCTCTGGTTAGGGATGGACTGGCCATATAGAGCACAGGGAGATTTCCATGTAGGCTTTGCAGCTGACTGGGCAAGCCGAACCTTTGCCAGAGCTCACCTATTTCTGTTTTAACACCTCTCTTCATCTTGCTCTTCCTATTGCCCTACTCTTCCCCAACCCCTCCCCCATAGTCTGCTACACTGTACCACCCAAGTACTTGTTCAGCACCATTCTATAGCCTCAGAATTTTGATGAGGAATGAAGAATGAGGAATGAGGAGCAATACATAAATTGTCTCCCCACTACAATACTAAAACTTTAGTATCTTTGTTTTAAAGCAGGCCAAAAACCACTGAGTAAGGCCCTAAAAAACTCCAGGGATGGTTAAAAAAACCCCCTCTCCTCTGGTATCCAGATTGGAGATACATGTGTGAAACCCTCCAGTTTGCCAGTACACTCACCACAGGATTCAATCCCACTGTGCATGCGTAGGCCTCATACAACATCCCTGGGACCCCTCCATATGCTGCAGCACTCCTGTCAGGCATATATTAATAAATGTTGGGGAGTATGTGCAGCTGGACTAGAGCAGCCAGCATGGCACCTGGAAATCACTTAATTCAGCGTTGATTGGCAGGCATTAATATGCCCGTCAATCAAAGGTGATTGGAGCAGAACCCATGTATCCTCTTAGGAACAGAAAGAAAGATAAAACAGTGGCAGTTCTGTGAGGTCTCAAACACAGGGGCAGTGCTGGACTTGTTGCGTAGACCACCATAGGATCCTCTGGTGGACCCCAAGCATTGACCCAGGGTCACCATTACGGCAAAAGTTCTAAACTTTTGTCTCTGGCTTACCTGGAGTGTTCTTTGAGGTTGGAATTTCTTCAGTGAGTTACATGTGTTTTTTTGTTTTTAAACATTGACCTATAGATAATTACATTTGAATAGTGAATCTAGTGAATAGTGAAAAGTCTAAAAGATTACAGGGCCGGCAACTGGCTTTCCCCCAGGGCACCCCAAATCACGATGCCCCACTGTGTGAAACCCCCCAGTGCTCCCGTAATACCTCACCATCCCCAGTCCAGCGGCACATGCACAGGCTGTCATCCAATCAGGGCCATTTGAGGAGGCGGGACTTAGCTAAAACGGATGGGATTAGCTGGAAATAGAGTGGAGCAGGAGCAGCGATAATTGGCAAAATATACTCTTAATTGGTGGAGCAATTCAGGGGATGCTGATAGAAAATGTGGGGTTTGGCCCACTTTACATTTTGTCAAATCTGCATTTTGTTTCGGTTTTGTAAGATTTATCATTTTTTACAGTGTGCACATCTTTATATCAGGGTTTATGAAGAATAATTAAAATGTTTTCTTAAAGCTGTTGCCCTGGCTAGAAGCAAAATGCAAAATTTCCTGGATGCCAGATCCTTGGGGGGGGAGAGAGACACAATGTGTGCTAGCACTTTACGTGTTTCCAGCGGCCGCACTAGGCAAGAATAACTCTATATAACTAACTAACTGGCAGGCAAGTCTGGACATCAATGTAATATTGGGGTATAACTGGAGGGAGGAGGCCTTTGGAAAGGGGTCCCAGAGAGCGGAGGAAAGGGGTCCTAAGAGAAAGAAAGGAGTCTAAGGCTGCCAGCTTGACAGTCTGCTTGTGGGTTCCCCTGTCAGGAGGGTAATTGTATCAGTTGCTGGTCAGGTAATGCCTTAACCACTGTATATGTGTATGCCGGTCATATAACTCTGAATCATAGCGTGTGGTATCTTGTTGTTTCGTAAGATTTGATTGCATCTTATGTTATTTTACCAGCAATGTATATTTACCATTTGTATCAATGTTCTTTGATTTACCAGATATAAAAGTTCCCAGTTGGCCAGTTATTAATAATTTTTATATATTTGTTTGCCTATTTTAGTAGAGCCGGGTGGGATATATATATATATATATATATATATATATATATCATATATCTGGCTTAGCCAGGCAGAGGTTATTATTGTAATAATCATTGATATTTCCATTGATGTGTTTTATAATAATAATTGTTTGCATTATCTGGATGAGCCATTCAGGAGTTACAATTGTTTCCAAACTAATGTCACTATCCAGAGAACTTACACACTTACACATTTGTAATGTAGAATAAACATACATATTTATATGTATGCATTTTTTAGCTTGCACCCAGAACTTACTTTTTTAGTTCATCAATTATGAGCCTTATTTAAGAAGCTGTGGTTGAAGCAGTATCAGATGAATCCTGGTGCTGTAGCTCAAGATCCCATAGAGCACAATTGTCAAAATTGGATTGAACTGTTTAATGCTTATAATTAATAATAAACACATTTATTTGTACAGAACTTGCATTGGAGTGTGTCAATAATTGAAGTGCAGGACCTAGATGGTCCAAAATATATATTATATATAATAGATATTTTTGGGGGGTTATTAAAATTTTAATGACTTCTTTTGCTTAACAAAGTGTAATTTGGAGAACAACAATTAAAATGCAGCCAAAAAACACTGTAAAGTTTGTCCCCAGCAGTGAATTTTTGAAACTGTGATGAAAAAACTCTGAGCACCGCCAAAAAAATACAGCGCCAAAGATTTCAAGGCGCAGAAATTCTGGAAAGCGTTCACTGGTGCTGGGATAATCGACCAGCAGGTCCAACAGGGGCTGCAACAATAAAAGCTAATTAGCATTTGAGCAACTCCTGCTAGTGGCAATGTAGTACAAAGTACAACGCTAGATAAGACGGAAATGTCGGCACTCCAAAGCTAGCGCTATTGCCACAAAAATGATGCACATCATAAATTTGGCCCTAAGTGATGTATGACATTCCATTTTCATTTATATTCTATTTTGACGACCGTGAAAAGGCAATTTTTCTGTGAAGTGCTTTTTTTATTATTAAGGCTAAGGAGCACCACTGGCTTATTACTGCATGAAAGCCAGCACTTTTCCTTTATATAATATACAATGACTAAAAGATGCATTACATAATTTTAGCTCTATTTACTGTACTTTAGTAGGGCAGAGTGTCAAACAAGCATACTATCTTATTGACTACTGGAAAATAAACAAACATTTGATGTAGACATTTTGACTTGCATCTTGTCGCTAGAAAATGAGGGAGAAATAACAGAGACAATTAGTCCATTGCTGTTTGGTTGCTTTTCTGTGGATGTTGTTAGTTCTTTGTTAATTTTACAATTTTGGCTGGTTATAAAAAGTATGATTTTTGAAGTTCAGGTTCTGAAAAGTCATTTTGGGCCTGATCTACCAAGTAATATGCCAGACTGTTCCGCTGCATTGGCATACATGCAAACAACATTTATCATGCTTTTAATCTGCGCTTAATGCAGCAATGTAAAACATGCACATTTACTAAATCATCAGTGTACAGTGGTGCACATTGTCCAGCACATCTGGTTTAGCTGGCACAGGAATCACTGTTCTCATGAAATATAATGGGCAAATTTTACCTTTTTTCTGTTTCTTTGCCATGGCTTTGGAAACATGAGAGGAACACAATATGTGCATTTTAAGTTCTTGCCAATTAAAAACTATGTGCTAAAAAAGTATCACCAGTTATGTTTGTCATGTACATAGTATCTAGAAACATGGAAGGTTGATGGCAGAAGGAGACTATATGGTCTGTCTAGTCTGCCGTTATGTGTGGGTGTTCTCTTTATCTTAGGATAGATGTATGCTTATACCAGGCATGTTTAAATTCAATTTCTGTCGCACTACATCTGCTGAAAGTCTGTTCCAAGCATCTACTACTCTTTCTGTAACATTTTTTAATTATTAAATGTTGCTCCTGATCTTCCCTCTGAAGGTTGTGCCCCCTTGTTCTTTCCTTAGACTGTACAAATTAATTTTTTTAAGCCTCTCCTGATAAGTTTAAGTTCTTCTACCATTTTTTGTTGCCTGTCTTTTAACCCATTCTATTTGAATAATGTAGTTTTGCAGGTAAGGTCTTCAGAACAGTACACAGTATTTTAGTTGTGGCCTCACCAGGGCTCTATACATCGGCATCACAACCTCCACTTTCCTACTGATGATGCCTCGAGCTATGCAGCCAAGCATCATTCTTGCTTTTCCTACTGCCTGGCTACACTGTCCACTTATCCTGCAGCTTACAGTAATCAGTATCCTTAAATCTTCCCTTTTAGAAATCCTGGCTGACACAATGCTGCCCATACGGTACTCAGAGCAGGGATTCCTGCTACCCAAGTGCATGTTACATTTAGACACATTAAACTCCAGTTTCCACTCTTTTGACCATTTATCAAGTAAAGCTAAATCAGTTTCCAGGTTGCAGACACCTCCAGGAATAAATTAGCCCCTAAGCTGGAAATCACACTGGCTGAAAAAGCTGGATGTTTGCTGCATGAACAAATCATTCACTGCTTTGCACTGGTGGTAGAGGCACTCCAGCATATGTAGGGTGGAATTCCAGCGTGTGGGGACATCGCAGATTAAGCAGTATTTGGGAAGACCATTCTGGCGCAGCAAGTCTAGGAGAGCATGTTTGAAGTCATAGGATTGGCTATAGCGAACACATACCCTCCTGGACATGCCTAGAACATCACCCAGACCAACATATATTTTTCATAAGTGTTTGACAACCAGATTCATCACATGCACCAGGCATGAGGCATTTGTCATGCGACCTAGACGCAGAGCAGCCACAATGTTTGTCATGTTACCTGCAACCACATTACCCAATTTAAGTTGACATAGAGACAGCCACTGGGAAATTTCCTCATGCATGAACTGCAGCAACTACTCGGAAGTCTGGCTTTATGGCGTGGCAGTGCTGTCAGCAGGTAAGCTACACCCTGCTGTCTCCCATCTGTTGAGGAGGAGGAAGAGGAGGAGGATAGGCACCTTCTGTCCAAAGCTGAAGCGGATCCCCACAAATGAGAAGGTGTTACTAATGCCTGACCTTGCTGCGTCAGAGCATCGTGCTGCACAAGGTTGACCCAGTGGGCCACGACACATATTTATTGGCCTTGTTTGTAGCTACTGCTCCAAGTATCTACTGTTAAATGCACTGTGCTGCACACTGACAGTTTTTTAGACAGCCCCACTTTCTATTATCCATAACTGTACAAGGAGGGGGTGGCCTTGTTGGAAAAGAAATGGTGACTGGGGACACTCCACCTGGGCTGGGCACACCCCATCAGTTGCCTAAAGGCGGAGGACTCAACCACTTGGTATGGGAGCAACTGCACCACCAACAATTTGGCCAGGTGCAAGTTTAGCTGTACGACAACCAGATGACCTGGAACATATTGTGTCTGGTGGATATAGATAACTGACGGGATGGAGGAGGAGCACTAGATGATGATGAAAAGACTGAGATTGTACTGCCTGTGGATGAGGAATGGCTACTAGACAGATGACAGGTTATAGGAGTTGCACCGTCAGCAGCATCAGCAAGAGCAATACGTTTTGATGGGGCATTTGCGAGGCATTTTGATTGTCCCAGGCAGCCTTGTGATGCCACTCCAAGTGCTTATGTAGATCCGTAGTTCCTACATTTGAGCCCTGGCCATGGCTAACTTTCTGCTTGCAGATCCAGCACTGTGCCAGGTTTTGTTCCTCAGGGAAGGTACAAAAGAATTGCCACATGGCAGAGTATCGTAAATGACCTAGCCTTTCAAAAACTACCACCACCACTAGACTTTGCCCCTCAGACATTTTTCTGGAGTCTGCAAAAGCAGCATTAGTGTCGCTGTCACCTGCTCCTGAGAGGACCATACCAGCAGACCTAGTCCTGTGCCTTTTGCAGATGATCTGACCCTGCCTTGGCTCAGCTCTTTGTCGCTGACAGTGCTAGAAGTACCCTTCTGCTCTGACGATGTCCCTTCCTTGTTGCCTGGTTCCCAGGTCCTGTCCAAAACAACATCATCATACCCCTCCTCCTGATCCCTGCAACTTCCCTGTTCTTCCTGGTCTACTTGCCTTCCCCCACCACAACCACTTTCATAACTGCCAGTATGTCCATATCTACCTCCACCCCCACTGGCACAGCTATGTGTCTCGGACAACACTTCCACCTCCACCAACTCTGCAACACACTTCAAAGGCTGACTGTCATCATACAAATTCTCCTCGTCACTATCCATAGAAACCGGGATGCTGAAAAAAGCTTGTGCCCCACTAGGTGGGGGCAGTAAAGAGATTGATGATAGATGAGAAAGGCTTCTTTTATTGTGACGTGTAGCTGTAGTGAAAGAAGAATCCACGGGAACCTGGCTCAAGGTCATTGCGTCAGAGTCTTCCTCCTCCTGAGATGAGCAAGAGCGTATCAACCAGTCCACAATGTATGCATTGTCTGAAATAACATGCCCACGGGAGGAAATGGACAACTCTGGTTTGCTGATGCTGCTACTACCACTATGTACATTGCTGCTGCTGCTACTACTAGCAGTGACAGGCCTGGGCAAATAGATGCTGCTACTACTATGGCTGGGTCTGGACAAATGGCTGGTGCTACTTTTACTTGCCTGGGCACATGGTTGCTGACCACAGTGTTGGTACTGGCACCAACATCCTTATCCTTAGTGGCAGAAGGAATTAGAGGTGAGTCTTTTCCACTACACCGACCTTTGCCAGGCATTTTACAGTATTTCCTAAAACAGATAGATGTTCCCTAAATTATTCCTTGGAAGGTGAAAAAGATTGTTGTATTAAGAGGCACCATGGACCCCAGCTTAGAGAGAGATGAAGCCTGCACACTCAAAACAAAGCTGCCACCTTGTTTTTTTTTTTTTAAGTATATTTAACAAAGAGGCACAGCAGACCCCAACTTAGAGAGAGGCGGGCCTGCACATTTAAAACAGAGCTGCCACTCCTTGTTTTTTTTAAACTGTTCAACAAAGCAGGGACAACATTTTAGAAAGAGACAGTGCCTGCCCAGCTATATCAGAGCTGCCTCCCTTGTTTTTATTTAAGCTGTATTTAACTTAAAAAGAGGCACGATGGATCCCAACTTAAAGAGAGATGGGGTCTGGGCACAAAAAACAGAGTTTCCACCTATTTTTTTAACTGTATTTAGCAATGAGTCACCAACTTGGAAAGAGGCAGGACTGCTCACCTAAAACAGAGTCCCCCCCCCCCCCCCAAAAAAAAAAAAGAATTCCTAGGCAGGTAAAAAATATTGTTTTTTTTAACTGTATTAAACACTGATTCTTTAAAACTGTATTAAACATTGAGGCACTGTGTACCCCAAGTTCCCCAGTGCAGTGATATGGGCCAGCTAAACCAAGCCGAAAAATAAAAAAAACCCTCACTGAAGTTTTCAGACTTTACAGGGTGGACTACAATGACAAGCAGATCCCAGCGCAGGCAGATTTTCTGTGCCCATTTCCTTTCATTCCCCTTCTTTTCCCCTATGCTGTGGTTCAAAATGCCCTAAACTGTCCCAGCTCTAATAGCAATGCTCTCTCTGCAACAGCCAGGCAATAATGGATAGATAGATGTGCATCACGTGACTATCTCCTGCAGTGGCACCTTCTGACCTCCTGGCCCAGCTACCCTGACCTCTTAAGCTGCAACCATGTGTCTCTCTGCTTCTCCTTAGCTCGCCATGACCTGTGGGGTGGTGCCGGTGAATTTCTGCCAGATTCGTCATCCACGTTCCGCAGTGCACCACGTGAAGTTTGGGTTCGTAGCGAGCACAACTGAAATCCTAAAATTCAGATTGAAACCTGGTTCTACCAGTTCGGTTCACTCCATCTCCATTCATGAGGATGCTGGTTTAAATCACTGTGGCCTTATAATACAAGTATAAATCCTGCCATATATTTCAGCTGTCAAATGCAAATAAAAAAAAAATACATATTTATCTATCGACACACTGTGAAGATAAAAAAAATAGAAGCTGAAACTGGAATTACTCCACGTGTTTAACTGGAAGGAATTTAGTGTATAGATTTTGGAGATAATATTATTTAACATGAAGCAGTCAGGACTAGGGAATACTCACCTTAACACATGTTGGCAACAGGAAATGGAGAGATCTTACACTAGTCATTTGTATTCTTTCTCCTCATCTCGTGAAGTACAAAAGTGCTAAAAGCCACTGTGACAGGCTGCCCCTAGGTTACTGGAGCAGAACAAACCATTAATTTGTAAAGTTCAGAAGCTTTAGTTCCCAATCACATAATCAAAATTGCAATAAGCTTTTGTGACAGAAGTATGACCTTACAGAAATGCAATAGGTTCATTTTGTCAGGCATAAGAAACAGACTTTAGCTCTAGCCAACTGAGTTAAAAATAGACTCAGATTAATATCTTGGCTGGTAAGAATCTAATATCATTTTAATGCCCACTTTGGACAAGTCTGTTCAAGTGGTGTCAGCTGCTGACAAGTGCTTCACCTTCTGTTCCTCCAATGAGGAATACACTTGACACTGGACCAGGTATGCTACTAAAAGAAGCAGGCATATGGACAGATACATTTTAAAGCAGACTAAAAGTCAAAAAAGCAAGTTCAGTAAACTGCACCCCTAAAACCCTACTCTGGTCATTGGTGACATAAACTATTTGATAGGGCCTAGCTCCATGCAGATGTTATAGAATAGCAGGCAGATTCCATGATGCTTAACTGCATGGCAGTGGCCGTCTTGCCACATACACGAGTCCATATCATTTTAGAATGTACGCTGTCTGAATGATGTGCGTTAAATCCAGAGTCCGCAGTGAACAGTGATAAAGAAACATTGTTGCAGGTTTCCCTTCACACACACAGTCCCTCTAGCAGCTGGTTACATCACAGTGAACAGATTAGACAGGGTGTTTACATTTTTTTATACTTCATACTTCATACCAGGGTTTTTCAGGATGGGATCCCACTGATGATTGGAGACTAGTTATAGAAATTATTTATTTACTATTGAAGGTTGAAGCTAGATAGACTGGTTTCATGGAAAATATCCACACAAGTTGTGATGGAACAAGTAATAGGAAACTCAGCAAAGAATAATGAAGCACACAGAGCTAACACAGCAAACTAACTATGGGGACAGGGGGCAAGAGAGTTGGTGCTTGGGAGGGATGAGCCGCCATGTCACCTGCCGGCATTGGCGGTTGACATGGTGGTACCTTGGCCTGATTACCCCCACCCACACAATACCCCTACAACAGCACCAAAACTCATACTGAAGGGCATATGGGCCAGCCAGGCCTGGTACCCAGGCTAATTGGCTTTTGTTGGGAGTACACTTTTTACCAGCGTTACTACTGTAAATATATCTTTAACACTCTCTGCTGCTGGTACTCGTAAATGATACACAGAGGTACTCCAATGTGTTCCAGAGTGTATGCAGACACAGCCTGGTGCAGTGTAAATAAATCAGCCTCTAAATGCACAGCAGGGCTGCGAGGGACAATCTTGGCTCCCTTGTGAAGGTATATTTTGTTGCAGACACAGGCCATTTTTTTACGCAGATTTCAATTTGTCCTTTTTATGCCATTGTTTGGCCATTACACTTTTGATGTATCATTTTGTAATGATGTATGTGTTTCTAAAAAGACAACAATTTTTTTAATTAGGTTTTCATTTTCTTTTTTTTAATGTCTTGCACTCTTTCATCTTGCCTTTTGTTCATTTAGCAGACTTTATAACAACACGGCAGCTTTCCATGTAGGCATCACTAAGTTAATGGCAGTAAGTACCACAGATGCAGCGATAACTATAAGACTGGGACATAGAAGTAGCAGCTGTAATTATTTTCGCATGTTTAAAAGTGCACTTTCACCTAGATAACATTGTGCATAACAGATTCTGGCAGCTCATTGTGCCCCTGTGAACTATAAAGATCTGGATTAATTTGCATTTGGTGATCCTTTCATTGTGTTTTTCCAGTCTAAACTATTGTACAATTCATTTCTAAAATTAGTTTTCTGTATTCTCTCCCCAAAGTTCACAAAACACAATCTTAGTTATTATTATCATAGGAAATAGGCTTTACTTTTATTATTATTTCACTTGCCTCAATTCTGTATGTATTCATATGCCTATGTTATCATTGTTTGCTATATAAGCTTGTGTATGTGTGTGCATTTGCTTCATTTCTTTTACATTGTGTATCCTGAATTACAGCTTGCATGTTCAGTCAATAAAAAAAGAAATGGAAATACTCACCTCCTCTTCTGTACATCATTTTAGGTCCAGTGTTGCAATACCCATTGGGGGATTTGGTTCTGGTCCCTGTGCACACCCAGGCTTTTCTCATTATGTCCTACCATGGTCTGCTAAGGGCAAAAGGTGAATGGTATGCAGAAAACATAGAAAGAAAGCGCAAGTGTAGAAAAGAGAAAGAAGTATTATAATGTGGAAAGAAGAGGAAACACAGAAAAGAAGATGGATGAATGGAGTAGGAAAAAGAATGTGGAAATGCAAAAAAACAGAAGCTGCAGTAGAGTGGAAAAAAAGACTAAAGGAAAGAAATGGAATAAGTATGACAAGATTGAATTATTAAGGGAATGTGGAAAAGAAAGGCAGGAGAAAATGTGAAAAAGAAGAAAAAAACAAGGAACATGTAAATGAGAGTGAGAAAAAGAACATAAATTACAAAAATAGAAAAGAAAAGACTAAGACGGGGAAAGGTGAATAAAAGAAAAACAGAATAGAGAGAGAGAATATAAACGGAACAATGTGCAAAAGATAGAGAAAGATACAATAAACTGTGGATCTGAAAATGAGAAGGAGGCAATGTGGAAAATAAGAGAAGGGTAAAAAGAGATGGAGAGGGGGTATAGACAAGGCTATGTAGAAGTGAAAGCAAAAGTGGATATAAGGAGAAAGGGGAAATCCAGGAAGACTGAGATAAATAAGGAAAAAATGGAGCAAAGAAGAAGAATAAAGAGAATGCCAGATCCCTGAAATAAAGAAAGAGAAAGCGATGGAGGAAACGTGGAGGAGAGGGATAATCTTAACCTGCTTTTGATCTAAAGGATGAATTGTGTCTCCTGGCACCCCCTTTACAGAGAGATTAGGATGATACCCTGTGCTGACCATAAACATAGCTCAATTCAATAACACAGTTCAATTCTCTGTGTACAGGGAGAGATGCAAGACACTTGAGGCACTCCAGCTGTCTGTAGCAGCGATGGCACTTTCCGTGAGCATGCTTGGAAAAGAACAGGACTGGATATGTTGAATGGCCCCGCAATTGGCCACCGGAGCACACGTCCTCTACGACTATAGCCAATCATGGGACTCCATTCGGCCAGTGATTAGCCAGTGGGCGGTCACGGGGCAGGTTGTTCCGGTCGCCGAGGACGCGACTGTAAGAAAAAATCCTTACCTCCATTTCAGCTCTGAAAAGTAACCAGTTCCCGGTTAGGTCAGTTCTTCATTCACCAGTGACTTCCAGGATGAACCCCCCCCTCGCCTCCATGTGCGTCACAGTAACTAACCATGCCCACACCATTCATTCACCTTGGCACACCCACTTTATTTATTTCAATAGAGGGGGAGTGTCGAGATGAGTGAAAGATGTGACTCACAGTGGGAATTAACGGGTGAATGGAAATATTACTTGCACAATGCAGGACTCAGGAACCAGTATGTCTTACACTGCTAGACTAGGACCAATCAGCTTCAGGTTTTTTTTTTTTTTTTTTTTTTTACAGTTGCCTGGAAAGATCCTGTAAACAGCATTCAGCCTGGCTAATATAAGCATGGGTCAGATTTAAAAAACAGGGCATATGAGGTTTTAGTGAACTTTGAAGTTGAGAAATTAATTGCAGAATCTCAAATAAATTAAATACTCAATCTACTTGATTATTTATTCTTAGAATATATAATTAGCTCATTGGATAATTGGAGACATTTTCAAGTAACAAAGAGAAGCTTTAATAAATACATGATGAACTCACTTTTCCCACTCCCACATTTGTACAGTTAAAGCAGTACTGTATAAAATGAAAGTATAATTTCATTGGCACTAGGTGGCTAGTAGAATTAAAATATATGTTATATACCACGCTGTACAGTGACTTGGAAGATGGTGGCACTTTATAAATAAATAGTAATATTATAATCTTTCTCTTTGGATATAAATACTTAATAGATATATAGATATGGCTGCAGTAATCTTATTAATATGGGAGAATTTCATAGTCCTATGCAGCAATAGATTTTTCATTTTCACAGAGGTTTTCAGCTCTCTATTGTATCTCTTTGCCAGTCAAAAGTGTTTTAGGCATTGCCCTAAAGCCCCAGGCTATCTAGAGGGAAAACTTCACTACTGTAATGGTTGGCCACAGCCGCATCCCCGACATCCTTGCAGCTGTGCATGCTCCCACGCCCAGCCAATCAGATAGGTCAGGCACTCAGGAGCGTGCACTCCACAGGGAAGCTCGGAATGCAGTTGCTGATGTTCTCTGTGCCGATGTGCAGTCCGAAACAGCAGCTTTATGCTTGGTTTGGACAATTGGATTGGACAAGCACCCACGCATACACTGTGGGAACAGCAGAAAGGTAAGTGGAGTGGTCGTTCTGGGGGTTTTCACACAGTTGGGCATCCCAATTTGGGAGGCCCTCAAAGCAGGGACCATGCGCCAGGACAGTCAAAATCCTTGTGATTGGCCCCTTTTAAATGCAGCACATGCAATGTTTTAAACAACTATTCTTTCTTTTTGCCGGCATCTCTTTCCTTATTGGCGCTACTATTTGGACAGTATGGTCACAGCCCCCCATGTTAACTTATTAGCTTTGATTGCAGTAGGTATTGATCGGCCTGTCAGCGCCTGTTGGACCCGCCAATTATAACAGCAACAGTTAGTGCCGTTCTTTAAAGAGGAACATCGGCGAAGGTTAAAACCTTCCCCAAACCTAAGCGATCTGCTGCTTTCCCTTCAGGTTTTACCTTTGGGCAAATTTTTACTCACCTTGCCAGGGTATCCATCTTCTGGGTGCCTCTGATTCCGGGCAACCTCCCGACGAGTGGCGCCATCTTGCATCCCTACCAGGCACTGAACATGGCTCCCAATCTTGTGCCTGCGCAGTGCCCATGAATGGGGTGCAATGGAGCCACCCGAAAGTTCTGCCCATTGCGATCTATGTGATCTTAACCTACAGCAGCAATATAAACCAGCACAGCTTTAACTAGAGTGCCCGGCACTGCAAACTATATGGTGCTAGTGGTAAAGTAGATGCAGGCTGGCTGCCGCATCAGCGCTGGTTATTTTTTGCTTGATAAACACAAGTGCCGAATAGGTAAAAATATTGGTGTTGGGTGGTATTGACTGGTGCTACCTATTGATAAATCTGGCTCTGTGTCTTCACATTTCTTAAAACTTAGTGGGTGTTGAGGGGGAGAAGTCCCCTAGGAGCCTAATTTACCATAGTCTACACCAGACTGTGCCAGTTATTGGTGCTTCTTGCACACTGGCATACATCAAAACTAGATACAACCCAGATCTTGCAGATTTGGTCTTATTGCCCCATCCTGGATACTGGCAAGATCCGAGTCAAATTATCTGGCATGCCACCCACCGATGCTGGCAGGTGGTGTGCCGTCCATCACTAATCTGTGAATTGGTCACTTGGACCCTTACCAGTTCACAAACAGTTAAAAAAAGAGCAACCTTATTCTGCACATATTGTGGTGGCCAGAAATACTGTATCTGGCATTCAGGAGTACTGAATACCCCATACATGGGACAGTATCCGGCTCTGATTCATCACTAGCTATAAGCCCTAGCAACATTGAAAAGGTTTTATTGCTATGTTGAAATTGCTCTGCTGCCTCTATTCTCATGCTGTACAATTTAAAAACCAGGACAAAGTCCTACTGGTACATTACACTGGCAAACTCCCTGCCGTGTTACATTGTGACAGCCAAACGTGTGTCTTCTGTTTACAATGTGACATGGACAGCCCCTGAAGTGTTGCATTGTATAGCAGCCATGCACTTGCTGTTACAATTTAATCAGCTCAGAGCTGATCATAGCATTGTTGAGATGGGGAATGCCACTCCCCCCCTCCAGGGCCTCCACCACTTGCCCCCCTTCTCGAACCTTTGGGTTATGGTCTGATTATGGCATCCAAAGGAGGCTTTTCAGTGTTTGGTCTGATGGGCCGTAGGGGCCAGCAATAAAGTTATCAATGGCAGTGATGGGTGGATTTAGTGCTGTCAATCGGCGGCCGCCGGCCGCTGACTACACATAAGCCACCAAGCACAGACGCTTGCAGCTCAATGCAGGGAACAGTTTTCTACTGGACCTACACTACCCCCTGCCCAGAATGGCAAAGCAGGAGTTTCCGAGCAGCTAGCACCTCGCACCTGCACAAGGGTGGCACAAGGGACTCGATCTGATGTTTCAGCAAGTAGGCGGGTGCCAGACAATCACCAATCAGTTACTTGGCTGAACTATTATTTTAAGGAAAAAAATACTGTACCTGGGGCCTCCACCAGATTTTGAGCCTCCTCACTTAATCTGGCCCTGTACATCTCTATAACTGCTCATATTTTTAGCAAATCTTTACACAAATCTTCACACATTAACATTTTGCGAGGCTTTATAGTCAAGAATGTGAAGGGCACATTCTGCTCCACTGACTAAACTGAGCCTTATGTTAACCAATGTATTGCTACTCTTATACTGCCTATAGATATATGAATGTGGTAATGTGCTTTGATTTTTCCTGACGTATACCGCTTTGATTTATAATAAAAGCAAGAAAACCCATTTAAAAAAAGAAATATAAACTATACAAACTACGATGTATTATTGAAAATGAATGACATGAATGTGTGCATTAAAACAACATAGATACCGCCTAGCAACTTAGAAAATCAAGGGTAAATTGCCTTAGATAGACGCAACACTTTTGCTGATGCTGAATACAAAGATTATGAAAAACCTAAACTGCTTTTAAACAGTTGTTCACAAAAGCTAAGACTATTTATATAACTAGCTATTTTTTCTATTTTTCTATTTTATTCAAAAAAATATACTTTTCTTTATATACCATAAAAAAATAGCAAAAACATAAAGTTAGGCGTGAGAATACATTTTACACCATAATAAGAATTATTTACTCACGGCAAATAGGTTAATAGGAGTCAGGGTATCTTCAGAAGCTGGGAAGAAGGCCAGAAAAATTATGGGAAAGATGTGGAGTCAGCAGTTAGTGGAGCTTTGTTCAATGAATATATAGTGGCCAAGGCTTAAGATATGCTACTGGCATGATACATTTACAGTTTCGAAGCTATCAGGTTTCGTGACAAAAGTAATAAGTGGCCAACTTAATGATAAACAAACTGAGGAGTTTTAGGATCGCTAAAAGGTCGATAAATGCATTATGCATTGACTGGGGCTTTACAGACTCAATATTATAAATTACAATAACTCTGAGCTAGGCAAGATCACCTGATTTTTAAAACTAGCTCTTCGTAAAATGTTACTTAAACATCAGTATTTAGGATAGTATACATTTATAAAAGTGCAGAACACGATAGCATCAGATCCTTAAAGCTAAGTTTACATTTTCAAAAGGTTCAACAAGATTATTCATTATTTAAGAACATTTGATGGTGATGCATACAAAATGAATACGTAAAGAAAGGCATTTCTGCCTGCTGTATAGGACTAATAGTACCAAAAGTAATACACATAAAGTTCATAAAACACTCTAAACCAAAGTGTTGCCAACAAATTTGGTAAGTACTGCAGTAGCACTTAGCGCCATCTTGTAAGAGTTTCCATAATATACTGTTTTCATTTATTCATGTATATTCATAAAGAGCAGGTAATATAAGTATTGAAAAAGTCCCCAATTTTCTAAGTAAATATATTTCTAAAGGCTATTGACATGAACATCTCCACAAGTGTCCGTAACAACCCATCCAATACACACATGCTAAGAATTCAGATAATTGATGTCCATCAGTTACGTTTTGTTATAATGACAAATGATGCAAGGAAAGAGTATTTAACACATGACAAATGAGCGATGCAACAAGTCATGGAAAGTCATGACACCATCTGAATGCTATCAGTAATTAGCAATCAGCTGGTTTGCCTATGAAGGTGTCCCGTTACCAAGGTTCTACACAAGAAACATCTCATGATGGGTAAAACCAGTGAGCTCATTACCTTTGCAACCTTATTGTTGCAAATATACTCATGACATTGATTACCAAATACCAAAAGTGGAAAAAAAATATAAATTGGCAATGGCCAGGGGCTCCCTACAAGACAGAGGAGTGAAACGTGTTTTAAGGTGAGTTGTCCAAGAGCCAAGGACCACTCTTGGAATCAGCAGGTACAATTGTTTAAAGAAAACAATCAGTAACTCACTTAACCCCCCATGGCATGTATGCATGCTCACCGCACAAGACTCCATTGTTGAAGAAAAAGCATGTTGAAGTGCATTTACAATCTGCTCAACATTTAGACAAGCCTGTGAAGTAGAATATAGTCAGGGCACATGAGACCAAAATTGTACTCTTTGGATGCCATAATACACGCCACATTTGAAGGTCAAAACCACACCAGCACTAAAGTTTTGAGGTGAGAACATGTTGGTGTGGGGCTGTTTTTCAGCACTGGTACACTTCATGTAATAGAGGGAGGATGAATGGACTAATGTACCAAGACTATATTGCTAAAAATCTGCTGCCATCGACCAGAATGAGGAAGAACAAACAAGGCAGACATTTTAGCAAGACAATCCCCTCGATTCAAAGAGCCAAAGTTAATTGATTTCGTATCGAGAATCGTAAGTTTGGGTGGGTGTTTGTCATTTTTTCTTGTTTTTTTGCCCATTTCGTATTCGCACGATCGTTCGCGCATAGACGTATATGAACATACGCATTTCGTACGAGAATCGTATAATTTGCGTTAGTTCGTGTGTTTTTCCCGTCCAAATCGTATTATTTGCGTCCGATCCTATTTTTTACGTCCTTCACATGGGCTTGCGACCAATTCAGAGAGGTGATTGCTAATTGTTTGGAAGCCCATTAAAGAGCTGCTTTACGAAATGTTTGCCGGCAGCTATTTGGCCTCGGGAGTAGGATGGAGCGGAGCGAGTTTGTGGCACATCAAGGGCTTATGCTTTTTGGCATTGAGTTGATCGAGATGTCTGAGAGCAGATTGCCCCTGCGTCGTCGCATGAACATCGATAGCATGAATGATGTTGAGCTGTTCGAGCTGACCAGGCTTAATCGCGCTTCCCTCCATAAATTATATAGTGAGCTGCGGCCATGGTTAGCCCGCACCACAAGGAAGGGGCATGCAATTTCAGGTATGACCAAGATGCTTGGCTGCCTGCAATTTTTGGCGAACGGCTCGTTCCAGAGGCTGGGTGCCCTCTCCGTGGGGATGTCACAGCCTACGCTGAGCCGCGCACTATCTAAATTTTTGGAAGGCATGGCTGCCATAACTCCAAAATATATTTATTTTCCGGATGATATGGCAGCCAGAAACGCCATTAAGCTTGGGTTTTATAATGTGGCCGACATGCCCAACGTTATTGGTGCTATTGACTGCACACATGTGGCACTCGTACCTAGGGCTGCCGACGAGTATATATATAGGTATTGAGATTGGTTATTATGTTGGCCAACGTGTAATGTAACCTGTTTTCCTTTGCGGCAGCATATTTGTTTATCCCTCATTTGTGTAGCTGCTTTATCTAGGCTTTTCATTAGTATTTCCCAATAGAGTGCAGACATATTTTGTTGTTAATTTTTTATTTTGGGTCAAATATCAATTACCCTTTTTGTATGTTTTTGCCTTAAGGAATCGTAAAATGGGACACTCCCTTAATGTCCAGGCCGTGGTTGGTCCGGACATGCGTTTTATGAGTGTCCTTGCCGGCTACCCAGGATCGTCCCACGACTCCTATATCCTCAGGCGATCTGGGTTGTTTCGGAGATTTGAGGCAGGTGAATTTTCGGGGGCATGGCTGCTTGGTAAGTGTGTCCTATTTGTGTGCTATTAAATGTTGGATTAATCTTGTATTTGTTGATATGTTAGTATTTGAATTCTTTACATAAGCCTGAAACTGCCTTTTTCTTGGGTCATATATTATGAACTTCCAAAAAAAATGCTTGCCTCGCTTTGTCCTTCAGAATGTTTTCCCTTTAGTTAGGATGTCTGTAAGTTCCATGTCCCTAAATATATTGGTTGGGAGTTTATACCCAAGGATCTTTGAGCTTTGTCTCCTTTTGTACTATTGTTCTTTAAATGTCAAAGTGGACTTAAACTGCATACATTGTAGTTTCCATATAAATGTGGATAGCCCCTCAGCAGCATCCTAATTGTAACATGTCTGAAAACTAAAAATATAAGTAAATTCCAAATCCCCTTGGCCGTGCAGATGTTTGTTAATTAATTGGTATATTGAAGTGCCATTTTTAATTAGGTACTACATTAGTGGCAATATTTATTTTGCTAATGTGCCCTGGGTGTTTTTTTTTCCCCTTTACCTTACATCATTATGATATATGTTAAATTTTTTGTGTTTGTTGTGTTGCCTTTTTAATTTTGATTACATTTAATTGTCTGTTTAAGGTGATTCCGGGTACCCACTTCTACCCTGGCTCATGACGCCTGTGCTGCGGCCCCAGGATGCCTCTCAGGAAGCGTACAACCGTGCGCACCGCAAGACCCGGGCTGTTGTGGAGAGGGCCTTTGGGCTGTTGAAGACACGTTTTCGTTGCCTGGACCATACTGGGGGCGCCCTGCAATATGATCCCAAGAAAGTGATCGACATTATCATGGCATGTGCTGTTTTGCACAATTTTGCCATCCTGGAACGTGTCCCACGTTATGTGGATAGCCTGCCCTCTTCAGCCGTAGAGGATGATGTCGAGAATTTTGTGGGGCCACCCAGTGAGTCTGGCCAATCAGTTCGAGCCAACCTGATCTTGCAGCATTTTACTTAATTTTATTTCGTGTCTCAACATTCTGTGTGTCTGTGTTATCCTTTTTGTTAAATATGTTGTTTTGCCGTAATGTGGCATTACCTCAAAGTAAAACATTTTTACCTTAATTGTTGCCTAATGTATTTCATGTAGTTTCCTTAGCTTTAGATTTGCATTGTTACACCTCTTCAAACCAAAAATATCTGGTTTAGCCCAAGCTGTTTAAAATGTGTTCCCACTAAAAACGCCACAAGTATTGTAAGTGAGAATTTTTTTTTACTTAGAAAATTAAAAATTATAGTGCTTAACAGAAAACATTCCACATACATCTGTGGTTACAAATGGATAACATTACAAAAAAAACATCGAGCACATCTACACCTGGAAGTGAGTGGCACAACCAAACAAGGACACCCAGTCCAAAGGCCAGCCTAGTCCAGTCATTAATATTGCCTGTGCCCAGGGATATTTGGGCATGGCCATAATGTCACACAAACATGTCTGCAAACAGGAGGAGCACCAACCAAATACATATTTATAGCCATTAGTGGCCAGATACCCTCCACATAGACCTATGGCATTGGCTAGTGGCCTTAAGCATTACTCTAAGGAGCTATATGGGAGCAAATACAAAACACAACCTGCATGAGCAACACAAAATGGATTGTTTGAAACCTCAAAGGACAAGTAAATACAGTGGGGGTTAAGAGAAAAGATGTCCCACACACCCATGGCTTAATAGGGTGGCTGCCCATAATACCCAGGTGGAGGTCCAGGTGGAGGTCCATGTGAATGGGACCTAGCCTGGGCCATGGCAGCATTGTGAATTTGAAACTGCTCCACAATGTTTCTCTGCATATTGGTCATCTCAGCCATGGCTGACTGGATGCCATTACTTGCAGTGACCACGTTGCTGTTGAGGGTACGCAACTCCACGAGGATGCCCTGTAGACTGGTATTGATGTTGACCATGTCGGCATGCCTTTGCTCACGCTCTGTAACGAGCTGTGCCTCATAAGAGTCCCTTTGTTGGGTCCATAATTGAAGCAGGGCACTCTGCCTCCCCTGGGAAATTGTGGGGCGGCGTAATGGAGTCCGCCGCACAATTACCCTGGCTCTTGGGCGTGCCCTGCCGCGTGGTGTCGTCCCCTCAACAGCAACAGGCCTGCTTTGCAAATCCTCAGCAGCAGAGTGAACACTGGGGACTGTAGTGTCAGTCTCCCCATGTGCATGCACAATGGATGGAGATTCACTCTGCTGCTGAGGATTGGCCAGAGAAACATTATGGAGCAGTTCCAAATTGGGACCCAGGGGGAGGTCATCCGACGTGCCCTGCATGGAGACATCATCATCTTCCTCCATGTCCTGGATCTCTTCCATGAGTGTGCGGGTCTGTAGGGACATATAAAAAAAAAAGTGTAAGTTGGCGTCCAAATTTGGGATTCCCACAGTTTAACACATTCTTAAGCACTTGGTAGTATTTATGGTACTAAATTAACTTACCGGAAATCTCGGATCTGGGCTCCTATGCTGTACGGACCTGGTAGGCATAACCAAACTGGGGGGTGAGTTTACCCTTGCTGAGGGATCATGCTGGGCTGAAGAAGAGAAAAACAAACCACGTAAACACACACATAACCATTTTTGGGATAGGTAATCAAATAAACCTCTATTTGTAATATTAATCAACTCTAGAGCAATGGGGACATTTGTTCAAAGACACGCAAGTTTAGATAGGTGCAATGGCTCGCGAAAACTGCTAACTGACCTCAGTTCTAAGTCAGGAAGTGTACCCAGTCAGCATACAACTTTCAACGCACATTTTTGGATTTAGACTACCATTCGCTAGGTCCGGGGTACTCAAACAATTGTTTGAAAGGTCCATTTAAAGGTATGTGGTGAGAGGTGAATGTCTGGCCATGGGGCTGACGCAGGGGGTGTCTAGTTAGAAATAAACACACTGGTGGAGGGGCTGGAGATTTCAAAGTGCAAACTAATAAAGGCTGCTTGCCCTTGCTGGGCTGGATGGGGCAGAGCTGAGGGGACAGGGATTGGATGGCTAAAGGGGGGAGTTAACGTATTGATGGTGATGGGATGGATGGAGCAAATCTGTTACAAATGTATGGGGCTTATGTGGGGGGGGGGGGGGGCATGGGGGGACTGTGGCAGATGGGGCAGAGCAGGGGCAGCGGGACACGATTGTGCCAAGAGAAAGTTTTACCAAGTTACTGTGTACCTTGCAATGCCACTTCCTGTGCAGTACTTCATATTGCAATGCTATGTTTCAGGGAGCCATCACATTGGGCAGGAGAACAACCACTACATCGCCGATCAAGGGGGCAGCTCTGAGCACGTCAACACAGAAGTAACTGAGTGCAGGGCTGTCTGGGCAGGGGTCCTGGAATCTGGTGCCAAGGTCCGCATTGGTACCCCGGCCCGCCAGTTGAGTCTCGCTGCTCTAGGTCAGATATGTTTGGGGGTGGCTAATTACATTGTTAACTCAAACACAACTCACACAACAAATAGGCAACCCATACATAATGATGTGTGTTTTGTGATTGATTCAAAATATATCACTTTTCAGGAGAAACTTCATGACTTTACCAATCCAATTGGAAATTTGATCTTTGCCATAATGGATGTGGTCCTAAATGTGTGATTCCCAGGGACCAAAAGAGGACACAAACAGGCACAGTAGTGCGAGGCCAAGCAAGGCAAACCATAGGGGCATCCCGTTATCTTGTTACTAGTGAACTTTAGATTATTTAGCAAACAGGCAAACATGCAGATTTAAGAGTACTCACCGTGGGTACGGGTCGGTGAGTCTGTGTCCCTTAGACCAGCATGTCCACCGACCGCGACCGGATGGAGAAGTCCCAGCACAATCTCCTCAGCAGGGGTAAACTCCAATTTAGAAGGAAAGCCACCTCCAGTTTTCAGGCTGAAAAGAGAAAATCGTTTGGTACTCAGAAAAGGTGCATACAATACATCCTAAACATTATATTTGGAGAAAACATTTATTTACCTGTAATTATGCCTTTTAATTTCTTTTTGCCGTACAGCATACTTCAGATCAGAGATTTTCTTCTGAATTTGGGACACATCTTTCCTCTCTTCCCCCGCTGCATTTACTTGTCGTAGGATGGTTTCAAACAATTCCATCTTGCGCTGCTTTGTGGTGTGTTTTGATTTGCTCCCATAGAGCTCGTCATAGTATAATGTAAGGCCACTAGCCAATGCCATATTTTGGTCATGGGAGAATCTCCCACTCAACTGGCCGCGGCGCAATGTGCGGCCAGATGGTTGGCTTGGCTGCTCCTCCATGTGTGCAGACACATGTGGTGACATTATGGCCTGGGGCTGGGTAGGGGAATGGCCAGATTGGTGGCTTCCCAATGACTGGACTGGACTGGCCAAGGGACTGGGTGTTCTGGCGTGGCTGGCCACCGAACTTCCAGGTGTAGATGTTGTCATGGTTGCAATTCTGGGCCCTCTTGGGGGGCTATGTTCCCGGCTGGTGCCAGGTCGGGGGCTCTGTTCCCGGCTGGTGCCAGGTCGGGGGCTTCTGGCCCTGGATGGGGTTCTTCGGGCCCTGTAGGGGCTTCTGGCCCTGGATGTGGTTCGGCGGCCTCTGGCTGGGCTTCTGGCCCTGGATGGGGTTCGGCGGCCTCTGGCTGGGCTTCTGGCCCTGGATTGGGTTCGGCGGCCTCTGGCTGGGCTTCTGGCCCTGGATTGGGTTCGGCGGCCTCTGGCTGGGCTTCTGGCCCTGGATGGGGTTCGGCGGCCTCTGGCTGGGCTTCTGGCCCTGGATGGGGTTCGGCGGCCTCTGGCTGGGCTTCTGGCCCTGGATGGGGTTCGGCGGCCTCTGGCTGGGCTTCTGGCCCTGGATGGGGTTCGGCGGCCTCTGGCTGGGCTTCTGGCCCTGGATGGGGTTCGGCGGCCTCTGGCTGGGCTTCTGGCCCTGGATGGGGTTCGGCGGCCTCTGGCTGGGCTTCTGGCCCTGGATGGGGTTCGGCGGCCTCTGGCTGGGCTTCTGGCCCTGGATGGGGTTCGGCGGCCTCTGGCTGGGCTTCTGGCCCTGGATGGGGTTCGGCGGCCTCTGGCTGGGCTTCTGGCCCTGGATGGGGTTCGGCGGCCTCTGGCTGGGCTTCTGGCCCGGGATGGGGTTCGGCGGCCTCTGGCTGGGCTTCTGGCCCGGGATGGGGTTCGGGCCCTGCTGCGGGGCCTGGGTTGCCGAACTGCCCTACTTGAACCCATGGCCGGTGTGGGCTCCCTTGTGCGGCCTCTTCTGGGGGCAGAGGTGGTGGGTGCTGCAGTTGGCTGCTTTTTGGCTGCAGGGGCACGTGGCTTGGGGCCCCTTTTTTGGGTTCCTGAGGGTCCAGGGTCCCTTGGTGGGGCCGAGGTAGTAGTCTTGCCTCTCAGCTTTCTCCTACCTTGCTGGGACCTTGTTGTTGGGCCCTCCGCGGTCTTGCTTTGCTGGGGTCGCTTGCTCATAGGCTTTTTAGGTGCCATCTTACACAAATGCTCAAAGAGAATGAGCTTTGGGTGCAGGGACCTTTAAATAATGAGCCCAGCGTGTGACGCCTATGCGCACGACTACGCGCTCGTACGAACGTACGTTCGAGCGGAACCAGGAAACCGCTGGGGTTTCACTTATCTGCTGCCTTGAAGAAGCATAAAGATGGCGCCCACTATCTTCACCCGTCAACAGGAAGAGATCCTCATGCTGGTAAGTGGCTGCCTGTGCATTTTAATCTAATAGTCAATGATGGCCTAAATGTAAATGATGCGTTTGGAACTAGTTTGGGGTCTCTTAATGTTTAATCACTGGCTCCTCACACTTCATCCTCAAGGGCCGAGCCTGGCAACGTTTTCACCTGTCTATGCTGATGTCCTAATTCGGCCAATTGCTCCGGCTTAGCAACAGTTAATTAACCTGTGGAGTAGCGGGGCTAGCTGGCAAACCTGGCCTGTCTCGGACCTTGATGCGGATGTTTGAGGAACACTGTTTTCCTAAGCCATAAAAACACAACGGGAAGCCACACACGTGGTCCAAAAGCCTAAGCATTAGCCTACATCTTGGATGTTTAAACCATCCTAACATGCCATAGATGCAGGTGGGCTGATTCTTGATGTTGGCTATTATCTGTATGTACATGGTGTGTGATACATATAACATAAGACCAGACTCTCATTCACAGTCAACGTCCTCTTTAAGGCACTCCCCAAAAATGGCTGCCACTCTAAATGTGTGTGTTAATGACATGAAATTCTCAACTTGTGATGCAACACATATGGGTGTGTGTGTAAAAGTAAAATCTCTGTGTCCATTATGTTTTTCAGATCATGCTTCAGCGCCGGTATGACTTCGCGCCCAATGTGTGCGAGAAAAGGGACATCGCCCGGGAGATCATCGCCGAGATACACCGTGTCACCAGCACCACCTTCACTCACACCCAGATAATGCAGCATTGGTCGGACCTGAAACGTCTGCACATGCCCCGGGTGCGGAGGTTTTTTGGAATCCATTTCCCAAGTAAGTACCAAGCAATTGCATGGTATATGTTCCAAATGTATAAGTTATGCCTTTATTTATAATGACTTTTCTTTGGTAGTGTTGGAAATGGATTTCAGAATTCGCCGCACCCGGAGGCGTACAGGCCGACCAGTGCTGCATGAGTCTGCATCTGTGAGTGAAGGTGGTGGATCTCCCGGGCGACGGACCTACCCCTCCTCTGTGGCCTCCTCAGACCAGCCCCTGGACCTTACCACAGAGGAGGGGCCAAACCGCGTGGGCGTGGAGTCATACCTGGCCAGGCATGGGGAAGGCTCTGGTATGTCACTCTTCATGTATAGGCACAAAGATATACATGGCAGGCCAAAAACTAAGTTATCCTTTATTATGTATTTGTAGAAGCTTCTGGTGCGGGTGAAATAGTGGAGGAGGAGGCAGCAGAGATGCTGGAAGTCGATCCTGGCGAAGGTGAGTGATGTCAGCCAGACTGGGAGCCAGATATGTTGGGAATAGTGACTCTCTACAAGTACTAACCAAATGTCACATGTTTCTCCAGGGACTTCTTCACAGCATAGCCAGGACCAAGGGCAGCCTGTTGGCCCCAACCAGCCATCTGTCGGCCACCAACTCCGTAAGTCTCCATGCCATTATTCATATTAATGTTTGGTTAGCTAATAACACACACATAACTAAAGGCGTAGCCAATGTGTAGTTCACACTTTCATGTGGGCACTTCGTTAGCTTAAAGAGGACCCTAACTTGTATTAAGAACCTAAGAATTAGCCATCACACTGTACCTACAGATTAGAAACATGGAAAAACACCCTTCAGCCATCTAATGCATGTTATTAGACTGAACAAAACCAATATTGCGGAATATGGAATGCGCAATATTTACAGGCAGCATGGGATACAGATTGAAAAAAGGAAGGTGCTGCCATGCATTGTGGGACTGATGACCTTTCCCTCAACCCAGCTATGCTCGGGATTCCCAACGCACCACTGTAACCTACTCCCCTGTACTTTATCCAACTCTCCACTCCTCATTAAGTGTTATGCTTCAGAGTCCAGATGGCGGCGCTGTAATCCCAAACAAACCCAAATTTACTTTGAGCTGGTGCAGAATCATTTGGGAATAGTTATTGGTTTTCATTAAATAATGTTGAAGGTCCGGTTTAAGGAGTTTAAAGACTTACCTGTGGGAAATGCATTAACTGTATCCCTTGGAAGAATGACATATGTCATGCATTTACATGTATTTGATTAACCCAAAATCTATTTCCAGCATACAAACCGGTCTGGGACTCCTATTTATGTTTCTTTCTCTATTGGTTACAGGGATGATCCCCAAAACATTGGCGGCCAAAAAAAAAAGAATGAAGGAGTTGGTGGCCGAGCTGCTAGCCATACAGGCGACGTTGGGGCCAACAGATGAAGAAGACGAGGAGGATTAGTGCCCTTGGTCCTGGCTACTTTGTTTCAAAGTTTTACAAATTTTAGCCTTGTTTTTAAAGTTTGCAAGTTTTGGGTTTTTCAAACCCCAAAAAAAAAAAAAAATGTTTTTAAGGAAAGTCCAAAAAACTTTTAAAATGTTTGTAAAAACAAAAAAAACAAAAAAAAAAAGGGGTTTAAAAACAAACACCCCAATAAAAAAAAAAAAGGACACACAAAAAAAATATCCCAAAAGCACCCCAAATTTTAAAATAAATTATATTTCAATACTTCAAAAATGTGTCTTTTCTAATATGCGCCAACACAAAAAATTACACAAACCAGAAAAAACACACTTAGAAACATATAGACATATGTACATTATGTGGTTTGGGTAAGTTTTAGGGTCGTCAACATGAAGAAGGATGCAAGCGCTAAGGGGTTTAGGTAAGTTTTATGGACCGAGAAATGAAGTTGGATGCAGGCGCTAAGGGGTTTAGGTAAGTTTTATGGACCGATAAATGAAGTTGGATGCAGGCGCTATGGGGTTTAGGTAAGTTTGAGGGACCGATAAATGAAGTTGGATGCAGCCGCTAAGGGGTTTAGGTAAGTTTTATGGACCGAGAAATGAAGTTGGATGCAGGCGCTAAGGGGTTTAGGTAAGTTTTATGGACCGAGAAATGAAGTTGGATGCAGGCGCTAAGGGGTTTAGGTAAGTTTTATGGACCGAGAAATGAAGTTGGATGCAGGCGCTAAGAGGTTTAGGTAAGTTTGAGGGACCGATAAATGAAGTTGGATGCAGGCGCTAAGAGGTTTAGGTAAGTTTGATGGACCGATAAATGAAGTTGGATGCAGGCGCTAAGGGGTTTAGGTAAGTTTTATGGACCGAGAAATGAAGTTGGATGCAGGCGCTAAGGGGTTTAGGTAAGTTTTATGGACCGATAAATGAAGTTGGATGCAGGCGCTAAGGGGTTTAGGTAAGTTTGAGGGACCGAGAAATGAAGTTGGATGCAGGCGCTATGGGGTTTAGGTAAGTTTTATGGACCGATAAATGAAGTTGGATGCAGGCGCTATGGGGTTTAGGTAAGTTTGAGGGACCGAGAAATGAAGTTGGATGCAGCCGCTAAGGGGTTTAGGTAAGTTTTATGGACCGAGAAATGAAGTTGGATGCAGGCGCTAAGAGGTTTAGGTAAGTTTTATGGACCGATAAATGAAGTTGGATGCAGCCGCTAAGGGGTTTAGGTAAGTTTTATGGACCGAGAAATGAAGTTGGATGCAGGCGCTAAGGGGTTTAGGTAAGTTTTATGGACCGAGAAATGAAGTTGGATGCAGGCGCTAAGAGGTTTAGGTAAGTTTTATGGACCGATAAATGAAGTTGGATGCAGCCGCTAAGGGGTTTAGGTAAGTTTTATGGACCGAGAAATGAAGTTGGATGCAGGCGCTAAGAGGTTTAGGTAAGTTTGAGGGACCGATAAATGAAGTTGGATGCAGGCGCTAAGAGGTTTAGGTAAGTTTGAGGGACCGATAAATGAAGTTGGATGCAGGCGCTAAGGGGTTTAGGTAAGTTTTATGGACCGAGAAATGAAGTTGGATGCAGGCGCTAAGGGGTTTAGGTAAGTTTTATGGACCGATAAATGAAGTTGGATGCAGGCGCTATGGGGTTTAGGTAAGTTTGAGGGACCGATAAATGAAGTTGGATGCAGCCGCTAAGGGGTTTAGGTAAGTTTTATGGACCGAGAAATGAAGTTGGATGCAGGCGCTAAGGGGTTTAGGTAAGTTTTATGGACCGAGAAATGAAGTTGGATGCAGGCGCTAAGGGGTTTAGGTAAGTTTTATGGACCGAGAAATGAAGTTGGATGCAGGCGCTAAGGGGTTTAGGTAAGTTTTATGGACCGATAAATGAAGTTGGATGCAGCCGCTAAGGGGTTTAGGTAAGTTTTATGGACCGAGAAATGAAGTTGGATGCAGGCGCTATGGGGTTTAGGTAAGTTTTATGGACCGATAAATGAAGTTGGATGCAGGCGCTATGGGGTTTAGGTAAGTTTGAGGGACCGAGAAATGAAGTTGGATGCAGCCGCTAAGGGGTTTAGGTAAGTTTTATGGACCGATAAATGAAGTTGGATGCAGGCGCTAAGAGGTTTAGGTAAGTTTTATGGACCGAGAAATGAAGTTGGATGCAGCCGCTAAGGGGTTTAGGTAAGTTTTATGGACCGAGAAATGAAGTTGGATGCAGGCGCTAAGAGGTTTAGGTAAGTTTGAGGGACCGATAAATGAAGTTGGATGCAGGCGCTAAGAGGTTTAGGTAAGTTTGAGGGACCGATAAATGAAGTTGGATGCAGGCGCTAAGGGGTTTAGGTAAGTTTTATGGACCGAGAAATGAAGTTGGATGCAGGCGCTAAGGGGTTTAGGTAAGTTTTATGGACCGATAAATGAAGTTGGATGCAGGCGCTATGGGGTTTAGGTAAGTTTGAGGGACCGATAAATGAAGTTGGATGCAGCCGCTAAGGGGTTTAGGTAAGTTTTATGGACCGAGAAATGAAGTTGGATGCAGGCGCTAAGGGGTTTAGGTAAGTTTTATGGACCGAGAAATGAAGTTGGATGCAGGCGCTAAGGGGTTTAGGTAAGTTTTATGGACCGAGAAATGAAGTTGGATGCAGGCGCTAAGGGGTTTAGGTAAGTTTTATGGACCGATAAATGAAGTTGGATGCAGCCGCTAAGGGGTTTAGGTAAGTTTTATGGACCGAGAAATGAAGTTGGATGCAAGCGCTAAGGGGTTTAGGTAAGTTTGAGGGACCGATAAATGAAGTTGGATGCAGGCGCTAAGGGGTTTAGGTAAGTTTTATGGACCGATAAATGAAGTTGGATGCAGGCGCTATGGGGTTTAGGTAAGTTTTATGGACCGATAAATGAAGTTGGATGCAGGCGCTATGGGGTTTAGGTAAGTTTGAGGGACCGAGAAATGAAGTTGGATGCAGCCGCTAAGGGGTTTAGGTAAGTTTTATGGACCGAGAAATGAAGTTGGATGCAGGCGCTAAGGGGTTTAGGTAAGTTTTATGGACCGAGAAATGAAGTTGGATGCAGGCGCTAAGGGGTTTAGGTAAGTTTTATGGACCGAGAAATGAAGTTGGATGCAGGCGCTAAGGGGTTTAGGTAAGTTTTATGGACCGATAAATGAAGTTGGATGCAGCCGCTAAGGGGTTTAGGTAAGTTTTATGGACCGAGAAATGAAGTTGGATGCAAGCGCTAAGGGGTTTAGGTAAGTTTGAGGGACCGATAAATGAAGTTGGATGCAGGCGCTATGGGGTTTAGGTAAGTTTTATGGACCGATAAATGAAGTTGGATGCAGGCGCTAAGAGGTTTAGGTAAGTTTGAGGGACCGATAAATGAAGTTGGATGCAGGCGCTAAGGGGTTTAGGTAAGTTTGAGGGACCGATAAATGAAGTTGGATGCAGGCGCTAAGGGGTTTAGGTAAGTTTTATGGACCGATAAATGAAGTTGGATGCAGGCGCTAAGGGGTTTAGGTAAGTTTGAGGGACCGAGAAATGAAGTTGGATGCAGCCGCTAAGGGGTTTAGGTAAGTTTGAGGGACCGAGAAATGAAGTTGGATGCAGCCGCTAAGGGGTTTAGGTAAGTTTTATGGACCGAGAAATGAAGTTGGATGCAGGCGCTAAGGGGTTTAGGTAAGTTTTAGGGACCGAGAAATGAAGAAGGATGCAAGCGCTAAGGGGTTTAGGTAAGTTTGAGGGACCGAGAAATGAAGTTGGATGCAGGCGCTAAGGGGTTTAGGTAAGTTTTATGGACCGAGAAATGAAGTTGGATGCAGGCGCTAAGAGGTTTAGGTAAGTTTGAGGGACCGATAAATGAAGTTGGATGCAGGCGCTAAGGGGTTTAGGTAAGTTTGAGGGACCGAGAAATGAAGTTGGATGCAGGCGCTAAGGGGTTTAGGTAAGTTTTAGGGACCGAGAAATGAAGTTGGATGCAAGCGCTAAGGGGTTTAGGTAAGTTTTATGGACCGATAAATGAAGTTGGATGCAGGCGCTATGGGGTTTAGGTAAGTTTTATGGACCGATAAATGAAGTTGGATGCAGGCGCTAAGGGGTTTAGGTAAGTTTTATGGACCGATAAATGAAGTTGGATGCAGGCGCTATGGGGTTTAGGTAAGTTTTATGGACCGATAAATGAAGTTGGATGCAGGCGCTAAGGGGTTTAGGTAAGTTTTAGAGACCGAGAAATGAAGTTGGATGCAGGCGCTATGGGGTTTAGGTAAGTTTTAGGGACCGAGAAATGAAGTTGGATGCAGGCGCTAAGGGGTTTAGGTAAGTTTTATGGACCGAGAAATGAAGTTGGATGCAGGCGCTAAGAGGTTTAGGTAAGTTTGAGGGACCGATAAATGAAGTTGGATGCAGGCGCTAAGGGGTTTAGGTAAGTTTGAGGGACCGAGAAATGAAGTTGGATGCAGGCGCTAAGGGGTTTAGGTAAGTTTTAGGGACCGAGAAATGAAGTTGGATGCAAGCGCTAAGGGGTTTAGGTAAGTTTTATGGACCGATAAATGAAGTTGGATGCAGGCGCTATGGGGTTTAGGTAAGTTTTATGGACCGATAAATGAAGTTGGATGCAGGCGCTAAGGGGTTTAGGTAAGTTTTATGGACCGATAAATGAAGTTGGATGCAGGCGCTATGGGGTTTAGGTAAGTTTTATGGACCGATAAATGAAGTTGGATGCAGGCGCTAAGGGGTTTAGGTAAGTTTTAGAGACCGAGAAATGAAGTTGGATGCAGGCGCTATGGGGTTTAGGTAAGTTTTAGGGACCGAGAAATGAAGTTGGATGCAGGCGCTAAGGGGTTTAGGTAAGTTTGAGGGACCGAGAAATGAAGTTGGATGCAGGCGCTAAGAGGTTTAGGTAAGTTTCTGGTTGAGGGTGCGCATGCGCAAGATCTTATAAACATACGAACGCACGAATCTAAGAGGCCAAAAACCAATGAAAACCAGAGGCAAACGCAAGTAATTGGAAGAGGTGGACGATGGAAGCAGCAGAAAAAACAGGCTGCCGCCGCAACAGGTGAGCACATGAACGTGATTTTTACGATTGCCAACTGACTGAGGCAAGTTCGGGAGATATCATACGAACGGACGTATATTTTAGGATAGAAACGTATTTGCTTATTGAATCACTCGCAAGTTCATACGAACGCACGAGCGGACGTGAAAAATAGGATGATCGTGACCCAAATCCAAGCTGTTACATGTTTCTTTGAATCAACCCAAATGTTCCGAAACATGCAGCCAAGGAAACTCACACTTGGTTTAAGAGAAATTAAGCTGTTAGAATGACCTGTCCAATCACCTTACCTGAATCCAATTGTATATCTATGGAAGGAACTAAAACTTAGAGATCATAGAAGAAGCTCAATGAACTTCAATATTTGAAGACTGTTCTGCCAAAATCACACCTGAGCAATGCAGATGACATCTTGTAGCTGTGATCACCAGCAAAGGCTTTTGTACCAAAAAGTCAGTAAATTGCATGTAAGAGCACTGTGGACCCATGAATACACTTGAACACCCACCGGATGAGCATTTAAGCATTTAAACCTTCTTAAATAGGATGTGGTGTCAAAAATAACGTATTATGCACTGGGGTGGGGGGCATCCTGCATTTTATACCCTGCTGTGAATGGGCACTCAGTAAGCAAGGGAAGGGGGCCTCCAATACTTATCACACCTGTGTTGCACATCCCATGTGACCACAAGCACCCTACAAGGCTCAATGCACATTACTTCTCTTTCTTTAAAAAAAAAATGAATTTACTGCAAAACAAACAGCATACATTCAAATTATGTAAAGAGTAATTTGGCACTAAAGACAGTGCTAACATGTAACTGCTGCCTACTGTTTAAATGACTATTAAAAATAAGCACAAGCAATCAGAAAATATTAGGGGTGTTCTATTAAGACTGCATTTGATATCTATGTGCACTGATGTTATTTTCTGCCTTGTTCACAAACAAAAGGATCAGTAATCTTTGAACCTGGTCCACCAAAGCAGGAGCATAGCTAGGGGGGTCGGGGGATGTGCCTTGGGTGCAGCAGGTCAGGAGGGGTGCCAAAGGGGGTTCTTTGTCCATACTCACCTTTCTGGCACTCTTACACCATGTTTCTCTGAAGCAACGATTTATGATGTGCATTAGTATGCATGGCATAAAGCGCTGAATGGACAAGGGTCTGCGCATATGTAGTGGGAATGGTGGAAAGGTGAGTTATGTGGGTGATCTGGGAGTTTCACACAGCAAGGCATCCCAAATCTGGATGCCCCAGAGAAAAGGACCGCCAGATTGTTTTTAAAAGGGATATATTACAGTTATGGTCATATATATTTATAACTGTACAGGACTTATAACAGTGGTCATCCGACTTTTAATATTCCAACTATTACTGTTATGCTGGACCGATCTGGATATTTAAAGCAAAATGATGGCTTCGCTGCTGGGCACTGGGCACCCGATCCCCAACTAGGAGCAGCGCTCCTGTGTTTTTAGCTGCTGGACTAGCTATAACTGATTGCTTAGACAACATATGTCACTGTGTTTTTAGCTGCTGGACTAGCTATAACTGATTGCTTAGACAACATATGTCAAACTCAAGGCCGAGGCCAGGATGTGGCCCTCCAAACCTCTCTATGTGGCCCTTTGATGGGTGCTAGAGCAGCCTCATCACTCCAATGCTTCTGACACTTGAAACAGGTCTTCGCCCTGTGTGTGGCACAGCCAAGTGATGCAATGATACACTGCGCTCTACTGTGGAGCGCAGTACTGCCTCTGATCTTGCCCCCAGGTGTGATGCCTATAAATTTGGCTAGTGATTCTAACATTTTGGGAGAGAAGAGAGTAGTGTCTTAAATTGTTCTTGATCTCTTGCAACCAGATCCCACCACACAAGGCGGGTCCGCCTAACTGCTACAGCTGCCGCATTGCTTTTTGCTTGCTAGTGCCTAGTGGGGTGGGAAAATGATTGTGGGACTGTCCAGGGACAAAATGTAACCATACATTTGAGTGGTGGTGCTTACGTGTTGTTTTACATTTGCTATTATCTGTCCCTTTGTGGGCAGACAGAATTCTAATGTGGCCCTTGGTGAAAATGCGTTTGATACCCCTGGCCTAGACCCTCAATCAGTGCAGCAGCAGTGTGACTGCTGTTCAATGATTGGCTGACTAAGGAGTCAGTCTCCATTGGCCACTGAGGGATCACGCACCTGGCACTTGGCTGCTTTTTGTTTTATTCTTGTGCTTTAAAATGGATGATCACCAATTGGGATAGTTCTCTGCATTGGGTCCAGGGTGGAATTTGCTTACAATCTGCTCCACTTTGGGCACTAAGGGAATTTGCTTACACAGTTTTTAGGGGTAGTAATGGGGGGGAGTTGTGGTGCTATAATGCAGAGATTTTAACCCACCCCTCTAGGACAAATTACAAAAGTCAAGGCCTGTCTAATGGGCCCAGAAACAGCTGTGTGTGCAGCCATTTCTTGGTCCACATCAGTTTGACCAACACAATGAAAGGGTAAGTAAGGGCCTTACAGGTGGGTGGGAGCATAAATGTGAGGGAAAGGGTCTGTTTTGAAGTATGTATGTAAGAACCCCGGGTTCGGCTGATGCCCAACTGGTGGCTGGCATTAATTATCTTTCCGTCTGCAGTTCCATCCAGTTGACACCAGCGGGTGTCAGCAGAGCCCTGGCTGCTCTCTCTCCCCATCCTCTGCTGTACCTGGTATGAGGGCTATGTAAGCGGATCCCTCCACCTGGTGCAGCCGGATTTTGTTTTGTTTTGATTGTGTTCTGTATCTGAATCTGAACCTGAGTCTGTACCTGTAGCTACCGGAGTCTGGAGACTGCTGGCCTCTGTCCTGGGCCCTTGGGTGAGTGCGCCAGCACCTTAGGGTTTCAGTTGTTTTGTTATTAGTTATTTTGTTAGTTAGCCTTGTTTTTTGCCCCTTATTTGTGTATCTGAATCAAAGATCTTTTTGTTTCCTTTTCTTTTAATAAACCCTTGTTAGGTCATTTTCTTTGTTTTGTCTTTGCTCTGGCCAAAACAATCATCTCCCTTGGCGGAGAGTTCTTATTGGAGAACTCTCCGGCCTGACAATGTAAACCCCCTGCAGGCTCCTGGCTCACGGGGATAAGGATAAACCTTACACACCTCCTCATGCCACAAACACATTACATTACTTACCTTTTCTTCAAATCACTCTGTCCAATAGGAAAACCCCTATTGGTGTTCACTGGAGGGCTAGGTAAGGTTAATTTATGACCGAGGCTTAATAGATTTTCTGGGAGCTGTTTTAAACAAAACCTCCAGTATTTCCCAGCCAAGATTCCAGTTTTGAGAAGAAATCAGAGGCCAAGGCAAGTTCTAGATTATATTCTGTCATGCAACTGTTTCTGGCTGCTGCAGGGACAAGGTGATTATGTTTACTCCTATTCTTCAAACTCTGGCATGCCAGAAAGTCTAGCTACACCTCTGACCAAAGCAATAATATAACACAAGTGCTTGGTAAATAGAGAACATGTTTATAAAGAACTTTAAAGTGGACCAACACCCAGGATTTTCACTATCTTGGGTGTTGGTCCACTTCAGCGGGGTATCCGAGATCAGGATGCCCCGCTGTGTGAAACCCCCCCCAAAAGCCCCAAAAAACTTACCTTTTCGGCGACGGACAAGCCGCCGCCACAGCCTCCCGCGCATCCCTCTTACAGGGTGCGCGCCCGCGCTGGCCATTCACAAACGGGGGGTTTCACCCCGCGGGACATCCCGATCTCGGATGCCCCGCGGTGAGGGAGGTGATCGGCCCGGGAATCTTATGGATTCCCGGGCCGATCACCCCTGGGTGTTGGTCCACTTTAAACCCTAGGCTTAAAAACAAACAACTTGTATATCAATAACCATTCAGCTTCACGTGAAGCAGAAGAATGACATATACTATTAAATTATGTTTTAAAACTTATATATCTTCATATTACAAAAATGACTAAATAATTATCTTCCAGGAACAAGAAAGCTCATCTAAGTAGCAATGAAAAAAATATATTGTATATTAAAATTCTGTCTTCAGGCTCCCGTTAGCAAAAGCATGTTTTTCCTCAACCTAAAACAAAAAAACAAACATGCAGGAATGTGTAAATTTAGAAATAAATTGAGAAAATAAACTTAAAAGCACAATTTTCATTAGCTTTTATAAGATGCGTTGCCTTAGCGCATCTGCTGCTCAAGTTGATAACCCTAAAGGCATGATGCAAAAGCTTCCATTGGATTGTGCAGCTAAAAGAAAATGCACAAAGTAACATAACCGCAGAGGCTTATCAAAAGCCAAAATCAATCACACTAAATATACCCACCACCAAGTATTGATATATACAATCAGTTGTCATTATTTGAAGAAGTAATTGACTTGTCTGGTGGAGACAATATCATTTCGAGCTAACACAAGGGAAACTTTTGGTTCCTTCATAGTTTTATATAAAATTACATTTAACATTGTATAAAATCTGGAATATTGTGCTATCAAGTGAAGATGAGGACAAATATTTCATAGATGTTTTCATGAATTTACAAATACATTACAGTATATAGTGACATGATTTATTAACCATTTGTTTAAGAGTGGTACTATAGGTGATAATAATGTTTAGCTTTGTGTTTTCTTCAACCAATAAATATGAACTGTTTATTTTTCTCCCCTGTGGCACATTGGTTAGCCATTTGGGAGATTCAGGCCCTGGTCTTCACACACACACACACACACACACACACACACACACACACACACACACTCTGGTCAGAACATCAAAGATGCACTGCCTCAGTGCCTCTGTGTAGGAAGCAGTGGCGGTTACCAGGAGCTGGCAGACAAAACCTAAAGAACATGCCCTGACCATGCCCTTCCATATTTTGGAAAGGGTACATCAGCCTGACTATGTGCTAACTGCTGAAAAGTTCTGTATATTGAGAACAAAGCTTAGGGAAAATGGGGTCCCATTGGTTTCCTCTAGCACATGTAAGCTCATCCATTTTCTGCACTGATGAATGAAATAGTCCTTTTACACACATCAATGGTAAGTGTAGGCCAAATCCCAGTGGACCTGGAACATTAGTTTAAGTGCACCAGATTCACTGGGATGTTAACCTGTGCTGACCTTTGGTGCATTTGGTAAAAGATGACTCATTCATCAAAGCCAATGTATGTAGCGGCTTAAAATTCCTCTGAGGAGCAGAGGCACAGCAGAGAGATTCACAGAGCTGGCAATATGCATAACGATATTTATGCAAAAGTGGCCTTGGAAAGAAAATGACAACAATTAGAGGAGCCCAGGTTGAGGAGAATAAAGACTTAATAAGCCATTGTGTTGTCCTTTTAAAAATAGATTATTACATACTGAAGGGGTGACAGTTAATCACCAACATTACATTTATAGAACATTGTTGCATAAATGTTGCCGTTGTAAAAATTAAACTGTCACCCTTGTAGATGTCTATCAATATTTCAGAACCCTTATATGTTTTAAAGCCCATCTTCAACCTCAGCCTATTTGAGGAGCAAGGTTGACCTTTAATGAGCAAGTTTAGATAATAGGGACTTAATTCTACTCACAGGTTCCTATGAATTATTATGAAGTTTATATATTTAAAGCATTTTCTTTTTGTGCAGTTCCATGTAGTACATGTTATTGTTTTTCTAAGCCTTTGGATGTTACTGAATGAAGCAAGTAAATAATTTGAACATTTTTTTCAAGCAACATCAGAGCAAAGGTCATCTATCCCGTCCCTTGCCTAAGCATAATAACTCTCCTAGAATTAGATAGCATGAAACAGCATTAAGGTAAACAGCTTATAGAATATTTGAGTGTAATGTGCATATAAGATATGTTCAAAGAAGCATATGGAAAGAAAATGGTTTACATATACACCATATTAAAAAAAATCCATTCAACCTATGTATTTATTTTACTGGAATGAAGAATAATGGGGGGGGGGGGGGCAGCTGATGAATGGACCAGTCTGCTTTCACAGTGGGGGGTAGAAATGCCTTATTTGAGCCAGCTATTGCAGTTAACACAATGCTTTGGCCAGATGTTAAAGTGTTTAATACTGTGTCAGGATCTGGGGGCCAACAGCAATGACTCCGAAGACAGTTCTTGGTCAAATCATAAGTAATTTATTGAAAATAAATTCCAACAAGCAAAATCTCTTAACTTCAGAGAATAATGCAGCACACAATTTAGTATAGCAAGTGGTTACATCATCAACTCTAGCAATGTCCAGTGTAGGATAATTACAGCATACTGCAGGTCCTCTTTCAGGGAATACAAGTCCAGGCTGTTAATCCACAGGTTCCAAGAACATATAACACATCAAGTCCTTCGGCTGCAATTCAGCAATGTCAATATTGGGAGCAGTAAGGCCCGGGCTCCTCATCCCAGGCTGTCCAACAGCAAACTGGAAACCTCATCAGCTCCTTTTATTAGACTTCCTTGCAGTTAGCCTCATCACCTGTGTAAGAACTGGGAGTAGGGGAAAACCCATAGAGGACTGGGAATGTCAACTGGGGTCCTGTAAACCCGGCATGGATTGTGCCTGATTGAGAAAAGCAAGGGAGAAATAGACACCATCCAGAATTCCTATTCACTTTACCACATATCCCCCCTCTTCTTCAGACCAGAGGTCTGACAATTTTCACTGACCATACAATAGACTCTGGACAAAGCATCCGCATTTCCCTGTAACTTCCCCGGCCTATGTTCCACTTTAACCTTACAATTTTGCAAGGAGAGAAACCATCTGGTCACTCTTGCATTTCTCTATTTTTTTTGTTTCATCCAGGCCAGTGTAGCATGATCTGTCATCAACACAAATTCTCTACCCAACAGGTAATACTTTAGGGCTTCTAACGCTCACTTAATGGCGAGACACTCTCTTTCCACTATAGTGTAATTTCTCTCTGCTGGGGTCAGTTTCCTGATCAGGTACAATACTGGGTGTTCTTCCCCATTCACCTCTTATAATAGAACTGCACCCAAACCTCCCAAAGAGTCAGACACATCTGTCTGTACCAAAAACTGTTTGCTGAAATCCAGGGACACTAGCACGGGCTGTTCACAAAGGGCAGATTTTAGGTTTTGATAAACCTTTTCTGCCTCTGGGGTCCATTCCACCATTACTGACTTACGACCTTGTTAAGTCAGTTAAGAGTCTAGCCATTAAAGCAAAATTGGGCACGAACCAACGGTAGTAGCCAGTTATACCCAGGAAGGCTCTCACCTGTTCTTTTGTAAGTGGTCTGGGCAGTTCTGTATCGCCTCCACCTTATTGATCTGGGGTTTAACCAGCCCTCTGCCAATGACGTAACCTAGGTATTTGCCTCCTCCAGACCCACTGAACACTTCTCAGGGTTTATGGTTAAACCGGCATTACTGATGGAGTCTAAGACGGCCTGTATCTTACAGAGGTGAATTTTCCAATCAGATGAAAAAATGACCACATCATCCAGGTAAGCAGCGACATAATCACGATGTGGTCTCAAGATCATGTCCATCAGTCTCTGAAAGGTAGCAGGGGCCCCATGTAACCCAAACGGCATCACCACATATTGAATGTCACGGACCAGGTGTGGCGGCACAGGTGTGGATCCGCTGTGACCGTGTTACTGATAGTGAGTGCCGCGTCAGGGGAGCGGAGTCTAAGAGGCCACCGGTATTCACCAGAGCCCACCGCAAAGCAGGTTGGTCTTGCAGAGGCGAGTGACCCCCAGGTCGCTACCCCCCAAGAGCGGCTCAGCCAAACAGTCAGCCGAGGTAATGTGTAGTACAAAGGAGGCAGGCAAAAGGTGATGTAAAAGTTCAAGCAGAGGTCAGGGGCTGGCAGCACAGGTTCAGAGTCGTGGACAGGCAAAGGTCGGTACACGGGTGAGCAATACTGAAAACGACAGACTTTCTGCATACAAAGGAAGACCAAGATCCGGCACTGATGGAATAGGTAGTGCCCCTTAAATAGGGGAAGTGAATGCAGGATTGGATGACCAGGCACCAATAAGTGGTGTACAGGCCCTTTAAATTTCAGGAATCCGGCGCGCGCGCCCTCTAGTGGACGGGGCGGGCGCGCACCGAACCATGCGATGAAGCAGCACGAGGAGGAGGAAGACATCTGGGAGCAGCCGGCGCACGGCCAGCCACCTCGCCGGAAACCAGGAGCGGGTAAGGAGAGGGACTGGGGAGCGCTGCGAGATGGGTGCGCAGCGCTCACCAGGGCAGCGGGAGCAGCAACGGAGGTGAGGGGAGTGCTGCAAGATGGGCCTGTAACACTCACCCTAACAGTACCCCCCCCCTTGGGTTTCCCCCTCTTCTTGGGACCAAGAAAATCTGTCGAAAATCTATCGTCCAGAATGTTCTCCTCGGGTTCCCAAGATCTTTCCACTGGACCACAGCCTTCCCAATCGACCAAAAAATATCTTTTGCCTCTGGAGACTTTAGAGGCCAGGATCTCTTTCACCGTGAAAACGTCCGTGGTACCAGAAATTGGAGCGGGCTCCAGGATTTTCGGAGAAAAACGACTGCAAATTACTGGCTTCAAAAGAGAGACGTAGAAGGAGTTAGGGATACGAAGAGATGCTGGAAGGTGAAGCTTATAGCAAACCGGATTGATCCGTTGCTTGATCTTATAAGGACCCAGGTAGCGGGGACCCAATTTGTAGCTGGGAATTCGGAAGTGGGTGTATTTCGCCGAAAGCCACACCTTATCTCCAGGAGAGTAAACAGGAGGAGTTCTTCTCTTTTTATCAGAGCTAATTTTCATCTGAGCGGAAGCTTGAAAAAGAGCACGTTGAGCCTCTTGCCAGGTGGTGGAAAAATCCTGTATGAGTTCTTCTACGGCGGTACTTCAGAAGAGGTGAACAAAGGCAGTGGCGGAAGAGGATGACGACCGTACACCACAAAGAATGGGGATTTTCTCGTAGATTCAGAATCCTTAAAGTTATATGAGAACTCCGCCCAGGGCAGAAGGTCGACCCAATCATCTTGACGCGCGGAAACAAAATGGCGAAGATAATGGCCGAAGACTTGGTTTTCTCTTTCCACTTGACCATTTGACTGGGGATGATATGCAGAGGAAAAGTCCAATTCAATCTTCATTTGCTTACAAAGAGCCCTCCAGAACTTAGAAACAAATTGCACTCCTCTGTCAGACACGATGTGTGCAGGCAGCCCATGAAGTCGAAAGATATGCAAGGAAGTGTTTTGCCAGCTGAGGAGCCGAAGGAAGACCAGGCAAAGGTGTAAAATGTGCCATCTTAGAGAACCTACTACCACCCAAATAACGGTGTTGCCATGTGAAGGAGGGAGGTCAGAAATGAAGTCCATAGCAATGTGTGACCATGGAGTGTCTGGAATAGGTAGGGAAAGAAGTTAGCCTGCAGGTCTTTGGCGAGGAGTCTTGTCACGTGCACAGATGGTACAAGCCTGAATGAATTCCGTCACGTCCTTCTCTAAGGAGGGCCACCAATAATATCTGGAAATGAGAGAACAAGATTTTCTGATACCTGCATGGCCAGCTACATGAGAAGAATGACCCCATTTTAATATTCTGCAACGCTGGCGAGGAGGCACTAAGGTCTTTCCAGGTGGTGCCTGTACCAGGGTTGCGGGAGCAGAGTGGACTAGACATTCAGGAGAGATAATATGCTGTGGAGTGGATTCTGACCCGGAGATGTCCGAAGAACGAGAAAGGGCGTCCGCCCTGATGTTCTTAACGGCTGGATGGAAGAGGATTTGAAAGTAGAAACGGGCAAAAAATAACGACCATGGGGCTTGTCGAGGGTTTAACCGCTGGGCAGTTTCTAAGTAAGACAGATTCTTGTGGTCAGTAAAGATGGTAACAAGGTAGGCAGAACCTTCCAAGGGATGTCTCCACTTCTCCAATGCCAACTTGATGGCGAGTAATTCCCGATCTCCAATGGAGTAATTCCTCTCTGCCGGAGAAAACGTTTTCGAAAAGAAACCGCAGGTGGGAGTCCTGCCAGTAGCAGATTTTTGAGTAAGCACGGCTCCAGCTCCAATGGAGGAGGCATCTACCTCAAGGGCAAAGGGTCTAGCTGGATCTGGTCTTGAAAGCATCGGAGCAGAAGAGAAGGCATTTTTAACAGTATTAAAGGTCTCTTGAGCCTGAAGAGGCCACGACTTAGCATTAGCGTTTTTCTTCGTGAGAGCCACAATAGGCGCAACTATAGTCAAAAAGTGGGGAATAAACTGGCGATAATAATTAGCGAAGCCCAAAAAGCGTTGGATAGCCCGTAGGCCAGAAGGATGAGGCCAGTCCAACACTGCCTTTAACTTGCTGGGGTCCATCTGGAGACCACGACCAGAAACTATGTACCCAAGAAATGGTAAAGAGGTCTGATCAAATATGCACTTCTCCAACTTTGCGTATAAATGATGTAGGCGGAGGCGAGACAGGACTTGCCGGACGTGGCGGTGATGTTCTGCCGGATTAGAAGAGAAGATGAGTATATCATCCAGATGCACTACCACGAAGGAGTAAAGCAAGTCCCAGGATATGTCGTTCATGTATTCCTGGAATACGGCAGGTGCATTGCAAAGTCCAAAGGGAATCACTAGGTATTCAAAGTGGCCATCGCGGGTGTTAAAGGCGGTCTTCCACTCATCGCCCCCACGTATACGTATCAGATTATAGGCCCCTCTCAGGTCGAGTTTAGTGAAGATCCTGGCACCACGAAGTCGATCAAATAATTCAGAAATCAAAGGTAAAGGGTAACGTTTTTTGACGGTAATCTTGTTGAGGCCACGGTAGTCAATGCAGGGGCGAAGAGAGCCATCTTTCTTGACCACAAAGAAGAAGCCTGCGCCTGCAGGAGAGGAAGATTTCCATATGAAGCCTCTTTGGAGATTCTCCTGTATATACTCCTGACTCATAGCCTGAGTCTCAGGAGCCGAGAGAGGATAGATTCTGCCACGAGGCGGAGTAGTACCCGGCAAGAGGTCGATAGGACAATCATAAGATCAATGAGGCGGAAGTACCTCCGCTTGCTTTTTGCAGAAAACATCCGAGAAGACCTGATAAATCGCAGGCAGACCCAGGAAGTGGAGCAGAGGCAGGAACAGGTCTGGCCGGAATGGACTTCAAACACCTCTTGTAGCAGCCTGCACCCCAACTCTTGATATCATCTGTATTCCAGTCAAGAGTGGGGTTGTGACGTTGAAGCCAGGGTAGGGCGAGGAGAATCTGAGGGGTACAATGAGGGAGCACGTAGAAATCAATATTCTCTTGGTGAAAAAGTCCAATCTTTAAAAGGAGGGGTACTGTGCGATAACGCATGGTGCAATCAAGCTTGTCACCATTAACCAAAGCGATGAATAGAGGCTTTGTGAGGCGATTCACGGAAATGTTATATTTATTAATCAAGGAGGCCTCGATAAAGTTTCCTGCAGAGCCAGAATCCACAAAGGCAGTCAGGTTCAAGGAGATGGTAGCTGCAACGGTGAGTTGCACAGGAACCGTAAGCCGTGGAGAGGTGGCACACACACCTAGGGACGCCTCTCCCACATTCACTAGGTGCGCCCGTTTCCCTGTCGCGGAGGGCAAATAAGACAGTCTTTCAGGAAGTGCTCCGAGCCAGCACAATACAAACAAAGATTCTCATTCCTCCTGCGAGTTCTCTCCAGCTGGGTTAAGCGGGATCGGTGCACCTGCATGGCCTCCTCACTGGAGGACGCATGTGCGGTCATAGGATGTTGAAACACAGGAGCCAAACGGGATGCCCTCCTAGGGCGCTGAGAGTCTCTTTCCAGGCAGAGTTCAGTCCCTTCTTGAAGGAGGCACATAAGGCCTCATTATTCCAAGACAGTTCAGATGCCAGGGTACGGAACTGGTATTCACCAATGGACAGGTTGCCCTAAACCAAGTTCAACAGGGCCGTCTCTGCAGACGAGGCCTGGGCTAGTTCCTCGAGGTCTCAGAGTTGGGTCTCTTAATTTCTCAGTCCCAAAATTACCCCAAGCCACTTCTAAGTCTAAGACCCGCTGATCAGGTAGGGAAGTCTCGTCATCTTTGCCTGCTAATCTGCTAACACCTGTAATGGAAACCGGTCATCGCTGCACAACTCAGATGAACCCATATTTTCACTAGGCACCTCATGGGGACTATTGTTTCCATTAGACTTTTCACATGACTCAATAACAGGGAGGGTTACAGGTTCTGCCGGAGATTCTTCGCTGGCGGCAGAAGTGTTACCTTCCCACAACTCCTAGAACAAGGAAAAATCACGACCTATTATCACTTCATACATAAGGCATTTTACCACACCGACTTAACCACACCTGACGTAAGTCAATGTTCCAGAGGTGGTCACAAACTTAACCATGGCAGATGCAAAGCACAACCACAAGGCTGGCCCGTACCAAAGTTACCAGACTACCCGAGTCCAAAAGAGCTGCCATATGTGGCTCAGTCTCTGACCGCGGGATGGCGGGACAAGCAGGTTCTGCAAACAGGGATATTAGGCGGCTAGTGTCACACTCCATGGGCTTAGGGGAAAGCGGCTATGTGTCCCCACTCATGGCACTTCCAGCACTGGGGAACACTGGACCTCCTTACCCGGGCATCCTCCCTAGGATTAGGGGGCCTCTGGGGGTCAGGGTCAGTCTTTTGCCCTCGCTTAAAGTCTAGAGCCCTGCTCCCTCCACACGCCTCCAGATGGAACTCGCTTACCCATAGATGTCACGGGTTTGATGGGGTCTTGAAGGGTGGTGGTGCTATAGGAGCATCCCGGAGGTAGTCCTCAGTCGCTATGAACCTTTCCACCATGTTGACCAGCTGCTCAGCAGTCTGAGGGTCTCCTTGTCCAACCCCTTTGGCGGCAGGGTCCTGAAGTAGTGGTCCACTATGACTTTTTCCACCATCTGACCTAGTGTAGAACGCTCTGGATCAAGCCACTTTTGTACCAGATGAATCAGGTCATACATCTGCGACCGGGCAGGCTTATCAATGGCAAAGCTCCAATTGTGTACTCTCCTTAAACAGCTGACGTAACGCCCAGGCGAACAAGGATCTCCATTTTTAGTTTTGCATAGTCCCGTACACCTTCTCCCTGAGATCATAATAGGCTTTTTGTGGCTCTCCAGTCAGGAAGGGTGCAATCACGGCTGCCCACTCTGCAACCGGCAGCTGCTCTCTCTCAGCCACTCTCTGGAATACAGTGAGGTAGGCCTCGACAACAGTCTCTGTGAGCGCAGCAGTCTGCTCTATTAACAGGCGGTTTGTTTCTTGCTGGTTTGCCATGGCCTGCTGCTGTGCTTGGTGCTGTTGTGCCAGGGCCCACTCATGCTGGAGATTAGCCTGTATTAGCTGCTTTATCACCTCCTCCATTGTACTGGATGAGCCTTTAAATGTCCACAATATTCAAATGCAGCATTTTGTCATTCCGTTGCCCCTAGCAACAGACAAATGCCCGCATCCTCCACCAATTGTCAGGATCCGGGGGCCAACGGCAATGATTCCGAAGACAGTTCTTGTTCAAATCATAAGCAATTTATTGAAAATAAATTCCAACAGGCAAAATCTCTTAAAGGAGCACTATCGCGAAACTGTGTAATATTAAATATCCATATAAAAACTTTAGCTAAATAGAGGAGGGGTCACTCATACACCCGAATTGAATAAAACTCCTACCAAGCTTGTGGTTTTCTTCCCCTGGTAGAAATAAAATCCTGGGGTTACAGGTTTAGTCTGTGAGGGGTGACAGAGTCTGTCACCCGAGATGCCCTCTTCCTTCCATTAAAATAAAAAAAACAAGCCTGGCTGGATATTTCTCGATACCGGGTGTATAAGTGACCCCTTCTCCCGCCTTCCAGCATATTTACATGGATTTTTATTATTGGGCCATTTTTTCGTGATAGTGCTCCTTTTACTTCAGAGAATGATGCAGCACACAATGCAGTAAAGCAAGCGGTTACCTCACCAACTCTAGCAATGTCTAGTGTAGGATAATTACAGCATACTGCAAGTCCTTGTTATAACAGGTCCTCTTTTAGGAAATACACGTCCAGGCTGTTAATCCACAGGTTCCAAGAACATATAACACATCAAATCCTTCGGCTGCAATTCAGCAATGTCAGTATTGGGAGCAGTAAGACCCATCAGCTCCTTTTATTAGGCTTCCTTGCAATTAGCCTCATCACCTGTGTAAGAACTGGGAGTAGGGGAAAACCCGTAGAGGACTGGGAATGTGGACTGGGGTCCTGTAAACCCGGCATGGATCGTGCCTGATTGAGAAAAGCAAGGGAGAAATAGACACCATTCAGCACTTTCCCATACACTTTACCACAGCTGTTATTCCCCACAGGTTGGCACAAGTGACCAGTTCTACCCTGTAAAAGTGGGATGGTAAACAAAAAACAGTTTTCCCTGGAATTTATTCCCACTGGTAGAATAAACTCAGGAACTCAGTGGAATACTTTTTAGTTGGGATGTAAAAATGTCCTCTCCTCACTACCTAGCATGTTGGTATGGATTTTTTTCATATAAGACAATTTCATGATAGAGCTCCTATAAGTTATTACGTTCATTGTGTGAGTAACTGTTTGGTATACTGATCATACAAAGAGCAACCTGAGAACTATAAGGCTTTCTCAGCTAACACGTACCTGTCTCTGGCAGATGAGGGTTAAAAAGCTCCCCATAAGTTCTCTGCCCTTAAATTTGGGCATCTGCCCTGCTTTGTGCCCAAAGCTGTTGGATTGGTCTAGTGCAGATATTGGAGGGAGTTGCCAATTATCACTAGTTCCAAAACAGGCTTATATATCGTAACCATATGGTGTACCTGTTGCCCATTTTCTCTGTGTCAGTATCCTGGACAACATTGTGAATCATGCAATTTGTATCCCACACATTGCATTATTTGCAATATGCTTAAAGTGGACCAAAACCCCGCTGGATCGGCCTGGGAATCTATAAGATTCCCAGGCCCATTTATCCCCTCCCCGTGGGGCATCCAAAATCGGGATGCCCCGCCGTGTGAAACCCCCCAGGTCACCGGCTACACTTACCTGAATTCCGGTCCAATGAAGCATGCGCGGGTCACATCCCCGGTGTCCCCCCTTAGCTGGCGCGGGCATGCTCCCTGTTAAAGGTAAGCACGACATGCGGCTGCAAGCGTGCTCGGAGCGACTGAGCTAAGACGTCTCTTAGACGTGCATAGCTCAGCGGCTCCGAGCGCGCTGATTGGACGAGTGGCCGCGCATGCACCATATGACCGCAGTGAGGTGAGTTTTATCGGGAGATCTGGGGGGTTTCACATAGTGGGGGAGTGGACCAAAACCCAGGATGGTGAAAATCCTGGGTTTTGGTCCACTTTAACTTACATTTTGTTCTTCCTGCCCTTGGCCATAAGGTTAACCCTCTGAATCTTCTGGGCCCTAAGTTATCCCCTGCTTGGCCTGGATCAGACTTCACCCTTCTTGCTTTAAAATACACTGTATTTTTTACATTTAAAAAAAAATCTTGCATGTGCATTTTAACATGTCAACCTTGTTTAGAATTAATTCTCACATGAAGACACATGATGATGTATACGATACTATACATTGTTATCCCTGTTTTTTTACTCCTTAGTTATTATTTTGTATTGAGTAGAGCAACTTTAAAATTCTCTAAAATAAAACTGGAAGCCAGTATGTAATGTATAGGTCAAATATGTTAGAACTGGGCTTATCTGAAATTAAAATTAATTAACACTCGCATGTGTGAAGAAGTGGAGATATCAAAGAAAGTTTAAATGCATCATTTTCATATTAATTACTCTGCTTTACACAAAACATGGGGTCTTATCAGCTTGCATACTGCTCTAAAGATATCTATCAGCCATTAGCTAAAACATCACAGAATACCAATGAACACCTGATATCGGAAATACCAACTTAGATGCTGTATCTCAAATTTTGTAACCTTACAATGTATTTTTTTCTTTTTAAATATTCCATGTCATTGAAGATGAGTTGATGTACAGCTAAATTATATTTAAAGAAATGTGCATGGTTAGATAAAGGTCAAAATTGAAGGAAAACATTATTCTGCATATTCAAACTTCAAAATATAATAATCAGGGGTGATAGGACCGGGGGCAACTGTAATGTGGGTAAAGATACCAGTGAGGAGTGCATGGATGGATGACTGGATGGATGACTCCCAGAAATTGTGCACAGAATGCACAACAGAATTCATACTGAGGAGAAAAAACACCTCAGGTACACAAGGCTGCTGGGGAAGTAATGGGCTGAGCGTGAGACACAACTGCATCAACAGTAGCTGCCCCCATACTTCTGTATAGACTGGTCCTATCTCCCATCAAATGTTTCATTAATTTTTACATATTGTAGTTATCCTTTGTACTTTGGCTAATTTTGTCACATTTGTTTCTTAATGAATGTTCTTAGGCCAAATATATTTTATTTTTGTTAAAGCATAAGCCTAGGGTAGTATTAAACCCCCTGCCCTTGACACTGGGCCAGGATGGGGGGGATTAAAAAAAACAAATAAAAACCTTACCTGGTCCCTGCAATCCAGTGGTGGTTTTGGCCCTGGTGCAAACATCTTGACTAGGCAGCACCTGCTCTGTGCACACACACCTGCTCATTCACTTTAAAATGGGGGGGAAGAAAGTTGGCAGAGCCTGCATCCCAGATAACATTGTTGGAATCAGGTAAAATAAGTTATTAATACTACACTGGATTTCTGCTTTGATATTTGTTCAGTTAACAAAATTTGATATTCCGCAGTCAGACACTCTCAATGGAATTTGATAGAAAAGTATGGTAGAAAAATAGCATAACATTTGTCCTAGAAAACGAATATTTCAGGCAAAGACTATTGTTAGACCATTGTGTCAGGCTACATTTGGCTCTGTCCTAAACGGTTTTCTGTTTTTAAATTGAAGAAGAAATGGGCTAGATATCAGGGTTTACAGTTTTTCCTGTGGCCCTTGGAGCTGTTATGCGTCATAATAATCAGCATAATGGGTGGTGTGGAGCTAGGACCGAGGGCGCTTTCCAGGGGATAGGCTGGGTAAGGAGGAAAAAGTGTGATCTGGAATAGCTCCTTGAGCTAGTATTGGTGGCCCACATCTGTAGGGTGGCACTGGAAGAGCAGATGAGGAAGTAAATTTCCTCATTCAGGGGGGCAAGCTGAGAGGATGCACAGTACGTTAAGCTGCTGTTTATTTTTTTATCTTTTTGCCTGAAAAATCCTTTCAACCCACAAATCCTATACTCTGCATGGTTGAAAGATACTGCAAATACAAAACTAAGGTTTAAATTAGAATTAGAAAAAAAAATAACATAGTTCACTGCTTGTGTAAGAATTTCAGTTATAAACTGATTCATCCAACCTGATCTCTTTTTTGAATCATGATGTACTTTAACTTAAAGCAGACCAAACCCCACTAAACTTGTAAAATAAATATGACCACAGCCCCTGCCGATACTCCCTTCTTATGGTGTAGAAGTGGAGATTGATACTACCTACTGAAATGTCCTAGAACTCTGATTTCTTTCGCTGTTGCTCTCTGTGAGATGGCAGGCAAACAGTCATTATATAGGCGTGGCAATGACATTAGCTGTCACTCACAACAGCGCAAGGAGAGGCTTACATTAGCCGGGAGCACAGTGAAGCGCTAGCATGAAAAATTGCCAAAGGGTACTCTCCATTGGGGTCGGGGGGGGACAATTCGGGAGATGCTAGTTACAGATGTGGGTTTTGGCAGAAAAGTATAGCATATGTGCTTATAAGAACATTCACTGGACTGTATATATACTGCCGTTGAATTAATGAAAGATAATTCAGTGATGTTCTTTGATGTTCTTGGTGAAAAAAGGAATTCTGTATTTTGTATTGTATGTTATCTTTAAAGCAATGATTTATAAATATTTAAGGCTTTGAACTAAATCGTGTATTATTGTGGCTAGTGTAATGTGGTATTTATTTTGAGCTGTCGTATGTTCTTTGTGGACTTTTTTTTATTATTTATTAATTAATAATAATTAATTAATAATTTATTAAGTGTGTCAATACATACAGATGTAACAACCATCAAGCTGGCCCACCTGTTCTGAGCTAAAGTCTAGGTAAGGCATAGTGATCAATATAATTGCAAAATGCTGGGATGAATACAATCCACATAGAAGGCAGTTGGTCTGATCGCAGGTGCCCTTTTTTAAATGTATTTGTATGGAAATCTGCACCACCAAAATAGGAAAAGGCCTTTGTACTCTCCAAAAGGGGCAATGCCCCAACACCTAACAAAGAGAAGGGGAAGCTTCCACAGGGCTAGAGAAAAAGCACCAGTGGCAAATTTTATAATGCAAATATTCACAATTTATTAGTTCCTTACATCCAAAGACAATAATACCATAATCTATCCCGAATAGCTATACACACTACAATGTAAACATTTTTAAGTTGAGGCTGAATTTGGATAGAATAAAAGGGGGGCTAATATGCATATGAAAGACCTGCAATATGCAGATAGGCCCAAAAAAATACAGATAAAATGCAAATGCAACAGTAAGTGAATCAACAACAAAACTGTGGTAACTATCCTTCAGCCAGCTGTAAATCTACTAAACTATCCAAGGATTTATCCCCTGAAGTTCAATAACTTATCTATGATCTTTTATGTGGTGCATTGTCAAAGGCTCTGCTAAAATCCAGATAAGTGGTATCCAAAGCACCACCTTCATCCAAAACTTTTGTAACAGTGTCAAAGAAATTAATAAGATTGGTTTGACATGATCTGCCCTCAGTAAAGCCGTGCTGTTTTGGATCCAACAAGTTGTAAATTTTTAGATGGGAAATTATTAGAGATGAGCGAACTTTTGAAAAATTCGATTCGACTGATTCGCCGAATTTTCCGACAAAAATCGTTTCGACCCGAATAAATTCGCGACGAATCGCTATTAAAAACGGCTATTTCTGAGCCTCCTACAGCCTCAATAGGGTTGTAAACCATTCAGCCTTGCTGTAACACGCACAGGATGCGTGCTGGGTTTGTTAAATAATACTTTGAAGAAATATCACATGCAGATCAGAGGCATCGCTAATAGAATCGCAGAGCGGCACAATTGCAGAGAGTTGAAGTGGCATCACTATGAGGGGCAGAAGGAGCCCAAATATACACTGGAGTTGGCCTCAGGAGCCCAAAAATTGGATGAATCACACCCTGGAGTTGGCAGAAGTTGGCAGCAGCAGCAGGAGCCCAAATATACACTGGAGTTGGCTTCAGGAGCCCAAAAATTGGATGAATCACACCCTGGAGTTGGCAGAAGTTGGCAGCAGCAGGAGCAGGAGCCCAAATATACACTGGAGTTGGCCTCAGGAGCCCAAAAATTGGATGAATCACACCCTGGAGTTGGCAGAAGTTGGCAGCAGCAGCAGCAGGAGCCCAAATATACACTGGAGTTGGCCTCAGGAGCCCAAAAATTGGATGAATCACACCCTGGAGTTGGCAGGAGTTGACAGTAGTAGCAGCAGGAGCCCAAATATACACTGGAGTTGGCTTCAGGAGCCCAAAAATTGGATGAATCACACCCTGGAGTTGGCAGAAGTTGGCAGCAGCAGCAGCAGGAGCCCAAATATACACTGGAGTTGGCCTCAGGAGCCCAAAAATTGGATGAATCACACCCTGGAGTTGGCAGAAGTTGGCAGTAGTAGCAGCAGGAGCCCAAATATACACTGGAGTTGGCTTCAGGAGCCCAAAAATTGGATGAATCACACCCTGGAGTTGGCAGAAGTTGGCAGCAGCAGCAGCAGCAGGAGCCCAAATATACACTGGAGTTGGCTTCAGGAGCCCAAAAATTGGATGAATCACACCCTGGAGTTGGCAGAAGTTGGCAGCAGCAGCAGCAGGAGCCCAAATATACACTGGAGTTGGCCTCAGGAGCCCAAAAATTGGATGAATCACACCCTGGAGTTGGCAGAAGTTGGCAGTAGTAGCAGCAGGAGCCCAAATATACACTGGAGTTGGCTTCAGGAGCCCAAAAATTGGATGAATCACACCCTGGAGTTGGCAGAAGTTGGCAGCAGCAGGAGCCCAAATATACACTGGAGTTGGCCTCAGGAGCCCAAAAATTGGATGAATCACACCCTGGAGTTGGCAGAAGTTGGCAGTAGTAGCAGCAGGAGCCCAAATATACACTGGAGTTGGCTTCAGGAGCCCAAAAATTGGATGAATCACACCCTGGAGTTGGCAGAAGTTGGCAGCAGCAGCAGCAGCAGGAGCCCAAATATACACTGGAGTTGGCTTCAGGAGCCCAAAAATTGGATGAATCACACCCTGGAGTTGGCAGAAGTTGGCAGCAGCAGCAGCAGCAGGAGCCCAAATATACACTGGAGTTGGCTTCAGGAGCCCAAAAATTGGATGAATCACACCCTGGAGTTGGCAGAAGTTGGCAGCAGCAGCAGCAGGAGCCCAAATATACACTGGAGTTGGCCTCAGGAGCCCAAAAATTGGATGAATCACACCCTGGAGTTGGCAGGAGTTGACAGTAGTAGCAGCAGGAGCCCAAATATACACTGGAGTTGGCTTCAGGAGCCCAAAAATTGGATGAATCACACCCTGGAGTTGGCAGAAGTTGGCAGCAGCAGCAGCAGGAGCCCAAATATACACTGGAGTTGGCCTCAGGAGCCCAAAAATTGGATGAATCACACCCTGGAGTTGGCAGAAGTTGGCAGTAGTAGCAGCAGGAGCCCAAATATACACTGGAGTTGGCTTCAGGAGCCCAAAAATTGGATGAATCACACCCTGGAGTTGGCAGAAGTTGGCAGCAGCAGCAGCAGCAGGAGCCCAAATATACACTGGAGTTGGCTTCAGGAGCCCAAAAATTGGATGAATCACACCCTGGAGTTGGCAGAAGTTGGCAGCAGCAGCAGCAGGAGCCCAAATATACACTGGAGTTGGCCTCAGGAGCCCAAAAATTGGATGAATCACACCCTGGAGTTGGCAGAAGTTGGCAGTAGTAGCAGCAGGAGCCCAAATATACACTGGAGTTGGCTTCAGGAGCCCAAAAATTGGATGAATCACCCCCTGGAGTTGGCAGAAGTTGGCAGCAGCAGCAGCAGCAGGAGCCCAAATATACACTGGAGTTGGCTTCAGGAGCCCAAAAATTGGATGAATCACACCCTGGAGTTGGCAGGAGTTGACAGTAGCAGCAGCAGGAGCCCAAATATACACTGGAGTTGGCCTCAGGAGCCCAAAAATTGGATGAATCACACCCTGGAGTTGGCAGGAGTTGACAGTAGCAGCAGCAGGAGCCCAAATATACACTGGAGTTGGCTTCAGGAGCCCAAAAATTGGATGAATCACACCCTGGAGTTGGCAGAAGTTGGCAGCAGCAGCAGCAGCAGGAGCCCAAATATACACTGGAGTTGGCCTCAGGAGCCCAAAAATTGGATGAATCACACCCTGGAGTTGGCAGGAGTTGACAGTAGTAGCAGCAGGAGCCCAAATATACACTGGAGTTGGCTTCAGGAGCCCAAAAATTGGATGAATCACACCCTGGAGTTGGCAGAAGTTGGCAGCAGCAGCAGCAGGAGCCCAAATATACACTGGAGTTGGCCTCAGGAGCCCAAAAATTGGATGAATCACACCCTGGAGTTGGCAGAAGTTGGCAGTAGTAGCAGCAGGAGCCCAAATATACACTGGAGTTGGCTTCAGGAGCCCAAAAATTGGATGAATCACACCCTGGAGTTGGCAGAAGTTGGCAGCAGCAGCAGGAGCCCAAATATACACTGGAGTTGGCTTCAGGAGCCCAAAAATTGGATGAATCACACCCTGGAGTTGGCAGAAGTTGGCAGCAGCAGCAGCAGGAGCCCAAATATACACTGGAGTTGGCCTCAGGAGCCCAAAAATTGGATGAATCACACCCTGGAGTTGGCAGAAGTTGGCAGTAGTAGCAGCAGGAGCCCAAATATACACTGGAGTTGGCTTCAGGAGCCCAAAAATTGGATGAATCACACCCTGGAGTTGGCAGAAGTTGGCAGCAGCAGCAGCAGGAGCCCAAATATACACTGGAGTTGGCCTCAGGAGCCCAAAAATTGGATGAATCACACCCTGGAGTTGGCAGAAGTTGGCAGTAGTAGCAGCAGGAGCCCAAATATACACTGGAGTTGGCTTCAGGAGCCCAAAAATTGGATGAATCACACCCTGGAGTTGGCAGAAGTTGGCAGCAGCAGCAGCCCAAATATACACTGGAGTTGGCTTCAGGAGCCCAAAAATTGGATGAATCACACCCTGGAGTTGGCAGAAGTTGGCAGTAGCAGCAGCAGGAGCCCAAATATACACTGGAGTTGGCTTCAGGAGCCCAAAAATTGGATGAATCACACCCTGGAGTTGGCAGGAGTTGACAGTAGCAGCAGCAGGAGCCCAAATATACACTGGAGTTGGCCTCAGGAGCCCAAAAATTGGATGAATCACACCCTGGAGTTGGCAGGAGTTGACAGTAGCAGCAGCAGGAGCCCAAATATACACTGGAGTTGGCTTCAGGAGCCCAAAAATTGGATGAATCACACCCTGGAGTTGGCAGGAGTTGACAGTAGCAGCAGCAGGAGCCCAAATATACACTGGAGTTGGCCTCAGGAGCCCAAAAATTGGATGAATCACACCCTGGAGTTGGCAGGAGTTGACAGTAGTAGCAGCAGGAGCCCAAATATACACTGGAGTTGGCTTCAGGAGCCCAAAAATTGGATGAATCACACCCTGGAGTTGGCAGAAGTTGGCAGTAGCAGCAGCAGGAGCCCAAAAAATGGCCTAAAGACATAAATATGTTTTGCACCATTTGTAAAGTGTAAAACGTGGCACCATGCTGAATCTAGTCGCATGCATCAGGCATTGGTGGGTGGAAATCCTGGCTGATCCATCCCTGATTCATTTTGACAAAGGTGAGTCTCTCCACATTTTTAGTTGACAGACGAGTTCTCCTCGCCGTAACTATGGCCCCCGCCGCACTAAACACCCGCTCAGATGGCACGCTACTTGCCGGGCAGGACAGCTTTTCCAGGGCAAACTCTGCTAGTTGCGGCCACAAATCAAGTTTGGCTGCCCAGAAGTCCAGCGGATCCTCAAGGTGTGTTGGCATGGTCATGTCAAAGTATGACATGACCTGCTGGTTCAGGTCCTGCTCCAGGTCTTCCTGCTGCTCATGAGTAGCCTCACTATGCGGGTGTAGAAAGCTACTCATTAGCGACTGAAGACTGAGGCTGCTGCTGCTGATGGAGCTTCTGCTGCTGCTGCTGCCAACCCCCCCAGCGGCCATGGCAGTGGAAGGTGAGCGCAGAGGTCCCCTCGAGTCAGACCTGCGAGAGTATGGACCATGGCGCAGATAGGCATCGGCCAACTGCCTACGTAGAATGTCTTTGTAGTAGTTGAGTTTGTCCTCCCTCTCGGTGGGTTTAAAAAATGCCCCCATTTTGTGCCGGAAGCGAGGGTCCAATAAGGTGGACAGCCAGAAGTCATCCCGCCGACAGATGGAAACAATTCTGGGGTCACTACGCAAGCATGTGAGCATGCTTCGTGCCATTTGCGCAAGTGACTCGGATGGACTACCTGTCTCCATCTCCACTGCATACTGCCACGGTGTGCCCGGGTCCTCTGTCTCTCCTTCCTCAAAAACCTCTAGCTCCTCTGGCTGCTCCTGCTCCTCCTCTCCTGTCCGCTGACTAGATAAACCAGCCATTTCGCCAAGCCTAAACTGTGTTTCGCTGGGCAACTCCTCCTCCTCCTCTTCCTCCTCCTCCTCCTCCAGTTCAGCTCCAACGGGGTTCATGTGGCCGTAAGATGTAAACGCCATGTCTCCAGTGCCCTGACCAGCCATGGTTTCCAACATGTGCTGTAGTACATGAAGCAGTGGAATCACGTCGTTCATCCCGTAATCCTGCCGACTGACAAATAAAGTGGCTTCCTCAAAGGGCCTGAGCAAACGGCAGGTGTCACGTATGAGCTGCCACTGGTTGACATTGAAGTTACACAGGGGAGTCCCCCTATCTGCTTGGATCATCAGGAAATCCGTGATGGCTTTTCTCTGTTCATATAATCGGTCCAACATGTGAAGGGTGGAATTCCAACGGGTGGAAACATCGCAAATCAGACTATGTTGGGGGATACCATTCTGACGCTGTAGCTCAAGAAGGGTGTGTTTGGCGGTGTAGGAGTGGCTGAAGTGCATGCAAAGTTTCCGTGAAGTTGTTAGGATGTCCTGCAGATGGGGGGAACACTTCAGAAACCGCTTGACAACCAGATTGAAGACGTGAGCCATGCAGGGGGCATGGGTCAGGCTTCCTTGGCGCAGCGCAGACAAAATGTTCTTCCCATTGTCGGTAACCATGATTCCCATTTTAAGTTTTCTCGGAGTAAGCCATGTTTGGATTTCCTGATGAATACATTTAAGCAGTTCCTCCCCTGTGTGACTCCGTTCGCCAAGACAAACCATGTGAAGCACTGCGTGACACCTCCGTGCCCTGCACACATGGTAGACTGGAGGGGCACTGAGACTTGAGCCTACAGTGGAGGGTGAGGAGATGGCGGAGGATGAGGAGGCCGAGTCGCACGGTGTCACAGGCCTAATGGGCAGAGAGCGCGGAGGCCGAAGCGGCGTGACCTGTCCAAGTTGCTGCTGCAAAGGGACCACATTCACCCAGTGGGCCGTAAACGACATGTACTGCCCCTGACCGTAGTTACAGCTCCAGATGTCGGCGCTGCCATGTATTTTGCTACACACCGACAGGCTCAAGGACTGGCCCACCTTCTGTTCAACAAAAGTGTGCAGCGCTGGTACTGCCTTCTTGGCAAAGAAATGACGGCTTGGGACTCTCCACCTCGGCTCGGCACAAGCCATCAGTTCTCTGAAAGGTGCAGATTCCACCACCTGAAAAGGGAGCGACTGCAGCACCAGCAACTTGGACAGGAGCACATTCAGCTTCTGCGCCGTAGGATGAGTGGGCGCATACTGCTGTCTCTTGGACATGGCTTCGCTGATGGATTGCTGGCGGGATGCATGACTTGGAGGAGGAGGAGGAGGAGCAGGAGCGACAGAGGATGGGTGTGACGCACAGCTGCCTTCGGCTGAGGTGCTGGAGCCTTGGCTGGCAGAAATTGGGAGCTCACTTGGTGAGGAAGCAGACTGGACCACCCCTTGGGAGCCTCGGTTCTCCCAGGTCGTTTTATGGTGACGCATCATATGTTGACGCAGGGCCGTGGTGCCAACATTTGGACCCTGGCCACGCTTCACCTTTTGCCTACATATCTTGCATGTGGCCATGTTACCCTCCTGCGGATGCCTCAGGAAAAACTGCCACACTGCCGAGTAGCTACTTTTCCCACCCCCTGGCCTCACTGATTCACTGCTGCTGTTGCCAACTCCAGGAACCCCTGCTCCACTACCTCCCGATAAGGTAGACTGCCGCACAGCAGGTGCTCTACCCCGGCCCCGGCCCCGGCCGGCTCCAGCCTTTGGAATTGTGCCCCCATGCTGACTGCTACCACCTTGCTGCCTCAGCTGCTGACTCCGGGGCAACCTGCGCCCCTCTTCTCCTGATGATGACGATGAAGCCCCTTCATCACCCGGCTCCCAAGTGCGATCGGCTTCATCGTCATCATCATCATCATCACCGGGTTGTGGCTGTACGTCACTGATGTTCGTGGATTCGTCAACAGTGTCTGGCGCAGGAGCTGGAACGCTCGCAGCACCCACGACACTGTCCACATCACTATTTGTCTGCCTAGCTAAAGAAGCCACCTCCATTTCTTGGCTGGGCAGTAGCTGCTGACTGTCCTCCTGTATCTGATCGTCCTCCTCACTAAAGAGTGGAGCTGAACCCAAAGCATAGGATACGTCGCTGGGGGAGGGAACGGCGTAGGACAGAGGCAATGGGAGGACAGGGACTGCTCTCGGGGCATGCCAACTCAGGGTTGTGTCAGAGGAACCTACCGACCCTAGACTGGGGGTCTCAGATGTAAGTTGTGATGATGTTGTTGATGAGCGCGTCAGCCAATCTACCACGGCAGATGCGTTACTGGTGGAGACCCGACCGCTAGCAGATACTGGCAGATTAGGTCTCTCAGCGTGACTCCTGCTGCTACTGGCCCCCAGTCTGATGCGAGCTCTGCCTGCGGAATCTTGGCCTCTGCCACTCCTCTTTTCACTTCCAGGCACTTGTCTGCCCGACATAGTCTAACTGGCGTGGTAGTAGGTGATATTTTAAGAACCCCCAGGCAGCAGTGGGTCTATATAAAACAGAATATAATGCACACCAAAAGTGAGCAGTAACACTCAGCCTCCAACAGGCCTGCTTAGTGTAAATAAGAGAGCTGCTTAGTGTAAATAAAGAGGGGTATGCTATGTTACAGAATGGGATGCCTCAACAGAAGTGCACCTGGCAGGCAGCAGTAAGCCTATGCCCAGCAAAAGTGTCTTATAATATAAATATAATAAGAGCAAATGCTTATATGGTCTTAAACAGAGGCTGCTTTAGTCACAGAATGGGATGCCCTGGGCAGGAATGGACCTGGCAGGGTCCAGTAGGGCTTTGGCCAGCAAAAGTGTCTTTATCAGGCTAATTTCAAATATGATAAGAGCAAATGCTTATATGGTCTTAAACAGAGGCTGCTGTAGTCACAGAATGGGATGCCCCGGGCAGGAATCGACCTGGCAGGGTCCAGTAGGGCTTTGGCCAGCAAAAGTGTCTTTATCAGGCCTGATTTCTATGAGAATAAGTGCAAATGTTTATTATGCTATTAAATAGAGGCTGCTTTAGTCACAGAATGGGATGCCAGTGCCACAAAAACCAGAGAGCATGCACAGCAAAAGTGTCTTTATCAGGCCTGATTTCTATGAGAATAAGTGCAAATGTTTATTATGCTATTAAATAGAGGCTGCTTTAGTCACAGAATGGGATGCCAGTGCCACAAAAACCAGAGAGCATGCACAGCAAAAGTGTCTTTATCAGGCCTGATTTCTATGAGAATAAGTGCAAATGTTTATTATGCTATTAAATAGAGGCTGCTTTAGTCACAGAATGGGATGCCAGTGCCACAAAAACCAGAGAGCATGCACAGCAAAAGTGTCTTTATCAGGCCTGATTTCTATGAGAATAAGTGCAAATGTTTATTATGCTATTAAATAGAGGCTGCTTTAGTCACAGAATGGGATGCCAGTGCCACAAAAACCAGAGAGCATGCACAGCAAAAGTGTCTTTATCAGGCCTGATTTCTATGAGAATAAGTGCAAATGTTTATTATGCTATTAAATAGAGGCTGCTTTAGTCACAGAATGGGATGCCAGTGCCACAAAAACCAGAGAGCATGCACAGCAAAAGTGTCTTTATCAGGCCTGATTTCTATGAGAATAAGTGCAAATGTTTATTATGCTATTAAATAGAGGCTGCTTTAGTCACAGAATGGGATGCCAGTGCCACAAAAACCAGAGAGCATGCACAGCAAAAGTGTCTTTATCAGGCCTGATTTCTATGAGAATAAGTGCAAATGTTTATTATGCTATTAAATAGAGGCTGCTTTAGTCACAGAATGGGATGCCAGTGCCACAAAAACCAGAGAGCATGCACAGCAAAAGTGTCTTTATCAGGCCTGATTTCTATGAGAATAAGTGCAAATGTTTATTATGCTATTAAATAGAGGCTGCTTTAGTCACAGAATGGGATGCCAGTGCCACAAAAACCAGAGAGCATGCACAGCAAAAGTGTCTTTATCAGGCCTGATTTCTATGAGAATAAGTGCAAATGTTTATTATGCTATTAAATAGAGGCTGCTTTAGTCACAGAATGGGATGCCAGTGCCACAAAAACCAGAGAGCATGCACAGCAAAAGTGTCTTTATCAGGCCTGATTTCTATGAGAATAAGTGCAAATGTTTATTATGCTATTAAATAGAGGCTGCTTTAGTCACAGAATGGGATGCCAGTGCCACAAAAACCAGAGAGCATGCACAGCAAAAGTGTCTTTATCAGGCCTGATTTCTATGAGAATAAGTGCAAATGTTTATTATGCTATTAAATAGAGGCTGCTTTAGTCACAGAATGGGATGCCAGTGCCACAAAAACCAGAGAGCATGCACAGCAAAAGTGTCTTTATCAGGCCTGATTTCTATGAGAATAAGTGCAAATGTTTATTATGCTATTAAATAGAGGCTGCTTTAGTCACAGAATGGGATGCCAGTGCCACAAAAACCAGAGAGCATGCACAGCAAAAGTGTCTTTATCAGGCCTGATTTCTATGAGAATAAGTGCAAATGTTTATTATGCTATTAAATAGAGGCTGCTTTAGTCACAGAATGGGATGCCAGTGCCACAAAAACCAGAGAGCATGCACAGCAAAAGTGTCTTTATCAGGCCTGATTTCTATGAGAATAAGTGCAAATGTTTATTATGCTATTAAATAGAGGCTGCTTTAGTCACAGAATGGGATGCCAGTGCCACAAAAACCAGAGAGCATGCACAGCAAAAGTGTCTTTATCAGGCCTGATTTCTATGAGAATAAGTGCAAATGTTTATTATGCTATTAAATAGAGGCTGCTTTAGTCACAGAATGGGATGCCAGTGCCACAAAAACCAGAGAGCATGCACAGCAAAAGTGTCTTTATCAGGCCTGATTTCTATGAGAATAAGTGCAAATGTTTATTATGCTATTAAATAGAGGCTGCTTTAGTCACAGAATGGGATGCCAGTGCCACAAAAACCAGAGAGCATGCACAGCAAAAGTGTCTTTATCAGGCCTGATTTCTATGAGAATAAGTGCAAATGTTTATTATGCTATTAAATAGAGGCTGCTTTAGTCACAGAATGGGATGCCAGTGCCACAAAAACCAGAGAGCATGCACAGCAAAAGTGTCTTTATCAGGCCTGATTTCTATGAGAATAAGTGCAAATGTTTATTATGCTATTAAATAGAGGCTGCTTTAGTCACAGAATGGGATGCCAGTGCCACAAAAACCAGAGAGCATGCACAGCAAAAGTGTCTTTATCAGGCCTGATTTCTATGAGAATAAGTGCAAATGTTTATTATGCTATTAAATAGAGGCTGCTTTAGTCACAGAATGGGATGCCAGTGCCACAAAAACCAGAGAGCATGCACAGCAAAAGTGTCTTTATCAGGCCTGATTTCTATGAGAATAAGTGCAAATGTTTATTATGCTATTAAATAGAGGCTGCTTTAGTCACAGAATGGGATGCCAGTGCCACAAAAACCAGAGAGCATGCACAGCAAAAGTGTCTTTATCAGGCCTGATTTCTATGAGAATAAGTGCAAATGTTTATTATGCTATTAAATAGAGGCTGCTTTAGTCACAGAATGGGATGCCAGTGCCACAAAAACCAGAGAGCATGCACAGCAAAAGTGTCTTTATCAGGCCTGATTTCTATGAGAATAAGTGCAAATGTTTATTATGCTATTAAATAGAGGCTGCTTTAGTCACAGAATGGGATGCCAGTGCCACAAAAACCAGAGAGCATGCACAGCAAAAGTGTCTTTATCAGGCCTGATTTCTATGAGAATAAGTGCAAATGTTTATTATGCTATTAAATAGAGGCTGCTTTAGTCACAGAATGGGATGCCAGTGCCACAAAAACCAGAGAGCATGCACAGCAAAAGTGTCTTTATCAGGCCTGATTTCTATGAGAATAAGTGCAAATGTTTATTATGCTATTAAATAGAGGCTGCTTTAGTCACAGAATGGGATGCCAGTGCCACAAAAACCAGAGAGCATGCACAGCAAAAGTGTCTTTATCAGGCCTGATTTCTATGAGAATAAGTGCAAATGTTTATTATGCTATTAAATAGAGGCTGCTTTAGTCACAGAATGGGATGCCTCACAGCAGACTTAAGATCAGTTCAGTATATATGCACAGTTAGTTACTATAAGCAGCCTGAAAACGCTAACAAAGGCTGGATGAAAAAAAAAAATCTCCCTGTCAGCCAGCTCCGTTTTTCCTACCTTTCCCTGGCTTTCTGTCTGTCTCCTGTCTGTCTCCTGCCTGTCTCCTGCCTGTCTCCAGCCTGTCCCTGTCTGTCCCTGTCTCCAGCCTGTCTCCAGCCTGTCTAACTGCCTCAGCTACACAGCGTTCTGTCTGTCTGTCACGAATGCAATAGAGAAATGAGGAAAAGCAAGATGGCCGCCGTTAAATACCGCTGTGTGACGTCACCGGGCTTGCTGGCTGCTGATAGGCTGCATGTGACTGCCCCAGCTTGCACTGGCGCGGGATACATGTCCAGACATGTCCCGCCCGCCATCTTAGAATGCCTGTAATGTAAATGAATGGATGTTAAAGGAAAACTTCGAGTGATCGAATCGCGGGGAAATTCGGATTCGATCCGAATCGAATTTTTCCTGAAATTCGGATCGAATCCGGGTTCGTCCGGATCGATTCGCTCATCCCTAGAAATTATCTATTAGGGTTACCATTACAGATGTTATGTTAATTGCCCTGTAGTTACCAGCTTCTTCTCTACTGCCCTTTCTATGTAGAGGTACAACATTGGCTATTCTCCAATCATCTGGAACATCTCCTGTTAAAGCGAAATTCCAGTCAAAATCAACCCACCCCACCACCCTCTCCTGGCACTGGGAAAGGACAGGGCAGTTACAAAGAAAAAAACTCATCCGAGCCATTCATTCAACTGAATGGGTAGCAGGCACAGAGCCGGGGGAAGCCACTTTGTGTCTTTCTGCGTGGCAACCTAACAGAAATGGGAGAGCGGCACTGGACTGTGGGTGAGGTAAGGGTTCTTTTCTTTGTAACCCACCATCCTTCCTCAGGGCCAGGATTGGGTTGGAGGGTGGGGAGGTTGATTTTGACTTGGATTCCACTTAAAAAAGGAATTGACGGCCTTATTTATCAAGGGCTAGCGCCAGGTAGTGCCTGACGAGCGCCAGGTACCGCCAGCTAACGGCGGCTACCGAATCAAGTACGCCCGGCGGCGGTCACAATGACACATTTATCACGCTAAATGAGGCTAGCGCCGGCGAGAGCGTCAGCTAGCGCGGGATTCATCATGTAGCCGACTGCAACAAACAGCGCCGCTGCTAATCCCATCACAGCGACAGGTATGACCTGGCGCTCCCTGGCGTGGTCCAATGCATTTCAATGGAGCAATCTTTAAATAATCATAATTAATTGCTCTTACTGTTTTTTGTTTTTTTTTTAATGTCAAAAATTCTGTGACCACTTCTGCAATGTTAGGATTTTTTTTAATGTAAAAAAAAAAAAAAAAAAAATTGTGCAGAATTGATATTACAGGTCTGATATTCATGTATTCATATTACAAAATGTTTAGAAAAACTTGTATAATTTTTACATATAAAAAAAAATGGTTGTTTGGGGGTTAAAAACGACTTTACACACATCGCCGCCAGCGCTCTGGGGTTTAAACAAGGAATTCACAGCGCGAGAAATTTTTGAGCGTGATTTGTTAATGAATCTGCAGCAAGCCGTTCGCTCTGGCCATTCGCTGTCAGGCGCACCCATACAACGCGGAACCTGTGAAACAGCGATCCCTAACCCCGTATTCAACATTACCGCACACCGACTGAGTCGCTGTCAACAAGCAAACCCCGGCCAAGCACAGCGAATACTAGCTGGCGCTGTGAAAATCACGCTACTGGCGCTCATCTGTCGCTACCTGGCGCTATTAATGAATCGGCCTCTTAGTCTCTTATAAGCATATGAGAGGTACAGCAATCACAAGTCTGAGTTCCCTTAACTAATACATAATTCTGAGGTGGATGCCACCTGGGCCCATTGCCTTATTTACCTTTAAATGTACCAGCTCAGCTAAGACATTAGTCTTCAAAAACTCTGGACCTGGACCCTTTTTGGCGAGGAGATACACCAAAGCTTTTAACAATTACATACAAATAACATAAGTAATAACAAGTAGTTTGAGGTTTAGTGCAAAAAGTTAATTTAGCTTTAGTGCAGACTGTCCCAACCAATCTGGATGAGAAAAATAGTATTATAGTATATAATAGTATATATTAACAGTAAATGCATAAGTGGGATTACGTTTAAGGGTTATGGGTTTTGTTTAGAGCCATAATGGCCAAGGAAAAAAAAAATGTTTTGTATCTAGTGTTTTATGTCGAATGAGCCATGAATCTCTACCCAGAACGTAGGAGCCTGAAGAAGGAATGCCCTGGGTGTGTCAAGTCCTCACTTATTTTCTTAGCCCTTGAGGAGATTCGGTTCATGAATTGCTTTTCCAGAAATGGTAAGGGGGGTCCATTGTTGGGCCTTGTTTAAGATAACAGCAGCTTAATTGCTCCACTTCAAATCCTGCAAGATCTGGCTGCCTAGAAATTTTGTAACAATTTTGACTTCCTTTTATCAATTATAATGGGATGGTGCCAAAGTCAATTACGAGTTCGACCGTTTTCTGAGCATTCAGGTTAAGGTTGTTTGCCTTGTACCAAGATTCAAGGGTTTCTACCTGGGTCCAGTAGGCAGTCTCATTGTCATTAATGAGGCCTACTAAGGTGGTATAATCTGCGTATTTGATGGTTTTCACCAAAGGATCAGAGGAGGTGAAGTCATTAGTATATAATGAAAAGAGAACGGGAGACAGAATGCATCCCTGAGGTGCACCGGTGTTTGTGATCCTGGCCAAAGAAACAAAGGGGCCCAATTTGACCCTCTGAGACCTCTGAGCTCCTAATCCAATCAGATATAGTTGATGGAATGCCCAAAGAGAGCAGCTTGCCATGGAATGTTGTTGGAGTATATATTGGAGTATGGGGGGGTCAATGGTATTGCATGCAGATGAAAAGTTCTCAAATAGCATTCTGGCATATGACCTGGGTTGATCAACGTGATCTAACGTGTACTTGATCGCCAGATTGACCGCATCTTCTGCTGATCTGTTTGCTTTGTATGCAAACTGTAGAAGATCCCATTGAGACCCAGTAGCATCATTGAGGAGTGACATGACTAACTGTTCAAAAACCTGGTGTCAGAGCAATGGGTCTGAATTAATTCAAGTTCGATGCGAATGATGATTTTGGAACGTGTATAATAAGTGAACTCTTCAGACAGTCAGGGACTATACTGGCCTCTAGCAACCCTCTGAAGACGTTTGGATCAGAGCAATCTGCTCTGCACATACCTTAAACTGGACCTTCAGCATTATTTAATAAAAAGCCCCTTTAAAAATATTCCTCAGCATCTAAAAGTAATATATTTTAAGATTTTAGTTGCTTACTTATTCTTTCTCCTGCTGGGCTGCTACTCTGTTCAGGGCTCTAGGAAACGGGCGGCGCCATCTTGCCATTAGAAGCATCACATATGGGGGAGAGGGGTAAAAAATGCAGAGGGCCGGGTTATAGCTGTGCTTTGCACAGACTGAGCAGAGCTGGGTCAGGAAAAAGACAGCAATCCCAGAATGCAGAGCGGCACAGTCAGAAGACACTTCTTGTCTGCAGGCAGCCTGAGACTCCATCTGCCACCATCTTTGATGTTAAGAGGCTCAGAAAATGCAATAGGTGCTGGTAGGATGATTTTTAATGTGGGCAATCTGTATGTATGGGGTGGGGGAAACATACAAGATAGGCTATTATTCAGGGTGAAGGTCCTCTTTAAGGCAGGATCTGATTCAAAGACTGGTCGGAATGAGCCACATGAGCACAGTAGAGGACTAGGAGGATAAGTTCCTCCATCATAATTTCCTTTGTTAAACCGACTATAGAACATATTTAGTTCTTCAGCAAGCTTTTTATTAGGAGTAATGGAAGGGGAGGGGCCTTTAAGATTAGTTATCTGTCTTAAAGCAGACCTTCAGCATCATTTAATGAAAAGCCCAACCCCCTAAAAAACTATTCCCCAGCATCTAAAATTAATATATTTAACGTTTTTAGTCACTTTTTATTCTTTCCCTCAATGGCCTGCAACTGTGTTCAGCACACTAGGATATGGGCGCTGCCATCTTGGCTCAACAGAATCACATACTGAGGAGAGGAGAAGGGTCAAAAGTGCAGGGGAGCAGGGTTATAGCTGTGCTTTGCCCAAACAGAGCAGAGCTGGGGTAAGAAGAAGGTCAGCAATCCCAGAATGCAGAGTGGCACAGTCAGAAGACACTCCCTGTTTGCAGGCAGCCTGAAACTCCATGGGCCACCATCTTGGATGTTTAAAGTCTCAGAAAATGCAATAGATGCAGGTAGGATGGTTTTTAATGTGGGCAATCTGTATTTACAGCGTGGGTGAAACATATAAGATAGGCTCTTATTTAGGGTGAAGGTCCGGTTTAAGCCATTCTATAGTGCTTTTATAATGGCAGAAGAGAATCTTTCCTCCAGACTGGTTGAATATGTTCTCTTTGCAGCTTTAATCTCCTTTGCTAGCATGTTCCAGAGTTTCCTTTATTCTGGAAGATTGCCATTTTTGTGGGCTGCCTCCTTTTTAACTCTGAGGACCTTAATCGATCTCTTAAAACCATAGTTTCTTGTTCTCCTGTTTCCTGTAGGTATTGGTGGGAACCAGATAATAAATCAGAGCAGTTTCTTGTTCCTATTTTTTTGCTAGTTGGTTTATACTCTCTTTTGCTGCTCTGTTTCACTCACCTAATTTGCTTTCTACATACTCATCCATTTCCTTAAAGTTTGTTTTCCTTGGGTCTTGCACTTTGGCTCTAGTGTAGGAGTGCACAATGTTCTGGACCCCAGATTTTCTTCTACCCCGACCTCAGACACCAGATCCCCATAGGTCAGAACTGGGAGGCCGATTCATTAATAGCGCCAGGTAACGACAGATGAGCGACAGTAGCGTTATTTTCATAGCGCCCGCTAGTATTCGCTGTGCTTGCCCGTTGTTCGGCTGTTGACAGCGACTCAGTCGGTGTGCGGTAATGTTGAATACGGGGTTAGGAGTCGCTGTTTGACAGGTTCCGCGCTGTATGGGAGCGCATGACAGCGAATGGCCATAGCGAACGGCTCCCAGCATATTCATTAACAAATCACGCTCAAAAAATTCTCGCGCTGTGAAATGCTTGTTTAAACCCCAGAGCGCTGGCGGTGATGGGTTAAAAGTAGTTTTTTAACCCCCAAACAACCATATTTTTTGAAAAAAAAAAAAACATGTTTTTCAAAACATTTTGTAATATGAATACATTAATATCAGACCTGTAATATCAATTCTGCACAATTTTTTTTTTTTTTTACCTTAAAAAAAATATCTAACATTGCAGAAGTGGTCACAGAATTTTTGACATTTAAAAAAAAAAAAAAAAAAACATTAATAGCAATTAATTAAGAATATTTAAAGATTGCTCCATTGAAATGCATTGGAGAGCGCCAGGTAGCGAGAGGTCATACCTGTCGCTGTTCAAGGTCGCTCGCTGGCGCTGTGGGGTGAGGCTGGAATAATGATGAATGATTCGCTATCTGGCGCTCTGTCAGTCGCTAAGCAGGATCAGCTTGATAAATGTGTGATTGCGGAGGGGAGCCGGCGTTCTCGTGGCGGTGAGCGTCATTACCGTTCGCTCACCATTCGCTACCTGGCGCTATCCCTTGTTAAATAAGGGCCTAAGTTCAGAATGTTATCTCCGCTAGTTGGTGACTTCACAAGCTGTTTTAGAGGTACTCCATTAAGTGCCTCATTCCTGCTCTTGCAAGTTAATGCACCTGTGATATTCCTGTCCGCATCAGGCATGTTGAAGTCACCCATAACTACAATGTCCCCCTTCTCTGCCATTCCACTGGTTTCATCTATTAAAAGGTTATCTAAATCCTCATATTGTCCAGGAGGCCTATATATGACACCAATTCTGAACAGACTACAGCTCTCTCTGCATGGTAACCCAGAAAGTTTCTAGTTCATTGTGTGTATGATGAATTATTGTTGATTGACATAAATAGCTAATCCATAGCCCTTTTTTCTAATCTGTCTTTTCTGTACAATGTGTATCCAGGTATGTCCATCTCCCAGCCACTGTAATCCTTGAACCAAGAGGCCGATTCATTAATAGCGCCAGGTAGCGCCAGATGAGCGACTGTGGCGTGATTTTTTCAGCGCCAGCCAGTATTCGCTGTGCTTGGCCGGCGTTAGCTTGATGACAGCGACTCAGTCGGTGTGCGGTAATGTTGAATACGGGCTTAGGGGTCGCTGTTTCACAGGTTCAGCGTTGTATGTGAGCGCCTGACAGTGAATGGCCAGAGCGAACGGCTTGCTGCAGATTCATTAACAAATCACGCTCCGAATGTGCTGTCGCTGTCCATTCCTTGTTTAAACCCCAGAGCGCTGGCGGCGATGGGTATTAACTAGTTTTTAACCCCTAAACAACCATATTTTTTGAATGTAACATTATACAAGTTTTTAGAATCATTTTGTAATATGAATACATTAATCTCAGACCTGTTAGATCAATTCTGCACAAATTATTTGAAAAAAATTTTTTTACTTAAAAATAAATCCTAACATTGCAGAAGTGGTCTCCGAATTTTTGACATTAAAAAAAAAAAAAAAAAAAAATTAATACCAATTAATTATGATTAATTATAGATTGCTCCATTGAAATGCATTGGACATCGCCAGGGAGCGACAGCTCTTACCTGGCGCTGTGAAGGAATTTGCAGCGGCGCTGTTCGGTCCAGGCGGCTTCATGATGAATGCCGCGCTAGCCGTCGCTCTCGCCGGCGCTAGCCTCATTTTGCTTGATAAATGCGTCATTGTGACCGCCGCCGGGCGTACTTGAGTCGGTAGTCGCCGTTAGCTGCCGCTACCTGGCGCTCGTCAGACACTACCTGGCGCTAGCCCGTGATAAATAAGGGCCCAAGTCTTTGTTTTTGCAACAAGATCCAATTTATCTGTGGATATGATAGGCATTAATTCCCATAGCTTGTTGCCTAAGCTGCGAGCATTGGTACACATCATGTGGAGGTTGTTTGTATTCCATTCTAGTTTGTTCTTAATCTTTCCCACCTCTACCCTACCACCAACCAGGTTTCCAGAGGTGCCAACACCCTGCTTCATCCTAAGTGGCGGAGACAGAAATCATCTAAAAATGTTCTGAGTTCCACTCTTACGTTCTTTTGTGCCTTTCTGTGAAAGATACAAACCATATCTCTTGTAAAACTTCTTGGTCGACCACCTTCTAACATCATGACTAATGCATCCAAAGCCTTTATCTTCACAACACTGAAGTAAGCACACATTGAACTTGGCAATGCAAAAATGTGACTGAACCTGTTATTTTGCAGAGTTCAAGAATACAATTTTGGAAGTCCCTTTGTACAGAAAATATTTATTTGAGGATAAATCATTTGTGCCAAGATGTGGTGCAATGCAATTTGCTTGCAGCCTAGACGATATTAAGAATTCCTCTCTTATTCCTAATGACAGTGACATCTGAGAGACCCCTCACCTCATCTTTATCCTGTTCTAAGGCAACCTATGATTGTTATATCATCCAAGCTTAAGGTGCCGTCTCCTCTTGGTTGATTTTTTTAACTGCACCTTGCTGCTCTGTTTCACTCATTATATTTATGTATTTATTTTATTTAAGGCCACTTCCTTAAAACTTACCATACTTTGCACAAACGGATCACTGTTTACATCAAGAGAAACATCAATACCTACAACAGAAAGAACAGCATAGGGGTTATATTCCAATCTTTGCATGTTTATGTTCTACATTGCACAATATTCCAGAGCCATGTTTTTTTCTCTGCCCCCCTCTTGTGAAGTCTTTGGCCCTTATTTATGAAGGAATAGCGACAGGTAGCGACTGGTGAGCGACCGGTAATGACGGGCACCGCCACGAGAACGCCGGCTCCCCACCACAATCACACATTTATCAAGCCAATCCTGCTTAGCAACTGAGATAGCGCCATATAGCCACTCATTCATCATTATTCCAGCCTCAGCCCACAGCGCCAGCGGCCGACCTTGACCAGCGACAGGTATGACCTCTCGCTACCTGGCGCTCTCCAATGCCTTTCAATGGAACAATCTTTAAATATTCATAATTAATTGTTATTAATGTTTTTTTTTTTTTTTTTTAAATGTGAAAAATTCTGTGACCACTTCTTCTTTTAAGGTAAAAAAAAAAAAAAAATTGTGCAGAATTGATATTACAGGTCTGATATTATTGTATTCATATTACTAAATTCTTTAAAATTTTTTTTATTTTTTTTGGTTTCCAAAAATATGGTGGTTTGGGGGTTAAAAAACTACTTTTAACACATCGCCGCCAGCGCTCTGGGGTTTAAACATGCATTTCACAGTGCTTGAATTTTTTGAGCGTGATTTTTTGATGAATATGGTGGGAGCCGGTCGCTATGACCAGTCGCTATCATGCGCTCCCATACAGCGCGGAACCTGTCAAATAGCGACTCGTCACCCCGTATTCAACATTACTGCACACCGACTGAGTCGCTATCAACAACCAAACAATGGCCAAGCACAGCGACTACTAGCGGGCGCTGTGAAAATACTGCTACAGTCGCTCAACTGTCGCTACCTGCCGCTATTAATGAATCGGCCTCCCCGTGGGAGTGGTGGCTGAGACAGCTGCTTACAAAGCTGCTTTAGTGGCTGAGACAGCTTCACAACGTAATCTTAAAATCCTGTCATACAACCCTGACATCTCCATACAAATTGTGCAGCATCCCAAGAGAACTATGAAAAACAGCAGCCAAACAGGTGTTACACTAAACCAGACATTATAATCAGTATAGTTATGTATAATAAGTAAATGCTGTACTCACCAAAGTAAAGTCCTGATTTCAACTCCCGCTGTTTTCAAACTACTGCAGCTGTATGTATAGCCAGAAGCTGATATATCCTTGTTGCAAGGTAGCAAATTCCTTCATTCTGTCTGTGTATAAGTACAATAAGCTCTTGAAGTGAAAAAATAAATACATCTAAATATATTGCTATTGTTTATATGAATAGATTGCTCTTATTCATTGAATAATAATAACTTCATGCCCTTGCATAGTTTTTATGTTAAACATTTCCTTTAACTCCTCGTTATTGAATTAAAAATGTTCCCAATATACCGAAGACTAACAAAAACATGAAATACTATTTCATATCATAGTTTCAATACTTAAGTGTTTAAGGCAATATAATCTTCTAATGCCTTGAGTCTGTTGAATGATTTGGCAGCATCCAATTAGCCTAAATTATACTGAAATGGTTACTCTATTCATTTTACATAGCAAATTATAATATGCAAGTGTATTATATTTGCAAATAAAATGTATGAAACATTTAAATTTCAGTTGGTCCTAACATTAAAAATGCATGTTCACTTTTGTGATTTGTCGCACAAACCATCAGCCTTTTCCCAATGTTCAACTTTTGTAAAAGTAAACAACTTATGAAAATGCTGCCTAAATCTATAATTAGTGAACAGATACTAGATACATTTTTATATTAGATTTATAAAGCTGTAATACTTATATATATTTTATTAGCAAATAGGATTTATTTTGTATTCACGTTATGGCTTGTCCTATCTAATGGTCTTCTTTTCTATATATCATGAAAAGTGTAGTGGCAGTGTTATTTACCATATGAGGGTACTATTTGCATTTGTGTCAAAGTAAAATTTGGGGCTAATTCAGTTTGCTTTTGGCAAAATTTGGCAGGTAGGAGGTAGGGATAATCTGGTGGGAGCTTGCCTATACCTTTACCTGATTACCTGCACCCTCCCCCCCCCCACCACCACCACCTATAGGGGCTGGTATGCCACCATAGCCATTAAGTCTATGGGCTGGGGATACTAGCGTCTATTCCTGGTGCAAGGGGACTAGTAGCCCTGGAGGGGAGGGCACACCATTTAAAAACAACAAATCTTAAGGGAAATCATACACATAATTTATATGTTCCCCCCATATACTTTGGTTTCAGTACAGTGGAGTGGTCCAGAGAGTGTTTTTATTATTAGAGTTATAACTACATGTTTGTATAAGGAAGGAAAGATGATAGTGGAGAGAGAATGGTTGGATAGATATAAGGGTTGGTCGCTTATGCTTTTGCACACGCCTTTTGGAGCGCCAAGTCGAGCGCCTGTAATTTTGCAGCTGCGCCTGATTTATGGTAGGAAGTTAATTGCCTCAGCTGCCTTAAATGCGCTTGCTGCTGAGAGTAAATTTGCTCCAGCTTTGAGGTGGAGAAAAGGCCTTTGTTGTTTCCGACAGCCCTCCTTTCTGTATCCTCCATGGAGCTGTCTGAGGAAATTGTGGCAGAACTACTCCAGATCCAGTCTTCCAGGCTGGATAATAGCCTTGTGATAGCACCCACACCTTCCTACCCAGGCTGGATGTGAAATTCAGCACACCACGAACATGGCTTAGCTCCTTGTCTTCCATCAAAGGGATGTTCCCATGTGGCCACTGTGCCCAATGCAGATTTGTAACTAAGAGCAATCAATTCAAACATCCACTAACTGGATTTAAATTCAATATCAGATCTTTTTTCAACTGTAACTCTGATTATGTTGTCTATTTGATTATGTGCCCCTGTGGGCTTGCCTATGTTGGCAAGACCACTCGGCCACTACGCACACGTATTAGTGAACATCGGAGCGCGATACTCAGATCTGACCTTGAATCACCCCTCACCCGCCACTTCATTGATGCAGGACATCAAATTTCCCAGTTGAGATTCCAAGCCATTGATCAGGTATTACCCCCCCCCCCCACAGAGGGGGCGATAGAAACAAACTCCTTCTTCGTAGAGAACTATACTGGATTCATACATTGCAGACGAGATCCCCTAGAGGCCTCAATGAGGAACTAGACTATTCCCCCTTTCTATAATATCCTCCTCCAACCGATACACCGATGAGGGACCTCCTATGGTCCAGTCATAGCCACGCTCTTTACTTAACATCCTCCCGACTTTGAGCTACCTCTTCCATTCTTTAATAAAAATTTTAACTATCGCCTTTCATCTTCATACATGGCTACATACCTGTGTGACATCATTCCCCTTCCCTAGTCAGTATCCTTTCAGCCTGATAACATTATATATGGTGTGACATCCAGATTGCACATTTAATATTGAACGCCATTTGTTACTTGCATTTAACTTCTTGTCTTATCTTATAGGGTACATTTGCTCATCTTTGCACTCATCCCGATAAAGGGAAACCTCCCTTTATTTGCATCTATCCCAACACATGGACACCCCCTGGGACCATCTGAACGCTGGATCACACCCCTCCTCTTCTATGGACACCCCATACTTTCAGTGATCCACTAAGGTAATTGTGGAATATTCTCCACTTTGGCACTATGTAAACCAAGATCATGAACACTGTTATCCCCTAACTGCTCTATGCGGCTCCCGTATGCTTTATAACACAGACTAGACCCAGTTGGAAATCCAGTGTTGGTAACATTCACCTCCCCTAAAAAAAAGGGGGCATCCCACCTTAGGGACATCGGGCACTACCGCTTTTTCTTATACTGCCATTTTCTATCCTCATAGGACACTTCACAGGGTTATCCCACATTAGGATCACCGCTAGTACACCATTCCCTATCTGCCATTATCCCCCACTGCAGCCATTCCATTTGCAGCTCTATCTACATAATCATCTCTGCCTCATATCCCCACCAACAACATCGCTCTTTCTTTCTGCCTATGAGCAAAATATAAACTACCTTAGGGTTTGTGAAAAGCAATGACCGCTGTTTTTATTTTAGATTTTAATTAACCATTTCTTTATTATTTTAGATCCATTATGGCACCAAAACTATGAAGCATTTCAAGTGTATCCCCTTCCCCGTTGAGAAGAGAAGATTCCCCCAGCGTCATCGCTGCCCTTTGTGCTGTCATGTGATCTGTTTGTTTACTACTATACATTACCTTAGTTACGCTCCAGCGATGCACAATGCCTGGAAACGGCGGCCCCGAGCGCTGGCGCCGCTTCTGTCGCTGGCTGCCAGTGCTCGCACTGGCCAGCCGGCGCCGGATGTGACGTCAGCCGGGACCCCGGAACCAGAAGTGACGTTGTGGGCTGCGCTCCACGTGCGCGTCCAGAAACGCCACACTGGCCGGCCAGGGGGGACAGGTATCCGCAACATCGCAAGCCTTGACAAAGGGTCGTGGGCTCTGAAACATAGGCATGTAACTTGCGATCATATGCTACTATACTGCGGCTTGGTAACACTTTCCATTACATTTTACCTTTATGATCTTTGATGGTGTCATGATTTAAGCATATATGTATCTGTATATTCCACCTATGGCTATATTCTGGCATGATGCAGGGCCGATTATATGTTGTCTGACCAGAAATACAATACTGTAGAACTCTTAGACTGTATTATATATATATCTTTTCCTTGACGGATCAGACAGCCTGCCCTCCACATCAATCATCAGGATCGTGCTAGCACCACCTCATCGACTCTCATGGTAATATATGGTTACCTAGTATAGTAGCCTTTTTGCCACTGTTTATGCTACTATATATGCTAATATTATCCTTTCATTTCCCTTTTACTGAGGTGGTCAAACGCTGCTGATGACATCTTGTTTGACGTGCATAGTGAATTACTTATTTGTATCCTTATTGCTTGGGTTCATCATCAGAGATGTTTATCTGATTGTTTGCACATTGTGATACCTAAATACAATTTTTTATTTGCAAATTAATCTGGTATGTGTGGTGTGCTTTTGATCCAAAATCCTTTTTACTATGAGTCTATAGGGGGTTGTTAAAGTGGCGAGACACCCCGGATCTGAATAGCACCCTATCTGATTATTTTCACTTAATCTGGTGTGCCAATTACCAACTATTAATTCTATTTGGAGATCCCTGCACAGCACTATGAGTTGTCAGCGTAGGGTCAGACGGAAGCCCTCCTAAGTCTCCAAGAAGATTGCTGTCTCCTGCAGCATCTCCTCTAAAATTTTAGGCCAGCTGTGATTGTGTTTTTCTCACTGGGCACATAGCATTTCCTCTCCGTGGTTGTCTTGATGTCTGGGGCATGGCCATCCAGTGTGCTGGTGGCTAGGTGGGTGTTGCCTGCTGAAATGGCTCTGGTCCGTCCTCAGTTGGTGCTGTATGTCCAGTGGCTTCCTCCTCCTCCATGTCTATAATATTGAGCAGGATCTCAGGTTCCTATGAACCCAATAAATATCTTCTGTTTACCAACAGTGTATGGCCATGCATGTTGAAACCTGTCTCATTCCGTTTGGTTAAAACATTAACCACCAACACAACTGAAAGCTGCAGCATGCCTGGGTGCCAGTGTGTGTCTACACAGAACATATTACTTCTAGTTAGGGCATATATGTTGGTGGCTAACACACATTAGCTTGTGGACACATCTGCAGTGGGTCCCCACTCTGAATATTTTTGTTGTCACACACAGACTCCAATGTATATTACCTGCTCGAATTCTCCCAGTGGTTTAGTCTCCCCAGCAATAATTGCAAAACATGTCCACATGTGTGTGTGTTGGCCCAAGGATGACATTTCACACAGTCTTTGCCCTCCTTAGTTCGCCCTACGACACTTACCACGGTCGCTGAAGTGTAGGTCTAAATATCCATAGTGCCTTGGACGTCCAACATCATGTCCGGGGTCAGCAGATCAGCAGAAAAAACATTATCCCAGAAACCAGTCTACACGAGTTGTTAACCCATGTTGGCCACCTTCTTTGACATTCCTCATAGTCCCTTAATTTTGAATGGGTGTCTATTGTTAAACACTCAACACTTATTCAAACACTTATTCAACCTCTCCCTCTCCACTGGTACCTTTCACTCCGCCTATAAGCATGCTGTTATAACTCCACTCATCAAAAAACCATCTCTGGACCCCTCTGCCCTTCCCAGTTACCGCCCAATCTCTCTTCTTCTTGAACAGCATGTCCATACCAACTATCTGTCTACAAACTCCCTCCTAAATCCCCTCCAATCTGGTTTCCGCTCATGTCACTCTACCAAAACTGCACTCACCAAAGTCACCAATGATCTACTGACAGTCAAATCCAAAGGCCACTACTCTGCTGTCATTCTTCTCAACTTATCATCTGCTTTTGACACAGTCGACCATGCTCTGCTTCTCAATATTCTTTCTTCTCTTGGAATCCAAGGTCTCGCACTCTCTTGGCTCTCCTCCTATCTCTCTCATCGCACATTTAGTGTATTTTACTCAAACACCATTTCCTCTCCCTGGCCTCTGTCTGTTGGGGTACCACAAGGCTCAGTCCTAGGACCCCTACTTTTTTCAATATACACTTCTGGTCTCGGACAACTAATAACCTCGCTAGGCTTCCAATATCACTTTTATGCAGACAACACTCAGATCTACCTCTCTGGCCCGAATCTCTCTTCTCTCGCATTCCTGACTGTCTAACAGCCATCTCTTCCTTCATGACATCTCGCTCCCTTAAACTAAACATGGACAAAACAGAACTGGTCATTTTCCCACCATCTCACTCCCTTCCCCTCTCTAACACCACAATTTCTGTAAATAATCTTACAATACCTGCAACTCATCAAGCTCGGTGCCTGGGCGTCATTCTGGACTCCTCTCTCTCGTTCACACCTCACATTCACTCCCTAGCCACCTCCTGTCGTCTCCAACTCAAAAATATCTCCCACATCCATCCCTTCCTCTCACCTGTCACCACTAAAATGCTAGTACATGCTTGGTCATCTCCCGACTGGACTACTGCAACACCCTCCTCTATGATTTGCCAACAAACAGACTAGCTCCCCTCCACTCTATTTTAAACTCTGCTGCTCGCCTCATCCACCTCTCCTCTCACTTCTCCAGTGCTGCCCTCCCTGTCAATCTCCCTACTGGATACCTGTCTCCCATAGAGTTCAGTTCAAACTTCTAATGCTAACAAAACACTCTCTAACCAGGTCCCCTCTTACATTTCCTCTCTGATCCAGCGTTACCAACTCAAGCGCAACCTCCGCTCTGCCTCTGACATTCTCCTGTCCTCCTCCTTAGTTCCTCGCACTCCCACCTTCAAGACTTCTCCCATGCCTCCCCACTTCTCTGGAATGCACTTCCCAGCTCGATCTGCCACTCTCCATCACTCCAAGCCTTTAAAAGTGCCCTCAAAACTCACTTCTTCAGACAAGCATATGGCCTGGCTTAAGCAATTCCCATAACCTTCAAATGGCACATGCAGCCCAACTCAAGTTCTACCACTTGTGACCTCACTCCTTTTGTCTCCACCCCCATCTTTAGACTGTAAGCTCCCAAGGGCAGGGCACTCCTTCCTATTGTCTCCTGTGCTCACAACACATGGTTTAAACCTTGTGGCATCTAATTTTGTATTGTTCCCTGTACTATATGTTTTACCTTCTCTGTAACCATACCTTGTAAAGTGCTATGGAAGATGATGGTGCTATATAAATAAACAATAATAATAATAAACACTCCCTTGTTTTTGGGGATTTGGAGTGTTAGATGTAACCCCAGAACAAGTGACTGCATGGCACTCTGCTGGCATATGTGGGCATGTGCGGACATTTGCAAATGTATTCGTGCCTTTGGACTAGCCTACTGTTATCCCTGTGTCAATCTCCTCAAGGCCATGGCAGGCCACCTTTCCCCACTCCAGCTTGTGGTTATTTGTGGCATGTTGTTGTAGGGCATACCTAGTGGTTGTCACACCTGTCCACAATCACAAGCATGGAGGCTAACATGAGATTCATATTTACCACTTTTAGCAATTGTGTCTGACTCCTCCTCCCACTCTTGTTTTTTTGCCATGTTGCCTGGTGTATGTGAATTTTGGGGTGGTAAGTTTGTAAACCCCTTACTTGTATTCACGGATGAAAATATATTTGTTATGCATCACCTTCTTGAGGTCCTGACATTTTTTGCGAACTTGGTTTTCAGTCTTTGGGCCTGGACCCACCAGGTTCCCCACAGTGCGGATTTTCTCCCATGAGATTTTTCCTCTCAGGATTGCTGGTGTGGCAAGATTTCTTGCCCAAGGTGTGGTCAAAGGACTCCCTCACCCCCTCTGCCAGGGTCATTGTCTGTGCCTCATTAAAGCACACACCTCTTGTGCCTTTGGACATGGTTGGTGGTATGCTTGGTGCTTGGATGGGCCCCTCCTGGGTAATGGCACTTTGCTGTGTGACCACGGCCCCTGGGGATTGAGGTAGAGGTGGTATAACCAGTCTGGCTTGTGGCATGTAGTGACTGCTGTCCTCTGTGTCCCAGCCTTGTGGTCTGCTCCTGAGTGTTGGGGCAGGGCTGTCTCTTGGCCTGTGTGATGTTTTGCTTTGGCTTCACCATGACAAATGTGTTCTTGAGGAGTGTGCAGCTAATCATGAGCTGCAACGTGGTGTGTGCATGAGTGAGGTGCACCGGTGTCTGAGGCAGGAGCTTGGGCTTCTGTCATACCTGTGGCTGCAACGGGGTCTTCTCCTTGGACTGTGGTGAGGGCTTGGCCTGTGGTGTTGATGTTTTTTGTCTTGAACGCACACAAAATGCGTGCTCGTGTGTTCCGCAAATGACGTCACATCTGGGTTCCACCTTCGAGCCAAGGGTGTACTGCAGCAGACTAGTCCATCAAAATGGCACCCGGCTTGTACAGCTGAGTCTGGCTGCAGGTACACAGTGTGTTTAGAACAGGCCTGCCACGTTGTTGTGTCAGTTTCTGGAACATTCAATGAGTGCCTGCTAGCTCAGTGCAAACACCACAAACATGCTACAATGGCCATCCCATGCACATGCATGTACTAGGCATCCCATCCGCATGCATGTACTGGGCATCCCATGGGCATGCATGTCCTGGACATGCCATGCACATGCATGTAGTGGGCATCCCATGCACATGCATGTACTGGGCATGCCATGCGCATGCATGTAGTGGGCATCCCATGCACATGCATGTACTGGGCATGCCATGCGCATGCATGTAGTGGGCATCCCATGCACATGCATGTACTGGGCATCCCATGCATGCATACTGGGGTGGCCAGTACATGCATCCGTGAAAGCAATGTGCAGCCATGGGCCAGCCAACCCATTTGCATGCTCTAAAGAACCCATAGGAGGCTATCTACCACAGGAAAACAAAGAGGCAAAATTAAAAGTTGCACTTTAGGGATGACCCTAACACAGACATGATCCTAAATTTTGTTTTCTTCTTAGGCCTTAGGCCATGATTTGTAAGACGTGCAACTCCCTGCCCAACTCGTTTGCAAAGAGGCTGTGGCCAACCTGGGTACGTGATCGTATACACGTCAAGACAGGGACATTGTTTGCGTCGGGCAGATAATGAAGCATTGGGGAGACCTCAAAAAGCAGAAGGAGAGATGGGTGTGGAGAACCATCCGGTGTCGTTGCCTGGGTAAGTCCACCAGCCAAACGCATTGACATTTTTAAGATAACTCAGAGATTGGCAGTGAAATGTGTTGATTATGGTTCAGGCATAGGCAAGTAGGAAATAATCAGAAAAACATAACAATTCCACTATGCCCTCTCTACAAGCCCCTGCCCCTGGTAGAAGCCGCACCCAAGTTACACACAGCCCCGGGGGAAGAATAGTCAGCAGCTTCTACAGGAGGAGAAGGCAAAAGCTGTCGGCAAGCTGCCACATGTGTTGGGCAGGAGGTCAGACTTGCAGCAACACTTCCAGCAACAGGTAGGTAAATATATAGAACCACAAACTTGCATATTTCCCATGCCAAGCTACACAATCGACAACACAGAGCCAACAGGCAAGGTGTTACTTGAGTCAAATACAGGAATGTTGGGTGGATACAAGGCAATCAATTGACTGGTTGCTAGGCCAAATTTAGTATGTCGATTTTGTGGACACAGCAGATGCAATCGCTAATTTTTAATGCAAAACAGTTTGAATGCCACATATAGAAGCATTAATTTTATCATTGAAAACTTAAATAATTTCACAGATTCCTGCACCTCACTTAGTAAATTCCTTTAATGGTATCCTAGGTGGCAACTGGAGCACCGACTCACTTACAGCAGCCATCTCCATGATCCCTAAGTCTTCCATGGATGACACGTTATGGTTCAATTACAGACCTATGTCTTTACTTAACCTAGATGTGAAAATATTGGCCAAGGTATTAGCTACTGGATGTTATGATTTTATTGGAACTCTCATTACTAAAGAGCAGGGGACAATGTCCATAAAATCATTAACCTAATCATCCGTGCAAAAAAAGAAAAGGTGCCAGCAGTGGTTCTTGTACTTGGCATTTAACACAGTTAGCTGGGAATACTTAGGGCCTGATCTATCAAGCACTTCTGCCAGATAATGCCACATCGGTGAAAATTAAAGAGTAGTGCAAAATATAGTTTGATTTTTTTACCCTGGTGCATAGTGCTGTAATGCAATCACCCCATTTACTAAAACATTAGTAGTACAGCAACAAGCTAAAAAAAAATATTTTTCTGTCTACACTTTAAAGTTTTATTTTGCACTACTCTAATTTGCACTGATATGGCATTATCTGGCAGAAGTGCTTAATAAATTAGGCCCCTAATCCACATTAACTATTTGGGGGTTTGGGCCAAATTTCATAAGCTAGATATTTTCACTGTATTCTTCACCAGGTGCTTTTATTAAAGTATATCTTTTTGCCCTTGCTATTGAACCACTATCAGCTTTTGTAAGACATTGTAAGCATCTCTGGTCACCAAATTGATGGTTACCACCATAAACTCTCACTTTTTGTTCACGATATTATGCTAAAAATCTTGAATCCACAAATGCCCAACCTTCTCAGCATCTTTGAAAAATTATCCCTAGTATCGGGTTTGCAGGTAAACCAAGATAAATCCTAGGCTCTTAACATTTCATTGCCTGAGTATTTAGTGGATATGCTGAAATCCTCTTTTACATTTCAGTGGGAGAAGCATGTAATGAAACACCTGGGAATACATTTAACAAATGATTATATCACATTATATAATGCTAACTACCCCAAGCTGATATCCACCCTCACTCAATTACTTACTAGCTGGTCTAAACTTAACATTTCTTGGCTGGGTAGAATTTCCGCAATCAAGATGACGTGGTAAAAGCTGTGCTGGTCTGTCCAAGGGATGCAGGGGGTCTCGGCATCCCTAGTATTGCTGCTTATTATCAGGTCTGTCAAACTGCACAACCTTTCGCTCTTCATGAAAAATTGATTAGACCTCTGTGGGTCGATTACTGAAAGCTTCTGTTGTTTTCCCCTGCCCACCTCTAATCTGTTATGGGTGAATCCCAGTTTTAGGAAGTATTACCCACCCCATAATTTTGCATTCATTTAAAATATGGGATTCAATCAAAGATATAAGAAAATTGGTCTCTCTGCATGCCCCTTTAATGTCATTCTTGGGTCATCCAGGCTTTCCTGCAGGAACCTCAAACTGAGGAGCTTTTTCCTAGTGGATGCTCACAGGTCTGACAACAATAGCGGATCTCTCTACGGCTGAAGGCTCCAAATCTATGCAGTCTTATGTAAGCTCTAAGGTCTCCCAGCCTGTGAAACCTTTGGACCTCTCCAAATTAGGCATTTTGTTAGCAATGGTCTTGGTAGGGGTGTTTCTTCTTGTGCTTTAACCTCTTTTGAATGGATTTGTAGGGATAACCCGATGGGCAAGTATTATCTCTTTCTTATACCATGACATATTATTTAAATATTCAATCCATAGACCTGGGTATGCTGGGTCTTGGGAGGAGGATCTTCAAATTACACTGGATGGCACACAATGGCGGTCAATTTGATTTAACATGACCTTGTCGCCCGAGTCAGTGAGATCATGGTTTTTGAAAAAATGGATGCTTTTCTATGACTCCTTCAGAATATTTCAACCCACCTGGGACAGCTGCATTGCACGTTTCAGTCCCTCCAATTTTGATAGATCACTTCTATGCATTTAAGGAATCTTGTGATTGCTTGTTGTTGTTGTCTCTTTTTCTCTATCTCTGCTACTCTTTTTTTTCTCTCTCTTATCACCTCATTCACTCCCCTTCTCTCCTTTGCCACCCCACAAATTTAGAAGGATCCTGTAACATGCTATTTTGTCTATGTTTGAGATTTTTGTATGTAAACAGGCTATTTATCTGCAGACAAATTATAATCGGTAGGCTCTTTTACTTCAGTCAAAAATCTGTTCTGGACTAATGCTCCATATTGTATTCTATATTTTGTTTTGTTATATTTCTCTGTTTTTCCTTTTTTTGTCTTATTTGTTTAATATACATTTGGCTGTTTTTCTTTTGGTATCTCACTATATATTTGTATTGATAATTTTGCTATTTTTTGAAATAAAAACTATTGTGAAAGGAAACTTGAATAAATCATTTTTAAAAAGGGCCAGGCATTTTTTTGTTACATAAAAATCATATCCAATGAAAAATACCAAAATTAATGCTGATTGCCAGCACGAGCCACATGATTTTTATTAATTTTACTTTATTTTACTGCTCTTGCAAGCTTTTGAAAAATTTGATTCGGCTGATTCGCCGAATTTTCCGGGAAAAATCGCTTCGGTCCGAATTTATTTGCGACGAATCGCTATTAAAAATGGCTATTTCTGGTCTTCCGAGAGCCTCTATGGGGTTGCAGAAAATTTTGTTTGGCTGTAACATACATAGGATGCATGCTGGGTTAGTGAATAATATTGTAAAGAAGTATGACATGCAGATCAGAGGCGTCGCTATTAGTTTCGCTGTCACAGAGCGGCACAATTACAGAGACTTGAGGTGGCATCAGCATGATGGGCCCATATATTGCCTGAAAAACACACCCTGAATTTGGCAGTAGCAAAGGGAGCCCATATATTGCCTGAAAGACACATTGGAGTTGAAAGCAGCATTAGGAGCCCATATATTGCCTGAAAAACATACCCTGGAGTTGGCAGCAGCATTAGGAGCCCATATATTGCCTGAAAGACACACTCTGGACTTGGCAGCAGCATAAGGAACAAATATATTGTCTGGAAAACACACCCTGGAGTTGGCAGCAGCATAGGGATCCCATATATTGCCTGAAAGGCACACCCTGGATTGGCAGCAGCATAGGGAATCCATATATTACCTGAAAGAAACATCCAGGAGTTGGCAGCAGCATAGGGAGCCCATATATTGCCTGAAAGAGACACCCATGAGTTGGCAGCAGCATAGGGATCCCATATATTGCCTGAAAGACACACCCTGGATTGGCAGCAGCATAGGGAGTCCAAATATAGCCTGAAAGAGACATCCAGGAGTTGGCAGCAGCATAGGGAGCCCATATATTGCCTGAAAGACACACCCTGGAGTTGGCAGCAGCATGGGGAGCCCATATATTGTCAGAAAAATACACCCTGAATTTGGCAGCAGCATAGGGAGCCCATATATTGACTGAAAACCACATTGGAGTTGGCAGCAGCATTAGGAGCCCATACATTGCCTGAAAGACACACTCTGGACTTGGCAGCAGCATAGGGAGCCCATATATTGCCTGAAAGATACACCCAGGAGTTGGCAGCAGCATTAGGTGCCTGAAAAACACACCCTGGAGTTGGCAGCAGCATGAAGAGAACATATACAGATTTTGGGCACATATATCTTATCCTAAGAATTTTAATAAAAGTTAAGATTAACGTAAAGCATTTCCTCAATAATTACTTGTGGTCTGATGTGGAGAAATGTCTGTAACTGGAGAGCAGCGCCTTAAATCTGTTTTGCATTATCCATATTTCTTTAGTGTTGGTCTGGCACCATGATCAATCTACTCTGATGCATCAGGCATTGGTGGGTGGAAATCTTGGCTGATCCATGCCCAATTCATTTCCACGCAGGCCAGTCTCTCAAAAAAACATTTTTCAAGCGTATTGGAGCACATTGAATTGCCCTCTTCAGAGCATCACATACGCACATCTAAGAGTTTCATCACTTTGTTCCTGTTAAAGTCTTCAGGGCCTAGTTACTACTTAGTGAAAGGGCATAGATAGTTACACACCTGCTGCTGTTATCGACAAATCCTGTTTTAAGTGTAGTGTAGCGTTTTGTCCTCCCCTCATATACGCACTAAGTATGTCAGGCAGAGAAGTGCCAGGATGGGCACAGAGAAGTTGCAGAGGCCTAAATTCATCAAGCAGAGGTTGCAGCAGACTAGGGGTGAGTGGCAGCAGGAGTCTCAGTAAGAGGCCTGATCTCCCGGTATCAGCTAGCGGTCGTGTCTCGACCAGCAACCCATCTGCCGTCATCCATTGGTTAACACGATCATCCACTTAATCAGAAGTGACATCTGACACCCCCAGTCAACTGTCGGTTATATCTTATGCTTTGGGTTCAGCTCCACTATTCAGTGAGGATGATCTGATAATCAGAAAAATCAGCAGCTACTGCCCAGCCAGAAAGTGGAGGAGACACTCGCCGCTTCTTCCACTCGGTGGGCAAGTAGTGATGAGGAGAGTGGCATGGGAGGTGGTGTTGCAAGTGTTTTGGCTTCTTAAGCAGACACTGTTAAGGAACCTGAGGAGGACATCAGTGAGTTTTGAGGGCACATTTAAAGGCTTGGAGTGTTGGAGAGTGACAGATTTAGTGGTCAGCATGGTGGCAGAAGGGGAAAGTATGGAGGCAAATGTGCTCGGGGTAGACCACTTGCTGCGCGGCAGGCTACCTTCCCAGGAGGTAGTGGAAGAGGGTCCCTGGAGTCGGCGGCAGCGGCAGCAGCAGTGAATTAGTGCGGACTGTTGGTAGGAAAATCAGCTACTCGGCGATGTGGCAGCTTTTCATCAAGCATTCGCAGGAGGTTAACATGGCTATATGAAAGATGCATAGGCAGAAGGCGAAGTGTGGCCAGGGTCCAAGTTGGACCCACAGCCCTGCATCAACATTTGCAGCGTCACCATAATGCGGCCTGGGAGAGTTGGCTCCAAAGTGGTGGTCCAGCCTGCTGCATTACCCAGTGGCACGCCGCTCCCTGTTCCAGCCAGCCAAGGCTCCCCCACCTCCTGTGGGTCATACCCATTCTCTGTCGCTCCAGATGCTCCTCCTCCTCTTAATTCAAGTCAGTCATTCCACCAGCAATTCATTGGCTCTAATCTCTGAGAGCCCATTTGGGACTTACAGTGCAATAGATAAATTGGGAGCAGGCTTACCTGAGGTTGCCCTAAACCTCTCAAGTGCAAGCCATGGGGTGGAAGGGTCAAAGACCTTGCAATGTCCCAAATGGGCTCTCAGAGATTAGAGTTAGGACTGCACCCCACAGAGGCACTTTGGCGTAGTGGTGCAGCTTAAGCATACTTCTGCAGATGTGTGTGACCGAGTCCTCGGTTTAGGTCCTCAAGTTTAGAGACAGATTATAGGCTGGCCTGCAAGCTAACAGGGTTGAGTGCTGTGGCTCCTTTAAGACTTTTGTATTCTAATTGCCCTGCTAACGTGCACCTCCCAGGTTAGTTATAAAATGGTCTGAGCGGCTGCCACCCCCCCTTTGTTTCTTTTGAATTTGTGCAAGCACATGGTGTGTGGGGTCTAGGCTGTATTGCAAGGTCTTTGACCCTTCCACCCCATGGCTTGCACTTGAGAGGTTTAGGGCAACCTCAGGTAAGCCTGCTCCCAATTTATCTATTGCACTGTATGTCCCAAATGGGCTCTCAGAGATTAGAGTTAGGACTGCACCCCACAGAGGCACTTTGGCGTAGTGGTGCAGCTTAAGCATACTTCTGCAGATGTGTGTGACCGAGTCCTCTGTTTTTAACCAAGTTTAGAGACAGATTATAGGCTGGCCTGCAAGCTAACAGGGTTGAGTGCTGTGGCTCCTTTAAGACTTTTGTATTCTAATTGCTCTGCTAACGTGCACCTCCCAGGTTAGTTATAAAATGGTCTGAGCGGCTGCCACCCCCCCTTTGTTACTTAGCAATGGTGTCACAGAAAAAAGTGCCTAACAATTACATATTAATTGTTAACATTTATCTTATTTGAACACATTTATAATAACATATAGTAACATATAACATAATAACAATAACATAAAATTTATACATTTTTTTTGTTAATTTTGTATTTTTTTTAATAATTTTTTTCATTTTCTTTTTTTTTTAATATTTTGTATTTTTTAAAAATATATATTTTTTTTTTTTTTTTTTTTTTTATTTTTTTTTTTCATTGTCTTTTTTAATATTTTGTTAATTTTTTTACAATTTTTTTTTGTATTTTGTTTTTTATAAATATATATTTATTTTTGGTACTTTTATTTATTTTTTTCAGTACCCTTCCAGCCTACCATGTGTGCAGGACACAGCGGTTTCACGTGGTTTGCCTTGCGCCACGGAATCACACATGGGAGGAACTGCTAAAAATCATAAATCAATAAATGAAATCATGGCTTACCCCATGAAACCTGCAAATGGGAACCATGGTGACTGACAATGGGAAGAACATCTTGTCTGCGCTGCGACAAGGAAGCCTGAGCCATGCGCCCTGTATGCCACATGTGTTCAACCTAGTTGTCAAGCGTTTTCTGAAGTCTTCCCCCCATCTGCAAGACATCCTAACAACAAGAAGGAAACTTTGCATGCACTTCAGCCACTCATACACTGCCAAGCACACCCTTCTTGAGCTACAGCGTCAGAACGGTATCCCCCAACATAGTCTGATTTGCGAAGTTTCCACCCGTTGGAATTCCACCCTCCATATGTTGGATCGACTATACGAACAGAGAAAAGCCATCACTAATTTCTTGATGATCCAAGCGCATAGGGGGACTCCCCTGTGTAACTTCAATGTAAACCAGTGGCAGCTCATACGTGACACCTGTCGTTTGCTCAGGCCCTTTGAGGAAGCCAATTATTAGTCAGTCCTCAGGACTACGGGATGAACAATGTGATTTCACTGTTTCATGTACTACAACACATGTTGGAAACCATGGCTGGTCAGGGCACTGGAGACATGGCGCCTACATTTCATGGCCACATGAAGCCTGTAGGGGCTGAAGTGGAGGAGGAGGAGGGGGTGGGGCATAGCGAAGCACAGTTTAGGTTTGACAAAATGGCCATTTTATCTAGTCATCTGACAGGAGAGGAGGAGCAGGAGCAGCCAGAGGAGCTAGAGGGTTGTGAGGAAGGCGAGACAGAGGACCCAGACACACCGTGGCAGTATGCAGTGGAGATGGAGACAGGTAGTCCCTTCGAGTCACTTGCACAAATGGCACGATGCTTGCTCACTTGCTTGCATAGTGACCGCAGAATTGTCTCCATTTGTCAGCAGGATGACTTTTGGCTCTCTACGTTACTGGACCCTCGCTACCGGCACAAAATGGGGGCATTTTTTTACACCCACTGAGAGGGAGGACAAACTGACCTACTACAGAGACATTCTACGTAGTCAGTTGGCCGATGCCTATGTGCGCCATGGTCCATACTCTTGCAGGCCTGACTCGGGGAGACCTCTGCGCTCACCTTCCACTGCCATGGCTGCTGGGGGGGGGGGGGGGTGGCAGGAGCAGCAGCAGCAGCTCCATCAGCAGCAGCCTGAGTCTTCAGTCGCTAATGAGTAGCTTTCTTCACCCGCATAGTGAGGCTAATCATGAGCAGCAGAAAGACCTGGAGCAGGCCCTGAACCAGCAGGTAGTGTCATACCTTGCCAATGCCAATGCACCTTGAGGACCCGCTGGACTTCTGGGCAGCCAAACTTGACTTGTGGCCGTAACTGGCAGAGTTTGCCCTGGGAAAGCTGTCCTACCCGGCCAGTAGTGTGCCATCTGAGCGGGTGTTTAGTGCGGCGGGGGCCATAGTCATGACAAGGAGAATTCGTCTGTTCACGAAAAATGTGGAAAGACTCATCTTTGTGAAGATGAATCAGGCATGGATCAGCCAGGATTTCCAGCCACCAATGGCTGATCCATGGTAGTAGCTGATGCATGGTAGCTCCTTATGCTGCTGCCAACTCCAGGGTGTCTCTTTCAGGCAATATATGGGCTCCCTATGCTGCTGCTGCCAGCTCATATGTGTGTCTTTCAGGCAATATATGGGCTCCTAATGCTGCTGCTGCCAACTCCAATGCGTGTACTCTTAAAAGACACATGCTAGCATATTTGGGATGCCCCCCCCCCCCGGTTAAAGGCAATGGCTGGCAATTTGACAACGTGACTTTCTTTACAAAAGGCAACCAGTTAGTAGACAGGTAGTCTTGAAATATTTATGCTAGTATTTGGGATGCCCCCTCTTCAAATTCACAGGTTGGCTGCTTTGAAAAGTGACTTTGATTACAAAATGCAACCAGTTAATAGACAGGTACTCTTGAAATATTAATGCTAGTGTTTGGGATTCCCTCTCTTCAAATACACAGGTTGCCTGCTATGATAGTGGAAAAGTGACTTTGATTTCAAAATGCAACCAGTTAATAGACAGGTACTCTTGAAATATTAATGCTAGTGTTTGGGATGCCCCCCGGGCGAAAGGCAAAGTTTGTTTAAAAAGTGACTTTGATTACAAAATGCAACCAGTTAGTAGACAGGTAGTCTTGAAATATTGAAAGAATAGGTTGTAATACCGCGCTGCTCACAACTACAATCAAATAGTCCAATCTATTCCAATCTATTAAGAAAGGCGGAGCTCAACGTGCGAGATGTAAGGTTCCAGTCCTTGCATGGGAAATTTCACAAATGTCACATAAACATATGTCTTGAAATATTAATGCTAGTGTTTGGGATGCCCCACCCCATCCCCCCAGCGAAAGGCAAAATTTGCGTAAAAAGTGACTTTGATTACAAAATGCAACCAGTTAATAGACAGGTATGCTTGAAATATTAATGCTAGTATTTGGGATGCCCCCTCTTCAAATACACAGGTTGGCTGCTTTGATAGTAGAAAAGTGACTTTGCTTACAAAATGCAACCAGTTAATAGACAGGTACTCTTGAAATATTAATGCTAGTGTTTGGGATGCCCCCCCGGCGAACGGCAAAGTTTGCTTAAAAAGTGACTTTGATTACAAAATGCAACCAGTTAATAGACAGGTACTCTTGAAATATTTATTCTAGTGTTTGGGATGCCCCCTCTTCAAATACACAGGTTGCCTGCTTTGATAGTGGAAAAGTGACTTTGCTTACAAAATGCAACCAGTTAATAGACAGGTACCGTTTAAATATTTTTGCTAGTGTTTGGGATGCCCCCTCTTCAAATACACAGGTTGGCTGCTTTGATAGTGGAAAAATGACTTTGATTACAAAATGCAACCAGTTAATAGACAGGTACTCTTGAAATATTAATGCTAGTGTTTGGGATGCCCCCCAGGCGAAAGGCAAAGTTTGCTTAAAAAGTGACTTTGATTACAAAATGCAACCAGTTAATAGACAGGTACTCTTGAAATATTAATGCTAGCATGCTTTTTAAAGAATGACACCAGGAAAAGGAAAAGCTAAATAGGCAGGTGTGTTATTAACACTAAATAGGCTTGAAAGCTAATGCAAACACTTTAAACTTTCCCTGTCTTTCTCTGTCACTGTCACAGCCTCTCTCCTTCTCTATCTGTCCCTCGCTCGGCTTCTTCTGATCTATCTATCTATCTATCTATCTATCTATCTATCTATCTATCTATCTATCTCTCCCTCGCTGTATCTATCTACCTATCTGTCTGTCTGTCTATCTGTCCCTCGCTCTCTCCCTGCCTGATCTGCTCTGGCCGCAATACAGTGTCAGAATGATCTTCCGCAAAATGGCCGCCGTTTATATGGAGCTGTGACATCATCGGTAAGCCTGTCTGCTGATGGGTAGCAAGTGCCACCTACCCAGGATTCTTTGCCCCAGGGCACATGTCCTGACATGTGGATCCACCATTTCAGATGGGCTGTATAGCAGTAAATGGAGTTTTAAGGAAGCGATTCGAGCGATCGAATTGCGGCGATATTCGGAATTGTAACAAATTGAATATTTCCTGAAATTCGTAACGAATTCGGGTTCGTCAGAATCGATTCGCTCATCTCTAGTGAGCTGCTGGCGAGAAAAAAAGGTTCTAACTCAAATTTCTGCAAAAACACTTCTTGAATCAACCATTTTTTTCGCAAATAATAAAGGCATGGGGGGAAAAGTGGGCCAGTGCGGTGCTTTTGCATAAAACACAATCTCTTTATTTTAATTCAATTCTCTAATGTGCTTTGAAAATGTTGTGCTTAGAAAATAACTGTTGTGTTTGGGGTGGCTCTTGCTGCCAACCACCAAGACACTCACACCCCTTATCCTGCTTCCTGCTAACCCTAATTTAAAATGTACCTGATTCAATTAAAGAGCCCAGTCCTTCACCAGAAGAAAAGCCACTACGCTTCTGTTGCGTTAGTGATGTGTGTGCTGAAATAGAAAGTATCTTAAAACTAAGCTTCTCCAAAATTACAGAGACTCTCACAATCTATTAGTGTTTTTTTCTAATAGCAAACATTTAATCAAAATAAATTATTGGTTTTCCATATACATATATAACCTATGGTCTATTTTTATTATTTTATTGACTGGCTGATGGAGCAATTTTCCAACTTTTAAAATGAATTTTAAAAAAGTAATACAGTCATTACGTTTTCACTTACTTCTCACTAGTTAATTCTGCTTTTCAACTAAGCACTTGAAATCATTCATGTCACTTTAGAAAATTTCTCTCATAGCTATGGGCATTTTAACATCATCTGATGATTTATGAGACTAGTTATTCAGCTGCTGAAAGTCAGGTATGAAATATTTAAACCTACAGGGTATGGTGGGGGAGATTACCAATGCTGCGCATATTCCAAGACTGATTAGGTCATACAGATGAGATTTTGGTCTGGCATCCTACTTGTTTTACTGTAAAAAGAAATGCACAAAACTATTTTAATGCTACATTTTAATGGCCAGAAAATATTAAGTGATGTAAAATAATCTATCCATTTTAAAAGTGTTTAGTTTATGTGAATAATCCTATCGAAGACAAATACATGAATTTACAACACATATTCTTATTTAGTGAGACAAACTGCAACGTAAAAAGTGCAACAATCTATCAGAACCTGTCAGCAATGATTTTCGCTGCTCTGACTACATATGATAACAAGAGAGAAAAATCCACATTCAGCTAAGGCTAGATTTACTGTAAGTATTTCCATGGCACTGCTGGAGGAAGCCTAATTCGAACATTATAAATATGTACATTACTTGGGATACCAAACTTTGTTATGTAGAATGGTAATTCCAAATTCAATTCATGATCATTTTACAATGAATGTGGTACATTTAAAGTCTTTCTAGTATATTTAAAGTCTAGTATATTTATCATACTATATATGATTTCAGATATTCCCCCTTATTATAAAGTGCCATCATCTTCCATGGTGCTGAACAATGTGAAGTCTACTGAATTTATAAGTACACCCAAATAGGAGAATTCTACCAGCTGTTTTAGTAAACAGGAAACCCCTCACAACAATGGGCTAGACTGCATTGTAATGTGTTTCCTATCTACACATAGTTGAGACCATAGCACCATGAATAGGTGAAGTGAGCCCCAAGAGTGAGTGATGTAACTCAGTTCTGACTAAATAAATGAGAGAATCTTATACAGAATTATAAGACCTTGCATATAGTATTAAACATGGCATATATATATTGGCCAGTGACTGATAATCTGCATAGTATCAGAATCTGTACGATATACTGTATATCTAGTGTTTGGGTTCATTCAAGAAATTGATGGGGGTCACAAATTTATTTCAGTTACAATATGATAATATATATATATATATATATATATATATATATATATATATATATAGTGGGAATTATATTACTTGATTTGTGATTAGTGAATTGACAGACCCTACTACCTGAAGCACAATGGATAAGTATCTACCTGTGATTTTTCTCCATTGCAAATGTAATAACTGCCTGTAACATTTAAGGTCCTTCTGGGGAAAATTAGGGAACGTATTGAATTAGTGAAGGATATTTACTGTGCTAGTGAATTAAACGCATTTATACATTTTAATGTCTGCGTGGTGGCTAATTTTGTCACACAATAAATTATATGTGCAAGGCATTTGAGGGAATATTGCTTCTTAGGACACTTCACTGGGTGTGTGAGGAGTGACCATTGGTTTGAGCTAATAAGTCCTGGGGGCAACCGTGTCTGGTGAGACGTTTAAAGCATCCTGGCAAATGGGGGCCTGGCTAAAGGTGAAGCTAGCTGCGGAGATTGGGGGTTGTAAGCTCACAAAGAAGACGGGTGTCCCAGAGGTATGACAATACCTTCATGACTACCATTATCTACATTATCTACCAACAGTGACTGCATATGAGTGAGGTGTATGGCTCAAGAACTCTGGCTGAGCTCTAATTACCTCACCCTTGCATTGCTGGGTCACCTCTGCGCTTGTGTGAATATTCTCCCATTCATTTTTATGGGCCAGTCTTCCCCATTTCCCCTCCTTTCCTGTACATCTGGCAAGAACTGTTCAGGCATCCAGAAGTCTATAGAGGACAGATAGAAAGACATTTATTTAAATATATTACACTTACATTTTCTTGTTAAAGCACCTTGATGTGTTGCTAGGCAGATCCGTTGGCTCTCATGACCAAGTTAGGTAGTGTAATACCTACTGTATTTTGTATGCCATTTTTCAGTTTCTCTTAGAAGACCATGCTTTACAAAAATGATCCTTATTTCAACATTTTGTTTTGTTAGAAATGACAAGGAAAATTATCTTCTGCACATAGTAAGGTCTCTGGAACCAACAATAACCCAAAGTAATTTTGGATATAGACTGAGGCACTGTGAACTGTAATGCCTGTGTTTTCACAAGCATATTTAAGGTTTTACCTAAAACACATTTGATGGTAGCTCAGTACAGTACATTTCTTGTTTACCTTTTAGAGCCAACCAGTTTATCTTGAAACCTTTCATGTGTTTTGATTTGTGCCTCCCCCTGCATATGGAGGATAACCTGTTATGAATGTAGAGCAATATGTCTGCAGCCCCAGTGCCATAGGAACAGGGGTTGCAACAATCACAGTTGTGACCTGGCCCCTTCCTTAGGAAACCCCTAGCAGGATGAGCTTACTTTTGTAGAAGAGATTTTTCATTCTTTGTATAAGAAGGCCACAAACCAGAACGTTTAGAGCTCTAAACACAAATGCAGCTATAACATGTACCATGGGTTCAAACATGTATTTTTCTTCACATCTGCTGGGGCATTACAAATATAATATCCATTAGCTTTATCTATTTATCTTTTAGTTTCACTAGCTTGTCACAAAACATCCAGTGTATAGAAGACATTTCAATGTAAGTAGATCTTATGTCTTTTTACTTGTCCTTCTCTGGTCCTACGTCATCATTGCACACCTCTTGTACCCCCCGAGATGTACCCTGGATTTGCCTCGAGGCAACTGGGGGGAGTGCTTTAGAGGGAAAACTGCAGTATCGTAACCTGCTACTCACAAGGACACAAGAAGCATTGATAATTGCAAAAGGTACTCTTCATGAGAGGAGCAATTTAGATGATACTCGTTAAAAATCTAGATTTTTGCCCACTTTAAAAGGTAAGACGTTGGGGGCAACATAATTTATAGTGGTTTAAGATCTCTTTACTTCAACATATTAAAACATTAAACATCCTGCTACTCAAAAATCCTACTCAAATTTGTTGATTTGTAAATGCTACACAAAGTAAATAATCCTTACATAATAAAAATAAGAATAGATCTCACCAAAGGGAATACATGTTCATCACATGGAAGAGGATTCTCCACAGTTTAATACATATCCCTTGCTACTGTTTATTGCTATCAATTTTTGTAATGCCTGTCTCTTTACTGTAATCTGCTAATATATCTAAAAGCCATAGCACTGCTTTGATATCTGAAAATCCCCATCACAAATATTACTGGTGCCACCTGCAGGCCTAAAAGTAATTCTCAATACCAAAGGATCATAATTATGTGCTGTTGTATGAGCTCTATTTGTTTTAAAGCAGACCAACCCCCCCCCCCCCCCCCCCAAAAAAACAAAAAACAAACAAACCCAGTCTATTATCTATATCTCCCACCCCAGGTATATTACCATTTGGATGTTTTCTACCCTGAATGCTGCTTGGTATTATTGTTATAGTGATTTTCATTTTCCCCAGCTATGCTATTGTATGCCGTTGGTTCCTGACAGGATACAGTTGTTCTCAACTAAGGGAAGATACGAGCCAAGAAGGAAGATAAGAGGCAAAAGAAGATTGGAATTTTACCCTTACTTTTCCACCAATTTTTCCTTTGAAGCCAAAATTCCATTTTGAGTATATTAATGCAATTCATTACCAAGACACTAAGGGGAGTTGATATATGTTTTTTTTTCTTTTAAATGTAACATAGGATGTAGTTGGTCCGATTTAAATGCTATATACTCTATTCTGAACTCATATTACTAGTGAAGGTGGTTATTGATTATTCATTAGCTTTATCTTTTTATCTTTTTGTTTCACTAGCTTGTCACAAAACATTCAATATATAGAAGACATTTCAATGTAAGTAGATTTTATGTCTTTTTACTTGTCCTTCTCTGGTCCTACGTCATCCCTTTACCCTTAATTTTCCACCAATTTTTCCTTTGAAGCCAAAATTCCTTTTTGAGTATTTTAATGCAATTCATTACCAAGACACTAAGGGGAGTTGATATATGTTTTTTTTTCTTTTAAATGTAACATAGGACGTGGTTGGTCCGATTTAAATGCTATATGATATATTCTGACCTCATATTACTAGTGAAGGTTATTGATTATTCATTAGCTTATTATTGAGTTCAGTCCTGTGCATTTTGATAGGCATAGCATCCTTCATTGCCATCTACAGAGCCAAAACTTATTGTCAAAACTGTAGTAACAATCACATCTGAAATTCTTACCTCGTTAGGAGCGTTTGTGCTGGCTAATGGACACCTAGACTCCCAAAGCCCATTGCTTAGATCGCTCTTTTTGAAACCATCACAACCTTAAAAATAGTGTTAAATACGGGTACTTGTATTGATCTTTTTTTGTGCACCAATAAATTCCCCCATCACAAATACACTTATGATGGAAAGAGTTTTAGACAAAAATGAAAATATGGTAAATCTGGAACAAAAGACAACTGGCTCTACCCAAGATCTTTTCTTAGCAGATGAGAACACACAAGAGACTACACTCAAACAGTACATACAGAATTAATCAGTGCCTCTGTTAGAGAAGCCTGAAAGGTCCTAGTACTATACTTTGAAAAAAAATAAATAAAATTGGCCCCGGATAACAAAATAGAGAATGTCATAGGCCCCACCTCCTCTAATATGTCCCTATTGGTTGAGGTGGAGCAAAGGGTGAGTGATATTGAAGATCAATCTACAACACAAACAACAGTAGAGGTGCAAAATGTTACAAATGCCTCCCTAACAGTTAAACTGGGAGACTTAGAGAACAGAAATTGGAGGTCTAACCTCAGATTCATTGAGATCCCGGAAAACAAGAATGAAATTGATCTATGAAATGTTTTCATGTGGACCTTATGTTGGCCCTGAAACTGTAGAGATCCCCCTCTAGATAAATTGAACATGCCCACAGAGGAGAGGCAGGGATTGGGCCCCAGACCCTGGCCGGCCATTGCTAAATATTTACATTACATGGATAAGGAAGCCATTTTGCTGTCATACAGAAAACATAGTAAAGTAATAATAGACAGGACTAGAATCCTTTGAAAAATGGGCAGTCTGGCTGGACTGGCCTTTAAAAGCGGACCTTCACCCTGAATAAGAGTCTATCTTACATGTTTCCCACACCCTGTACATACAGATTGTTCACATTAAAAATCATCCTACCTGCATCTACTGCATGTTATGAGCCTTTAAACATCAAGCAGCCTGTAAACAGGAAGTAATTTGCTTTGTCACTAGTGGATACATGTTCAGAAACAGACTTTAATCACACAGCCTCTGGCGCTATGGGCTACAACTACATATTTTTGAGCGCCGGCGCTGTTTGAGGCTGTTTTTTTTGATGAATGTGGTGTCGATCACACTGAGCTGGTGCTACCATTCGCTCCCATACAGCGTAGTAATGCCGGCCAGCGACTAAGGTGCTCTGAAACAGTAATCCATGTCCGAGCACAGCGACTACTACCGGTCGCTCTGAAATCCGCTCTACAGGCGCTCATCTGTCGCTACCTGGCGTTAGTAATGAATCAGCCTGTAAGTCACGACCACCAGAGTTTCCGGGACAGAGGTGTGCCGACGGTAAACAGCAGACAGATAGATGCACTTGCCTGGCAAAGGAGGATGGCTCATGCCAGGCTACACAGTAGAGCGCGATCTGAGGGTCAAGGACAGACACATCGATATAGAAATACACATTGTTTAGGCACAGGCCACAAATCCACCAGAGCACCGCCAGCTTATCAAAACCTCCACCACCTGCCCTGAATCCAACCCAGCCATTCACATTCCCCACGAGTGCAACCCACGAGGGAACACTACTGTCAGGCAATGGGATGCCGAGATTCAGCTCCTTTTAACATCTATGTTGGGCAGGAGATATATATATGCCATCTATAGCATGTGCCGCTGCTGTGTCCCACTCAATAAAGAAAATAAAGAGAAGGTGAGTGGAGCGCATCTGTATGGAAATGCTTATGTATGAATTTTATTGCTTGATTTATTTGTAAACTTTTACTGACGGTTGTTTCATTTATTAATGATTATGTTTTTTTCTTAAACTTTGTAGGTAAAATATAATGTGAAGAAAAATGAGTTAGGGGATACTATACAAATGCAAAACCTCATCTGGGAGAACAATGTACAGTACTGTTGATAATTATACTCATCAAAATGAGAGGATAATGAGCTCCTAAGTTTAAGCATTTCATTGTCCTGGAACTATTCATTGCAGAAAGATATTGCTGGGATATGCTATAAGATTAGCATGACTTTCTCACTTAAATAAAACCCTCTTTCCATTACAATTGAAGAAAATGAGGTGAATATACAACGATATAAAAGGAAAACTATTACTGCTGTGGTTAATAGACAATTAATGAAGAAAAGGTGAAAAAAATCTACCCTTGCAATAAGAATAAGGATAAAGAAATAAAGGTGCATAGAAAAATAGACATTACGAAAATTTCAATGTCAATGCCCCGCATAGGTTTGAACAATATAAATAGCTTATTAATTAAAGCTGCTTCCACTCGACATAATTACTAGCAGTATGTGACCTACTCTGAGGCCAGGTGTCGACAATGAGTTCACACTGGCACCAGTCATCTAGACTGACACCGGTTAATACAAGAATACACGTTTTAGATACGATTTTTATATAAAGATTTGAATACACAAAAACACATTAAAACAGTCAGCAGATTTTGAGCCATTTTCCTGTGCGATTAATGAATATCTATTTTTATTACCCACAAAAGCATACTTATATTTTAGACAGATTTGTCTAAAACTGAAGAATTAAAGGGTTTGATTTGGGCTTATGTTACTAAGCTTGGTTTAGGTTCAATGAATTCTATGCATTACTAAATGAATCGCAGCATTGTCAACAGGCAGGCTGATTCATCATTAGCGGCAGGTAGCGACAGATGAGCGTCTGTAGCAGGCATTTTCAGAGCGCCCGCTAGTAGTCACTGTGCTCAGCCGTGAGTCGCTACTTTATAGCGACTCAGTCGCTGTTCAGTAATGTTGAATACATTGTGAGGAGTCGCTATTTGACCAGTACAGCGCTGTATGGGAGCGCATGTTAGCGACTGCTCATAGCGACCGACTCACACCATATTCAGCAAAAAAACAGCCTCACAAATCTCTGGCGCTGAAAAATACTTGTTTGTAGCCCATAGCACAGGAGGCGGTGTTTTTAAAGTCTGTTTTCAAGCATCTATCAACTAGTAACAAAGCAAAAACATATGGAATTACATTGTAACAACATTGTAACATGAACATTTTAATGCCAGACCTGTAATGTCATTTCTGAGGAAATATATAAAAAATGAAAAAAATATGAAAAAACTGCTATTTCAATGCCTGAAGAGGTCACAGAATTATTTGTGATTTTTTTGAAAAAAAAAGCAAAAACAAAAACCCTGTTTAAAGAGAAGAAAAGGATCGTCCATTGAAATGTATGGGAGAGCGACAGGTAGCCAGAGGTCATACCTGGCGCTGTGCAAGGCTGAACGCTGGCGCTGTTCGCTGAGGCTTTGAAAATCATGAATCAGATGCTACATGGCGCTATCCCAGTCGTTAAACAGATTCTGCTTGATAAATGTGTAATTGCGTGCCGTGTCTGGCGTTCACCAGTCGCTACCTGTCGCTACCTGTCATTAACCAGCCACTACCTGACGCTATCCCTTCTTAAACAAGGGCCTAAGTCTTCTGTACCTTAAAAAAAAAAAATAATTATATTGACTTCACAATTGAAACTGGCAGGTGCCACTGGTCTTATTTCACCAGAGCTTTGCAGACCATAGTTCTGTATTCTATATCCAACCTAGGAACATTTATCATAGACCTTTGTCAATGGCAACCAGGTACTGGGGAATAGGACTGAAAACTGCCTTCAACAGCACTTGGTTTCTCAATTGCAACAAAGGCGCTGATTTAGTAAAAGAGAATGTTATTATTTTAGTTTGTTGACTACAAATTAATCAAGTGCATGGTAATTCCTTCAGCAAATTAGTCCAGAATGTCCTAGGAGAACATAATTAACATGTGCAAAAGCTGAGAAGAGGGTTAAAGAATAGTGCAAAGTTAATTAAACAAGCAAATCTGTTTTTAAATCATGTCAGGGAATTATCCTCAGAATATGTTATGTGCAACTTCTACTTTGCAAGTAATCCTGTTGATTTAATCTCTATATGTCTATAATATAAATCAGACCTCAGTAGAAGAATAACAGTTTTGAGGCCATGTGCATGTCGTGTCCATTTTAAGATGAGTTGTGTTGTATTAACCTGTGTAACTTAAATCTATAATATATGGTGGAGGCAAGAGGGATACTACTGAAAGGAATGCCCACTGGTATGTTGCAAACAAAATGTTTAGGGCATAGCAAGGCAAGTTTATGAATAAATCACATGCATGCACCCCTTTCTCTTCTATCTTAGCTTTTAATCATCGTGAATGCTCAACTTGTGGCCTGAGAGCCACATGTAGCCTTCTTATCCATCTGATGTGGCCCCTGGCCTGCTAGCAAGTGGCAAACTGGCAAAGGCAAAGGTAGGTAAAGGGCACAGTAAGGATAAAACGTTGCAAGGAGAGTGATATAGAAGAAGTGCATTGGCAAATATAGATGGCAGCAGTGACTGGGAGGATTACAATGACATTAATTGTGCAACACCACCCCTGGTGATAGTAAACATGGGAAATTATATGGTTGATCATTGGGAAACATGCTTAAGATTTGGAACTGGGGATGTCTATAAATGCAGGACCCATATATTTGGAGAGGTAAGGCAATTCGCTTGTGCATCGGTAGCATATGCAGATTGTTACATCTGAATGTGGTAATAGGGTGGTGTGGTGGATATAAGAGTGCAATAAAACGTGTATGTAGACACAGTGGGTATCCTGATTGTTTTAGAAAATCTTCATTAGGCTATTGAAAATTAAATTTTCCAAATTCTAAACCTATTTGTTGTGACCCGTGAACATATCCAAATCACCTAAATGGCCCCTCACTCTTCCAAAGGATGAGCACTCCTGGTCGAAAACAATGGGTACTGTAGATGCTGAGTTGGACCACATGACCCTTTAATCGTATGAGAAAAGTTTAAAACCAATTTGATTTCATTTTCATTGCCTATTACACAAACTCACTTTCTGCCTAAGATGGCCAACACAAAGTTCAGGAACCAGAAAAGACACATGTCAAAGGCACAGGAGTGTTGTCACTCGCTGTGTTGGCAGTCATCACCTTACAGTTCTATTAAATAAACTTCCTGTCTGGGGTGACCAAATAGAATAAAAGACAAGTTCTCCATAATGGGGCCATATATATTAAAACTTAACCGTTTTGTTTTTAGGTTAGTTGACAAATGAAGTACAGTAAGATAGGATGGAGAGTCACATATATGAAATGGATAAAGGGGTTGGAGGATACTATCAGTTATTTTCCCAAATTGCCACAATGCATTTTTAGAATGTATCAGGTCTAATTGTGAGTATGAAAAAAAGGAGTAGGTATTAGATCTTGTGCTTTAAGTCAGGTCTAAATTTTCTCTAAAACAGTTCTTGTTTCTCTTTGTTTAGAAGGCACAACATGGGAAGTTAGCAAACATAAGACTGAACAGAGGAGCTTATTAGATTTTATATTAAAGTATATTTTCGGCAACAAAATAAAAAAAAAAGCCATACTCACCATTGTTCCATGTGGGTGAACTGACGGTGGATTATTCACTTGTTAGACAAGCTTAGGAGATTCTGTCATCCCTCCGTGGCCAGTGGGTTCCCCTTCAGTAAAAAATATTTAACTACACTATGCTTAATTTAAATGTTTGTATATACTTTCCCTGTGAGGGTAAGGATTTTAGTTTCAAATAAAAATAGATTGAGTTTGACAAAATGTCATGACCACTGACTGGATATCTTTAAATCTTGTTAATTGAGAGTGCAGAGTAAAATGTCTAAATTAAGATGAAAACCTAGTGTTAACAATGGCTTCTATAACATTTTAAGATACAATCTAACAGACCAGCTCTCAGGATCCTCATATCTCAGCATGCTTCCACTAATTAGCTTCCAATTTGTTTCTGCACTGTGAAGACATTTTAGTGGAATGCCAAAACATTCTGCCAAGACCATGTCAATGCTGGACACCTTTCAAATGCAAATCTAGTAAAATTTGGTTTCTATTATATTGGACAACAGCTGCAGAATGGGACTCCGCTGTAATCATTAGTAGGTGAGTGAAAACTAACTGCATTGTATCCCTACAGCAAATAAGCCTTATTACTACACAAGCAAGTATATAGCAGCAATACACTAAAAGAGGTCAAAAGTGCCCTTGCATGTAATATCATTACCAGCTATGGCTTCTAGAAGGAGATATTCTTTTGTATGCAGGCTGAACTAGATGGACTAAAGTCTTTATTTACATACAATGATTACTTTTTCTATATAAATAACTGACTTGACAGACAAAAAAGTGGTTCAGGCTTTCCCAAGAGTAAAACCCCCTGACTCATCAAGAATTATTTTGGCAATAATAATGACAAATCAAAATCAATTCTGCGGATAGCTTTGCAATTTTGCTCACTGCCCAGCCTCACCTATCCAATTCCCTTCATTAAAAAGACTGAATAACCTCTCACTGTTATGGCATCAAATCATACTATATAGCTCAGTTCCCTTGGTGGGGACATGGGTTGGGGTATTAATGGGAGTTTTCATTTATTGGTTTTGGGTGTTTAGTAGTTCAAACCAGTAAACTAAATACTTGTAGCTGGTAATACTGACAATTAGTTTTCACCTTCTTTTAAACTATTCAGAACAAATGTATACGTGCATTTCAATGCACGTACATATTTTCTAGTTTTGGCATACCGGAATATTTATTATATGGCATAACATGACCCCTTGAGCCCTGGGGACTCTCACTGCCTCCCTGGGTCACACCGCCGAGTGCACCATGGACCAGGAGCTGAAACTGGGCACACATGATAGCAGCCCATCTGATTGATGTGTGTGCCCTGCTCATGAGCCAGTGAGTTCTGGCCTGTTGAGAGCTGGGAGCCCGCTGATTTGACCTGTTGCTGGGTAGACTGAAAACCTGTCCCAGCACATGTGATCTCCTCCGACAGGCAGGGACGGCATACTGGGATGCCCGGCAACCTAGCCAATGCAAATGGTGGCAGTGACAGCGCAACAGTTGGGAAGAATTATGCCACTCTGCGCTTTACATTGAGGCACTTTGGGCGTCCAGTTTTTTTTTATTTTTTTAATATCAATGGAATGACCCATGTGCAATGACTAGGTGTCGTTATAATGACGTTAGGCAGGATTTTTTGGTGGACTTGCTGGGGGACACACCACCCCGAAATGTTGGACAAAGGAACCCATAGACTTTTATGCCTTTATGAATGGACAATGTATTACTGCATGGAAGGAAGTTGGTGAAGAAAGATTTGAAGTGCTGGCCTTTCCTTTTTGCATGAACTATACAGATAGTAGTTGCATGACAGCTAGGGAAATGGAGGTCTACATAAGCATAGACACAGAGAAACCTTATTTAAGTTTGGGTTGTGTTGTGTTGAAATAATTTTAACAGCAGAGCATTAAATACTGCAGTTGCATATTAGGTTTCATTGCACAGCAATGTCATACAAACCCTCAGCCTCAAATTTATCCCCCTTTTGATACAGGATGTATCTGTAAGAAACTTACCTGTTGCAAGGTGCCCGCAGCGAGCGTTTGCTGGCCACAACGACGCTCGTCACCTTCCTGCTGCTGAGCACACTCGCCGCTCCCAGAAGACAGGGAGCCCAGCGTGCTGCTCCAACAGCCTCCCCCGCTCCTCTCTAGCTGTGAGGGTGCGCGTCCCACAAGTAGCTTCACTGTGCTGCAGCTGGCAGGTGCCGCAGTGTCCTCCACACCTAAGTTTGATCAGGGGCTAGTCAGCCTTGCTGCCAGGACAGACCAGCCACTGTGAATTATAGCCAATCCGTCTGGAGTTCCTAGTTGCACCAATCACCACACATTCCCCTTCCCTGGTCGCCATTGGTCAGTTCCCCAATAAATACAGAACTAGCCCAGTGCTCAGTGCCCGTTATAGCCAGTATTGCTCAGGGTGTGACTTAGTGTGTGTTTTACTCGTGATTGACCCGGCTTCGTCTGACCATCCCAGTTTGCTGCCCGAACCGAACTTTTGCCTGTCCGACCTTGAACTCTGTCTGACCTCTGATCACCCTGCCGGACCCTCAGCTCTTTTCTGACCATTCTTCTGCCTTACTCTCGTGAGTAGACGCACCTACAGACTGACTACCCGTGTATGACCTCTGCTTTGGGTTACCCCTTGTGGTTCATCGGCCTTCACCGTAAGCTAACATCCTTTGCGCCTTTTATGTCCTGGGGGCAACCGTGTCTGGCAGGCATATGGCGCTTCCGGGCGAGTGGGGCCGGTGTCCGGCTGGGCATCACAGTATCAGGATGTGTGGCTAAAACAGAAAATGGAAAAAGTTAAAACTTTTTAATTTTTTAAGGCATTGCCGAATCTTTTCACACCATGAGATGCACCTAGGGTTTAGAAGAGGAAAATAAGAAGAAAAATGGAAATGGAACAAAATGGATGAATATAAGTATAATGCCCAGCGGGACACCAACCTTCTGTAAGCAGACAACCCCCAGTCTCCTCCACCGCTTCTGCCTATAGTCAATCCCCCGTTTGCCGGGACTCTAGGAACGCCTCGCCGGACATGGTTGCCCTGCTTACGGTGAAGGTCGATGAACCGCGAGGGTATCCAAAAGCTGAGGTCATACACGGAAAGACAGTCCGGATGATGCGTCAAAGTACAGGGATGAGACAGGTGCATAGTCAGGGGTAGGCAAATGGTCAAGCTGGGAGGTCAGAGATCGCGGGGTATCCAAAGGGGCAGGCAGATTCGAGGTCAGACAAAGCAAAGGTCGGTACAGGCAGCGAATGGGGATGGACGATCAAGCCGGGTCGGAAACAGATAATAACTAACGTAATCACACCCTAATCCCACCCTAATCACAAGCGACTATCACGGGCACTGAGTACTGTGTTGACTCCATATTTATTGGGGAACTGACCAATGGCCACCCTGGGGGGATGTGTATGTGCTGATTGGTGCAATACTAGAATGTGATAGGTGATTGGTGTAAAACTTCCAGCCCCTGATTCTATACAGGTAAGGAGGAAGCTAACTTTTAGGGGAAAAAGTGTATCTTATGAAGTGAAATATACAGTATTTTATTAACAAGGGTAAAAAGATTATGTGATTGGACCGATTATACTGTGAACTCAAACATAGCACTCAATCTTTTATACATATACAATAAACTGCATTAAAGGTTGTTAAAATGAAGAAAACTATTGAAAATGTATACATTTTGTTTAGGAAAGAGTTGATGATTTAGTTAACCCCTTCAAGATTAGCGGTTACCAGCGTTTGGATACCCACATCAAATTTTGCAATTTAGCCTCAAAAAATCATCATCATCAGCTCCCTGGAGGTTCTGGAGTCTAAAAGTTTGAGGGCACATTGAATCCCTGTCTCTGGAGCATCCAAATTTGTGATGTCTCACTGTGTGAAATCCATCAGACCCCCTTGTTTATGCACCTTGCCTTCAACCTCCGTGGTAAATGTGCAGGCCACAGCAGCATCTACAGCTTCCCTCTGGCTGATGCGTGAATTTGCCCCATTTGTTTCTGAATAGTCGATGAGAGTATGCACAGCCAAACGTAGTAGTCTAGAATATTATTCAGAATATTATTCAAATACACGGCTAGGAAACCTAACTGATTGATACCCCTGTGCTAGAGTAGGAGGAGGGGGTTACTCCCCGACTGGCCTTATTTTACTTCCTTCTTGAAACAAGCTTTGATTTTTTATGCAGACTGCTATCTAACATATTTTCCTGAGATATCCCCTTCCATGTCCCTACCCTCCAGTGACATCATTAGTCACATGGAAGATTCCACAGCGGCTCGTCCCCGTGGTATAAAACCCTCCCTGTCCCAGTGGCCTGGCATTAACTTGGAAGGACTCCAAGGAAGGAGGAGTGGGCTCTGTGTCTCCCCTCTCTACAGAAGACGGTAGAGTGACAGCTTTAGTGTCTTAAGATGATCACAGCGAAAATGGTGAGTAACTGATAAGGGATCCAGTTGGGGGTTAGGTACCTTGCTCAAAACCACTTCAGTCATGCCTCAACCTCCCTCCAGTCACAAGGCCAATTCCTTAACCACTATGGAGTTGCTGATCGCGGGGACATAATTAATCAGCTGAGGGGGACTATAGGAAAGTACCCTTATGGGTTTTTTCTATTTGGTACCCTTTGACTGCCCCTAAAGGTAGTGATGGAGGGCATGCAACCAGCCAGCATTAACTGTCGGTATGCCAGTTAATTTAACTCGAATCAAGCTCAGATCCAAAGTCCATCACTACTCATAAGCAATGGTAGGGGTGCAAGTTGTTTGAGGAACCAAGTGGGAGAGCATGTGCTGGATGAAGATTACAAAGAAGTTAACATTTTCTGCAGACAACATTGTGCTAAGATGGATAAGGAATATAGTTTATGTATTTGCTTTTATGGCCCACACCTTACCTTTAAATTATTAGAGGCAGCTGCATCTGCATCTACCTCATTATCAATAAATCCTCAAAGAAATTAATTTGCAAAATGTCCTGTCCATTCTAAAAAAATCATCTGCCTCCTGTTCAATATTTCTAATTAATATTATTGTTTAATTTCATTGTGCTTGCTTTCCTTTGCCAATTGGTCTTGTTTTCATAAAAGTTGGCTTCCAAAATAAATAGGATTTAGAATCAAACAGCTAGAGCACTGGCACAACATGAAGCATATCATAAAGTTGTAATGTAAAGCCTTTTCTCCTAGTAAATACAGTTGAAAATATATTTGGCTGTTGGATGCCACTGTTCACTCATTATTAGGGTAGACAATACAATTCTTCCTCACCCGGTATGGTCTCTCTCCCTTAGGTGTAATCCTAGTCAGTTTGTAAATTTGTAAATAGATAAAGGTGGGTAAGACTGGGATAGTGGCTTGGAGGATCCTCCATTCTCAGCCCGAGGAGTCATTGAATTAATGGTCACTTTATAGCCATGGTGATGCCGAAGGTGATTTGATTGGATATCAAAAATACAGGGCCTTATTGTGCCGTTGAGAGGTGCTGTTCGCCCTGGGTGGGTGATTTAGAGAAGGGGCAGTGTGGGTATATTGTGCAGCGATAATATTGGGTTTCACTGTGTATGATAGGTATGGCTGCATTGAGTAGCTGTCAAGTAGTGGTGTGAGTGCGGCTGCGCAGTGTTTGGTGAGCTGTATGTCTGATGCGGCTGCGCAGAGCCGCCGGTATGCCAATAGATGACGCACTTTGTGAATGAGAAACATGACCCTGACGTTGCGTGAGTTTGAGCCCATCTGCTTGATAAGCAGCATCTCTATTGGCCGCGCGTCACCCTGATGAAGCCCCGTGGGCGGGGTGAAACGCGCATCGGAAGTGGTGAGGCCCCCACATCACCTAGTATCCTCACACCACATGCTGTCCTGTAAACCGCTGCATCTACTCTGCTATCTGGGAGCGCCAATCCTGCTTGGAGGACATCTGCATCATTGCCTGCCGACACTGGCATCCCATGCAGCCATACAGCTAAGTCCCTACATGTTATTTGTAGTTGGTATGCGGGAGCATTTTATCGGCCAATTGGGTTGGATGCAAACTAACTGTGCAGTGAGAGAGTATTACGGCAATCTTGAAACGCTCCGGCTGGAGCAATCAAGGCTGGCCAGCATTGGCGGTGATGAGAAGGACTGTGCCCGCTGCTATTACGCTGTCGCATGCATGTATTCAGTGAGTGAAAGTGCTTGAGTCACGTCTCCTGAGACCACATTAGCAGACATGACAAGGGGTGGACATAAAGAGTGGATAACTTACAAACTTCTCTCCTGGCCATTACTTTGTCTGGCAGTGACAACGCAGTTTTTCTTCCCACGAGCATGCGCATGTTATTAATAGAACAGTTGCTCGGTAACCCCTGTCTGTTGGAGGAGCATCTTGATGTAAGACACTGAGCGTGGAAATGGCTGCGCTCCGACTTGTTGTTCTCCGGACAGTTGTCTAACATGACAAGTACTATTATGGCGCCCAGCGCGGGAGTTCTATGATGCTAGCTATGTGTATTTAGCTGTATGGTTTCAGACCTAGTGTGAGTATGTGGTAGTGGAGGCGTGGATGAGGTGTCTATGCATGCGCATGGGGGGGCCCCCAATTTTTTAGTATTACAACGTTGTGATTGTTTTAATCATTGGTGTACATTTTTCTCTGTGCGTTGTTTCCTTGGGGTGTGCAATATTTCCTTCAATAAAGATGTGTTATATAATGTGACAGTGCAGCTGTGTGTTCATGCATATAGTTGTCCAGTGAGCCAGAGCCCTCAATTAAACTTGTGTGTATGTGTTGGTTCTGTAATCTTGATTGGTTCAGAGGGACGCCAGCAGATGTCTGGCAGTGCTCCTGGGATTATTAAATTGGAGTCTCCCTGTATTTTATTTCTTTAGATTTTGGTTGTTAGTTAGGGAGAAGTAGTTACCTCCCATTGACAGGTGAGTGACTCCAAGTAAAATAGGAGATGAGGTCTGCAATAGGTCCCCATAGGCTGGCACTGTGTCCACTATTTTGACGGAGCTGGATAGACATTAATACATCCCCATGTGATTTAGGCCCACTTGGGTGGGCATCTCAAACTTAGCACAGTGAGTCCCTGACGTGGGAAGGCCCGTTGTATACTACTATGGCATTCAAATTGGATAGAGGCTGTTTGGCCAATATTCAGGCATCCTTCGGTGTAGAGGGAACTTCTCTGGCTGAGAATGGAGTGGGCGATATTCACACACTATTTAAACGACATAAATCACTGGTCATTAAACAATTAAAGAGATTTTGGGACATCTGTACAATAGAAAACTATATTCAAAATCTTGTCATACCACGGGGGTTGAGGGAACGCATTGTACCGGCTGAGCACTTACGTACTGAACGTTTCATGACAAAGTAGCAAAAACTATGTATTGACCATGGGGTACAAATAATTGGCTTGATGCAGAGCCTCCCCGTTCAGTTCTCCCGTGCGTTTTCCCATTGGTTTTGGCCTTTGATCGGGTCAGGAAAGGGTGCTACGTTGATTTTAGTGTGCGTTTATGCGCTCAGGTGTGCGCTCAGCCGCCTTTCCGATTGTCGGCTCGCACGAGGCTGTTTCCCGGGAAAACGGACGCCTCGTTCATTGGTCCATTTTTTTCAGTGATGCAGAGCCTTGATTTCCTATTGAAAACACCCTAATAAAACGGGGCCGCCGAGCCTTCACTTACGGCAAGTCAGAGCAGCCGTATTTGCACTCGGGCAATAATATGCAGTCCCTACATGTTATTTGTAGTTGGTATGCGGGAACATTTTATCGGCCAATTGGGTTGGATGCAAACGAACTGTGCAGTGAGAGAGTATTACTGCAATCTTGAAACGCTCCGGCTGGAGCAATCAAGGCTGGCCAGCATTGGCGGTGATGAGAAGGACTGTGCCCGCTGCTATTACGCTGTCGCATGCATGTATTCAGTGAGTGAAAGCACTTGAGTCACGTCTCCTGAGACCAGCAGACATGACAAGGGGCGGACATAGCATAAAGAGTGGATAACTTACAAACTTCTCTCCTGGCCATTACTTTGTCTGGCAGTGACAACGCAGTTTTTCTTCCCATGAGCACGCGCATGTTATCAACAGAACAGTTGCTCGGTAACTCCTGTATGTTGGAGGAGCATCTTGAGAGACACTGAGCGCGGAAACGGCTGCGCTCCGACTTGTTGTTCTCCAGACAGTTGTCTAACATGACAAGTACTATTATGGCGCCCAACGCGGGAGTTCTATGATGCTAGCTATGTGTATTTAGCTGTATGGTTTCAGACCTAGTGTGAGTATGTGGTAGTGGAGGCGTGGATGAGGTGTCTATGCATGCGCATGGGGGGGGCGCCCGATTTTTTAGTATCATTGGTGTACATTTTTCTCTGTGCGTTGTTTCCTTGGGGTGTGCAATATTTCCTTCAATATAGATGTGTTATATAGTGTGACAGTGCAGCTGTGTGTTCATGCATATAGTTGTCCAGTGAGCCAGAGCCCTCAATTAACCTTGTGAGTATGTGTTGGTTCTGTAATCTTGATTGGTTCAAAGGGGCGCCAGCAGATGTCTGGCAGTGCTCCTGGGATTATTTAATTGGAGTCTCCCTGTATTTTATTTCTTTAGACAATACAAGGCCGATAACTATTAAGTGCAACATACTGTACAGTCACCGTAGTCCTACAATCTACTGTTATAATAGCTCCTAAAAAGGGCTCTGCAGGCAAAGTGCATAAACTGTCATTCAGCAGCTCATCTCATCATGGCTTTCACTTCCTGTCATAATGCAGCTGCTCCTGAAGGTAGAAACAAAGCAAAGCGTAGTGGCACACCCCCTAAATTCCTTTGCCAAAGACTACCAATAATAGGGCTAAGCTGGTGGTCTAAAGCTCCACATCATCAGACTGTGGACACTGGAAGAGAGCGAGAACAGCCAGGGTGATGAGACCCCGCCCATAATGCTGATTATTATGCTGCATCACAGAGCCAAGGCCCACATCCAAATCTTTCAAAAGATAAATCATAGGGTGAAACTGTAAACCTTGGTATCTCAGGTATCTTTTTTCTTTAATTTAAAAATGGAAAACCTTTAGGACAGTGCCAAAAGTAGTCTGACACAATGGTCTAACACTTGCCTTTGCCTGCTGTATCCCTTCAAGTTTGCAAAGAATGGCCCGATTCACTAATAGTTGAAAAATATTCTCATGGTAGTAAAAAATTAAATGTGAAAAAGTAGAAAAAAAAAGCATGAGAATTTCACTGTTGCTGAATCACCAGCTAGGAAGACAATACAAGTCAATAGTACTTTTTTACTTCTAGGAAAAGTAGTGCACGTTTTACTCTTTTACGTAGCAAAATATGTCATAGACTTTCATTGCCTTCATAGCTGGTGATTCATTAACAGTGAAATCCTCATGTTTTTTTCATCTTAAGTGATTTTTTTTACTACCATTAGAAACTCTTACTGAATCAAGGCCATTATTGCAGACATTTTCTGTGAATTTTGGGTGACCATGATCAAAATGCAATCTATCCTAAAATTTCTCCCTCAAGATACATTACACACTTTTCACTATTGACAAGCGTAAGGCTTGCAGTACATGGATCTGCAAAATTCTGGAAATATGAAATGCTGTGGCATTTTTCTGATGGTTAAAACAATAAAAAATAATTAACAAAACTTACTGATTCCAAGCAAACTGCTGATCCAGAATCACCCAGTCGCATTGCCATAGTTCCTTTAGTCCAGTGTGGTGGGTGTTGCTTAAACTGAGTGAGGGAGCCAGAATTTCAGTTCAGTTTCAGGATTCAGTAGGTATTTTCTTGTGTAGTCCTCCTGTATGCAAGAACTTTATTTGGTCCTGTTGATAAAAGATGAGCGAATCAAATGATTAGAACCAGAATTTGGATCGAACTTCAGGGAAAGTGAACTTCAGGACTAGGTGGTTTTCATTGGCTGATCTGGGTGGCAGTAAGTGACCAGGGCACCAGGAAGTGACGCAGGAGCAAGGCACAGGAAGCAGAAAGAGCAGAGGGTCTCTGATGATGCAATGCAGCTAGCCAATCCTCTCATAGCCCCCCACAAGCCACCCCCCTTTGATGTCGCACCATGATTTGCCGATATAAATATCCAGATCTGCCCCTAACCCACTCATTGCAGCTTCCCGTTTGCTGACAGTCTCATCTGCAGGGTCTTAGTAAGAGAAAGGGAAAGATATCATTTGATTGACAGGGACAGAGATAATTAGTGTAGAGAGTAATCCAATTTTGTGTCCACAGGTAACCAGCCTCTGTCAGTGCTACTCTGAATGGGGAGAGATTGAATGGGGTTTTGAACTGGGCACACCTACTATATAACTATCTGAGTACCTACCTCTCATGGTCTCTGAGGTGGCAAGTAGGCATACAGAAAAACCTGTAATGTTTTGAAAATTAACCCACAGGGCCACAACCTCATACTGAGGCCATGGTATAGAACTGGGCACCTACTTACTTATCTAACTCCCTACCTCCCTCTAATGATCTCTGTGGTAGCATGCTGTCTTTTATACAAGACCCAGAAAGTATTAAAAGTTATACTGAGGTCAGGGTATTGAACTGTGTATACCTACTTACCTATCTAACTGCCTACGTACCTACCTCCATGGTCTCTGGGGTGGCAGGCTGTCTTTTAAATGAGACCAAAAAAAGAAATTAAAACCCTCATTTTCACACACAAAGAGATCTGGCTGTATGTCTGCTGGGAGTGACAGTGGCCGAACCAAGGGGGCGCCCAAGTGGGAGAAGCAGGGACAGAAGGGTTGTTGTTGTCAGCAGCAGTAGTTGTGGCAACAGGGTGGAGCTCTCTTTATTATCCAGTGGTCATGTGGTGACCAACCAGCCAGCGGTCTTGGAATGGTTGACACAGGCCTTCACAGACTCCAGAAGCCAATCACCCAGTTAGGTATGGGGTGGATCCTCAGACACCTCCAATCTGTGGCAAGGGCAGCCATATTCCTCTGGGTCTATTCCAGTCCTGAAATCCCCTCTCTCCTAAGTTCCACAATCTCCATCATCTGCCCAAGAGCTAATTTTAGGGTTGTGGACTGACTATGAAACACTGTTTAGCCACTGATGAAGAGAGCAGCCTTGATCCTGAGGAGACTGCTAGGCCCGCCTCCTGAGAGTTAGTGAGGGGCAAATCTGGGTGGAGCCAGGGAAACAGTGCACCAGGCAGTTGAGAGAGACAGTAGTGGCATAAATGATGATGTTGCCGTCCGCACGTGAAAGCCGGGTCAAAGGCATTTAGGCACTCAAGGAGGCTGCTGATGATGTTACCCACCCTTCACTGGCTATCACAGGCCTTTAGGCACTCAGAGAAAATACCGATGCTGTTACCCACACGCCACTGGTGTTTACAGGCCTTTAGGAACTCTGAGGGCCTGCTGATGTCCCTACTACTCACTTCCACTGCCTTTCACAGGCTTTACACACTTCGAGAAACTGCTGATGCTGTTATCCACCAACCATTTGCAGTCACAGACATTTAGGGACTCTGTGAGACTACTGATCCCCCCCTAGCTTTCACAGACCTTAGAGACTCAGCGAAAACTGTTGATTCTGTTATCCACCCTTCACAAGCTGTTACAAGCCTTTAGGCACTCAGAGAGACTGCTGATACCCTGCTATCTACCTCCACTGGCTGTCACAGGCCTTTAGGCATTCAGAGAGACTACTGCTGCTGTTACCCTCCACTGGCTGTCACAAGCTTTTAAGCAATCATAGAGACTTCTGATGCTGTTACCCACACTCCACTGGCTGTTACAGGCCTTAGGAACTCTGAGGGCCTGCTGATGCCCCTACTACGTACTTCCACTATCTTTCACAGGCTGTACACACTCAGAGAAACTGCTAATGCTGTATCCACCATTCACTAGCTGTCACAGGCCTTTAGGCACTCAGACAGACTGTTGATGCTGTTACTCACCCTCCACTAGTGGTCAGATGCCTTTAGGGGTTCAGAGAGACAGCTTGTGCCCCTGCTATCCACTTCCACTGGTTTTCACAGACATTAGATTCTCAGATAGACTGTTAATGCTGTTATCCTCCCTTTACTGGCTTTCACATGACTTTAGCAACCAGATAGACTGCTGATGTCCTGGCACCCAACTCCACTGTTCGTCACAGGCCTTTAGACACTCAGAGAGAGTGCTGATGCTGTTACTCACACTCCACTGGCTGTCTTGGGCCTTTAGGGATTTAGGGAGACTGCTGATGATGTTATCCTCCCTTGACTGGCTGTCACAGGCCTTTAGGCAACCAGAGAGACTGCTGATGCCCTGCTACCCAACTCCACTGGCTGTCACAGGCCTTTAGGCACTCACAGAGACTGCTGATGCTGTTACCCACACTCCACTGACTGTCCCAGGCTTTTAGGGATTCAGGGAGACTGCTGATGCTGTTGTCCACCCTTGACTGGCTGTCGCAGGCCTTTAGGCACTCAGAAAGACTGCTGAAGTGGTTACCCACACTCCACTGGCTGTCACAGGCCTTCCGAGAGACTGCTAATGCCCTGCTACCCACTTTCACTGGCTTTCACAGGTGTTTAGGGACACCACAGACCTTAGGCACTCAGGGAGACTGTTGATGCTGTTATCCACCCACCACTGGCTGTCACAGGTTTTAGGCACTCAGAGAGACAACTGATGCTGTTACCCATGCTTTACTGGCTGGCACAGGCTTTTACACACTCAGGTCTCTGATGCCCTGCTACCCACCTCCACTGGTTTTCCCAAGCCTTAGACACATGGGGCACCGTGTGTGGAGATTCTTGGTCCACACAGGGTTAAATATCAGCTGATATGGCAGATGCATCAGCTGATCTGAACGGTGGTGGTTATTTTCAGCTGACATGGTAGATGTATCAGCTGACATGGAGGTTGGAAATGGAAGTCAGCTGACAGGTGCATCTGTCTCTTAACTATTACCTGACTGACTCCTGGCATAAGTAATCGCATGTGTTGATCACACCTGCACAGAGCCGGCTGGGCACAGAGGATTATGACACCCTGCTACTCACCCCCACTGCTTGTCACAGGCATTTAGGTGGCCAACGAGACTGCTGATGCTGTTACCCACACACCACTGTCTGTCACAGTCCTTTAGGGACTCTAAAAGACTGCTGATGCCCTGCTACCCAGCTCCACTGGCTATCACAGGCCTTAGGCACTTAGGGACTGCTGAAGCCCCTGTTACCTACCTCCACTGGATTTCACAAGTCTCAGAAAGACTGTACTCAGAAAGACTGTTGTTGTTGCTGTTACCACCTTCTACTGGCTTTCACAGGCCTTTAGGGGCTTAATGAGACTGCTGGTGCTGCAATGTGTTTTTGTTCCGTGATGACCTTCTTTCGGAAGTTGGGAGGCAAATTTCCTTCCATGGCTACAGAAATGACTAGTCAAGGCTCCCTTTGATGACTATGGGGAGACAGGTGGTGGAGGCCTGCAGTAAACCCTAACAGGTGGCCCTATGTAATAAAACCCCAGAAAGAGGTAGATTGTCTCTTTGGGGCTGCCCTGGGCTGAGGGGTCAGTTCCTGTGGTCCACCGTCAGTTGCTGGTTTGTAAACTCTGATTGGCAGCATGAGGAAAGGAACAAAGAGCTTCTAAACAACATGGCATCAAAGCCCCACCCCCCTTCCATCGTGTGTCACTGTTCTGATTGAAATTTCCCCCAAAATGCACCTGTATTGATTTGGTTGTAATTTTGCTAGTAGTTCAGTTCGGTTCAAATCAATTTTGCGAAAAAAGTTGCCGAACTGCCTGAGCAAAAGTTTGCTCATCTCTACTGTTGATGAATCCTATCATACTGCCAGAAAATGATAATTTTCTGATGGAAAGGGGAAGCAGGGAAAAGTGTGTCACTGCAGAATTTTCCTTGGCTCAGCTTGCAATATGTGCAATATGGGAGCTTTCCTGCACAGCCTCCAGTGTGCTGTCAATGTGGTAACCTTTGTGATGAAGACATAACCCTAACATTTTTCATTATCCTCATTCTCATTAAAGTGGACCAACACCCAGGGGGGATCAGCCCGGGAATCTATAAGGTGAATTTGTAAATGGCCGGCGCGGGCGCTCTCCCTGTTAGAGGGAAGCGCGAGATGCGGCCTCCAGCGTGCTCAGTGCCGCTGTGGTTGTCCGTCGCTTGTCCGTACATACCACAGCGGCTATGAGCGCTCGCATAGGAGCAGGGTGAGGTGAGTTTTTTAGGGCGATCTGGGGGGGTTTCACGCAGCGGGGCACCCCCGATCGGGGTGCCCCGCGGAAGTGGACAAACCCAGGATAGTGAAAATCCTGGGTGTTGGTCCACTTTAAAAAGAACTAGTAAAGCTATCTACCCCAGTTTGTTCTGTCAGTGTTAAAGAGCTTTTCTATGTCTGGACATGCAATACACACAGTAGCAGTTCAGTCTGTTGAAAGCGCTGCAAGTGACTGGATGGCAAGTACAGAACAATACGTATCTACAAAGAAATTGAGGAATTCAGAGCTTTATTCCATTTTTTTTACATATGAAAAAAATAGCCCAAAGAAATCTATGAAAGGGGATGGTTGCTGTATATGGTGATGATGCACATTCCCATTACCAAGTAAACTTTTGGGGCAAGTAGTTTAAATGGGGTAGCGTATAAATTGAAATTTAAAGGAAATGGCCATAAAGCCAATGCTTTGACTTTTAAAGATCATTGGGTCAAAGTCTGTTTTATAGCTCATGAACTTATTATTATCAGTTGGCATTGTTTTCAGACACTTTGATGATGTCAGGAGTAATTTTCCGGTAGGTGCCACAAAAGTTGATGCCAGAGCAAAAACTATGTCACCAGAGACAGAATTCAATACAATTCACTTCTAGTCTAAAATTGTTACTAATGATAAAACACAGAGCTTTTCCAGATCTCAACGTCAATTCATGGAAACCACAATCCCAAGGTGCATGCGCCAAATTATTTCCATGTGCCCATCACCAATCACATTAAACTCTTACCAGCATACAGTGGGTGTGAGCCTGTAACCAAATCCACACTCCAAATGGTCAATAGCCAGCCAAATGCTTTTGCGACTGTCACTTTAAAAACTCAGTGTGGCCGGCATAAAGTGGTCAACCGTTATCTTGGTGGTTCTTCAGTGTGGTAGTTCATGTATGTCTTGCAGTTGCGCTATATCACCACAAGATGGCACTGTTGGATAGTGAATAGATTGTGACACGGCAGGTCTACCAAACTGTTGGCTATAACCTAAACACATAGGGGTACAGATGAGCTGCCATTGGCTGAGGTGAGTAAGACTAGAGAGAAGGCTCTAGAAGCCAACCAGAGGGAATCTATATAAGGAGGTCATGATTTAGAGAGTCATCTCATTATTGTAGGAACTGGGAGTGAGGAAGGTACCAGCAGAGTCAACTGGTTGCAGTCAGCAGTCACTGGTGTAGGAAAGAGCAGGAGAGTCAAATTCATACCTAACAAGTGACCACAGGAAAGGTAAACCATTCCACCCGAGATGCTGATGGAGAAAGCTAAGGCCTCAGTATTCTGCTATGGGACCAGAATGAGTGCCCACCACCTGTTGAAGTCCACCTGGATGTAATGCTGTGCTATGGAAACTGCTAATGAAACTGTTGTGGATAAAGACTGTATGACCTGTTGTGAATCATCAAGTGTACCTTAAGTCCTGCTAATAAAGTAAGTGCCCTTTTGATAAAGGTGGTCTCATTTGGAGTTATTGGATGAAGCCCACATTGGGAGGTCCCCCCCAAGCCCATTAACAAAGAACCCATTCCACAAAGGAGCTAAACCCAGGTACACGTGTGCTACATAAGGCATGTACTTGCAACATAGCTTGGGGGTAGATTTCAACATCAATTTCTTGTAGGAAGGCTGGCAGAGTTTGAAATCTGAAAAACTCCAACCTTTTGGACATCCTACTGCTTCAGGGCCTCTGTTACACGTTGAGCTTGCTATTTCCGTACTCTTACTGATGCGCACTATTAACTCTTTTTGTTAAAATTGTTACTGGTGATGAAGCATGGGTATGTTACAGGATGAAAGGGTCACAATGGTATTTATGAGGGATACCATCTGTCTCTCCCTGTACTCTCCTTGATAGGTTGATACAAGGACACTCCATAATAAACAGACTTGGGCACTTCCAATACATTGCAATATTTTATTGTCTGGTGGACTGGCCAAAATATTAGGGTTCATCAGATTCTCTAAAATGGGCAGCTCCCCACATCAGAGCTACAATCTTTGTGGCCCAACACAAGGCTTTCTGGTTTTTACACAGACAGTTGTACCAGTTCTTAAAGTGGACCAAAACCCAGGATTTTGACTATCCTGGGTTTTGGTCCGTGCTTCGCTGTGTGAAACCCTGCAGGTCGTAGAAACAAACTCGCCTCTTCCTACGGCGCATGCATGGTCGCTTATCCAATCAATCGTTCGGATCCGCTCATGTCATGCATCCCCTGCTACCCTCTAACAGGAAGCGTGCCTGCCCCGGCCATTCACAAATGCCTAGCGCAGGCGCCCTGCTAGAGGAATAGCGGCTCGTGCATGCGCTGTTGGACCGGAAAAGGAGGAAAGTGTATGGGCAACCTGAGCGGTTGCACACAGCAGGAATTTTGGCATTTTGGATGCCCTGGGGGGAGGGAATCGATCAGCCCGGGAATCTTATAGATTCCTGGGCCAATCGCAGTGGGTTTTGGTCCACTTTAAAGACTTAAAAAGAGGAATTCCGACAGGTCTGCTACCACATTACTTACTTCATTGGGGGGGTTTATGGAATCTTGGTAGACACTATACATACCTCTCGACTGAATTTTATCCTACTATGGGGAAAAAATATATTATCTTCTTTCTGGAGGATCTCCAAAAGATATTCTCTCTTAGCATAAATTATCTGTAGCCAATTCAGCCCAGAAGAAAAATATAACTCACAAGATAGTATAAGTGTCCAGCCACCATTACAAGTTTGGACCCCTCTGCTTCGGATCTGTGTTGGCATTGTGGAGCTTGCTGTCCAAGCTCCATTGGAAAATAAAAAAGGGTTTTGCAAGACTTTTTAACAGCTGTTAGATCTGTTATACACAGACATCCCAAAATAATGAATAGTACACAAGGATACATCAAAATTAGAATGCTTGGGGATAATAGTTCTAGCTTTTCAGGCCACCATTTTCACACCTTGGTCCATAAAGTAAAGTGAGTAAATTTTTTGTTGCATTGCAAAATAGATACATTCTTTCTAATGATATTTGAGACACTGTCAAGGTTTAGGAAATAAGGTGTAGAAAATACTAGTGAGGAATTGGATAATTAATTTTGTTGATAACATTGTTAATTTGACAAAAGGGTAGGCCTATCTTCTTCCTCTGCTATACCTTTGGCTCTATCTAAAATGCAATTGGGATATCCCCTACTGTGTAATCTGGCCAAAACTTGTTCAGATTCTTTTGTGTAATCCTACATTTTTGAACAGTTTCTCAAATTTTTTAAAAGTTTGTCCATCGGTATTGCCTTTTATGTTTGTACGGGGTGGGCCCTAGATGCATGTAATATTCAGTTACCAGCTGTGGGCTTGCGGTAATTACATTTTTGTATTTTATTTTCCTCTGTCCACAGTGTCCAAAAAAGTAAAAAAAATCGACCTGTTTTTCACTCACGGTACCTGAAAATTTCAAATTATCCCAATTGCCATTCATGAAGGCCTCCAGGATGGTGTAATTCCCCCGCCAGATGATGAGCAAATCATCTATGTATCTTCCAAAAAAGTGTAAATTCTGGCGTTACAGATTCATATCTCCAAAGATGCGTCAACCATTCCACCATCCCATGTACAAATTGGCCAGGGATGGTGAGAAGGGTGAACCCATAGAGGCACCACACTTCAGAATTTACCATCAAAGCAAAAATAATTATGCGTTAATAGAAAATTGTAAGCCTCTAAAATGAATTGGGTGTTGTCCTCTCCGTATCCTGAGTATTCCCTTCGATGATGTTCAATAGCTATAATGGCTAAATTGTATGGAATAATCAAGTACAGGGAAGCAATATCCAACACACACAGCACCGGTCGATCATGAAACTGGGTCTAACATTTGAAGCACATGCTTTGTATCTTTGATGTAGCCAGGCAATCTTCTGAGGAGTCATAGACAAAGACAAGTGCCATGCTGAGCGCTGTAGTTCACCTCTTGCAGGCACGGATGAATGGTGGGGGATACAGCAGAACCCCTCTAGCCAGACTATAAATGTATCTGTTTTATTAAACATCACTATGTATGATTAAAGACAGTGTATGTTCGTAATATGCCACGTGATGCAACTTTTAATAGATGATATGAAAAATGTAAAAATGCACCAACAAAGAACTGATTTTATTTTAAATGGACCAGCAGCTGAACTCCTTTCTTCAGATACATTTTCAGACATAGCAGCGCTTCTTGTTATGAGATCAAAAGACCAAATCTAAAAGGACATCAGCAAAAGGAGCAGGAGATGGGTGCCTGCAATGTCTAGAATGTAACCAGACCTAAAAGAAAACTACCACTTGGATACTGGAAAAAAGTAGAGTAGACCTAATGTGAGTGCTCCGGTTGTAAGGGAAGAGCGATAACTAGGGCTGGTCAGTTATTGGTCTGGTTTAAAAAATGATAGGCGAATTATAGTTATGTGTTTCATCTTATATAAAATAGCCTAAAATGTCAATACAAGACTGAAGATAGATTAAATATACACTTAGGGATTTACTTTGTATGGTCCATTTAATATACAATATACTCATATTCAGTAAGATTGACAGAAAGATCAATTAATGCATATGGATCTACAAGTGCTTAATTGGCTAATGTAAAGAATACTTGCTATAATTAGGTCTGGCAACAACTTAATTTAGCTGTAAAACAGGTATTTTGAAGACCCATTCCCTAGGCTGCCATGTATAGTTTTTATTTTAAAACAAAACACTGCCAAAAATGACAGCAAGCAGATTTTTCCTTTAAAATTCTTTAAGCTCCATCTGGTGAAACGTACGCAATTAAGATGCTTTCTGATTCCTTACTGCTGTTCCTATTTTTATACATTTCATTTAAAAGTAAACTTTTTGGCACATAACTAACCACCAAAAGGGAAGGTAAAACTTAATTTTATTATGTAAATTATATTATGTTTTATAAACCTCTGAACATGAAGGAAAGGAAATCCTGCTCCAGTTATAGATCCAGTGTGGTGGATTACTTAAAACTTAACGCATAATAAAGCAGTTAATAGCAGCATCCCTTGCATGAGTAGGGGTGTATCACACATTTTGGGGAGTTATGCTTCACCCCTTTTACTCATGTCTTGCATGTTGCTCGTGCTGGCTATTTAAACGAAGCAGCAGTACCTATACGGGGCGGCGTGACATGAGAACCTGCGATCATGTGATCCACATCAACCAGTTAGACTGGAGGGACGAGCTCTGAAGAGACGCCACTTAGTCTCACAGTGTGTCTGCGTGTCCAGTGCTGTGGTGGATTTGTATGGTAAGCAACTCTAACAGGTCAGCACAGGGCAGTGCAGCCATTAATACGTACATAGGTGAATAAATCTGGTTAACATTCTTGCACAACAGGGCATAATTATAATCAAAAAGCCCTGAAGGTGCCAAGAAAAATGATCAGCCATAAGCTGTGGCTGTATGATAACATAACATACATGTATGCATCTACAGAATATGAATTGGAAATGTTTAAAGAGACAGGATCACAGATAGCTAATGCAAGTGTTAAAAGATTAATCTGCCTATGACACTATGCACACTCGGTAATTATCTCACGCAAAATGTATATGGCGCAGAGTGGGATAGACCTAATATGAATAACACATATACAGTGCAATGAGATATTACATGCTGACTCAGCGCCACTTGCTCCCAAGTGAAGTAATAATATAGTTAGCCGACGAATGCACCCATAAAATTATAATTCACCAAAGAATAGCAGTTGGCATTGTTTTACATGTTACACAAACTATTTTGTGCAGAGATCTTATCTAAAGAAGATGTGTTTTGTTCATTATTCACCCCCAAACATCTTCGGGCATCTGACTCTTATCAAAAGCATCAGTCCTGCTTCTGTAATAGCAGAAGAGGAAAGAAAGAATGGAACAAAACCTTGGATATGAAAATTGGGAGTTTAAGCAGTTTACCTTGCATTACAGAAGCTTCCTGCCGCATCCCTGCTCTCCATGACTGCACCCCCCATTAGAAGACATCCAGGTCTGCAGGGTGCAAAGAGACTTTAGGTCTTCTTTTTAGCCCTACTTCAGGACATCATGACTTGGGATTCCAGAGTTGTGCAGAGTGTGAGTGCTGGGTGCAGCAGAGTCAATTCCAGACATTGGTGGTGTAACAGGAACTGCTTAGGGCTTGTAGTATTTCTGCTTCATCCCCCTTTTGCTCAAAACAAGCTAGGATTTCACCCATAAAAACAAACACATAGATCCATCTGTTTGCCATATAAGGAGGGCTCTGCTTTACTCCTCCTCATCTCCTCATGTGTAAGCACTTCATTTACTTTCATGTTTCATGCTCTGGTGGCTTGTCTTACATCAAATATACTCCTCTAAAGTTTGCATAGTAGGTCTGGCCTTTGTTGATTTTTGAATTCTGGTGGTTGTTCCATGTAGACATCTTCTGTTAACTCGCTGTTTTGCTTTTTTTCACATTAAAGTGTTTCACTTGCACTTTTCTTGTGGCGGCTACTGTCAGTCCTGTAAGTCCTTACTGCAGCATGTTTGACTACTGGAGCAAAAATCTCATCATTGTCTTCTCCATATTTTTGAGAATGTCCCTTGCCTACAAGTCCTGCTTTGCATCACTTAACTGTGACATCTGCATCTTACTTCACTTTAAAAGTCCATATACAGCCTATGGCTTTCCTTCCATGTGGTAGTTTAGTAAGTGTCCATGTTTTGGTGTCATGCATGGATATTATCTCTTCCTTTGCAGCCTTTATCCATTTGCTGTCTTCTTCCCCTTCTGTAAGCTGAGATTCATTAGTACTGGAAGCGCTTGCCATGTATGAAATGTGTACAGATGGTTTACATCTTGGTTCTGTGTCTGAGATTGGTTGTGTTTACTCTTTAGTACTGGTAGGTTCTGCTCTCACTTCAACTGTTTTTTTTGTGTTTATAATTTTACAGATGATGGATGATCGGTGTCCGTTTTCGCTTCTATTCTTACTTCCTCTGTTGTCATCACATTTTCTTTCATATCTTCCACCAAATTTATGCAGTTGCCAATAGTAACCTTGTCTGTTTTGTGATTTAGGATTCTGTAACCCTTAACATTGTCGCTGTATCCAACAAGGATTCCTCCAAATGCTCTGTTCTTGAGTTGGTGTGCTTTGCATCAAAAATCTCTTAGGTGTTTTACACATTTGGCTGCAAATAAGTGGCTGTCATTGCTGCCTCCTTAGTATTTTTGTGGTAGTCCAGAGTCTGTCGCAATACAGTATATCTGATCATTTCAGTCAGAGTTCAGGTCTGTCTCTAAGCTACCCCATTTTGCTCTGGTATGGCACTGTCTTTTGATGCTCTATTCCATTTTGCTTTAAGAACTCATGTACTTTGAGTCCTGTGAATTTACCTCCATTATCATTTCGAAGTATAAGAGGTTTCCTCTGAAACCTCTTACTTGTTTTACTAGTCCTGTGTTTGCCAAGAACTTCACTCTTGTGTTGCATTAGGTAAGTGACTGTGTATATTGAATAGCCATCTATGAATGTTAATATGTACCTGTTGCCTCCGGGTGTAGGTGGGTTTAGGGGATCACATACATCACTGTGAATTTGGTCAAGTGGTCTTAAAGCTCTATTCTGACTTAATTTAGGAAGTCTTGCTCTTGTAGTTTTGGATTTGATGCAACATTCACACTTAACAGTAACTAAACAAGGGGGCACTGTTAGATCCTTTGTCAGATTCCCCTTTTGTAGTTCTTGTATACATTCTGGGTGTCTGTGACCTAAACATCTGTGTCACATGTGTATACAGTCATTGTGTTTATGGGTGCATAGTTAAACCTTTTCCTTCACTTGAGGTGAAACACGTGATTATCCAGCTTGGCACTTGTCACGTTTTACTGGTATGGCTAAATTGTGTCCCGCATCATTGGGTCATACAAGGGTTCCATGCCCATATTCCTCTGCATGTATTTCACTTTTATCTGCAAGGTAAATAGTCTCTTTGTTATTCAGTTCTGTGAAAAAGCTTCTTTCACTTGCCATGTGACTGGTTGCTCCTGAGTCAATGCACCAGCATTGATATGTATACTTGCCTTCTACTTTCCATTCACATGAATCAGAAATTGTAGCTTTGACCTTCTGTTTAGTATAAGAGGCACACATTGGTTTCCTTCCTGTGCAACCTTGTGTCTGTAGCTTTAAAAGCTGTTCGGTGATGGTTTCTACGGAGTCATGCACAAGGTCCTTTCATTGCTGATACTCATCTATGAGCCTGGTCTTTACAATCGCTAGTGTAAGATCTGTCTCAAGCTTATTGATCAGTGCAGTGTAATTTTCCGGTAAGCTGCATAGCAACATAACATGACTGTTATATTCTCACCAACTGAGTTGTGTGGTCGCTTCCAGCATGGCATTTATATGCTTCTGCGTGTTCTGCACTCTGCTAAGCCTAATTTTATAAAGTCTTTTCAGTACATCCATCATCACTGCATTCTCACTGCGTATGTGAATAAGATGATCGTTGTTTACTAGTAAGCTTATCGTGGCCCAAACCTATCGGCTTTTCCTGTCCCAGTTCTGATTATTGTCCTGTGGCTTCTCTGTAGTGATAAACTCCCACAAGCCATATCTGGATAATAGCATTTCCACTTTAAACTTCCATAGCTGCTAATTGTCATTGTTTAGCTTGGCCAATGAAAGTTTAAGATCTAAGCTGATGGCCATTCTCCCTCCTTTACATATAAGAACAGTCTAACTTGTATGCAGGAGATTGTATACAGTCTCTCTGGAAGTATCATCGTAAGGAACTTTACCAGGGGGCCAGCGGCAAGCGTCAGCTGAGCAGCACAGCGCTCACCGGCTTTCTGCTACCGGGCGCGCCCACCGCGCTGGGATGACGGGGAGCACGGCATGCTGCTCCGGCGCCTCCCTCGCTCCCCCATAGCTGTGCGGGTGCACACTCAGGTGCACGCCCCGCAGTCCCGTGTGTTTGCAGCCAGGAGACACTGCGCTGCTAGTGGCAGGTGGCACAGCATCCTCCTCACCTGTATAGAATCAGGGGCTGGTCAGCCCTGCTGCCAGGACTGACCAGCTCCTGGAAGTTTTTCACCAATCACCTATCACATTCTAGTATTGCACCAATCAGCACATACACATACCCTCAGGGTGGCCATTGGTCAGTTCCCCAATAAATATGGAGTAAGTCCAGTAGTCAGTGCCCATGATAGTTACATGTGATTAGGGTGTGATTATGTTAGTTATTATCTGGTTCTGACCCGGCTTGATCGACCATCCCCGTCCGCTGGCGGTACCGACCTATGTTTTGTCTGAACTCGGACCTGCCTTCCCCTTTCCATACCCCGCGATCTCTGACCTGCCGGCTTGACCATTTGTCTACCCCTTACTATGCACCTGTCTCATCCCTGTACTTTGACGCATCATCCGGATTGTCTTCTCGTGTATGACCTCGGCTTTTGGATACCCTCGAGGTTCATCGACCTTCACCGTAAGCAGACATCTTTTGCACCTATTAAGACCTGGGGGCAACCGTGTCCGGTGAGGCGTTCCTAGCGTCCCGGCAAATGGGGGCTTGACTATAGGCAGAAGCGGCGGTGGAGTTTGGGGGTTGTCTGCTTACAGAAGGCTGGTGTCCCGCTGGGCATCATAATCTTTTTATCGATCTCCGCATCCTCCACACTGTCTCCCATTCAGGGATTTACTCTGCCTGGGCTTTATCCAGTCACTGGAGCTTCATTTAGTCAATGGGTCCATAACCTGTTGCAGAGTGTAAATGCTGGGTACATGTTCCCAGCTAAATGGGCCACTGCCGCTTTCACTTTTTATGTGGTTTTAACGTATGTTGTTATTTGTATTAATAAACAGTGTATATATTTTTGCAAATAGTGGTGTATTTAGTATGAATGAAGCTTTGCTTAGAATACATACAGGGTATTTACATACAATCAGAGATTTTGATATGCTTTAAAATGTCTAATTTTGCACTGTTCTTATGGGGAATAAGGTGGGAGGAAGTTATTGTGTGCCTGGACAAGGACTTTAAGTCCTGATGAAAGTACATCCAAAAACTGCCACACTCGTCGTAAATGTCTCTGACTGCAATTGATGTTATCTGACCACAAAGAAGCTTTTCCATGCCAGCTGTGGCATCCGACTGTAAACGGGTGAACATTAGATGCACAGTTACTCAAACTCAATTTCCTCTTAAAGTGAACCAAAAACCCAGGATTTTGACTATCCTGGGTTTTGGCCCTTTCCCCGGGAGCACCCCGATCGGAGTGCCCTGCTGTGTGACACCCCCCCCAGATCGCCGCAGCTAACTCACCTCTTCCCGGTCCCACGGTGTGTCTAAGAGCAGCGGCTCTGACCGCCGCATCCTCTGCCTCCCTCTAGCAGTGCGCGTGCCCAGAATTTGTGAATGGGCGGCGCAGGCACGCGCCCTGTTAGAGGGAGACGGAGAATGCGGCCATCAGAGACGCTGCTCTTAGACGCACTGTGGGACCCGGGAACAGGTGAGTCCGTTCGGGCGTCCTGGGGGATTTCACACAGCGGGGCACCCCCGATTGGGGTGCACCCGGGGAAAGGACCAAACTTTTGACTATCCTGGGTTTTGGTCCACATTAACACTTTAAATGCCAAGCACGTAGTTTCTACGTGGTTGCTTCTCCTACCTTTAAGTGCCAAGCACGTAGAAACTACGAGCCTGGCATTTCCCCCTGCCAGTTAAAAAATAGAAAAAAATAAACACTTATCTCTGGTATCGATGTGAAGCTGGGGGTCCCCTCTTCCTCCGGGGGGCATCCAATCCCTCCCCCATCGTCCTCCATCTTCAGGAGGGGGCCCGAAACAGCCCCCCCCTGTTTTCCCCGCTGACAGTTGCGCTGTAAAAAAAAAAAACAATGACAGTCACCTCCTCGTCCGATCCCCCCGTCCGGCTCTTCTCTTCACCAGGGGGGGTCTGGTCCTCTTCCGGGTCCTCACCTCCTCCAATGGCGGCGATGGCTGCCGCCCCTAGCCCCGCCTTTTGTGGGAGGAGCGGGATGACGTCATCCCACTCCTCCTATACTCTCTGTCAGATGCCGGTGGTGATCGGAGCAGGGCGGGTGAGAGGCGAGGAGGCTCCGATTGGACCCGCCCTGCTCCGATCACTATCGGCATCTGTCATGAGCTGTCAGAGGCGCGGGACAGTAGCGAGGGATGCAGGATCGGAGGTGAGTAGAGTAAAAAAAAAAAAAATGTCATATTTTTTCTCTTTGTGTCTGTGTCTTTATTTTTTACATTTAAACCCTTGTGAACTGGTAAGGGGTCCATGAGACCCCTATATCAGTTCACAAGGCTGGGGGCTGGCAAGTCACCTGCGGCTAGCCATTGACTTGCTATTATTGACTTGCCAGCACCCCCATTACCTGCCTCCCCAAAGCCCAGAGGGGGGGCAGAAGAACCCGTGGCCATGGGCTATGCGGGCTTGTAGCCTGCAGAGCCAGGGGCCACAAAAGCTGGCCCCTTCGCCCTGTTCCTATAAGCCCTGCATAGCTGGTCCCGGGCTGGTTACTTTGGGTAAGGGGGACGTGTCATTTTTTTTTTTGAGATTTTTTTTGATAAAAAAAGCCCCCCCCCCCCCCCCGGGAGGAGGGGACCCTATGTCATTTTTTTTTAATTAACCCCTTATGTTCTGTCACCCAGCAGCTATAAAAGGCTTCCAGCAGGTGAGCAGTAGCCAGTGATTGGGAAGGAACACAGTGCAAGATGGATGGGAGGTAAGTATTAAAAAAAAATAATAATAAATATTTTTTTTTTCTCTGTGTGTGTGTGGTGTTTTTTTTTACATTTAACCCCTTGTGAACTGGTAAGGGGTCCATGAGACCCCTATTTCAGTTCACAAGGCTGGGGGATGGCAAGTCATCTGCGGCTAGTGGGTGACTTGCCATTAACCCCCGGCACCCCCATTGCCTGCCTCCCCAAAGCCCAGGGGGAGCAGAAGAGCCCATGGCCATGGGCTATGCGGGCTTATAGCCTGCAGGGCCAGGGGCCACAAATGCTGGTCCCTGCGCCCTGTTCCTACAAGCCCTGCATAGCTGGTCCTGGGCTGGTTACTTCGGGTAAGGGGGCCCAATGTCATTTTTTTTTTATTTTTAAGGGTTTTTAACCCTTAAAAATCCCCCCAAAAAATGGGGTCCCTGTCCTGGGAGGAGGGACTCTATGTCATTTTTTTTCTCGATTTACCCCTTTGTAGTGTGAATGGTAGTTGTATTTTATTTGTAAATGTTATAAAGTACTTGTTTCAGTTTGGGGGAGTCTCCTGGGCAGGAACGGGGGCTACCGATAAATATGTGGTACAGTTCTAATCGGTAGAAATGGGGCCTTTGCATGCAATATGGTTTTCTCTAATAAAATACATTTTTATTTAAAATAAAAGAGGCAATTTTTTTTACTTAATAATAATATTGTAAAAAACAGAATAAAATTTACAGACAAGACATTTCATGTTAAAGCCTAAACTCTGCTGCAAAATATATATATATATATAATTTTCCTGAAAATTCCAGCAAAAATGGCGCAAAATGGATCTGTCAATAGAGGGTGACAAAATCTCAAGTAAGCTGGCAATTAAAAGGGTTAAAAGTAGCTATGCATGTTGGGTATTGTTCTGTTCAGGGGACTTTGTGCTTTCAGACTTAGCTTGTTTTTTCTTGTTTACATATTTATATTTTAGGAAAAGGTGTTTTTTATTCAGCTTTTTAATACATTTTTTAGGGAAACCCTGCGCAACCAAAGAATTCTTTGAGGGATTAATTCCAGAAAGATGAGCCCACTAGAACAAGCTGGGTACGCTTAGAAAGCTTAACATGTGTACTTTCAGGGAATATATGGTTTATGGGGGATATTCCAAATGTAAAGGGTTGTTTTGGTTGAAAAATCGCAAGGTGCGCACTTTTTCTGCAGAGCTGAAATTTTCAAGTAAAATTACTGTTACTCACATGCTTTACTTTGGGGTGTTTGGCAACTCTTCTCTTGACAGTAGCTATGCATGCTGGGTATCGTTCTGTTCAGGGGATGTTGCTTTTTCAGATTAAACTTGTTTTTTTCTGTTTGTATATAGTTTTTTTAGGAAAATGTGGCTTTGATTCTGCTTTTTTAACCTTTTTAGGGAAACTCTTTGCAACCAAAGATTACATTGAGGGATTACTTCCAGAAAACTGTGGCCACATCAACAAGCCTGGTACGCCTAGAAAGCTTGAGGTGTGTACTTCCAGAGAATATATAGTTTGTGTATATGTATATTGTATATTTCAAATGTAAAGAGTTGTTTTTCTGGAAAAACTGCAAGGTGCGCGTAGCGCATAGCATAGTTGTATTTTATCTGAAAATCTCCTAAAGCTCCATTTCAGTTTGGGAGAGTCTCCTGGGCAGGAAAGGGTGTCTACTTATACATAGGTGGTACTGCTGTAACCGTGAGAAATTGGGATTTCACACACAATAAGATTTTATTGACAAACTTTTTTATTACAAAAAAACACTACAAATTGTAAAAATTGGATTTTTTTTATTTGTTTTCACATATTTCACCCAAAAATATTGAGAATACGCCTAAAAAAAACGACAAACAAGTCATGTTAAAGCCCAGACTATGCTGAAAAAAAATATATTTCATTTTCCTGGGAAATCCCTGGAAATCCCTTCAAAAATCACATTTGAACATGGGGAGCGCAAAATCAACACTTGAACAGCCACTAAAGTTTCTACAACAGCAATTTTATTCAAATAAAAACTATTAGTATGAACAATGTACTGTTTTTTTACATTGATATCTCATAGGAGATCAGTAAGTTAGTACATTTTGGGCTTCACTGGGTCCAAGTACATACAGTATTGTTTTGATCAAGATAAAGTTTACAGTATTTGTTTTGGGCATTGCACTTTATTTGAGACATGTGAACCCTGATGAGTTTCTTCATGTGGTGAAGATCTGGGCTGCCAACCAAATACAGAAAGCTATATCCAGCCTGTGTAAGCTGGATCATACCATTTTTAAATTACTAGGTAGGTTCCATCATAACAACAGCAAGTGGAGTAATACCCAACTCTAAGATATGCACGTCTTAGGCTATTTGTCTTTAATCTTTATTCAGTTTTGTGTTGCCACCCTGTGGTGGAATAGAGTAAGAAATACGAGTGTGAATAAGTAAAGTGTTAGCTTGAGCAATGTACTTTTTTAAAACACAGGAAAGTCCATCATTGAGCTGTTATTTGTTTGGACTTTCCTGGGCCCAAGTACACATAACCTTTATCACAATAAAGTTTGACCTAACTTTAAATAGGAAACAGATGCGTGGAGCTGACTAAACATAGAAAGCTGTATATTGCCTATATAAGTGGCCTAATACCATTTTCGATTTGCTTGGTGGAGTTCCATCACTACATCAGCATGTGGCATATTCCCCAACCCTATGATTTGTACATTCTTTGACTATTTGTGTTTATTCTATATTTTGGACGTTTTTTGGGCTTCCTATGTATCTTTAAGCAATGTGACAACCCAAGCTGGGGTGCCTCTAGGGGGATTATTTAACAAATCTTGAGTCTTATTTGTTTTATTTATACCTTGGTCAAGTCTCTGAATTTTTCAGAATAGCCCATGAGTTGCTGTTAATTCCAAATTTTGTCCAAATTTCCTCGCCTCATTGCATTGTACAGCACCATACATGTAGGAATTTTCCATAACAAGATGAATAATTTTTCTTGAGTGTTGAGTAGAAAAGCTCACTCACCTGCAGGTTGCAAATCACACCCAACGTACGCCGAGGTGAACTATACATGTACTTGAACTGAATATTTGGCATGACCATCACTATATCATAGTAAGTAACCACCCTAAAAAGTCAGTAGGTGACTGATGATCTCAGTTTAAATATAGCAAAATCCTTCCAGATTTTCAATTGTTTTTTTCAACAGACATAGACTGATGGTGTCTGTCTGCATCACAGAGACATGCAGACAGATTGGACAACTGGCATATGGAGTGTATATATGTATGCATCGAGGAACCCGGGCATATTAGTCTTCACAAATGCTTTCTTTTGCAACTGCTGTTATCCCTGGAGTCACATATATGACAGCTGGCCATGCCAATGTGCTTTTCCTCCAAGGCTTTGTCATTTGTGACAGATGTATTTATATTTGGTCTTAGCTGGTTGTTCAGTTCTGTAAAAGTTAGAATATTGCAGAAATACTGTATACGGACTAACAATGTCAAAACAATAGGTGCTGACAAACCAGCAAAATCTCATACTTTATTTTATTGTTGCCTAAATATGTAGCTCAGTTGGCAGTTTTTGTCTTGTAAGAGAAATGATTTAGCAAATTACATTTGAATCATACAGGGTAGATAACAAAATGCTACAAACAAGCACATGTCAACTTGGCAGCCTATGTATGAAGAAAGGGCAATGATTAGTTGCAGCAGTGACGAGATGGCGGGAAAGTGAAAATTTTTTGTGAACTGGCTGAGAATTCTTCTTGGCTCATGGCTTTATTTGGTCATATGGCCATCAGCAATCATCTCTCTTGACACAAGTCAGCAGACCTGGCCTCAGACCACACCAGCCTGGGTCCATTGCTAAAATGTGTTTGAGCACCTGCTTTGAATACTTTGCTCTTGGCGATGATGAGATTTTAGCCCTCTGTTTTCCCCCTGCAGGTGGTGCATTGTCTCTTTGAGATTATATTTTAGATTCTTTAGTTAATGGACAGATTTGTGAAGAACATACTTTTGTCTCAAATGCTAATATAGGGAACTCAAAATTAGAATTTATATACCATGCCTGAACTCCATAGCTGAATTATTTACTGTTTTGTATTTGTGCAGTCAGATATCTGCAAATAGATAGTATATTATGTGTTATTTTATACTCACCCGCTTGCAAATGTCAGACTTTTATTACTTGTACAGGAAAATAATAGAAATCAGGAAAAGGTGTTTGGATATAAAACATTATTTTTCAATAGAATTTGTGTTTGTTTTATAGCTGTACATCTAATAAATTGTTTTAATGGAGCTATTTTATGCTGTAAAACAGCAACAGAAATATAACTTTGTATCTTCTATATCTGAGATTATTGTTTAATTGTATAATGGCATCCTTTACTTTAGCACTGTACAAGCTAATATTTACTGTGTGACAAGACTTAGGACCACCTAAAGTCATTGTCCAGGCAAAGATATTAATCACTACAACAGCTAGATCTAAGGATGCCAATGCTCTATTTTTTTTTTTTTTTTAACAAGGTTTCTTCAGCAGTATACCTCTGTTGCTTGAAAAGTGGGCATTGTTCTTCTTATTCTTATAGAAAGCATGCTGTGTGCTTGAATATGTATGCTTGAATAAGGGCCGCAAATCTAGATATATATCTATAGATTGCACTATTGCGGTGCCCCATTGTATCTCCACCCACCGCTAGTGGCTAGGTTACAGTCTAGTCTAGGTTTTCAACCAATTCCGCTTATAAAAAACAATGAAGTGGGGACCCTCCTAACAAGGCAACTAACCTGAACACCAGGCATAGGGAATGGGGCCCCCATTGGCTCAGAGGCCAAATGACTGGCCTCTGGCCATGCCAGAACAGCATCACTTATGCCCTTTGGCAGGGGTACGGTCCTTCTGGGGTAAACACTGCACTTAGTGACACCAGGGATCTCAGCACACAGTTAAAGCCATTTTTTGTATCTGACTAATTGCTGCAGATTAGAGATGAGTGAAGTTTCTAAAAATTTGATTGGATGATTTGCTTATCTTTCAAACTTCGGTCTCTTGCCGAATTGTACCAAACCAAATAGCTATAAATCAGCTAAATTATTAGAAGTACATTTCTGGTGTGTTTTTTCAATGCCTGGAGTAAGCAGAAACCTACTGTGATGGAGAAGGGCCAGGGACCAGGCATTGGGATGTTCAATATACTACACCCCCCTTAACCAGCCCTTCCTTTCTCCAGACTGCCAGTCAGTGTGTATGGCCCTCTCCTGTTGCTCCTGTGAGTTCTTCATGCTGAGCTAAAATTGAGACAAGCTGCTTAGCCAATCCTGATGCCACTGATTGGCATGGAATCAGATCAGAGGACCTCTCAGCCCAGGACAGCCCCTGAATGGTCCCCGGAGTATATGGGCCTCCACCACCACTCAGGCTCATCCCAGAGTAAGAGCAGTACTCCCCAGGGTATTCTGATGAGCTACCTCTTCACAGGTTCCTTTTTAAAGAGGGCCCCTTCTTAGGATTTTGTGGGGACCTCGACCACCTATTCAGAGCAGCAGCCTCAATGAGCCCCTAAAGGCCTGTGGCAACCAGTGGAGGAGGGTAACAGCAGCAGCCTCATTGAGCCCCTAAAGGCCTGTGACAGCCAGTGGAGGAGGATAGCAGCAGCAGTTTCATTGAGTCATTAAAGGCCTGTAGGCCTGTGAAAGCCAGTGGAGATAGCAGCAGAATCAGTTCCAACAGCAGTCTCTCAGGTTGCTCCAGTCAATAGCATCAGGCATGGGGGGGGGGGGGGGTTGAAATCTGGTGTTATTTAGACATGATTCATCTTTATTGGTGTCAGGATCTCCACCTTTTGGAATGAGAGCTGAGTTCTCTGTGGGGTCACAATAGCCCCCATCGCACTAAATACCCTCTTGGATGCCACACTGCTGGCTGGGCATGACAGCATGGGCATGGCTAACTCTGCCAGTTTCCCTTTTCAGAACTCCATGGGTTACATGTTGTCACTGGGCAGGGGGGATTCCAAATATGCCACCACTTGGCCACTTTGTCCAGTGGGTGCATGACACTACTCACCAGAAACTCCAGGCTTAAATGGCTAGCTTAGCTGCTCTTGCTGCTGTCCCTGCTACTCTAGCAGTTATAAGAGTGGAGTGTGACCCTTTAGGGATGATGTCATATCATACTGGCAGACCCCAACCAAGCGAATACAGAGTAACTGTAACTGTAACGGTAGTATGCAATTTTGGAATTCCTCTCGGAAGGTGGAAAAAAGACTTTAATGTGGATGTTGGTGCACAAGCATGCAAGCAGGAATGCAGCCATTTGTGCTAGCAACTCTCCCCGCTATCCACTGAATACTGCCAGGGGGATTCCTCTTACTATCATTAAAAGAAAGTAACAAGCCTGGTTGGATATTTCTTGATTGACTCTAAGTGAGTACAGAGTAAACTGTATTTCACACAACAGAGGACTTATATGAAGCAACTAATTACACCCTCAGCAATGGGGGTGTCACGGACCGGGTGGAGCGGACTCGGGTGTGGATCCGCTTTAACTGTGGAACCGATGGCGGGTACCGTGTCAGGGGAGCGGAGTCTAAGAGGCCACCGGTATTCACCAGAGCCCACCGCAAGGCAGGTTGGTCTTGTGCGGCGAGTGACCCCCAGGTCGCTACCCCCTAACAGCGGCCCAGTCCCACAGTCAGCCGAGGTTCAGTGAGGTACACAAGTGGCAGGCAAAAAGGCGTAGTAAGTACAGGCAGAGATTGGGGCTGGCAGCACAGGTTCGCGGTAAAGGTGAGTAGCCGAGGTCGGGGCAGGCAGCAAAGGTTCAGAGTCGGGGACAGGCAGAGGTCGGTACACGGGTGAGCAATCCAAGAATGTCTGACTTTCAACAAACATGGAGAGACCAAGATCCGGCACTGAAGGAAGGAAGTGCCTGTTTAAATAGGGGAAGATGATGCAGGATTGGATGACATAAACACCAATCAGTGCTGTAAAGGCCCTTTAAATCTCAGGGATCCTGTGCGCTCGCCCTCTAGTGGACGGAGACTTGTGCGCATGCAAGGAGGAAGCACTGGGGGAAGGGCGGCAGCTGGAAGCAGCCCCGAGGGAAGATGGATGACGGCTGCATGCAGCCATGGAGGTAGGTGAAATGCTGTGAGACGGGCGTGCAGCGCTCGCCCTAACAGTACCCCCCCCCTTGGGCCTCCCCTTCTTCTTGGGACCAAGAAAATCTGAGATGAGACTACGGTCTAGAATATTCTCTTCGGGCTCCCAAGATCTTTCTTCAGGTCCACAGCCTTCCCAGTCGACCAAGAAATATCTTTTTCCTCTGGAGAGCTTAGAAGCCAGAATCTCCTTCACTGAAAAGGTATCCTCGGTGCCCGAGATTGGGGCAGGCACCAAAGTTTTAGGAGAGAATCGATTGACAATAACTGGCTTCAACAGAGAGACGTGAAAAGAATTGGGAATTCGCAGTGAAGTCGGTAGGTGAAGCTTATAGCAAACTGGATTGATCTGTTGTTTGATCTTGTATGGCCCCAAGTAACGGGGGCCCAATTTGTAGCTAGGAATTTTGAAGCGGATGTATTTTGCCGACAGCCACACCTTATCTCCTGGAGAATAAACAGGCGGAGCTCTTCTCCTTTTATCAGCGCTAACCTTCATGCGGGCGGAAGCTTGACAAAGGGAACGCTGTGTTTCTTGCCAGATGGTGGAGAAATCCTGTGTGAGATTGTCCACGGCGGGCACTCCGGAGGACGTGGATAAAGGCAAAGGCGGAAGGAGTTGACGGCCGTACACCACCAAAAACGGGGACTTCCTTGTGGACTCAGAATCCTTAAAATTATACGAGAATTCCGCCCACGGCAACAGATCGACCCAATCGTCTTGACGCGCTGAAACAAAATGGCGAAGATAATGCCCGAGAATCTGGTTGACTCTTTCCACCTGGCCGTTAGACTGGGGATGATAAGCGGAGGAAAAGTCCAGTTTAATTTTCATTTGTTTACAAAGAGCTCTCCAGAACTTGGACACAAACTGCACACCTCTGTCAGACACAATATGTGTAGGTAGACCATGAAGTCGAAAGATATGCTTCAGGAAGTATTTTGCCAACAGAGGAGCTGACGGGAGACCGGGCAAAGGAACAAAATGCGCCATCTTAGAAAACCTATCCACTACCACCCAAATTACAGTATTGCTATGCGAAGAAGGGAGGTCGGTAATAAAGTCCATAGCAATGTGTGTCCATGGGGTATCTGGAATAGGAAGTGGGTGGAGTAGGCCAGCAGGTCTTTGGCGAGGGGTTTTGTCGTGAGCGCAGGTGGTACAGGCCTGAACGAATTCGGTCACATCCTTTTCAAAAGAAGGCCACCAATAATATCGAGAAATGATAGAACAAGACTTCCTGATACCGGCATGGCTGGCTACATGGGAAGAATGCCCCCATTCTAATACTTTGCGACGTTGGCGGGCTGGCACAAAGGTCTTTCCCGGCGGTGCTTGTACAAGAGTAGCGGGGGCAGAGTGGACAAGGCGTTCAGGCGGGATGATATGTTGTGGAGTGGATTCAACACCAGAGATGTCAGAGGAGCGAGAAAGGGCGTCTGCCCTGATGTTCTTAGCGGCTGGCCGGAAGTAGATTTGAAAATCAAATCGAGCGAAAAACAACGACCAACGAGCTTGTCGTGGATTCAATCGCTGGGCAGTTTCTAAATAAGATAGATTTTTGTGATCAGTATAGATGGATACTTGATGGGCAGAACCTTCTAAGAGGTGTCTCCACTCCTCCAACGCCAACTTGATGGCGAGTAACTCCCGATCTCCGATGGAGTAATTCCTCTCCGCTGGCGAAAAGGTCTTCGAAAAGAACCCGCAGGTGAGAATTCTGCCAGTAGACGATTTTTGAGTGAGCACCGCTCCGGCTCCAATGGAGGAGGCATCTACTTCTAGGGCGAAAGGCCGAGATGGATCTGGCCTAGACAACACTGGTGCAGAGGAGAAGGCCTTTTTTAGAGCAATGAAGGCCTCTTCAGCCTGAGGAGGCCAAGACTTCGAATTGGCGCTCTTCTTTGTGAGGGTCACAATAGGCGCCACTACAGAGGAAAAGTGAGGAATAAACTGGCGATAGTAATTGGCGAAGCCCAGAAAACGTTGAATAGCTCGCAGGCCAATAGGACGGGGCAAATCCAGAACTGCTTTCAACTTGCTGGGGTCCATCTGAAGGCCACGAGCTGAGACAATATATCCAAGAAAGGGTAAGGCGGTTTGATCAAATAGACACTTCTCCAGCTTGGCGTAAAGATGGTGTTGACGGAGACGAGACAGGACTTGCCGGACATGACGGTGATGTTCTTCTAGATTAGATGAAAAGATGAGTATATCATCCAAATATACAACAACACAGGAGTAAAGCAAGTCCCGAAAAATGTCATTTACGTATTCCTGGAATACAGCGGGTGCATTGCAGAGACCAAAGGGCATCACTAAATATTCGAAGTGGCCATCGCGGGTATTGAAGGCGGTCTTCCATTCATCGCCCTCACGTATACGTATCAAATTATAGGCTCCCCTCAGGTCAAGCTTGGTGAAGACCCTGGCCCCACGCAGTCGGTCAAATAATTCGGCAATCAAGGGCAAAGGGTATCGATTTTTAACGGTAATCTTATTGAGGCCGCGGTAATCAATACAAGGGCGAAGAGAGCCATCTTTCTTCGCCACAAAGAAGAACCCTGCGCCTGCCGGAGAGGAAGACTTCCGTATGAACCCTTTATGAAGATTTTCTCGAATATACTCCGACATGGCTTGAGTCTCAGGAGCCGAGAGAGGGTAAATTCGGCCACGAGGAGGAGTGGTACCCGGTAGGAGTTCTATAGGGCAATCGTAGGGGCGATGAGGCGGAAGTACCTCCGCTTGTTTCTTGCAGAATACATCAGCATAGGTCTGGTAGATCTCAGGCAAGCCAGGTAATGGTGCTGAAGCAGGAATAGGTCGAACAGGAACAGACTTCAAGCACTTCTTAAAGCACGCTGCACCCCAAGTCTTGATATCACCGGTGGTCCAGTCAAGTGTGGGATCATGACGTTGGAGCCAAGGAAGGCCTAGAAGAATCTGAGAGGTGCAATTAGGGAGGACGTAGAACTCAACATTCTCTTGATGGAAGAGTCCAATTTTTAATTGGAGGGGAACGGTGCGATAGCGCACAGTACAGTCCAGCCTATCACCATTGACTGAGGCGATAAATAAGGGTGTAGCAAGGCGATTCACAGGGATATTATGTTTATTGATCAAGGCAGCCTCTATAAAGTTCCCTGCAGAACCAGAGTCCAAAAAGGCGGTTAAATTCAGGGATGTGGAAGGTGAGATGGAAAGTTGAACAGGAACAGTGAGCCGTGGAGAGGAGGCACATACACCCAGGGACGCCTCTCCCACCGCCACTAGGTGCGCCCGTTTCCCTGACGTGGAGGGCGAATAGGACAGTCCTTCAAAAAATGCTCAGAACCACCGCAGTACAGACAAAGGTTCTCGTTCCTTCTGCGAGTTCTCTCCAATTGGGTCAAACGGAATCGATCGACCTGCATGGCCTCCTCACTGGGAGGTACATGTGCAGACAAAGGGTTTTGAAATACTGGAGCAAAACGGGATGCCCTCCTAGGGCGCTGAGAGTCTCTTTCTTGGCGGAATTCTTCACGCCTCTCAGCAAAGCGCACATCAATGCGTGTGGCCAGATGGATGAGTTCAGTGAGAGATGAAGGCAAGTCACGAGCCGCAAGAGCATCCTTAATTTTACTAGAAAGTCCTTTCTTGAAGCAGGCACACAAGGCCTCATTGTTCCAAGACAATTCGGAGGCTAGAGTGCGGAACCGAATGGCGTATTCACCAACGGACAACTCGCCCTGGACCAAGTTCAAAAGGGACGATTCAGCAGATGAAGCCCGGGCAGGTTCCTCAAAGACCTGGCGAAACTCTGAGGCAAAGGTGTTAATACTGGAAGAGACAGGGTCATTGCGATCCCACAAGGGAGTGGCCCAGGCCAAAGCCTTTCCAGAAAGCAAACTGATGACAAAGGCCACCTTAGCTCGTTCAGTGGGAAATTGATCCGCCAACAACTCCAAGTGCAGGGAACATTGGGCAAGGAACCCTCGGCATAACTTGGCATCCCCATCATATTTAGCCGGCAAGGAGAGACGGATTCTGGCAGAAGATGTTACCGGGGGCTGTGGCGGTAATGCTGGAGCCGGTGATGGAACTTGCTGTTGCTGAATCGTTAAAAATTGCTGCATCATGGCAGAGAGTTGATTAATCTGGCGGGACTGCATAGCTACTATAGCAGGCAATTCAGTGGCATCCGGCAGCGGTACCTCAGCGGGATCCATGGGCGGATCTTACTGTCACGGACCGGGTGGAGCGGACTCGGGTGTGGATCCGCTTTAACTGTGGAACCGATGGCGGGTACCGTGTCAGGGGAGCGGAGTCTAAGAGGCCACCGGTATTCACCAGAGCCCACCGCAAGGCAGGTTGGTCTTGTGCGGCGAGTGACCCCCAGGTCGCTACCCCCTAACAGCGGCCCAGTCCCACAGTCAGCCGAGGTTCAGTGAGGTACACAAGTGGCAGGCAAAAAGGCGTAGTAAGTACAGGCAGAGATCGGGGCTGGCAGCACAGGTTCGCGGTAAAGGTGAGTAGCCGAGGTCGGGGCAGGCAGCAAAGGTTCAGAGTCGGGGACAGGCAGAGGTCGGTACACGGGTGAGCAATCCAAGAATGTCTGACTTTCAACAAACATGGAGAGACCAAGATCCGGCACTGAAGGAAGGAAGTGCCTGTTTAAATAGGGGAAGATGATGCAGGATTGGATGACATAAACACCAATCAGTGCTGTAAAGGCCCTTTAAATCTCAGGGATCCTGTGCGCTCGCCCTCTAGTGGACGGAGACTTGTGCGCATGCAAGGAGGAAGCACTGGGGGAAGGGCGGCAGCTGGAAGCAGCCCCGAGGGAAGATGGATGACGGCTGCATGCAGCCATGGAGGTAGGTGAAATGCTGTGAGACGGGCGTGCAGCGCTCGCCCTAACAGGGGGTAGACTGTATATATTGTGTCTAAAAGTACAAACTGTATTACACTGTAGTGTTATTCATATTCATCATAAAAGAAGACTTTCAAAAACAGCTAAAGCTGGGGTTACACAGAGCATTCTGTTTATTTTTTTAATCCAAATGTTAATAGACTCCCCAGAACCAGTAATTTTGAGGCCCAGGTGAGTGATAGCTGTCAAAAAAGTAGATATATACTGTGAGGGTTCTGTTTAATTTTTTTTTACTAAAGAAAGCCAACTGAAATTAGACCCATAACTAGTAGTCATTTTGAGGCCCAGGAAATAGTGTTAGTTAGAGACAGCTGTCAAAAACCCAAACAAGATAAACTTTGAGGATCCTGCTTTTTTTTCGTTTACAATATTTTTATTGAGCAAATTTAGAGTTTACAACATGGTATATAATCACAGCATGTTCCAGTCAAACAGATAATAATACAGCATACTGGTGTTATTTAATCTAAGCTGTATAAATATCAGATAATTGCTGTCTTTATCATTATTAAAGTGCAAGTTCTAATAAATCCTATGTGAGTCTCTGTTAACTCTAAACACCACCGTGACCAGAACCCGGGGGGGGGGGGCTTTTGCTCTACCAAAGACCCTCTTGCAAAAGGGCCTGCTTCGTGGAAGGCTTCAAGGAAATATCCAGAGCTGTGGACTTAGTGTCATTTATCCGGAGGCCTGAAAAGCTCCCGAATACAGAAAGGGTTTTGAATATATTGGGAATAGAGATATGTGGACCTGTAACCATCAGGAGCATATCATCCGTGAAGAGCGATAGCTTATTTTCCCCTGAAGCTGCGGAAATCCCCCTGATGCCTCCATTGCTCCGGATCTTAATAGCCACAGGCTCCAGTGCCAGAGGGCACCCCTGCCTAGTTCCTCTATAGATTGAGAAGGGGGGAGATTCTACACCCGCGTATTTCAAGGTGGCCTTTGGTAAGTTATATAACGCATCCACAGCAGCCAGCATTCCCTCCCCAAATCCCCACCTCCCCAGCACCCACCGCAGGTATTCCCAGGAGATGGAGTCAAACGCCTTCTCGACGTCCAAAGACAGCAACATGGACTCCTGATCAGTACCCTTAACTGAATCTATCAGTTGTAGTATACGCCTGACTCCATCTCCCGCCTGACGGTATGGGACAAACCCCACTTGGTCCTTGTGGATTAGGCAACCCAAAAAGCAATTTACCCTAGTGGCTAAAACTTTAGCAAACAATTTAAGGTCAATATTTAAGAGGGAAATGGGTCTATAGTTGCTCCATTTTTGATGATCCTTTCCTGGCTTTGGGATCATAACGATGTTTGCCTTTAACATTTCACCCTCAAAGAAATTACCCCGCATTATATGGTTAAAGAGGTTAACTAGTGGGGAGGCTGAGCTTTTTATAGAAGGTTGCGGTTAGTCCATCCGGGCCCGGTCTTTTAGCTGGCTTAAGTTCCTTAATAGCCTGTGACACTTCCTCAGCTGTAAAATCCGCCTCCATAGCTAGTTTTTGTGGCTCAGTTAACCTAGGGAGCGAGATATCCTCAATAAATTCAGAAACCACTTTCCCATCCATTGGTTGGGGGGCCTCATACAGCTTTGCTAGGCCTGCCCTAAATTCCTCCAATATTTTTTGGGGGGTGGTGGTTAGAGCCCCGCCTTTCACCTTCAGCCTTATTGTAGGGGCCGGATTTTCCTGACACCGGAGTTGGGCAGCCAGCAGGGTGTTGGGTTTGTTACTGCAGGCATAGTATTTCTGCCTCGACCATTTATACCTAGTTTCTGCCTGACTGATTTGAAACCCTGGCTTTTTCCAGTCTGGCCACCCCGCTACCCACCTTTGAGTCCTTAAACTCCTTCACAGCCTCTGCATACTCCTTATCCAGTACCCGAGCCTGCAGCTCCTTTTCCCTTTTCCGCCTCGAAGCCATCCCTAGGAAGTGGCCCCTCATAACAGCCTTAAAAGCTCCCCACAACATTGAGGGTGAGTCCTCTGAGCCCTTATTGTGCGCAAAATATTCTGTGACAGTCTTTTTCGCCTCCTGTACTGCCTCCTCCGTAGATAATAGGGAGTCGTTTAACACCCACGAGGCCGGCCCCGTTTTAGTTAGCAAGCTGCAGCATGTGATTGTAACCATATCATGATCAGACCAAGGTACTGGTACTATCTCTGCACGCAGGATTTGCGTCAAAAAAACCCTTAAGGTAAATATATGGTCAATTCTACTATGCAGCTTGTGAGGGTGGGAGTAATAGGTAAAATCTCTTTTCCCTGGGTTCAATTCCTGCCATGTATCAACCAATTGGGCCCCCTGGATTATACTGGTAAAGGCCTTAGCTTCTCCCTCAAGCTGTGGGGAGGCGGGAAGGACATATCTAGCCTGTTACGTAGGGTCATGTTAGAGTCCCCACATAGGATTACTGTCCCCTGTACATGTGCCTTAACCAGCTCACAGATCCCGGACAGGAACTTAGCCTGTCCCACATTAGACGCATAATAATTGCACAGCGTGACCTGCACATCATGCAGGACTCCCTGGAGAAGCAAATATCTGCCCGCTGGATCTGCCAGCCGCTCAGTGCAGACAAATGGGGAATTTTTGTGAAAAGCTATGAGGACCCCCTTTTGCTTGGTTTGCCCCGTGGCTTGAAAAAATTGCGGGTACCTTGGGTGCAGGTAGCGCGGTGAGGAGGTCGAGGAGAAATGCGTTTCTTGCAGGCATACTACTCCCGCTCTCAGAGAGTTAAATAGTTTATATGCCCTCGATCGCTTATTAGGGGAGTTAAGGCCTTGCACGTTCAGTGAGATTACCTTCACAGCCATAACATGAGATTAACCCAATTATGAGCGCTTTGCTTACCAAGTAGCCCAAGCACCTTCGCCGCCCCATGGGTGAGAAGTGAAGGGAAAGGATAGGTAGGGTAGATAGAAGTAACTAGAGTAAAGAGAAGAAGAATGAGGGAGAACATCCCAAAAAACAAAACACAAGTCGCATGGACATATAACATTCAAATAGCAATACGTGGATCTCATCCACTAGTATCATTCTACCAGGGCCTTCGCCACTGGGAGAATGACAGGGGGTAAGCATGGTTTGGCCCCCGGGCATCAGGGCCACCCCACCCTAAATGCTGAACACAACAATCGTATAGCCATTATCATGATCACAACCGTGACTGTAACTGCTGTTATAACGGCCCAGCCCCACATCACCAAGCTGCGCCTATCCACCCACAGGCCCCACCGGGCATCACTCCTGTTGCCGTCTATTATCCGAAATTGCACCAGCCTGGGCAGCCCCCGGCGCCCCCCAGTCCCCCCACGCCCCTCGGGCACGGGGAGACCGGGGCCCGCCAAGGGCCCCCCTGGCACTGCACCCAAGTTAGGTGAGCGCTGTAGGGCTTATAACAATGCAGCTCCACCTGTCCACACTAGAGCAGGTAGCTACTAACATGAAAAAACTTGGAATCAAACAGAAACTTAACTTAGCATAACCAACCATTTACCGTCCTAAGACAGTGTTAACCAAACTAAACTCTCCACACGACCAGAGGTGTGACACCAAAACCTAATTTTTTGCGCCCTTTTGTCACCCCTCTGACGTGCTCTGGAAGGCCTGGGATGACAGATTCTTCAAGGCCTGAGATCTATTTCTCCCCTGCTTCTTTCGCTGTGAGCCCCCAGATGACATTGGGGCATCTTTCCTTCGCTGCGGGGCCTCTCTCAGGGATGGTGTTGAGGCTAGTGCTTGGGGCTCCTCTGGCTGCTGGAGCCCGAGTTGCTGTAAGGTAGATTTTAACTCCAAGGCTGTGGAGGCTTGCACTGCCTTTCCATTGTATGTGAATGTCACTTTAAATGGAAAGCCCCACCTGTAGTGTAGGTTTTGTGAGCGTAGGATCTGCAAATATGGTTTAAGAGCCCGCCTTTTGGCAATGGTGGTCTGGGCCAAGTCCGTGAAGACCTGATAGGGATGCCCCTGAAACTGTAGGGGCTCTTTATCTCTATCTCTCGCCGCCTGCATCACTGCTTCCCTGGTTTTAAAATAAACAAACTTAACAATGATGTCCCTTGGGGGGGAGTCAGGGGAGCCTTTGGTGAGTGCACGGTGCACCCGCTCCAGCTCTAACCGCTCGACCGGTATATTGGGCATCAGCTCCTGCAGCAGGGCCATAATCGCACCCTGGGCATTTTCTATGGACTCAGGAAGGCCTCTGAATCTGAGGTTGGAGCAGCGATTTTTATTTTCCAAGTCCTCATGCATATCTTTCAGCATAGCAATCTCCTCATGTAATACCTGCACTTCATCCTCATGCCCCTCCAGAACTGTTGTGACATCATTCATTTGCCCCTCCAGGGTCTGGATTCTATGCCCCTGCTCCTTTAACTCCCTAGGGAGCTGGGTTGTGCTTCTAGTGACCACAGAGATCTCCTCCCTAATCACCGCTCTAATGTGCTGCAGTGATCCCTGATTCAGGGCCATCTGGGCGCATTGGTTCTGGAACTCAGTGGGGAACTGGGATTGGCAGTCTACAGAGTCCAGTGAATCCTCTGCGTGCAGCATGGTTAGTGTCAGAGCTGTCTCCCCTCGCTCACCTCTCACTGCACGTGCTGCTGCTGGAGTTACGGTCGCCATTTTAGATTCCGACTGCTGCTGGGGTCTGGCTGTTCCTGGCGGCCCCTGCTTTGATCTGCGACCCTGTCGCATGCTCCACTGGTCGGGCGACCTCTTCCCCCTTCGTCTCCTTTGATCTGGCGGCGAGTCTGAGCTTTCAGGCTGCTGCTGGGTGGGTGCCCGGGATGACGGAGCTCTAGATGAGCACGTCCATCAGCCGGCTCCTCGGTCATGCGCCCCCCCTGCTTCTTTTTTTCAACTTTTAATACACCCCCCAGAACCAGTAGTAATATTAAGACCTAGGAGTCAGTGTAAGTTACAGACTGGTGAGTGACAGCTGTCAAAAACCATAACCAGGTATTCAGTGGAGGCTCTGTTATGTTTCATTTTGTTTAAATGAAAGCCAGCAGTAATACCCCCAGTACCAGTAGCAATTTTGAGGTCCAAGTGATATGTGTGATTTTTAGACAAGTGAGTGACTCCCTAAAAAAAGACTGTTATCCCTTCAAATGCCAAGCAGGTAGAATCTAGGGAGCTGCTTCTTCATCCATTAACAGCCAGTCCTGTAGCTTCTACATTCCTTTGTATTTACTTACCCCCTGCACATTGCAATGCCTGCAAAGGCTCATTTTTGTGCTAATGGGAAGAGGACTTCTGGTTGACTTCGGTGACATGATCGTCACAGGAGCCAATCACGGAGGGACGCACTGCAAATCAGCTGGAATTGCACCACCATATAAAGGCAGTGCACACGTGATCTGATGTGCATGGGAGGTTGTATGCAACTGCTAGGGAAAAAATTAAAAAATGACAGGTTAGAGCTTCTGTTATCGCCCTCTTCTACTGTGCTTACTATCACAAGCAATCTGGGTTAGGGCCAACCCAGGTTGTTTGTGATAGTAACAGTAGTAGTCTTAAAAAAAACTGGTTAGGTCTCATAAGTGTGTGACCACATTCATTCATAAAAACAGTGATATACCAACTTCAGATCTCAGATCTTCAGATCTAAATTTCAAACATAAATGTCATACTTATCTTTAAAGGGTTACCTAGCAACTGCTAAGTTTTCCTCTTCTATATGTTCTCATAAAAATATGATGAGCTTTCTTTCTCTTGTGGGAAAGCATGCTACAGTGGCAGTAAGCTGGTAGGTATTCAGTAGATTTAGGAAGCTCTAAGCCCCACCTCACAATACTGCAAAATGTTTTTCTATAAGTACATTTCAGACACCTCTTTGCTAGTGGAGCTTCACATGAGACATGAAAGAATAATGAGCTTTGGCACGTGAGATAGAGAGCTTGCCATATTTAATGAATTACACAGAGAGGTAGGAAAGAGTTTTTTGTTTCTAGCCTTGATGTTCTTATCTTCAATTCTAGAGTTAATTTAGCCGGTGGCTGTACCAGCATGATGGGCCTGGCTTGGTTACACATAGCATACTGGGATTTCTGCTGTGTGTGTGTGTGTGTGTGTTTTGAGGAGGAAGAGGTTTCCATCTTCTTATCTTCAATCCTAGAAATAATATAGAGTGTAGCTGCAATACCAGTAAGTTTACATGAGGCATGCTATGATTTCTAATTTTCTTGAGAAAAGCTTGGAAAATGCTTTATATGGAAAAAATGTATCATTTTGAACAGCTATTTATGAAACTGACATTAAAGTACACTTGCTTCCTGGTGCTGCCATAAGTATACAGGCCTCCATTTCTCCAATTTAAATAAAATAGAAACAATAGGTAGACCTAATCTGTTTATGGGAGAAGATAAGGTGTAAGTATACAGCTGTCAAACATGCCATTTGGGCCTGCGAGAAATGGGAAGAAGACAGGGCTGGGAAAAAATATTACAGTATTTTCGCTCCATAAAACGCACCCAGGATTTAGTGGAGGAAAATAATTAAAAACATACATGCAATGTGCAGCATGCCTCCCCCCCCCCCCCCCCCCATGCCCTCACAGGCCACTGCTGGCCTTTGCTCCTGCAGTAGCCAGTCTCCCACCGACATAGACATACATACACATATCTTACCAGCCGATGCCCACCGGCAATGCCCTCTGTGACCACCATGCCTCTACTTCTGCTACTGATCCCCAAGCTGCTGCTGCCCACTGCTGATCATGGAGGCATCGCTGTCTGTGAATGCCCACTGCCACACATGTTCCCGGTTCTGGCCCATGGGTGGGTGAGACCTGTGACTCCAGCCAGTGATGCTGGCCTTATACAGGCCTTGCCCACCCAAGGGCTGGAACCCGTGTGAGGAATGTGTGGGGAGCAGGCATCGGCTGGTAAGATATGTGTCTGTGTGTGTCTGTGTCTCATGTTAGAGGGAGACTGGCTGCTGCAGGAGCACTGGCCAGCAGTGTGGGATCCTCAGGAATTTTAATTTTTTTTTAAATTCACCCTATAAAATGCTGTGAGATTTTTTCCCCACGTTGAGGGGGTGGTGCATATAGGGCAGAAAATGTGGTAAATGTGGTGTGCTTAATCACAGTTTTTTACATTTGCTGCCTTTTTCATATTTCCTCTTTTTCTCTAAAATATAGAATCTTCTATGCTGGGAGCAAATATAAACTAGCATTAAAACATTATAATTCTGAATAGGAGACTAAAATAAGCAATATATATATTGTGGTAAAGTGTATAAGAATGTCATAAATGGTGTGTATTTCACCCCTGCTAGGCTGTATCAGGCACGATCCGTGCCGGGTTTTCAGGACCCAGGTCACTTTCCCCAATCCCTTTCAGGTTTGTTCCATGATCTCAGGCCGTGTACAGGTGATCAGGCTGTTTGCAGGGGAAGCCTGAATAAAAAGGAGACCCATGGTCTGTCAGTTGTCAGACCCGTGGAATTGTGGAGCAGCGGGCTTGTGTGCCCTGCAAAGTGGATTTCACTTGCCTTGGAGTTACAGCTTGCCAGAGTACCTAGCCCTGGACTTGCAGTTGATTGGTGAAGTAACTACTTTTGATTTATTGCATTGATGCTGCAATCCCTGAAGAGAGTGATAATTTGCGTTTGAACACTTTATAAATAAAGCCGTTTTGCTGCTGAAAGACTGTTGTCTGTGTCATTGCTGATCGCCCAACCGCTATATATATATATATATATATATATATATTTAATTATACATTTCTTTACTTTCTTACACCTAAGTGATTCAAAATGTTTAAACTTTGTTTACAATAATACCTTAGTGAAACCAAAGGTATTTTTTTCCTCACCCTGCAATACAGATTCAGAAAAGATGATTAGAGACTGGTTGTCAGAGTTAATGACTTCAGAATCTTTGCAGCATTTCTAAATTTAAGCCATTTCAGGGTGTTTGACAACCATATCCCTTTTTTAATTGCTTAGTAAAGTGAAATGTGTTATTTTTCATATTTTGATAGACATGCCATACGTTGCATTGTTGCTTTCCAGTTGACTGCCACTTGGAATAATTTGAAAACATCCTGCTGCGGATTTTTTTTCACAACAGCCACAAATTCTCAGCTGACTATCGATCAGGTTTTAACTGACTAGTCTTTTTTTCTCCTTTAATATATTGCAGCACTTCAAATACTTACAAATATTTTCTTTTTAAGAACTCCAAGAATCATTAGCAAACGTTCAATATTCTAATCACCATCCATTTGCCTATTTGATATCATAAAATGTTCAAAACTAATGAATACAAGACACACAGACCAGCCTACCTCTCTGTGTTTGATCTTTTTTATTGTATCATAGTGTATAGCAAAGTAATATCTACTAAAAATTCCTTTGCAGGTTAACAGTTGCTTTGGAAAAACACGGGCATTTCTAATACTCTTGTTTTAATTTCATTTGACATGCATAACTTTGCTTTAAGATACTAAAACACTTATCTTACTTAGGTAGGTTATAGTAAATACCTATTCTCGTATTTTCCCTTAGTTCCCAACACACTGTCCTTTTTCTTACCTGAATAAAGATATGCAAAGTTCATAAGGATCTTGGAAATATGCTTAAATTGAAAAATAATCTATTCTACTATAATTAGATGGGATCATCTAATTCATCAACTGTCTCCATTCCTCTTCCCATGCACTCACATCTCTGTTTAAAATTTCCCTCTCCACTGGGGCCTTTAATTCCTCATACAAACAAGTAGTTATAATGCCATTAATCAATAAACCTTCTCTCAACTCCCTGTCCTCAGTAGATACTGCCCTATCTGACTGCTCTCGTTCTAATTTAAATTCTGTAGCAGCATGAATATGCAAAACTGGCAAGCAATATAGCCACTTACTCCCTACTATACAATATATAATCTGGATTTCGGTTTAGTTACTCTACTGAACCTCACTAAGGATACTAAGGGTCTATTATCTGCTAAAGCCAAGGGCCACCTCTATACTCTCTTCCTTCTGGGTGATTCTCAGTTTTTCACACACACTTTGAGCAGCAAATTCTTGAGTAACAATATCAATATGCTACTCAGCTGCCTATCTCACATTGAAATTCTAATAGCCACAGTGAGGTCTGAACTAATATAGGGCGCAGCGGACATCCATACTAATATAGGAGCCTGTCTAAATAAGGTCATTTTTATGCCTATGAGCAAAAATCCAGGATTTTGATCCTAATAATCCATTAACTGATAATCTAAATAGTAACCAATGTGGGTTTTGAATTTAAAACCAATGTTTTCCCATCTATTGGTCAATGATTTACCATTAATTGTCCTATGATCAGTATGATGTACTTGTATATATTTGGCTGATACAAGGCTTGTTCTATATATGATTAAGGATGCAGCCCACGTCCGAAACGCATGATTTTTAACTTTGGACTTTTTATGGAAGAGTACAGACCTTTTCTACATTATTCCCCTGAGAAGTTGGAGAGGCATTTCTTCCGGCACAACCAATTGCACAAAAAGGTGAGCAATGATTTTCCCATATCTTAACATCTAAAGAGGAGACAATCTTTACAGTGTTCTCTCCATCACATCAATTCAATGCACACATCACATTGAGCTGTAAGCTATCTGTAAGCTATTCACATTTCAATAGCAGGCTCGTGACTACTTTACAAAGTACTACTGTACATCAACTGCTTCTTGGCTATAACAATGCAACACAACTAAACTCTCAGCAGGGTGATGGTAGGATTTTCAGAATTAGTCATCTTATTATATATGTCTCAGCAAGAGGGAGAGATAATGCATCCCTACATTTTAAACTCCCATCCCAATATAAGGCACTGTGAGATCTGTACTCCTTGTAGTATTATCACAGATATGGCACCAGGCAGTGGTATGGATGAAATAGGTCAGGTTATGACACAGAAGATATGGTTGTGGCACGAGTGACTGTGAAGCTGGGTTGAGGTACGGAGGAGAGGGTTAAGTTCAGAAGAAGACCCTGTGAAATTATTGTTCCCTATATTAACTTGTGATTTAATTAATTTCATTTTCATTTGACTACACCCTTTTATTAATAAAGAAAAATGCAGGAAAGTGTATTTATCTGGTTATTAGAGCTAGCCAAATAGTCGGAAATCATATTGTATTATGTGTTTGTAAAGAATTGTAAAGAATTTTACATGTGAAACTGTGATTAATCATTCTTTTACACCTTCATCAGTACGGATTTTTACCAATGAAATTCTGGAAGCACTGTTTCAGATGTAAATTATGATGAATATGATGATACATTATGAATTAATTTGAGGGGTATGGTGATAGTGGTGGTTGACTATCCCAAAAATATGGCCCAATGATAAAATTCCATATAAATATGTTTGATGGCAGGAAGAGTTACTTATACACCTGGCATTAATAAATATCCAGCCATGCTTGTTTCATTCTTTTAATAGATATATTTGGAAATCAGGTGGGGACAGTTTCTGCCCCAGATACACTCGAAACTGTCACCCCTGGATTTTATTCCTTCCAGGGGAAGAAAACCACAGGTTTGGCAGGAGTTTTATTCAGTTCAAGATTATAACTGACTCCTCCTCTCATTAGCCGTGGTGTTTAACAGGATTTCTAATATGACTCAATTTCTCAGTACACCTCCTTTAAAGCAGAACAAAATATAGGCTATGCAGAAAAAATGGTGAAATCTTTAGCATAGCCCATGGGGTGCTGTTACCTTATTGGATATATGATGTACCTTACCTGTAAAAATTCCCCTTCGCAGGTGCAGGTGATTTTTTGGGGAAAAGATAGTATAAACATTTTTTTTGCACTTTTTTGTGTGTTACTGCTAAAAAGCTTACTGGGATGCGGGCTGCAATCCACACCCAGGAGCGGCGCTAGCACCCAGCAAGGTCAAGCATCTGCCGAGGGCCCCACTGAGGCAGAACAGCCTATAAAAAAGGCTGCCTGTGCTGTTCATTGGTGCTGGGCCTGCGGCACGTACACTGGCTGGCTGATTTGACTGCTTGGCAGGGCTATCTCCTACTCCCGCCCGGACTTCCTCCTGTCCCAATGCGCTGGCTGGCTGGTTTGATTGGGGGCGGGGCTATCTTCCCCTCCCGCCCAGACTTTCTCCTGCCCCAATGCGCTGGTTTGATTGGGGGCGGGGCTATCTCCCCCTCCCGCCCAGACTTTCTCCTGCCCCAATGCGTTGGCTGGCTGGTTTGATTGGGGGCTATCTCCCCCTGCCACACGGACTTCATCCTGCCCCATGCTGTCAGTGTCATTGATGATTGCAGAGGGAACGCTGACAGCCTGTCAGAGAGGGATTAAAAACTTGCGCTGACTGCGATGACTGGCTTTCTGCAGAGTTACCACAAAGAGGGTATTTTTGATTTTTATACTATATACTATGTGCCATAGTCTGTATCTGTACTTTTGCAAATGTAACCATTCTGTTTACCCACCTTAGAAAGCATTCAGCTCTTGGTGGATAAGCTGAATGTATTCTAAGGTGGATAAGATGATTAAAGTGGACCAAAACCAGACTTATTCCCTCTCCCCGGGCATCCCAAACAGGAATGTGTGAAAATGTAACAAAACCCATGCGGCCTGGCCCAAAGAGATTCCAGGGCTGGCCTGCTGCTTTTCAAGATGCACTGCTGTGTGAAACCCTCCATTGTCCAATGAGTGCCACCTGCCAAATGACAAATAGTCACAGCAGACGGCTCTCATTGGATGAGAGCCTGCACATGTGCCGTTGGGACAAGGAAGAGGTGAGTGAATAGCGGTGTTCTGGGGGTCTCACACAGCGGGGCATCCCGATTTGAGATGCCCCAGGGGAAAGTCAGCATCCAGCCCTGGAATCTCTTAGGGCCAGACTTGTTACACTTTTACACATTTCTGTTTGGGATGCTCTGGGGAAAGAGAATAGGTCTGGTTTGGGTCAACTTCAATCATATCCACAATGGTACATGTGACTATGGCATTCAGCAGGATGCTCTCATTGCTCCTAGGAGTGCGGGTGAGGCGGCAGTGCACGCTCCCCATTGTAGCCCATGAGAGCCGTTTGGCGAATGACATAGTCAAGGCCGGCGGCTCTCATTGGACAGAAGCCCGCACATGTGCATAGGAAAAAGAGGTGAGTGAATAACGGCTCTCTAGGGGGTTTCATGCAGCGGGGAGAAACAAGTGGCCCTTGAATCTTTTAGATCCACTGGCCAGATGTAACAAGGTAACAAGTTATGAGGTTCACTCTGTATGCCAGATCTACAAACAGAGCATTAAAGTGACGTGACAAAGGGGGTCCACTGAGACACTGTCGCCCAAGGGCCCACAAGACCCTGGAGCAAGCTCTGCTCCACACTGTAATGCACACCGGAAGATACACTGGCTTGACCAAATAATTTACATGACCTTCTATGTCTAAACAGTGTAACCCTCAAATCCTGATCTGGAGTCCCAAAACCCGTAAATTTGCATTCCTTGTTATGAAGGACTCCAGATTATTATCATTTTGCATTATCTCCATTCCCTTTTAGCTGTACGGTATATACAATATGAAATGGCATGTTACTAATAATCTTGCCCTTATCCTCATATTCTATAGTAGGCATACATGTTTTTGCTAATGCATGTTAATAACAAAAAGTATTATAGGGCATTTTTATGGACAATGCATGATCAAAGATTGGTTTATTTACTAGAATACATCCTTTTTATGTATATAAAATAATTGAATGCATAACTTACTTATGGCCAATTTCATAAAAAAAATCAACATTTATATTTTCTGTATTAACATCAGGACATTTCTAGGGCTACTATATATGTAAGTAGATGTTGCACAATAAATGCAACATTTTTTCTTTAAAAAAGGTGCCTCAACCAAACACTCAAACAAAACTTTTGAAATAAATGGTATAGAACTCCGAGCGCAATTTAGTACATGTTTTTGTGGCCTCAGGCAAATAATAAAAGAAAGGAAAAGCAGTAATATGTGTATGTTTATTTTCTGTATATAAAATATTAAATTCTAAAATTATCTCTAAGAATAAGTCTCAAAAACTGCTAGATGCTAAACAAGTCCTTAGTTTGTTATGTAGTCTAAAACACAAGGTTAAATGGAAAAAAAAAATTATGTTTTCTCAGCGTGATTTAAAAAATTTACTATATACAGTACACAGTTACGCTTCCCTATCCCCTGCACCCGTAAGGCATTGAGTGTCACGTTCAGTTCAGGTAGTTTGAGGAAGGTTGCTGAACCAGAAAATCCAGAGATATGCCATTCCCAGCAAATCCACTCAGAAATTGGAGAGGAGAAAGCAGCTTCACTTAGAACACATAAGAGATTTTGGGATGGTTTGAAATAGCTGATTTGACACTGTTCCCATAAGGATATGGTTAGAGAAAGTTAGTGTGTACCAGATACCGTGCAGGGGCCCTATTTCAAAACTTGTTGACCTACAGCCAATAAAAGCCTGCACCCTCAAGACTCATACCAAGAGTCTGCCATGAAGTGGCCTATGAGCACTGCAATGGATAGCCCTGAAATGGGACTTTTGTGGCTCACAGGACTTTTAATTTCTTTTTAACTTGCTCTTTTCTCCATTTCTCTTAATCTCTCCCTCCTCTATCCTTCTCCATTTTTTGCCTTTCACCCTCTTTTTCCACCTTAGTTTCTCCCCTTTATTTTTCTTTTCCCTAATCTGTTCCCTCTCTTTCCTGCATCCTCCTGCTTTTCATCCATCTTTTTCTTTAAAAAGAAACTTTTCAGAAGAGATAATGGAGGTCCCTTGACTGTGGCAGCACAAAGGTAGTCTGATTCCAATGCAACACAGCACCCCCTTCCTCTGGTAAGCCTAATGCCGTAAAACCAATACATCTTCAGTGATCTGAACCATGGCTGGAATTCATGTCACCACCAATAGCCAATTAGTTTTGCTGGGATGGTGAGTGCATACACAAACTGCCAGGCAAACCTCATGGGTTTCTGGCTGTCATGTGGGATTTGCAAACCACTCTGATACATGGAGTGTGTGAGTATCGTTCTTCTGTAATGCGGGTTCTTGGGGGGGGTGCAGTGGGACATCCAAGTTGGGCTGCACCATTTCTGCATTTTGACTGGAGGTCATCATTAAGGTGGACCAAAACCTGAAATGATGTCCTCATGGTGCTGAGCTTATCTAGTATTATTTGTATTTATAAATATAAGTGTAAATATACAATTTAAAAAATGCCAATAAAACTAGGCTTGCCCTTTAAACATCTGCTGGAGTACATGCAGAGGGTGGACTTATTAGGAATGCTGCCTGATATGTGGCAAAGCAAAGCTGTGAGGTTCTCAAATGTGCAGGAGGATCCCGAGAGAGGTAATGTTTTTGCCCAACTGCAGGGGTTTCATGTAGCTGGACATTCCAAATTGGGATGGCCTGGGGACAGAGAATTGGGCTTTTTTGCTCTTTAACATTCTCCCTATAACTCTCAAATGTGCCTGGCTGGGGATGTCAGAAGCTGTGTGTTTGGGGTGCCATCCTGAGATTTTTCACAGGGTGACGTTTCGCCTAAGCCTGACCCCTGTGCCCTCTGTTGTTAATAGCACTGGTAGTACAGCAGTGTCGTGGCTGTGCGTCTCATCTGGGTGACATCAGATTCATGTTGATAGCCAGTCTAATGCTGGCCACAGAACTGGATTGTACAAACTCTATACAGTCATACAAAAACCTTGTGGTAAAAGATTTTGATAATGGTCTGATTAAAATGGTCCAAAACCTGGTTTTGGTCTGCTTTACTGGGGCTTCCAAATTTGGCCAATATTAGTAAGTTGAACCGAAGGCAGGCTACAAATCAGTGTTGTAAATGGTCATGGCTCCCTGCTGGGCATTGTACTGTAGCCTCTACTTACACAGTGCTGTGTTCAGTCATGTCAGCAGCTCCATCACTCCCATTGTACCATCTCTGCTTTCTCCCAGGTTAGGAAGAGAAGCATCAGGTGATGACGAGAAGAAGAGGGAGGGGTCACTCCAAGGTACTGACTCTGGTTTACAAACAGGCTGATTCATTACTAGCGCCAGGTAATAGCAGATGAGCATCTGTACAGCTACCGCTAGTGGCCGCTCTGATCGGCAGTGAGTCGCTATTACAGAGCGCCTCAGTCGCTGTAGTAACATTGTCGGCATTGATGAATTTGATATGTGAGTCGCTATAACACCAGTACTATTTGAGAGCGAATGGTAGCGACTGATCAGTATGAGTATGAGTTACCACTCCAGGTTTCTGACTTCTGGACTACATGTTCCAGGTCCCATGGTTGACAATATCCTCACCACCAGCTGTGATGCATAAGGGGGCTTGTATACATCCAACAGCTGCAATACCTGCCTCTGACCAAGATCCTGCACCTCTGGCTGTATACATTGACTGTTTTGTGATAGACTGGTGGCACTTTACACATATTGTTTCTTGAGCTTGACAAACTGGGATTTTATGATATGGCTGTACGCAATCCTAGAGCCACCAAATACAATACCAACAACTTGGCCCGAAGGACAGCAAATACTGTAGAGATGGTTGTTGACCACAATAGGAACCCTTCCAGTAACCGTCCCATATCCATATTTAGTGAAGAGGAGAACAAGGTGTAAGGGATGCACAATCTTCAAGAAACCGGGAGGGGAAAAGGGAGGAACAACATATATGAATTTGGCTTTCCTGTGTGTTGTATCTCTCTGCAGCGGCATCCCGAATTGGTATGCCCCGCTGTGTGTACCCTCCCCAGGTTACCCCATTTCACTCACCCTCCTTACGCTCCCACGGTGCAGACTCGGCTCTCTTCGGTGTTGAGGATGGCTAAGCTGGCTGACCTGGCTGGCCCTGGAGTTCCTCTTTAGGAAGACCCAACAATGGATGACATTTTGGAAGTTGTTTAGGATGTTTGCACTACCAAGGAAGATGCCTGCGATCTTCATAAACTTGATTATCAAATCTGCCCATAGTTCTTATTTTACAGCAAGGTGCCTCTGGAGGTGAATAGCTACTTTTATATAGAATGTGTAGAAAATGGCAACCATCAATCCACTACCTGCCTTTCTGAGACCTGTTTGAGACGAGGATGAAAAATCAGATAATGAAGAAAAATAGCCATTAGCTAACAGTTAAAAGCTAGGTGTTTGAGTTGAAGCAGATCAAGGCAGCTGTGGCAAGGCAGTTCTGTTTTTGCCCCGTCCCTAAACTTACTCTTTTATTTGTATGTGTACTTGCAATGCAACAATTTAGTCATGTCTGTACAAAGACAGTGACAATATTTGGCCTGATTGCACACAAACAATGATTAATGTTTTACTTGTCTATACATTGCCACAATATAGCTAAATGCTGCTTTAGCACCTTATCTGACTGATATTAATATAATGGATGCACAGTACCTACTTTCCTTTTTCTCTGCCTTGTATTGCGCCAACATCCCTGTTGCCGATCAGTGCCTTGCATGAGCTGTTGTCCCTGCTGCCTACCGATGCCACACCTAAGCCGCTGTCCCTGTTTCCCACCAGTGGTATGTCTCAGTATGTAGTTGTTGTTGTCTCTGTTGGCAACCAGTGCAATGCCTGACCATAACCAGGCCAATGTCCCTGCTGCTAACCAAACCAGTACAGCAAATCAGCCAGAGTTACCATTCCAGGTTTCTGACTTCTGGACTACATGTTCCAGGTCCCATGGTCTACAACATCCTCACCACCAGCTGTGATGCATGAAGGGGCTTGTACACATCCAACAGCTGTAATACCTGCCTCTGACCAAGATCCTGCACCTCTGGCTGTATACATTGACTGTTTTGTGATAGACTGGTGGCACTTTACACATATTGTTTCTTGAGCTTGACAAACTGGGATTTTATGAAATGGCTGTACGCAATCCTAGAGCCACCAAATACAATACCAACTGTGTTGACGCAATGTTAAACATGAAGCCACTTTTAGTATGGGAGGGTGGAATTCTCCTAAGTGATTAATCGCATTTCCATTCTGTAAACAAAAAAAGGTAGAGGGGAGCGGCAGGGGTGGAGGGGTTAAGTGAGTGGTAGAGGACAGTAACAGGGGTGGAGGGGTTAGGTGAGTGGTAGAGGACAGCAGCAAGGGGTTGAGGGATTAAGTGAGTGATAGAGGACAGTAGCAGGTGGTACAGTACAGCATCAGGGAGTAGGGGACAGCGGCGGGGGGTAGAGGACAGCGGCAGGGAGTTTCACACAGTGGGGCATCCTAAATTAGATAGGAATAGTCAAAATCGCAGGAATTAGTCCATTTTAAAGTCAGAATAGAATGCATCTTAGGGGGCATCTTGATTAGGGAGGCCCCACAGTCCAAAACCCTGTCGACCCCTCCCAACAGTCAAAATCACATAGTCATCTTATTTTGAGATCCTACACTGTTCAAATGTTCAAATGCAACATCAGATGGGGCTTTCCTCTGCAGCATTATCCCTGCTCTCTGCTGGTCTGCCAGGGGGCACACATAGTGGAGGGATATGGATGCGGCTACTCGTAGTAAGTGATGGCAGTAGTGTATGTGGAGAGGCAGTCTAGTCTTGCAATAGAGACTCTGTAGTATCCCTGTGTATATATAGAACCTATTTTAACCCTGATGTCAGGTCAGGTGGTGCCATTGAAAATACATGTTTATAGTCTTTTCTTTTTTTGGTATTTTTTGGTGTTATTTTTATAAGTGTTTATTCTGCAGTGGATTGTAATATCCAGGGTGTGTACTTGGACCTATACATTGTATTAAAAACACCATGCTGCTTTCCAAGTGGATGGTGTACTTAATGTATTGCACTTGCCAGAAATTGCTGCCTGTATAAGATTTCTCATATTGATCAGCTCTGTATTACAGTATGTATCTGAATGTCCAGGTCGTATTACTTTGTTTAAAGCCTAAATACAATTCATGTTTCACATATTTTCATGTCTATAGTGTGCATCTGTGATCCCCTTTTTTGGTGTGTGTGCATGTGTGTGTGTGTGTGTGTGTGTGTGTGTGTGTGTGTGTGTGTGTCTGTATGTGTGTGTATACTGAGGGTATACAAGGATGCAGAAAGTATATCAAACTATTGTACCAGGGGTGTAATGCCCAGCTGATCACCATCCTTTGTTCAGATGCCAACCTTCAATCCAACACTTTACCTATAGACAAGACCCTTGTTTGCCAGGAAACATTATACACCTGTCCGAGCATGGTTGCCCCAACTTAAGGGCGCAAAGGATGGCACCTGAGGCCTCAAAAGATGTACACCAAGGTAAAACTGTAACAAATACACAAAGCTAGCTGGGTCTGCAACAGATTATCAGTCCTACCAGTGTCTGGGAAAGCCAAAGGTTGAAGCCATAAATCAAAGAGTCGCAGTATCCAAAGGGTCAGGCCAAAGCATAGTGGGGATACAGAGCAAACTAATCCAGTCAGCAAGATATATATATATTATTATTATGCATAAATATTTACACCAATAAAAAATAAGTATGTACAATTAAAATGTAGCTCTAGTGTCACACAACCTTAGAAAGATAAATTATCAAAAATCAATGGGCAGCCCACTGCTGCCAGAGACTCTTGTGCTAAATATCCTCTGATTTATCATGTCCTAACTTGTAAGAATCATAAAGAAAAATTATATATCAGTCAGCTAAAAATCTTTTTAATCACGCTTTTGGGCTTAAAATTTTATCCTGCAGAACAAAGGCGTTCCTGGCATTCCAAAGTGAAACTTTCCCCAAGACAAAAAAGATCCTCCCAACCCTTGCCTTCTCCTCATAGGAAGCATTCCCCCCGTTAACAGAAACGCATAGGGTATATTTAGTAAGCCGCAAATCCCAAGAACAAAAGGTTTTAGCACCACAAAAAACCTTTAGCATAATCACAACCAAAAAGGACATAACAGATGTTTTCCCTTGCTGCACAACCAAGTCTATGGCAGCGATCGGATTTAGTTAGATCCTGTCTTTTTAGGAAATCTCTAGTAGGGAGGGTCTCTTTGTTTATTATACAACCCCTTCACCACCGTCTGACCACTCACCCCTACAATCTCATTGGGAAGCATCTCTTCTTTCCTTGCAGTAATATGACCATCTTGTTACCTTCCCCTTCTCCTAGGTGTTCTAACCTATATATTTTTCGAATCCTTTGTAGGTGACGGTAAAAAGTCGAGGTCGCAAGAGCAAAAGGGAAATTATAACCACCTTTTTAATAGGTTTCATGAGTTTAAAGGGGATGCATTTTTCCATGTTCCCACCCCAAAAAAAGAACAACCACCTTCCCACCTTTTTTTTCCACCTTTCCTGAGACGGGAAGACATAGGCCAGGTAAAGTATTAGAGGTAGTATATAAGCTTTAATTAGTAATACCTTACCATAAATCGACAAATTCCTTAACTGCCAAAAATTAAGTTTCCTTTCCATCACAATAAAAATGTTGTTATAACCTTCATCACTATTGGGATTGTTATCAAAAATGATACCTAATACTTTTACTTCATCCATGATTGGTATTGATGGGTTTGCTCCAGTGCCATGACACACACTGAGCACTTATCCCAATTCACCATCATTCCAGAGATGGTACAAAAAATGTTTATCTGGAAGATCACTCTTTGGATGTCTCTTTTGGAGTTATACATGAAAATTATGTCATCCATATAACAACCAGTTTTAACCTTTTTGCCCCTGCTGCCAGGTATGGTCACACCTTGGATACATTTATCCCGTGGCCCTACAGTGCATGACATCTTAGGGACATTACCTTACTCTTCTTCCTATAGAAGATGAGCAATTCCCATGAGTAAGAAAAATCTCCATCTGAGTATATATAGCATATGGCTTAACAGCGCTAACAGTTATTTCAGCTTGGGGAGTCACCCCGGCTGCAGGCTCCTCTACTCTAGGAAGTTGGAACCAAGATGACCAAAGAGATCTGAATTTGGGCTCATCTTCCCACCCCTATCATTTGGTATAATTAGATTGGTGAGCGCTGTGTCAGTCAAGGAAAGAGCCACAAGAGGGCCACACTCGCCCAACAGGCAAGTTAACCCCTCCACTGCCAGTTATGGCGGATGTCCTTAATCCCTGCCCCGGCCCCAACCTCCACTGTGTGCATGTTCATCTGGGTCACCTGCAGGTTGAGCAGAGGCCTGGTCAGCATCACGCTTGGCAGAAACCGTCTCCAGTATCTCCCCCTATTCTCACCACAGCTTATTCTCAATGCGCACCATTTCCTGAGCCTTGTGCAGTTCTGAGACTTGTTTGGCCATATCCTCTCTCATACTGCTTAACTTAGTGCTGGGCTCCACCTTTAAAGCTTCAGCAAAAGAGCACCCAAAGGCATTCTCCCTGCAATCCCCTATCATGTGCCCAGGTTTTTCACACCAATCACATTTTCCTGCCTTTTTACATGCATTAACATCATGACCCAACTCCCCAAAATTACGTCACACAGGACTAGCAGAAGTGCAGGCATACACAAGGTTACCATATTGTCTGCATTTACGGCAGAATTTATGGAGATTATGGTAAGTTATGTAGCCCCGGTTAGTATCCAGGGAATATGCAGCAGGCAAATGTACCACTTTACCTTCCTTATCCATTCTCAGTTTAACTACCAGTCTTCATCTCATAATAGTTCACGACAGGTCCCAAACAATGTGCTCCTTTGCAATGCCTCTTTAGAAATTCAGTCAAGTTATCAATCTTCACAAATGGATTATAACAATGAATCATTATAGTTCTTTCACCTTGCAGGTAAAGGGATATAACATTAATCATCTTCAGGTAAGTATCACCACTCTTTTTATTGCTCAGCCATTGGATATAGATCCTTGTAGCAATTTCTTCTGAAAAAAGTAACATCATAAGACCCCTGAAAAGGAAACTCCTGAACAGTATGTACTTCACTGATGCAACTGATAGATGTTCCTTTGAAATTCTTTCAACAATCAATTTTAGATTTACCTCCTCCTGGTGGCCAGCCTTCACTTTAATGTGATTCAGCATTCCACCTCCACCATCGCCATCATCCTTCTTGGACTCCTTAGGCTCCTGATACAGGCTTCCGTCTCCTCACATTCAAACTGGTATAGAGCAGAGTAACATGCCACAAGCTTGATGCTATCACAGACAGTGTGTGCTGATGTTTGGAAGACCAGGACTGCACAGCAGTTGCTTAATTGACACGCCTAGGGACCCAGACAGAACCTCTAAATTAACCTTAAGCACCCCTTAAAAGGCCAGTCCAGCTAGACTGCCCTATCTGAATCTACCCTCACCCTTCCTTCCTTAATAAGCACTAAAGTAGCGCTAATGTTCTAAACAACAAAAAGACACTTACCTTGGCCGTACTCCTGTTGTGACCGTCGCTTAATCACCACACTGGGTGGTGCCATCTTCCCATATGTCCAAGCGAATCGGCAGGCGGACACGTGCATAGCGCGGTGAGCTTCCGGTCCGGCAGCAGTGTGCAGCCCTGGAAAGATGGTGATGTCCGGCACGGTGACCATCACCACTGCAGTACGGCCAAGGTAACTGTCTTTTTGTTTTTAGAACACTAGTGCTGCTTTAGCACTTATTAAGGAGGCGGGGGGTGGATTCAAATTCTGGCTGGATTGGCCCTTTATGCTTAGCAATAATACAATAATACGATGCCGCAAGACATATGAGATACGGGACCCTGAACTTGTGAAAAGAGTGGGGAGTGCACAACACAAATTATATTTAAAAAAATATTTAAATTATTTTAAAAAATATATAAATGTACTATTTGTTTATTTCTTTACAAAAAAGTTCAAACACTTCTCTGCCCTTCTGGGGGGAGGTTCCTAAGTGAACTCAACTGGAAATGTGTGATGGAATTCCATTGTTCACAGTACTGATTCTGCTGCGCTGCAAGCCGATTTGGTCTTTGTGGAAGGTGGTACCTCAGCCATTGATGACATTGATTAATAGAGACAACTCCAAAGCTTAGTATTAATAATTGTTCTTCTATTTTTTACAAAACTGAGTAGGCTTATTATACAATATTTCCAGATTAATAATGCTTAAATGCTTACAGTAATCAACCATCTTTGCGAAGAATGACAATACTTTCTATGAGGCGATTGATCAACATACTAGATCACACTTCTGCTTCTGTGTCCAAGTGGATGGAAAGTCTTGGAAATATTCTCCAAGGCCTTCACAGAAGTTGTTGCAGCAAAGGTCACAAATAAGACTCATGGATGCCTTTGCTTTTGTAACAAAATATTATTTGTAACACGTAGTATGTATTTATCTTATTATCAAGCAATCAAACATCTGGTCATAATCTCAGTTGCCTTCAGGTACCAACCGAGAACATGTAATTTTAAAGATATGATTAATAATTGGTTTCTGCAAGCTGGCATTTCTATTAGTCTTTTAGGATAGACAGGTTAACATAATTATATCTGTGAAAGGGATCAGTTCACCAATTTGGAGTTTTGCTTGATGAATACCAGGGCAAATTTAATCAGTTTTTTACAAAGTCGTCCTTACTGTTGATAAAAAAAAACAAATCATCCCACTCAGGTTACTGTTTCGTTTTTATAATGAAGCTTATGTGTCATTACTAAAAATGAAAAATTACTGCATGCAGGCATTATCATTATTTTTTTAATTACGCATATGCAAACTAGATTTAGATGAAAACACATTGTAGCCTTTTTGTTTTTAATACTGCACTAATATGACAGACATAATATTGTAAGAGAGACAAAATATACAGACTAATTCCAAATAATAGAAAGAAGATGTGGAGCACTTGCTGAGAAAGTGCTGTTTTTCAGTTATTCCAATACATTAAGTGATTAAAGATATGCAATTAATGGAATTGTTTTATTTATAATTAATAAGACTAGATTCACCCAAGGTTGTTAAACCCCCTCAAGACATACAGTCCCTACTAACTGATAACTGTAAATGAGGAATCAACTTCTAATTATACTGTCTCTAAACAATTATGACAAAATCTTGTAGAATAATAGGCAATATGTTTTGTTTGTCATAGGATGTTTAGGACCACCAAGGAATCAAGAGCATTATCAAGTATACTGTAATATATCCAACTGATAAATATACAGTATAAAGGGGTGTATGCCTGCAGCGGGAATAATGGTGGAAGGTGTGTATATCTCACTCAAGAAGTTAGGATGGGTGAGAAGTTTTTTTCCAAGGGCCCAGATTCCAGATACTTCATTTTACACCGTCTCCAGGGTTTATCATTGCCAACAGCAACCCCAATCCTGACAGCAGTTAAAACTGAAAAAAATATTACAAATATGTAACCCTAGTAAAAATGTTTTGAAACTAAAGTATATAAAATGTGATTAGTAAAGCTGCCAAATATAGTCAGAATTTGGGATGCCCCAGGCACTATTAAAATGTGGGAAAATGTGTGATGTCTATTATGGCCTATAACAGGAAAAAACCTCCAAAGGTCACAGAAACACCCACTAATATTTAAAGGACATTCTTCTTCTTCTTATTATTATTATTATTAATAAAATATGTCTAAAGTAGTTTGGTTGTCATTGGAAGCAAAGGGATGTGACCAGGGAAGGAAAGTCATGCAATACTGTATGGGAACTCACATGAAATCCAAGCCTGGATAATTGTGATGAAGAACAAGCTAACCACATTGTTATGCACATGCAGATGTGTATGTTGGTTGTCCCTGTCCCCTAATGGAAACCTTTATCATTTTGACAAGACAGTATCAGCAGGGTGGGCAAACACTCTTAGCACATGTTTGACAATCACTGCCCTTTGGTTTATCTTGGACATCCAGTTGTCCATGGGGGTCATCACTTCTGAGGCTACTGGTCCCTGAGCTGGAGCTGACATACTCACCATCAAAAATAAGCACTGCCTGACAGTGCCACCTAGGAATAGAGATGGCTGCTAAAGGCTGAAATGCAATGCAATGCATATGTTAGATATCTGCTGGTGGTGGTGGTGCTGCTTCCGCTGCTGCTTTTTGCTTGTCTGGCATTGACCACAGTGCTGCAGCAGGTAGCAGATGCATCCTTGCTCTGTGCAGCCAGTTTAGAAGCCTGATCTGATTTGGCTTCCCTTGCCTCTGCTGAAATGAGCTCTGTCATTTGGGCCTTGTATCATGGATCTAGAGCATAGGCGCTCAACTCTCCTCCTCAAGGGCCACCAACAGACCAGGTTTTACAGATGCCCACACTGATCCACAGATGATATAAAAGTATAGCTGCCTCTGCAGCTCTGTCTCAGCACTACTTACATCACCTGAGAATCAGTATGGAAATCTGCAAAACCTGGCCCTTGAGAATTAGGGTTGAGCGCGTGTGATCTAGAGGGCAACTACCAGGACAAACACTACCCTCCTCCTCCTCCTCTGCATTACCACACCCTGCTGGGCATTCAAGGATAAAAGGAAGCAAACAGTATTCAGAATTCAGACCAGACATACTCAGATGGTCCCTTGCAAGTGCCTGATGTGGCTGCAACACCTGTCTTTCTGAATGCCTCTGACCAACTGACAACTAACTGACCAACTATGCCAACTCTGCTTTTCCCTCCCTGGGTTGCTTGTGTCCCCAAGTCACAAGTGTCAAACTCAAAGCCAGGCAAGATCATTCAGTGTCTACAAAGGGCCTAGCCAAAATAAGTTAGCGTCTGCATCTGTTCAAAATAATTAAGACCATGAATCTGTCCAGGACAAAATAATTCAGCATCTGCATCTGTCCGACCTGTCTATTTCTGTAACTGTACATTTGAATAGTTGTGCTTTCATTTTGTTTTGTGTTTGTTATTAACCATCCCTTTGAAGATAACCATAATTCTGATGTGGCCCTCGGTGAAAAGGAATTTGACACTGCCTTAAGTGATCTTCTTTCAACTAATTGAAATCCCAGCTCAAAACCACCACATTTATTGTTGATATATTTCTTTAGACAGATCAGTGCTGACAACCAACCGTGTCGTGGGGATTTGGCACAGGGTAAAGTAGAGGAAGCCTGTACTTAGCTCACTGGAAACTGGTTTCTCTGTGCCCGGGAGGAAGAGGTGTCTGAGGTGGTCTGAGTTAATCTATACTGGGTCATCCACTCTACAACATCTTCTATATGCTGATATTAAAGAGGAACATTGGACCAAAAATAAAAAGGGGCAGATTCCCCACCATCGGTCCCTACTTACCTTTATGTACGGGCTGCTTTAGGGCCCGATCCTCAGCCCGCCGTGTTTGTTTATGTCCCACAGTGATTTTGCAGCTCAGCAAAGTCTCGTAGGATTTCGGGTGACCCCATTGCATCCAATTCATGGGCACTGCACATGTGCAAGATCAGGAGCTGCGCACAGTGCCTGATGGGATGCAAGATGGCGCCGTCTGTCGGAAGGTCACCTGGAATCCGAGGGACATAGAAGATCCCTTGGCGAGGTGAGTAAATAATGCCCTAAGAGGCAGCAGATCGGTGAGGCTTGGGGAAGGTTTTAACCTTCCCCGATGTTCCTCCTTAAGAATCTACTAAAACCATCTTAAGAAATGACAGGCTTTACTTCATTTTGTATGATGGGCAAAATGTTAGTTATTCTGGAGCTATTTAAAAAGCCAGTTGATTACATTTTGTACAATCCCTCCTCCCCACCATACTAACCCTGATAATTCCACTACATTTATTAATTTATTTTGTATTATTTTATTTGATAAATCTCTAAAACATGACTTTTGGGGGTAAAACCCAAACAGGCCTTTGGTCTTTTCTTCTAGAAGATTTTAACCAGAGATACATTATTTGTGCTTTTAGCAGGATCAAAAAATGTCCATGTCTATAAACAAGCTGAAAAAAAGTTTAGCCTTTCAAAGCAATAAAACTTTTGGTAGTTTTTCAGGAAATGGCCTAAATAATATATTCTGTAAAACTATGGGGTCCTAAAAAAATTGGTCCAGCTAACAGTATGTTGCAATATTATTGTTGCATTTTTTTCAATGAAGGGATTTTCCTTATAATGTCTGCACAAAGCAAGTCACTTTTAGAAACACCACACTATGCGGCACTACACTAACTTATATGCTCTGCTTTTCTTGCTATGTCAAAAATAGTAAAATGTGGCTCCTGCTACTGATAACAAAATATAGCACAATACACATTATCATGCCCTTTGTCAGGAGATGCAATTGGCCAATAGGATGCCTGTACACATCCAAGATAGGGAACACTTTTCTTTAGGGTCACTGAAAAAAAAGTTTTTTTTATTAATAATGCTGAATCTGTGTTTTTGTTATTGCTTACATTTTTAGGGGTTAAATTATCCCTTGACCCACATTCATACTGGTGAACCCACTATGTTTTAACTTTAATTTGTAAGCTGAGCCCCTCTAAGGGCATTTCAAATATATCTCTGTTTTTGAATGCATTCAAATTTGGAGGTCTATTTTTTTAAACAGTTAACACTGTATTCGAGAGCCTTCTCACCCATTTGCAGAACTGCATCATGTCATGGGCAGAGTTTGCATAACTTAAAGTAAAGAGAATTTTTCTTGGGGACTGTCAATAGAGGCACCCGCATATTTTGCCTCACCCAATACCTAACTAGACAGTGGGCCATCTTTTATTCTCAACTTTTTGTGTACTAGAAAATTCTCTGGACAAAACAAAAAGAAAATCAGATCATCTGCATATGCAACAGTTTTATAGTGACCCGAGGGGAGAGAGATTCCTTGAATGTTAGGGTTAGAGCTGACCATTAACCCCACCAACTTGATGGGTGCTGGTATAGGCCTGAAATCCATGACATCATATTGCATGAATGCACAACCTACGGCCCGCACTGCCCTTACTTGTGGCCCCTAGCGCCCCTAAGGAGTTAGTGCAAGCGGCTGACTACTAGAGAGCAGTGTGTCTCTAATTTCTGAAGCAGAAAGTGGGTCATTGATGAACTTCTCTATAAAGGTAGGTGACACACATGCTTCTGGAGTGCTTTTTATGCTGGCTGTGTTTGGAAATGCCCATGTAGACTTTTCCCAGCTCACCTTTGCCCACCTCACCTTTGCCTTCCTCTTCCCACCTTACCTGTTTTAATTTTACCTCTGCCTAAGTCTACTCACCTCTTTCCACCTTATCCCATCTTACCTCAGCTCCCCTCACCTCCCCCTATTTCTATCCATCACTTCTCTTACCATATCACCTTTGCCCAACTACTGGCTCAGCTCAAACCCACCTCACCTTTTCCTGCCTGACTCTCCTCCATTCTCCTCACCCTGACTTACCTCTGCCCACTCCTTCCCACCTCACCTCCTCCTATTTCCCCTCTATCCACCTTGCCTCTGTTCATTGCTTCTCTTACTCTCTTGCTTCTCATCTTGTTCTGCTCATCTCAACTCGCCTCACCTCTGCCCACATCTACCCACCACTGCTCACCTCTGCCCACCTCACCTCTTCCCACCTAACCTCTGCTGACATTCTCTCTCCCTGCCTTACATTTGCCCACTTTCACCCCACGTCTTTCTGCCACTTTTGCTCACCTTTGCACATACATAAAGGGATTTGCAGCTTAAATTTTTTGTGGCCCCTTGAAGTGGAACAATACAACAATCCGGCCCCTAGACTCTGTCATATTGGGTCCCAGACCTATATGTTGTAGCACTTAACATAAAGTCCAATTTCACCCTGTCAAAAGCCTTTTCAGGCGTATGTGCAGGGTGTATTAGATTAAGAACCTTGGAGGTATTGTCACATGCCTGTTTGTCATGAATCTTACTTCGTTCAAGTTGATGATGTGGTGTAGATGTGGAGAGAGATGAGAGGCAAGAAATTTAGCAAATAGTTTCATATCAAAATTGAGAAGAGATATGAGTCTAAAGCATAGGCTAGGGATGGGTTCCTTTCCTTCTTTTGGGATAACTGAATTGTGGGTGCGAAGGCTGTCCAGTGGAAGAGTTGTCTCTGTCAGTAGTTACAGTTATAGACATCTAACAGTTTGGGATATAAGATGTCTGTAAATGTTTTAAAATAAAGGAGAGGGAGGCCATTAGGGTCTTGTGCTTTCTGCTTGCAGACATGGCGCTAGCTATTTCCTCTGGTGTGATTGGATCCTCCAGTTTCCTTAATGGATCCTGTGGCAGTTTGGGGAGACCTGATTGTTGGATATAGTGGGTTATTTCCTTTACTTCATAAAAGTTATCCTGCAGATAACGTCTTGAGGGTAACGCCCTGATGGGTGGGAGAATAAATTGTACAGGTTTTCATAATATTTTGACCCGAGCTGTGTCCCTGTCAGTGTGTACCAGACTGTCTCTGTGGTCTAGAATTTTGGGTATTTTTTTTGCTTTTCCCCCCCTCAGAGTTGAGGCCAAAGATGCCTGCATTTATCTCCAATTGAGGATAGTGAAAGGGTCACACCAAGAAAAAAAAGATGGCGTTTATGTCCTGATAGGATCTAAGGGTATAAGAGTCCTGGTCTTTCGTCAGGTGTAGGGGAATTTCCATTGGTAGGTGGCACCTGAACTTCTGATGAAGGTTTCAACATTTCCCGCAGCATGCATCTTTAGAGACCTGGACCATGTCTCCAAGCTCCCCAGGATATTTCTTCCTTTTCTTTATAAAAGTTATCCTGCAGATCTCTGCCTCCTTAATGTCCCCTCATATGGGGGCATAGCACATCTATGGGACAATCCGAGTTTTCCCCCAGGTGAACAGCATAGACTGGCCTTTAAGTGGTGGCAGGATCGGGGGATTAACAAAATATTGGATTTGCTCATGGAGAGGGGCCTTGGGTCCTTCCAGGACCTGCAGGAGAAAAATGGTATTCCTCACAAAGAGTTCTTCTGTTACATCCAATTAAGGCACTGAGTTCTACCCCTGACAAAACTGCCTCCTACCTTTCGGGTAAGGACCTCCTTTGAAGAGATATGCGCTAATAACCCCTTTCAAAGGGGAACAGTCCCCTTAATCTACTCGGCGCAAAATGAAACTAGGCCGGAATCACATGGATATGTGAGTAGCTGGGAGAGAGACCTGGGCCCCTGTAGGGGAGAAAGGGGGTGGATAGAGATATGGTCCCGCACTTCAAAATGCTCCATGAATATCCTGACAGTCGAAACGGCTTATAAGGTAATGCTCCGCTGGTACCTGGTGCTGGGCCGCCTGAGTAGGATGTTCCCGGGGCAGGACAGGACATGCTGTAGGGGCTGCAGCGTGGAGGGGGACTTCATGCACACATGGTGGACCTGCCCCATGTTGGCTCGTTTCTGGAGCCAGGTGTTCAGGATGGCCAATGGAATTTTCCAAAGCAGCCTGAGAAAGGATCTATGGGTGGCTCTCCTGCACTGTAAGCCCCAAGAGCTTACTAATAAGCAGCACAGACTTCTGGTCTATTTACTTCTTGCGGCCAAGCAGGCCATAGCTAAAGCCTGGAAGAAGCAATTTACCCCGATCTTGGAAGTGTCGGCCAGGAGGAACAGGTTCCTCATTAACGAGAGATTATCTAGCATCCTGACTGACTCCCACAATAAATTCCTTTCTATATGGGAACCCTGGATAAAGTTTGCCTGGCCTGGTGAACCTCTGCGGATACTGTAACAGCTGTATGTGATGGCTAGTGGAGCGCGGGAGCGACAACCCCCACCTTCCCCTTCTTCCCTCTCCCATCTAATTTCTGCCCTTTCTTTATCTTGACCCCTTAACCTGGGTCCTCTTCCTTTCTTTTTTGTAATATCATGGTTCGAAATGTTTTCTGCGCTCTCAATGGCTTCACTCTACCACACACACATGACTGTTCTCGTCAGCTCGAAGGCGCACCCTAACACGCCTAACATAACGTTCGTCAACTAATGGGTGTGCAGACGACAGTGCCGGTTGCGGTGCCATGGTGCCCCGCAGCCCGCACGGCTCCAAGAGAGTTGTTGTATGGCCATTGCGCTGTCATTCTTGCATTTATACTGTGAATTGTCTAAACACGACTATGGTTAACCTGCTACTTTGTGTAATGCAAGCTGCTAGTTCTTATATTTGTTTTACCTGCCCTGTGCGGGATGGCAGTATTATAGTACATGTCATAAAATTGTATTGTCGAAAACTCAATAAAAATATTGAAACAAAAAAAAAAATTTTTTTCTGCAGATAACGTCTTGAGGATGAGCTAGATCAATATTGCATGGCCCTAGGGTTCTATGAGCCCTGTCAATCGCTATGGGGTTATCAGTGTTCCCCTCCGGAAAAGTATTGAAGATGGGGGGATGATTATTTTTTTCAAGTCTTCTTCTAAACAATATTCTGGGATTCCCTTTAGTCAGAGGTTGTTCCTTCTATGCCTGTTCTCTGGATCGCCATGCTGGAGCTGGAGTTGCAGGATTTGCATGTTTTGGGCTTCTACCTGGGCCGTCAGAGCTGCAATGGACGCCTCACACGTAGTTTGAAAAGTTGAGACTTTGGAATCTAGGTTCTGTACCTTTGCAATGTCTCCATTTTGTAAGCATAACAGGAGATCAGTGTTTCAAAATCCGCTCTGGTTGGGATTGCTCTAAGAAAATAAAGGGTCTCTTTATGGATGTTGTTCTCTGGCTGCTGGTCTTGGTGGGTAGTATGCTGATGTTGAACTGAGATCGGGGCAGTGCAGTCATTCCGTGAAAGAAGAGAGATTGGGGCACCAGTGAGGATTGCATTTGGGGAGAGAGTAGCATGTCTTAGGTGGGGATAGGCAGTGTCACAAGTTTTAAAACTGTGGATGGGGTTGGGACTGCTCGGGCTGGGTCAGTTTGATGCCGGAGAGAACTGAGGAAGCTAGAGCAGGCAGATTTGTGTCTCGAGGTGTTAGAGCCAGCGTGGTTATCTCTGTGGATGACTGCTGGGTGGAAATGACATGAGATGGTTGTGCGATGGAGGGTATTCAGCTTGGGTGTTGCTCACGGATGAGTCAGACGGTGCGGAGAAGGAAGGGGGCGTCATCTTAACCCCCTGGAGACTCTGTTGATTGGTCGGCAGGGGTCTCTGCTTGGAACAGCAAAGCTGGTATTTCCCTTCTTGGATTGCCTCTTCCTCAACATATTGAAGTACGTTTGAGCAATGTTTGCTGTTTTTTATAGACAGAATATGGACCGAAGATAAGGAGCAACCCCCAGGGGCTCCAATATTTATCTTTATCTAGCAGTAGCTCATATGTGCCACTGGTCTTGTACTTTCATTCATTTGAGTGACCAGGATCATCATTTTCTGGTCATATGCATATAAACATTCAAATAAATTGACCAAAAATTGTGGAAAATATAAGTAGATTATATGATAAGTATACTATTTTGTAAAGGTAAAACATATTCTGGTTATAAGACAGAAAGCATAAACTTGCATCTTGCGCCTTGATAGTTACCATTCCCAAACCAATGTAAATTTCTATCAAGTGCCTGCTCTGCCAAAGAGCAATCAGATGAACACGCGTTCACATATTTTTATATTAAAAATGCTTTTATTTGTGTATTCATACACCGTCTTGGCAATGTCATTACTTTATGAACCCTTGCTTACCTGATAAAATTGATATATTAATGTTTAATTTTAACATAAGCAGGCTTTGTCCTACGCATAGACTGATGGTGCCATCTGGTGGCAAAATTGTATAGCATAACAATTAAGGAAGTTCAATAGTTACTTGCTGGGGATTGTCACCTTGTCATTTCAAAATATATCTGTTATTTGAGCATTAGTCAGGAACCCCCAGAATTCCTTTCACTGGCAAATAAAACCATAGGGTTACACCAGGCAGCAGAATTTTCTATACTGAGTTTTCTAAATAAATTGAAAAACACAATACACTGAGCATGCAGTGTTCTGCCAGAAAAAAAATCAATGCCGTGCAGGAGAGTCAAACTGTCCATTGCCCATGGCGTTTCATTTGTGTTCACACCGCATTGGAGTATGTTACTCCAGCACACAACAAACACACAAAGGAAAGTCAACTTTCAATAGCATATTGGAAAGTTTTTTTGATTCGTGTCAACTAATGTCCTGCTGAGGTGCTGAGCTTATCTTTTTTTTTAATACCCCTCTGTGTAACTTCCACACCATTTCGCACTTTAAGATTTTATTATGACTTAAAACTTACACAATAAAAAATAAAGAGGCTGATTTAAAGTGGACCAACACCCAGGATTTTGACTATCCTGGGTCTTGGTCCACTTCGGTGGGGAACCCCCGATCGGGGTGCCCCGCTGTGTGAAACCCCCCCGAAAAACTCACCTCTCCCTGCTCCCAGCGCCGACGGACAAGCAATCTGACAGTCCCGGACAAGCGGCTCCTCCGCCGCTGCCTCCCGCGCGTCCCTCTTGACGCGCGCGCGCCCGCGCCGGCCATTCACAGACGGCCGGCGCAGGCACGCGCACGCCTAGAGGGGCGCGAGGGAGGCGGCGGCGGCCGGCCGCCGACGAAGATAAGGTAAGGGGGTTTGGGGTGTTTGGGGGGGTTTCACCCCGCGGGACATCCTGATCTCGGATGTTCCGCGGGGAGGGAGGTGATCGGCCCGGGAATCTTATAGATTCCCGGGCCGATCACCCGTGGGTGTTGGTCCACTTTAAGACTAACGTCACATATTGCAATTTGGACAAAGCAATCAGTAGGCACAGCCCTAAAGATCAATGAATGAGCGTGCACTTGGGCCCGCGCCACATCAACACTTTAACAAAACACCATAGGCACTAGAAGGCCTCCACAAGGGCACAACTCCAAAAATATATTAAAATATAATTTTAATAATTACATACCACAGGAATAAAAAACATGCAAGACGTTAAAAAATCACACCAAATATTTTCCCTAACCAGAGTCTCAATAATTGACCACAAGGGATTAAAGTGTTAAATGCTAAATAAGGTTATTGCAATTGCTCCTAAATCCTGATATCAACCTTAAATCATAAGCTATATAAGTATCATAATCGTAAGTTTGCAGTGCAAAAAGTGCAGGATCCAGGCATGAGAAAAGGAGACAAATGCAGAGTGCACAATAACAATAAATGAGCATCAAAATAGGCTTCGATTTGAATAAGTATACTGGCCCTTATGAAAGTCCAAAATGTCACTGGGGAGGGTGCTTCCAAAAGTCTGTCAAGACTGTCAAGTAGAGGAACCAGGCAAGGATGCCCACTGTCAACATTGCTCTTCGCACTGGCCATTGAACCTTTAGAGATAATAATTAGGAATTCCTCCGCCATTACGGGATGGAGGCTGAATGAGGGAAAGGAGAAGATATCTCTCTGCGCAGATAACACAATGGTGTACCGGTCAGGGGGCTCTGGAAGCTTGATTATACACAATTAAAACATTTGGGAAGTATTCGGAGCTAAATATAAGCTGGGATAAATCCAGCCTAATGCCCGTGGACAATGTAGGACACCCGTGTATATCTCCCAGGTCGCGGTTAAAAGTGGTCGGGCAGTTCAAATATCTAGGGATTATGATAAGCGGGCAACCTGGGGAGTTCACTGCTCTTAACACCTCCCAAGTGATAGTTAAGCTGAAGCAGCGGGTGTCCCAAAGGGCGAATCTGCCTTTGTCAGTTATGGATAGAATCAATGTCTTTAAGCTGATTTTCCTTCCCAACTCTTATATGTATATCAGGCCTCCCCAGTGCTACTGCCGGTATCACACTTCAAGAAGCTAGATGTAATTATCTTTACTTTCATATGGAGGCAAAGATTGAACAGGAGAATAATGACGTGTCTGATGGGGGATTGGCAGTGCCGTACATGCAAATGTATTTATATGTGCCACTACTCCTATATACATTGGTGGATTAGTCAGCTACAGGAAAACCTGGTGATTCTCCTTGAATCGGTGGTGTTGGGCTCCTTCTCCCTAGTGTATAGAGGTATGAGGGGGGTTCGTGAAGCAACTATGCATGAGAACAGTTGGCAACATCTGGGAAAGGGCGGCTAGACTGGGAGAGACAGCGAATCTGGGGCAATCTTGGTCTCCCTTTACACCCCTTTGGGATAACCCTAGACTCACGGAACTTAGCATCATGCAAGACACATGGTTTTGGGCAAGGAGAGGAGTACATTCCTTGGGCCATGTATATAAGGAAGGCACCCTTTGATCAGATTAGAGGGTTATATCAACTGTCCTCTAGCGACCTTTTCCACTACCTGCAATTTAGGCATGCCCTGAATTCCCAGTTTTTTTTTTGGGGGGGGGGGCACGGATCTGGACGTCCCCACTGGAGGGGGTGATCAGAACAGCAGATCTAGTAAAACCCACTTCCACCTTGTATAAGATCCTGCTAGGAAGTATGGAGTACCCCAGGAAAAAGCTAAATGGCAGTCCCTAGACCCAATTCTGGACCAAGAAGACCGGGAAGAAATCATGGATAATATTCACACGTCTGTAGTGGAGACTAGAGATAGACTAATCCAAACTAAATGGATCCATCAAGCATACATCACGCCAGTCTGCTTGCACAGGATGGGCCTCCTGGATAACGGGATGTATCCTAAATGTGGGAGAGATAGAGCCACGTGGCTACAAATGACGGGGTCTTGTGAGGTGCCGGAACACTTTTGGGGGAGGTGGCGGAGTCCCTAGGTAAAGTGGTGGGGTTCAGTATCCATGGATCAGTTGCGCTGTGTGTTCTGGGGGTGGAGGAGCCACTTCCAAAGTTGGAGGCGAGGGGAACGGTTTTGAAACTTCTATTCTTCTATGCTAGGAAATGCATTTTGTTAAATTGGAAACATCCGGCTAAACCCTCAGTGCTGGCCTGGTAGAAGCTAATTAATCAGAAGCTCCCCCTGTATAAACTAACATACGCTGCACATGGAGTCCCTCATAAATTTGTTAAGGTCTAAGATACTTGATTGCAATGCTTGGAGTTGGCCTCGGAGGGAGAGTGAGTGTGGAAGGGGCGGCACATGGCTTTCACTGCTGGCTTTCTGCAGGTAGCCTCAGTAGTATGTAGCTCTCTTGGTGCACAGCCTCCCCTTCACCACTTTCATAGTGCTTCTCATCCTAGGAGTTAACAAAGTATGGACCAAGTCCCGTTGATGGTGATATGAGTGTGGATGAATGTTGTGTGAATGGTTGTCCTGCGTCAGATAGGATGTATTGGTAGTTTCTGCAGAACCAGGATGGATTTAACCCTTTAAGTGCCAGCCTACCTGGAGTTTTTGTTACGCTTTGTTGCCAGACCATTTTTCACTATTTTGCACTATGCATGTTCAACTGTGATTTTTGAAGGGATTTCCAGGGATTTCCCAGAAAAATTGTATATTGTTTTTTTCAGCAGAGTCTGGGCTTTAACATGAAATGTCTTGTTTGTCATTTTTTAAGTGTATTCTTAATATTTTGGGGTGAGATATGTGCAAAAAAAAATCTATTTTTTACAATTTGTGTTTTTTGAAATAAAAAATGTAAGTTTGTCAATAAAATCTTATTGCGTGTGAAATCCCAATTTCTCCCGGTTACAACGGCACCACATATGTATTGGTAGATGCCCTTTCCTGCCCAGGAGACTCCCCCAAACTGAAACAGCGCTTTAAGAGATTTTCAGATCAAATACAGTTATGCTAAGCACTATGTGCACCTTGCAGTTTTTCAATAAAAACAACCCTTTACATTTGAAATACCCCCAAATACCACCAAACTATATATTCTCTGGAAGTACACACCTCAAGCTTTTTAGGCATACCAGGCTTGTTGATGTTGCCACAGTTTTCTGGAAGTTCTCCCTCAATGTATTCTTTGGTTACACAGAGCTTCCCTAAAAAAGGATAAAAAAGCAGAATCAAAGCCACATTTTTCTAAAGAAAACTATAAGCAAACAAGAAAAAACAAGTTAATCTAAAAAAGCAACATCCCCCTAACAGAACGATACCCAACATGCATAGCTACTGTCAAGGGAAGAGTTGCCAAACACCCCAAAGTAAAGCTTGGGCACAACGGTAATTTTGCTTGAAAATTTCAGCTCTGCAGACAAAGTGGCACCTTGCGCTTTTTCTACCAAAACAACCCTTTACATTTGGAATGCCCACCACAAACCATATATTTTCTGAAAGTACACATGATAAGCTTTCTAAGCATACCCAGCATGTTGTAGTGGGCCCATCTTTCTGGAAGTAATCCCTCAAAGAATTCGTTGGTCGCACAGGGTTTCCTTAAAAAATGTATAATAAAGCAGAATAAAAAATGAGTTTTCCTAAAATATCAATATGCAAACAAGAAAAAACAAGCTAAATCTGAAAGCGCAAAATCCCCTGAGCAGAACGATACCCAACATGCATAGGTACTACTAACCCTTTTAACTGCCAGCCTACTTTAGGCTTTGTCACCCTCTCTTGACAGGTCATTTTTCACCATTTTGCGCTATGCTTAACTGTGATTTTTGCAGGAATTTCCAGGAAAATCATATATTTTTTTTTTGCGGCAGAGTTTAGGCTTTAACATGAAATGTCTTATTTGTAATGTTTTTACTGTTATTTTTTAATATTTTTGAGTAAATTAAACAAAACAAAATAAATTTTTTTTTAGAAAATTGTCTCCTTTATTTCAAATAAAACATTTGTTTTATTAAAGAAAACCATATTGCATGTGAAAGCCCCATTTCTTCCGATTACAACGGTACCACATATGTATCGGTAGCCCCCTGTTACTGTTCAGAAGACCCCCCAAACTGAAAAAACATTTTATAACATGTAAAAATAAAATACAACTACAATCCACACTATAAAGGGTTAAATCAAGAACAAAAATTGGTGTGGGGTTCCCCTTCCTGGGGGGGAGGTAGCCCCCATTTTTTTTTTATTTTAAGGGTTAAAAACCCTTAATAATTCCCATAAAAAATGACATGGGGTCCCCCCTATCCAGCATAAGTAGCCCAGGGATCAGCTATGCAGGGATTGTAGAACAGGGCGCAGGGGCCAGCTTTGGTGGCCCCCCGCCCTGCCAAGTACAAGCCAGCACCGCCTAAATCAGCCCGGGCCCTTCTGCCCCCCCTGGGCTTCGGGGAGGCAGGTAATAGGGGGGCCGGGGTTAATGGCAAGTCACCCGCTAGCCGCAGGTGACTTGACAGCCCTCGAGCCTTGTGAACTGGTACAGGGGTCTCATGGACTCCTTACAAGTTCACAATGGGTTGAAGTGGACCAACACCCAGGGCTGATTGGCCCCGGAATCTATAAGATTCCTGGACCATTCTATTCCCTCCCCCTGGGGCATCCAAAATCGGGATGCCCCCCTGTGTGAAACCCCCCGGAACACCTGCTACCACTTACTTGCATCCCCGCTATCCCTCTAGCAGGACGCGTGCCCAGGCCGGCTATTTATGAATGGCCGCCGCGGGCACGCTCCCTGTTAGAGGGAAGTGGGGGATGCGGCCGCCAGTGCGCTCAGAGCGGCTGAGCTTAGATGTCTCTTAGACGTCCATAACTCAGCCGCTCTGAGCGCGCTGATTGGACGAGCGGCCGCGCATGCGCCGTAGGACCCGGGTGAGGTGAGTTATTGTGGGTGATCGGGGGGTTTTCACGCAGCGGGGCATCCCCAATCGGGATGCCCCAGGGGAAAGGACCAATACCCAGGAAAGTCAAAATCCTGGGTGTTGGTCCACTTTAAATGAAAAAAAAAAAAAAAACACACCACACCACAAAATGCTGGAAGCATTTATTACCAGCTGGGTGACAGGACATAAGGGGTTAATTAAAAAAAAAATTGACATAGGGTCCCCCCTCCCAGGGTGGGGGACCCCATTTTTTTTTGGAATTTTAAGGGTTAAAAACCCTTAAAAATCAAAAAAAAAATGACGTAGGGTCCCCCCTACCCAGCGTTACCGACCCGGGCCAGCTATGGGGGCTTGTAGAACAGGGCGCAGGGGCCAGCGTTGGTGGCCCCTGGCCCTGCAGGCTACTAGCCCACATAGCCATAGTGGACCGGGCCCTTCTGCACCCCCTGGCCTTTGGGGAGGCAGGTAATGGGGGGCTGGGGGTTAATGGCAAGTCACCCGCTAGCCCGCAGGTGACTTGCCAGACCCAGAGCCTTGTGAGCTGGTACAGGGGTCTAATAGACCCCTTACCAGCTTACAAAGGGTTAACTGTAAAAAAAATACACACACAAAATGATTTTATTAAAAAAAAAACCTCCGATTGCAAGCTCTTGTCCCTCGCCGCTCTGATGACAGAGGATCTCCTGCCACCTCCTTCCAGGGCGCCGATCACCGGCATCTGACAGCTGAAACAGCTGAAGCCGGTGATCGGGACCGGGATGACATCATAGCCCCACCCCAAGGGGGCGGGGCTTAGCGGCAAGATGGTGGCCACCATCGAGAAGGAGAGAGGAGAGAGCCTCCCGGGCTCTCTCCTGAAGATCGGTAAGTCCTGGGGGGGATCGGAGGCCCCCCAGGTGAAGAGGAGGGTCGACGGGAGCCAGCGCACATGCAGGTAGGTAAATGTCATTTTTTTTTTTTTTACAGGAAAGCCAGTGGCAGCTAAAACGGGGGGGGGCACCCTATTCCGGGCCCTCCCCTGCAGCCGGAGGAGGTCCCACGGACGATCGGAGCACACCATCTTAAAGAGGAGACTCGGCCGAATCAAACGAGGGGTCAGGTGAGTGTCTTTTTTTTTTTTTGCCAGTTAGCGGGGGGAAAGCCAGGTGCGTAAAATTTACGTAGCTGGCGTTTAATGACAGGAGAGGCAGCTACGTGAATTTTACGTAGCTGGCGTTTAAAGGGTTAAATTGTGTTTGTTGTTAAATACAAAATGAATACAAAATAAAAAAATAAAAACTTAAAAAAAATAAGAAAATGGTTAAGGTATGCATTAGGATTAAAAAAGGAAGAAAGCATGAAAGTGGTTAAGGTATGCATTAGGATTAAAAAAGAAGAAAGCATGAAATTGGTTAAGGTATGCATTAGGAATAAAAAAGAAGAGAGCATAAAAGTGGTTAAGGTATGCTTTAGGAAAAAGTAAAGAAGAAAGCATGAAAGTGGTTAAGGTATGCATTAGGAATAAAAAAGAAGAATGCATGAAAGTGGTTAAGGTATGCTTTAGGAAGAATTAAAGAAGAATGCATGGCAAGCATGGCATGCTAAGTACTTTGGAACAGAAGAGACTTTGCACAGCAATAAGTAAGTAATGGGATAGCAGGGCCAGGGTATAGGAAACAGATTAAAAAAAGAGGTTCGCATATATGTAGAAGCCACCAAAAATGCCAGCATCTGTGTATAAATTACACAAAAAAGAAAATATTATGAAATTCAGGGGCTAAATGAAAGGTAAAAACTGGATTCTTCCAACGGGAACTAGGAGGATCTCGTTGGACAATAAAACATTTCAGGGCAAGGTATGTGAAAAACCATTAGAAAAACGCTAGGAGACGAGCATTTTACATCAACGTATACAAGAGCGTCGTCTGTGAAATAGGCTTTGTGAGCAGTACTCACAGCGTTCTTTGCAGCTTACACATCTACTGAAAAAGTACGAGACATTCGCGATGGAGGCTCTGATTCATGTGACAGACATATACTGAACGAAAGCTCTGTGGAATGTTCACATTTAGAGACAAAAACGAGATGGAATAAGGAAGGCTCTGAATCAACCTTATTGTTGCAGCACAGTGCTGTCCGAGGTGCTGAACTTCAGTTTCTAGCTGAGTGCATTCACACAGTGCTCTCTCGGGCTCAGCCTTTTACAGGAGAAGCCCTGACATCACTTCCCATGATGTCATTTTGGGCAGTGCCAGAGACTGCATGTCCACGCCACTGATGCCATAATTAGAACACTCTACTGCTGGGTCGCCAGCTTAGAAAAAGTCACAGGACAAAACGCGCCAGTGAGGGCACTGGCGGCAGTTTGAGCGAGGTGCACAGTGATACAGTGTGGATAGATGGATTGCACTATGGTTGGTTGTCAGACCTTACATCTGACAACCAATGAGATGTTTTTCCCAGTCAATTTTTCACTTCTTGCTCTGATCATTTGTTGGGTATTTATTGCTTTGGGGACATTTTATGGAATACCTCTGGCTCTTTCCCAGGGTTTGCCCGAATCAGGATGCCCCACTGTGTGAAACCCCCCAGGGCGTCTGTAACAACTCAACTTTCCCTGCTCTAATGGTGCATGCATGGGCTCCCATCCAATCTGAGCAAATTCAGGATACCCCGGGGCCCTGAATAAAACCTGGGAATTCCCAGGTTTTGTTCTGCTTCAGTTGCAAAAATTCCACCACTCGCTTCATTGATAGAGGGTTTAATTTTTTCAGGAGGGTGGTTTTTCCAAACATTTGAAAGACCTAGCCACTTATATTCTCTGGATTTATGCATCCCTAGACCGACTCAATGTTGAGACCTGTGGGGGCCATATAATCATAATATAGACATTCTATAAGGTTCTATAAAGATAGCTCTTAATACATTTTTAGGTAATTGTCGTAAAGCTTAATAAATGTGTAGTCAAGCAGACACCTGTCCCCAATTCATTTTCCTGAAATGCAGTCCAGTCCCAAACCTGCAAGAAACCTCCACATGCTTCACTGCTGGCTGCATACATTTTAATGTGCAGCTCTTCAGCCCTTTGGTAAACAAACTGCCTTCTGTTATAGCCAAATATTTCACATGTGGACTTAAATCAGAGCAGCAGCTGCCATTTTACTGCTCCTAAGTTCCCTTGTTAATGTGCAAAGTTGAGCCACTTGGTTCTGTTTCTACATTAAAGATATGGATTTTTAGTGACAGTTCTTCCATGAAGAAACCGCAAAACATCACCTCATTAACCCTGATAGGAGCATATGTTTTAAATTTTGAACCCTCCATCCTCTGCTCTATTCCTGTTTTGTCCTCATCCTGATCAGTGACCATTTGGTATCAAGGAGAAATCTTCTGCGGAAGACCTGAGACTGAGACTGTAAATTGCTGTGGCTCTTGAATGCCGGAGATGGGAGCAGCATAAAATGCAGCGTTATGAGAGTTTATGCCAGCAGTGGTGGCTTCTCAGGTGGCAAGATGGTGGGGACAGAATCCAGTGTAAATATGTAGGCAGCGGATCAGAGCAAGATGGCCATGACGTGTATGTGCTGTAGCGCTGGGATGTTCCGTCCACCATCTTTGTCGTGAGCAAAGTAGCGTCAGGGCCACAGTGAGTGATTTAGTCCTATTATTAATGGGGAAATTGTCAATTCAGGTGGTTTAGTCTGCTAGAAGCTGTTTTAGCTATGGATGGCTTCATTCACTGCACTCATTTTTTTCCTGGACACTGAGGAATCGGGTATTCAGTCCAACTAAGGAGAGCTTCTGTGCAAATATATGTGTGTTTCTAATATATGCGCCTGCTTATTCCTGTAGGAAGAGGATATGAATGCCACAGCCACAGCACAAGTCAGTCAAAGGTATTTTGCAGTGGTTTGTGCAGCCATCTGGCCCTTGAAGGCCCAGTATTATTTTTTAAAGTTTATGTCTTTTGTTAATGCGTTACCTTCAACACTGAGCAGGGAGTGGAGGAAAGTGGCAGTAAGGACATGCAGAATTCACGTTCCAGATCCAAGAAATCAAGCTAACGGCACAGTTCTAGGTCCTCAAGCCGGAATCACTACAAAAGAAGAGAAAGATCGGGATCCAGATCTCGTTCACGCTCAAGACATGGGCGTAGATCCCATCAAAGAAACTACACCAGAGAATGTTTAAATTGTTATGCTCCTGCCAAACATGGAAAGAAGATGTGTGCTCCATGCTTTAAGGATTTGGCCAGACAGGATTCAGTCCTAAATCCACTGAGGCCATAGCCAAGGTTGTCCTGCAAGAGATGGATAAGGGGCAGTGTTCACCTCCTTCTTCAACTTAACAGGCAGCATACCACACAGAATCAGAGAAATCCCTGGAAGGGGATATAGAGGAGGAGGAGCCAATTTGAGCTTTGGGGTTTGATTTCACCTTGGTGGAACCTTTTATCACGGTGGTGATGGATAAGATAAATTGGGTGGAGGAGATACAATATGATGAAAATGAGGGAAGATACTATCCCCCACTTACCAGCAGTGTTGCCTCTAATACCTGAAATTAAGAAGATCTTTATGCAGGAATGGAATGCTTCTGATAGAAAGCCCCCATTAGAAATAGGGTTAATACGTTTTATCCTTTTAAGAGACAAAAATGCTAGATACACTGCCAGTGGCATATGCAGCAGTAATGTGTCTTGCTAGGCATGTCACTCTCCCGCTGGAAGATAGCATGTCCCACTGGGCAGAAAAGTCAACATGGACTATACTATACTTGGGGCTGCTAGTAAGCCCAGTCTGTCTTTGTCTGCAGTGGCTAGAGCTTTAAAGGCCTGGATGACCAGAATCCTAGAGTCTATTAAAAAGAAAGACAATGAGAAGACTTTGCTGTATGCAGTTTAGGATGTAGACTACACAGCGGACTTCATAGGTGAAGCCACAATAGATGCAGTTAGAGGCAATTTGAGGGCCATGCTTCACTCTGTGATGTCATGAAGGAAACCTTGGCTGAGAGCCTGGGCAGCCGACCCCCTGTTCAGGCAAGCATGGACAAGAATCCCTTAAAATGGATCCTCCTTATTTGGAACTAAGTTGATTGGGGCTATTACCAAGACAACTGGCGGAACGACAGAAATGTTTAAGGAAGCAAAATCCTATAAACCAGGCAGACCATTCTCCAGAAACTGGAAGAACCCCCAAAACTTATTTGTTCAGGTCAGGAAAACCTACCAGTTTCACCTCCAAACAACATGAGCAAAAGCGTTTCTGATGCCAGCTTGTCCCAGGAAGGGAAAGTAGGAGCGAGATTGAAAGAATTTTTCTAGGACTGGAAAGAGAACATTGGATAGATTGGGTACATTGACCCATGGTCACAGATGAACATTTCGAGGCTCTCATTCTTCCGGGTGCTTCGTAAATATGGAAGTACCTATTTAAAAACTACAAGCTCAAATGCTCCAAGATTCTAACATGCCCTTACCAACTGAACCTAGAAGCCTGGTTGCTGAATGGTAGGGGTTGTTAAAAAGCAGATGTTATGAACCAGTAATCAATACTCTTCTACTAGCCAGGAAGAAATCTACAAATATAACTTACAATAGAATGTGGAACAAGTTTCTTTGTTTCCTATGTGAGAGAGGCAAGGCAAGCACTATGAACTATCAAGAGCCATATCTCAGCCATATCTGCAGTGGACGGCAAACAGTGGGAGTTGGAACCATTAATAGCACAGTTCGTTAAAGCAGTAATATAGATTCGACCACCAAGAAAGATGAATCTGCCTCAATGGGATTTTAGCCTAGTACTGTATTTTCTCTCTAAAGAACTATTAATTCCAACTGCTAATTGTTCACTTTGGCATGCCACACTGAAGCTAGTGTTTCCTCGTATCTTCTTTTTTTCCCGGACTAGGTCCAATTAAAACCCATCTTGGAGTTCATTCCCAAAGTAGCCTCAGCTTTCCATTTTAACAAAGAGCTTGATTTACCCACTTTCTATGAAGGAACAAACCCTGAAAATGAGCCTCCTCTTGATATAGCTTCGTGCTTGAAGAGGTATTTAGACTTAACCAGTCAAATCAGGAAGGTAGAAACTCTCGTAATTATCCCATTTGGTGGCAGGAGGGCCTTAACTCGTTCAACAAAGACTATTACAACTTTTATAGTGAAAACCACCACAAAGTAAATCCCTTGCAGCTTTGGCCTGGAGAGCTGGTGTGTTATTTAAGGATATATGCAAGGTGGCAACTTGGTCATCTTCAAGCACCTGTATGAAACACTATTATGTTGATCTGACTAAATTTACTACATTTGATTTTGGTAAAAAGGCTAATTTACAATTTTTGCAAGTTCCTGACAAAGTTACTTAGTCTCACATTAAAACAATTATAGCATTCTTCCTATCTCTGGCATGCTAAATACCATAGCAGGACACCATGGAGAAAATTGAATACTTACCTTTCGAAATGTTCCTTTCCTGGCGCTTACTCCATGGCGACATATGACCCACCCAGTATTTCACTGGAATGGAGCAGAGGGTGGAGGGTTCAAGATTTAAAACATATGGTCCTGTCAGGGTTAATGAGGTGAACATTAACCCATAGTATACCGCCCTGGAGTAAGTGCCAGGAAAGGAAAATTTCAGAAAGGAAAGTATTACATTTTTTGTTTACTTTGTGCATCTTCAAGAAAACCTGAACAGCGCAATTTGAGCTGCTGTGCTACTTGACTGAAGGTAAGAATGGAGTTTGAGTGTCTGACCAAAGAACCCTATTGCCCATCAGCTAACACTTAAGCAGTCAGTCGCAACTTCTGCAGAAACTGTATAACTTTTGAGCATGTAAGGGTCAGCTCCTGCCCTTTTCATCAGTATTTCCAGAGGGGATGTTGCTGTAAGAGAATCCCAAACTGGGATGCCATGGGGGTGGCATGGATTTTAGCCTGACAATTCATAAACCAGAAACTATCTTAAGTCAGTTATTACTGTGTTCAAACTACATAGGCAGCATCCCTGATAGTAAAAATTGCATTGGGAGTTTTTAACCTCATTCAACTGCAGTGAAAAGATTGTAAACTCCCTGCTGTGTTGCATCGTAAAATTGTCAGATTCTGGAAATCAGGGTGTGCACTGCTTTGAATAATCTTTTATTTTCTTTTGGTTTTTAAATACTAAGTAAAATGTCTGGAAAAGTAAAAAGGGCGAGAAAGGATGGGTTTGAGCAAAAGACATCACTGCAAAATCTTTTGTCACTAAGGATGTTGGTGCCAGTGCCAACACTGTGTGCAGCAGCCATGTGCCCAGGCCCAGTAAAAGTAGCACCAGTCATTTGTCTAGGTCCAGTCATAACATTGTCAATATCCATGTGCCCAGGCCAAGTGCTAGTAGTGGCAGCAGCAATGTACACAGTATTAGTAGCAACAGGAGTAATTTATGTAGCAGCATCAGCAAGTCAGAGTTGTCCATTTCCTCCAGTGGGCATGTTATTGCATCCATTGTGGACTGGTTGACTTGCTCTCGCTCATCTCAGTAGAAGTAAGAGTCTGACGCTATTTGAGCCAGGTTTCAGTGGATTCCTACTCCACTACAGTTACTTGGCCCAGGAAACGAACCTTTCTGGCCTTTCCCTTCCATCATCTCTCTCTTCACTGCCCCTTCCTAGTGGGACGCCACATTTTCTCCAGAGAAACAGCACCCTGGTTTCTAATAATGATGAAGAGAATTTGTTTGAGGACACCCTTGCAATGTGTTGAGGAGGAGGTTGCGGTGAAAGCGGTGTCCAAGACCCATAGCTGTGGTAGTGGGGTTGGTGGTAGGCATGGACATATTGGCAGTTATTAAGGTGCTTATGGTGTGTAGGGGCAAGTAGACCATGAGACATCTGGTGTCGTTTATCAGGAGGTGGAGGATTATGTTGATGATTTAGTTTTGTACAGGACTTGGGAACTAGGTAACACAGAAGCTGCTTCAACAGAGCAGGAGGGAAGTTGTGGCACTGGCAGTGATAAAGAGCCGAGCCAAGGTAGGGCCAGATCATCTACAAAACGTCACAGGGCTAGGCCTGCTGGTATGGTCCAGTCAGGAGCAGGTGACGGCAACACTGCTGCTCCATTTGCAGACGCCAGAAAAAAGCCTGCTAAAGAAGGAGCAAAGTCATGTGATGGAGGAAATGCCAGATATTCTTATTTACGGTACCATGTGGCAATTCTTTTGTATCTTCCCAGGGGAACAAAACCTGGAGCAGTGCCAGTTCTGCAAGCAGAAAGTTAGCCGTAGCCAGGGAACAAATTTAGGACTAGGAACTATGGCTCTACATAGGCAGCTGAAGAGGCATCACAAGGCTGCGTGGGCCAATCGAAATACCCTTCTTCTCTCTCCAGGAACCCGATCCTGTTGCTACCCCCTGAGGTCATTTTTTGAGGACATGCCCACCACTGCCAGTCTTACATAACCACCATAAGTCTCCTGTCCCCCAGCCTAATCTTTCTTCAACAACTGTGCCTCTGCTAATGCTAATACTACCATTAACAGCACCTCTGCTGCCACCCTCTGCTACTACTAGGCCTACACAACCACAGGTCAATCCTGTCATTCCCAAAATGGACACATTTTTTACCACTTCCAAGAAGCCATCGCTAACAATTTAGGATGCCAATCCTACTGTCAACCCAGTAAAAATGGGATAATTTTTTGAGGGCTTGACTGCCACTTCCAGTCCTATACAACCACCACTGGTCTCCTGTCCCACAGCCTAGTCCTTGTCCAACAGTTGTGCCTTTGCTACTGCTATTACTACGACCAGCAGCACCTCCGCTCTTGTGCTCTTGTGTCTCAAAAGTGCGTCTCCACCACCTCAATTTATATAACAGGCTCATCTATTTATCCATCCATTTAGTTCCACTTTAAACTTGTATCAAACCGTCGTAGAATATATCTACCGGGTCATAGTATTTATCCTTCTCCTATATCAATTATCCATTTCAATAAGGGACCATTTCCTTTATATGGTTAAAAACCTCTCCAGGTTAATTAGTGAACATGCAAGATATAAAACAGAACACTCCAATTGGAACACTCCAATAGCACAATACGTCTCCACAAATCTACCTAAAACAATGGCCTGCAGCCCCTTTAAAAAGCCACTTACCAGACTCAGGAACTCAGGAAAAGAAATAGCATATATAAAAGGAAGGCAGGCTTCACCCAAGGCTTCTCTTACACATGCGTTCCCTCTCCACAAGCAAGTACGCACTGACGAATCTCCGCTCACCACTCTCTCTGGCCGCAGACAACGGGGCTGTTTGTCATCAATCACATGACCGTCCTTAGGCTCTGTCCGACGTGTTTCGTCACCACCAACTTATTCGTAGGCTCGCGCGAGGCCCGGGACGGTCACTAATTTATTCACTTCACTCTAGTCACGTGATAACTCAGATTAACTCTACAGGTACTTGAAAGTTTTAAGTGGGATAGGTTTTTCACCGGGAGCATGGTAGGGGAAATTAGGTGTCCACCTCCATTCTTACATTGTACATATAACACATATCAATTACACATTAAAAACATATTCATAAAAGGCATAAAATATATATACACAACAATTCATTTGCAAATAACATGTTTTCTATATGTTCATTATTATTTAATCTTGAAAACTTATTTCTTTATATATTTTAAAAAGGAAAAAAAAAATTATTTTCTTTACTAAACATTAATTTTATGGGACTATTTTATTAAAAAACATTTTTTAACGGTATAAAAAATATATATTAACTATTTATTTTTCTATGTATATACAAAACAAAATCAACCTATCAATTTTCACCTGTAAAATAATTTAGGTCATTTTCAGCATTCAAGCCTTGTGGTTGTAAGGACTGTAATTAATATAGCCATTTTGACTCCATTCGGGATAATTCTCTAATATTATTTCCTCCTTTTAAACCACCCACCCACTGTTCAATGACCCAACATTTTAGGCCTGTAGGATCCCTGCGCCTCTGTTAATGCTATTACTACCATCAACAGCACCTCTGCTGTCATCCTCTGCTACTACTAAACCTACACAACTGCAGTTTAACCCTGTGATGTCCAATATGGGCAGTTTTTTTAATATTTACAATAAGCCACTGCTTCTTATTCCACTAAATATTTAGGATGCCAATCCTGCTGCTAATGCCATACAAATAGGATATTTTTTGAGGTCTTGTCCACCACTGCCAGTCCTATACAACTACCACAGGTCTCCTGTCCCATGACCTAGTCTTTCATCAACAGCTGTGCCTCTGCTAATGCTACTACTAACACCAACAGCACCTCCGCTGCCACCTCCTGCTACTACTAGGCCTACATAACCGCAATTAACCCTGTGATGCTCAAAAGGAGCAAATTTGTCACAGCTTGCTAGCAGAAATCGCTTCCTATTCACTTTCCAGATGCGCCAATCATTTTGCTAGCCCCCATTACAAATCGGAAATTTATTTAGAGCTTGCTTGCTACTGCCAGGCTTCCACAACCACAGATTAACCCTGGCCAATTTTTGAACCTCTTGTAAAAATATATCACTTCTTCTTCACTTTACAGGAGCGTCAATCCTGTTTAATCCTTTAAGTGTCAAGCATGTGAATTTTACGTGGTTCCTTCTCTGTCCCTTAAGTGCCAGACACATAAAATTCACATACCTGGCATTTACCACTGCTGGCAGCCCAAAAAATAAACCCTTTCCTCAGCCCTTAATCAATCTGGCCCGGTCTCCTCTTTAATCTGGTGCCATTCGATCCCCCCTGGGGGCTCTTCTCGCTTCAGGAGAGCACCCAAAATAGCTTTGGCAGTGGCCGCTGCTAACTGTAAAAAAATGACATTTACTCACCTGCAGCCACGATCCCTCCTGCCGGTTCTCCCCTTCACTGGGGGGGGGGGCTCCGATCACTCCTTCGGGCTCTCCCGTGGTAAGGAGAGGGAGAGAAATCACCCTCTCCCTCACTTCCTAGGTCCCTTTGTGGGCGGGTGGATTACATCATCCATGACATCACCCGACAGCCGGCATTTCTCATTTGCCCTGAGAAGCTTAGTAGCTCCGGGTGATTAGAGAAGGAGGGCTGGAGGGGGCGAGATGGCCCTGATCTCTAGGCCCCCCAGTCCTCCTCCACCGATCACCCGAGAGCTTTCATTGGAGCTTCGTGGGACATGATCAACGGGGGACAAATGAGGATCGGAGGTGATTAAAGAAAAAAAAAATAATAAATGTCAATTTTCTGTGTGTGTGTGTTTATTTTTATTGTTAACCCCTTGTGAACTGGTAAGGGGTCCATGAGACCCCTATACCAGTTCACAAGGCTGGGGCTGGCAAGTCACCTGTAGCTAGCACCCCAAATGACCTGCCTCCTCAAAGCCCGTGGGGGCAGAAGAGCCACGGGACCCCTATGCGGGCTTGTAGGCTGCAGGACGGGGGGCCACCAAAACTGGCCCCTGCACCCTGTTCCTATAAGCCCCCATAGCTGGTCCTGGGCTGGTTGTGCTGGGTAGGGGGAGACCCATGTCATTTTTGGGGGGATTTTTAAGGGACGAGGGACCCTTTGTTGTTTTTTTTTTTTTTTAATTAACCACTTATGTTCTGTCGCTCAGCAGCTATAAAAGGCTTCCAGCAGCAGGAGAGCAGAAGCCACAGTGACTGGTGAGGGAAGGTGAGGAATGGGAGGTAAGTATGAATGTGTATTAATGTGTTTTTTTATATTTAACCCATTAGTAAGAGGCCCGTGAGACCCCTATATCAGTTCACAAGGCTTAGGGGCTAGCAAGTCCCCTGCAGCTAGCATGTGACTTGCTATTAACCCCCAGTCCCCCTATTACCTGCCTCCCCAAAGCCAAGGAGGGGGCAGAATGGCCAGGGACCAATTTAGGCAGTGCAGGCTTATAGCCGTCAGGGCGGGGGCCACCAAAGACCCCAAGAAAGGGACTGCCATTTTTTTAACCCTTTATAGTGTGGATAGTAGTTATATTTTATTTTTAAATGGTATAAAGTGCTCTTTTCAGTTTGGAGGATCTCCTGGGCAAGAATAGAGGGCTACCAATACGTGTATATGTGGTACCATTGTAATTGAGAGAAATAGGACTTTCACATGCAATATAGTTTTCTTTAATAAAACAAATGTTTTATTTAAAATAAAGGAGACAATTTTCTAAATATATATATATATATATTTGTTCCTTTTACGCAAAAACATTTTTAAAAACAGTAGAACATTACAAACAAGACATTTTGTAAAAGCCTAAACTCTACTGCAAAAAAAGATATATATAATTTTCTTGCAAATTCCTGCAAAAATCACGGTTAAACATTGCGCAAAATGGTAAAAATTACCTGTCAACAGAGGGTGACAAAACTTCAAGTAGGCGGGCAATTAAAAGGGTTAAAAGTAGCTATGCAAGTTGGGTATTGTTCTGTTCAGGGTACTTTGCGCTGTCAGATTTTGCTTGCTTTTTTCTTATTTGTATATTGAAATTTTAGGAAAACATTCTTGTTTGCATATACTTTTTTTTAGGAAAATGTGGCTTTCATTCTTCTTTTTTATTCTTTTTTTTAGGGAAACTCTGTGCAACCAAAAAATTCATTGAGGGATTACTTCCAGAAAATTATGCCCACGTCAATTAACTGGGTACGCTTAGAAAGCTTAACATGTGTTCTTTCAGGGAATATATGGTTTGTGGGGATATTCCAAATCTAAAGGGTTGTTTTGGTTGAAAAAGCGCAAGGTGTGCACTTTGTCTGCAGAGTTTAAATTTTCAAGTAAAATTACCGTTACATGCATGCTTTCTTTTGGGGGGTTTGGCAACTTTTCCTTTGACAGGATCTATGCATGCTGACTATTGTTCTGTTCAGGGGACCTTCCTTTTTCAGATTTAACTTGTTTTTTCTTGTCTGCATATAGTTTTTTTTAGGAAAATGTGGCTTTGATTCTTAGTTTTTATTCTTTTTTAGGGAAACTCTGTACAACCAAAGAATTACTTCCAGAAAACTACGCCCACGTCAACAAGCCTGGTACGCCTAGAAAGCTTGAGGTGTGTACTTCCAGAGAATATATAGTTTGGGGTGGGGTATTTCAAATGTAAAGGGTTGTTTTTCTTGCAAAACTGCAAGGTGCGCATAGCATAGCTATATTTCAGCTGAAAATCTCCTGAAGCTTCAGTTTGGGGGAGTCTCCTGGGCATGAAAGGTGGTCTACCAATACATATGTGGTACTGCTGTAATCGGGAGAAATAGGGATTTCACATTTTTTATTACAAAAAAACACTACAAATTGTAAACTTTTTTTTTTTAATTTTTTTTCCACATATTGCACCCACTAGTATTGAGAATACACTAAAAAGGGTCAAACAAGACATTTCATGTTGAAGCCTAGACTCTGCTGGAAAAAAAAATATATCATTTTCCTGGGAAATCCCTGGAAATCCCTTCAAAAATTACAGTTGAACATGTGTAGCACAAAATAGTGAAACATGGTCTGGCAACAGAGGGTGACAAAAACTCTAGGTAGGCTGGCACCTAAAGGGTTAATAAAGTCCTAGGTGACTTCAGAGTGTTTTAAAGCACTTCTAGTGCCATCAGGCATTGTGGGGACGGCCACCTTATCGTAGTCCTGGCCATCGATTCTGTGAGATGAAAGGATGCTGATCCTAATTGCTGTTTACCTCCCACTGTCTGGTGTAGCTCTTGGTACTGGTAGTACTGAGAATACTACAGTTGAGGTCCTTGCCTCAAGCTTACAACATAGGTCCCTGAAATCATTTTTAAGGACCTTCCACCTACTTCTTCCTATGTCATTGGTGCCAATATGCACCATGATCGCTGGGTTTTCACCACCCCCTCCCAATAATCTATCAGCACGATCCGCGACATGCTGAACTCCTGCCCCAGGAAGGCAACACACTGTCTTGCCTGCCCTGTACTCCCATTTCCCTTCCCTTCCTGACTGGAGCAGCCAGTGGTGTTGTCTTGCTGGAACCAGACCCTCATTTTGCATCTTTAAGATGGGTCCAGGCAGCCCTTAGTCTATTCCTCACTATTTTTATCAGGATACTGGGCTTTAACTTTTATAAAGTATAAGCCTTGACACAGTTGGAAAAAGTTCTACACACATGAGTGACATGAAGTCATATGATTAACTGACTTTTGTTGCTAAATAAAATAACAATAAGATAACAAATCATTGATTTTTATTATTTAATATTAAAATATCCAAATGTAAAGCATCTTTTTAAATAGTATAATCATCTAACAATACATTTTAATGTCTCTTAAACCTAAAGCAGTACCCCATGGCACTTCAATACACCCTTCCCTCCCCCAGAGACCCTATGGAAAGTAGATACATGGGGCCTAGGCAGACCTGGTCAGGTATTTAAAATTAAACAGTGGAACAAAGAGTTGAAAAGAATTCTCATGGTAGTAAAAAAATCACTTTATGAGAATAAAAGCTCTAGAATTTCATTGTTGTTGAATCAATTGTACTTTTTCACTGCTAAGAAAAATAGAAAACTTGTTGCTACTTTTTATACTGTAGTAAAATGTGACATTGACTTTCATTCCATCTTTCTCTCTTTCCCACATTTCCTCCATCTTTCTCTCTTTCCCACATTCCCTCCATCTTTCTCTCTTCCCCACATTCCCTCCATCTTTCTCTCTTTCCCACATTCCCTCCATCTTTCTCTCTTTTCTACATTCCCTCCACCTTTTTCTCTTTTCTACATTCCCTCCATCTTTTTCTCTTTCCCACATTCCCTCCATCTTTCTCTCTTCCCCACATTCCCTCCATCATTCTCTCTTTCCCACATTCCCTCCATCCTTTTCTCTTTCCCACATTCCCTCCATCTTTCTCTCTTTCCCACATTCTCTCCATCTTTTTCTCTTTTCCACATTCCCTCCATCTTTCTCTCTAGTGCTGGCTACCTCAGTTTGTGCTATGTGTCACAGTGCCATGCCTCCTGGAGACCCTCCATCAGTTGAGTATAGCCAACTGCAGTGCCATGCCCCCAACTGCTGATGGGGGTTGGCACTAGCATTAATAGTGCCTAGGGCAGCATGAACCTTAAATACAGCTCTGGGCTCACACAGAATGTTGTCACCATCCTCTTGGTCCAGCTTAAGGACACAGGTGGATCCTTTATCTCAGGGAAGTAAGGTAAGTAAGGAGTACAGCCTGAAAATGTACTGTTTCTTAAGTTGTAAAGTGCAGGGCATTCCAATAAATCTGATCTATAAAAAACAGCACATAACCTTCTAATGCACAGTTAATATCTGCATTTTTATTCTTGTTTCTTTTTCAAATGAGGCCCTGACAGGCCCAAAGTCAGACAGTCCCATTGATTCCAATAGGAGGCAACCCCGTGCTGAGGGGGTGCGACTCCATTGGGGCTCAGAGAGTTAGGGGGCCCCATCATTGTTGCTTTCCCCAATATTTATCATATTTGTGCTCACTTGACATAATTTAGACTTTAGTTGTCCTATTGCATCTACTAAACTAAATATCATGTTATATCTTTTTGTTTAATGCGCTTTGCTTTTTATAGTAGATGTACCAGTGTTTTTATCTTACTATTTTCCAATTGCCCACCTTTCATCGGGCATTGCCCAGCTCCCTCGCTACTCCGCACAGCAGCTGCTCCGGCTTAGAGGGAACATTGTCTGCCAGTCACTGTTCCCTTCCCTTCCCTGGCCGACACAGCCCGACACACACACACACACTTTGCGGGCGTTGCGCGCTGCTCAGTGGGCGGCGTCCATTGCTTTCAATGGATGCTGGCCATCTGGGGCACGCCCACCGGCCAGCGGCTCAGCGCGCAACAGCCGGCATTAAATCAATTTTGAAGATGAGACCTGAAATGAGAGGAAGTCACGCGGCATTAGGAGGGGGACGACGGCGGTACCTGTCAGGCCGCAGGCAGGGGTGAGTGACTGTATGCGTGTCATCGGGGGCAGTACTGTTGGATGGTGCCTCCCCAGCTGTAGAATGGGAACACCCCCCCCCGCGGATAATGGCAGCGTCCGGGGGCGTTCCCTTCTCTGCATCGCTGAAGACGACAAGTGAAGATGGCGGACGTATGGCCCTGAGGAGGTGAGCGGCGGGAGATCGGCGGCATCGGGCTCCAGAGGGACCGGACTGGGAGGAGGGTATGCAGGAGTGAGAGACAGCCGGCGATTGGGAGGGTGCGCCCTATATTGAGAGTGAGACCAATGTGCTGGCCTGACGTTGAGCGGGGGGGGGGGGGTGCTGGGGGTTGGCTGTTGCTCTCATTCTATGTGTGTGTTTTTTTCTGTGTGTGTCTTTCTCAATTTCTGAGGGATGCCCCTGCTTTGTCTGTACTGAGGGATGCCCCTGCTTTGTCTGTACTGAGGGATGCCCCTGCTTTGTCTGTACTGAGGGATGCCCCTGCTTTGTCTGTACTGAGGGATGCCCCCGCTTTGCCTGTACTGAGGGATGCCCCCGCTTTGCCTGTACTGAGGGATGCCCCCGCTTTGCCTGTACTGAGGGATGCCCCCGCTTTGCCTGTACTGAGGGATGCCCCCGCTTTGCCTGTACTGAGGGATGCCCCCGCTTTGTCTGTACTGAGGGATGCCCCCGCTGTGTCTGTACTGAGGGATGCCCCCGCTGTGTCTGTACTGAGGGTTGCCCCCGCTGTGTCTGTACTGAGGGATGCCCCCGCTGTGTCTGTACTGAGGGATACCCCCGCTGTGTCTGTACTGAGGGATGCCCCCGCTGTGTCTGTACTGAGGGTTGCCCCCGCTGTGTCTGTACTGAGGGATGCCCCCGCTGTGTCTGTACTGAGGGATGCCCCCGCTGTGTCTGTACTGAGGGATGCCCCCGCTGTGTCTGTACTGAGGGATGCCCCCGCTGTGTCTGTACTGAGGGATGCCCCCGCTGTGTCTGTACTGAGGGATGCCCCCGCTGTGTCTGTACTGAGGGATGCCCCCGCTGTGTCTGTACTGAGGGATGCCCCCGCTGTGTCTGTACTGAGGGATGCCCCCGCTGTGTCTGTACTGAGGGATGCCCCCGCTGTGTCTGTACTGAGGGACAGCGAACCCTCTACAACACCTCTTTCACACTCTGGGCCCCCCCCAAAAGCGAGTTGGTTCTTTTTTTTTTTTTTTAGCTAAAGAACAAACTCTATGAAGATATGCACATTTTTCATACACTAACATGTATTCAGCTATCCTGGTAATTTAATGTACATTAGACATGTGACAAATGCACTTTGTCTTAAACAAAATTGCTTTGTGTTGCGTTTTCATTTTATATACTTCGATAAATAGGCCCGTCAAAATCTACAGCACCAGGCCCGGGATGTTCTTAATCCGGCCCTGAACAAGAACAAACACATTTCTGCACTAACCATTTCAGTAACACTAGATGGTGCTGCGACTTCAGAAAACCTGCATTTTGTGAAATCATTAGATGCACTAAACATGGGATTGTTCTGTGACATGCTTTTCCTTCCGGGGGTATTGTTGTTGTCATATATAGGATATACAACTTGGCATTTCTGCATAAAAATTTATATTTTTATCATATGTTTACAGTTTTGAGTGCAAACAATATTTCTGGTGTCAAAAATGACTTGCTAAGGTAAAATGTTATAAAGATATGGGACATCGTCAGGGCCGTATTTAGGTTTTTTGTTGCCCTAGGATTTGCTTGGTCATGTGCCCCCCGTGCACACATGATGAATTGCCCCCCCACCATACACACACACCCCATCCATGCACACACACACCCCATACGTATACACACGCACCCCATCTGTGCACAAACACACACCCCCATCCGTACACACACACAGACACACATCCCAACCATGCACACATACAGACACATACCCCAACCATAAACACATGCACAGGCCCTGCCCATTAGTGCACACACAGAAACCCCCATCCATGCACACACACACCCTCTCTCACTCCACAATACATCGCCCCCCCTTCCCTCTCTGACTCCTTGCCAGCTCCGCCATTGAATTTTCCCATGGATGGAGCAAGCAGAATAGCGGGCCGGTGAGCGGACAGACAGGTGGGTGGGGGAGGAGGGTACTGCATGTGCGCACGGACCGGAAGGTGAGTGAGTGACAGCTAGGCTGAGGCAGTGTGGGTAGGTATTCCCCACACAGTTGCACCGTCATGCCCAACTCCTGCAATTGGCCGACATGCCAATCCTGTAAAAGGTAGGTGACAGGCAGCAGCGGCTGACAGTGGGACAAGGCAGGGCAGGCGAGGCACTGTGGGGTCGGCGGGGTGGGTATTCTCATACAGTCGCATCCGCTGACAAAAAAAAGCTTTATTGATCCATCAAAAAAGAAAACAGCGATTGCAACCCTCCCTGCATTGTCGGGTAAGGAGGCAGCTTCACTGCTGGCAAATAGAAATATATATTTTTATTAAATTATTACTGGCCGCCACCCTGTCCCCTCCCCCGGCTGTAGCTCTTCCTTAGGCACGTGCCTATGTTTGCCTAATGGCAAATATGGGCCAGGGTATCATCTGCTGTTGAACTGGCGTGTCTGGCGTCCACCAGTAGAGCAGACTCTGGTGATCACCCCACACTTTGATGCAAATATTACCAGCTTACATTTCAGGCCCATGCACACAAACATTATACGAAACCATATAGTCTATAAACACACGTGAGATGCCACAAATTAGTTATACAAAATTGAGGGCTGCAATAAAAATAATATAATACAGAAACAGTGACAGCAATTGTACAAAATGTACCCTTACTATCACAGTACTTCAGTTACTACATAGAGTGGATAAGCTGGGCTCTCTTCAGCACTATCTGCTGCTCGTGTCATGGAAAGATTGACAGTATTATCATTATTTTCATATCATGCAACTAGAGATGAGCGAACCGGTTCGGACGAACCGGAATTCGCTCAGAATTTCAGGAAATATTCGATTCGGCACGAACCCGAATATTTTGTGGTTCGTGCCGATCGAATTTTTCCTGAAATTAAAAAAAAAAAATGCCGGCATGGTGAGAGCGGGCCGGCCGGTTCCGCTGTCAGCGCCCTCTGATGACACGCCCTCAGATGACAGCTGAGAGCGGCGCCGGCCTCCACGCTCCGGACCTGCAGGTAAGTGTTTGCTTTTTTTTTTAAATGCCGGCATGGTGGGAGCGGGCCGGCCGGCTTTACCGGCCGGCCCGCTCCCACCATGCCGGCATTTTTGATGGGGAACTTCGTAAAAGTTCGATTCGGCCGAACCCGAATTTCTTTGTGAAATTCGGCGAATCGGCCGAATCGAACTTTTCAAAAGTTCGCTCATCTCTACATGCAACATCTGTGTAGTATCACTTCAGGGCCAGGGCTGTACACAGTGTTAAAACTAAAAAACATCTGACTACGTTGTTGCCATGTGCTCAGTAGATACCACTATGTGTGAGATTTATAAACCAGGGCATCCAGAGCAGGGAGCCTCTTTAGTGCCCCCCCTGAGAAATGCCCTGGTACTGATGTGGACTAGTTCAAGCTAACTTTGGGATGGCCAAGTTTGGGATGTGTATCCTGGTTTCTGCAAAGCCAAAAGGTAGCCAAATATCCCTAAATTGCACATGAACACCCCCCAAAAAACATTGGAGACACTGGGAACAGGAAGAGGGACAAGACTGACAAAGCAATGCCAAGGACTATCCTATTCCAAAAATTATCCATACTGGAGGCCGAGGACCAATGCATGATGCCCCCATCCCTAACATTAGTCTAAGAGCCCCCATCATTCATCACAATAATGGCGATGGGGAAGGTGACTGGCATGGAAGAGCAGTGCCACATCCACCAAGAGTTAGCCATGGCCCAAGAAGTCTGGGGCTCCTTTTTTGTTTTTCTGTTAGGGTTTACAATCCATTTGAGCTTACAAAACTGAAGGGCACTTACCAGTGGTGTAACTAAATGTGATGGGGCCCTGGTGTGACCATTAAATGGGGCAGTTTCTAGGCAAAATTGCACTCAGTTCTGCCCACTCCTATGGCGATACTGCTGTCCTATACAGGTATGTGCCATTCAGTGCCTCTACCTTAGCAGTAGACAGTGCCCCCTCCCCCTGAGCCCAATATGGGGGGATGAAGAGCCCGTCTTATGGCCTGCACCACTAACTTTGGCACTGACTCATCTGCAGAAAACAGGATGGCTGGAATAAAGGTGGCCCCAATGGGCTTGGCATCCAGGGCATTTGCCCTGCTCGCCCTCCCCTAGAAACAGCCCTGCTTTCACGGCTCATACAGTATACTATTTTACTGTATGACTGAAACATCAGAGACAAATGCGGCTTCCTTTATCTAAATTATGGCAAGTGAGCCCACATAGGAGCAAAAACGATGAGGCCCCCCTGACCTTCTGGGCCCCGGTGCGGTTGCACTTCCTGCACCCCCCCAAGTTACACCCCTGGCACTTACAGGGTGCTCATATTCCAAAAATTAAAAATTAGCCAGGCCCACAGTACGGGCAGTGTCCCATTACTACAAATAGAACATTTTTCATACAATTTCTTCTATGAAGATATCAGTGGGTCCTGGCACCTGTTCAAAATTTTTCTGCCAAGAGGGCAGTTGCAATCTGCTTATTGCGAAGATTATATTTGATACAATTTTTATTAAAGAGCTCTCTCACTGAAATAATTAGCTAGGCAGTATAATACAGCCAGATGATCACTGCTATTTCAAAGTTAGGTTTAAAGACTGCAGTAGAGGAGGGCCCTTCTATCGCTATACCATTCCAAATATTGGCAAGGCCCCATTATACAGCCACTAAATAGTTTATATACTTTCAGCTATGGAGATTAGAGGTGGGGTGTTCTGGCAGGACTCTCTAAATCCAAAAATTACCTAGGGCCATATTCATGAAGCTCTAGTGCCAGGTAGTGCCTGTACAGCGGCAGGTGGCGCCAGGTAGTGGCAGGTGAACGCCGGAGACGGCACGCAATTACACATTTATGAAGCCGAATCTGGTGAGCGACTAGAACAACGCCATGTAGCCTAGAATTCATCATTATCCCAGGCTCATCGTACAGCGCCGGCTTTCTGCCTTGCAGAACGTCACGTATTACCTCTCGCTACCTGGCGCTCTCCCATACATTTCTATGGACGATCATTAAATCCCTTTCCTGATTTCAATTTTCTTTTTTTTTATAAAATCTCAAAACTTTCTGACATGTATCCTGGGCTAGAAAATGACATTTTTGAAAACTTTTTTGATTAATAATATTTTTATGCAGCATTGTCCTTACATGTCTGGTATTAAAGTGTACATGTTACAATGTAATAACAATGTAGTTCCATATGTTTTCGCTTTGTTACTAGTGGGTACATGTTCAAAAGCAGACTTTAATCTCACACGACCCGATTTTGAGAGCTGGTGCTGTTTGAGGCTGTTTTTTTGATGAATGTGGTGTGAGTCAGTCGCACTAAGCTGGTGCTACCGTTCGCTCCCATACAGCGTAGTACTGTAGCACACAGTACACTGTCACGGACCGGGTGGAGCGGACTCGGGTGTGGATCCGCTTTAACTGTGGAACCGATGGCGGGTACCGTGTCAAGGGAGCGGAGGCTAAGGAGCCACCGGTATTCACCAGAGCCCACCGCAAGGCAGGTTGGTCTTGTGCGGCGAGTGACTCCCAGGTCGCTACCCCCTAACAGCGGCCCAGTCCCACAGTCAGCCGAGGTTCAGTGAGGTACACAAGTGGCAGGCAAAAAGGCGTAGTAAGTACAGGCAGAGATCGGGGCTGGCAGCACAGGTTCGCGGTAAAGGTGAGTAGCCGAGGTCGGGGCAGGCAGCAAAGGTTCAGAGTCGGGGACAGGCAGAGGTCGGTACACAGGTGAGCAATCCAAGAATGTCTGACTTTCAACAGGCATGGAGAGACCAAGATCTGGCACTGAAGGAAAGGAAGTGCCTCTTTAAATAGGGGAAGTGGATGCAGGATTGGATGAGCAGGCGCCAATCAGTGCTGTACAGGCTCTTTAAATCTCAGGAATCCAGTGCGCTCGCCCTCTAGTGGACAGAGACGTGCGTGCACCTGAGCATGTGAGCAGGAAGCATGGGGGGGAAGGGCGGCAGCTGAATGCAGCCATGAGGAAGTGCTGCAAGATGGATGACGGCTGCATGCAGCCATGGAGGTAAGTGACTTGCTGTGAGACGGGCGTGCAGCGCTCGCCCTAACAGTACCCCCCCCTTGGGTCTCCCCCTCTTCTTGGGACCCAGAAAGTCAGGGATGAGACTATGAACCGGAATGTTCTCTTCAGGTTCTAATTTCAAGACTTTGCTGTATTGGCGAGGAGATACAAAGGCCTCTCCGGCTGGTGCCTGTACCAGGGCGGAGGGAGCAGTGACAGGAGCAGGCTTGGCGGGAATGGGTCCAAAACACCTCTTGGGGCAGGCTGGGCCCCATGACTTAATATCGCCAGTATTCCAGTCAAGCGTGGGGTCATGACGTTGAAGCCAAGGTAGGCCGAGAAGAATTGGAGAAGTGCTACTGGGGAGGACGAAGAACTCAATACTCTCCAGATGGTCGGGTCCAACCTTCAAAAGGAGCGGTACTGTGCGATATCGCACGATGCAATCAAGTTTATCTTCATTGACTGAAGCAATAACTAGAGGCCTTGCGAGGCGACTCAGAGATATTATACTTGTCAATCAAAGAGGCCCCGATGAAGTTTTCCGCGGAGCCCGAATCCAGAAAAGCCGACAAATTAACAGAGACGTTAGCAGATATGGAGAGTTGCACTGGAACCGTAAGGCGTGAAGAGGTAGCACACCCAACCAGGGATGCCTCTCCCACCCTTACTAGGTGCGCCCATGGCGGGCGAACAGGACAGTCTTTCAAGAAGTGCTCAGAGCTGGCACAGTACAAACAAAGGTTCTCGTTTCTTCGACGAGTTCTCTCCAACGGAGTTAGGCGAGATCGGTCCACCTGCATAGCCTCCTCAGTGGAAGGTGCATGTGCGGGCAAAGGTGGATGTTGGAAAACAGGGGCCAGACGTGAAGCCCTCCTAGGGCACTCGAAGTTCTTTCCCAGGCGGAGTTCCTCTTGCCTTTCAGAAAAACGCACATCGATGCGTGTGGCCAAGCGAATAAGATCAGTCAAAGACGAAGGCAAATCACGTGCCGCTAGGGCATCTTTAATATGGCTAGAAAGTCCTTTCTTAAAGGAGGCACATAAGGCCTCATTATTCCAGGATAATTCTGACGCCAGGGTGAGGAACTGTACGGCATATTCGCCAACAGACCGGTCGCCCTGGTCCAAGTTAAGCAGGGCTGCTTCTGCCGATGAGGCCTGGGCTGGTTCCTCAAAGACATGGCGAAACTCAGAAACGAAGGCATGTAAGTTGGAAGTCACTGGTTCGTTGCGATCCCATAATGGAGTGGCCCAGGCCAGGGCCTTTCCTGTAAGCAGACTAATAATAAAGGCCACTTTGGCTCGTTCAGTGGGAAACTGGTCCGCCAACATCTCCAGATGCAGAGAACACTGGGCAAGGAAACCTCTGCATGACTTGGCATCCCCATCAAATTTAGCCGGCAAGGAGAGACAAAGTCTAGCTGGAGGTGCTACAGGTGGCGGCGACACCGGAGCGGAAGGTGGCAATTGCTGCTGCAGGATTGTTAGTAATTGCTGAACCATGGCGGCGAGCTGATTGATTTGGCGAGTCTGCATAGCCACTACAGTGAGCAATTCTGAGGCGTTAGGCAGTGGCACCTCAGCGGGATCCATGGCCGGATCTTACTGTCACGGACCGGGTGGAGCGGACTCGGGTGTGGATCCGCTTTAACTGTGGAACCAATGGCGGGTACCGTGTCAGGGGAGCGGAGTCTAAGGAGCCACCGGTATTCACCAGAGCCCACCGCAAGGCAGGTTGGTCTTGTGCGGCGAGTGACTCCCAGGTCGCTACCCCCTAACAGCGGCCCAGTCCCACAGTCAGCCGAGGTTCAGTGAGGTACACAAGTGGCAGGCAAAAAGGCGTAGTAAGTACAGGCAGAGATCGGGGCTGGCAGCACAGGTTCGCGGTAAAGGTGAGTAGCCGAGGTCGGGGCAGGCAGCAAAGGTTCAGAGTCGGGGACAGGCAGAGGTCGGTACACAGGTGAGCAATCCAAGAATGTCTGACTTTCAACAGGCATGGAGAGACCAAGATCTGGCACTGAAGGAAAGGAAGTGCCTCTTTAAATAGGGGAAGGATGCAGGATTGGATGAGCAGGCGCCAATCAGTGCTGTACAGGCTCTTTAAATCTCAGGAATCCAGTGCGCTCGCCCTCTAGTGGACAGAGACGTGCGTGCACCTGAGCATGTGAGCAGGAAGCATGGGGGGGAAGGGCGGCAGCTGAATGCAGCCATGAGGAAGTGCTGCAAGATGGATGACGGCTGCATGCAGCCATGGAGGTAAGTGACTTGCTGTGAGACGGGCGTGCAGCGCTCGCCCTAACATACACCTTGTATACATGTTTTCGAGGTGATCTTTTGCTCATGCTTATACTTGGCCAGCCACACACCATAAATGTAAGACTGGGTGAGGGGATTTGGATTGGATTATGCCACACTGCCTATTATAAGGGGATTGGGGGCATTCTATGCACGGCATTTTATGGGGTTATTGGGGGGATTCTGCACACTGCCTGTTATGAAGTGATTGGTTGTAGATTTTGACAAACTGCCTGTTATGGGGTGATGAGGGGGATTCTACACACTAACCATTAAAGGGGGATTCAGGGAATCCTGCACACCTACTGTTATGGGGGGCTGGGTCTATTCTACCACACTGCCTGGTATGGTGTGGTTGGGAAGATTATGCACACTGCCATTTATGGGGGGATTGGGGGGCATTCTGTACACTGCATTTTATAGGGATATTGTAGTGTTTCTGCAAACTTTCTGTTATGAAGTGATTGGGGGGGATTCAGCCACACCGCCTTTTATGCGGTTATTGGGAGGGAATCTGCACACTGCCTGATATGGGGTAATTGTGTTATGGGGTGACTAGGGGGGATTCTGCATGCTGCCTGTTATAGAGGTCTGGAGGGATTTTGCCCACCTACTGTTATGGGGATTAGGGTGATTCTGCCCACTGCTGGTTATGAGGTGATGGGGGAGGAGATTCTGTGGGGGGGTCTGGTCACTGTCTGTTATGGGATAATTGGGGGGATTCTGCACACTGCTTATTATAGGGTGATTGGGGTGGTCTAGTCACTGTCTATTATAGGGTAATTTGGGGGGATTCTGAATGCTGCCTTTTATGGGGTGATTTGGGGGATTTTGCACATTGCTTGTTTTGGGGTGATTGGTAGGGGATTTTGCATGACAGGCTACCTGAATGGTTGGCATGGGTGTGCACAGATAGAGGTAAGCACACACATTGGGGTATCCCACGAGGTTGTCATGTACTATACACTAAAAGATTTCAAAAGTGGCTGGGGTGCCTTTTTTGCATACAATAACATTACAAGTCATGGCTACTAGACCATTGGGAGGTATTTTTTTAACCTATATACAAGCTGAGCTGGATGGACTAAAGTATTTTTCATCTTTACATGCTATAATGTTAGCCATAGGAAAAGTCAACAATATGTTTCACAGTGCTTTATAAAATGCATGATTTAATCTTTAGTGTCTTTATGTACTTAAACTAAGGGGGTTATTATAAGAATGGATAGCGCCAGATAGTGCCTCATAGCATCAGGCAGCGTCTGGTGAACGCTGGGCACTGTAGGCAAAACCACATTTATGAAAGCCAATCTGGTGAGCGCCTCTAACAGCGCCATGTAGCGTCAGTGTATAGCGCTGGCGCTCTAGCTTCCAGAGTGTCAGGTATTACCTTTCGCTTAGGCCCTTATTTATGAAGGAATAGCGACAGGTAGCGACTGGTGAGCGGCCGGTAATGACGGGCCCCGCCACGAGAACGCCGGCTCCCCACCACAATCACACATTTATCAAGCCAATCCTGCTTAGCGACTGAGATAGCGCCATATAGCCACTCATTCATCATTATTCCAGCCTCAGCCCACAGCGCCAGCGTCCGACCTTGAACAGCGACAGGTATGACCTCTCGCTACCTGGCGCTCTCCAATGCATTTCAATGGAACAATCTTTAAATATTCATAATTAATTGTTATGATTTTTTTTTTTTTTTTAAATGTGAAAAATTCTGGGACCACTTCTGCCATTTTAGATAACTATTTTAAGGTAAAAAAAAAAAAAAAAAACTGTACAGAATTGATATTACAGGTCTGATATTAATGTATTCATATTACAAAATTATTTAAAAAACTTGTTTTTTTGGGGTTTCCAAAAATATGGTTGTTTGGGGGTTAAAAAACTACTTTTAACCCATCGCCTCCAGCGCTCTGGGGTTTAAACATGCATTTTACATTGCGAGAATTTTTTGAGCGTGATTTTTTAATGAATATGGTGGGAGCCGGTCGCTATCCTATCATGCGCTCCCATACAGCGCGGAACCTGTCAAATAGCGACTCCTCACCCAATATTCAACATTACGGCAAACCGACTGAGTCGCTATCAACAACCGAACAACGGCCAAGCACAGCGACTACTAGCGGGCGCTCTGAAAATGCTGCTACAGTCGCTCAACTGTCGCTACCTGCCGCTATTAATGAATCGGCCTCCCCGTGTCGCTCTCCCATACATTTCAATGAGCGTTCATTTGCTTGTGTTTAAGCAGTGTATTTGACCATTTTTTTTGTTTTTTTGCTCAAATTATTGTGTGACCTCTCCTGACTGCAAACAAACACTTTTAGAAACTTTTTTGACTTTTTTATATTTTTTATGCAGAATTGTCATTACAGGTCTGGCATTAATGTGCTATTGTCCCAGCGTTAAAACAATGTAATTCCATGTGTTTTCGCTTTGTTACAAGTGTATATGTGTTCAAAAACCGACTTTAATCGCACAGCGCCTGGCGCTCTATGTCATAGCGACCAGATTCAGATTGCTGACGCTGTGTGTGTGTCCATTTCTGATAAGTATGGCGCGGAGGCTGAGAGTCGGTCGCACTGAGCTGGTGCTAACCTTCGCTCCGTGCAGCGCTGTACTGGTGTTAGAACGCCCAACATACATCTCATTCATCAATGCCGGCCAGGTTACTACAGCGACTGAGACGATCTGTTACAGTGCCCGATACCCGCTTACAGCGTCTACTAGTGGTCACTATTAGCGCCTCTGTACAGACGCTCACCTGGCGTTAGTAATGAATCAGCCTCCATGATTAATTAAGTGAGGAATGAAATTGGGATGCCCCGCTGGAGAGGTTTAATACCCAGGAGAGTGTTGTTGCAAGCAAGAGTTCTGATTATCTCTATTTACTCTGTTTTGTGGAAAACCAACAGACAACAATACATTTCAATAAATAACTGTTTTAGAATTCATGAATAATATTAAATAGCTATACTTTAGCATAAATTAGCTAATTACGTGAGAAAACCAAACTTTTTGACATTGACTTGGAGACGTTATCAGATCTTTGACCTAGACAGAATGAAGTCTCATTCTCTCATTTTTCTCCAGTCTATTTTTGTCTTTCTATGACATTGTTATCTCCTCTATCATTCCTCAGCAGACATGTTAACTATCTGTGGATCTGACTTCCCCGCTGTACATACTGTATTTATTTTCTGCCTGACTGTCAATGTTTTAAGAGATTCACTACGTGCATTTTATTGCATTTATTACATAACATCATGCTTAATCAAGAGAGCTCGGTCTTGCACATTCGCCTTAAATATACTCATCCTTTAGAAATTGCCTAAATGGAATTAAAGAGGATTTAAAGCTGGTTGTAAAGCTGCCCCCCTTCACCAAGCTCAATTTGGGGACCTGGTAAAAAGCTTCCTGACTTACAGGTCATTAAAGGTCTAGGCCACAGTTCTTCCATGATCAAAGCCGGATCATGGGGAGCAGGTAGGCCTTTTTCCTCAGCACTCCCTAAGCCAGGTTTAGTGGGATTGTGGAAGGGCTCATTTCAAATAATCATGGTAATAGTAAGGAGAAGCCTCTTTTAGTCTAGCTAAGCCAAAGAGGTAAAATGCCTTATAGGTCTTACTCCTCTAAAATTTATAGTAGTAGTAGCTTGCCTCAGACAGAATTTGCTTCTGTAGACAGTAGAGTGCCCTATGGCCACATGTGGCCCTTAGAGCCATCTGATGTGCCCCTTGACCTGCTGTGGGGAAAGTAGGAGGGGTAAACAGAACTGATACTAAAGATAGATAAATAATGGTGCAGTAAGAATTGCACAGTAATAAAGTAGGTGCGGATTGGCAAATAGAGGTGTCAGGGGTGACTTTGAGGAACACGGTAGCAATGATTGTACAACTCCACCCCTTGCTGAAATCTTTGACAGAATATTGGGAAAATCGTTTTTCTATTATAAATGTATGCTTAGCATTGGTGGGAGCTTAGATGGATTGAGTATTGGAACCATGGTTAAAATGTGGGACTAATGGGGGAGGGCTATAAATAATGGACCCATATATTTGGAGAGGTAAGCATGTGTATTGCTAGCATGTGGGTATCGTTACATATAAATGTAGGGGTGGAGTTTGTGGGGACAAGGGGTATCCTGTTTGTTGTAGAAAATTGTCATTAGCCTAATGAGGATTCTCTACCAAATTATTGTGCCAAAGATGTCACCTAGGGTGGAGTTGTACAATCAAGGTCACCTTGTTCATCAAAATCACTTTGGAAACTGGTCACAGACCACATGAATAAGTTTTCATTTTGAATAGCATATTCAAAAGCTTGGGAGGTTTTTCAAAACATGTCCCTATTGCTGGATTCTAAATTGAAGATGGGCCTTCTTTTATTTTTTCAGGAATGCTTGGAATTCTGGGTTGTGGTGTTTTAAATAGTATTCAGCTGGAGTGGGGCCAACCTGGCTCAGTAACAAAAAAACAGGATCACAACCATGGATCCCTTATCAGTTCAGCAACAGTTAAAAAAGAAAACAAAAATACATTTTTTATAATGAAAAAACTCACAGTTGCCAATTCTCCCTTCATCTCTCCACTGCCGGGTGGCCTTCTCTCAGCTGTGGCTCCCTCCTGGTCCTGCAGCACTAGTCTTCTTCTGGCATGAAGTCGCATCTGCAGCCGCCCATTCTCCTTCTATGGCATACTGTCAATCTAATTTCAGCCTGCCGGGGCATGGATGCGTTTATATCCCAGAGAAAGAGCTTCTATGGAACCCCCCATGTGACAATAATTATCTGGAGGGTAGGGATATGGAGGGGTATTCCAGTGATGTCATTAGTCACATGGGGGGTTCCACAGAGGCTCCTCCTCTGGGATATAACTAGTATCACTAGTTTTAAAAGGTGTCAAGAACCCTAAATACAGCCTTGCCTGTACCATTTTATTGCAACCCTTAAATCTTTGTCAGCTAGAGATACTACAGAGCAATGTAAAGACCATTCACATGTGAAACCTTTACCCTTTTATCACGGCATGGAATACATTCTGTCGGTATTACTCTTGTATTTGACTAGTAACAAGCTGGCATCAAGGGCAAGCCAAGCTGTGAATGTCGGTCACCGAGCTTCCAGCAGAGCTAACAACAGTTTGACCTTTGAAAGGTGGTAGAATACTCTGTATTTAAATGATATCTATGCATTTACAGGCAAATCATGTTTAATGCAATCATCATATGGATTGGTACAACATATTTATGATTGCTAATAATATTATTTTTGTAGAATTACGAACTGTGTATAATAACTATAATTATGTGAAGAAGTAAAAAATTCATAGGAAGCTGAATTACTGCATTGAGATTAAGATTATGAATTAATGTAGCATGCCGTTTACAGAGCTCAGCGAGTGTTTCCATGGCAACAGATGACAAAAACTGTAGGATTCTTACTCTAAATTTAAGGAGTATTTTTGGAACACATAGTAGATTGCAGAGCTGAAAAACATATAGAATTTAGGACATTTTTAAACATTTGTTTTTTGTTAATGTGTAATTGTTTACGACAAATAATATACAACATGGCAATCTATATATTAAAGTGTAAAAATAGCTGTTCAAATTGAAATACATGTGATCACGGGCAGACTGGCCATAGAGAGACCTGGGACAATGCCCGATGAGCAGCACTGCTTTGGGGCCTGTTGGGCTGCTGCTTGTAACACCCTCATTCAATCCCTGCCCCCTTAGTCTCTCTCTCAGCCCCTGTACCCAGCCCCACTGTACCCACAAGCCAAGGAACCCCAGCCCCAATGCTAGAGCTCCAGCATGACGGGGGGGCCTCAGCATGGATGTCCCAGGCCAGCCAGCGGCTGATAAATTTCAGGCTGATTTTTGACCCCAGTCCGCCACTGTGATGTAGAAACATAGAAGGTTGACGGCAGAAGGAGACCATACGGTCCATCTAGTCTGCCCTTATGTGTATACTGTATGTTCTCTTTATCTTAGGATAGATGTGTGCTTATCCCAGGCATGTGTAAATTCACTTACTGACGATTTTTCGACTACCTCTTCTGGAAGTTTGTTCCAAGCATCTACTACTCTTTCTGTAAATTAATATTTTCTAACATTGCTCCTGATCTTCCCTTCGACTAGCTTCAGGTTGTGCCCCCTTGTTCTATCATTAAGTTTCTTCTTAAAAGCACTTCCCTCCTGAACCTTATTCAATCCATTCACATATAAGGTCTCACTTATGTCCCCTCTCTCCCTTCTTTCCTCTAGACTGTACAAATGAAGTTCTTATAGTGAACCACAACCCACGGTCCAACGGCCCTGGAGTCTATAAGATTCCAGGGCCACTAGATACTCTCCCCCCGAGACATGCAGAATCACCCCCCAGGTCATCCTGAAGCTCACTTAAGAAAGTGAATCTGGTGAGCGACTCTAACAGCGCCATGTAGTGTCTGATGTATTATTACAGGCGGCTCTGCATATATCGCCGGTGCTCTAGGTTCCAGAGCGCTATGTAGTACCTGTCGCTCTGTAGCGCTCTCCCATACATTTCAATGGGGCTTTTATTAGTTGTGTATAAATAGCGTGTTTGGCAATTTAATTTTTTTGCTCAAATCATTGTGTGACCTCTCCTGGCTGCAAACAAACAATTTTAGAAACTTTTTTGACTTTTAATATTTTTACGCAGAATTGTCATTACAGGTCTGGCACAAGTGTTATTGTCCCAGTGTTAAAACAATGTCATTCCATGTGTTTTCGCTTTGTTACTGGTGGATATGTGTTCAAAAACAGACTTTAATCAAACAGCGTCTGGCGCTCTATGCTATAGCGACCAGATTCAGAGCACCGACGTTGTTTGTGTGTGTCCATTTTTGATAAGTATGGTGTGGAGCGCTGAGAGTCGGTCACACTGAGCTGCGCTACCTTTCGCTCGCTACAGCGCTGTACTGGTGTTAGAGCGCCCAACATACATCAGATCATTAATGACGGCCAGGTTACTACAGCGACTGAGGTGCTCTGTTACAGTGCCAGTAATTCTAAGCGCTGCTTTACAGACGCTCATCTGCCAATACCTGGCGCTAGTAGTGAATCAGCCTCCACATGTATTTATTTATGTATATTTTATATTTACTGTTTTTGGACAGCAGCTGGCAGCCCTGCAAGCACCAGTTTATGGCTACACCAAGACATTTCCTATTACAGACTGCATTTGGTAAGTGACTAACCATGGAGATATAGCTATGAAAATACTTGTTTAAAGTGAAAGTCCACTTTCACAGACTTCCCCATCAGACCTCCAAACAGGGGTGTCCTCGGGCATGGGGCACCCCACTTACCTTCCACCCATTCTCGCAGGGCACATCTCTCACCCACAGCACCGGCATGAGAAGCTGTTTAAACAGCCTACCTAGAGATTTGGTCACCTCTTGCTGCCAAGCAAATTTTCAGAATTATTCATAGATGGTTAACTGTGATTTTTGCCGGAATTTCATGGATTTCCAGAAAATATATATAGTTTTTTTCAGCTTGGGCTTTACCATGAAATGCATTGTTTGTAATTTTTTTTGTGCTTTATTAATATTTTGGGGGAAAATATGTGGGAAAACTATTGCCCTTATTCATCAAGCGATAGCGCCAGGTAGTGTCTGACGAGCGCCAGGTAGCGGCAGCTAACGGCGACTACCGACTCAAGTACGCCCGGCGGCGGTCACAATGACGCATTTATCAAGCAAAATGAGGCTAGCGCCGGCGAGAGCGACGGCTAGCGCGGCATTCATCATGAAGCCGCCTGGACCGAACAGCGCCGCTGCAAATTCCCTCACAGCGCCAGGTATGAGCTGTCGCTCCCTGGCGATGTCCAATGCATTTCAATGGAGCAATCTATAATTATTCATAATTAATTGGTATTAATTTTTTTTTTTTTTTTTTTTTAATGTCAAAAAATCGGAGACCACTTCTGCAATGTTAGGATTTATTTTTAAGTAAAAAAAAAATTTAAAACAAATTTGTGCAGAATTGATCTAACAGGTCTGAGATTAATGTATTCATATTACAAAATGATTCTAAACACATGTATAATGTTACATTCAAAAAATATGGTTGTTTAGGGGTTAAAAACTAGTTAATACACATCGCCGCCAGCGCTCTGGGGTTTAAACAAGGAATGGACAGCGACAGCACATTCGGAGCGTGATTTGTTAATGAATATGAAGCTAGCCGTTCGCTCTGGCCATTCGTTGTCAGGCGCTCACATACAACGCTGAACCTGTGAAACAGCGACCCCCCAGCCCGTATTCAACATTACCGCACACCGACTGAGTCGCTGTCATCAAGCTAACGCCGGCCAAGCACAGCGAATACTGGCTGGCGCTGAAAAAATCACGCTACAGTCGCTCATCTGTCGCTACCTGGCGCTATTAATGAAACGGCCTCCCCATTTTTAAAATTTTATAGCTTAAAGTTAATAAAGGTTTTCAAGAAAACCATATTTCTTGTAAAGACCCCATTCCTCCGGATTACAATTGTACCACATTTGTATCAGTAGACATCCATTCCTGCCCAGGAGACACCCCAAACTGAAAAAAAGCACTTGAGATTTTCTGTTCCAATCAGAACAAAAAGAAGGAAAGAAAGCAATAGAAGAAGGAAAATGAAAACAATGAGAAACAAAGAAAGAGTGGTGCCACACTACTCCCCCTCCCCATAGCCATCCACACCCAGACTGCCTCATGAATCAGAACAACCCTAGGGGGGACATGTAGGCCATCCATGGTTGCCAAATAATTGGAAAAATATTTTTGCTCATCCCCAGGTTTTTAACCTGTCCCAAGTTTAACCTGGGTATAAGCCAAGCCTTAGCTACAGTTTGTTTCATATGAGTAAAGATAAAGTTTACCAACTTGCGCTTGTGAGACCTAAGATCAGGAATGTCCCTATACAGCAGGGCCTCCCAAGAGGATTTCCAAATATTTTGATTCAAAACTAAAATAACCATATTATACACTCTAATCCACAGTCACTTAGTCTTGGAACAACACTAAAGTATATGCAACAGGGACCCCATTCCACCACGGTCCCTAAAGCACAGCGCAAATGCCCCAGGATTGAAATGAGCTACCCTCTCAAGAGTGAGATACCACCTAAACAAAAGCTTCTATCCACTATCTAGGGCCAGAACATTAAAGCAGACCAAAACCCACATTTTTAACTAGCATTCCCTGAATTCCTCCCCCCCATGTAGAGCACCTTTTGCCAATTTTCACTGCCCCTATTTCTCTCTAATTCCAGATAATGGCGCATGTTTTAGCTGTAAAGCTCTGCCTCCTCCATTCATTGCCACTGTTGTGTTTGGCAATGATGTCATTGCCACACCTATGCAATGACTGATCACCTGCCATGTTACAGAGAGCAAAAAAATCAGTGTTCCAGGATGTTTGTTTCAAAAAGTGAAAATGTCTATTTCTAGTTCTAAACCCTAAGGGGGGAGTATTGGCAGGGGCTTTGGCCAAATGTATTTCCCAAGTTCAGTGGGTTTTGGTCCGCTTTAATAGTGCTTTTAGCTAAAACCGTAGTTTTTAGCCTGGACCAAAAGAAACAAAAACATTTGTATATATATTTTATATACATTAAAAAAATACCTTAAAGAAACCCCTAACTCCACAAAAACCTTTTCAAAATCCACTACGCAAAATTACCCAGACTCTCAAACCTAGGAAGAAATTGAGGTTGCCCCAAAATACAAGCTAAGGGAGCATGGGTGGACATAAGGTTTCCCGAGTACCTGTGGGGTGGCAGGAGATTGAAGGGGCAGTGGGCTTTAGGTAGCCAAAGTCATAAGGGTTGGCCTCAAAGAGAAATGCCCAAATTGGAATACTGAGGCCAGCAAATATTTGAGCCAGTGGAGCAATCTGCACTGCTACTTATTACATCTGAAATGTAGGGACCCCCAAACTAATCCTAGGCCTCTTCCCACCGCAAATAAACTTGTTGCCTTTTTTTCAGAAAAATTCCAGGACTTCCCGAGGACAGGAGCAGACAAGACCCTAAAAAGGAAGAGCAACTTGGGGAGAAGGGACGTCTTTGTTGCATGAACCTGACACATCCAAGAAAACAGGTATGACAAGAAGACCCTCCCAATATCTAGATAAGAGTTTATAGTTTCTCTACATTTATAGTCTCTACATTAACCATCATATGTTAACACATAAGGGAGAATCTCAATCCATTGAAAGGAGAAGTTATTCCTAATCTGAGCATGTGCTTCAGAAGTAAGTGAGATATTAAAGACATCAGCACACTCGCCGATATAAAAAGCCCCTCCCTGCATTCGGGGGGCAAGCTATCAGAAGCCAACTATGGGGCAGAGAATCTGTGTTCTCTGTCCCGTTGAAGACCCCGGGTATGGCATGGTGTTGAATTGACCACTAGGTAGAAATTGAAAGAAATGGACACTTGTTTCTTGGGAAAAAAAGGTGTGCACCTTTTGGACCTGCCGCTAAATCAAAGAGCTAATGCCCTTACAGAGTTATGGGACTTTGGGCTTTTTTTCTATCTTTTAAGTGCAGAGGAGCCATGGATTGTTGCTTACTTTTAGTGACAAGGAGGTAACTGCTGCAAGGGTTAGTAAAACTGAAACATGTCAGTCTGTATGGGAGACTGGACTGATACCTATGGGATAACCGGGATTTTACCATAGTTAGTAAAAGTTACGCTTTAAAACATTTCGGGATTGCTGGATTCTAAATTGAAGTTTGGTCTGATTTATTTATTTCAGAAAGTACACTGCAGAATCTTTAAGCATTCAACCTTAGGGATCGGGGTAAGTCAACATTGTCAGAAAAGAAAGAGTTTTCAGTCTCCAATGTAGAGTTATTTAATCTGCCTCGTAAAGTATATGTTCAAACACTTACCTGTCCTGCTATCCAGAGGCAAAATTCCCTCTCTGGCTGGCTGTTCGATGCCACCGGATGCATGGGCTCCCCGTGGCCATTCATTTTAATAGAAGTGCAGGAGTGTTCCGGCCCTGTGCTCGCTGAGCCGGTGGTGGCTGCCTAGACTGGCCATTTAAGATGAAACTTTGGTGATTACATTAGGCAAGTGCTCCAGTTTTCCATACATTGGAGTTGGTAATTTCTTTTAATAATGCAAGTCTTTCCTTTCATTGCATTTAATTCTGAATTCATGAATGAATAGAAAGTGACAGAGCTATTGATTGCGACTGATAACCCACCTGTTTATCAGCCTTGTGTGTTGCAGACTTCTCATAGATGCATCCCAAATATTTCTGATATGAAGTGACACTCTTATATACGTACATGCCAGAAAAGATACACTGTTGCTAGAGGGTGGCACAGACTCAAAAAAGTTATATCTGAGTTTCCAAGTGTGTGGGGTCGATTTAGAGCCTGGTGAGAAAACTCACTTCTTTTTAGAAGAGAAATTGTCACTCACTTTCATTGTCTACCATGGGGTTGATTCACATGGCAGACAATGAATTTCTCTCCTAAAAAGAAGTGTGTTTTCTCACTAGGCTCTGAATCAACCATATTGCCCAGTGACCCTGACTGATCAGTAGTGATGGGTTTTAAATATGGGCTGATGATAAACTTGACCCGGTCTTGCAGATTCACCCTGGTTTGCCGTATCTAGAGATACTGAGCTCTGGTTCAGATTAAATGGCATACCACCCACCGATTCTGGCAGGTGGAATGCTGGCTATCACTACCAGGGCTAGATTAAGTGTGGTGGAGGCTCCTGGGCACAAAATCTGGTGGAGGCCCCAGATACAGTATTTTTTCCTTTAAAATAATAGTCCAGCCAAGTGACTGATTGGTGGTTGTCTGGCACCCGCCCACTCACTGGAACATCAGATCAAGTCCCTTGTGCCACCCTTGTACGGGTGCATGCTGTTCGGGAACTCCTGCTTTGCCATTTTGGGCGGGAGGCGTAGTCGTCCAGCTGGTCCATCAGAAAACAGTTCCCTGCATTGAGCTGCCAGCGGCTGTGCTTGGTGGCTTATGTGCAGTGAGCAGCTGCCGACTGACAGCTCTGCACGCACCCATCGTAGTGTTGTTGACAACAGCTTTGCTGCTCTAGATTCTCGTCCTGCCCTGTTGTGGCCTTGGCTTCCCAGGCGCGGGGGGTCCCCACTGCAGTGGATAGCTTTGTTGCTGGCCCCCCTGGCCCATCAGACCAAAGACTGAAAAGCCTCCTGAACCGGATCATAACCCTAAGTTTGGTGGAGGCCCCCTTTGCAGGGCAAGTGGTGGAGGTCCCAGGGGCACCCACCCCTTGTGCCTCCCTCATAATCTGGCCCTGATCACTATCCTGTGAACTGATATAGTGGTCTCTTGGACCCCTTACCTGTTTACAAACAGTTAAAAAAAGGAAAATAAAATACATTTTAAAAAAGCTAACAATCGTCGTGTCTTTCTTTTTGCAGTTCTTGCTCCCTGGAGTGGGGAGGGGCATTGAGGGAGATTCCTGGGAATCTCTCTCCATGCCCCTCCCCTCCAATGACATCATTACTCACAATACGGATTTCAGCCGAGTCTCCCACTTTGTGGTATAAATCTTCCAGGCCCAACAGCCCAGCATTAACTTGGCTAGATGCCAAGGAGAAAGGAGGGTGAACCCCTCACTACAGATGCCAGTGGGGTGACTTCAATAGTGGATCCCCGCCAGCAGCAGACCAGTACCCCTCAGGCTACTTTTAAGTAGCAACATAAAGCTGACCTGCAGAGAGGATGCCACACAGCAGGGGACAGATGAAAAAAATGTGGCTACGGTTAGTTCTTTTTTTTATTATTCTAAAACTGTATTTTTTCTTTTTCCGTTTGTAAGTTGGTAAAGGGTCCAGTTCACATTTTGTGGTGGGTGAAGCTATTGTATCCGGTACTCCTAAATGCGGGACACTGGGAATATCCGGTCAGGGGGCTTCCAAAATCGATTTTCCCTGCTCGGAATCACTGCTGATCAGTAGCAGCGTAAAGTTGATATTTTCCCAAACTCCTTTGCATATGTTAGTGCTTTACTGCCAGAGTATGTTGAATTGCTGAACCTGATTACCCACCTGGATTACCCTTTTTCATTTTGTTGCTTGAATAACTGACTTCCTGTGACTTCTGCTAGTGTACTAGCCTGCCTGTAGTGTGATATTTTGGTACTGTACTTCCTGTGTATTTCATGGCCTGTTCCTGAACAATCTCCTCTTGGCCTTCCATCAGTCTTTGCAGTCACCTCTCTCAGCTTGATTTGCTGGCTCTCTGTTTGATATTTTGGATTACTTTTTCAGTGCCTTTCTCCTTTGATATGATCCTTTGTATACAGGAGATCTGGAACGTAACAGTGTGCTTGGACGCATATAGCGCTTCCCGAGCCTGAAAGAGGACTCACTTATAGGTGAAGTATGTGGTTTTAGATTGGGGTTGATGACTGAACAAAGACTGTTGACTGGTTGGATATTACAGTGCCACTAGAGTCCCTAAGAAATAAAGAAGTGTAGGTAAATCAACCCACTGCACACTAATATGAAAAAAGTCAGGATTTGCTAACAGAGCATTTGCCATTTATTGGACTCAGAGAGACTGGAAAGAAAATCATTCAAATAGGGTCTGTTGATTGGGATTTGGATTTTTTGGAGAGAAAAACAAATGTACTTGATTTGTATCCTCAATGAAATTCTGCACCATTATTAGCTGTGCAAATGTTTGAATAATTTGCACAGCGAAAAATTATGATTTTGCTAAATGAGTTGCACTGAGCAAAATGCATTTTCTCACGGTGCCGAATCACCCCTAATGGCCTCGATCAGTTGAAAAAAAATTCTCATGGTAGTAAAAAAAGAAAGAAAAAGAATGAGAATTTTACTGTTGCTGAATCACCAGCTAGGAAGACAATGAAAGTCAATTGCCCTTGTTTATTGTAGTGTAAAAAGGAGTAAAAATTTCACTACCATTTACTGCCATTTACATTCATTGTCTTCCTAGCTGATGATTCACCTAAAGTGATTTTTTTTCATCATTCTTATTGAAGGCCGTGAAGCGTGTATGGTTCAATGTGGGCATCCAAAATCAAGATCCTTGTGTGTGGTGAATGCAGCAGGAAAACTAGTTATACAAATATTTTAGAATTTCATTACAATCCCATTATACTGTATTACAGTTTTATGTGCTTGTACTTGGTGATGTGATGGGTGGCTGATTTTCTGCTTCCTCTGCCTTTATGCTATCAGACATTTATAGCGGCAATGGGCAATGGCCATCATGTAACCACATATCTATGATGCCTTACAGGCTGATTCAGTACTAGCGCCAGCTATCGGCAGATGAGCCTCTGTACAGAGGCGCTAAGAGCGACCGCTAGTATACGGTGTGATCAGCTATCGGGCGCTGTAACAGAGCACCTCAATCGCTGTAGTAACCTGGCTGACATTGATGAATGAGATGTATGTTGGGTGTTCTAACACCAGTACAACGTTGCAGGGAGCGAAAGGTAGCGCCAGCTCATTGCGACCATCTCTCAGCGACTCACACCATATTCAACAAAAATACACACACACACTGCGTCGGCGCTCAGGATCTTGCTGCTACAGCATAGAGCGGCAGATGCTGTGTGATTATAGTCTGTTTTTGAACACATATATACCTGTAACGAAGCGAAAACACATGGAATTACATTGTTGTAACATTGTAACATTAATACCTTAATGCCAGGGTTTATTCATCAAGGGATAGCGGCAGGTAGGGCCTCGTAGGGGCAGGCAGCGTCTGGTGAACACTGGGCGCTGTACGCAATACCACAGTTATGAAGGAGATTCTGGTGAGCGACTCTAACAGCGCCATGTAGCGTACAATGCATCATTACAGACAGCTCAGTGTATAGCGCCAGAGCTCTGGCTTCCAGAGCGCCGGGTATTACCTGTCGCTCCCCCATACATTTCAATGGACGTTCCTTTTCTTCTGTTTAAACAGGGGTTTATTTTTTTTTCGCTCAAATAATTGTGTCTGGCCTAGAAAGAGTCATTTTTGAAAACTTTTTTGATTTTTATATTTTTATGTAGAATTGTCATTACAGGTCTGGCATTAAAGTATTAATGTCACAATGTTACAACAATGTCATTCCATGTGTTTTCGCTTTGTTACAGGTGTATATGTGTTCAAAAACAGACTTTAATCACACAGCGTCTGTCGCTCTATGCTATAGCGACCAGATCCAGAGCGCCTACGCTGTGTGTGTTTTTTTTTTTGTTGAATATGGTGTGAGTCGCTGAGAGTCGGTGGCAATGAGATGGCGCTACCTCTCACTCCCTGCAATGCTGTGCTGTTGTTAGAACGCCCAACATGCATCTCATTCATCAAGGCTGGCCAGGTTACTACAGCGACTGAGGTGCTCTGTTACAGAGCCCGATAGCTGATCACACCGTATACTAGCGGTCACTCTAAGCGCCTCTGTACAGACGCTCATCTGCCGATACCTGGTGCTAGTCATGAATCAGCCTGCCCCTCTCACAGTGTGCACTCCTTAGCAATTTGATGCTGGTCAGCAGCTCTCATGAATTTAAACAAAGAAGAAGAGTGTTTGCATGATTCCATACGGTCCATCTAGTCTGCCTTTTTTCATGTGTATTTTCCATTTTTCTTGGCAGGTAGGCCCCTAGTATAAACTGACCATTTTTGTGAGTCCTCAAAGTGGGACAGTTTAAAGCAGTTTGTGGGTGATTGGCGTGGCAGAGAGTGGCAGCAAGCAAAATAGCTCAAGAAACTCAGGACCCAGCGTCTCAC